>CM053784.1:191391020-192678332 GCA_028749045.1 Cupressus sempervirens | reverse complement strand
AAAAAGAGCACTAGTGGTGGGAGCATTCTTTCTTAGATGAAGATTGGTTTCTTGGTTGAGCAAGAAACAAGACCATATATCTCAGAGTATAATTGAGGTAGAGTATGTTGCAACATCAAATAATTGTAATCAAGTTATGTGGATGAAACAAATGTTGAAGGATACTAGGATTTAGTTTACAGAACTTTTTATCATATACTGTGATAACACAAGTATAGTAAGTATGTCTAAAAATCTAGTATTGCATTCTAAGATAAAGCACATATCCATACAGTATAATATTTTGAGAGAGAAGGTAGCTGAAAAGGAAATAAGGTTGGAGTATGTAAGTACTAAAGATCATATTGTAGATATATTTACGAAGCCTTTGCCTAAAGATACTTTTGAGTACCTAAGAGGTATGCTAGGGGTTATGCCCTTACCTACTTCAAAGTAGATGATGCAAGGAGTGCATCAGTCCAGTGGTACAAAGTACTATGGTTAGACTGGACTGGATGCTGATGCTTACTATATGGTGGAGTATCTGGTATGTACTGAGTCATTGAGAACTCTTGGTATTTTGATATTTTTTATTAAATAGTGTCTTTGGACACTTGAGCTAATTGAAAGAGTTAGAAGAAGTATAATTATGTACTTGTATTGATACCTTTGACATTGATGTCAATGGGGAGAGAATGTGTTCATGAAAACCATCTCCTAGGCAATGGAGAGAGAAAATATGAAAGAGGTACCTATTGAGTTGTCAATGGGGGCAGTGTTTATCTCTTTAGGGAGATTTAGAAAGATTCATGTAAGTGCACAGAAGAATATGCAAGTGCATAGAAGGATATATCTATGGGAAAGATAGGCATCCAGAATAGTGTTGTTCACCATGAACAACTCATGACCAACAACCAGAAGATCTTAGATTGATAAAGAGGATTTGAGAAGATGACAACAACAACTACAGAGTACAGTTTGGTACTCGTGGAACTTAAATGTTGTTCATCTATGTTGCCATCAATGCCAAAGGGGGAGATTGTTAGCATGAATGCTGATGATACACATTAGGGGAGTATCTTAAACATTGGAGAGTATTGATATATTGCATTCATGACTATATTTGTCATTGATGTCAACATAGCAGTAATTCTATTAAGACTAGAATAATAGTAGTCAGTAATTTTATGATGCATAGAAGCTAATGAAGTTTCAGATGATGCACAATGGAGGACATGTTCATGAGGTTGTCATGATGATGTGGTTAAAAGGACTAAGTTTGAGTCGATGGTATATAGAAGTTACATTTGATTTACTAGAAGCAGTGTAGCAAAAGAGCATTGGGAAATAGAGTTCTAATGATCTATCACTATCTTTCATCATAGATGTAATGAAGAGATTGCACAGGTACACACTAATAGAGAACAATCATGTGATGATGCCAACATGTGCACAAGATGTGGTTTCACACATGTGAAGTTTTGTATAGACTGTGAGCCGATAGTGCTATTGTAATTGTGAATTAATTAATTATCTTATTTTAATTAATTGGGAAAGCCTCAAGACCGACTCAAGGAATTATTATGAAGATACGGTATGAAGGAAAGTTGTTTTCCTTGCTTGTAAAGAGAACTTGGATTAGAGAATTAAGTGGAATGCGAATTAATTAGTGCATAGTGTGAGAAGGAATAGAATGCTTACTGAATATGTGTAAGTGATCTAAGGGATCATTGGATGCACAGTATGAGATCTGGTTACAAGATCTAAAGGAGAAAAAGTTCAGTTGACAACATAGAGGACAAAGGAAAGAAGTACATTTCAATTCTATTATTCTACAAGGAATAATACAGAGATCATTTGGACAGTGGGTTCTTTGATCTTAACCTTGAAATTGTTTGGGCAGTGGGTCTAGCTATGTTCCACAACTCCTAACAGGGTTGGAATCTCCTAACAGGGATTCAAAGTCTCCTAACAATGACTAATATGTATTGAATGTTGTAACAGACTCCTAACAAGGTCTATCCTCTAACAAGGAATATTTATATTAGTACATCATCTTGTGGGTATCATTCCCACTAGGGTTTTCTCTTTGATCAAGGGTTTCCCTAGTTAATATATCTGGTATTAATTGTGTATGAGTATCTTGTTGTGGTTTCAATTATAATTACTCATATGGTTAAAAAATTTTAAGGTTAATGATTGTGAAAATAGTTAGATAACTAATTCACTCCCCCCCTCCTCTCGGTTATATCAGTGGACTATATATTCTAACAATGAGATACATATCAATAATCAGTGGATTGAAATGTCTAACACACATACACAACCTGGCATATCTAATGTTGTTGTCATCATTGCAAGATTTCAAGTCAAACCTAGGGAGTCTCATTTGTTGTTGTTAAGAGGATTTCAAGTATTTAAGGGGTGCATTTGGGTATGGATTATGGTATGGTAAAGTGAAGGTTTTAATCTAAAATCTTACATTAGTGCTCATTGGGTGGAAAATATAGATAATAGAAAAGTACTATTGGTGGTGTATTCTTTTTGGAAGAGGTTAGTTCCATGGTTAAGTAAGAGGAAAGATTGTATATCTCATTATAATGTTGAAGGTAAACTTTTGGCATTTCTATTGATTGTATAGAAGTTATTTGGATGAAGAAAATGTTGAAAGATATTAGAGTGTATACTAATAAGCCTATCACTATTCATTGTGATAATTCTAGTGCTATTAGTATTTCAAAGATTCATGTGTTGCACTAAAAAAAATTTATATAGCTATCAAGTATCATTTGTTGAGAGATAAGGTGAATGCGAAGGAAGTGATGTTCAAATATGTGGCTAATAAAGAGAAGATTTCAAATATTTTTAAGAAGACTTTACCTTAGAGGTATGCTTGGGGTGATAGACACTCCTGATTAGAGCTAGTTGATGCATGAATTACATCAATCCAATAATCTTAACAAAACTATCATGCATGTAGATTGATATTTTTGGGATATGCTCCTTAGGGGGAGTAGTTGGTCATGAGAAGTATGTTTTTGATAATCTTTTTAGTTGGTTTTGATATCTTTGAATTAGTGCACACATGTACCTTTTTTGTTGATGTGTCAAGGGTGAGATGTCTATGTGAAAAAGCATGATATTTGAGGGGAGACAATGATAATTTATTAAAGAAACTCTAAACAATATGTCATACAATTATCTTTGTGCATTGACTTGGTTTTTTGCATTATGTTTCTATCAATGCCAAAGTGGGAGATTGTTGAGGTTGTCATAGGAGATTGTATTATATCTTCTAACATTAGTATTTTTTTCATTGATGTCAACATATTAATTTTCCTAATAGTGTTGATGGTTGACTTTGTAGTGAGATTAGGTCAGTATGTGTTCTATATTGATTATTAGATGGTGCACACTTGCATATGGATCTATTAAAAAAATTGTTGTTTGATCACAGAGGTTGTTGTTATAATTTGACTAAGCTACAACATGTTGATCGGAAATTGATCATTACTCATTTTTTTGTCCTCCGATGCCATAGAATAGTAGGGGCTACCCTATGCCCCTTACACCCCCCCCCTTTATATTATTGGAGTAGGGGCCCCACACACACCCCAGCTAGGGCCCCTCCTCCCCCTACTATTTGCCAGGGCTCGTGTGTGGGCAATGATATATAACCCTCCCTATGCATTCACAGGCAATAGAATAGGAGCCCGAGGCCTGTGCATGCATAGGGGGGGGGGCCTTCCGGTGCATGCAAAGGGTTGCTATGTATGGGCCCCTACCCTGGCCCCCTACAGGCAGGGGACCCATTATTCTATTCTTCGAGAGGGGTATGTATATTGAAACCCGATGCATCCAGAGGTAGATAACTAATTCTTGGGGAGGGAGGGGGGGGGGGGGGGGGGGGTGGGTTCCCTACTATTCTATGGGGGAGGGTGGCCCTACTATTCTATGGGCTTTTTGGCAGTCTTGCCATAGAATGAGTAGTAGGGGCAACCGGCCCCACCCCCCACTATAGAGGATAGGGCCTTGTATCTATAGTTGGGCATCACCTGGGGCTTCACCAGCATGGAATAGGGAATAGAATGCAATGGGATTGGTAGAGGGCTGCCTGCGCCCGTGATGACTATCCCCTCGTCCATAGGGATTGGCATACTACCGCAGCGACTCCCGCTAGATAGCCGCTCTTTAAGGAAAACACTCACCTGACGATAATAATAGAATAATAAGGGCCACCCCCCCTTAGGGCCATAGAATAGTAGGGGCCCACCTAACCCGACTATGTAGGGTGGGTGGAATATCCCGTTTGTGGGCCCCCTGCACGCATATGAAGCCCCCCCTATAAAAACCAATAGAATTGAGGTATATTATTATTGGGGGAGCTAAAGTTCTCCCACCCCTGGACCATGGTGCAGTGGGAGGGAAACTAGAGTTCCAACCCCACACACAGAGTCCTCCGATAAAGGCGGTGAGGGGTCTATCCAACCTTGTGGAAAGAGGGGGATTCATTCACTTGCATTCCTGCTTGCATGTTGGCACTACTAGAAAGCTCCGGTCTTAATGCCCTCACTACCACCGGCCGAAGGTTCGTAGAGTCGGGTTTACCATTTACCCACAACGGAGGAGCCACCCCCCCCGCCAAGCCCTACCTCGAGAAAGGGTAGGGCTCAATAGGGGGCAGGCGGCCACGGGTTGTAACACACTCCTCGCACGATGAATCCACTTTGAAGTTGACTCATTCACTTGGCCAATTGTCGGAATGTACAAAATGCCATAAGGTCCCAATATCTCAATAGCACCTTTGTCTGAGGCTTTGAATGAGACTTCGTATCCGAAACGTGGGAATGATCTGACTATGAAGTCATTAAAGACTTGATCGGGGAACCAACGTTTATTTAAAGAGCAATAAAGTCGATTACCGAAAAGTACTAGTTTGAAAGGCTCGTCGCAATCGATCCGCTACGAGATTGACATGATACGCCAGGAAAGCACCTAAAGTACTAAACATAATGGGTATTAGTTCGGTAATGGTTGGAGAAGAAACTCAGATTCGGCGATAATCTCATTTTTGGGTGGTACGAAAAGGGGATTGGCCCTGGAATTGGATAGGGGGTCAACACGTTGCGGCTCAAGTGCCCTTTGAACTATGCAAGATGGTCGCCTATTACACGGCTCACAAACTCTACCTCACTTTGCATTGGGGGGTACCTATCTATTATTCATTCGTCACTCGCTATTCGTTATCTGTCTAGGCCCTGCCGCGACCAAATGATTACCCAGATGAAATGATTACTAGTACTCTATAGGTAGGGTAGGGTCCTTGTATGCAGGGGTGGGCCCCTTTGCTTGCATCATCAGGCCGGTGGAGGACAAAAGGGCCCCTACTATTCTAAGGCTCATGCATGCACACTGTCATTATGGCATCAGGGTGATAAATGGGTTTATTTTGGTAATGAAAATGCTACAGTATTTGGATTAATGCAGATTAGTTAAGCAATTTTTTAAAAAAAACTTGGTGTAGTGTTTAAGACTTGGATATAGGTCTTCAACTAGAGTGGTTCATGATTTAGAGACATGCAAGCTATTTTTCATTGATGACATAGATCACTAAGTAATGAACAATGCAAATTTGTTCATGAATTTTAAGGTAGAGATGTTGTTATTATTATTTTGGTATTCCACGATGCTTGTTATTTTTTAATGGTGTCGTATTCTTATTGTCGGATCATATTGGGCTATTTGATCAAATTCAAAATATTTATAAAGTGTGTTGATGTATTCTCGGTTGACTTGGTCAATTAGTGTGTTGCATTGGATCTTAAGCATTAGCTATAGATCAATTTGTGTTGGAGATAATCTATTTGGGTCCTAGCAATGTCTTGATTGACATATCTTAGATAGAATTGATTATTGTACTATATTATTGTGATTATGGCCATGATTAAGTACAACCTAGTTTATATTGACGTATTGTAAAAAAAGTTGAAACCATTTTGTAACTAAAAGTAATGGATGACATGATGAGTGTATGAGATGTGAAGATGTGTGAGCATGTTATATATTTGATTTAAAGAAGAGGTATAAATGGAATCTATTGAGACAAAGAGTTGGTGTATTTTATTAGAGATATATTGGCATATCATAGATGCTATCAATCAGTCATAATTTATTGGATTTTTGTCCATTCTAGGGTTGTTTTTCTTGTTGCAATCTCAGGGTTGTTTCCCTTTTGTATCTTTCAGAAGTGAGCTCTAGGCAGTGAGCCTAAATGCATATGCATTCCTATTCTACCTTTGACATGGTTTATGTGCTACTCATTAGCCAGTGGGTTTGACCCATACTATGGTTTTTCTCCTAAAAGGGTTTCCACGTAAAAAACTAGTGTTATGTATTATGGTATTCTTTTTTACTATGCCTTAATGTTTACTTTTCAAATCTATGTTGTTATGGTGGCAAATGGTTTAATAGGTCAAGTTTTATCACTCAACTAATTCACCTCCCTCTTAGTTGTGAGTGTTTCCTTGATATTCCTAACACTAAAAATGTTAATATTTTTCCTTATGTGAGAAGGTTCTTTATTGCTTCATGTTCTTCTAAATATTTGTGATTTGGGGTTGAGAAAGTTGTGGGTTTGGGGGTATAATTCTCTTTCCACAAAAACCTTAAAGAATCTCTTTCAACTGTCTTACTAAACAACTCAATATGTTCTCAATGTATGTTTATCTTCTCAATCTTATGCCCTCTTTTTCATAAATGTCTTGCTTTGAATCTCTATTGGTCATTTCTTGAAGGTGGATGAATTTGCGTCTCCAAATGGACACTCTAGTTTTTCTTTTATTTGGGTTGAAATGTATATCTTCACATTGATTCTAGGAAATATGGTGCTCATGGTTGGAGAAATTCCTTTGACTCAAGAATTGTATTATGAGGTCCTTCTCTTTTGATATTGGTAATGCTTCTCTACTAGGTAATTTGTTCTCTTCTATGCCATAAAGGTTCTACTACTTGGTGGAAGGATGCAAATGAGACTTATTTCATTGTCTAAACTATTGATTCTCTTTATGATTCTCCTTTGGATGGATCCTTGTAGAATGATGATGAGGATGAAGATAATACTTCAAATCCTAGTTTTTCTCCTTCTATAGAATCAAGTCAAGAAACAATTCTTAATCTAGATCATGTTCCTACTTCAAATATGGGTGATTCTTCTACTACTATCATTGTGGCCCTATTTGTCCTTATAGGTATTTTGTCACATATTTTTTTTCTTATTCTCAACAAATTGATTATGTTCCAATGTACTACCTTCTCAACACTTAGATTCTTATGTCGGAAGCTTCCCTAAAAAATTTTCTTTCATTAGGGACCCTAAGGATAACATCATCTAGATAGTTTTTTGATGGTGCAAGAGAAATATTTCTCGAACACAAGATTTTCTCTACTTGTCTTGTGAATATGACCTTCCCACCCTTGTGTAAAAATTTTGACTTTGGTGATAGGTGTTTTGTTTACTTTATCTTTGACAACATCTATTATTTTTGTTTAGCCATTGTTGGTTTGATTTCTTTCCAGTACCCATTTCTCTGTGTTATGGATTTGTATGGGTCATCCCCCTTGTTAAGCTAGTCTAATTATCAAAAACATTATTTCCTTACACAAATAGGTTATAATGATGTAGTATATTTCTTAGTATATTAAAAAATTATTAGTCACCTCTTACTCATCCAACAAATTACACACCTCTAAATAAAATTAAATCACATCTAATTGTTGGCCACTTGTCCAAATTCTAGCCAAATATACTTAAAATTCTCTATATGTTCAATAACATGCCAGCATTATCAGTCAAACACTAAAAATAGAATAATAAAAATTTCTAGCCAAATATCTAAAATTTCTTTAAATGTTACATTGTTCCCTACTAGGATTAGATATTGAATTGTTAAGAACTCTGAACATTTGGGTGATACTCAATCTATTACAAACAATAACATGCATTAGACTTCATGTAGTACTCATATAAATAATATTATGCATATATTCAAAACCATCATCAAATTTAGGATATTCTTTTATAAATATTAATACTTACAACAAAACAAACATTTGTTAGGGATTGGGTGGTGTATACATTGCATGATGTTTATAATTCTTAAATTATTATAGTATATGATGTACCTAAGGGAACCCCCACATATATGCACATCGCATTCATACCATATAGGGTCATGCACTTAAAATTTACCAAGGCTAATATGAAGGTAAATATTCCATTTTATTGTCTTGATTAAGCTTCCCAAACAACTAAACCCCATTTTGTCTCCACAACCACTTTTAAACACAGAGAATTAGGCAATAGAGATATTCCCAAATATTATATTTTATAACAAGACTTAATGAGAATCTGAGGAAAGATACCTAAAGTTTTTAGATGACTACTAAAATAAAATATCATAATGCTTATCACAATATTAGGTAATCTTTTGGGAATTAGTATTTTACTATAATATAACATAATATAGACCACCAATACCCTAATATCAAATAGTTCTACATATTACTAGCATATGTCACTAACTCTTTTGTTCAGGCTTGTCAAACAAAATTGAAGATTTGTAGGATCATTCATTTAGATTCCTAAGAATCATTTCTTTTATTGAATCCACTCCATCTATTACTATAGGTACAATCATTCCAACCCTTCTTTTTCAATTCACATGTTTCTATCTTGCTCTTGTATTAGTTTAATTGATTCAAAGAGTTTTATTTTTACCATCAAAAACTTAAACATTGTTGTATTTACTATTTATTATGTATCTAGCATAGGTCATATTTTTTTATTTGAATAAATAGACTAAGAAGAATCTTTAGCAATTTTGAGAAATTCATCTTAATGATGCGACTTTAAGCTTTTTCAAGTAGAATGTGTGGGATGTGGTATAGAGAAGAATATAAAAGAATGCTTGTAACAAGATGTTTATAAATAACTTTGGAGAATTTTCTAAATCACAAGACTCATTTTCTCCTCAGTTGAACCCCTAGGAGGATTAATTCAATAACTCTAAAATAATAAACTAAGACAATAGGTGAGCATGAAAGTGCCTAAAATAATGTATGTGTTCATAGTACAATTACATTCATCATAATGTCACCATAATGATGTGAAAATATATTAGGGTGCCATGTAATATTTAAGCATGATTTCAAATGAATATCCATAAATATAACAACACAATACATGAACCAGTACAAATGTGTGTTAGGTTGGTTGACAATGACAAGCGAGAGGAACTCAACACGACTTTATTTAAGTTTACATATTTAAAATTTAAGGTTTAAATATGCAACTTTAGAACATATATGGGTGGTGAATTGGTGGTTTGGGAATTGGGACCATTTTTTAGGAAGAAATTGATGATGGGGATTATGATAGGATAATGCCATAAGCTAGCAAGTTCATGCAAGAATATGTCAATTTTGGGCATATTGTTGCATAAACGTACACTACAATTGAAGTTAACCCAAAACATGTAGGAAAAAAAGGCATGGGTATGCAATTTTCATCACCATTACAAGCTTAAATTTATTGATGCTTAGAGGAAGAGAAAATTAGATTTTGATTTCTACCAAAACCCAAACTCTTAGATTATTTATTAAACTTTTAGACATAATCATAGAGGTGAAAATGAAGGTTTATTAAATAGTGAGTGTAGAACAAAAGTCTCTTAAAAAAATCATTTACATGTCAAAATTCCAATTTGTCCAATCTTATAAAAACTAGTATAAATATCTTGAATATAACTATCCAATTATAAATACTTCAAAATTATTATTTCTCAATCTCTTTTAAAATATTGTATAAAAACAAATATACTAATTTATAAATGGTAGTCACTAGATAACATGAATTATAAATATTGAAGTTTGGAGTTCGTGAAGAGGGTATGAATTTAAAATTTCAAGTAGCCATGTTTGTGTAGCCAATATCAAGGTGGTGTGAAAAGCAATAAAATATATGTAGACAATAAAGTTGATATTGAAAAAAAACACAAACTTTTGTATAGTTTATTGTAAAATAATAAGAAAGTTTATCTTGGTGATTGTTCCACTTGTTACAATCCTCATCTATGGAGGTGATGATGGCAAGGAAAGTGAAATGAAAATATGAACATTGGCAAAATGAGCAATTCCATGGGATCATGATGGAAGCTTCACCAATGCCAAAGCAATTTAAGAATTGGGTGTAGTAATGGATACTCAATTTAATTAATTGGGAAAGTGATGTCCATGTCCTATTATTGTGACTTGAGAAAAAGATAGCATTTGCTTCCTTCCCAATAAGGTGGGGACCTTATTAAGCTTTGGAGTAAGTGTTTAACTAATTAAGTTGACCTTGTAAATTGGATAATCTTTGAACTATTTTGGTTATAATTACATGGGTTTAAGATTATTATTATAGTTGAACATTTCAATACACATTAGGATTGTTTTAAACCATTAAAGAATGCCCATCCCACATGTGCATGAGTTCTTTTAATCAAGTCCATTGTATTGCCCAAAGAATCTTATAATTGGTTTTTAAACTACTTTTACAATGTAGAGAGATCAAATTATTAGTCCCCAAGAATACTTTATTGAATAGAGATAGAGATGCGTATTTTTTCATATTCCCAAGTAGTAATTGATTGCCATTTTTTAGCATTATTGAAGGAATAGTAAAAGTTTTTGATCATCTACCTATATTTCCTTTATAAGCTTCAATGATGATGATGTGAAATAAAGTTGGTTTTAGAATAAACAAACAAGGTTGAAACAAAGAGACGTTTGTCTCCATTTTAATTATAAAAGTGAGTATGATGATGATGCCCAAGGCAACTTGAAAACTAAGTGGAAGTCATAATATCCAACTGTGCTTATAATTGTGGATATATTGCCTTTTGACTTGTGATGGGACTGAAATGTTAAACGAATTTTCTTTGTCATGTTGTACTATCATGGGTAATTTTATTTGTGATTTCTTGCTTACAATTGACTCATGTTTTGTTGGGTACAGTCCCTTCTTATTCAGACTGATCAATCAAGGAAGTCTGATCTTATTTTTCTTGACATTGAAGTTTAGTCTATTAGGGTTTAGCTTTGACCATATGTCTCCATATCTCTATCCAAACTTTCCCTTTTATTTGTACAAAATTTTCCCCTTTAGGGTTTTGGAAATAAAGATCTCCAAGACATTGAAATGTATTTGGTAGAATAGATTTAAGAACACTCTATAAATTATATATAGTTCAAATCAATTATATATAATTCAGTTTAATCAAATCAATTGTATGTAATTAAGTTTAATCAAACTAATTTTATATAATTTAGTAATGTGGATTAATAATTGATGGTTGTTATTTGATTAACTTAGAACATGTAAATGTGATATTTAGGTTGTTTTCTTTTATGATTGACAAATGAATATTCATCATGAATGTTATAGAATTAAATTGATGTATGGTAAGAAAATAATGACTTTTTATTCTTAAGATGTTTTAGTATTTTGGTTAAATCAATTATTTGTCAAAAACAACTCACATACTTGAAACAACTTTATGGTGGTGGACTACGCTTCTATATTTGGAGTTGTTCTTGCATATAACAGGGGATTTCTACTTCCTAGATGAATATTTGTTTACTCCACTCCCTTCGAGTCCTAGGGATTGCCAAATTTAATGTAATGACCCTTTTTAGGTCCTTCATTTATGTGCGACCCTTTCCATAATTTGCATCCTTTTTGCCATATTTTCTTGATGAATTTCATAATCTTCCTCTCTGCTTATTCTTCTCCATAGTATATATATATATATATATATATATATATATATATATATATATATATATATATATATATATATAAGAGTCACGTTCATTATGTTAATAATAATAATATAGTTATATTATATTAATTATATATTTTAAGCTTAGTTATATTACAATTAATGTATCAACTATATTTATATTGTATTAATATAGTATTACTATATTAATATATATCATAATGATAATATCATTATTTTTGTATTAGATTATTATTTAATTTGTATTTTCATATTACCATTATAATACGATATAATATGATATTATTACATGATTATAATATAATATTACTTGTAAAATATTATTATTTTAATATTAATATTAATATATAATACTTATTTATTATTTAAGTTATATGTTAAAGTGGAGACATTACAGTCCTCCCCTCTTGAATTTGCTTGTCCTCAAGCAATAAACATTTTCCTATTTGTTTCACCTTATATAACGAAATTGACTATAGATCCCATTCAAATTTTTACTTGTAATATTACTTCACTTATTCTATAAAAGAGCCACACATGGAGTATGCATTTGAATGCAAAGTATACATATGAATGTATGAAGACACAAAGAAAACATGATGTATACACATTGATGCATGAAGACACGAAGTAGACACAAAGTAGACACATCATACAAAATCTTGATTAGATCCTAAAATTAACAGTACACAATGACTATACTTCTTCATTAGGCGTATGAACCCTGCAACCACAAAATAAGCGTCAGTGCATGCATATAAATATATAAACTTCAAAGGAACTCGAATAATAATAAGTTAATCCAAGCTAGTTCCATACTAAGCCCAAGGGCAGAACTTTGGCCCCCTTGGCCCCGGTGGCAAGTGTTAGGCATCACACGAGGTGGTCTACTTAGTGGATTGCTTATTTGGGTAGACGGGTTCTTGTGAAAGGAGTCATTACTATCTTTTCCTTAACTAGCACTACAATAGGTTGTCCTAACTGCTCTCCCTTGATTGCAGGCTCCATAGAAAAGTGGTAGGGTTCCCTTACTATCTTTCCCTTAACTATTACTACAATAGGGTATCATAACAGCTCTTCCCTGATTGTAAACTCCATAGGAACGTTAAATATGGCCTTTCCCTTAACTGATAATACAATAAGGTGTCTTAATAGACCTCCCTTAATTGTAGACCCCATATAAAAGTTAAATATGGCCTTTCCCTTAACTGGTACTACAATAAGGTGTCTTAACAGACCTCCCTTAATTGCAGACCCCATAGGAAAGTTAAATATGGCCTTTCCCTTAACTAGTACTACAATAAGGTATCTTAGCAGACCTCCCTTAATTGCAGACCCCATATGTAGTGCCTGCCCCTAGTTCGCATTTTGTTATCATTGTTGAACTCTTTTAGGACTAGTTTTATGTTGATGGTTAGCAACATTGTTATGAGATTATCAGATATTGTGCTATGGATTCAATCTATTATGTGATGAGATTACTTAGACTCTACATTTCATGTATGTATAATGATTATTTTTAGTGTTCACAATTATTGATGATGATCATTACATTGCTTTCAGTTATTAATGATGATTAGTAAGATGATTTATTATCATATGTGTTTTATTATGGATACTTACCCCATACTTGCATGTGTATGGTGTGCGTGTTTTCTTTGCGTGTTTACTTTTGTATGGCGTGTTTGATGTGGTTAAGGAAGGGAGTCGTAGTCACCTGCTAGTCGGGATCTACACGATGCACCACTTCCTGCCATTGCCTGTTTAGTTTAATATATATTGTGCTTGTACATGCATGGTTTTTATGCAGGTTGCAGGTACCGAGCATCGACTTTCCTGAATTGCCAGGATGAGCGTACCCTATCACATTATCTCAATGATAAGAGAGGGGAGATAAATTCTCAAGTCCAAATCCCAACCCCTTAAGCCATTTGTTCTAATTGGAAAATTAGGACAAGTATCCAAGTTGAGTACCCTCTGAATACGTTGGATAACGTAATTCATGATTTAAACCTTTGGTTTGATTTTGTATGTATTTTGGCTATGATGGATTTTCATATTTTTACCTTGTGAGTCTTTGATGTATTTTCTATTAATTAAGCCTAATTAAAAGATTTAATTAATGGTTTAATTTAATGGAAAATTAATATGATATTTTAATATTTATTTTATTTAATTAATTGAGAAATTAATTAAATAAAATAATTAAATGTGAAATAAAAGTTATAATATTAAATTTGGAATGTGACAATATTTATTGGAGCTCATTTTTAAATAAATGACTAAATATTATTATTATTATTAAAGCTAATAAATATTTTAGCAATTAAGTTTTGGGAAATGAAATTTAAAAGTGGAAAATATATTTTAAATTATTAAAAGATTCTAAATCTCATGTGATTAAAATATAAATATAATAAGATTGAAAAGTGGAATTATTAAAGTTAGTGCATGAGATTTAATAAATAAATAAATTAAATTAGAAAGAGTAAATTAAATATTATATTAATAATTGCTCACATAGGAGTTGGCAAATTCTCGGGAGTTGTCATGTAGACAACACAGGGGTTTGCACTCTAAGAATGCACAAGTTGTCTACATTTAGAAGTTAGCATTTTATTTGAGCACATGGTGTCTACAACCTTAAGACTCATCTAGATGGTTAGAGGAGACTCATGCTTAGTTGTCATGCTTATCTTCTAGTTGTTTCTAGAGACACTCTAGATGCATCTTAGAGGCCTTTAAATAGAGGCTCTCCTAGTGTGTTTTGAGGAAGCTTAATGGAAGCCTTATGGAAGCTTAATGGAAACTACAAGCTTCAAGCTAAAATGGCAGCTTCAAAGCTTACATGCATTGGAGAAGATTCATATGCTCGTATATTTTCTATTTGCTTCTATGCTCCTTCTAGCATTTTTAGTCACTTGGAGATTCTCGGTTGGCTTGGATCTTGGAAGGATTGTGAATGATGGAGAAGGAAAGGATTTTATATGGACTTCTGAGGCATGGCGGATTAGCATTAGTGTCCAGGTGCACTCGTAATATTCACATATTCTCTTTGCACTATTTCTCTTCTTGTCTTCATCATGTTTGTTATATGTGTCTAAAAACTCTTTGTGATTGAATCTACAATTAAATTGGAATCTAGATATTTTATTTGGTTGAGAAGAAAACATTAGAAAACTCTAGATCCAATTAAAGGGAAATTAGATCTAAACGGGTTTGGGTTCGAATTAGAATCAAATTGAGAGATAGAGTTTTCAAAAGGTTTTAAATTTTGTAATCAAATCTATTAGAAGAATTAATGGATGATTTAGAGAACAATTACCATTTAGGTGAGATCCTTAATTCATCAAAATGAAAGGCCCTTCTTGTGTAGAGTAAATATATGACCTCTTTTAATTACATATGAAATTTGCAAATATATATATATATATAACTGCAATAATGCTTGATAAATTGCATGTATATATACACACACACACACACACATATATACATATATACATATATGTATTTGTTTAAGTCGCAGTGAGAAACCCTATTATTAAATCTGGATCGCATGGTGTAAAATCGTTTTATAAAAATTCACATTGAGAAAACATTTTATTAAAACGTTATATAAAAAAAAATATTTATTAAACATTTGGTGGGGGCGGGGTTTATACCCACCACACCCCATTTCCTTATTTATGGCAGCATCGTACCGCACAGGCCTGCGAGTTCGCAGAGGACCTGCAACCCGCAGACCGCACGGCGAGATGTGTCAGCGGCTTAAAAAGCCTGCGTTCATATGTAAATATAAGTGTATTATATGTTATGCAATTTATGATTGTGTAATTCGATTTTTATATTATGAAATTTACAATTATTAATATATGTATATATATGTGTATAAATGTATGCATGTATATATATATAATTAATATTGTAATTCGATTTTGTAATGAAGTATTGGATATTAATCGTTATATATATATATATATAAAATTAATTAATTTAATAAGTGATTTTTTAATTTATAAATTATTGATGCGTTATTAATAATAATTTAGATTTAGATTTAAATTATTAAGTAATTTATTTAGTATATAATGATGAATCTAGTATTGTCGATTGATTAATAAGATTATTGTGATAACTTGTTAATATAACTTGTTATTATTTATTTACAAGTTATTATTAAGTTATTAATTGGAATATTAATGGATTAAAATATGGTTGATTAATTTAGTCAAAAGCTAGTTGGCTAAACCAATGGTGAATCTGGTGAGATTATTGTTAATTTAAATCATTAGTGTTAAAATTATTAATAAGGTTGCTATTAGTTAATAATTGTTAAACTATTAGTGGATAATAGTATAAATGGTTGCTATAGTTATTGCTTAATTCGATTTAAGTTAATAATTGAAGTTATGTTATCAAGATTGTATTGGAAGGGAAGTGTAATTAAGTTCTGAAACTATTCAAGATATCGAAGTGCATAACTTTAATATTTTAAACAAATGGGATTTATTTGGGAGCATGATAAGCAGGAGATAATGAAGGGAAGTCAATTCATTTTATCGTGATGATGATTTGTAGCTGTTAATGAATGAGTGGTTTAGAATATTAATCTGAGGAGAGTATTAAAGGGATATCATTAGGTATCAATCTTATAATTTGAGCAATGGGAATCATTTCTTGGAATTAAAGGGGAGTATATTGCTCTTAGTAGTGCAACAATTTTATGGGAAGTTAGTTATATTATCATGATGTTATCTGTAATAAAACTTGGACCTAAATAATTGAGAGATTATTAATCCTAATGTTAATGAAATGGAATAGAGTTGATTGATAATTAGTTGAATCAAATGGGTTTAACTGAAATGATTATCAATAATACGGGTATGTTAAGAAAAGTTAGTATCCATTGATAGAGTGACGAGTATGGTCATTATAGATTTATGGATAAGATTTCCCAAAATAACTTCTTATTATTATTATTAATTTTTGTATTGAAGTTGACTTTTTACGTACAAACTATTGTTAGTCAACTGATAATCATTGGGTTGATGGTATGGTTGTGCAATTATTAATTAAATCAATTAACTAGAGTTAATTAGATTTAATTAATAATTATGTTATGTAATAGAGATTTAATTGATATAATTCTTTTAACGAGATTGTAGATTATCTATATCAAAGTTGATAAGTCTTATGACTTGAATTATGACTTTAGATATTATATTGTTGTCAATGATGATAACGATTTAATTAAAAGAATTAAACTTTAGTGATACTTAATTAAGTTTCTAATTGAAAACTATTAGAATATAATAGGTCATGGATGGTGTACCTATGTTAATTGATCATTTTATTAAAATTATAATCTTCTTATTTGAAGACTAGTAACTGGCTTTCTTATAACTTAAACGAATAATGATCCTTGCTTTATGTTGAAAGTTGAAGTAACCTTAAAAGAAGAGTTAATCAATTAGAATATGGATCATAGTTAAATCAAGAGAACAATTTAATTAAAGGTCAATGATGATCAGTTTAGTGAATATTTATCCTTAAGTTATTCTTAGAATGTAATTCTTAATAATGGAAGGATAATGCTATCGGGGGAACAAATGGGTTGACTTGTAGGTGAAATTTAGACACTTGAAGTATACTTGAAAAGAAAACTGGAAACCTCTACACTCAATTCAACTATGTAATATAGCAAAACCAAAACATGTGTTTGCATCGTGTATTCTATACGCTTCTTGTTTTGGGTTTTGGGTTGACTAGTGTTGACCAGTCCTAGGTTGTTACCAGAGGCTCAGGGGTTATGAGATGTGTTGGCATGTTGATCTTATTTGGTCTCAATCTTTATAAGCCCAACCATGGTAATGTGATCGTATGCTCTATGAAATGCTTGTAATTATTGATTGTTATTGTTCATCAGTCTTCATGTGTGAAGCTGAGATGTATATAAGACACTTGAGCTAATCATTTTTGAGTCATCGATCAGTTATCCTTGGATTATTTTTTAGTCGCCATGATGGGACTAAAGTGTTGATTTATTTCTTGATGATGTCATGTTGTGAGATGTTTGACTCAACCATTTTGGAGTCTTCGATCAATATGATTTTGAGATATTCTTGGTTGCTTGTTGAGAACCAATGGATGTGATGATATATTTTGGTTATTGAGAACCAATGATTATTATGATTATCAGTGATGCCTTCAGTTGCCAATAGAGAACTGTTGTGGTCATTATTTTCTATGGATGCTTTTTAAGATGCTCATGGAGATTTGATGATTCTTATCTTGGTGATTTGATGATTCTTATGGATATTTGATGCTTATATTGTGGATATTTGATGATTCTTTTTATGGATTATCTTTTGGATTTTCTTTCCAGTCGCTTGTATAGGACTATGGTGATTTATGATTCCATGAGCATTAGGGTAGGTAATCTACTTGTAGTGTCAGGAAGTGGCTTGCAATGGGGGCCGGGGCCCTAAGTGGCTGCCAGGGTAACTCATTGTAAGTTTGGTTAATAAGTGATAACATTTACACACTAAATGGGGATTAAATGAACCTAAAAAGATAATTGTTCTGGTTCTCGCCCATGCCTTGAGCGCTTGTACAGGCTAGGATGGGAGTAGTGAGACGCATGGTTACGACCTTGCATTCCGTAGTATGCCTCGTCAGTATGAGAGGATACTAGTGGCTGCATGAGATCAGTATGGACCCGTGGAGTTTAGCTAACTGCCAGGGTAACTTGTACATGATAAATGTGATGACACTTTCCCGCTTGCATAGTAGGTTTCCTACATGTCATTGTGTGCCTCTGGAAAGTAGATGTCTATTTTGTGATTGGAACCTTTGAGTTAGTATACTTTTAGGATTCCTGGACTTATAGAGATATGTGTTATGCCTGTTTGGGACTTGAAATTATCTCCTCAGCACGGTGGGAGTGGACCACTTAGGTACCACGCGGTCGGGTGGTAGTGTATTTTCCACTCTTATCCTTTGAGATTCATTGAGACATCATGGCTGAAGCGTCCTTCGTGATGGTGGATATGTATCCTTTCATTGATGATTAGCATATGTTAGATGATGTTATCTTATGCTTATATTTGCATGTTAGATTACTTCTACATATGATGTTGTATTTATTAGGAGTGACATTCCTACTATGTTTATACCGATGATCTCTTCAGTGCTTTGGAATGTTACGCACAAAGGGATGGCTAGGATCCACGATGGTCTAATGATGCTATTTACGGTTGGGAGGAACCGTGCACTTAGTTATTTATGTTGGTGATATATGGTTATCTTTTAAGATGGATGTTTATATCTTTATGATGATGATGTATCATGTATGGTATGTGGTTTCAATATGTTATTGCATCATGGATTAATATTGGATGATGATGTACTTTATTTACATGGATGATTATTCTTTTAAGCTTTTTATACCTTGTAACATGTACAGTGGATGATTGAGAAATCTAAAATGTAATTACTAAAAGGACACTTGTATATTGTTTAAGTACATTAGATGTATCATTGTTATTTCATAAGGATGTGATGTTAGATGAATGGTTAAGATTAGATGTGATTCAACATTAAGGGATCTTTAAATAATGTAATCTGATATGTTATGTATACTTTTATTCGAATTGTATCTATTGCTTTCGCAAGTGTTGTGAATGGTTTATATTTCATGTTTCAAAAAAAAAAAATTGTTTGGCAAACTTAGTGAAATTCTTTGGATCCCTTGGTGGGGCATTACACCATAGGAAAGTTAAATATGGCCTTTCCCTTAACTGGTACTACAATAAGGTATTTTAATAGACCTTACTTAATTACAGACCCCATAGGAAAGTTAAATATGGCCTTTCCCTTAACTGGTTACTACAATAAGGTATCTTAACAAACCTCCCTTAATTGCAGACCCCATAGGAAAGTTAAATATGGCCTTTCTCTTAATTGGTACTATAATAAGGTATCTTAAGAGACCTCCCTTAATTGCAAACCCCATAGGAAAGTTAAATATTGCCTTTCCCTTAACTGGTACTACAAGAAGGTGTCTCAACAGACCTCCCTTAATTACAGACCCCATAGGAAAGTTAAATATGGCCTTTCCCTTAACTGGTACTACAATAAGGTGTCTCACAGACCTCCCTTAATTGCACACCCCATAGGAAAGTTAAATATGGCCTTTCCCTTAACTGGTACTACAATAAGGTGTCTTAACAGACCTCCCTTAATTGCAGACCTCATAGAAAAGTTAATATGGTAGGGTTTCTATATAGTCTTTCCCTTAAGGTGTCTTATAGACCTTCCTTGATTGTAGACTCCATAGAAAAGCTACTTGAAATCCTAAATGATTTCTCAAATAATCAATTTTACACCTTTATGATTAATTAAGAAACTTACAATTTCATTTCATTATAACTAGAATAATTGATAGACTATTCAATATTCTTTACAATAACAAAATGTGTCAATAATAACAAAACACTAACAACTATTTCATAAAATATATAATTTACCTCATTACCTTTATGGTTGAAGTGGCAATTTATGAGTATGAAGTAATCTTCATATCCACTTAAGGTCTTCCTCTTGTATAATCCTGAAAATAATCTTGGAATATGCAATATATGGTAGTACCTTCAAATGTATCTTTTAAGTATGTATCTCTTAATGGAAAGACTAGTATCGCCTTCCCATAGAAAATAGAAGTACTTGTTGTATTGCTAAATCTCCAATGGTTCTTCCCTAAGAATCTTTAGTGAATCTCTACATATGATCACCATATGATTTCAATATATATTACTAACAATTGTGATTGATCAAAGTATTTAGATTATGTTGGGATATCTCCTTTCTTCAATAATTTACTAGTGCCATTTATACTTTTATCTCTAATAAGACATTCTTTCAATCACATATTGAATAATGATAATTTTGAAAATAGTCATATCTAATTATTTGTAATACACAAATATTACTCTTATGTTATGTATGCAATACCTCTATTTCTCATATTTAAGAAATTAAATAGAAACTTATAAATTTTTATGATACTTCTATATTCTTAATATTCACTCTATTCATAATCACATTAAACATTATTTACATTTGTATAAAAAAATTTAAAATTAAAATAGCTTACTTTAGTAGGTGGGTTCATGTTGTACCCATGGCCTACTTTACTTACCTTTTTTACTTGTCATGCTTAGTGGTACTCATATCCTACCTTGGTGAAGTTCATGTATATTGACTATGGAAGCAACTTGCATATAATCATCTCTGATCAACAATAATGTCACCATTTATGTTTCGAACCGTGTGATGGCCAATAGGAATATTGCTAAGACAACATAAATATTTATTATTTAGAGTTGTCATCCAATGTATTGGGAATGCTCAATTTCACGTGCTAAGGCATCTTGCATATGTGGAAGGATAAGTTTTCATCTATTAACACTGACCAAACTCATTGTTGTCCATCGTGATAATTTTAGCAATTGGATGTACTTGAGTAATGTAAGGCAAAATTGTGGATCCCGTGGCATTGGAAAATTGTTAGCTCTATTAATAATTTCTGGTCTAGATTATGTATATCCTCAAATCTCAATGTTTCACCTCTTCAGTTTTAATACTTAGCTTTAAAGGCAATGTTTAACATAGTTGTGGGTAGAAAAACTTAGCTCCAAAGACAATGTTCGAGGCCTGAAGGAAGTATTGACAAGATGCTAAATTTTGTTTGTGCCATTTTAGATACCCTAATCAAGCTGTTAGAAGACTTCGCATCCATGTAAAGTATGTTCACCTATCACTCTATTTGAAATTTATTATAGAAGGAAAAATGTCAGGCATAGATCTGTAAAAACTTAGCTCCATATATGTTCCAATACGCATATACATTTTGAATATGTTACATCCATCTTCTTGTCTACATTTGCCTACAAAATGCTTTTTCACGGTTCTTCTATTCATGGGGAGCTCCTTCTATAGTTGGGACTTCCACTCATCGATTTTCTATAGTGTTAATTTTATTCACGATTCCTCTTCAGTTTCAATATGCAGATTATAACAGTGGTGCATTTGATTGTAGGTATGTCTGAAAAGAGATCAAACTTGGTTATTTGTTTTTATCCTCACACAAATTTTATTTTGTGCAATTTCCTTTTTCGTTTGAAACAAACATGTTTCCTATATTGTTGTCAATGTTGCATCAAAAACTCGATTCTCCTCTCAGAGGTTGTGTTCCATTTGTTGTGATAGCGTTGAACATTTGGACTGCCCATTTAATTAAAAATTTGATTTTGTGTCACTATAACATCTGTCAGGTTATGTCAATACATATGGGGAATTTCTTCCATACTTGGTCTTTCCGTGAATCACTGAGTGATATTAACTATGATCAATATCTGCTACTACAAATATTTGTTCATTCCTGATTTATCTAAATTATTTCATTTTGACAAATTTTGTAGTTTTAATAACTATATTACAGGTTGGCAGGAACTAGGCTCTGATACCATTTGTAATGACCCTTTTTAGGTCCTTCATTTATGTGCGACCCTTTCCATAATTTGCATCCTTTTTGCCGTATTTTCTTGATGAATTTCATAATCTTCCTCTCTGCTTATTCTTCTCCATAGTTGATTCTATATATATATATATATATATATATATATACAATTTTATTATAAGAGTCACGTTCATTATGTGAATAATAATAATATAGTTATATTATATTAATTATATATTTTAAGCTTAGTTATAACAATTAATATAATAAGATATATTATATTAATAGTTATATTACAATTAATATATCAACTATATTTATATTGTATTAATATAGTATTACTATGTTAATATATATCATAATGATAATATCATTATTTTTGTATTAGATTATTATTTTATTTTTATTTTCATATTACCATTATAATACGATATAATATGATATTATTACATGATTATAATATAATATTACTTGTAAAATATTATTATTTTAATATTAATATAAATATATAATACTTATTTATTATTTAAGTTCTATCTTAAAGTGGAGACATTACATTTAAAAATTCTTTAAATAGTTGTCATAACTCCACAAGGAAAGAATTCTCCTAAATCAATACTTTGAAAAGTTTACAAAGATCAATAGGAAAGGGCCCTTATTGTACTTTTTTTTCTTTGTTTCAAATTCAAGCATGTAATTTTTGATTTCTTATATAGTTATTCAAATTAGAAGATATTCAATGATACTTGGATGTCCTAAATGAATAAAATTAATTATCTTTAAGAACTGGCACATTGTTGGAATTCTTTAGAATAACTCAAAAGGGGGTGAGGGGGTGAATCAATCATCCAAGGTTTAGATGTACAATTAAAACTTTTCACAGCTTAGTCAACCCATAAAAAATTTATCATCATGCATGCATCCATAAGATTGTGCAATCACTTAAAACTTGTATGTTATTGTCAAATCAATTTGCAGAAATGTAAACATGAAACATAACAGGTTCAATAACATACTTGACACAATGGTTTATGTAGAAACCCAATTTGGGAAAACCACCAATAACATGCTACTCTTTCTCACTCTTCTGGAGTGATGCCCTATAAAAGGCCAACCCTATTAAAGGGTATAATGCACATTATTAAAAGTGACCCGATTAAAGGATTTCAATCACCCTGTTAAGAGTGAGCCTTGTTAGAGAACTTTAGACCATTTACTTGGAATGTCACCTAGTTAAAGGATTTGCAAATGACTGTTAGGTCAACCTTAATCCAAAGGATTTACCCTAGACTGATTACAACTATTAGAGATTAACATTAAGACTTGATCTGATAACAACTTACAACTCCATTTGCATATTACATATCTCTATTTTAGTCCTCCATTATGCTTGTCTTTCACACTTGAGCTCTGATAGCTTGTTCTCCCTTCAAGAATCCATATCCCTAAGCCTTCTTTCTCGTCATGTCAATGCAAACTCTTCACTTAGGTCACTGAATGAAACAATACCCTAGACTCCTTGTCTTCCTTAGGTTCTCACACATGACAACCTTTGCTTTTGACCAGCCATCCCTATAAATAGAGAATTAAGATATTTTATCATTCATTCTCCATCATCCAATTTAGGGTTAGGTTAGATTAGGCAGGATTCAATTAATCTACCCCTTATTTCATTTCATCCCTTTATAAAAACTTCTCCTTCAATCCTCTTTGAATTCACCTCAAAACGGTTTACCATGGATTTTGTGCCATCAACTCATCAACCTTATCTTCCACATGGTTCACACAATCCAAGAAAACAAACTTGTTAGCTTAGATCTATTGAATTCATGATCTTTCAAATAATGTTGACACTTAACATTAACTTTCTTCTGATGCTTGACACATACTGCATTGCTCGACATCCTCTGTAAAATCACTTAGCATGAACTAAAGTTTACTGGTGCTCCACATCAACTAAACTTTACTTGGCATCAACTATTTTACTCGACATACACTAAAATAGACTTTTACTAAGCTCCAACTGATTTTCTTCTCAGCTTGCACTAACTTTGCTCAACACCTACTATCTACTCGGTCAAGTTGGGGAAACAAACTTTGTTTAACTTGTTCTTATAAACTTTCTTAATGTAACCAACCTTTGCAACCATAAGTAGATTATCAATTCACTATGTTATCACTGTCTTAGTTGATTCTTGTACTCCTTTTCATATCATAACTCAACCTTTCTTCTAGGTGCTATTGTTACATCTTTTGATCAAATCCTCTTCATCAATCAAATAAGTGATAGTACTTAAATCATATAAGTAGTTGTCTTACCAGCAACTAGCAAGTTTGACATCAGTGACAAAAAAATGATTGAAACACATTTCTCATATTTGTATCAATCTGTTTTCAACAATCTCCCTCTTTGGCATTGATGGTAAACCAAACTGACTCAATTAAAACAATAAGACCAACAAAATACCAAAAAGAAAAATAATCCCTTATATTGAAATCTCCCCCTCTATCAGCAACATTCATCTTCTGAATAGGTTACAAAACTCTCTTATGTCATCCTTATGACTCCCTCTGAATTACTTCGTATATCTTTCCTCTTTCTAGGTACATGTAATTAGCAAATACACTTTCTTTCTTAGTAGTCAAAATTTCTCCCTCATACTGTGTGTTAGGATTTCTCCCTCTTTGTTTAATATCTATCTTCAATATCTCTGTTTTGATCAATGTCTATCTCTTTCATATCTCCCAATCTCTTGTATTTCTCCCTCTTTGACAACAATGCCAAAGACTTGTCATCTTAATATGTTGATATAAACTTCTTTAGTTTCTCCCTCTATCACCTTGCTTGTGACTGATTTGTAGTTTCAACTTTGTGATTACTTTAGGGAGCTCCTAAAGTAAGATCCATTGCATCAATTTGTAACATATGGAAATCAACTTATTTGATGCAGGGAACTCCTCTTATTTTCTTAGATAGCCTTTGATAGGGGTATCACCCCTAGTTTACCTCTTAGATACTCATGAGCATCCTTAGATAATGCCTTTGTGAAGATATCAGTAATTTTCTCTTTTGTGTTAACATATTCGATATTCACCTCTTTATCTTGAACTAATTCTCTCAAGTAATGATACTTGATTATAATGTGCTTAGTCTTTGTGTGCATCATAGGATTCTTTGATATATTTATAGGACTTGTGTTATCACAATAAAATATCATTGGTTCAGTAATCTCTTCCTTCATACCATTGAGTAGTTGTTTAATCCATACAATGTTTGTACAATATACAATAGCACCAACATATTTAGCTTTAGCAGTAGATTGTAAAGTGCAATTTTGTTTCTTGCTAGTCCATGTAACTAGCCTCTTGCATAATAAAAATGCTCCTTCACTAGTGCTCTTTCTTTCATCAATATTTCCAGCCCAATCAACATCAATATAGGATCTTAATTCAATTTTTTTATTTTTCTTATAGTATAGATCATTTCCTCAATTCCTTTCAGATATCTCATTATTCTCTTTATAGCCATCAAATAATTCTCCCAAGGATTAGTAGAGAATATTGCAACTATCCCTACAGATAAAGAAATATCAGGTCTATTATGTACTACATATTGCAATTTTCCAATCATAGACCTATATAATGTTTAACTCACCTCAATCGAATCATCATTCTTTGACAACTTATGTCCTGTCATCATAGGTGCACTTACTGGCTTGGAATCCTCCAATCCAAAAAGTTTTTAGTATCTCCTTTACATACTTTGACTAAGTGATGTATATACCATATTTCATCTGGTGTACTTGAAAACCCACAAAGAACTTGATCTCGCCAAACATAGACATCTCAAATTCTCACTTCATTTCATTTGCAAAATCCTTACATAAAGTATCTTGACCTCCAAATATGATATCATCAACAAAAATTTTAGACAACAAAATACCTTTTCCTTTCTCTATCGTCAAGTACAAATTGTTGTTATCATTAGTCCTTTCAAATCCAATCTTCACAAGATAATTATGAAGTCTCTCATACCTTGCTCTTGGTGCTTGCTTCAAACCATATAAATCCTTGTGTAATCTACATACCATGTTTTTATTGTTAACATCAATAAATCCTTCTATTTGTTCTATATAAACTTCTTCCTCTAATATACCATTCAAAAATGTAGATTTAACATTCATTTGATAAACTTTGAAACCTTTGCATGTAGAATAAGCAAGCAGAGTTCTTACTCCTTCCAATCTAGCAACAGGGGCAAATGTTTGTCCATAGTCAATCCCTCCTTCTTGTGCATATCCTTTATAGAATAATCTTGCCTTGTTCCTTTTGATTTCACCATTTTCACCTAATTTGTTTCTATATACCCACTTGGTACCAATCACATTTTTGTCTTCCACTCTAGGAACTATAGTCCATGTTTTGTTTTTCTCAATTTGTTCAATATCTTCTTCCATGGCTTTACCCTAGTCTACATCCTCTAAGACATCTTTCACTATTTTTGGTTCCTTCATGCTCAGGAAACATGTATCATTTCTTAATTTGTTCCTTGTCATTAGTCTCGCATCTTTATCTCCAATTATTTGTGTAGTAGGATGATGTCTCTTGATATATTTAGACAATCTTGGTTCAACTCTAGTTTCTTTATTTGGTCTTTCAACTTTTGAATCACTATGTACATCCCAGTCAAGTGTTTCAACATTTCTTTCATGTATACTAATCTTATAATTAGAATGTGCCTCAACTTCATTATGTAACTCAAAACTTGAATGTATCTTGGTTCCTGAATGCAACTCAACATTCATAGTATGTAACTCGATAGTCATTGAAACTTGTTATTGGTTTGTAACTTGATTTGTAGCATCTTCTTTAGCAAACATGCCCTCCTAAAAGTATACAAACAATTTGTATTCTTTTGGTTCCTTCATAGGTTCAGCCTCATATAATTCTATATATTCATTTAATTTCACATTTTCACTTTCCACAATTGTGTTAGTGTTAGTATTTAGACACTTATAAGCTTTGTTTCTTGTGGAATAACCTAGGAATATACCTTCTTCACTTTTTACATCTAGTTTACCATTCTTGAAATCTTTGAGAATATAGTATTTTCTTTCAAATACCTTAAAATATATTACACTTGATGAGTATCCATACCATAGTTCAAAAGGTGTTGAATGAGTACCTTTCTTGACTTGTACACGGTTCAAGGTATAGACAACTGTACTTACAGCTTCTCTCTAGTATTTCAAAGCAATATTTTTCTCCATCATAAGTGTCCTAGCACAATCCATTATAGACCTATTCCTCCTTTCAACAATTCCATTTTGTGGAGGGGTTCTAGGAGCAGATGTCTATTTTTTGATTTCCCTGTCATTACAGAACATCTCAAACTCATTTGATGTAAATTCTCCTCCTCTATCAGATAACAAATATTTCATACTTTTACCTATTTCTTTTTCAACTCTTACTAAGTACCACTTAAACATTTGGAAAGCATCAGATTTTTGTTTCAGAAATATAATTGTCATCATTCTAGAATAATCATCAACAAGCAACATAATGTACTTATCTTCTTTGTAACTTTGCACTTTAGTTGGTCTACACAAGTCAATATGAACAATCTCTAGTATTCCTTTAGAGGTATGAGTTTTACTCTTAAAACTTGACTTTGTCATCTTTTCTAACTAACATTGCTACACATTATATTGTCAGGTTTCTTCAACATAGGAAAACCTCTAACTCTTCTCATGTTATTGATACTAACTAAGTTATCAAAATTAACATGTTATAACCTCTTGTGCCATAGCCACACATCATCAAATTCTACAACTAAATAAGTAGCATCCTCTATATCAAGATAGAATATATTACTCCTAGTTTGATCACCCTTTCCAATCAATTTTCTACTAGTATCATATATCTTAGCAATCTTGTTTTCAAACTCAACCTTATATCTTGAATTATTCAGTTGTGATAGACTCAATAGATTATAGTTAAGTCCTTCAACATAGTAAGCATTGTCACACAAAATCTTTTCTATGAGTTTGATAAAACCTTTTCCTTTTATCAAACTTGTTTCATCATTACCAAATCTTACACTATTTCCATCATAACAATTTAAGGTATTGAACTTACTATTTATCTCTAGTTGTGTGATGTGAACACCCATTGTCAATGATCCATCTGTCATTCTTGTTCACACAAGACACTAGTGCAGTTGCCTCATCTTCATTAGATTTGTACTTCATTACAACATACACCACTTCATCATCATGTTCATCAAATTCATCTGTTGTTTCCTCTTCATCAATGTTGTAAGACTTCTTGCCTTTGTCTTTGTATCATTAATGTCTTCATCTCTTCTACTTTTGTACTTTTCACCACCTCTGTAGTTCTTCTTCTCTAGACATCTAACAACAATATGACTAACCTCATTGCAATTGAAACAAATGATAGGTAATTTACCTTTAAACTTGTCTTTACCTCTGTGAAATCTTCTCCCAGTAGTGCTTCAATTTGATCTACATCCTCCTCATATGTATCACTATCACTGGACACATATTTTGTCTTTTTCTTCTTCTTCTTCTTCTTCTTCTTCTTCTTCTTCTCATCAGGTTCCTTCAATGATAGCTTAGCTTTGAAAACAGATTCAATAGTTTCAAGTTTGTAATTATAAAAATTAGATAGCTGAAAAGTAGTGAGCCTACCTACCAGATGTTCGAGAGTTGGATCATTCCTCGGTACACATCTTAGTTCTTGTATTGCAAAAACTCTAATAGCATAGATGGGTAGTAGTGTTCTCAAAACTTTTCTTAGTACAATATTATCATCTATTTTACTAGTAGCTCCTCTTATTGCATTAACAACATATTTTATCCTAAAGAAATAATGAGCAATATTCTTACCTTCTTGCATTCTCATATCATCAAACTTACCTCTGAGACTTTTAGCTTTGGCTCTCAGAACATTCTTGTCTCCTCTATAGATGGCTTGTAGAGCATCCCACATTTTCTTTGCACTACCAAGACTTTTGATATCATCAAACTCAATATAGCTTAAGATAGAGGCAATCTCCAACATTATCTAGTTGTATTCTTTCTTCTTTTTTAGATCCTTAGTAGTTAGGGCTCTAGTAGGATCAACGTGCTCAGTAGTAATGTTAGATTGTGCATGATCTCCAAGTCCTCCAAGGTGTAGCTTCATTAGACTTTGGCATGCAAGAAATTTATATCTATTAAGCTTGGGTACTTCTCTTTTTGACATCTTGGTCTTTGTGCTTTTAGTACCTTCAAACTAGTCCTCTTAAGTAGATGGCTCTGATACCAATTGTTTGAATTCTTTAGAATAAATGAGGGTGGGGGGTGGGGAGGGTGAGTTTATTATCAAAGGTCTAGATGTACAATTAAAAAATTTCACAACTTAGTGAACCCATAAAACATTTATCATCATGCATGCATCCATAAGATTATGCAATCACTTAAAACTTGTAGGTTACTATCCAATCAATTTGCAGAAGTTTAACCATGAAACATAACGAATTCAATAACACACTTGACACAATGATTTATGTGGAAACTTAATTTGAGAAAAACCACTAGTAACATGCTACTCTTCCTCACTCTTCTAAAGTGATGCCCTGTTAAAGGAAAATCCTATTAAAGGTTACAATGCACAATATTAAATGTGACTCGATTAAAGGATTTCAATCATCTTGTTAGGAGTGAGCCTTGTTAGAGGACTTTAGACCATTCACTTGGAATGTCACCCAGTTAAAGGATTTTAAAATAACTATTAGGTCAGCCTTAATCCAAAGGATTTACCCTAGATGGATTACAATTATTAGACAATAACAGTAAGACTTGATCTAATAACAACTTACAACTCCATTTATAGATTATAGATCTATGTTTTAGTCCTCCATTCTACTTGGCTTTCACACACTTCAGCTCTAATAGCTTGTTCACCCTCAAGCATCCATATCCTTAATCCTTCTTTCTCATCATGCCAATGAAAACTCTTCACTTAGGTCACTAAATGAAGCAATACCCTAGACTCCTTGTCTTCCTTAGGTTCTCACACATGACAACCTTTGCTTCTGAACAACCATCCTTATAAATAGAGAATTAAGATATTTTTACATTCATTCTCCATTGTCCAATTTAGAGTTAGGTTAGATTACGTAGGATTCAATGAATCTAACCCCTTATTTCATTTCATCCCTTTCTAGAAACTTCTCCTTCAATCCTCTTTGAGTTTGCCTCAAAACGGTTTACCATGGATTCTGTGCCACCATCTCATCAACCGTATCTTCCACATGGTTCACACAATCCAAAAAAACAAACTTGTTAGCTTAGATCTATTGAATTCATGATCTTCCAAATAATGTTGACACTCAAGATTAATTTGCTTCTGATGCTCGACAAATGTTACATTACTTGGCATCCTCTTTAAAATCACATGTTGCATTGCATGAACTAAAGTTTACTAGTGCTCGACATCAACTAAACTTTACTCGACATCAATTGTTTTACTCGGCATACACTAAAATAGAGTTTTACTTGGCTCCAACTGATTTTTTGCTCGGCTTGCACTGATTTTTCTTGGCACCTATTGTCTACTCGGTCAAGCTTGACAGACAAACTTTATTTAACTTGTTCTTCTAAACTTGCTTAGTGTAACCAACCTTTGCAACCATAAGTAGTGTTGGTGTTTGAAAATTTTATAGGTTTCCAATTACCCTGATGAGAATAAGACACATCTAGGGGCAGTTAACTCCCATTTTTGACATATCCTTTCAAACACCGAGCCAACTATAAGGCTTGACCCTTCTTCTACTTCAGGCTCTGCAAAACCTAGGCGGTTGGACCTCTGATTCAAATAATATGGTACCAGTGCAAAAACATATTCCTAAATCTAACAAATTAGATAACAACCCCTTATATCTCCTAATAATTCATGTAATGACAAAGATCTATGGTAGCAAATTGCAAATCTAGGAAATTCATAAGCTGAGTGAGGGTTAGACTGTTCTAGCTCTTCAACATAAAATGTAAAGATGATTTGAATTTTGATTTGATTTTATGTGGGTGGGGAAAGTGGATGAAAACTAGGTATGAACAAAAAACTTATGATCCTGTGATAGATCAGTGCCTCATCCATTGGGCAATTCACGAATCTCCCTCATGCATTTTGGATATCTAGAACACATATTATGCCAAGACTCCAGATCTATCCATTTACCTTGTAAATTGGATATCAATGTTCGATCTAAATCTCATTCTTACCTGATATCCTCCTCAATAAACCTACAACCCTATCAATTTCCCTGAAGCATTTACATAATTCCTTGAATTACGAGAAATAATAAAGCAACATACAGCCTTAAGGGACTGCAACTATGATCTAGGCTCTTTGTTCAAAGATCATAAAACATCATAGCTCACTGAGAAAGGAGACAAGTTTTAAAATAAAACTCAACATTTGATGTTCTGTGTATTAATTTCCTTGAACTTATACATAAAAATGCATGAAATTAACTCATAAAGAGCCTAATAAACCAGACCATACAATGAGAAAATGCTATCATACAGGAAAGAAAATGGTGGGAATGAGAAACTGATGGGATGGGAAGGGGGCGTCATAGCCAAAGCAAAAGCTTCATGCTCTAGAACCAACACATCCTAGATCTTCCATTCAGACTTCATCAATTCCAGGGCCAATTCTACTAAATTTCTTTATTCTAGAGAAACTTTCCAATATTTTCCAACCCTTACAAAAGAGAAGAAGAAAGAATAAATGGAAAAGAAGTAATTCCTAGATTAGTTATGCAACTGACATGTGTCCCTTTAGAATTCTCTCTCAAGAAGTTGAAAAGAATCTCTCTACTTTCTCTCTTCAATTGCTAATCATATCCTTTCTGTTTTGCCTTTCCACATGCAAAGTATCTCAGCAAAAGACAAATATCTGCTAACTGAACTTGGATATGTGCCAATTGATCAGATTGAAGCCAAAACACACAAAAACTCAAAATAATTAGATACAAGGGTCACTGAATGTGTTTTAGGTGTTTTTCCACTAAATTCTGCAACTGGTGACTCAAAACACCTGATAAAACACGTAAATCGATCTTTAAAAAAAACCTCTTGTAGCATGTACTGATGGTGTTCTATGCAAAAACCAACTTCATATTCAGAAAATTCAATTTTTCCTGGTTCTTGCAATATATAACATCACTATATTTACTTACCAAGAACCTCCAGAAAGTCAATTTGAAATATGCCCCCCTGCTATAAGTGTCTGGTCTGTATACCTTTTAAATTTTAAATTTTCAAAAAATTAAAAGAGTTCTAAAGTATCAACTTTAGATTATAACTCTTTTGAATTTAAAAAAGGTTGCACATACATTTTAAAGAAATATTAAAAAATAAAATTTTTTATTATTTTTCAAATTTCTCCTTACCCTTTCTAGAAAAGCAATTTTAAAATGATAATTTAAAATATTTTACTTTTCCCTTTTCCCTCAATTTTTGGATTCAACCTTCCTTTGACTGAGCACCATGTGGCAACCTCTGATTGGTCGACCTTGCATCTTTATTTTGTGGGTATGCCCTGGCTGTTGATTTCGACCACATGGCATGATCTGATGCCTCCATCATTTGAGCTTCTGTTGGTCACCACATGTCATCTCTGGATTCGTTGTTGGGTCCACCTCATTTCTCTGTCGCAAAGATGCCACGTCACTTTTGAGTGGGGCTTGTTGACATGTGTCAAAAAGGTGCATTTCCACATTTTTAAAAGCTCACATAACTCTATTTTGCAAGAATGCACCAACCACTTGATCTGGACACGTGTCGACATTTGGTTGCATCTGGATTTTTGGCACCATGTTAGCTTGCTTGTATTTTTGTTTAAAATTTTTCTCATTTTACACGCCAACTGGCCATCCAGGTCGAGTCCCACACGTAGCACATAGCTTCCAAAAGCTGTTGGTCTTTAGACACTATGCATGTTGTAATGATATGTATTTAAACTATAAAAAAATGCCCTCCCATGAGCAATGTGGGATATATGAACTTGTGTCGAATCTCTCTTTTGTTCTACACCTCTATCAAAATATTGTTGGCATCTTCAAACTTGGTCTGTTCCTCTTCACTCATACATGATTTTATTTGCTTTAACTTCTCATGTTCAACAACCTCGGATGTAAAACCTTCATTAGCTAGCTTCTTGAGCGTTGAGAAAATAAGCTCTTCTACCCGTTCTATATCATCTTTAGCAACATTTTTAAGACCAATACTAAATGTTGACTGAAGAAGTTCCCCTGCGCTTTCCTTTGCTACTCACTAGACATCCACCTTTCTTGTTGTATGAGCTCCTTTGTTTGCTTGCTACCTCAAAATGTGGAGGTACCTGTGCTCTTCATTTCTTGGCGGCTTTCTTATTTTTCATGTGTGTTCTTTTTTTTAACACTGCCGACTTCTTACATGCGTGGGCTTCTCTTTCCTATAGCTGCTTTACTTGCTAGCCAGTTGCTCTTATTTATGCTTCCACGTGGGGGAAAACTTCAAAAAAAAACAAATATTGTGCCCTACATTGAAACGTGATCCCTCCTTTTTTGCAAAAATGTGGATATGCACATTTAATTGATTCAGAAAGGGCCCATTCCCATCTTTGAGTTGTTTTTAATTATGGGTTGAGCTCTTTACTAGCAGCTTTGTGCTTGCCTTGGCGTTGAAAGCCTTTTTTTTAAAATGTGGGTCTCCTTGTGTTTGCTGTGAGCTTGCTTCTTGTTTGCCAAGACGTGCTCTCCTATTATATTTCTCATCCCTACTACCATAGTCTTCTTCTTTGTCCTTGTCTCTTCAACTATTTCCATGAACATCTGCACTTCCTAGTCAATTGGACCAGGGAATTCATCTTTTGCACTCATGCTCTGATATCGTGAGTTATTAATGGAAAATGGACTTGATTTTAGTAAACCTTCAATAATAAACACTATACTAGAGTTTATTGTCAGTTGTTCCATTCCTACAAATATATTTCCAGCCACTTCATCATTCTTTATTGACTTTTCTTAATAGTTATTAACATGAGAGATGAAGGTTCTTTTTTGAGATTTGGAAAAATAATTTTTTGGAGCAAAAGTCTTCATGTTGATCCTTTATGCTGTTCTCAACCAAAATCCTCTTTGTAATGATTTTAAAACATTACGATTTCTCCTCTTTTTAAACATTTTAAAATCCCAATGCATTATTAATCTAATAGAATTAGTCGGGCCCCAAAGTGGGCTCAACTAAAAAAAAAATTGTTTTCAAACATTTGATCCATCAAATTGACCCATTTGGACATCTTAGACTAATAGGATTCAAATTCAATCATCGATTCATCATTTAAAACTCACTTTTAATCAATTCTGCAAATTGTGAATTTGTGTCTAGAGGCTTGCCAGCTGGCCTTAAAAACGGATTCAATCAAGTAACCAGGCCACGAAAATGGGCATGAGTGTTCAATCCTACCCGCTCTACCATAGTGCAAATTCTCAGCCCATGAAAAATTCTTGGTCAAAATATTTTAATTGCTGAACATCCATACTTCAAATATCCTACAGGCAAACAATGTTAAAAATCATAAACTAGGCTCGGGTTCAGCATTATAAACTGGGTTATTGATCACTTAGGGTTCTGAAAACTAGGATATAGGTTCTTTTCCATTCAAAGGATAAGAATCCATAATTACGGCCTATGAAAAATAACAAGAAGAATTTGCTGAATTTTTGAAAACAGGCACTTGGAAATTTTAAACTGGCTAAATTGTCAAAAAGTAATTTTTGGTAAACGGACGGACATAAGAAAGTATGCAGATGGATTCGTCATGACTTGAGAATTGGCATATTTCAAGGATTTCTAGGACACAACATGATGGTACAATCTATTTAGGCCTATTACTCACAGGATCAAAGTTATATCGTGCCAAATAGGGGTACGAATCAATTTGGATACCTTAGTCGTAACAAAACAATGTAAACTGGGTTTTTAATCATGTTAGAAAACTGGTCAAATGGATTCGTCATGATCTCAAAATTGGAACATATGAAGTGTCTAACCCCTAGAACCCAATGCAAAAAGCATTTCTTCATTCAGGTCAACTGAGTCAAAGATATAATTGGTCGAATAGGGCTTCCCAGAATTGTGAATAACTACACAAATGCATGAAACAGTAAATGACCAACTTTGGGGGGGTTCAAAACCTAGTCAAACAAATTCTAAATGGGCTGAAAATTGAAACACATGTTCTTTGATATGCATAATAAACATCCCCAAAGTGGCGAGTCATGAAAATTTCCTAGATAAAATATATTCAAAGATAAACTAGGCCTTCTGTCATTGTTTGACACTTGGGCAAAATTGCGAGTTTGGCACTAGCTCAAAATGGGACTTCACTGAATTATTCGGGATGGAAAAACAACATTGTGGATCACATGCATATGTCAAATGAAAGGTTTTAAGCCACTTAAACACCATCTAGGCCTCAAATCGAGAACTGACTACATATGCATAAAAAGCACTTTAGGGCATGATTTTTCAAAATTTTCAATATGTGACTGAAAATTGACCATGCAATTTTCAGTCTCAACAGTGGCTCTATTAGGGATGCATGTCCCTTGCGGGCATGGCAACGATTCAGATCTCTAGAAGAAGCAGACCACTCTCCAAATTTCTCTTGAACAACTTTATTGAAAACAAGAAACAACTACTCGTACTATATACAAATGATGACCTTGGGCCACCAAAAAGTTTTCAAAACTCCTTACCTCTATAATACCCCTGATTCTCATTGACATTTTCTTGAGGTAAATTGAGATTATCTTTCTCATCAATTCCACCAATCAGATTAGCATCTTGAAACAGAATGCTTGGCAAAATTGAATTCACACCTTCGTTCTCATAGTGCATGTACATATCAACACTAAACTCTACATCATGCTCACTATGAAAATATGAATCAACTTGTTCATAAATATTGATATCTAACTAAAACTGATCATCACTAACTGACTCATGGACACCTTCAATCGAAAACCCAAAAGTTTGATATTCTACTTCATTCGACGAATTACATGGATCAGATTGTAACTCACCTTGTGCCTTCGGATGTAAAGGGTATGTAAAATTTAATTTTTCCTCATTTGCAATATCAGTACTCCATAAATCAAATTGAACATACGCTACATTTTCTTCACATTCCAACAAATGATTAGATACCGAATCACAAGAATCATCATGAAATTGCATGTTCACAATATGTTGATCTGTATCAATTTCTTCCTCAAATAACTCACTAGAATGAACTAATTTATTACTATTTCTTTCTTCATCACATGAGCAATCTGACTGGACCTCGGCCTCATGAAAACAAGAAAACCATGAACCAACAACAGACCTTATCTCTACATTTTAATTCTCAACATAGAAGTTGTCATGTGCATTGATATATGGATTACCATCACATACACCTCCCAAAATCGACATAGCATATTCTAAAACTATATCCTCTTCACCATCAAATTTAGGGGAAATGACTTCACTATATGAAATTGCAAAATGTGGCAAAGCACAAGTATCATTGGATAGATTAGCATACCTTTCAAAATCATGAGCCAACAAATTGGAAATCTCATCAACGCTTAACAAGGCTTCATTACTAGTTTCCTTTCCTCAGTTGTGATTATTATCTAGATAGCTTGACACATTTACAATAGTAGACTCATTAGTAATACATTCTAAAAAATTAGAACTTTGATCATCACATACATCTTCTTCTTTAGTCAACACCTCAACAACCGATATTGTAACACATTCACATTCATCACCAGAAGAAAGACTATTACTGTTGTTGCACTTTTCCTCTTCTTTATACTCATCATCATAAAAAGATGAATCCACATTATGCATGTCATCACACTGCTGATTACTATCATCTGATTCATAAAACTAAGACTCTTCATAGTCAATATCACTTTCAACGGACTCATTGCATTCACTATAATTTGCAGCATATTCATTTCTACTATCATTAGATTCATTAGCATTCAAAGCACTTTCAACCTCCATGATAAAATCTTGGATTTCACAAATCTTATCTAGTCTTGACTTGGTTGGCCAATCAACTGAATGTGGCATTAAAACTTCTAAGAGTACCACTGGCCATGAAGACTCCTCAGATCTGAAAAACTCGTCAAGATTCATAACTACTGATTTAAACTTCATGTAAATTTGGAATCCACTAAGACCCTTAATATCACCAATTGTACTTCTTAACATTAAGACAGTCTTATCATAAATCTTTCTTTTCAACCTAGCAATATTTGCACAAACACTTTCAGGATTTGGCTCGTCATTTTCAGACCTGGACTCTAAATCCATCTTATAAAATTTTTAACTCCTATCTCTATTTTCTTAGTGCTGAAACACTAATGGAGCAACTATTTTGTTCATTCAATTTTCATGAAAAACATATACATGAAAATTGTAAATATCTTTATGTGTTGTTTTCTAAAGCCTCAGATCTATTGATTGGCATAGGTGCAAATATGAAATCCTTCACACCACTAATAGGATCCTTGTAAAGTTGCCACCTCCTTGAAGAGGAAAATGAAATCACAACCATGATTCAATCTTTTGAAATTAGTTACTTCAGTAGATACAAACAACCATATAAACTATCAATCAAGAAATTTATAATTTCTCTTTACCAAAAAACTAGATTTTCCCACAACTATTGAAAGCCTCTGATATTACAATAAACCATGCACTGGTATAGAGATTTAAATCAGAGTTTCCACTCACACTTAGTGAGAAAAGATTTGAAACTATTTACCACTTGTAGATTCTGAACCTGACTTTCAATATGGTAAATCTTGCATATTCACAATTTGCAGTACATCTATACAACCTTCTACTAAATAATTCTCTTCAAATACACTTCACAAACTTTTTAAAAAATAGCTGAAACTTATTTTCATGAAGTGTATAAAACCCATCACACTATTCTCCTCTTCCTAGTGCTGAAAATCACTTGATGGAGAACACACATGTATACCACTTTCTTTCATGACAAGAATAACATCATGAAAAATAAAATACCTCAAGTGTTGATGCTAAAACCATTGATCTGCTTGTTTGGCACTGGTGTTGATCTCCTCACACCACTAATCGAATCCTTATAGAGCTGTCATCTCCTTGGAGAGAACTAAATGAAATCACTGATGTGATTCATTTTAACTTTGAAATTTCTTATGAAAGTAGTTCACATACAACACTTCAAAAATTATCAAGAATTTAGACTTCCTTTTCAAGAGACTATCAAAAACTTCATATCTGCCCATACAATTGAAAATCCTTCAAATTATGCAATGAAATCAACAAGGAACAAACTGGTACAAAGATTTGAGAGTTGCCACTCACACTTTGTGAGAAATAAAACATAATGTATCACATGAAAAATATGAACCAAATCATCAATATGGTGGAAACTTGCAAATCATTAACACCTTGAAAAGAAAATACACTTCATAAATCAATTCTTGACTCTGAACTTTCTCAACAACTCTTGCAAACTAAATTGATTGAAGATAGAACTATAACAGTCATAGAACACAATTTACATCTAATTTTACAAGATGCTACTGGCCATGAATAAAGCTTAACTAGGGATCACAAAACTTTTCATACAAAACTACATATGCAAAATATATCAGAGGTTTCTAGCTCCATAATTCAGGTATTTACAACCTTATTCCCCAACGGAGTCGCCATCTTGTTGGTGTTTGAAAATGTTGTATGTTTCCAATTACCCCGATGAGAACAAAACATATCTAGGGGTAGCTAACTCCCATTTTTGACATATCTTTTCAGACATCAGGTCAACTATAAGGTGTGACCCTTCTTCTACTTCAGGCTCTACAAAACCTAGCGGGTGGACCTTAGATTCAATCGATATGGTACCAGTGCAAAAACATATTTGAGAATCTATTAAAGTAGATAAAAGCCCTTATTTCTCCTAATAGCTTGTGAATATCATAGGATTTTCATTTTGCTACTGTAGATCTGTGTCATTGCATAAGTGTTAGGAGAAATAAGGGCTTTTATCTGCTTTAATAGATTCTCGAATATGTTTTTGCACTAGTACCATATCGATTGAATCTAAGGTCCACCCGCCTAAGTTTTACAGAGCCTAAAGTAGAAGAAAGGTCACGCCTTATAGTTGGCTCAGTGTCTGAAAAGATAGGTTCAAAATGGGAGTTAGCTACCCCTAGATATGTTTTTTTCTCATCGAGGTAATTGGAAACCTACAACGTTTTCAAACACCAACAAGTAGATTATCAATGCACTATGTTATCACTATCTTAGTAGATTCTTGTACTCCTTTTCATATTATAACTCAACCTTTCAACTAGGTGTTATTGTTACATCTTTTGATCAAATCATCTTCATCAACCAAATAAATGATAGTACTTAAATCATATAAGTATTTGTCTTACAAGAAACTAGCAGGCTTGACATCAGTGACAAAATAATGATTGAAACACATTTATCATATTTGTATCAATTTATTTTCAACAATAATATCAATATTGTAGAAACATTTATTTTGTTCACATAACATGAGTAGTAGAATGGGGCTAGCTAGCCAAATTTGAATTAACAATTATAAAATAGAAGAAAACAATTTCATGATTATGGGACCACCCCTATAATTTTGAATGTTCTCTAGTGTGGGAAAATTGTACAATCTAGCTGACTGATGGATATTTAGAGGTAGAGAATAGGAAAAAGTTGAGAAAAATGTGTGTATTTAAGGACAATGTAAGGATAAATATACATAGATTTTGATATTATATTTTAAGCACACACAGGACTCTCAAAACATAGCTATGAAAATGAAAATGGTGATAAAAAAGGTTCTCAAAACATCACAATTGTGCAAAAATATCATTATAATTAGAATGGGAGGAGAAGATGTTTTCTTATAGAAGTCCTCAAGAAAATCAAGGGTAGAGATTAAAGGTGTAAGAATATATGGCTAAGAGTAGAGAGTAGGTAAAAATTGTGGGAGAAAAAGAGAATAAAAGATGTTTAAAAATGTGATCATCATCTCATCTGCCCCCCTAATTATCCCCTTGTTTATTTATGAAGGTGTAAACTAGATACTGAGAGGAGGGGGTTGAATCAAAGTCTATAACACTTTATACATTTTTACAGATTCATCCACATTCAATAATAAATTGTGCATGTAAAACTATAAATTTAAACTTACTTGTAACATGTAAAACAATTCAATCAAATCCATGAAAGTAATAACACAACATAAATTTTGTTACCCAAAAACCCTCCAAGGTGAAGGTAAAACTGGGGTGGGGATGACACCTACAAATCTTCACCATTGTACTAATAAAGTTAACCAATTAAGGTTACAATGTTTGACTGTAATATATGATCTACTCTATGATGAGTTTGTCCTATTAAAAACTTAAGAAACTATTAGGTTCCACCTTGTTAAAGGATTTGACACTTACAACTAAGTAAGAACTCTATTAGGAGATTTCCAAAGATCTGTTAAGACCACTTTGTTAAGAGATTTTTCGTAATTCAAGTCTGTTAAAACTAATTCAGTGCTTGACTCTTGGTTTGCTCTGCAAGATAATTTCAAGTCTTCTCGTTACTAACTAATCCTTTCCTCTAATTTGATAACTCTCATCTTTCCCTTTCAAATTTATTACTTATGAATAGGTCACTTTCTCTATTAGATGATAACCAAACCCTTGAATGACTTCTAATCTTCTTTGATCCTTCTCCTCTCTCTTCACATATTTTCTAACCACACTTATGTTCTTCTTCAGTTCCACACCATTATCCATATGATCTAAGTTAAGACCATCACTATTTAAATATTTCATGAAGATTCTTCTAAATGGTTCTATGTTTTGCCTCTTCATCCTGATCATTGAGTATACACATAGGGATATGTGATCTACGTCATGTAAATTTTTTGCAACAATCTCTACAAGTATTGAATGTTATGTAACAAGCTCTATAAATCTTACATAATCCTTCCAAGTTATCTTAATAATCATTTTTCCTAAAACTTTTTTTCTTTCCTGACTTTTATGTTAACTTTGTATTACTTGACATTTACTATTTTTGATGCTCAAAATTGTTGTTGCTCAACCTTTGTTAACCTTCTAATGCTTGCCATGTATTGTACTCAGCACATACTATATTACTCAATACTTATATAATTGGAATCTTCACTCAGTCACTGAATGACTTTCTTGATCGATATAGAAAATTACTCTATGACCATACACTTTACTCAACTTCTATACAATTGCTCAGTACATACTATCTTATGTACATGACTCAGCCTATGTATAGGACCTTGGTTGTAGTGATGACCATCTGACTCTACCTTGTAAATGACTAAGTGGTTGATACTAATAGACAAAAATGGTTTAGAGATACCAGCACTCCTATCTAGCACTCTCTCCCCTTCCTCAACTTCCCATACCATACTATATTGTCCTCTCTCTCTCTCTCTCTCTCTCTCTCTCTCTCTCTCTCTCTCTCTCTCTCTCTCTCTCTCACACACACACACACACACACACACACACACACACACATCTCTCCATCTAATTTTTCTCCATGAAAAGAAATATATTTTTAGAAGGATGGAATAGAAGGGGGGAAAGAGTACATCAAAGGAAATTTTGATTGTATTGAACAAGGAACTATGCTTAATGTGTTTTCTTCTACTAGTATTCTTCTTCATTCCTAATGTATCTAGTAGGAGGTATTTTTCCTTAATTTTTTTATAATATAATTTTGGAAGGACCCAAACCTATGACAAAAATAACCATAGAAGCAAGAATGATGATTCTCACAAGCAATAAAATAAGGAAACTAAATAGAATAACAATTATTTTGACTAGAGAAGATTGACACAAAATAAGAGTCCTTACCTATAATGCCTACCCCTAGATTACTTTTCATGTTATATTGTTGAATTCTTTTAGGCTAGATTTATAGTTATATTTTATGATTAGTGGTGCTTGTTTACCTAATTTGATTGAATGCTATTTCATACTTAGTTGATATATTTGATGAGCTACTTGATACTCGATTATTTCATGTGTTCATGATTATTCTTTCAATGATGATGCTTTTACATAGTGATTTTAATTATTTCATAATGATAGCTAGATAGATGATTTATATGTAATTTCTATGGATACTTACCTCATACTTGCATGTCTATGGTGTACATGTATGTTTTACTTTATGATTGACATTTCTAATATGGTTGAGGGAGGGAGTTGTAGTCACCTACTAGTAAGGATCTACATAATGCACAACTCCTTGCCATCACCTGCTGATTTTAGATTTATATGTATATGTACATGCTCGACTTTTATGCAGATTGTAGGTACCAAGCATCGACTTCTCTGAATTGCCAGAATGAGTGTTTCCTATTGCAGTATCTCAATGGTAAAGAGGGGAGATAGTTCTTGATTCCAAGTCCTAACCCTAAGCCAATTGTCCTAGAAAATAAGACAAATATTTGAGTTATTTACTCTTCTAAATTCATCAAGTGACATGAATTCAAGATTTTGACCCTTGATTTTGATTTAGTGTTTTGTATTTTAAAATGGGTTTTCTTAGTTAGATTTTTGGGTCTGTTGTGATTTTTAGTTATAATTAAATCAAATTAAAAGAGTATTAAATGATTTAATTTAACAAAAATATTATACATGAAAATCAAATTTTAATTATATTTAATTAATTGAGAAATTAATCAAATAAAAGAATTAAATTTAAAAGATTTAATTAAAGTTCTAATTTGGCATAATAATAATATTCTTTTAATTTAATAATAATTAATTTAGGAGTTTCATTTTAATTAATAAACTCTAAATATTATTATTTAAATTAATAAATATATTATTAAAGACATCTTGTGATTTAATAACAAGAGAGAAAATACATTTAATAAAGTTTATTCTAATTAAAATGCAAAAAGTTTGCACATGAAATTAAAATAAATAAATAAAATGGTTTGCGTGTTTGTAAAACTAATACCCTAAAGGAGAAAGCTCTTTATTGAGAAATGAGAGTTCATTTATCCACACACAAGTTTGTTGACAATTGGCTAATAGTGATATGTAATTGTTGTCATTTATGGCAACACATGATGTACATGCTAACAAGAAACCTTGGAAATAAAGATACTTAGTGTTTGGTAATCATAAAATTGTCTTAGTGTACATGGTATATTCATGTATTCATGAAACTTTAATGCAAAGTGCAGATAAAATGACAACAAACTAAACTAAACCCAAGAAATCATTGTCAAAATGTAAACTCTACGAATGTCTCATGTTTCCCTAACTACAATCGCTAAGAATGCTCTCATACCAACATCTTAGTGACAGGTAGAATGAGATTATTGTTAAAATACAAATCTACCAGTATGTATACAAGACCTAAGATGAAAATGCAGATTATATGCGAGTAACAACTCTTAGAATACTATCAAAATGAACATGCAATGAGCTAAACATGTGTTAAAACGATACTAAATAACATGAAAACAAAGCTAAAATGCTATCAAAATGACATAAACTTGCTAGAATAACAATGCTAATATACTCAATATGTCAACTCTTAATATGCCTATAATGTAGATGCCTAAAACTTGGGTCCCTTTGTTCTTGAATTCTATTTCTATTTATAGGATTTTAGAAGGGGTTGGGGTAAGAATCTGAGTTTTACCTTTGATTGGTGAATGAATGTGAAACTGAAAATATCTCATAAGAGAGAAGAGGAAGAGTCCAAAAGCCTTGATTTTGAGGATAAATGAGGATTTTTTTCAATTCTTTTAAATGTAAAATGAGGATTTTCATTTTTTACTTAATAAAAGTTCCATTTATTTTCAAAAGTTTGTCTTTTTCATTCTCCTTTTTGAATTTCATTTTATGATTTTGAATTTTTTTTGTCCTCTTTGTAAAATTGATTTAGGTCTTATTAATTTAATAGATGATTTGATCAATTAATGACTTGATGTAATCCTTAATTTGAAAGTCTACTATCTTCCTTTCAATTTTCATTGTTAGATCGAGATTTGCAGTGTTTTAAGTCTTTTCCAATTTTTGGGTGTCTACAAATGCCCCTCTTTGAGCTAAGATGCAAAGCATATTAGTTCAAAGGATGTCTTGATTTTTTGATCTTAGGCTAAATTCTGATGACTTAATGTTTGTTCAATGATATTTTGATGTTTCATAGGTTGATATGATGTCTAGTTATCATTAATGGCTTGTTGTTTGATTGTCATTGATTTTTCTGATTGGTGTTGTGATGTTTTTACTTGGATACCCTAGTTTTGGTTGATTTGATGTTTGAAATTTTGGTTGGGGTAGAACATTTTTTATTTTTTAGAAAATTTTGATGCCCTAATTTGGATGCCCTGGTTTGATATGGATATATTGCCCCCTTAGAAATGAAATTGGAAAAAATGAATGGCCAAAAATTGAGGTTCCAATTTTATTTTTGAAATGTTCGATATGTGGTGGATAAAGAGGATCAAGTTTGTTTAAATACAATACCCAATTCATGAAAATGAGAAAAGAAAGTTCTAACATTGGGTAAATAGAGTGAAAAAGTGATATAAATGCCCCTAAGGAGGGTTAAATAGGTCAAAAGGGCTTTTACCCTTGTCATTTTCACACTCTCTATTAACATTTGGCAATTTGGAGCTCTGAGCTAGCGAGGATGGTGGTCCCTTTACAAGAGCATAGATTCGAGCGGGATCATAGGTATGAGTGGCCAGTAGACTATAGTGCCCCAATAAGTTATCGAGATCCTTCATTGTTAAGATTTTTACATGTGTACTTGATTTTTTTGATTTTTATGCGAATTATTGTAGTAAATATGGTAGTTTATCTATTTTGGCACACTTATAGGTTCTTTTAGCACATTTGAAATATTATAGCGCATTCAACTGATTGTTTAGCACATATGAGTAACGATTCAATGCATATGAAGCCCTAGCATAGAAATCAAATAGCACATCTAGTAGGAAAATAGTGCATATGTAGTCTTAAATAGTGCATCTAGATGTTTAGGCGCATTTGATCTATTTTGTAGTGCATATGCATTATTTTTTAACACTTTTGGGTCAAATAGTGCATATGTACTATTAAATAACACATATGAGCATAGGGATAACACTTAGCATCATATAGTGCATCCAAGGTATATAATAGTACTTTTGAGGCTTGTTAGAGTGCATGTGGTATTTTAGCATAGCCATTATATTGTATGGCGCATTTGTCCCATGAAATAGCACAAATTGATTTTGAAGCAAATGTACTTGTTAAAATGCTACTAAGGAGGACTTGAAGGGCATAAATCATTTGTGAAGTCTTGATTTAGTGTAAGATGACACAAAAGACTATATTCTAGGTCTATTAGGTAGTGATTTGTCATAAACAAACAAAGAATAGTGATCAGGTAGCCGAAAAGTAATGTTGTAGGATCAATCTAACAAATGTGAGAAAAAGAATGATGCCCCATCTCATGATACAGAGTATGGAAACAAACATGTCCAACTCAAGATAGAGAAGGACAATGTAACAGGTCCAAGATAGAACTAGTGTTAGATTAACTAGAGATTTATGTAGGATGATCACATGGGATGAAAATAGGTACGTGGGCATTAGCTCATGGTGTGAGGATTGTATCCATGGCCCCTAGAGGCAGTAGGAAGATTTTCATTCGAGGAGTAGCAGATGATTGACATATATGCATTCACCTATTTGTTACAAATGTCCTAGTTTCGAGTGAACAAAGAGCTATTGACAGTTGTGGCTGAGTAATGGCACTCGGACCACAACACCTTTCATTTGCCTATGGGTGAGATGATTGTGATGCTAGAGGATGTATATCGATTATTGTGGATCCTGATAGTGGGAGATTTGGTATACTATGATCAAACTGTAGATGGCACTACATTCAAAGATTTATTTGGAGATGACAGCATTGGGGATGATAACATATCCTAGTTCCAAATGTTGTAGTATGTTCCACTACCAATAGTGTTGGCTAGATTGATAGGGGGTTTTTGTTGCTAGATAGATGAGGATGAGGATGTCCAATTGGATGGGGCCATTTGGTATAGGACATGATAGAGTAGCCATGGAGATTTTCATGGGGCAACTGCATATTGGCCCACTTATATCATGACTTGCATCAGCTTGTATATTCTAGAGCCTCATCGCTATCAGCAGGGGTGATATTGTTACAACTATGGACATGGGATCATCTACCCATTACCCATCTAATATGTGTGTGAACATTTTCAAGATATGCCTTACATATATACTTACTCTGGTGTGATCATGTAGCCCCATCTGGGCAAGGTAGAGTATTGGTGATAGATTTTGGATGATATTGATGAGGTCATATGGAGACCTTATAGGTTTACTGAGCCACGGGATGAGGATGAGGATGAGATGGTATATTTATTTGGCTTGAGATATTTTCTTGGCGGGGTTCTCATGGTGATAGAGAGATTCTATTTTAGGTAGGTTGTGAGATAGTTTGGTAGGCGATAGGGCATGCCATAGAGGTCAGCATAGTATGCTCGGGTTTAGTCAGAGAGGGCAGTGTGGGGGCTGACCTTAGAGTATGAGGTGTGCCTAGAGGATTTTTATCAGATGATAGATACTTTATAGCCATGGGCATTGCGAGATGGAGAGGCAGATGTAGCAATGGAAGGGGACTATGCATGATGGTTCCATGAGCATCCATTTCTAAAATACATAGATCCAGTGGAGCCAATTCTAGGCATTGATGAGCCATCTAATGGAGGGGAGGATGGAGATGATGAGGATGGTCTGGGGAGAGGTAGAGGGAGGAAACAGGCTAGAGGGAGAGCAAGAGGTGTGGTTAGAGCAAAGAGGAGATACAAAGGGTGAGGTTAAGTAACAATGCTACTACCATAGAGGGGTGTTGCACGAGGTCCAGTGCAGAGGCTAGGAGATGTGGGTGTAAGGAGATTTGGAGGGATTTGAGGCCACGAAGGTGTGAGGGTGAAAGGAGGGATGGGTAGTTTTGCAAGATTTGATTAGTAGGACAAGATAGAGCATTTCAGGGTTAAATTACCTGATGATGTGTAGTTTATTTGGTGACAGAGGCCACAGGTATAAGTCTTGATCAGATATCCACAAGATTTATAGCCATAGGCGTAGCAGCAGGTACCACCAAATGTATAGCCACCACTAGAGAGACTAAGAGAATCTACTGATTTAGAGACTTAGATAAGTGCCATGGAGGCACAGATGGGTGAGTTGATGAGTATGTTATAGGCATTTATAGTAGCGATGACACCGAGTCCACCACCACCACCACTGAGGACATATGCAGCATTGACCAATCATACAACCATAGCTGTACATGTTACAGTGATGATAGATGCAACCAATCTATCACCATGAGAGGATAGGAGTGCCCTCAATGAGCAAGGACCTTCGGATTAGCCACCTACATAGGGATGGGTGTTTATTATGTGTTATGGCATTACTCATCACTATGTATTTGTATTCATGTGATGTTCATTTGATATTCATGCAGAGGTACTTGTTGATGTAGTCCATCTTATATTCATGTTGATTTGATCCTTTTGATATATCGTATGATATGTTGCTTGATGAGATATTTGAGCTTATTGATGTGCGGACGTGTATGCTTGTTATATTATGGACTCATGTATGCATGTGATGGTTTGATTGGATTTGATGCGATGTAATAATATGAAATATAATGAAATGAAATGTGCTAATGAATGGAAATGTTAAGTAACGAGATCATGAATGAAATAAAATGCAATGAATGAAAATGTAGTATAATGAAATATGTGGATGTAATGAAATGTAATGTGGTGAAGTGAAATTTGATATAATGCAATGTGATGTAATAATATGAAATATAATGAAATGAAATGTGATGTAATGCAATGCGATGTAATAATGTGAAATATAATGAAATGAAATGTGTAAATGAATGGAAATGTTAAGTAATGAGATGCATGAATGAAATAAAATGCCATGAATGAAAATGTAGTAAATATGTGAATGTAATGAAATATGTGGATGTAATGAAATAAAATATGCAATGTAATAAGGTGTAATGAAATGAAATATAAAAAAATTGTAAGTGAATTGGAAATGCGAGAAAAAATGTGAAAGGAAATAATATAATGTAATGAGGTGAAATATGGCATAATGAAATGTGATGTAATGGGAATAATATAATGTAATGTGTTGTAATGTAATGCAATGAAGTGTGAATTGATGTAATGGAAATAAATGAATTTTAATGTAATGCAATGAAGTGTGATGAGATTTGATGTGATGGGATGGGGGGGGGGATGGATTATGATAAGTGAGAGTTAATGTGATGAATAAGACGTGATGTAATGAAGTGGAATGAAAAAAAAATGTGATAAAATATGATGGAATAGAATGAATGTATAAATGAAATGAAAATGGTAAATGAAATGAAATAGAAATGTGAGAGAATGAAATATGATGAAATGGTAATGATATGAAAATGTGATAAAGTGGAATGACATGAAATGGTAATGTAAGGAAAATGTGATAAAACGAGACATGATGACATGAAATGGAAATGTAATGGAATGAAACATGACAAAATGTAATGTAACAAATGGAATGGGAATGTGATAAAATGAAATGGAATGTAGTGATAATATGAAAAGAAATGGAAATTTGATCAAATGAAATGGAATGAATTGATGAAATGAAATGGAATATATAAAGGAAATGAGAAGATGAAGTGAATGAAAGTGAAATGTGTAAATGAATGGAATGTGATAAAATGTAATGGAATGAACAATGGAAAGAAATGACATGAGAATGAAATGAAATGTAAATGTGATAAAATGAAATGGAATGGAAATGTGATAAAATGAAATGGAATGAAACAAAATAGAAATCTGATAAAATGAAATGGAATGAAATGAAATGGAAGTGTATAAAGGAGATAAGAAGATGAAGTGAACGAAAGTGAAAAATGGAAGGAAATGAATGTGCTAGAGATGAAAAGACATGGAGTGGGACTTCAAAATTTGAGATTCAAAAGCCACAAAATGAAGAGATGGAATGCATGAATTAAATGCAATGTCATGGACAAAAAAATTAATTTAATGTAGCATCACGAATGTAATGAGATAGAGGAAATGAAATACAACAAAATGAAATGTGTTGTGGGTTGCAATGAAATGAAATTGGATGTAATGAATTATGATGAACAAAAGAAGAGGGTAGGAAATGAAATGTGATGAAGTGAAATTGTTTGAGATTCAAAAGCCACATAATGCAATAGATGATGTGGTGTAATGAGGAATGAAATTTGATAAAAGGAAATAGTGACTAGAATTTTTTGAGATTCAAAAGCCACATAATGCAATAGGTGGAATGGATTATAGGCAAAAATGAAGTATGATGCAAGGTGGTATTGTTGTGATGAGACCAAGTTCACAATAGTAGAGTGTTAACCATGCACTAGTATGTTGGGTGGTGACTTATTGTTGAATAAACATACTCGTTGTGTGTAGCCTTTTTTTTGATCACTGTCGATGAGACTCGTGTGTTTGTTATCTTGATTTATGTGCCAAACATGTGTTCGCAAGAGACCCAAGAAGAAAATGCAAACTAAAGCAATGCAATTAGATATCACTTTTATTGTAAAGAGATGCAAATTAACTGTCATCATAGAGTGTTTAATAAAAAGTGACCAGGTACAACCACCATTAGCTCATCTATGGTGATATGAATACTATCTCACACTGAGAAGTACCACCAATCACAGACTATCTACATGAAAAGTATGACAACTTATTCAAAAACAAATGTTATAGCCACAATAAATAAAAATAGGCATGCAAAAAATTAGATGTCGGATAAAATCCTCACCTAAAATATCAAACAAAATTGATTGAGGTACACATGGCTTTCTAAATGAGAGGAGGCACTTACAAGTGGACATCAATAATCCATGAAATTAGAGGATCACTAGAGTTGAACAATGAAAAATTAAAGGCAAATAAAGTATCATGACTTCATCTTGGTACCTCAAGTCAAGTACATCATCAAGGTACTAGAAGTGCATAACAATAGAAAAACCAATAATTGTGGACTAGTAGTGACTAGAGTTGTGTGTCATAGTGTAAAATTTGTTCAATCCATGGATAAAGTTATTGTAATGGTTGGGAAACAAATCATGAGATGTGTTAGTGGAGAATTTGTTGCAGAATGCATGAAGTGTGTGTTTGTAGAGAATGTCAGCAAAAAAAATTTGGTGGTAATTATGGCACGAGAATGGTGGAAGTGTACTCAGTACAAGTGTGGCAAGAGGCAGAGAATGGACACATGGTAAGGTTAGTAAAGAATGAGTTTAGGTGAGTGATGGCCATAAATAGGCAGATATCATGGAAATGGAATGAAACAAGGTGAAGAGTAAAACATGGTCATCAGATTGATTGAGAAGTCTGAGGAAGTGTGTAAGTGAAAGCATGTTGAGCTCAAATTAGTTGTAGCAGGAGGGTGATGTTAGCCACGAAAGGTGGATTAGGAAAGGGCGAAGAGAAAAGCATATTCAATGAACCTCTGAGGAGCTAGTGTATTAGCCTGAACTACAAGTGTTAATTCTGGAGCAAGGTGAATCAAGTTATGCAAGATGAGGGTCAACACAACCTAAAGATGCAGGGACCAAGGTAGAAGAGACACCTTTTCAACATTAACAATGTTGTCAGGGACTGCAACACAATAGGCATTACATGTGGTATTGGATGATGTAGGGTAGTGGTTGGCACATTTAGGCCAATAGTTTGGAAAGATAGTTGACTAGCCAGATCTATATCCAACAAGAGTTTCCCACCCACCCTATCATAGTGATGACCTGATGATGTAGGCAAAGAATAGTCTGCCTGAGATGATGAAGAGTATGTTCGAAGTGGTGGAAGAGGTGGAGGAGATAAAATCTCCTAAAAAGTCTATGAGAAATTTTTTGAGGGAGCTAGGAAATGTTAGTGTGAGTGAGGGGACAAGTGGAGCATGTCGATTGATTAGCCTCAAAATTTTGGGATGAGGATCAATGAAAGGGGCAGTGAGTAGTGTAAATATGAAGTGTGGCTAGAGATAGGGGGTGAGATCAATAATCAAGCAATGTAGAAGAATTTTGGAGAATTTTGGCTACAGAGAGAGTCTGAATAGAAAATGTCGAACAAGAAGTTGCATTTTTGCTAGGATTGATGGAGAAGGCTTAGGAAGATGGAGTGAAAATGGAAGCAAGATGGCTCCAAGCATTCATGAATATGGAGCGGGTGCAGGTGAAATCACTAAAAGTGGAACTGCGTGTGGAGCAATTGCATTCAGAAGGGAATGACATGGGGATGTAGGTGGAGTGATTACGAGCTTAGAGATTGTAGGAATCCCTAAAGATGGTGCAAGTGGGGTTGGAGAGCACGCAAAATGAGCTAGTGTTGCTACATTCACAAAGGCAATTGCAAAATCAAACTCCCTGTCATTAAAATTGTAGCAGCAATTAGCATTAAGTTAGAGGTGAGATAGTTGCAATAGTGGTTGGGCGAGACAAAAGTAGACATGGAACATTGGAAAATGACAATTGATCAAATGCAGTAGGAGCAAGATGTGGCCCAATGAGTGACCATTGTACCAAGAATAAACAAGCTGGTGGAGAATGTGTTTGTGGATGTGCAATGGATGGTGAAGGTACATAGGGAAGCTACCTATTATATGGGACTTTATCATCAAGCACTCCTGAATGAGAACTGGTGGGAGATGCAGTTTATGGATAGGGAATTTGTACAACTATTAAATATGCAATTACATAGTGGTAGGTTTCTAATTCCCATGGATGCAATGTGGGTACATAGAGGATTGACACTAGGGGCTTCTTCTTTGAGAGCGGAGGCTGAAGAAATGCCATTAATTGGACACCCTGTCCTACCACCTCCCCCAAGGAGGCCAAAATAAATAATCTACTAGAGGAAATTTGAATGTAATGTTGTCATTGTTGTCATAATAGAGTATAATTTGTGTTTATTTTTGTGGCAAGCAAAAGGACAACTAGTGATAATGTTAATGTGTCGGATGAACATTGTCATGTTTGTTTTTGATATTTTTGGAATGTATTTGGATGTTTTTATCATTTTGAGGAGTTTTTGGATGTTTTTTGAAATTTTTGGGAATATTCAAATGTTTTTGGGTGTTTGGAAAAGATTTGGAAAAGTGTCAAACTTTGTAATATGATTTATAGAGGAAGACAAACCTTCAACTATATGTGAGGAGTTGAATGTCTATGTGGGCTCCCAATGAAAGATGAGTACAAATTTGTGTAATGGTTGGAGAGTCATAGCATTTAAGGTAGGAAAAGTAAGAAGTGTTAAACCACAAATTGTGAGGCACAAGTCTGTATATATTGATAGCCGTTACAGATAAATATAAGACCAAAGTTAGGATTTTCACTAGGTGTGCACTGAGATGGATGCTCATGAGGCTTGTGAAAAGGTGTTGGGACCTACAGGAGGTCAGCCAAAAGGGGCCAAGAAGGGCCTTGAAAAAGGTGCTTGGGTGTTTGTGAAGGATGTTTAGGCACTGAAAAAGGCATCTAGAGCTTGAAAAGGTGCTTGAGGGCCTAAGAAGTCATTGTAGGGGCTTGAATAGACCAAAATAGGGCCTTGAAAAAGGTGTTTGGGAATAAAAAGGCCAAAACATGGCCTTGAGAAAGGCGTTTGGGCCTAAAGAGGAACTTTGGGGGCCTGAAAAAGGTGTTTGGTGTAATGTCCCCTTTCTAGCATTCATAGCATGATGTTGTCGTTAGCCTATTTCCCCACAGTCCCGTAGGCTAACTAGGACATTAAAGGGGCTTAGAGCATATTTGGCCTAGACAGTTTCAGTTGCAGGTCTTTCTGAGGGGTTCTGAGGCAACTTTAGGCATACTTACTATTTATAGTAAGTCATCTTGGACATGGCCGGACATTCAGTCACAGTGGTATGTTGATGGTAATTGTTTAAAATCGACAGGAAAACTTATTTATCATTGATAAGATTTGTTATGCATTGATAAAGCCATTTTATAAAGTTAAATTTAAATATTTAACTTTATTAATGCATAGACTATAGTTTGTGAGAAATATTTAAATTAAAAGAGTTCCCTTTATTTTTATAACACATTGGAGACATAAGGTACATAAAGGGAGTTATGTTTTATCCCACATTGAGAAAACGAAGGATTGAGCTCTTGTGAGAACACTATAAAAGAAATGGAAGAGCTTTTTTTTGTATGCTTGGATGAAGATTAATGTTATGTTGCTAGATATCTGATTATCAGGCTTGGAGGACGGAATCCCTCTTTGCTAGCATTCTCTTTGCTGTTGGAAGACACAGTCAAGAGGATCAATGGTGTTTTCACTTCAGGAAACACACTGGGTTTCATTTGGGGCGTTTGCATAAAGAAATTTACAAGGGTTTGAGGTGCAGATTTGAAGTTAGTTATTGCTATAGTGCTACATGAATAGTATTTTTGCTACAGTCGGCATGAACAGTATTTTGCTACAGTACGGTGTGAACAGTGTTGGTATCAAGTTTACTTGTTTTTTCGGCTGATTAAAAGTTTGGAAGGCTACCGACTACATCTACAAAAGACTACAGCAACTAATTCCAGGTTTCTTCTGTTGATACTTTGCATAATAATTGTTGAATACAAGTCTGAATAGTTGTCGCAGCCTTTAAGGCAGCTGTAAGTGCACATCTACATTTAAAAATCACCCTTTATTAGCAGATTGAAAGAGTTTCCAGATTTTTCATATATTGTTGAATGTGTGCCAAGCGTTTGTGAAAATGTTATGATGGGTATTATGCATTTTAATGTCACTTCATAGTTGTTCATAAATCTACTCATTAGAAAGAAATTTATTGAGGAAATCAGCTTTATGAGTTTGCATACAAAGTGTTTGACAATATTCCTTAACTTAAATTTCTACAAGTCAAAGTTCAAATCAGGGGAGGATATTATAGTGGTATCAGAGCTATAAGTCCTGCCATCCTGTGGAGGTCTCATAGGAAATTTGGAGCTGGCGAATAGAGGGGAAAGTGTTTGATGAAATGTCAAAACACTAAAATCAGAGGATTTATGTTTGAGCATGCGACAAGGGCCTTATAATTTCCGCAATACCAGAGCAAGACAAAGTAGGAGTTCAGACCTGCAAAGCAAACAGTCTAGTTCATCTGTACAGGGGGGTATAGAATCCAGTCATACAGACACATCAGAGGTATTCTTTGATCAAGACAGCAATATGGGTGACCAAGATGATAGGAATACAAGATTAGGTGGAGGCGGGAATGCCGGTCCAGAGCTTGGAGAGGAAAGATTCTTATAGTTATTAGAGACCTTGGTACAGGGTCAGCGAGTAGCAGAACAAAGGGCACAGGAACAGAATCAGAGATTGGATCTTATGATGCAGATGATGGCTCGTCAAATGGGGTTGAATGCTAACATGGGTGGAGGAAATAATCAGAATGGTAACAATCAAAATGGAAATGATCAGGATGGGACACATAATGGAGATTAACAAGTTGGGAACAATTTCGGTCATGCACCCCAGCGAGCTAGGATAGTGAGTTCAAGGCCCATGATTCCTACATTTCCTCCTAGAGCTCCAGAGCAGCTCGTACCAGAGCCCCAGATTACTGATATACAGGACTAGTTGAGGAGAGATTGGGAAGCCGGAGGGCTAGATTTTACTGCTGCAATTATCTTTAGGGAGTATATGGATGTGCCGATGAAACATATGCCACATGGACATGACAGGAACCAGAGCTATGAGCTACGGAAGAAAGTAGGGAGACTTGAGTTACCATATTATGATGGCTCAGGAAAGTCTACAGCAAGAGCTTGGGTTCAAAAGCTTGACACATACTTTCAATTGAACCCTATGCTTGAGGAAGAAGCTATTAAGTACACAGCAATTCATCTGGATGGGTTAGCACACGAGTGGTGGCATCATGGTATGGTCACTATGGGACATACACACATGACCTCATATGTGGAGTTTACAGAGAGGTTGATTGAATGTTTTGATAGGAAGGATCCAGAACTCCATTTCAAGGAGTTAGCTCAGCTTAAACAGTGGGGATCATTGGAAACATACATTTCAGAGTTTCAAAAACTTGCAGTGTTAGTAACAGATGTATCTGAACGGAGGATACTAGTTCTATTTATGGATGGTTTAGTTGATCCATTGAGAGGGTGGATTAAAGCTCTCAACCCTCCCACTTTATAGGAAGTCATTAATAAAGCTCATGACATGGATTCCTCTTCATCTTCAAAAAATAAATTCCGGGCAAAGAGTTTCCCTTCAAGGAAAGATAAGGATAGGAAACCTTTTCATAAAGAGGTTTAGCCAGCTAAGGAGGAAAGTAAGAGGTTGGACAATGAGACACTTAATGATCTTAGGAAGAAGAAGCTTTGTTTTCATTGCAGGGAGCCTTGGGATTTGTCACATAAGTGTCCATTGAAAGCAAAAGCTAAGCAGATGGAGTACTTTTCAGCCGAAGAGTCAGTAGATGGAGATTCAAAGCAGTCATCCGAATCAAATGGAGATGATGATAGTTCTTCACAGGAGGAAGCACGCGGTGATAGCATGATAGCTCAGTTGTCAAGTATATAGGAGGCCGTCACTTTTAGAGTTAGGGGAACCTTGGATGGACAGAGAGTTGTGGCACTCATTGATATAGGGGCGACACATAACTTCATTGATGAGAAGTTTGTGACACGCAGAGGGCTACATACAGAGGAGCATAGGGGATTTAAGGTGATGGTTGCCGATGGCTTCAAAATTGAATGTACCAAGAAAATCTCCAACTTGCAGCTTCGTTTGGGAGATTATGACATGATAGGATATTTCTTTGTGGTGAACATTGGTGATCAGGATATGGTGCTTGGGATGAACTGGATGAAGTCTCTGGTAGAGTTTACATTTAACCTTGAGAAAATGGAAATGAGGTTTGAGGCAAATGGTAAGAAGATAGTGCTCAGAGGGTTGTCAGATGGGAGACTTCGAGTGGTGTCACTCAAGCGGATGCAGAGTTTCTTTAGACATGATCAGGTGCAGTGGGTAGCAAAGTTTAGAGTAATGCCTGAGATGACAGAGTAGCATAAACAAGAGTATCCACCTGATGTACAAAAAATAATAACCAAACATACTAAGGTGTTTGGTGAGATACCTCCAGGGAGACCCCCGAATAGGGGAATCGAGCATGTTATTGAATTAGAGGAAGGGGCTAAGCCAAGTATCATCACACCTTACCGCCATCTGAAGAGATGTAAGGATGAAATAGAAAAGGCAATTAAGGAGTTGATTGACATGGGGCACATACGGCCAAGCAAAAGTCCTTTCGCTTCTTCAGTAGTATTGGTGAAGAAGAAGGATGGTACAATGAGGATGGACATTGATTATAGGGAGCTAAACAAGAAGACAATCAAGAACCGATACCCTATCCCGTGCATCGATGAGCTTATTGATGAATTGCATGGTGCATGCTACTTCTCCAAAATTGATTTGAGATCCGGCTACCATCAGATACGGGTTAGAGAGGTGGATGTGGAGAAGACAGCTTTTAGATGCCACTATGGACATTTTGAGTTCTTAGTCATGCCCTTTGGGTTGACAAATGCCCCTGCCACTTTCTAGTCCTGTATGAATAGAGTGTTCAGAGATTAGTTGAGGAAGTTTGTGTTGATATTTTTTGATGATATACTGATATACAGCCATACTTGGGAGGAACATTTGAAGCATATTGATACAGTGCTCAGTATTCTAGAGAGGGAGTCATTATATGCCAAGATGAGTAAATGTGATTTTGGGATGACAGAGTTGCTCTATCTAGGGCATATTATTAGTTCAGGAAGTGTTCGAGTTGACCCAGACAAGATTAGGGCCATTCTGGATTGGCCACCACCGAGGAACACTTCACAACTCAAGGGATTTCTCAGGCTTTGTGGGTTCTACCGCAGATTTGTGAAGGGATTTTCACAGATAGCGGCACCACTTACAGATTTGACACAGAAAGATAGTTTCAAGTGGTCAGAGAGGGCTCAGGATTTTTTTGACAAGTTTAAGGAGCTGATGAGTACATGTCCTATTTTAGCCATTCCAGATTTCACCAGGCCCTTTGAGCTGCAGTGTGATGCCTCAGGAGAGGGCATAGGAGCTGTTCTCATGCAAGAAAAACATCCCATCGCATATGAGAGTAGAAAATTATGAGGTGTGGAGAGAACCTACAGTATCTATGAAAAAGAGATGCTAGCAATCATGCACGCGCTAGCTAAGTTCAGGCAGTACTTAGTGGGAAGTCGGTTCACAGTAAAAACAGATCATAATAGCTTGAAACATTTCCTTGGACAAAAGGACCTTAATGACAGGCAACAGAAATGGGTGAGTAAATTACAGGCCTATGATTTTGACATAGCCTATGTCAAAGGGAAGAAAAATATTGTTGCAGATGCTTTATCTAGAAGGTCTCATTTGCTTGCTGTTGGGATAGTCATGGATGATTGGAGAGAGATGATCTTGGCAGAATATGCTAAGGATAGTTGGGCATCTAGCATTATTGAGGGAGCTATTCAAGATAGTCGATACACTGTCGTAAATGATCGGATCATCTACAAGGAAAGGATTTATTTAGTACCCGGGTCTGCTATGAAGCAGAAGATTTTGAGGGCATTTCATGATTCACCAATGGCAGGACATCCCAGATTATTTAAGACATATCGGCAGGTGAGAGAGCGCTTCACTTGGAAAGGACTCAAATCAGAGGTGCTTCACTTTGTGAGGGAATGTCCTATGTGTCAGCAGAACAAATAGGAACATTCTTTTTCGGGTGGTTTACTATAGCCCCTACCGATACCAGAGAAGAAGTGGGAGAGCATTTCCATGGATTTTATCATAGGCCTCCCCAAGGCACAGGGTCGGGATTGTATCTTTGTTGTGGTAGACAAATTGACAAAATTTGCACATTTCTTTGCAATTTCGTCTACATATTCAGCAGCACAAACAGCAGAACTATTTTCTCGAGAGGTATTCAGACTACATGGGATACCACGGAGCATAGTCAGTGACAGAGACATCAGATTTATGAGCCACTTTTGGCAGGAGTTGTTCAGGTTATGTGGAACAGAGCTCACTCTGAGTACCAGCTACCACCCCCAAACTGATGGGCAGACAGAGATAGTGAACAAATGGGTTGAGGGTTACCTTCGAAACTACATTGCAGGAGAGCAAAAGGCTTGGGTGAAGTGGCTACATCTAGGGGAGTACTGCTATAATACCTCTTTCCATATGTCTATTCAAATGTCCCCTTTTATGGCATTGTACGGGTATGATGCTCCTAATTTTTTGAATTTGTTATTTAGGGACAGCATGGTGCCTAAGGCCAAGGATACTTTGCAGGAGTGTCAGGACATTATGCGATCCTTGAAGGAAAATTTGCAAAAAGCACAAAATCAGCAGAAGCAATATGCTGATCAGCACAGGGTTGAGAGGTCTTTTGAGGTGGGAGATATGGTGTACCTCATGTTACAGCCGTATAGACAGTCCTCTCTCAAGAAGAGTGGAGCAGAGAAATTGGAACCACGCTACTATGGACCATTCAAAGTAATCAGGAGAGTGGGCGAAGTAGCTTATGAGTTGGAGTTGCCTACAGACAGTAAAGTGCATAATGTGTTCCATGTGTCACGCCTTAAGAAGGCATTGGGTCACAATGTGGTGCCTTCAGTGTTATTGCCACCTCTTGATGATGAGGGAAAGCTTATCTTGGTTCCTGAGGCCATACTTGACTCCAGGGAGAGGGTGCTTCGCAGGAGGACTATCAGGGAGTATCTAGTGAAGTGGAGGAACCTACCTGTCGAGGATGCTACTTGGGAAAATGAGCAGATATTGCAGCATCCAGAGCTGAAATTGCTTGAGGACAAGCAATTTTGGGAAGGGCGGACTGTAATGTCCCCTTTCTAGCATTCATAGCATGATGTTGTCGTTAGCCTATTTCCCCACAATCATGTAGGCTAACTAGGACATTAAAGGGGCTTAGAGGCCATTTGGCCTAGACAGTTTCAGTTGCAGGTCTTTCTGAGGGGTTCTGAGGCAACTTTGGGCATACTTACTATTTATAGTAAGTCATCTTGGACATGGCCGGACATTCAGTCACAGTGGTATGTCGATGGTAATTGTTTAAAATTGACAGGAAAACTTATTTATCATTGATAAGATTTGTTATGCATTGATAAAGCCATTTTATAAAGTTAAATTTAAATATTTAACTTTATTAATGCATAGACTATAGTTTGTGAGAAATATTTAAATTAAAAGAGTTCCCTTTATTTTTATAACACATTGGAGACATAAGGTACATAAAGGGAGTTATGTTTTATCCCACATTGAGAAAACGAAGGATTGAGCTCTTGTGAGAACACTATAAAAGAAATGGAAGAGCTTTTTTTTGTATGCTTGGATGAAGATTAATGTTATGTTGCTGGATATCTGATTATCAGGCTTGGAGGACGGAATCCCTCTTTGCTAGCATTCTCTTCACTGTTGGAAGACACAGTCAGGAGGATCAATGGTGTTTTCACTTCAGGAAACACACTGGGTTTCATTTGGGGCGTTCGCATAAAGAAATTTACAAGGGTTTGAGGTGCTGATCTGAAGTTAGTTATTTCTATAGTGCTGCATGAACAATATTTTTGCTACAGTCGGCATGAACAGTATTTTGCTACAGTACGGCGTGAACAGTGTTGGTATCAAGTTTACTTTTTTTTTGGCTGATTAGAAGTTTGGAAGGCTGCCGACTACATCTGCAAAATACTACGGCAACTAATTTCAGGTTTCTTCTGTCAAATTTTGATACTTTGCATAATAATTGTTGAATACAAGTCTGAATAGTTGTCGCAGCCTTTAAGGTAGCTGTAAGTGCACATCTACATTTAAAAATCACCCTTTATCAGCATATTGAAAGAGTTTCCAGATTTTTCATATATTGTTGAATGTGTGCCAAGTGTTTGTGAAAATGTTATGATGGGTATTATGCATTTTAATGTCACTTCATAGTCGTTCGTAAATCTACTCATTGGAAAGCAATTTATTGAGGAAATCAGCTTTATGAGTTTGCATACAAAGTGTTTGACAATATTCCTTAAGTTAAATTTCTACAAGTCAAAGTTCAAATCAGGGGAGGATATTACATTTGGGCCCAAAGAAATGCTTCAAGAGCTTGAAAAGGCCAAAATAGGGCCTTAAAAAAGGCATTTGGGCCTAAAGAAGCACTTCAAGGGCCTAAAAAAGGCATTTGGGCCAAAATAAATACTTTGGGAGCTTGAAAAGGCACCTGAGGGTTCTGAAAAAGTTGTTTAAGGGGGCCTAAAAAGGTGTTTGAGGGCCGAAATAGGTGAAATAGGACCTTGAAAAAGGTGTTTTGGCCTAAAAAGAGTGTTTGAGGGCTGAAAAAGGCACCTCAAGGGCCTAAAAGGAGAGGAGATCGTGAAAATCTCTCAAACTTATGCCTACTTATTTTATGCTCCCTATTAGGTAATGATGAAAGAGTTTTATGGCTATCTGGGCTTTCCAGGATAGCATTAATACATGTGTTGAAAGGATCTCAATCAATCATGACCACTGAAACATAAATAAGACTAATAATCCCCAGGAATTGTTTTTGTTGACAATTGGAAAGAAAAGGGAACTCTACTGGAGCCTCTTGTGCTATTCACATTGTGCCAAATTTTCCAAAGCCTAATGATATGTTTTAGGACATAGCTACACTGCTTCTTAATGTTGTTGAGGCACTCTTTAATTTTTTGCATAGGGTAATGGGGTAATAAAACATGCTACAAATTGTTGAAATATTTTTTCAATATAGTGGGCATCACTATTGATTTGAAAAATGCATCAATAATTTATGAATAGTTAAATAGCTTATTTGAGTTAAAACGAAGCATGTTTGACCATAATTTTGGGGTGTTGTTAATTTTTTGGCTATATTTGGCAATTATTACCCCCTTTGGAATGTTTTTGGTAATTTTTGACAATTTTTCAACCAGTGGGGGTGAAGTGAGGATGTGAGTGAGATTTGTTGGAGTGTGGAGATAGCTAGGACCATGTGGATGCACCTAAAGAGTCAAGGAGACCAAAGTGGGTTGAAGGGGCTAAGAGTGGGCTCAAGGAGCTATATTGGAGATGATGAAGGAAAAAAGGATCTTTAGAACAACAAAAGGATTGAATAAAAAGCTAAAATGGATATTGAGAATTATTGGCTATGGCATATAGCTGAGAGGTGCACTGATTTTCTTACAATTCATGTCTATGGTATCTCAATACATAATCTGACTCCATGTTTTTCCTGATCTATTGTGCTTCCCTTTGGTGCTATTATATTAACTATCCCTACGACTATGAATTGTGTCTAATGCCAAGAAATCACTGAACTAGAATCCACAAATATTACTGAATTGGGTATGTGTGAAATTAACTCAATTGTGCTAGATAAGCCACAAACAAGCAAAATTTGTATCTGAGAAAGTTGCTTGAGGTCTGTCTGGAGTGTCTTTCGGCATTGAAGGACTTATGTTGTTCAGGGAAGTCCAAAAATTCTATCTCTTGCTCCTGTTGAAACCAAAATCAGTAATTCTTGCCAAATTTTTTTTGGTGTTTTTGATTTTTTTTGGTATTTTTGATGATGATGTGTTTCTCTAAGCTTTATACATAGAATATTTTGAGATAAATGATGTTGATGGGCTCTGCTAGCTCTATATCATCACAATCTAAAAGTCTATAAGTACTAGTCTCAAAAGACTATGTGATAATGTAAGGACCAATCCAATTGGCCTCGCATTTTCCTTTCTTTTCACTAGCAGCTTGTTTTTAGGGTTTTCTCAGAGCACTAGGTAACCAACCTAAAAGACACAGGGTTTGAACTTTTTTTTTTAATGTCTTGATAATCTATTATGATACACTTTGAGGTGTTCATGTGTTGTACGCTAATGTTCTTCTAATAAATTTTGCTACTCTAGATGAGCCACTTTGTAGTCCTCATCTGATAGGATATCACGAAAAATAACTCTCAAGGATGGAATCTCAACCTCTAAGGGAAGAATGGCTTCACAACCATAAACCAATTAGAAGGGTCTTGTGCCTATGGGTGTCTAAACACTCATCCTATAGGCCCAAAGGGTGGGATTCGGCCATAAATTCCAATCTCTACCAATATCATTGATGGTTCTCTTGAGAATGTTGATAATAGTCTTGTTGGTGGCCTCTTCTTGGCCATTGCCTTGGGGGTAATAAATTGATGAGGAGTGGTGTATAATGTGAAATTTCTCACATAATTCATCAATTATTTAATTCTTAAAGTACAAGGCATTGTCAGTGAGAATGGCATGAGGTATTCCAAACTAATAGATGATATGGTTTAGGATGAAGGAAGAGATTTGTTTTCCCATAGAGTCAGCAAGTGGTGCCACTTCAACCTACTTGGTGAATTATTCTGTGGTGGTGATAATCCATTTATGTTTGCTAGAGGAAGGTGGGTGAATGGCCCCAATTAAATTTAAAAAAACTAATAAAAAGGCCATGGTGTGGCCAAAGGGTTGAGCTCTTGGGCTCGTGCATGAACAAGGTTACCATGGATTTAACATTTTTTGCAAGTCTTAACATAGTTGATAGAATCATTTTTCATGGTTGGCCAAAAGTAACCCATCCTAAGAATCTTCTTTGCTAAAGTAAACCCACTAGAGTGTGACCCACAAATCCCTTCATGGACTTCTTGTAGAGCGACTCTCGACTCATCCTTCTCAAGACATCTAAACAAAGTACCATCAAGACCCTTCCTATATAGTGTATTAGCCACCAAAGTGTAGCCCAAGGTCTATCGAATGAAATTATGTCTTTGGTTTCCTAAAAGGTTGGAGGGTATGATTTTACTATAGAGGTAAGTGATGATGGGGTTATACTAGAGGGAACCAAGAGCATCTAAATGAAAAATGATAAGGGAATCAAGTTGAGTAAATGTGGGTTGAACCACCTCTTCTACTAAGAACTCATACCGCTCGTGATGCTCTGGTAACTAAAGAAAGAAGGCCAAGGTGGCCATGACATCTGCTGCTCTATTCTTGTCTCTGGAAATTTGTTCAAAAGTAATACGAAAAAAATTGCCTTAAGTGTGTCAACCATATGTTTTTAAGGCAATAAATTTTCATCCTTGGTTTGATATGTGTTGGTGACTTGATTGATGATCAACTGGGAATCCCCATCAACTTCTAGCACTGTTAGTTTCCATTCTAAAGCTAGCTTGAGGCCTAAGACCAAGGCTTCATATTTTTCCATGTTGTTGGTGCAGGGTAAAATTAGTTTGTAGGATTTGGGGATGGTAACACCCAGTGGCATGATGAACAAAATAGTGGCGCTTGAACCATGGTGTGTGTAAGAATCATCAAAATAGAACTTCCAAGTTACCAGCTTTGTTTGAAGAATGTACATATCTAGAAAATAAGCTAAGATAGGATTTAATCTCTCTATAAGCGCATCTACCAATTGGTCAGTGATGGCCTATCTTTTATGGTTTTCCTATCAACATACTTGATATCAAATTCACTTAAGATCATCCCACTTGGCCAATCTACTTGTTAATGATGTTCTGCTAAGAAGATATTTGAGGGGATCAATCTTGGAGATGAGCTTGACCTTATGTTTCAAAAGATAATGGCATATCTTTTGGGAAGCAAAAACTACGACTAAACATGCCTTTTCAATAAAAGAGTAATTTATATCATAGTTGACCAGGGTGTGACTAATGTAATAAATGGACCTTTCCTTTCCTTGGTCATTTTCTTATGCTAAGAGGGCTCCAATTGATTTGTCAATTAGGGAAATATACAATAATAATGGTGCATGTGACACTAGAGGCACCAACATGGGTGGATTCATCAAGTAGGTTTTGAGTACATCAAAAGCTTTTTGACACTGATCATCCCATTTGAAAATTATGTCTTTGTGTAATAAGTGGGTGAAAGGAACACACTTCTCTACTAACTGGAAAATGAAATGATGGACAAATTGAAGTCTTCCTTGGAGAGAACATAGCTGACTTAGGTTCTTTGGTAGTTGCATGGTAACTATGGCCTGTACCTTTTTAGGATCAACTTCTATCCCTTTAGTTGAGATAATGTATCTTAGAAGCTTGCTAGATTTAATGCCAAAAGAACATTTCTTTGGATTTAGCCTAACTTTGAATGCCTCTAGGTGAGCAAATATCTTGTCCAAGATGGGGAGATGTTCTTCTCGAGTATGGGATTTGGAAAGGATATCATCTACATAGTCTTCCATAAAGTTGTGCATCATGTCATGAAAGATAATGGTCATGGCCTGCTAATAGGTGGTCCCTGCATTCTTTAGCCCAAAGGGCATCACATTCCAAGAAAGCCTACCCCATGCATAAGTAAAGGAAGCTATTTTCTCTTGGCCCTCTAGAGCTATCCTAATCTAATTATACCCTAAAAATATATCCATAAGTGAAAACATGGAATGGCTCACTGTCAAATCTACAATGGTGTCAATGTTGGGAAGTGGGAAATCATCTTTAGGACATGCTTTGTTTACATCCCAAAAATCAATGTAGATGTGTATGCTGCCATCCTTCTTTGATATGGGCATAATGTTTGATATCCATGATGCATACGTGAGGGGCTAGATGAAGTTGGTACCAATCAATTTCTCTAATTTTTCTTTGACTAGTAGAGCTATGTGGGGATGCATTTTTCTGAGTTTTTATTTAACTGGCTTGACCTCTTGAGAAATGTTGAAGTGATGGAGGATTAAAGTTGGGTCTAACCATAGCATGTCTATGTAACACCATGAAAATTTTATTTTCCTCTCTTCAAAGAAGTGAATCAATGTGGTTCTTTCCTTTGTGCTTAAAAATTGTGCCAAATAGATGATCCTTGGTTCCTTCTCTATACCAATGTTGACTTTTTTGATTGGTTTCATTAAGATGGACAATCTATGTTTTGAGTGCTCAGGTAAGGTATCAATCATCTCATCCATGGCTGCCATAATTGGGTTTTCACCATTGGATACATCACTTCTATTTATTTCCATTTTTTTCTCAAGATCAACTACAACTTGGTAGTGATCCTTGAGGCCATGAACTAATTTATCTATTCTTGTATGATTGAGATTATTGATATTAGACCTGGCTATATGTGTTTCTTTGATTCTTCATGGATGAGATGGTTCAACTACATTAATGTATATGAAGACATTGTAATCAATATCAAAATGGGGAATATGGTGAGGCTCAGTTGTATCCCAGCTAATGAGTTCGAGATAGACTAGGGAAAATGATTTATAGTATGAAAATTATTCTGCAGGGTTCAAAGACATGATCTTGTTAGATGGCTCATATTGTATATCAATTAGTTCTATGACATGTTCTTCCTCTAAGGTTTTAGGAAAAGTAGAGTGCACAAGTAGCTCGTAGTAATCGTCTTTGACTTCTGCTAGAAAGAAGTCAGGAAATAGGGTTTGAAATTGAAACCCTTCAATATGTTCATCATCCTCATATGATGTAGTGTGACATGTCTATTCTGTAGTAGCCCCTAAGTTGTTCTGTTGTATAGTAACTCTTGGTGAGGTAAGACCCAAAGGAGAGGTTGATCTTTGTGCAGTGAGATCATTGTCCATACAGGAATGTGAACAACATCATATTCTTTGTTATGGATGGACTCTTTGGATAATGATTCAAACTCCCACTTACTAAAATCATCATTGTCTTTATTATTAGAGGTGTCCATGAGTGGTTCTCTTGTGTGGTGTGAACCATGGAGGGATAGATTTACATTTATTCCATCAGTTGCCTTCTTGTTATTACCACCTCTTTCTTTCAGTACCCATGCCAGAGTGGAAGACGTAGAATCATTGTGCTTGGGAAGAGACTCAAGAGTGATCTGTATTGTACCTCATTCACTGTACCCTACCCCTATTTTGAATTTGTTGGACCAAAACTATGCTACAAGAGGTTCGGCAATGCCTTTCCATTTCCCTAATGGACGATCTCCTATATATCCCATCTTTTTTATTAAATCAAAACTTGTACCATGTAGATAATGAGAGATGTCAATATTTTGTTTTCTGATTTCTTCTACCATGCTCGAGAGTACTCCACTTGCCTTAACAAAATATGCGTGATAAGGTCTAGTGGTGGATGATGGTTTTCCATGAGATCTTGGAGAAAGTGGGGTATCAAATAAGGACCAAGTACTCACCTACCCCTCTGCATTGCAGTTTACACTTCCTATCAAACTCCTTCATCAATGTATACATTTCTTCATAATGGGTATGTTTAGGATCCTTTGATGATGATGGTGAGGGAAGGGAAGAACTTCAACAACCAACTTTCTCTTTACCCTTAGTCAATGTAGATGAGTGGTCATTATTTCAGCTGGTAAAATGTGAAGTGTCTGTCGATGTGGATTGGTTGATGTCATCTGTTGAGGTGCCAATTTCTTCCTTGTTATGAAGAACAAGGGAGTTACAATATTGTGCAAAGTTTTGGCCCCCAGGTATGGTCACCTCTTGACCCATGTATAGAAATTCAAGACATTGATTATAAATGGAGGGAATAGCTTGCATTTCATGGATCCACGATCTTCCTAACAGGATGTTATAAGTTAATTGTAACTAAGACTTGACAAATGGCTTATTTCACAATTGGTCCCACCCTGATCAACAAAATGACCATGCCTTTGGAGGATCTCTCCTCGTCATCATAAGCTTTGATGGTGATTTTCTTCCTTGGATCAACAACATCCTCTATATATCCTAGGCCTTTCACTAAATTTAGTGTGACTGTGCAAATGTTAAGACCTACCCCACCATCAACCAATACTCTCTTAACTCTATTTCTATGGATAAAGACTTCAATATGAAAAGGGGAATTTTGTGGCTAGATGACAGACATGTCATCTTGGGCTAAAAAGGAGACGTAATGAGGAGCTACAAGATTATTGACCATGTTTTGAAACCTACTTACATCTAGGTCATTTGGCACTAAGGCTTTGGTGAGGATTTCTTTATGCTTTAGTGAGATTTGCAACAACTCAAAAATGGAGATATGAGCAAGAGTCTTAAGTAACTGGTTGACCAAGTTGTATTTAGGCAAGGAGAAACTTGTAGTTTCATGATTGAGATTTGTCACGGGTCCTAGTAAAATGACTTTAGAGTCTTGGCCTCGAGTAACAACATTTGATGATTGTTTCTTTTTTTATTATCCTTAATTATGATGACATTTACGGTGTCATCAAATCCAAAGATCATGTTGATGGTGTTATCATAGTGATGTGCATAAATAACCTTGTCATAAGAAGGTGACTTCTGATTAGCTCTAGAGGATTCACCCTTTTCATGACTCATGAAAGGGTTCTTGAAGATCGTATCATCTTCATTGTTGTTAAAGTTATTCACTTTGATAGTTTTGTAGTTGATTAATTTTTGTATGGTCCCCTTAAGGGAAAAATAATTATTTGTTAAGTGCCCCATTTTTGGTGATATGCACAAATGAGCTTGTCATTCCACCACTTCAGTTTGACTTGGGGTTTATAGGGTTTGACCTTGGGTAGTATGATGAGTTCATTAGCCAAGAGGGTTTTTAAAGCACTCTCATAAGACACCCCAATAGGTGTATACTACTTAGGTATATTAGAAGACTAATATCTTTGTGGAGGAGGAGCTTGATTATAAGCAACTTGTTGATTAGTTGTCGAAGGAGTTGTCATGTTACATCAGTAAAATGGATGGAAATTATCTTGTCGAGGTGTGTTTGGATTGGTGTTGTTGATGATAGGACATGGTTGATTAAGAGGGGGTTGAGTTTTAGGCCCCTTAAAAATTTTTTTTAGGCCAAAACACCTTTTTCAAGGTCTTGTTTCACCTTTTTTGGACCTCAAACACCTTTTTAGGCCAAAGTGCCTTTTTAGGCCCCCCTCAAACAACTTTTGCAGGCCCCTTAGGTGCCTTTTTAGGCTCTCAAAGGGTTTCTTTGGACACAAATGTCTTTTTTAGGCCCCTGAAGTGTCGCTTTAGGCCCAAATGCCTTTTCTCAAGGCCTTGTTTTGGCCTTTTTAGGCCCCCAAAATCCTTTTTAGGCCCAAACACCTTTTTCAAGGCCTTGTTTTGGCCTTTTCAAGCCCCAAAGTGGGTGCCATTTTGTACATGATATATTCGCGTATTCATGAAACTTTAATGCAAAGTGTAGATAAAATGATAACAAACTAGACTAAACCCAAGAAATCATTGTCAACATGTAAACTCTATGAACGTCCCATGTTTCCCTAACTATAACCACTAAGAATGCTTTTAGATCAGCATCTCAATGATAGTTCTAGAATGATAGTATGCTTAAAATATAGATCTACAAGTATGTATACAAGATCTAAGATGAAAATGCAGATTACATGTGAGTAACAACTCTTAGAATACTATCAAAATGGGCATGCAATGAGCTAAGCATGTGTTAAAATGATACTAAATAACATGAAAACAAAGCTAAAATGCTATCAAAATGACATAAACTTGCTAGAATAACAATGCTACTATGCTCAATATGACAACTCTAAATATTCCTATAATGTAGGTGCCTAAAACTTGTGTCTCTTTGTTCTCCTTATATTTATAGGATTTTAGAAAGGGTTGGGGTAAGAATATGGGTTTTACCTTTGACTAGTGAATGAATGTGAAATTGAAAATATCTCATAAGAGACAAGAGGAAGAGTCCAAAAGTCTTGATTTTGAGGATAAATGAGGATTTTTTTCAATTCTTTTAAATGTAAAAGGATGATTTTCATTTTTGTGAGGATAAATGGATTTATTGATTTAATAAAAGTTCCATTTATTTTCAAAAGTTTTTCGTTTTCCTTCTCCTTTTTAATTTCATTTTATGATTTTGAATTATTTTTCTCCTCTTTTTGGAATTGGTTTAGGTCTTATTAATCTGATAGATAATTTAATCGATTACTGACCTGATGTAATCCTTAATTTGAAATTCTGCTATCTTCCTCTCAATTTGTGTTGTTAGATCAAAATTTGTGGTGTTTTAAGTCTTTACCAATTTTTGAGTGTCTACATATAGAATTTGGTTTACAATAGTGTATTGTTTTTTTTATAACATGTTGCTAACATCATATTATGACTAGCAAAGTTACATGGATTTAGGATACATGTTGGTGATAATGCAGGTATAACCTTGGAAGTTAGTACAGACTGTACAAAATAGAGATAATCATGGTTTGATGAAGTAGGACAAAAAAATTGAAGGAAAGAATTGTTTTGTTTACAAAATAATTACTTGTCCAATTAGGGTTGACATCCTAGATGTTTACTCTATCTTGGAAAAGTGGTTTGTGGTCTTAGGTAACCCAGCAACAATTTGTGTAAAGGCATGGTATTTATGCGAATTACATTTTGTGATAAGATGTAGAGAGCTATTATGAAAATGTGAGTTGGGAATTGTAAAGAGTGAAACTCTTATGAAAGCAATATATGTGAAGTTTCATATGAGATATCTAGAGATCTAAGATCAAGCTGAAGATCAGAGATTAGTCAAGGAAGAGAGATAATAGTAAATTACTTGTTTGAGTAGTGAGCTCTTCTTGTAGTTGAAATTGCATGTTTGGGCAATGGACTCTTCTTGCATACACTGTACCACAACTCCTAACAGGGATTCAAAGTCTCCCAACAGGGACTCCTTATACTAAATTAGCTCATTGACTCCTAACAAGGTCCATCCTCTAACAAAGAACTTATATATCAATATATTATCTAATGGGTATCATCCCCACTAGGGTTTTCCCTTAGCTAGGGTTTCCCTAGTTAACAAAATATGGTGTTATGAGTTATCTTTGTTCATTTTTACTATTACTATTTAGCATTACTTCATTTCTTTGTTATGCATGGTTTAAAGTGAATAATAATATCCAATTGGTGACTAAATTTTGTAGATTATTGATTCACCCTTCTCTCAGTAATCCCTATTTCTAACAATTGGTATCAGAGAACAGTTACTTTGAAGAGGGTTAACAGCTAGTAAGATCCCTATGGATATGGAATAGTTGATGAAGAACCTGGAAGAAGGTCTTGAACAAATTGATCTCCTTACTGAAGAAAGAGATAAGTTAAAGGACAGATATGAAGACTCTGAAGTATACATTGGTTAATTGAAGGAAAAGATTGATTATCTCAAATCCAAGTCTGAGTCTACTAGATCTAGAACTAGTGATGATGACTATTCAAAGTTGAAGATAGAGTACAGGATCTTGAAGCATGAGTTAAAGATTGCAAATCTGATGTTGACTTTGAGAAATGATCCTAGCAAAGCTAAATCTGATTTGAAGACTAAAAATGTAGATCTGAGAGCAAGTTTGGGAAAGAAAACATTTGAGTTTGAAACATTGAAAGAAGATCATGAATTACTCCATAAGTACAATACTATTATGAAAGGTGAACTGACACAGTGCAAACAACAGCTTGAGAAGCTTTATTCTACCATAAAAAAGCTTGATGATTCAATGTCAATATAGAGGCCTACTTATGATAATACTTGTCTTGGTTATCTAATTAACATGTCTACAAAGAAACCTTAGATTAGATCAGATCCAAAAGAAAAAGAAAAATCTAATGATAAGATTGAATCAAGCCAATCTTCTAAGAAACCTAAAGAAATTGAGCAAAACAAGAAAGTTAAAATCTTAGATGAACCAAATCAAGTGGAGACTCCTAAGGAAACCAAGTATGAATTTAGAGTTAAGTACTTTTTATGTAATGAAATAGGTCATGTGAAAAGAGATTGTACTAATAAGTCATTTAATCATGTTAAGGACTTTTATTGTCATAATTGTCATGGTATTGGGCATAATGCAATTGATTGTAGGAAACCTAAGTATGATAATGATAGAAGAAATAATAGAATTTCTAGAAATACTAACACTGTAGATAGAAGAAGATCTAATGAAAGGACATCAAGAGAAGGAAGATCTTATGAAGACAACTAACAACTTAGGACACATTGCTCGAAATTGTCATGCACTTGATGATTAGCAAAATCCTAGAAGCAGAACACCAGTATGTCAGTTATGAAACAACTTTGGACACACAATGAAGTACTGCAGAATGGAAAAAAATATTAGAGTTAGAAGAAATAATGGAAAAAACTTTGAGAATAGAAGGAACATCGAAAATGATAGAAGGAACCATGAAAGGAACTTTGGAACTAACAAAGAGGAACATAGAAACATTGTTAGTGAACTTTGAGAAGAACTTAATGAAGCATTTGTCAAAGGAGTAAATATCTCAAAAGAAAAGTTAGATGATGATGAGGCATGAAGATTGAAGTCAATGGTTGAGTTTGATTCAATTAAGTTGAATTAAGCTTGGTCATAGCATCAAAATTTAAGAACTTCATTCAGAAACTAAATTAGACGTAGCGAAGTAGGGAAAAGGTGTATCTAGTTATGTTTAGATGATAACTAAGCTTGCTTGTAATTTGGAGCTTATCTAAACAAGTTATGAAGGAATTTAGAGTTATTGGTATTACAATTGATTCTATAACAAAATATGAAAAGTATGTTTTTGCAGAGAATTTTTTTATGTGAAGTCTTGACAATGTTTGTCATGATGAAAGGAGGCTATAATAAACCTCAGATAACATCTGAATATTGGATAGATGATTTTGAATAGTTATTTGAGTACATAGTGTAATTAACAACTTTTTTGTATTTGCTAAGTATGTAAGTAATGAAAGTTCAAGTTGATTGGATAAATAGAGTACATAATTGATTTTCACTTCATTATGAACACATCCAAAGTGAAGAGCATTTTGAAGCGACTTGTCAGAGCGATTTCAAAGTAAACCCTATTTTTGGAAAGAGGTATTTTATCATTTTTTCTACAAACTTGTTTGGTAAAAGTTCACAATTGATAGAATCGTGGATATGTTAGTAGTGTATAGTGTTGAGAATGAAGATAGACCTAAGTTAAAGATTGTTTCCATAAAACCTACCAAAGGAAACCCTAACTTAGCATTGTCTATCACTCCAAATAACATAGTTTATCTTGAACACATATGAAATTATTTAAATAGCAAGTTTGAGTCAATTGGTAGTGAATTCATGGACAGAGATATGGAATTGGTTTTCAACCAAAACATGACTATGAAGCCTAGATTTGAACATCTAAGGGAATTAGACTTGTTGAAGTACCATTTCCACCATGACTTAGATACAAATGAATGGGCACAAATTATATTGAGTAGGATACATGATGAAAAATTGTGGATGCAAGATAATGTATTAGAAATTTTTGCCAACCATATTCATGAGGTAACTGGTCTTAGAAAATGAGACAATGTACCTATAGGTGAGAAAATGGTTAAAAAGAAAGTTGAAAGCTATACTAAGGTAGTGTAAAATGGTAAGGCTATGGTGATCAGCACCATCAAGCAAGATGATGTGATATTTCTAAGTAGAATTATTGCTTATTCAATTTGTGCAAGTTCAAAGATTGATGAACTTTCAACAAGATTCATATATGCAACATATAAGATATGTGTAGAGAAAGAGCAAGTGAATCTTAGTGAAATACTTAGAATGCAACTCCTAGAGAACCAATAAAAGATTAAGAGAACAAAGAATGGTGTGTTTAGATTCTATTCATTGATCAATCACATATTCTTGTATGTACTTAAGAGATTTCCTTACTTATTAGTCACAGATATAATGAGTAGTGACAGATGCACAATGGAGAAAATTGTATAGGTATGCAGAAGGCATCCTATAGACAAAATATTGGATAGTGGCAACCTAATAATGAGAATATTATAGAATAAAATGAAACAATTATTTAGAATTGCACCAACAATCATGGATAGAATCAAGGAAGAAATTTGTATTCTAGTTAATATAGATCATACATATATTCAAGCAGTGGAACCTTGGGAGACATTTCTAGACCCCTTGAGCTATGAATTAAATGACGATATTGCAGTTGGTTATATTGATTTGTTATCAAATTTAGATAGAGACAAATCTAAATATATATTTGGCACATATGATGAGATCACATAGCAAGCTCATCAAGTAACCTTAGAGAAGGCATCACATAAGAAGGTTGAATCTATGATGAAAAAGGCACTATTAGAGGCTGAAATGATAGAGAGTGAATCTGAGGCTATAAGATAGAAAATGAAGCAAGGTATATTGAACATACAACCTTTGTTAGTATTAACTACTGAGACATCTTCAAAATAGAGCATTCTATATGTAGCAGTGTCCAATCTTTAGCCCAGTGAACCAAAGAGAAAGTCCAAAAGATTAGTGGAAGCAGTGTCCACAAAGACAAAGAGAGTCAAATAGCTTTCCACAGGACCAAGAAAGAGATATAAAACATTGTTTACAATTGATTCTAGTGACAAAGAAGATGAGCAACAAGAAACTGAACAAGCAGAAAAGGTGACTCCACCTAAGCAAGTAGCAGGCAAAGGTTAGCAACCTTGGAAGCCAAAGATAGAAAAGATCAATACAACTATTGCAAATGAAGGTAATTTTGTTCAAATGAAAAAATTTTATGATTTGTACAATAATTTTGAGAAAGATTAGATAGATATATATACTGTGAGATATATTGAATCAAATATTCTTAAATTAAAGGACCTTTAGAGCATTATAAACCAGAAATTTTATGAGATACTCATTAAGAAGAAAGCTCCTACTAGGGAAGAATACCTTGAACTTCAAATTTCTATGCTCAAAACCATTTGCAAGCCTGATAATGAAGATGAAATTAAAAGACTTTTGAATAACCTTGATTGTATTTGAGGAATAAATTGAGACCATTTTTATTTATGATTGGTGAAAAGGATAAGTGAAGAAATGAGACTCCAATAGTAGTCATTCAAATGTTGATAGAGGTAGCATCTCCTCTAGCTCCTAGAACCTTGGAAGTGTCAGTAAATGGTGACACTATGCAGATTGATCAAACCAATGTTACAATTAACATTGATGATACCAATCCATTTGGTGGTTCTGAACCAAATGAATTAGACACTCAAGATATTGAGGATAAGTTGAGATAGATTAAGGAAGAAAATAAGCTACTGGAAGAAGAAAAGAAGAAAATAGAGGAAGCCAAGCATAAATTTCTTGAGGAAGATAAGAAAAGAAAGGAAGATGAAGAAAAGAGAAGAATTGTAGATGAAGAGAAGGAAAAAAGCTGAGGAAGATGAAGAGAAAAGATTAGAAGAGAAGAGAGAAAGAGAGGAAAAGGAAAAGAAAGAAGAAGAAGACAAAAGAACAAAAGAAGCAGCAAAAAAATAGAGGGAGGATGAGACTAAACCATCTAGTTCATCCACTCCACTCTCTCTCTTGTTAGTTTGGCTACTAATGGTGATGATAAAATAGATCTGATCTCATCCCTATCCAAACTTATATAGAAGAATAAAATAGTGAAAAGTTTGCAAAAAAAACATTAATGGAAGTGACTGACAGACTGCACAGTACATTGGCAATTCAACACACTAAAATAGATCCTGAACAAAGAGCACAAGCTATGCTAAAATCTTTTGATGAAGAATTTATGAATTTGTTGAATGTTGCAGAGTTGAAGGCACAAATTTCCCATGATGCTAACTTGTTTAGCATCATCTATCAAAATATCAAGAATGACTTAGTTAATCTTGATACATGTATAAAACAACTTCAAAAATGCCAACAAGAAGGGAAAACTTTGTATATTAAGTGTACCCTATCATACAAGCTGACTAAAGACATTGACAGTTAGATAGAGAGAAAGATGATGAGCTAGAGTCTTTATCCAGCTAGATCTAGCATCCATCTTGCAAAGTAGATGATTTTGAAGGTCAAGCTTCCAGTATTCACAGTGATATTAGGAAACTGGAACTTTAGAAATAATAGATTTTGAAGAGGACATCTGATTTCAGAGAATCTATCACTGTAAAATTACCTTTCATTGAGAAACAGTTAGAGGAATGTGTCAAGGCCAAGGAAACATATTCAAACTTTTTGTATTCAGATATTAATGTAGTTGAGATTGCATCATATGCCTTATGTGCAATTCTCACCTCAGCTAAGTCTAGCAAGGAAACATGGATCAAAGATATGGACAGTCTGAAGGCTATTTTTGATGATTGTATGAAGATCATATCAGCATAAGAAAAGACAATAGTTTTGACATTTTTTGGATAGAATTTTGACATTTTTACCTTTGTCATTGATGTCAAAGGGGGAGAGATACATGTGAAAACTGTATACATGTCAAAAAGGGGAGAGATACAATGTAAATAAAAGTAGTAAAGTATATTGAAATGGGGAGCATATGTAAAGTTGAATAAGTTGTAATAGATGTAATGTTTATATGTTGTTTATGTTAAGTTTTTGTCACTTAGCCAATTTTTCGTATTTTGTTGCCATCAATGCCAAAGAGGGAGATTGTTGAAAATTGGCTAATAGTGATATGTAATTGTTGTCATTTATGGAAACACATGATATACATGCTAACAAAAAATCTCATAAATAAAGATACTTAGTGTTTGGTAATCAAAAAATTGTCTAAGTATAGAATTTGGTTTACAACATTGTATTATTTTGTTTATAACATGTTGTTGACGTCATATTATGACTAGAAAAGTTACATGGAGATATCATACATGTTGTTGATGATGTGGATAACCTTAGAAGTTAGTACAAACTATACAAAATAGAGAAAATCATATTTTGATGAAGCAAGATAGCAGAATTGAAGGAAAGAATTGTTTTGTTTACAAAATAATTACTTGTCCAATTAGGGCCAATATCCTAGATGTTTACTCTAACTTGGAAAAGTGGTTTTTGGTCTTATCCAACCCAGTAGTAATTTGTGTAAAGGCATGGTATTTATGCAAAAGAAATTTTGTGATAAGATGTAGAGAGCTATTATGTAAATGTGAATTGCAAATTGTAAAAAGTGAAACTCTTGTAAAAGTAATATATGTGAAGTTTTATATGAGCTATTTGGAGATCCAAGATTGAGCTAAATATTAGAGATCAATCAATGAAGAGATATAATAGTAAATTACTTGTTTGAGTAGTGAGCTTTTCTTGTAGTTGAAATTGCATGTTTGGGCAGTGGGCTCTTCTTGCATACATTGTACCACAACTCCTAACAAGGTTGGAATCTCCTAATAGGGATTCAAAGTCTCCTAATAAGGGCTCCTTATACTACATTTTTTCATCGAGTCCTAATAGGGTCCATCCTCTAACAAGGAGCTCGTATATCAGTATATTATCTAGTGAGTATCATCCCCACTGGGGTTTTCCCTTGGTTGGGGTTTCCCTAGATAACAAAATATGGTGTTATGAGTTATCTTTATGCATTGTTATTGTTATCATTTAGCATTACTTTATTGCTTTGTTATGCATGGTTTAAAGTAATTAATAATATCTAGTTGGCGACTAAAGTTTGTAGATTACTGATTCACCCCCCGCTCAGTAATCCTTATTTCTAAGAAGGTCTACAAGAGTGAATTTTGAGAAATATGGTTTTCAAGAAGATGAGAATTCTTCCAACTTCTAAGAATTTTTTTGGTTAGAATTGGATCAAGGTAGTATCTTATTGAGATTTTTACTTGTAAACCCAAAAAGTGTATAAAATATGACATTTTGAAAATGAAAAACTGGAACCTTGTTTGTAAATCAAACTTTTATGTTTTCAAACAAATGAATTATGAAACTACATTTAGTGTTATGTATGGTTTATTTTACTAGGGTTGGGTTTGACTTATTACATTGACCCTTTTAGGTATGTATACCAAAGCCTTGGGAGGTGTTTGATCTATGATGATGTTATGTATTTTTTTTTGTCATGATCTTTTATTTCCAACCATTGTGATGCATTCACGTAACTCTGTGATGAGTTTTGATAAGTTCAGTACAATATTTGGGGTCAAATTGTGATAGCAATTTGCGATGACAATCTAATTTGTGGTGATTTTAATATTTTTCTTCATTTTTTCCTAATGTCGTAGTAATACTGACATAAGCATCATAATTGTGACACTTGCATAAGTATATAAAAAAATAAAACATAAATCATTTTCCATTTGTTTTAATTATGGAGAGCTATACGCAAAAGAAGGTGGAGAGCTCTAAATGTCATTGTGCCCTTGTGCTTGGTGCATTTTGTTCATGTGATATATCTCTATATTTCATTTTCGTGCCCTTGCTCTATGATTTTTTTGTTGTGATCTCTGCATTTCATTATCATGCCTTTACTCTATGATTTGATTGTCATTCCCTTTTGATCTCTATGTTTCATTTTTGAGTCATTGCTCTGTGATTTGGTTGTTGCGCCTTTTTCATCTCTATGTTTCATTATCATGCCCTTACTCTACGATTTTAGTGTAATTCCCTTGCTCTATGATTTTATTGTCATGTCGTGCCCTTGCTCTATGATTTTTCTGTCATGTTGTGCCCTTGCTCAGGGATTTTGTTGTCATGCCCTATCTCTACAATTTTCTTCAAGGGTATGTAAATGTTGGTTTCTTGTCCTTCTAAACATAGATCTTTTTTAAGGTGCTTATTACATCTTAGCTACACAATAGAAAAATCGATCAAGTTGCATACATATTTTGGAATCCAAATAATAATAAAATAAAACTCACTCAACCCATGCTAAGTGAATTACCTCAAGATCCTCCACAAAAATAATGTAGACTAGGAAAAATGGGCAGAGTTTGCATGAAACTTTACAAAAACATATTATAGTAGATATTTTTAGAAAGAAACTAGTCGTAACCTATTAAATGGATCTATTTTCTGATTAGCTGGGTTGATTAAAAATTCTTGTAGAACTATCATCAGATTTGGTACAATAAAATGAGTAATAAGATGTTCCTAACTAGCAAGATCAAATACAGTTTTTCAATGTGATAAAATTGCATATGCAAGGAATTGAAGAATAACTTCACTGAAGGATTGAGTGTAAAGAGTTGAAGAAGCAAGTTTTTCTTCTGTTGAATGCCATAATCACGAGGCTCATTCCCTTAGAGAAGCCTTAGCCACAATGACATTACTTCTAAACCATGCAAAGGATGTTGAAGTGGTTCCCAACCTTGAAACACTATTATAAGCATTTGATACTTGGGATCATTGCAGGGAGACTATGCCAATACTTGAAATACTCTTATAAGAATTTAATATTTGGACTATAAATTCTCAAAGACACTTGCAAGTGATTCCAATTTCATAGTACCTACTACAACACTTTCATGGATTCTATCTAGTGGCTCCCATAATATCCTCTATGTTGTCTAGCTGTTGTTTTTATCGTGCAGTCTCTTTCTAAAGCTGCTCCTTCTCCTTCACTCTTGTGCCTTAAATTTTGATTATCAAACTTCTAAATATCTGTGTCTACCTTATCTAAAATCAACTTCACATTATGGTTTAACTCTGGCATAGGTGTTTGATCATTGATAGCTTTCATTTCAGCATTCAAGTTTTTAATATTGGTCAACACCCTCACTTACAGACCTCTCATGCCAAGTACTTTCTATATTGTTTCAACACCATGTTCTTGCTTCTAAGCTATTCTTCAGGTGAATTTTCTTGTAAATTTTTTTTTTTTTGAACTAAACTCTTAGAAAGTGCATTATTATTTTTATGTACGCATGTATATATAATAATGAATAATAATAATGTTTTCATGTATGTCAAAATAATAACATTACCATTGGATCATATAACAATGAAGTAATCATCCAAATTATTCAACAAATAAACCAATTTAACAGTTGTTTCCAATGTCATAGTACCTACCGCAACACTTTCCTGGATTCTATCTAGTGGGCTCCCATAATATTCTCTATGTTGTCTAGTTGTTGTTTCTGTCATTTAGTCTCTTTCAAAAGACACTCCTCCTTTTCTCTCATGCCTTAAATTTTGATTATCAAAATTCTGAATATCTACCTTTACCTTATCTAAAATCAACTTCACAATGTGTTGTAACTCTAGCATAGGTGCTTGATCATCGATAACTTTCATTTCAGCATTCATGTTTTTAAGATTGGTCAAGCACTTTTTGTACTATTTCAACATGATGTTCTTGCTTCTAAGCTAACAATTCTTTAAATGCATTTTTTTGTAAAACATTAATTTTTTTGAACAATTGTAAACTCTTAGAAAGTGCATTGTTGTTTTCATGTATGTATGTATATATGTATGTACATGTATGTATGTATGTATGTATACAAAGAGATCTTGTGGATTATGGATTATGGATTATAAATAAAAAAGAAAAGAAAACACAAAATTAATCATTCCCCATTTGTTTTGATTGATTGTGGAGAGCTACACATGAAAGAGGGTGGAAAGCTCTGAAGGAGGGTGGAGAGCTCTAAATTTTGGTGGAGGTCAGTGGAGATCTATAAATTTTTTTCATTACCTTGTGATCTCCATGCCCTTGCTCTGTAATTTTCTTCAAGGGGAGAAGAGGTACCTTTGTAAATGTTCTTTTCTTTTCCTTCTAAACATGTATTTCTTGTTCATATATAATAGCTTTGGTCACACTCAAGGATAACTGATTATGATCATTGTATGCATATGTGCATGTATGTATGTAAACCAGCTCACTATGTAAACTGCTTTACATGCATACATACACACTTGAATAGTAATTTTTCAAAATTAAATTTATCATTCATGTCTTGAATTCACACAAGAAATTTTCCTTGCATTCAATTGAATTTATTCATACCAAACTAAGTATGTGAAATCTATACTTACAAATTATATTATCTCTTGGTGATTAAGTAAAGATCTCAAGCATAATGTCATCCAAGTAATTATTGGATGCATTCACATTAATTTATAATAGGATCAAGTAGATGATCCATTTATGTTAGTTCATACTTGTTTTATTGAACATTTTGTTTAACATAATCACTAATACTAGAATTACAAAACTACAACTAGAACTCTTGTTTATTTTATTTAATCGTATACATTTAAGACTATTATTTTTCTTAAAATTAGACTGTATATTTTTATCACTCAAACACATATATAGATCTCTGATAGTTATCTTTTTTAATTTCAAGATCTTCATATTGAACGTGAAGAGTTTCCACTACTGGACAGTGGAATAGCCACAATGTGGAGCCACATAGCTCATGGATTTTTCCACGAAATTATGTTTTTATTATATTTGTGTCCTTCAAAAATATTATAGGTGAATGTTCTTCTGATTTTTCATATATTTAATAATTTGTTACTTGTCATTTGAGGTAATTTTCTATTATGAGATAGAGACATCTATCATAAGGATATGTGTTTATATATGTATGTATGTATGTATGTATGTATGTATGTGTGTGTGTGTGTATGTATATGTATGTATGTATGTATATAAACAGAGAGATTTTGGCACAAAAAAATAATAATAAAACTCACTCAACAAGTAGCATGGCCACAGATGTGATGGAAACTCCCATTGGTAAGTAGATTCTTCTTTTTGTCTCTCATTTTTCATGTGTTTATTTCACTTGAAACATTATTTCTTAGTGGGGATTTTCTAATATTGGATTCGTTTTATGCAAGAGGTGATGAGGACATTCCTGGATGTACCCATGTGGTCAATTGCTCATGAGCAATGAAGATGGACTTCCCCTAAGAGTAGTAGGAGGGGATGAGGACATTCTAGGGACTTTAAAGATTGATCCTTTCTTAAAGTTTTTAGATGCTAATGATGAATTTAGATGTTGGGGGCGGGGGGGGGGAGAGAGAGAATGAGCTTCCATCTTCACATGGTTGGCCTTGATTAGTTGAGAATATTAAACTATTCTTGAAACCAAGTGAAGTTCAACATTAACCTATGATTTTATGACAACTAATTGTGTAATTCTCTTGGTTTCAGGAAATATTAAACTATTCTCAAAATCAAGTAAAGCTCAAAATTAACCTATGATTGTATGACAACTAACTATGTGAATCTATTGGTTTCAGGCATGCATAAGGATGCCATAGTTCAATATGAAATATCAATTCATATGCATACGACATTAGGTGGCGCTAAAAAAACCAAACAAGTTTGCATGTTTGTTAGAGGTTTGCATAGACATATTAAATAAATGTAAATGTGTTGGGTTTTTTTAGCTCCTTCTATTGTTCATGCATACATAACATAGTTGCATGTGCATTCTCAAATTAAAGTGGCAGAATCTTAATTTGGATGTGACATAAAAATGACATGAATGAGAAGATAGGAAAATGATGTCAGTTTTGCAGGTCTAGAACCTTTTTTGTACTTTAAACATTAATCCTTTCTTAAATATTTTAGATTTTAGCAAGGAATTTAAATGTTAAGGGGGGGGGGGGGGAGGGTGTGGCCAAATGAGCTTCCACCTTCATGTGGTTGGTCTTGATTAGTAGAGAATATTAAACTATTCTCCAAGTGAAGCTCAATATTAACCTATGATTGCATCATAGCTATCCAATGTTTTTTTGCCTTTTTTTTTATTAATACAACACATCCTCACAAATGCAATAGAAATTTTCAATGGCTATTTGTCGATCCCACAAAAAAATTTCCATATGCCCATCTCAATTATGACGGACATTTCTAATGGCTTGTCATGGGGCCCATAGCATTTTTGTCACACAGACATCACAATTACAATGGTGTCTTTGATAGATTTCTATCACAATTATAACAATGAAAATAAATGGTTTTCCAATACATAAGCTCAATTTATGATGGTCTCCCTTGCCTTTGCAACTTGCAATAGAAAAATTCTTATGCGCATTTGATGGGAGCTAGTTCCTCTTGATGTTAGTTGACAAATGGGTTACTTTGTAATTACAATGGCTTGTCGTCATAATTTGGGCTCAAATGCAGTAGTGGTTAATTGTTAGTGCTTTCTAGTTGCTTGTATAGGACTGAGGTGAATATTGTATTTTTCTTGGTGTGACCTTTGAATTTTGATCGGTTATCTTTTGGTGCTTTCTAGTTGCTTGTATAGGACTAAGCTGAATATTATGTTTTTCTTGTTGTAACCTTTGAGTTTTGATCAGTTATCTTTTGGTGCTTTCTAGTTTCTTGTATAGGACTAAGGTGAATATTGTGATTTTATGAGTTGTAATTTTATGATCTTAGTGTAGATTATATATCTTTATGTTGGGAAGTGGTTTACAATGGAGGCTAGAGCCTTAAAGAGATTACGTGGGTAACCCATTGTAAGTAATTTAATAAATGATAACATTTTAATAAATGGGTTTAAATAAATTAGCAAGAGTTAGTGTTTTACCTCACCCATGCCTTGAGTTCTATTACAGGCTAGGATGGGAGTAGAGAGGATGCTTGGTTGCAACCTTGCCTCATTGGTATGCCTCATTTGTATAAAATGATACTAATGCTACATAGAATCACTAGGGGGCCAAAGCTCAGAGAGGCTACTAGGGAAACCTTAGAGTTGACTCATGTGATGACACTTTCCCACTTACATAGTAGATTTCCTATGTGTCTTTGTTGTCTCTGGGTTTAGATGTTAATTATTTCTTGGTACCCTTTGAGATAGATTGCTATCAGATTTTACCTTGTTACTTGTACAACAAATGATCATGCATTATGGTTATGCCATGGGGCATATTATATAATTATATATTATTTCATTGGAATCGTACTTATGGTTATTCTGTGATGTAGATTTTGTTACATATCAAAGTTAGTATTAATAAAACTTATGTATGTGATTCAACATCATGGAACCATTAAGAGATTTAATATGTTTTTGGATTGTTTGTATGTATGTGAGTTATTGCTTCTGCTATATTATCTCTTTCTATTTTAGTCTTTCAAAAAAAATTGTTTGGCAAACTTAATGACTTTTTAGGTTAATTTCTTTAGGGTTCCCTAGTGGGGCATTACATCTAGTATCAAAGCCTGAGTTTCTACATTGGGAGTTCTGGGTATATTGGAATGCCACTAGATGACAACTAGTTAACTAAAATGAAACTTAAACATCTATATATATATATATATCTATTACAACTTGAACACTTTGAACTTCAGACTTGATTACTTGAACATAGAAAAGGGGAAAAACTTGAATAACTCTTGAGTTGGATTTCACACATATTTTCTTATGATTGTGCTTTAAGGTGGTATGCCTTTGTTGACTTTATGAGCATTTTTGTTGTTCTCGCTTGGGTTTTTTAGGAGGATGGTGTCTAAGACTAGATCAATTGTTAGAGGTCATAGTGTAGGCCAGGGTAGGGGTCATGGGAGAGGTGGACATGATAGTCCTCCTCTAACTCATAGAGTGAGTCATGTTCAAGAAGAGAATAGGGAGGAGAACCATAGAGAAGAGCATGTTGACTTAGAAGAGGCAATATGAGACAGATGATGAGGAATATTCTAGATTGCCTACCTCCTCCAAAGGGTGTTGATCAGGAGGAATCACATCATCCTAGGAATGAGGAAAGATAAAGATCTAGGATCCCTCAAGGAGACCTCCATGATGATAGGCAGAGGTCGGTTAAGGCCACTCAAATGAGGAACCTACAAAGGACCAAGATCAAACCTTTCAACGGGGTTGGTACAAGATATGTGGAAAAGAAATGGTTAATTACCTTAGATAGATATTTCTTTATGCAAGACTTTGACTCCAATGTCAAAGTGAGGTATGCCATCACACACCTAGAAATTTTTGAGGCTACATGGTGGAACATTGAAGAAAAGAAACTAGGTGTGGATATGAACACTATTACTTGGGAGTTATTCCTTGAAAACTTTCATGATCACTTCCTAACAAATGAGTGGCACTAGCAGAGGGTAGATGAATTCCATAATCTAAGGTGGTATACCATGACTGTGGTAGAGTTCGAGTGAAAATTTTATGATCTCATGCCTTATGCAGGGATTAGTGGCAGCTCACCACTAATGGTATAGCATTTCATTTAGGGTATGAATAACTATTTCATTGGGCATGTAAATTTGTACCAACCTAAAACCCTCAAGGATGTGATACATCATGCTATTCTTGTAGAGAAGAATTCCATTTCAGGACATGGTGGTTTTATCAATGCACTTGCTAGTAGACAAGCACCATCTAGGTCCAAGGGCACACAAAACTAGGGAACAAGTAGTAATATGATCTTATCCTCTAGCATGGAGTGGTGGCGATGGTTAACACTCTATGGATTCCCAATATTCTTAGTGCAATAGGCATAATTAGAATGACCATCCGGCACAAAGTACTCATTACTTTACTAGCTTGGGTATTTTCAATAGTCCAGTGCACTTAGAGTGCAGGGGAGTTTTGATGGAGAATGTTTTTCATGCAAACAACATCATCATAAGTCATCCCATTATCCTCAATGGAAACCACAGTTCCTGTATTAGAGACCTGTAGTTTTAGAACCCATGGGTGGAGATATGGGTAGATCATAGAGGGTGTTTTAAGTCGAGCCTTATCCTCCTATAGGGGGAAAGGGTCTAATGGGACCCACACATTGAGTGCTTGAGCATTATCTTTCTTGTAGGATTCTAGGAGTAAGCCTAAGTCTATAAGGGTGGATTTAATGCCTACCCCTAGTTTACTTTTCATGTTATATTGTTGAATTCTTTAGGCTAGCTTATGTCTATATTTTATGATTAGTAGTGCTTGGTTACTTAATTTGATTAGATGTTATTTCAAACTCAGTTAATATATTTGATGAGCTACTTGATACTCGATTATTTCATGTGTTCGTAATTTTTCTTTTGATGATGATGCTTGTATTTAGTGATTTCAATTATTTCATGATGATAATTAGATGGATGATTCATATGTAGTTTCTATGGATAGTTACCCCATACTTGCATGCGTATAGTGTACATGTATGTTTTACTTTATGATTGACATTTCTGGTGTGGTTGAGGGAGGGAGTCATAGTCACCTACTAGTCAAGATCTACATGATGCACCACTCCTTGCCATTGCATGATTAGTTTAGATTTATATGTATATGTACATGCTTGACTTTTATGCAGATTGCAGGTCTTGGGTATCGACTTCCCTATTTTGCTAGGATGAGTGTACCATATCAAAATATCTTAAGGCTAAAGAGGGGAGATAATTCTTGAAATAAAATCTTAACCCTAACCCAATTGTCACCTACTAGTCAAGATCTACACGATGCACCACTCCCTGCCATTGCTCATTTAGTTTCAATTTATATGTATATGTACATGCTCGACTTTTATGCACATTGCAAGTACCGGGCATTGACTTCCCTGAATTACCAAGATGAGCATGTCCTATGATAATATCTCAATGGTAAAAAGAGGAGATAGTTCTTGAGTCCAAATCCTAACCCCAAGCCAATTGTCTTAGAAATTAGGACAAGTATTTAAGTTATTTACCCTTCTAAATTCATCAAGTGACATGAATTTGAGATTTTGACACTTGATTTTGATTTAGTGTGTTGTCTTTAAAATGAGTTTTCTTATTTAGATTTGTGGGTTTGCTATGATTTTCAGTTATAATTAAATGAAATTAAAAGAGTATTAAATGATTTAATTTAATGAGAATTCTATAAACAAAAAGTATTTTTTAATTATATTTAATTTATTAAGAAATTAATTAAATAGAAGAATTAAATTTAAAAGATGTAATTAAAGTTCTAAATTGGCATAATAATATTTATTTTATTTAATAATAAATAATTTAGGAGTTTTATTTTAATAAATGAACTCTAAATATTATTATTATTTAAAATTAATAAATATACTATTAAAGACATCTTGTGATTTAATAAAAGAGAGAAAATTAATTTAAATTTTTTTATCTTAATTAAAATGCAAAAAGTTTGCACATAAAATTAAAATAAATTAAAATAATAAAGAAAAAGAGTTTGCGTGTTTGTAAAATTGAAACACTAAAGGAGAAACCTCTTTGTTGAGAAATTAGAGCTCATTTCTCCATACACAGGTTTGGAGGAGCAAATTTTGAGAAGACGAGAATTCTCGCAACTTTCGAGCATTCATCTAGTTAGCATCATATCAAGGTGAGATCTTGTTGTGATTTTTACAGTAAATTCCCTCCGAATTTCCTTTGTCTTTGTGTTTGTTATGGATCTATTTTCAGAAATAATTCTTGTTGACACCCTTGTTGAATTTATTGTTCTTCATTATTGAAAATGTGTGTGAATGAAATCAAATTGGAAACCCTTGTTTGAGAAATCTTATTATTTATAATTGGATTGTTTTAGAAAATTGTGATTCAGGATAGGGTTTAGAAAAGAAAACCAAATTTGATTTATTAATTTTGAATGTTTAAATTTTGTTGCCCTATCATATCTATAGTGGGAACTTTATATATATATATATATATTTACCACATTAATTAATAATATAAAATAATATATGTGGTAATTACATTATTAAAAAAGTGTGATTTTTATGTGTTTGAGGGAGGGGCTTGGTTTTTGTTTTGCAAATATATATATATATATATATGGGGAGGTGAGCCATTATCCCCCACCCCTGCACCTTTTCCTTCCTCCTGTACGCAGTTGTGAGAGTGTTGTCAGTGGCCACAAAGGCTTGTCGTACACCAAAATTTCTTGTTGTACCAGCAGGTACTATCATAGGCAGTACTCTGTTGTTGTGTTAGCAAGGCTACAACAATAGCCAGTACAACCTACAAACTTTAAAACAAAGGAGAGGGAAAAAAAATTAAATTAGTTTTTTTTAAATTATTATTTATTATATGTTTTAGATTATTAAAATAATAATTTTATTAAATTAAATTTACTAACAATTATTATTTTTATTATTAAAACTTTGTAAATATTATTATTAATTAATTAATATTAGTTAATAATAATTTAATAGTTATTATTAGATTTTAATAATTATTTTAATTAAAGATTTTGTTTGAAACTTTCATTAATTTTTTTTAAAATTGGAAATTGTAAATCGGTTTATAAATAAGGGAGTTGATTGTTTTCTTTATAAAACTTGGATTTTATTTAGATGGATCGGTTTTATTTCAAAAAGGAGTTTTTTAAAATAGTAAGGAATTTTGGAATACATGTAAACCCAAAAACTATATCAAATATGACATTTTGAAATCGAAAAACTGCAACCTCGTTTGTAAATTAAACTTTTATGTTTTCAAATAAATGAATTATGAAACTGCATTTAGTATGATGTATGGTTATTATTGGGGTTGGGTTTGACTTATTACGTTGACTAATTTGGGTATGTATACTAGAGGCTAGGGAGGTGTTTGATCTATGATGATGTTATGTATTTTTTTTTTCATGACCTTTTATTTCCAACCATTTTGATGCATTCATGTAATTCTGTGATGAGTTTTGATAAGTTATTTGCTAGTGCTTTCTAGTTGCTTGTATAGGACTAAAATGAACATTGTATTTTTCTTGGTGTAGCCTTTGAGTTTCGATCAATTATCTTTCGTTGCTTTCTAGTTGCTTGTATAGGACTAAGGTGAATATTTTGATTTTATGAGTTGTACTTTTATAAGATTAGGGTAGGTTATCTATATATGTGTATGTCAGGAAGTGGCTTGCAATGGAGGTTGGATCCCTAAAGAGGTTGCCTTGGTAACCCATTATAAGTAGCATTAATAAGTGATAATATTTCATTAAATGCGTTAAAATGAATTAGTAAGAGTTAGTGTTTTACCTCGCCCATGCCTCGAGTGCTAGTATAGGTTAGGATGGGAGTAGAGAGGATTCTTGGTTGCGACCTTGCCTCATTATTTGTACAAAAGGATATTGATGCTCCATTGAGTCACTAGGTGGTCGGAGTCCAAAGAGGCTCCTAGGGTAACCTTAGAGTTTACTCATGTAATGACACTTTCCCACTTACATTTTAGATTTCCTACATGTCTTTTTTGCCTCTAGGTTTAGATGTTACTTGTTTGTTGGTACACTTTGAGATAGATTGCTATCAAATTTTGCTTGACCTAGATGATGGTTATGACTGTTGGATTTGATATCTGTATAGGAATTGAGATTATCTCCTTATCATGGTGGGAGTGGTCCATTTAGGTTCTATGAGGTTGGGTGGTAGTGTTAAGGGAGTGATCCATTTAGGTTCCATGAGGTTGGGTGGTAATGTTTCTTATACCATTTAGATTTAACAAGTGGATGTCCTTACTAGATGTACTTTTGCAATTGTACTTTCATTTTGATCTTGTGTTTGTGTTCAATTGTTATTTTTTGATGTATTGTACTTGATTATTTGGAGATATTATGAGATGTTGTAATTATTCATGGTGTATATTCTTTGATCTTTTCATACCCTGTGACTTGTACAATGAATGATTATGCATTATGGTTATGCCATGTGGCATATTATATAATTATATATTATTTCATTGGATTCATACTTATGGTTATTCTATGATGTGTATTTTGTTATGTATCAGATTTAGTATTAAGAAAACTTATGTATGTGATTCAATATCATGGAACTCTTAAGAGATGTAATCTGTTTATGGATTGTTTGTATGCATGTGAGTTATTGCTTCCACTATGTTACCTCTTTTTGTTTTAATCTTTCAAATAAAAAATGTTTGACAAACTTAGTGAGTTTTTAGGTTAATTTCTTTTGGGTTCCTTGGCAAGGTGTTACATGACCATATACCACTAAATTTTCTAGTCACAGTGGTATAGAATGATGGTCTTAACTCATACTAAGAGGGAGGGTGAATCATTATGCCCAATTCTACAAATTCTACTGTTAATACAACTAGTTTAAATACACACCTTGTTGCTAACACCTTTACATTTAAGGTAATGATAAAAGAAATGCAACAAAACCATAGAATAGTACACAAGGATGCATTAATCAATGAAATTTTTACGTGAAAAACTCTGGTGTGAGGGTGAAAACCATGATGGGAGTAATATACCCACTAGCCTTTTCTTGCAACTAAAAGGGTGTAAATATCTGCAATCTTCTCTTTGGTACTTACATACTCCAATCCGATTTCCTTTTTTGCAACTTTCTCTCTCAACATGTGATATTTCATAGAAATGTGCTTAGTCTTAGAATCCAACACTAGATTCTTAGACATATTCATTGTGCTTGTGTTATCACAATGTATGAAAATAGGTTCACTAAAGTCTACCATTATATCCTTCAACATCAGCTTCATCCAAACAACTTTATTATAATTGTTTATTGTTGCAACATATTTTTCCTCTATTGTACTTTGTGTGATACAATCCTTCTTCTTACTTAACCAAGAAACCAAGCTTCCTCCAATAAAGAATGCTCCACCACTGGTGCTCTTTCTGTCATCCATAATGTTTGCCCAATCAACATCAGTATAAGCTTATAAAGTGAAATCATTAGATCTATCATACCATAATTTGAACTCTAATGTTCCCTTCAGATATCTAAATATCCTCTTGACTAATGCATAATGTGCTTCTTTGGGCTCATCTTGAAATCTTGCAACAATTTCAACTACATTTACTATATTTGGCCTTATGTGAGTCAAATATTGTAATCCTCCAATTATAGATTTGTACTTGTGTCCAATTAACATAGGTGTTCCAACTAGTTTTCATGTTTCCAAACCAACCTTTTCAATAGATCTTTCAAATACTTAGTCTAAGAAATAAATATTCCTTCTTTATCATGCACAATATGCAATCCTGGGTAGTATTTCATTTCCCCTATCATGCTAATTTCAAATTCCTTCTTCATTTCTCTTGCAAACTTGTCACTTTCACTATCATTTCCTCCAAATATGATATCATCAACAAATATTACCAAAATCGATAATTCATCACCTATTTCTTTCAAGTATAGATTACTATTTTCCATACCTTTGCTAAATCCAAGTTTTGTCAAATACTTGTCCAACTTTGCATACTAGGTTCTGGGTGCTTTTTTTAAGCCATACAATTCTTTCTTCACTATGCATACCATGTCCTTGTCATTTATTGAAGGAAAACCTCCAATATATTCTATGTATACCTCTTCTTCAAGTTCTCCATTCAAAAATGATGACTTGACATCCATTTGATACACTTTGAATTTCTTATGTGCTACGTAGGCTAAGAATAACCTTACTACTTCAATTCTTGCCATAGGAGCATGGGTTTCTTCATAGTCTACTCCTTCTTGTTATGAGTAACCCTTACATACCAATCTTGCTTTGTTAATTACAACTTCACCTTGTTCATTCATCTTGTTCTTGAATACCCATTTTGTTCCTATCACATTCTTGTTTACTAGTCTAGGGACCAATTCCCATGTCTCATTCTTCACTATCTGATCCAATTCTTCTTTCATAGCTTGCTTCCAATATTCATATCTACATGCCTCATCTGCATTCTTTGGTTCTACTTGAGATATCAAACATAGTTCTTCATTGATTCTACTTCTTTTCATCACAACTTTATCTTAACTATCGATGATCTACTCTAGTGGATAGTTCTTTGTCATATTCTTACCAAAAGTAGGAGTTGCTATCTCAACTCTTAGTTCTATTCTAGGTTCCAAACTTTGTTCCTATCTTAGCTCACCTTCTTCTACAAATCATTATTAGTTTTAAATAATACTTCATCATTCTTTTTAGTAACAACAACATTCTCATCATCAAAATTATAGTCAACTATTCTTTCTTGTATCATAAATTTCTCATCAATTCTTACACTTTCACTTTCAACAATAGTCTTAATTCTCAAATTATAACATCTATAAGCTCTACTCTTCAATGAATAACTAAGAAACATACCTTCATCACTTCTAGCATCAAATTTACCAACACCATATTCTATTTTGATATAACATTTTCTACCAAAAAAATTGAAATACTTAACTATAGGTGAGTGACCAAACCATAACTCATAGGGTGTCTTGCTCATACCTTTTTCTGATCTATACTCTATTCATAGTATATATTGTAGTGTTAACTTCATCTCTCAAAAATATCTTTGAGACATCATTCTCAAATAACATCACTCTTGCTACTTCTGCTACTAACTTGTTCCTTCCTTTAGCAATCCCATTAGGTTTAGGAATCTTCAACTCAACTCTTTCTTCTACTCTAGGACTAAATCGTTTCTCTTCAATTTGATTCCCATTCTGCAAATCATTGCTAATGATAACTTCCACAATTTCATGGTTAGCCTTTGGATAAAAAATAGTTATCAAAGCTATCTCTTCTACTTCTTCCTTTTCCTTAACCAATCCAAGCTCATTATCTTTACCACAATCATTCAAGAATCTTTCCATACTTGCTTTAAATTCTTCATCTTCATCAGAAAGTAAACTCCTTCTAATTTTCCTTACTCTCTTAGGGAATGTAGATGAAAAATGACCAAACTCATTACATGTCCAACAAGAAAAAACTTCCATACCTTCTGGCTCTCTTTTCATGAGGAGACCAATACCTTCCTTGATCTTCATGTCTTCTTCAGATCTCGATCTATCTTTACTTTTGCCTCTATCCAGAAACTCAATGCTCAAATTTGTACACAATTCTAATTTCTTACCAAGAATCTCCATCTTCTAGGTGTGAAAATTTCCTCCATTAGACTCAGGGCTATCTAATCTGAAATAACACACCACTAATGTCTTAAAGCTATTAAGCTTATCCTTCAAGGACCTGATGCTCTAATACTAATTGTTAGGAATAGTCCACCAAGATAACTATGGGGGGTGAATTAGTTATTGAACTAAAACATTTATCAACCTTAATTAATCTTAACCATGTAACCAAAATAAACAACCATAACAAGATGCACATACATAATTACACCAGATTTGTTAACTAGGGAAACCCTTGATTATAGGGAAAACCCTGGTGCAAATGATGCCTAGAAAGATATGCTGATATATATATATTCCTTCTTAGAGGATGGGCCTTGTTAGGAGTTTATAACACATTCAATACATAAGTGTTCCTATTAGGAGACTTTGAATCCTTGTTAGAATATTCCAACCCTATTGGAAATTGTAGAAGGTAGAAAGACCTACTATCCAAATAGCTTCTAAGGCAAGACCGTTGAACTTCACTGTCCAACTGATGTCTCAACTATTTCTTGTAAAATAATTTATTTTTATTGTGCTTTATCCTCTTTCCTCTATCCTATCAACTAGACCAATCACTAGAAGACCTTGTAGACTAGGTCACAAACCTTGGATCCAAATATCAAACCTCAAATCTCAAAATAAAACCTTGACAATGAAGTTTTCTCCAACTTCACTCTACTCTGCTTATCTTCCCATATCAACTTGATTACTCAATGTTCATATCTTTTCTCCTCTTTTCACTCTTCTTACTTTTTTTCTTTTTTTATTAAAAAGGAAAATTTCCTTCCTTTATATTGAGTCCATAAAACAATTCCCTTAGGTTGGCTATTACAACTTCTCAATTAATCATTATAGGACCTCATTAAGAACACATTTTACTTAACGATAACAATAATCTATCACCTAGTAACTTAAATAAATTTCTATATGTGTAATATTATGATGAGTGAGCTTAGCCACATTATCTCCAACATGTCTTATACATGCCTTTAACCTTGCTTCTCAAAATGAGAACTCTACTAAGAGATATAACAAGTTTACCATAACATGCTTTTGTAAACTCTATCTCTGAACAGTCTTCACCAAAACTTGCATAACTTCTTCTAGACTTAATATCTTTTGTACCCAATATTAGCTATATATACTAGACACTTAGTAGTACCTCCCATTAACCTCTTTATAAAAATACTCAATGATCTATCCATACCAACTTAATATTTACAGTTTTTCTTCTGTCAGATACCATAGAAAAATGTTGTGTTGATATCAATTAAAAACATAGTCATGAATGTAACATATAATCATGATAATGATCTAATAATGTTTGTACAATACTCCACCATAGGAATATCATCAGCATTCATGCTTTCAACAACCCATTGTAAATAGTATTAATAAGTGATAATATTTCATTAAATGGGTTAAAATGAATTAAAAAAAGTCAATTTTTACATTGTCAATGCCTTGAGTACTAGTATAGGCTAGGATGAGAGTAGAAAGGATGTTTGGTTGCAACCTTGCCTCATTGGTATGCCTCATTTATAAGAAAGGATATTGATGTCACATAGAGTCACTAGGGAGCCAAAGTCCAAAGAGGCTACTAGGGTAAACATAGAGTTGACTCATGTGATGACACTTTCCCACTTACATAGTAGATTTCCTATGTGTCTTTTTTGCCTCTAGGTTTATATGTTACTTGTTTCTTGGTACACTTCAAGATATTGCTATCAAATTTTCCTTGACCTAAATGATGGTTATGACTGTTGGATTTGATATCCATATACAAGTTGAGATTATCTCCTCAACATAGTGGGAGTGGGACATTTAGGTTCCATGAGGTTGAGTAGTAGTGCTTCTTATACCATTGAGACCTGACAACTAGATGTTTTTGTTGGATGTACTTGTACGCTTGTACTTTCCTTCTGATCTTGTTTTTATGTTTGATGGTTATTTTCTTATGCATTGTACTTGATTATCTAGAGATCTTATGAGATGTTGTAATTATTCATGATGTATATTTTTTGAGTTTTTCATACCCTGTAACTTGTATAATAGATGATTATGCATTTTGGTTATGCCATGTGGCATATTATTTCATTGGATTTGTACTTATGGTTATTCTATGATGTGGATTTTTTTATGTATTAGATTTAGTATTAATAAAACTTATGTATGTGATTCAACATCATGGAACTCTTAAGAGATGTAATCTGTTTATGGATCGTTTGTATGTATGTGAGTTATTTCTTTTGCTATGTTATCTCTTGTTGTTTTAATCTTTCAAAAAAAATGTTAGGAAAACTTAGTGACATTTTTAGGTTAATTTCTTTTTGGTTCGCTAGCAAGGCATTACATCTGGTATCAGATCCTGAGTTTCTACATACAACTATATGTATATATTACAACTTGAACACGTTAAACTTCAAACTTGATTACATGAACATAGAAAAATGACAAAACTTGATTAGCTCTTGAGTTGGATTTAAACATATTTTCTTATGATTGTGCTTTAAGTGGTATGCCTTTCTTGACTTTCTAAGCATTTTTGTTGTCCTTTCTTAGTTTTTGTAGAAGGATAGTGTCTAAGACTAGATCATCTATTAGAGGTTGTAGTGTAGGCTGAGGTAGAAGTAATGGGAGAGGTGGACATGATAGTCCTCCTTTGACTTTTAAAGAGATTCTGTTGACATTAAGGCCAAGTTTGTTTATTAGTGAAACACTTAGTCAATTGATTAAATAGCTACTAAGCTTATCTTACAGTTTTTTATGTTAACTGAGTAATCCAAGTTTTACTGAGTTCTATAGTTACTACCGAGTTTTAAAATCAATATTCAGTTTACATTGAGCAGTATCTATCAAGTTGATCAGTGACAGTGCAAACTGAGCTTCACAGTTCTTACTGAGTTGCATAGTGTCAACTGTGGTCTCTGGTGTCTACAAATCTTGTAAGCTCAGTGATGTGAATCTAGTGTTGACGGAGCAAAGGAGGGTCAACCAATTGATTTAGTTTATACCAAGCTCACAGAGTTAGTGTTAACTGAGTCATGTTGTGTCAACCAAGTGATTTAGTTTATATGTTGAGTTCTACAATGTTCACCAAGTCACCAGTGTTCACCAAGTTTAGACTACTTTGAAGTGATTATTATGAACCAAGTTTCAATGTCTACTAAAATCATGACAATGCCAAGTGTTGACAATGATTTTTGAGTATCAGTACCTCACTAAGTTTGTCTTCATAACCTGATTACCAGTAGTTGGGTCGACTTTGTGATTCTTATTGGTAATATATGTTGTAGCTAACTTTGATGCATTGTATTTTGGATTGGTATATATGTAATGTATTGTATCATATCCAAATACCAAGTAAGAAGTAATGATGGGAATATAGAGAGAAAAAGTGTGAAGTGCAAAGTGAAAAGGCTACAAGCAATATAAGGAGTAGAAAAGATTTATCTATTAGCAAGGTAATCATTACATTTCAAAAGAATCTCAACTAGAAAATCAGAGTTGTAGGTTAGAGATCAACCACTAGTTCATCCTAACAGGTGTATCAGTTAAATCCTTTAACAAGGTAGATTTAACAATCTTTTGTAAATCTCTTTACCAAGTGCATAATTCATTGTATGTTTTGTAAATCCTTTCATAAGGTGGATCTAGCAGTCCTTATTACTCCTAACAGGGCAAATTATCACAAGTGATTAATTATAAGCCTTAATAAGTTAACTTTATACTAAATTACTAAAGCTTGTGGGTATCATCTCCAGCCCAATTTTACTTTCTATTTACAAGGTTTCTAGGTCACCATATCCTGCGTTAATATGTTATGAATTTTTTATTGCTTTCAATCTTTCATGCATGCAATTAGATCAGAATATATATGAAGGATTAATTGGTGAAATAAGATTAAGTTTTATTGGTTCCTAATTTACCCCTCCCCTCTTAGTAACTGTCATGTCCCCTTTTCAAATAATTAAAAATAATAATCTTTGCTAAGGCAGGTAGGCCCAAAAAGGCGAAGTTTCAGCAAAAGGGGATAATCTTTGGAAGCGAATGGACTAATAAATAAAAATTATTATTAAAATATGTTTTATTAACCCCTCTTGGACGTGAGTTAGGTTTATGCCCTCTTTTAAGGGGTTTGGAGGCATTCTGGGCTCATTCCAGAACTTGATTTTTGCTCATTTCTTTGTTATTCTTCAGAGGCTGCCAAACCTGTGGAGAAGGAGACCCAAGAACGGGAGTTTGCAGGTTTCCAGGGAGACCCGAGAATGGGATTTTGTAGGTTTCCAGGAAGGCTAAGGATGGGAGTTTGAAGCCATTCCATGTGCATGCTCATGCAGAGTTTGCCTTTGTGCTGAACAGTGCAGATTTGTGAGTTTTCAGGTGTATTTTTTGTAAGAGTTTGGTGTTTCCGGTTGAGTATTTCATATCATTTTGGGTTGCTTCTGTATATCAAACTTTTAAATGTTAAAATAGAGCTGAAAATATTTATTTGGATATGATTATACTTCTGTGATAGATTATTAAGTTTTTGTGGTGATTCCGGGCTATTTTGTGTTATTTTCGGGAGCCCAATGAGCATTGTTTTTGTCCTCCGTTTGGGAGCTATTGTGTGCATGTTATAAAAATATGGAAATGTAATTTTATAGGCTATTATGCTGCTCAAATTTTTGTAAAAATTTCCACTTTCAGATTTATTAATAATAGGTGAAGTTGTGAAGCTTTTGGCACTATTTTCGGCATACCTGATTTGGGGTTTCTTGAGAAATTTGGTGGATCTTTGTGATATTAGTTGTTTGATTTTGAAAATTTGATTAGAGGCTTGGTTTGGGGGTGCGGTGCACCAACACCTTTAGATGGTGAGCAGACCATGAAATCCTAGATTTTTTTGTGCAATAATAGGCTTTCTGATTGCTTGCTCTTGTGGTCCTAAACCTTGACCTTGATAATGCCATCAATTGAGCATTTGAACTAGCTGAGGATACTTTTTTCTTGCAAAAAATGGTGGAAGTGCTTTATCAGATGTACTGCAATAGGGAGATACTATTCTTAATTCTTCTGCTGAGAGGAGGCCACTATGGATGAATGTAAGTGAACCAAGAGGGTATATTATAGATGGTGAAATAGCTTGGATAGGTGGTAAGATGGAAGCATGGAGTGGAGGAGATGGTAGGATAGGATCTTGATTTAGCCGATGGGATGAAGAGATATCCTGCAGTAGAGGAGGTATGGCTTGAGGTTTTGGAGATGGAGGGGATAGTGACTGCACTATGGATGGAAGACATGGTACGATGATATCTTCATTTATGCTTTGGGGGATGTCAACATGCTTTTGGGCAGGATCTTGATAGAATTGGTTTGGAGTGGATGGTGCGATAGGAGGTGAAGGGATGGACTCTTCAAAGGCAGTGGATGGATAGATGGGAGATTCAGTAGTGGAGATGGGTGAGTAGAAGATGGATGCATAAGGGTCATTATGGGAGATTTGGGAAATGCTTGGAGGGGATGTGGATAGGATTTGGAGGGATTTGATAGGTGGTGGGATTTTGATGCTTGCAGGAAGTGGAAGGATTTTAAGCAATTTGATGGATGGTATGGGGATGATAGCTATGGGAGATGGAGGTGATATTATAGATGGGGAAGCTTCATTACTAACTACTTCACATGGTTGGGTTAGATGACACGGCTTATCGACTGCTAGAGGCAACTTTTCTTATATTTCCTCTAGGAGATTCCTTGGAGACTCATGTGTCGGAGGTGGAGGTGGATTGATAGGAATAGCTAGTGTGATGGGGGTGGAAGATTGGAAGCTTGGTTGATTGGGTGATGGAGGAGAAGCTAGGATATCATATGGCATGACTAGATAGTTTGGAAGAATGCATGGATTTTGTGGGATGCTTGGGGGAATGTTTCTAAGGCTTTCAATATACCCATCATAGTCAACAAAATTTTCATCATCATTAGAATAGGAGGTGGCAGGAGCAAGGACAATACGACCGAACACATCATGATAGGTTTGGGATTTCACGTTTTGATGATGAGTCGGATGGGGATGGGGTCTTGCATATGGATGAACACGGAAGCTCATGGTTGGATTTGGATTAAGTGCAGATTTTGGATTGGCTGATGAAGGATTTCCTAGGGAGAGTCAAAGCTGTATGACAGACCTAAGGAGGATTGGCTAGAGATTTTTGGCTTTCCTGTAGATGGAAGACTTCAAGGGCATGCTGTCAAAAAGTGAGAGTTTTTCTTTCCTATGCACTGGATTGGTGGAGATTATGTCAACTTAAGGATAGACTAATGATCCTATGGGAATGACACGAGATTGACCACTTGTGGATCCCAACCTTTAGCTCAAGGTGATGAGGGATAACAAGTGACAAAGCTAGATTACCCCAGACAAAGCTCTGTCAAAGGGATAACCTTGGTGAGGCTGGTGGATTGGTCGGATTGATTGGATAGAAAATTCTAGCAGAATGACAACAACTCTCTAAAGGCTTGGGTGTGATTTTGGATTGGGTTGCTAGCTGGCTGGGGGGGATGATTTGGAGAGACTATGGATTTGGGATCATTCTAAAGCAAGGAACTAGATAGATTCGGTTGCAGTGAGGGAGCTTGGATGATTTTCTGATGAGGTAGTGACTACGCTAAGTATGCCTTGAGCTGGGAGATTTTTTCTTTTTTGGGATTTTGACCAAAGTTGGCAAACATTCATTCAAAAGCTATGAACAAACAAGTAGACAAAATTTTGGAGCAAGCATGTCAAACACACCAACATCCTAGGAAGCTTTCTACAAGGATGAAATTTGTTATAGCTAGGGAGTCCTTGATATACGCAAGGTACGTGAGGCCCAAATCCGTAGATGAAACCAAAAAGATGTCACACAGTCGAGAGGAGCAGTAACCCACTTCTCCTCTTTCACTTCTCAAGTGTATAAAGTTCCTTGAAGCTTAGCCCGAGTGACAAAATCTTGATTCCAAGAGAGGTGTCTTTGGATTCACCTCCCAATTTTTATACTCCGCTGGAATGCTGGAGTTGAGGTCGTCCCAAGGGGTGATGAAATCCCCAAGCAGGCCTCCTAAAAAGTGTAAAACAAGACCACATACATGATCTTGGGCTTTAAAAGACATGCGTTTATTCCAATTGATGATTTAAATTTTGTAAGCTATGATTGAAGACACTTGTGATTATGGCATACAATGTTCATTCCAATTTGACAGCATCATCAGCATAATGAAAGTCGAGAGATCGTCAACATAAGAAATGCGAGCGTCATTGAAAATGCGTCAAAACTATGCGATGTTCATTGATTGTTAGGCATTCAAGATTGAGTGTGACTTTGTTTTAAGTCCAAAAAAAAGATATGTGAAACTCAATTTGTCAAGCATGCGCCCGGAGGCCCTCCACATCAAGATTTTTTCAATTTTTAGGCCCAAATAAAGTGTGAGCAAGATTAATGCGCATTCAAGAAATTTTCTAATTTAGAAAAACCACTAAAGACCCAAGTGAGTGGAGTTTGATCTTTGTGGAGCACTTAACACCCTCTTAGGTAGACCCATCCCCATAGATGGCGCTGAGATTGCAACCAATGGTTAAATTGATGGGTGATTAAAGAGGGTGAGTCCAACTACAAACTTACTCAAAGCGTCTTTATTAGTTTTTATAACTTAGAAGATTACAAAAATGTAGATTCTTTTTATGCTCCAAAAGATGATTATTTGATCTATGGCATTCAAGATTGGATTTGTTGTTTTAATCATGTATTCATAAAAAAAAAAACTCGATTTTAATCCATGGCACTCAAGAGTGATTTTAGCAACATGCATTCAAAGACAAGTGATTAAACATTCAAGTTTTTTCCTTTGAGCATTCAAGATTGATATTTTGTGTGTTGTTTTAAGAACTTTGAAGTGCTTTGTTTTAACCTTAGATCATTCAAGATTGTTTTGGACTCAAAAGTGAAAATGACTCTTTGGACTTTGGTTTTCATTCAAGATTTTGTGTTCTAGTTTGCATGTTTTAAGCCCAAAAATGGTATTCCTAGATTGTTTTGATGCATGAAAAACCTAACAAACATTCAAGATTTTGCAACAAGACATTTGTTTGGAACAAATAACAAAGCTTTTAGAAAAAATTTTGGCAACCATTTAGGACTCTTAGTTTTCATGAGATTTTTAAAAGAACTTTAAAATATTTGTAAATGAGGTTCATTTTATCCTTGATTGATGCTTTGAGTTTGATTTAGATTTTAGTGTGCACTTAGTGTTGATTTTGAACCTTTTGAAATGGAAACTTGAAGTTCTTTTTAAATTTCCAAAAATGAAGTGTTCCTAACTTTGCATGAATGCATCTAAAACCTTGATGTTGCAAGGATGCAAATGATTGGATTGGTTTAGTTTCACTTGTTAAAAAAATTTTTATTTTTTGCAAATTTTTAGTTTTTAATGGATTTAAGTATGATTTGGGGGTTCATTTTAAGCACTAAAAAGAAGTGTGTATGATTTTTCTTCCTTAAAAAAAATGGCCAAGATCTCCCACAAGAAGAAGAAGAAGAAGTAGATGGAATAAGAAGAATATAGACAAGAAGAGGAAGAAGAATTCTAAATGCTTTTTCCACCTATAAGCTTGAAAAATCTGCAAATACTATGAGATAGACTATGAGTTCCTTTGTCTTCTTCATGCTCATGTGGACCTACAAAATCAATTTATACAATCCTACCAATCACAAAAACAAGAAAAATTAGCCAAAATTATCAAATGACATACAAAACTTGACTAAAAAAGCTAATGAAGATGACCCATGTGGGGTCCCACCGGGCATGCCAAAATGTATATGAGCAATGTTAGTATGCTAATAGAAACCAAATTTAAATAAAGCTTCTACAAACTAAACAAAATTCATAAACTTCAAGATAGACTAAGATGAGCTCTCAATTGAGAATATGAGCCATTAATGGACTCTCTCAATAAGAAGCTCTCTTGTTGAGTGGCTTTGTCTAAATAGATAGGATGTATGCTCAAGCTTATGCTTCAAAAATGGCTTCAAATGGAGTTGGAATTTGGGTGTGAGTGTATGGTTTTGATGTAAAATGGCTTCTTAAAATGGCATTATGACTTTATTTCATGGATTGTGTTGTTTTGCAAAGGGGAAGGATCCAATTTATAGGCAAGAGGCTTGAGGTATTGAGGGCTAAGATGCAAGGATGGGAAAAAGCTCATGGAGGGCTCAGATTGCATGAAAAGAGAGCACATGGTTTGTGCTTCCTTACAACCAATCAGGGAGTGACACATGTCACAAGGTGAGAGGATGGAGGAAAGGGGAAGGATGAGTCAACAAAGGAGGCTCAAGGGATAAAATCTTCATAAAGACCCTCATAATGGCTTGTAAGAGCAATAAAAGGGCTTGGAAGAGTCATTTATGACCTTGTGGGCTTCATAAAGTTTTATGGTTGAGATATTTTGAGGGAGATGAGAGCAATTTCGACTTGGGCTTGATTAGGAGGGTTTTAAGCTTGCTTAGGATTGTGCAAATGATTAGAGGATGGATTAGGATGGTTTAGGATTAGCTTAGGGATAGGCAAGTGGATGGCATTTAATGAGGGTGGGTGAAGGAGGAGATATTTGTTAACTTTGGCTTGGGTTAGTAAGTCTTAACCCATGTTTAGAGAATGTCACAAGGTTAGGAGGGGATTGGGATTAGATTTAAAGACATCTTCTAGAAGAGTCTAGACTTTGGATGAGGATAAAGACTTTCTAGAATAGTCTAGAATTTCCTAAGATGAGGATAAATTAGATTTTCAGAAAATAAATAAAGTTTTATTTATTTCAAGGGTTTGGGTTGAGGAGATATTTATTAAAACTTTTTTAATAAACATGAGGATTAATATTTAATCTTAATTAAATATTTTGGGTTGGGATTAGGGGTAGGAAATGATGGGATTAGCCTTTAATCAAAATTAAAGAAGGATTAGAAGATTTTGGAAGAGGTTAGTGGTCTTAAAGAAATTGGCCAAGTTTTGGGCAAAAAATAAATTTTTTATTTATTTTGGGTTTTTTGGTCAATTTATTAATTAAATAATTAATAAATAAGAAAATAATGTTTAAATAAAATTTAAACATTTTTGGGAGGGATTCCTTAATTAAATATTTTTAATTAAGATAAAGGGATTTAATGGCATAAAAATAAATTAATTAATTAATGATGATGTCATCAGAAATTTTTCAAAAAATAAAAATACTTTATTTTCTATAGGTTTTTAGGTGTCTACAATGAACACTTTGATGCCCAAGAAAGAGTACAGAAGGGAGCATGACATAAGTGGAAGAGAGCTCAAAAATAAAATAAGCAAGTTTATAGCACCTACTTTTGATGGAACAAATAAAATTTCAGCTAGAGCATCGCTACAAAAATTACAGACCTTCTTCACACTTAACCCCATGAAGGAGAGTGATGTTGTTCAAATTGCAAGTCTACACTTGGAAGATGCAGCCTATGATTGGTGGTATCATGGAATGACTACTCAAGGTCATGATCAGGTAACTACATTTGATGATTTTAGTCAAAGAGTGATAGATAGATTTGACCTCAAGGATGATGATTATGAGGATGTTGTTGTGCATGATGGTGAGATACTTGGTAGAGATGAGAAGACATTGAGCATTCATGACTTTTCTGAGAGAGAGTATCAGGCACTGTTAGATGCTTCGACACATGAGGTTGAGACTGGTAGTACTTCACATGATTTGTCTAGCCAACTGAAAGTGAACAAAGACAGTATTTTGACTTCATTATCTCATCATGACAGGTATGTGGAGTTAGTTGGTATTGGTCATATTACTCAGGTGAGGAGTTTTCTTGAGTTACCAGCTGATTATAGTTTACATATATGGACTCGAGATTGTTATATTGGCATTTGGGATTCAGTTGACTGGAAATCTTTAACACTTTTTGGTAGCAGTGATTATTTGGGTGCTATCATGGATTTGATTAGCAGATTGCACGGTGTTGTCTTTTCTTGTGCCAGGAGCTTATCCGGTGTTGGTATTAGTTTTTATACACCGGTGTTGGGCTTTGTTCATATATCCAGTCAACCATACTTTCTGGAATGTGTTGATGATCTTTCATATTTGGCAGTGTGTACAGATGAGTCCCAGGATCATATTGGCATTGATGACATGCAGGAGGATGCAGTGGGTAGTTGTGAAGACTTAGTTTCCTTGGGTACAGAGGAGTTGGACAGTAGTGCTACAGTTTTTGATACTCCGTATATTTTTGATAAGGTAAACAGGTTTTAAGGGGTCCTGAAACCCATAAGTTTAACAACAAGAAAGGCTGAAAAGCGAAAAAATGCCCAGCCAAAACATAAGCCTTACGGCTGAAAATAAGCCCAAAGGCCCAGCCCGAAACAACTGCCCACTAAAAAGGCTAGGGAACCAACCAGAAAAACAGAGACCAGACAAAAAGCCAAAGCCAAGAGAAACAAAAACCAAAGGACAGAGACCCAACCTAGCAGACTACTTCTCCATCTCGAGCATGGTCTGGGCAGCTTCGGCACACTCTTGTTGCTCTTCTGCCTTATGATCCTGGGCGTTCGTCAAATCTTGCTCCATAGTGTTGTCCTTGGCTTTATCCACATCCAGCCTATCTTTGTCTCTGTTCTGTTTATCATCTTCCTCCATCTGGTTCCTGTCTTTAAGATTTTCCAAGAGAGAGAGGATGTTGTCGTTGATCGAAGCGAGGAGGGAGATCATTTGACTTGCCAGGTTGTGATTGTAGTTCTCAATATTTTTTACTCTCCTCTCCATCAGAGTCTCCCAGCTGTTCCGATCGCCTTGGCTTTCTGCACCTGTCTTGCTCTTAATTTTTTCCATTTGGGAAACCCTATCTCTAACATCCTCAAGCTCATGGAAAAGCCATTTAATTGATCTGAAGTTGTCGATCATGCTATTGCGAGCATTGTTCAACAGATTCATGCCCGTTTCTCTTGCATTATCAGAAATAGCCACCATAGCCAAGTCAATTAGCTCATTGAGTCTAGGCTTCTCGAGGTCATCCACCAGGAGTTGGGGCTTCATCGCCTCTCTGTAGATTCCCATAGTGGCCATTCTCACATTGAAGTTCTTCCAAGCCTTCCTTCTGTTATTAACTTGCACTTCCCCCTCAATCTGTCCAGAGTTGTCATTTTCCTCCAAAGGAGGCTGAGGATGTATAGGGGAGAGGGGAATGGGCAGAGAATCCTTTCGCTGACTACTGGAGCGCTCCATGCTCTCTCCCTCCCTCTTCTGTCTTTTTCTCAGTTTCTCCTCATCCAGCTCCTCCTTTGAAACCTTGTCAGAATCATCAGTATCCATTTCCTCCTCCACCTCAGCAGAGCCAGTTTTAGCTGGGGTATGACCTCTAGGGCTCTTTCTGCTGGGTAATTTGATAGAGGGGTAATCCTTCTTATGGCTTTTAGTCTTCTTACCTGAATGCTCAAAAACCTCATCAGAGCTGATGCTCTCGACATCGTCAGAATCTAAGGAAAAACTGGAGCTGCTCTTGTCAACATCTGCCCCCTGGATAGGGTTTTTGCTAATGGTTTGAGCGTGGAAATGCTTTAGAGTTGATTCACAGGACATGGATGGTAATACTCTAGAGACTAGTAACTTTGAGGATACTCCTTTAGATAGTGCATCAGAGGAGGTTTGTAGGAGACAATCAAGCCAGTGCCATCATGTGTCTAATCAGTTGAGAGTTAGTGACCAAGACATTGCTATCACTTGCCAGCATTTCGATGCTACTCATCAGTTGTTAGCAGTTTATGGATGGGGTTCTCCTACTAGTGATGAGCAAGAAGGTAGTTATCTTTCCTTGACAGAGTTCCACTCTTTATGGGAGGCTATCCTAATTTTGAGACAGTATTATATGCAGTTGGTAGCCGATAGAGATTATCTTATGGAGTTGGGCAATACAACATACGATGCATTGTTGGCCAAGGAAGATGAGGTGAGTGAGCTTACTCAGCAGCTTGAGGTGACTTCTAAGATTCTTGAGAGTACACAGTTGGCTTTCAAGGAGTCACAGTTTCATTTGGCTAAGGTGACCATGGAGTTAGAGCGACTACAGTCTTTACCTGACTCTATACAGTCACAAGCTGTGGTTTTTGGTGATTCGAGGATGTCCATGGCTGAGATTATCAGAGACAGTGGAGATGGGGATGCATCCATCCTTGATACTAACATTGGCATATTAGGTTCATTCCCACTAGAGTCAGGTTTAGTTGAGTTGGGTGTTGTAGCAGATTATTGTATGCCTGACATGGTGGTGGCCTCTAGTACTGATGGCACGGAGACTAGAGATGTATCAAAGATCATGTGTGATTTTGGTGAGTCAGTAGTTGGCATGGTTCCTGCTAGTAATACTACTCCCTTGGTGATATCTTCGGAGGTAGTAGTCAGTTCCAACATGGTTAATGATCAATTGTAGTTAGTTTCATCTGGATTATAGTCTGAGCCACTGACTGAGATTGGTGCATTCTATCTGCATTACACTATGAGATACGCTCATCAATTTACCTTTGGTGACCATGTTGATGAGATGATGATACAGAGATGTACTTTGGTTCCTAGTGCTTATCATCAGTTATGGGACAGTTTGATGCCTCAAGATGAGAGTTGTGATGGGCATGACAGGATGATAGGTTCTGCAGTTGACAGCTTGATAATATATGACTTAGAGCAGGAGTTTGGGAGTGATGCTTCAGTGGGTGTTGTTATTGATTCTACTCCTTTGGCTATGACATCTCCTGACTTAGCTAGTGATCAGTCACAGTGGGTTGTATCACTTGTTCATGGTGAGCTGTTGACTGAGGTTGGTTTTTTTAATCAACATTATATTGCAGGGTATGTACATCAGTTAGCATTTGATCCATGTTTTGAGGAGTTGATGGCAGGAAAATTTGGTTTGGGTTCCATTTCTTACTCTTTATCTTGTAATGTCTTTTCACCATCAGTAGTGCATGGGAGTTATGGTTATGAGATAGTGGTTGGTGATTTGTAGAGTTGTGTTGACTGCAAGAGTTGTACAGTGTGTGGATTCTCCATACTTGGTACAGTTTCATTCGAGAGTATTCACCATTGTTGCAGAGTTGGATTGTACATTCCGTATAGGCCAGTGGGATGCGTTGATGGTATTTACTATGTTGGTAGTTTGATTTGTCCACTTTACTTGGGTTTTGATGTTTTAAGAGTTTGTGTCTCATGGGTTTTTGACTGTGGCAGTGGTGATTTTGGAGTTTGGTTGAGCTGTAATTGTCAATTTGATTATGGATTCCTCTTGGTCATATTGCAGAGGATATTTCAAGAGCTTGTGTTAATTGGCAGTAGTATAGTTCATGACTACATTTGGGATCCAAGTGGATTGATTGGTTTATTTTTTAGCCATTGCTTGAGGACAAGCAATATTTGGGAGGGGAGGACTTGTCATGTCCCCTTTTCAAATAATTAAAAATAATAATCTTTGCTAAGGCAGGTAGGCCCAAAAAGGCGAAGTTTCAGCAAAAGGGGATAATCTTTGGAAGCGAATGGACTAATAAATAAAAATTATTATTAAAATATGTTTTATTAACCCCTCTTGGACGTGAGTTAGGGTTATGCCCTCTTTTAAGGGGTTTGGAGGCATTCTGGGCTCATTCCAGAATTTGATTTTTGCTCATTTCTTTGTTATTCTTCAGAGGCTGCCAAACCTGTGGAGAAGGAGACCTAAGAACGGGAGTTTGCAAGTTTCTAGGGAGACCCAAGAACGGGAGTTCATAGGTTTCTAGGAAAGCTAAGGATGGGATTTTGAAGCCATTCCATGTGCATGCTCATGTAGAGTTTGCCTTTGTGCTGAACAGTGCAGATTTGTGAGTTTTCAGGTGTATTTTTTGTAAGAGTTTAGTGTTTCCGGTTGAGTATTTCATATCAGTTTGGGTTGCTTTTGTACATCAAAATTTTAAATGTTAAAATAGAGCTGAAAATATGTATTTGTATATGATTATACTTCTGTGATAGATTATTAAGTTTTTGTGGTGATTTCAGGCTATTTTGTGCTATTTTTGAGAGCTCGATGAGCATTGTTTTTGTCCTCTGTTTGGGAGCTATTGTGTGCATGTTATAAAAATCTACAAATGTAATTTTATAGGCTTTTATGCTGCTCAAATTTCTGTAAAAATTTCTACTTTCAGATTTATTAATAATAGGTGAAGCTGTGAAGCTTTTGGCACTATTTTCGGCATACCCGATTTGGGGTTTCTTGAGAAATTTGGTGGATCTTTGTGATATTAGTTGTTTGATTTTGAAAATCTGATTAGAGGCATGAAATATCATATAAAATAAGTAAAGTGACATTTCAATAACCTAGCCTGTCCTATATTTCCAATAATTGGTATCAAAGCAATTTGAGGTTCTTAGATAAGAAGTTTTAACAACTTGAGCAAAGATTAGAGGAAATGGAGGTATACGGAATAGATAAGGCTATTGACAATGAAAATTTGGATTTGGAATTGGCTATTTGGCAACTAAAGAAAGCAAAGAAGAAATTATCCCAATCATTGAAAAGGAGAAAGAATCTTACAGTACAAATAAATGACAATCTCTACACTAAAGAAAGAATTGAAGATATCTATCCAGAAAGAAATTCAAACGAAGTTGATGAAGAAATCAAAGATCTATTAGAAAAGAATTCTAATCTTCAAGAAGAAGTTAGAAAGCTAAAAAGGGAACAATAAATTTAGTCAGTAAGATTATGTGAAGTCATGGAGGAAAAAGACAAAGCCAAAGAAGAGATAGAAAAAAAAAATGAAATCCAGCATCTATCCCTTCAACTGGTAGACTTCATTAATCGACTCACTTATGCAAATGAAGAAATCATGAATCTAAGATCAGAGAATGAAAGATTGCAAAATAATCTAAACACTAAAAAGAAAACCAATGAGAAGATGATGAAATCTCAAATAGACATGAATCATTTGAATGAGCAAAAGTCAATATAGATAGAAAGGAAAAGTAGGAATAGGATACACAAAAGAAGGTGAATCATTTAAGCAAGGAGCTCAAAAGAATCATAGGCCTACTTGCAATCACTATGGTAAGTTCGGTCATACATGAAACAAATTTTGGAGTAATGGTAAAGCAAAATTCAATGGAAAATGTTACAATTGCAATAAGCATGGTCATAGAGAAAATGAATGCAAGGAGAAACCTAAGTTTGAACTTAAATGTCACAAGTGAAATAAACAAGGACACAAATCTTTTAAATGCAAAGCTAAGATATTAAACCCAGTAGAACAGATTGTGAAAACTATATTTGGATGGGACTACAATAGTTTGTGTAGATGCCACTACTATGGAGAATTTGGGCACATTGGAGCAAATTGTGTGAAATATCACATGAGGACAAGAGACACCACTAGAAGATTTTTTATTTGTACATAACTTGGACATCTTGCCAAGAACTTAATGAACACTGGAAGGATTGAAGATGAAAAGAAAGGCAAAGTTGACAATATTAGAAAGCAGATGAGGGAGAAATGGATTCCAAAATCTTGTAAGAATGCAAGTCCAAGTCATGAAGTACATGTCACTCAAGAATTGGGTGACTCAAGCATTTCAACTTGATCTCCCACAGGAATGACTAGAATTAAGACTCTGAAGTAGACATCTTACATTAGTTCCATCCAGTTAGAAGGAAAGATCCATATCAACATCAAAGATGCAAAGGGATCACTGAGTGATTGAGGAAATTCAAGACCTTACTGAGCTAGGTCAAGTTGCAAGACCCTACCAAGAAAGGTTGGGATATGTTGTCACAAAGGTTTGCACCCTTGTCCAAAGTTTTTACCTAAGGACAACCTTGTGAAACATGGAAACAACCTCCAAGCTGTGGGACTTGAACTATGAGGTTGAGTCTCTAGAGAAGGTCAGCTTCCTTTACTATCAGGATGCACCTAACTACTCTTGGAGAGGAAAAGGGAGAAGGAATGCATGAAAGCAAATCTACCTACTCTAACCTAAGGGGGTGATGCACCAAAATAGAGTGTTCAAACCAATCTCTACCCATACATGCACTATTGAACTATCATGACACCAAAATATATACACATTCAGACTTGCTTTAATCTAACAATCACATGCAGATCAGAAAACCCAAATGAATGACACAAGGAAAGAGAGGATTCACTTATTTACCATTCATAAGCTAAAAGAAATACATTCATGCAAGATTGTAGATATCCATAATACACCAATGAGAGGAAAATAGTTCTTGCACTTTACATCAATGGCTCAAGGAGATAAGGTAGAAGGTCATACAGTTTAGAGGCAAAGGGAATTTATAGTGAAGTTGCAGAGCAATATTAGAGAAGTCAAAGAAGAGTCAACCAATACAAAATCTACAAAAATTGCCTTTATAGCTCAAGCATAACTGAGATATTTTCTCTGAAGTTACTCCACAACCACTACTATTAAGTCCTGATAAAGACCTATAGAAAATTTGATATTTTGTTGGAATAGGGCCCTGATAGAATGGCAGCATTAAACCATTCTAATCAAGTAGATTGATAAACTGGGGTGGTGGAGTGTTTTCCTTCATTTACTGAGTTCAGAATTTATCCAAAAGTGGTTGGCATTGATCATAGGGATCAGATTGCATTAGAAAATTTGATCTCCTTCATTTCTAGCTCGTGAATCAGCAAAGTCAACAAGTCAACCAAACTTTGCCACCAGGATGAGCCACGTGGGCCAATAGTCTTTCAATTTTCTGCCACCCTACAAAGTCTTCCCGAGTCTAACCACATCTTCATAACTAACTGCACCACCTCCTCAAGACCCTAACCGTGGTGGTCACATAACTGTGAGCCTTCATTGCCAATGCTAACTACTACATTATCTCCTTGGGCCCGCAAGGACACATGTCCTTCAGGTGCTTCTCCGCAATGTTTAACTTCCTCACATCATCATATTGTGGGAAAGCGATCCTCCATATACTGCACTTTCTCTTTAAAATTTTTGGGCCCATGAACATTTAGCATCTGACTCAGCCTGACCTGGTACCACCTTGGCATCCAACTGTGGCGTAAGGAATAGACCTGACCTCACAAGGACACACAGTAGTGACGCACTTGCCTGCATTCCTTAACATCCCTACATCTTTATAATGTGGAAAAGTGCTAGCCCTTGATCTATTTGCATCGAACAGTGGATCTTGCTGCTCAATAGAATATCACCTTTTCAAACCCATGTGTTCTGACAAGTGCCATGACAATATTTATTTATTTCTCCTGAGAAGAGCAAGCCCATGACATCACACCATGCCACGCATCATGAAGGGGCTTCCCCGCAATGTTTAATGGTTGTTTATTTTGAAAATGCAGGAAAGTAGCCACCATAGATCGGCAAAGATTTGACGGTGCAAAAAGTTGCAGGAAAATAGAAAGTCTAATCATTTTTTTTTTTGTATTTCCTAGGCATTAAAATAATAATAAAGATGGGAAGAGACTGTTGGGTGGGTTCAAGTATTTGAATTCAAATTTTTGGCAGGTGGCAAAAATAGGTAATAGGATACACTAAAACATTTTGTGAACACCAAGCTATGAATGAGACTTACAAGCATTAAGATTGAACTGAGTGGAACACGGTCTATCATAGAATGAATGATTTTACCAAGAATTTATGGCAATTGAAAAGTGAAAACTTGTTAAAAGGAAGGAAATTAAATTCATTTTTCGCCATGAATTTTCAAGGAGCTATTTGCAAGGGCAATTTCTGTGCTTCCAAGTGATCCATGTGTTTGCTGCTGAAGATTTGCATGTTTTCTTAAACCCTACCAAGCATGGTGTATTCTAGCAGCAAAACTAGGAAAGGATATGAGATGTTGGTTCATGGAATTAAATGGAAGACACTAGACCTTAAGTTGAGTCTAGAAATTGCAAAAGTGCTTGACCCAATTAGAGCTTAATCACAAATTCCACCGAAGGTATTACTTTTTGATGATATCTGTTCACATTTTTGTTATTTAATCCAAGAGCTTGGAACCTAGAGATGGATGAATCTTTGAACAAGTTATGTGTTAATGGTGTGTTGAAATTTGAGCATCAACATTTGAAGACCAAGGGTTTGACACACATTCCACATATGCCCCGAGATTTTCAAATTAAATGGATCAAGATTATTCTCGATCATGCACATAATGGGCAGTTGTGGTTGGAGCATCCTATCCAAATCTCAAAAAAAATTATTCATAGGATAATAGGGCTCCTAATGTTTAACAAAGCAAACACTACCAAAACCCTAAGTTGGGTAGAATTGGAAAACAAGACTCTTACCGAGTGGGATGGAAGAGGAACAAAGATCAATAGTGTGACTAACATGGAGCTAAAATTTGGAATTCATGTGATTGCCCATAAGATCTATAGCTCCAGTCATCTCAATAGCATGTCATGTGAGGCAGTTGATCTGGCTCTCAAGATAGTAAAGAACAACCTATCTTTTAACCTTGCCAAGCTAATGCTAAACCAATTCAACAAGAATATGGAGAGCATCTGAACTTTAAAGAATAATCCATGTAAGTTTTATTCACTCTTGATTTTTTTATTCTTCTATATGCATAAGATTTTCCCTTCTAAAGGCTTAGTTGTATGGAGAAAAGATGTACCAATATTATATCATATTAATGAATATATAGCAGAGATGGGTGAGAAATTTTTCAATATCATGGATAACTATTTTGATTCATTTAAGTAAAATATGAATAACATATACAAAATTCCAAAGAAACTTGTAAAAGTTTACAAGGATGATGTTTGTTTCATGGTGGACTATGACAAAGTGTACATTCAAGTAGTCAAACCTAGAGTGGTGTGGGCTAAGCCTCTAAGCTATGAGGTTAACATTAATGAAACCAAAGATATCATTGAGGCACTGGTGAATGAACCTGTGGATCCCAAGGCCACATATTTAGTACTTATGATGAAGTCAAAGCTAGAATAGAAATTGAAATCAAGCTTCCTCAAGCAGTCAACAAAGGAAAGAAGAGAATAGAAAAGTTGAGGAAAGAAATTTCTAGTCTCTTGTTGACTAAAGGAAAAGGAAATGATGTAGAAGAAGATGAAGCAGAGGATGAAGTAGAAGAAAAAAAATTATGAAGAAGAAGAGCCAATCAGAAAGAAAGGTAAGGTTATCATAACCAAACTTACCAAGTCATCTACTATAGTATTCACTAGAAGACCATCAAGGTCTAGAAATAAATTAAAATTAGGTGAGGAGGATGCTAAGGAAGTTATTTTCAAAAGGCCTCCACCCACATGTCAAGAGAAATTAAAGGAAATTGAAGGAGGAGCTAGAATGGCAACTTCAAATCCCTCAGATATGAAACCATGAATGCAAATGAGAAGAAGAAAATTGAGGACATGATGATGTCAAAATTAGATAGATGGAAATACTCTCCTAATCAACTTGTACAAAAAATTCCCAATGAGCTTATGCAAGTAATCAAGCCAAGATGGGAAAATGCTAAGAAAACTTAAAAAGACATCTATGAATAGACTCTAAGGTAGCTCATGCCAAGTCTCAATAACAAAGAGGTGAAATATTCCATGAAGAAAAATGAGCAATTCACTCTGAAGTTAAATGCATGTCTTGTGCTAATTAAATACATAGAATCTATAGTGAAGACAATTACTACCACATGGAAGAATATTTACAATTTCATCAATCAAGTGATTTTGGTGTTCATGTTAGTGATAAATAAGATAAGGAAGACATAAAGGAAGATGATGAAAAATATTATGAAGATGATGTGGAAATTGAAGATGGTGTAAATCTAGATGATGAGGAGCAAGAATAGGAAGCTACAGAGGAGAATCTCCCCAAGATTCAGAGTATTGAGGAAACCAATCCAGAAAAGAATGCAGCAGCAGTAATGGCCTCATTTCCTCATTCTCCAAGAAAAACTTTAATGTCATCAAGCTTAGAGAAATCTTCTACCAAGTTGGTTATGGAAACCACTACAACACCAAGCATTCAACCAGACTCTGCACCTATTTAGTTGTGTACCATATTGACTGAAGCAATCAGCACTTCATCTACCGAGCAGCTAGTTCCTCCACCATCATCAAATTGGCTACACACCAACTAGGTATTTCTACTATTGGTGCAATATCTACTTTTTTTTCTAGCCCTTCTATTTTTACTATTGTTACAATTCCAAGTGTGCAAATAGAAAGTACAAGGATAGTTGAGAACATGTCTCGACCGAGTACTAAAGTTTCAATTAAGATTAAAGGTAAAGAAGAAGACATTGATCTAGATGAGGACATAGTTATCTCGAATTGGAATATCTCTACTCTAAATCCTGATCAAATGAAAATAATGGGTGAACTATTGGAAAAAAGAGCTAAGAAACATAAGCTTAGAGAAGAAAGATCAAAGAACACCAAGTACTTGAAGATGTAAAGAACACAATAAAATGAAGATCTGAATGGTCAAGAAAAGTTATCATAGAGAGTAGAGAATAAATTTGAGAACAAATTATTGGAGCAAGTTGCATTGAAAATTGCAATAAATCAAGTAGAATTGTCTATTATTCTTAGCTCATTGGAAACCTCTACAAATAATGTTACTTCAATATTCAACAAGTTGTGTGATACATCTATCTTCATTGAAGGAATCAAACATAAATTATCTAAGACAGATGAAGACTTGAAGGCAAGTGCACACTAGTTGTCACTTGACCCAAGCTACAATTATTCTAACTAGTCAAAGATTAGATTTCTAACTAATTTGTAAGTAGAATTATTAAGGGAAGAAGCCAAGATCGGGGCCACATTTGTAGACATTCAAGGCATGATTCTTCCAAACATGAATGCATTGTAGAGACATATTACACATGCCAAAACTCTCATCCATGACAATAACTTCTCCATAGCTAATCATATGATGGAGTTAAAACAAGAAGTAAAAATGGCACTTCATTCAAGTAAGGTGTTACAGAAAAATTGGGACAAGACTATGGCATTGATTTTGAAGGTACATGTTGACTTCTTGTCACATTTTAGCATTACCATGTAGTATACACCTTTAGAATTAATGTCAAAAAGGGGGAGAAGATGTGATATATAAAGGGGAAAAGATAAGATAAAAGATAATATATTAGCAGCATAATATTATACAAATACATGTACAGAGAATTAGAAAACATCTTTTATAAAAGCAATTTTCAAAAATCTTAAAATAGAGTATGTTACCAAGTTGAAGACACAAGATGGAGATAGAAGAATGTTTTGGACTTGAAATTTTGAGAATTCTATTTTGGATTGATAAGTGTTGTTGTCACCAATGCCAAAGGGGGATATTTTTGACATTAAGGTTAACTTTGTTTATTAGTAACTCACACTTAGTCAATTGGTTAGATAACTACCAAGATTATCTTGTAGTTTGCTATGGTAACTAAGTAATCTAGGTTCTATCGAGTACTACAATTGCTATCAAGTTTTAGAATCAATATTCACTTCATGCTAAGTAGTATCTACTAACTTGACCAGTGACAGTGCAAGCCAAGCTTTACAATTGTTATTGAGTTGCACAATGTCAACTATGGTCTCCAGTCTCTATCGAGATCATAGTGTCAATGATGTGAATCTAGTGTTGACCAAGCCAAGAAGGGTCAACCAAGTGATTTAGTTTATATTGAGCTCATAGTGTTAGTGTTGACCAAGCCATGCAGTGTCAACCAAGTGATTCAGTTTATATGTTGAGTTTCACAGTGTTCACTGAGTCACCAGTGTTGATCAAGTTCAAACTACTTTGAAGTGATTAGTATGAACCAAGCTTCTACGTCTACCAAGAGCATGATGATGCCAAGTGTTGAAAAAAAAATTCGAGTATCATAACCTCACCGAGTTTGTCTTCAAAAACCGAGTAAGATTGTTGAGCCAAATTTGTGATTCTTATTGGTAATCTATGTTGTAGCTGACTTTGATGTATTTTGTTTTGGATTGGTATATATGTAATGTATTGTATCATATCCAAATACCAAATAAGAAGTAATGATGAGAATATAGAGAGTAGAAGTGTGAAGTGAAAAGGCTGCAAATAGTATAAGGAGTAGAAAAGATTTATCTATCACATCATGGTGATGATTACATTTCAAAGGAATCTCAACCAATAAATTAGAGTTATAAATCAGAGATCAACCACTGGTTCATCCTAACTGGTGTATCAGTTAAATCCTTTAATAAGGTAGACTTAACAGTCTTTTGCAAATCTCTTTACCAAGTGCATACTTCATTGTATGTTTTGTAAATCCTTTCACAAGGTGGATCTAGTAGTCCTTATTACTAATAACAAGGCAGATCATCAGAAGTGATCAATTGTAAGTCTTAATTGGTTAACTTTATACTACAGTACTAAATCTTGTGGGTATCATCCCCACCCTACATTTACTTTCTAGTTGGAAGGTTTCTAGGTCACCATATCTTATGTTAATATGTTATGAATGTTTTATTGCTTTCAGTCTTTCATGCATGCAATTAGATCATAATATATATGAAGGTTTAATTAGTGAATTAAGATTAAGTTGTATTGGTTCCTAATTCACTCCTCCCCTCTCAATAACCTAGCCTATCCCATATTTCCAACAAGAGTCATCTTTAGGAAGAGAATAGGAAGGAGAGCCAAAGAGAAGAGCATGTTAACTTAGAGGAGGCTAATATGAGATAGATGGGGAGGACTATTCTAGAGCACCTACCTCCTCCAAAGGGTAATAATCAAGAGGAATCACATCATGTTGGGAATGAGGAGAGGCAAATATAAAAGATCCCTCTAGGAGACCTCCATAGTGATAGACAAAGGTTGACTAAGGCCGCTCAGATGAGGGACCTATAAAGGTCCAAGATCAAACCTTTCAACGAGGTTGGTGTAGGATATGTGGTAGTGCAGTGGTTAATTTCCTTAGAAAGATGTTTTTTTATGCAAGACTTTGACTCCAATGTCAAAACATGGTATGCCATCACACACATAGAACTTTTTGGGGATACATGGTGGAACATTAAAGAAATGAAACTAGGTGTGGATATGAACAATGTTACCTAGGAGTTATTCCTTGAAAACTTTTGTGATTGCTTCCTACTAGAGGAGTGACACCAATAGAGGGTAGATGAATTCCATAATCTAGGGTAGTATACCATGACCATGGTAGAGTACTAGCAAAAAATTTATAAGCTCATGCCTTATGCAAGGATCAGTGATAGTTCACCACTAATGGTACAACATTTCATTCTGGGTTTGAATAACCATTTCATTGGGTTTGTAAAGGTATTCTAACCTAAAAACCTCAAGGATGTGGTTCATCAGGCTATTCTTGTATAGAAGAATATCATTTCAAGACATGTTGGTTTTGTGGGTGCACCTACTAGTGGGCATGCACCATTTGGGTCCAAGGGCACACAAAACTAGGGAATAGGTAGTAATAGGAAGCCTCATTCTTCTGAAAGCAATCAACAATAGCAGCAACAAGGAGGATCTTATCCTCCAACATGGAGTGGTGGCAATGGTTCATGCTCTAGGGATTCCCAATACTCTCAGCACAATAGGTGCAATCAATATGACCAACCAGCACAAAGTACTCATTATTTTACTCATTATTTCAGCAGTCCAAAAGACCTAGAGTGTAGAAGAGTTTTTATGGACAATTTTTTTCATGTGGACAACATGGGCATAAGTTGTCCCATTATCCTCAATGAAAACCATATTTCTTAGATCAGAGACCTATAGTTCTAGAAACCATACTTGGAGATATGGGTAGATTGCAAAGGGTGTTTTTAGTGGAGTTTTATGCTCCTACAGGGGGAAAGGGTCCAATGGGACCCACACGTTGAGTGCTTAATTTTTATCTTTCTTGTAGGCTTCTAGGATTAAGCCTAAGTCTAGTGGGGGTGGATGTAATGCCTACCCCTAGTTTACTTTTCATGTTATATTGTTGAATTCTTTTAGGCTAGCTTTAAGATTATATTTTATGATTAGTGATACTTGGTTACCTTGATTGGGTGTTATTTCATACTTAGTTAATATATTTGATGAGCTACTTGATACTCAATTATTTCATGTGTTCATGATTGTTCTTTCGAAGATGATGCATGTATATCATGATTTCAATTATTTCATGATGATAGTTATATGGATGATTTATATGCAGTTTCTATGGATACTTACCCCATACTTGCATGTGAATGGTGTACATGTATGTTTTACTTTATGAATGACATTTCTAATGTGGTTGAGGGAGGGAGTCATAGTCACCTACTAGTCAAGATCTACATGATGAACCAGTCCTCACCATTGTCTATTTAGTTTAGATTTATATGTATATGTACATAATCAGCTTTTATGCAAATCGCAGGTACCGGGTATTGACTTTCGTGAATTGCCAGGATGAGCATGCCCTATCATAACATCTCAATGATAAAGAGAGGAGATAGTTCTTGAGTCCAAATCCTAACCCTAAGCCAATTTTCTTAGAAAATAGGACAAGTATCTAAGTTATTTACCCTTCTAAATTCATCAAGTGACCTGAATTTGAGATTTTGACCCTTGATTTTGATTTAGTGTTTTGTTTTTAAAATGAGTTTTCTTATTTAGATTGGTGGGTTTCTTGTGATTATCAATTATAACTAAATCAAATTAAAATAGTATTAAATGATTTAATTTAACAAGAATTTTATAAAGAAAAAAATAATTTTTAATTATATTTAATTTATTAAGAAATTAATTAATTAGAAGAATTAAATTTAAAATATTTAATTAAAGTTCTAATTTGGTGTAATATTATTTATTTAATTTAATAATAATTAATTTAGGAGTTCATTTCTCCACACACAAGTTTGGAGGAGCAAATTTTGAGAAAGAGGGTTTTCGAGAAGACAAGAATTCTTGTAGCTTTTAAGCATTTGTCTAGTTAGTATTAGATCGAGGTAGGATCTTGTTGAGATTTTTAAATTAAATCCCCTTCAAATTTCATGTGTCTTTGTGTTTGTTATGGATATGTTTTCATAAATAGTTCTAGCTGAAACCCTTGTTGAATTTATTGTTCTCCATTATTGAAAATGTTTGTGAATGAAATCAAATTGGAAACCCTTATTTGAGAAATCTTGTTATTCAATTGGATTGTTTTAGAAAATTGTGAATGAAGATAGGGTTTGGAAAAGAAAATCAAATTTAATTTATTAATTTTATCTATTTAAATTTTTTTGTCCTATCAAATCTATATTGGGAATTTTATTTTATTTTTAAATAATATATTTAGTACAATAATTAATAATTACTGTGCTAGTTACATTATTTTAAAAATGTGACTTTTATGTGCTTGAGGGAGGGGGCTTTGGTTTGTTTTGAAATGTATATATATATATATATATATATATAAACATTTAGGGAGGTGGGCCATTATGTTGGAAATGATTGAAAAGATCATAAGGAAGATTGTTGGAATGATCATATGGAACTAGTAAAGAATGTTCTCAATCATTGTTTTGTCATTGATGTCAAACTTGCTACTTGCAGGAATGACAATTGCTCAAATACTATCAATTAGTTGATTAACAAGGAGGAGGAAATCAATAAGATTTAACTAGAACACCTAGAGAAAGGTTGAAGTTATGATGTTAGAATGAAGTAGAAGGATCAGTCAAGCCATTGATGAAATAATGTACTGATGATATACTCTAAGACACAGAGAATGGGCACACTGAAACATATCAAAGATATAAGGTTTTAGCTAAGACATCTGTAAAGCCTAACTAAAGTTCATTAGAGAGGAGCCGAGCAAGTTCAACTTCAAGTGCCGAGTGAACTTTAGATGCTGAGTGATACAGAGTTTATCAAGTGCTGAGTGATATCAGATATCGAGTGATATAGAGTTTATCAAGTGCCGAGTGATATCAAGTTTTGAGTGATCCAAAGTAATCAGGTGCCAAGTGATACAGTTTTATTTAGGTGTCGAGCTATCCAAAAAATAGATGCTGAGCATCAGAAAACCAATAGTGTCGAGTAACATAGAGATGCCAAGCATCAGTAAACCAATAAAGTCGAGCTGCTACATTATTTCGATAATCGAAGATTTGCCAGATTTAAGCTGACAAGGTTTTTATCTAGAAGTCTGTGAATTAAATGGAAGATAAGAATGATGAGCTAGTGGCACAGAACACCATGTAGAACATTTTTGAGCTTACAACTGGAACCTAGACGAAGTCTCTAGATAAGAACAAGATATGAGGTAAATACATTGTATTCTACCTAATCCATTTGAAACCCTACAAATTGGAGAGGGAGAATTGAGTGAAAAAGGAAAATTAGATTTCTATTTAAGGAGTCATAAGGTCATGAAGTAAAGAGAGAGAGGTGGCCAAGCATGAAAGCACAATTGTTGAAGAAGGTGCTAAGGAGAAGAAAGCACAGAAATACTGTTTGGATAGATGACCACAAGGATGATTGCATTGGCATGATGAGTAAGAAGACTCAAGGAGACAAAGCTTGAGAGGAAGACAAGTTGTCAGAGCTGAAATGAGTAAAGCCAAGCAATAGGACTGAACTAAAGAAGTGATCTAAAATCTGCAAAGTATGTTGTAAGTTGTATCAGATCAAAAAGCCATTATTGTTACTCTCTAGCAATTGTAATAGATAGTTTAAATCCTATGAACTTAGGTTGGTTTAATAGCCATGAGGTAAATCTTTTAACAGGGTGACATTCCAAGTGAATGTTCAGAAGTCCTTTAACCAGGCCCATTCCTAATAGTTTGGTGAAATCCTCTAAAAAGGTCACATTTAACAGTGTGTTGTAAGCCTTTAACAAGGTAGGCTTTTAACAGGGCATCACTTTAGAAGAGTGAAAATCAAGTAGCATGTTACTAGTGGTTTTTTCCAAATTGGGTTTCCACATAAATCATTGTGTCATGTGTTGATCTTCCATATTTTATCTCTGCATGTTGATTTACTGTAACTTGCTAATATGGTTGATTTAAGTTTGGATGAATGAAAAGTGTATGGATTCATTAAAAGTAGTGAAAAAGTGTTATTAGGACATTTGGACCTTGAATAACTGATTCACTCCCACCCCCCCCCCCCCCCCCCCCCCTCTTAGTTATTCTAAAAGAATTCTAACACATTACCCCCCCACACCCCACCTTTTCCTTCCTCCTCTGCGTAGCTGCGAGAATGTTGCAAGTGGTCATAAAGTCCTGTTGCACACTAGACTTTACTACCGTAGCAGCATATACTATCGTAGGGAGTACTATATTGTTGCTGTGACAACTAATATAGCCTATGGGCTTTAAAACAAAGGTGAGAATTTTTTTTAATTATTATTTTTTTAAATATTATTTATTATATATTTTAGATTATTAAAATAATAATTTTATTAAATTAAATTTATTAATAATTATTATTTTTATTATTAAAATATTGCAATTATTATTATTAATTAATTAATGTTAGTTATTAATAATAAATTAATAGTTATTATTAGATTTTAATAATTACTTCAATTAAAGATTTTGTTTGAAACTTTCATGATTTATTTTTTAAATTGGAAATTGTAAATCGGTTTATAAATAATGGAGTTGATTGTTTTCTTTATTAAACTTGGATTTTATTTAGATGGATCAATTTTATTTGAAAAAATGTGTTTTTTAAAATAACAAGGGATTTTGGAATACTTGTAAACCCGAAAAATATATCAAATATGACATTTTGAAACTGAAAAACTAGAACCCTGTTTGTAAATTGAACTTTTATGTTTTCAACCAAGTGAATTATGAAACTACATTTACTGTGATGTATGGTTAATTTTACTAGGATTGGGTTTGACTTAGTAAGTTAACAAGTGTAGTGCCTACCCCTAAGTCGCATTTCAGTTATCACTGCCAAACACTTTTAGGGCAGTTTTATACTTGATGATTAGTAGTATTGTTTTAAGATTATCAAATATTATTTCAGATTTAGTTGATTATATGATGAGATTACTTGGTACTCTATATTTCATGTATGTATGATGATTAGTTAAATGGTTTATTATCACATGTGTTTTCTTATGGATACTTACCCCATACTGCATGTGTATGGTGTGCGTGTTTTTTTCTTTATGTATGGCATTTTTGATGTGGTTAAGGAAAGAAGTTGTAGTCACCTGCTAGTCAGGATCTACACGATGCACCACTTCCTGGCATTGTTTGTTTAGCTTAGTATATTGTGTCTATAAATGCATGGATTTTATGTAGGTTGCAGGTACTAGGTATCGACTTCCCTAAATTGTCAAGATGAGCGTAACCTATCGCATTATCTCAATGATAAGAGAGGGGACATAAATCTTAAGTCCAAATCATAAACCCTTTAGCCATTTGTCCTAATTGATAATTAGGACAAGCATCCGAGTTGAGTACCCTTCGAATGTGTCGGATGATGTTAATTCATGATCATAACCCTTTGTTTAATTTAGTATGTGTTTTTCTATGATGAGTTTTCGTATGTTGTCTTTATGAGTCTTTGGTGTATTTTCTATTAATTAAGTTTAATTAAAAAGATTAATTAATGATTTAATTTAATAGAAGATTATTATGATATTTTAATATTTAATTATATTTAATTAATTAAGAAATTAATTAAATAAAAAGAATTGAATTTGGAGATTAAAGTTATAAAAATAAATTTAAAACATGATAATATTTAGTTAATTTAATAATAATATATTTAGAGTTCATTTTTAAATAAATATTAAATATTATTGTTATTTACGTTAATAAGTATTTATCAAATGTAACGTTTGAAAATAAAATTTAAAAGTGGAAAAGATATTAAACTATTAAAAGATTCTAGATTGCATGATCTATGCATGAGTTGAAAATAAAAGAAAGTAATTAAAAAGATAAAATAAGTGAAAATAATAATGTTATTTTAATTTCATTAAGTGCACATGGGATTAAAAGTAATAAAGATTAAAAATAGAAGTCAAGAGGAAAATTAAATAAAGTTATTTAATAATTCATTTAATGTGCATTAAAAGATAAAGCAAAGTTAATAAAAGTTAATTTTGAGTTTGAGTCTGGTGAGCAAGGAGTCCTCTCGGGTGAACGCACAATTAGTGCCTCGATTTGAGGAGAAAACTCCTTATCACAACTTGGGGGTTCATTTTTGAGGGACGACGAATTTGGGAAAGAATTTGGGGGGGGTGGTGGGGGGGGGGGGGAACCAGGAATTTTGGAGACATCTTTTGGTAGCGAATTTCAGAAGGAGAATTCTAGAAAAGTTTTTCAAAGGAAAGTTATTGAAAAGGAGCAAATTCTCTCATAGTTTTTTGGGGTTTTCGTATTAGCATCAAGATCAGGTAGGGTCTTGTAATCACTGATTAATTACGTAATTTTTCTACTTCCTATCTTCTTCATGCCTGTAGATTCTCTATGATGATAGTTTAAACATTTCAATATTGGAAATTAACATATGCTTGTCAATTAATCTTCTATACACGTAGGGATTAGAAAAGAGATTAAGAAAAAAACTCGAGTTTCTAAATCAAAGAACATAGGATTTAATCGGGAAAGGGTTGAATCTAAGGATAAAATTCTAATTTGGATGGTTGATAATGTTTTCTCCATCAGATTATAGATCAAATCAATTTTTAAAAATAATAATAATGATAAAAAAATTAATTAATTAATTAGATTTATATTAAAGAAATTGTTTAATAATTTTAAAATATTTATAAAATTTTATAAATTAAATAAATTATATTTTTTAATGAAGTTGTTTATCATATAATAAAGTTTTTTTTTTTTAAATATATAATAAATATGAGGGGGGGTCGTTGACCCACACCCCTACCAAACTGCCACCACTTGTTGCAGTGTGTATTATTGTGATAGTAGGTACTACTGATACAGCAGTACCCTGCGCAGCAGTCTGTGCACTACAGTATATATGCGCAGGCAACGATTTATTAAATCGCTTTGTAACATTTGTTTTATAAAAACTTTATTATATGCCCTTTGTTATATGAAAAAAAATTGAGTTTGTTATAAGTTTTTAATAATATAAATTTGTAATTATTTTATATAAATTTTAAATATTAATTATAATTTTATTAATAAATTTTATTATAATAACTTTATTATTATTTTAATAATAAGTTTTATAATAATTATTAAGAGGATTAAACTCTAAATTTTAGTTGTTAATTAATTAAGTTAATTAACGATATATATATATATATATATATATATATATAGTTTTTAAGAAAATTGTTAATGATTGTTGATTAATTAATTATTAATTATTAATTTTGAAAATTGTAAATGAATATTGAAACTGATTTGAGCTAATGATAAATAACATTTAATAATGTTAAGTATATTTATCATTTAGAAATTTGATTTTTAATGGGTTTGGGTTTATTTTTATTTAGTAATCAACTATTATTATTATTTAAAATAAATGATTATTTTTAAATCATGATATGATTTTATAAACAAGATTGAGTCTAATTGCAAGGGTAAAAATTGTGATTCTTTCTAATTGAAAACTTACACTGAAAACGAAAACTGAAATCTCATATATAAATTAACCATGTGATTTCAAAAACAAATCAAAACATGAAACTGTACTATTCTGTTTGTATTGTCTATGATTTGGGGTTTTGGGGTTGATTAAATGTTGACCAATCTTAGGTTGTTACTAGAGGCTCAGGGGTTGTGTGAATGTGATGGTATGATGATTTGGTCTCGATCTTTTAAAACCTAACCATGGTGATGTGATTAAGTATGCTCTATGACATGTTTGTATTTACTATTTATTATTGCTTTCTAGTTTCCTTGTGTGAAGCTGAGGTGTTTTTAGTATTTTTTTCTTGATGATGTCATGTTTTGACATGTTTGACTTGACCATTTTGGAGTCTTCGATTAGTATTTTGATCTATTATTGGGATACTTATTGGTTGCTCGTTGGAGAACCATTGGATATTGTGATTTATCAGTGATGCCTTTAGTTGCTGATAGAGAACTATTGTGATCATTATAATTATCATTTGATGCTTTCCAGTCGCTTGTATAGGGCTAAGGTGATATTTTTGATTTATGATTTCATGAGCCTAGGGTAGGTTATCTATGTGTAGTGTCGGGAAGTGGCTTGCAATGGGGGTCGGGGCCCTAAGAGGCTACCTAGAGAAACCCATTGTAAGTTGTTTTAATAAGTAAAAATATCTCACCTAAATACTGACTTAAATGAACCTAATAAGATAATTGTATGTTCTCTCACATGCCTTGAGTGCTAGTACAGACTAGGATGGAGTAGAGAGAATGCTTGGTTGTGACCTTGCATTCTGTAGTATGCCTCGTCAGTATGAGAGGATACTAGTGGCCGCAGGATCATAGGGGACCCAAGATTCCTAAGGGATTGCTCGGGTAACTTCCAAAGTGACTTTTGTGATGACACTTTCCCGCTTGCAGAGTAGATTTCCTACGTGTCTTGTGTGCCTCTGGGTCTAGATTTCTATCTATGTTGGAACCTTTGATTTAGTATACTTTTAGGATTTCCCAGACTTAGAGAGTACTTGTATTATGTGGTTTGATATCCTGTTGGGACTTGAGACTATCTCCTCAACATGGTGGGAGTGGGCCATTTAGGTTCCACGCGATCGGGTGGTAGTGCTTTTTACTCTTACCATTGAGATCCGTCTGTGGTCACCATGGCTGGAGCTTTCTTGGTTGGCATATACCTTCATTATGTTCATGGATTATTATGATGGATGGTTAGATTTTATGATGGATGTTTTATCATTATGAATGTATGGATGTATCATGTATGTTATTAGTTTCATTTATTTTACTGTACTTTGTATCATGGATTTGAGGATGATGTATTTCTACTTTTACATATGTATATTCTTTTAAGCCTTTCATACCCTGTGACATGTACAATGGATGATTGAGCATTCCAAATTAATTTTCCAAGGGGCATTCAAAACAAATGTATATTATGGACATTGGACTTTCTTATTATTCTTTCATGTGGATGTGGTAGTAGTTAGACTTAGAATTAATTAAATTTAAATGTGACTCAACGTCTTGGGATCCTTAAGGAATGTAACTTGTTGTGCATGTTTGTTGATGATTATATGTTATTTCTTTTGCTACTATGTGGTTGATGTGTATGTTATACTTTCTTACTTTAAAAGAAAAAAAAATAGCAAACTTAGTAAAACTTTTGGTTAATTCTTTTGGATCCCTTGGCGGGGCGTTACAACAAGTTTAGGTATGTATACTAGAGGATAGGGAGGTGTTTGATCAATGATGATGTTATGTATTGTTTTTGTCACAATCTTTTATTTTCAACCATTGTGATGCATTCATGTAATTCTGTGATGAGTTTTGATCAGTTGTTTTCTAGTGCTTTTTAGATGCTTGTGTAGGACTGAGGTGAATATTGTATTTTTCATGGTGTAACCTTTGAGTTTCAATAAATTATCTTTTGGTGCTTTCCAGTTGCTTGTATAGGACTGAGTTGAATATTTTGATTTTCTTTTTATAACCTTTAGTTTCAATTGGTTATCTTTTGGTGCTTTCTAGTTGCTTGAATAGGATTGAGGTGAATATTGTGATTTTATGAGTTATACTTTTATGAGATTAGGGTAGGTTATCTATATATGTGTATGTTAGGAAGTAGCTTACAATGAAGGTCAGAGCCCTAAAGAGGTTGCCTAGGTAACCCATTATAAGTAGTATTAATAAGTGATAATATTTCATTAAATGGGTTAAAATAAATTAATAAGAGTCATTGTTTTACCTCACCCATGCCTTGAGTGTTAATACATGCTAGGATGAGAGTAGAGAGGATTCTCGGTTGCGACATTGCCTCATTCGTATGCTTTGTCTATACAAAAGGATATTGATGCCACATAGAGTCACTAGGGGGTTGGAGTCCAGAGAGGTTCCTAAGGTAACCTTAGAGTTTACTCATGCAATGACACATTCCCACTTACATTGTAGATTTTCTATGAGTCTTTTTTGCATCTGGGTTTAAATGTTACTTGTTTCTTGGTACCCTTTGAGATAGATTGCTATCAGACTTTGCTTGACCTAGATGATGTTTATGACCGTTGGATTTGATATATGTATAGGACTTGAGATTATCTCCTTATCATAATGAGAGTGGTCCATTTAGGTTCCACAAGGTTGGGTGGTAGTGTTTCTTATATGATTTAGATTTGATAGCTAGATGTTGTTGGTAGATGTACTTGTGTAGTTGTACTTTCCTTTTGATCTTGTGTTTATTTTCAATAGTTATTTTCTAATGTATTATACTTGATTATCTAGAGATATTATGAGAAGTTGTAATTATTCATGATTTATATTCTTTGATCTTTTCATACCCTATGACTTGTACAATGGATGATTATGCATTATGGTTATGCCATGGGGCATATTATATAATTATATATTATTTCATTGGATTCATACTTATGGTTATTCTATGATGTGTATTTTGTTATGTATTAGATTTAGAATTAATAAAACTTATGTATGTGATTCAATGTCATGGAACCCTTAAGAGATGTAATCTATTTATGGATTATTTGTATGTATGTGAGTTATTGCTTATGCTATGTTACCTCTTGTTTTAATCTTTGAAATAAAAAATATTTGGCAAACTTAGTGACTTTTTAGGTTAATTTCTTTTGGGTTCCCTAGCGAGGCTTTACATGAGCAAATACCACTAAATTCTCTAGTCACAGTGGTATAAAATGTTGGTCCCAATTCATACTAAGAGGGAGGTGAATCATTATGCCCAATTCTACAAATTCTACTAGTTAATACAACTAGTTTAAATACAAACCTTGTTACTAACACCTTTACATTTAAGGTAATGATAAAAAAAAATGCAATAAAAACATAGAATAGTACACAAGGATGCATACATCAATGACATAGATATTTTTATGTGAAAAGCTCTGGTGTGAGGGTGAAAACCACAATGGGATTAATATACCTACTAGCCTTTTCTTGCAACTAAAAGGGTGTAATGTTAAAAGACTACGTATGTTCATTCTGAGAACACGTCCTATTGGGAATACATACAATCTATTATGATTAGAAAAACCTTTTAAGACTACCTCACTAGAGGATTTTTATCTCTTTTTGAGGGATACCTTGATAGAGAATTTTGAAAACTTATTACAATTTTTCCCTATCAAAGGCTTACAATAGTTGCAATGGTAAGAAATAAAACTAAAGAATAGATCTAAATCTTTGCCACACTTTTCCTAGTACACCCTCTATGAAAACTCTTGAAATATTCTCCAATCTCCTTCCTCTAATCTAGCTTCATGAATTTTCTCTGTTCACTTCCTCCTTGTGTACTTGTGCACTAGTCTACTATTACTCTTTGTTCAAAATTATTCTGGTTTTCCTTCACAATTCTCTCCTCAACAAAATTACAATAACAAAAATAAATTTGAGCACCTGAAAATGAAGTCTCGGTGATTTTAAATCATTTACATTGTTCACAAATAGAAACCCTAAAATTTACCTACCCAGACTGTGAATTTAAAATTTGAATCATGTAGTGAGCATAGTCACGAGGTGCATATGACTACCTATATGTAGGTTCCTATACATCTAGGCATTTCTTTCCATCTATAATTCTACTTGCAGAACTGAGTCATTTATTTCTTCTATTGTATCTTTTGGTTCTCTCTACATGCATTTCACATCTCTTTGAAACCTTCTCTAGTTTTGTCACATTAATGGTGACTAGGTTGTGACCATTGGAGTTCCATGTTTGTCCCAACTCAAGATTGGTAAGCTATTCTATTAGTGTTGCAATAATTTAATCCTATTTTTAACTATTTTCTAACCAATAAGAACACTTACTTGATACCTAAGTTCTCTACTCCCCATTTTTCCTAGTAAATCATGCTAGTGTAGTTTAGCCCAAAAATCTCCCCCTTTGGCATTGACGAAAAAAAATTATATTTAGAAATAAAATTGCAGGTTAATGAGACTTACATTGCTTCACAGGTTTATGCTAACCTATCTTTTTTATGTATGTCTATGGTCTTAGACTTTTTGAATATTTTCTCCTTTTTTGGGTGCTTCCTTTTGTATTCTCATTTCATCTCCCCCTTTCTAGAGGTTATTCAGCTACCCCTTTTTCATCTTCATCTTTCCTTTGCATATTAATCTTCTCCTTTCATGTTTTTTATGTAGGAGCATCTTGGGTGTAAGGGAAGTCTTGCATTGCCTAAAAATATTTCTATTTCTAGATTTCCAGTTTTTGTGTTTTCAATAAAGGTTATTCCTTTACAGAGTTACCATGTGTGGGAGCTTGCTAATTTTAGTAAGTTGATATTATGTGCTCAAATTGTTCTAATCTTATATGTGGAGGTTCATCATAGACATATCAACCTATTGGATGAGTTTCATTGTCATATCATTTGTACTAGTGTAATTATTACATATTTTTGGTATGAATTTTGGCTATCCAAAATTCATGTCCAACGATGAAGGCCTAAATGGCCCCAAAACAAGGAAAAACCTCATCTAATGAACACTTGCGCAATTAATTATTGTAGATCGCTAGTCTAGGATTCTTGAATAGGGCTATAATATCCCACCTAGTCAATGGTTTACTAGTTATTTTTTCCAAAAGTGAACACATCCCAAAATGTAATTTGTAAATCATCTTGGGTCGATCCTGTGTAATAAAGTGTAACAAAATAATATAATATGTGGTTGGTCAACCTCAAGGGTTAGGGCTTAGTGTCTAGAACCTTCTCGGATGATAAATGAGCCTATATAAGGAAGGGGTAGTTTTGGGTGATAGTCATAGCTTTGTCTTGTAGATTGTTGTAAGGAAGACATCCATGTGGGTTTGCATATTGTAATTCTATAATTCTACAGTTATGATGGTAATAAGAAGCCTATATTTTTTTTCTCTCAATTTGTGTTATTTCTTAATTCTTGTTTTGTTTGTGGTATTAAGGGGATCACTCTTCATCAAGTGGTATCAAAGTAGGATTTCTTGAGTGTGTAAATAAATCATTGATTGGGAGGTAGTTTGCACTAGGACCTTGGTATGGACTAAGTGTGCAGACAAATCAGTAATTGTGAGGCATATTGCACTATGATTTTGGTGGAAGCACTAAAATACCTCCACAAAGAGAGTGTGGTGGAAGAGTCATAAGTGTTACACCTTAGGGTTTTAGAGCCCTCTACAGATAGATGCAAGCATTTGAAGAATAAATTCATAGAGGAATAAATCTTTCCACAAGAGATGAAAGTGAGGATGAACAAGAAGAAGAAGAAGAAAATGTTGAAGAATAGATAGTTCTAAACCCATAAGAAGAGAGGCTTTTTAGGGTTATCTCTAAGATTAGAAAAAGACCTAAGGTTGAGGTCCCCACATTTTCAAGAAATATTAACCTAGAGAGTTGATCGATTGGATCAATGTATTGGAGGAATACTATGAGTATGAAGATATTGAGGATCTTTATAGAGTCAAGTTTGCAAAGGCCAAACTGAAGGGTCATGTGAAGATCTGGTGGTAGGATATTTAGTTGGAAAAAAAAAAAAAAAAAAGAGGGAAGGAAAAATTCACAAGATGGGACCATATGATAACTAAATTGAAGCATCAATTCATTCCTGTGGATTATGAGCTTGATCTACTAAAGAAAATGCAAAGGTTGAAGCAAGTGGGAAGATCTGTTCAAGAGTATACCGAAGAGTTCTACTAAGTTCTCATTAGAACTGGCCATGCAGGAGATAATAAGGAGACGGTTTCCCATTATCTTAATAGGTTGAGGCCAAGAATTAAAGAAGAATTCAATCTAGTCCAAATGAAAAATATTGAAGAGGCACACCATTTTTCCTTAACAGTTGAGGAAAATTTGAACAAGAAGTTTGATAACAAGAATAGTGGAAGAGATTGCAATAGAAGATCTAGTGGATAGTCTTATGAAGGTTGAAATTATGATTAGAAGAACAAAGATGAGGTCAACATTAGTAGTTAGAACTAGACAAAAAAAAATTCCAATCATTTCCATGAACAGAACAATAGAAATCAAAGGGGAAGATGAAGAGGTAAAGGATCTGGAAGAAGAGGTTTACATGGAAAATTTTCTCACTATGGAGAAGAAGGGCCAAGGACAAGCCATAGTTATGAAAGGCCAAGCCAAAGTTTTGTATATTGATAAAGATGCCAAATCATCACATTCAAAATATGTTAAAAGAGGAGAAGCCCTAGTAACAAAAAAGGATGTTTGAGTGGTGAGAATGAACCTGATCAAAGGAGGAATTTTTTTCACACAAGGTGAAAATGTAAAGATTAGTGTTATGATGTGATCATTGATGGTGGATGTACATACAATCTAGTGTTAGAAAAGATGGTAATAAAGTTAAATTTGAAGAGGCAAAAACACTTGCGTCCATTCCATATTCTTGGGTGTGGGATGACCACAAGATCATGGTCAATGAGCATGTTGGTTAACATTTTGTCTTCCTTAGTTTCTTGGTTTGTACCTTGACTCTTAATGTGTTGAATAGTGATGAAAAGAATTTGTTAACAACTCCTAAATTGAAAGGTACAACTCCCTTATGATGTAAATATTTGTAATGAATTTTTTTAAGGATTTGAGGTATGCTCTTAACCAAAGAGCAGGAGAGGTAAAACTAGATTGCCTAATACTTTAAACAATCTAGGAAACTTTCAAATCTAACACCTAATATACAATCTATTCTATCTTGGATGAAAGATTGAAACAATGTAAGACTATCTATCACAACATGAGAGGAAAAATATTGATTAGTCTAGCAATGCCTAGATTGCCAAAGTGACTAAGATTTGACAATACCCAGATTGTCTCCTATTTAGCTACTTCATTAATCAAATCTTGAACTTCTCATACAATCAATGAAATGCATATGAACTAACACACATAGAATAGGGGAATAAAGTAATACTATAATGAAGAAAGTAAAGCTTACAATCTACTAAAATGAAAGAAATAAGACCAAGTTTATTCGCAATCTTTAAATTTTCATTCACAACACCTTCATCCCAAGTACCATATAGAAACTAAATGAACAACAAAATTAAAATGTAGACTTAGATACTCACACAGTACTCCCAACTATAGGGTTTTTCCCACAAATTAATTTTTTGATGTTATTAATTTCTCAAAAAGCTACATATATAGGCCTCTTAGGGATGGCTAGTTACATTTGATGATTAAATTATAGAAAATCTCTTAACAGAGGATGCTAAAAATAGGATTTGACTGGGTCATCGTCTATTATAGAGTCTAGGTCTATAGAGAAAATGCCAAAAATGGCTACAATAGAAGAATTTTAAGAAAGAAGAAAAGGTGACACTTGTCACAGAGAGTGTTAGAGCATCAAACTTTCTTTGGGATCATAGCCTTAGTTTTGTATGCTTTCATTGCATCAGTTACATTGTTCAATTTTTTGACACCTAGAATCATAATATTATCATCTTGAATATCTAGTAATCATGCATCTCTATCAACTCTTCCACTTTGGTGATCTTTAATTGAAGCTTTTTTGATGCACACCTTAGAATGGAATTTTTTGCTAAAAGATCTTGGATCTTTCAAACCTGAAAGTTGGTTGGATTGATGGATTCTTTTACAAATGCTAGGAGTTTGGATTTTATTTGATAAATATCCACTAATTGACCATTACTGGTGACATATGATTCTATATGTAGAACCTTTAGATATTAAAATATCTTTTTCATGACTTTCTGCACTAGATCATCCACATCCTTAAGCTCATTTGTATATCTTACTAAGCTTTCCACTATGAAATCTAATTATTGCTTCTAGTAAAGAAATAGTTCTTGACCTATTTCTAGAATCCCATGGGTTATGGTGAATCTGTTCTTCATATCAATTACCTCTTGCAACAAGGCATGTTTCTCTGTCAAGTTCTCTAATGCTTTGTGCATTGTGGTCTGATCACTAAACATTGCTTCCCATAATTTTTCAATACCTATTAGCAGGTTTCCAAGGTTCTTGTTGACACAAAAGTCTGCACCCTTTCTTGAGGTATGAACCTCAAGAAACCTTATGTAACATGGAAATGACCTCCAAGTGTGGGACTTGTGCTTTGTGGTTGAATCTCTAGAGAAGGTCAACTTCCTTACAAGCATTATGCACCTAGTTGCTCTTGAGAGGAAAAGGGGGAAGGAGATGCATGAAATAAAAATACTTAATCTAATCTAAAGTGGGTGATGCACCTAATTGAAATGGTTACAACTTTGTCTAGGGATGCACAACACATCAATGGAAAATCCAAATATACTAAGAAATATATGAAGGTTTAGGACTGATCAAGTGTTGAACGGAAAGACATCTTCACAATACAAAAATTATCAACAGTGTTTGAACACAACATAAGAATCTTTAAAGTTAGAAAGAAACATTCAGAAAAAGGCAAGATACATGCACAAGTAATGAATGATAAGAAAAGGTAGGCAGAACGCTATTTCATTAATGGAAAGCAAGGAATACAGTTACAAAGCCTAAGGCTATTGTAAGTAGACATGATAGAAAAAAGAGAAACCCTCAAAATGTATTTACAACTACTTTTTATAGAGTTCAAGCATAACTTTGATATTACATTGAGTTTAGACTCTAACTAGGTAGAGTTGAGATTACATAGAAGAGCAATAACTACTGAACAAAAGAAATCATAATCAGATGTACATTCAAATACTAGAAATCTGATCTTTGCGTACAAATCTAGCTCGAATACATAGAAGTAGTGACCATTAATACTCTAGCTAGGTAGATGGACAAACTTGGTGGTGAGAGGATGAAAACTGCATAAAATAGACATGGAGAACACCCAAAAGTGGTTGCAAATGATCAAACAAATATGATTTCCATTAAAGAGCTATTATTTTCATGTTCTTGACCATTTCAAATCAGCTATGTCAGTATTTGAATAATCAACCTCACCACGTGGCCCAATAATCTTTCAACATTTTTCCATCTCATTCAGTTTCCCTCCTATGTTGACCTGTTGACTGCCTCAAATCGTGGTTTCATGGCCTGTTGTCTAATTTAACTATTTGGCCTTATGAAATTGTAACTTCCCTTGTCTATGTCTAATCATCACATCACAACTTGTCTTCACTTTATCCTCTTAACCTACAACAACACAAGAATGATCATTTCCCACCATTGCCACAATTTGGGTTTGATAACCCTCTAGCCATGCAACGATGTGAAACTGCTTATCTTGCCTTTAACACCCTATCACAACTGTCATTCTAGCCAGCATGAAATGTTTATGACCCTACTATCATTGACAACTTAACTACTTTTGTTTCCTTTTGTATAGTCACGACTTAAAGTTTGACTATATCTTGGATACCTAGGACTATGCAAAGACAAGGTTTTGACCATGATCACCCAGTTGCAACTATTATTTTCTCTTTTCCACTAACCGTTGTGACCATGCAAAGCTATGAAAATAGATGTGTCACTAGGTTGTAGAACAATCCTTAACTACATCGTAAACCACTACAACACTACGAAGACCTCAACTTAACTATTGATCATCCACTCGCAACCTAACTATTAGCTTTGATGTTTAACCCTGTGACTATGCACACAAAGCACTTTGTAGCTTCATTTCCATGACCATAGGTTAGTAATTAACAATGCAAGAAAGTGACTGAAGGTTTTTTCCATCTCATAATATTAACCCTGAGTTCAACATTTAACCTTGAGACAGAAAAAAACATTGAAATTGACTGCAATATGTTTGATCATTCACACAATCGTGATTTAAATCTCTGAAGCTCTTCGATGGAGTGCATCAACTCAATTGATCTTCTTCCATTTGATGGACAACTCCTTCAAAACTAACCCTTTTGATGTTGTGACTGAAGGATTTAAAATGCACCTGGCCCACCATGACATACATCACATGCTTGTATTCCCACATTAGTTAAACTTTGTGCATCTTCAAAAAGTGCAAATATGCCAACCATCAATCTTGGGAGATCTAATAATCATGAAAATATGGATGCCTGAGATATTTCTTAATGCAAAACCTAACCTATGAGCATACAAACAAGTTCAATTGCTACATTGCAACTATTAACTAGATGCTAGCCCAGACCAATGTGAAGCTATGCTACTAGTTAAGTCATAAACTGCAGTGACCAAGTGATAAATGGCAGTCACATGGTTGCAACTTAAAACATTCACAAAACATAACATGCAATATGAAGAATTTAAGACTTAGGGATATAAAAAAAATACATTTTAACCAAGATTTTATGTATCCCTCTAAATTTTTAATGGAAATCAATGAACAATCCAAAGGATGTGGATCAAGCCTACCACCCTAGTTTTCATGAGATAGGTCAATATTGTAAAAAATGGGGGGGGGGAGCAAAATGGTGAACATTTCTAGCAACTTAGAGGGGATACTTGCCTGCTAAGAATGGAATAGTAGCCTTAAGAAATCCATTAGGCTAGCGTTACAAAAATGAAATCTGCTCTACAAATAACAAAAAAACTATAACCTTTGCAACTATAAAACTTCAAAACTTGTTATCTCATAGGGAAACAGCCTATGCTCATGCACTTCTTGGAAAACTAGAAAAAACTTAAAGACACCTATTCTACTATAGACAAAAAAAAAATTACAGATGAAAGGCTAAACAAACCCATTGACTAGTTTGTTGAAATAGTTTCCCTTTCTCACTAGCTAATTCCTTCTTCCATGCATGTGGGTAGTTGAAAAGACTACCAGGCATGACAACCATACTAGTGCATGGAATGTCTTTCTCCTAATACTAAAAGTAGTGAAGCTTTCCAACACTACGACATTATCTTGTGGAGCAAAAAATACTTGCTCTTCTTTTTTATTTCCATCCTCATGTCCTAGAATGAACATGAATGGGGGCAACATGTTGATTTTTTGTAGAGCTAGATTGCCTTGTAGGACATTCTCTTGATGATTTCAGACCTAAGCAATCAACCTTGACCTCATCATTGTGCTCTACAATGAGGTTATCTTACTAGTTTGGAAGTGGCTCCTCTTCTTATGAAGGACTAATCTCCACACCTTCTTCATGTTGCTCATGAACCACCTCCTCTAGAGGTAATGGTATGGTATGACTCTCCACTTTTTTCTAATGAAGAAAATTCTCTTCATATGTAGGAGATGAAGATTCAATGTCTATGGAAGAGCAGATAGCATCAAACTCATCCAAAAGATCATCCTCATCATTGATCTCCTCCATTATAGTTGCAATAACATGCATAAGTCGAGGGGAAACCTTGTATATGTTAGTATGTTCCTCCCCAAGGATAGAGCTATCCTTGGGATCCTCTTTTTTATCCTCCATATCATGAAGGGTTGTCTGCTATAGAAAATGATCTTCTTCCTTAGTTTGCAGTAAATCTTCACTTTCTTCTAAAGGCTCAAAAGCCATTATTTTCTCCTCAAGGGAAGGAACATCCTTTTCTTCGTCTTCCTAAAAAAAGGACGGAAGCTCTTTAGGTAAGAGGTTGGATCCTCTTAATTCTTCTTAACCACCACCTCTTTTTCCTCCTCAGCATGTGACAACTCTTCCCATGGCATCCTTGTGGGTTTTGTTTCACTCTCCCAAAACTCCTTATTTAGACCATCCAAAGTCAATACAACTAGTCCACCCATGAAGAGTGAAATGTTGATAGGTCCAGGAGGCTCATGACCCAACCAATTTTATTTCTCGCAAAGGGAGTGGAGAGGTTACAAAAGTAGGCTCTTGTAATGAAGGGGGCTTCTTGAATCTTGGGATGACATGTTTTGGAGGAGGGTTGCCTTTTCTTCCTTGGTATGAAAATGAGCTGATTGTAGCCTCATTTCCTCCTCTCTTGATACAAAAAATTTTCTTGCAAGATCCTCCTTGAAATATCTCTATCTCCCCCTCTCCGCTATTTGGAGAAAGGTCTCCTAAGCCACACCAAAGATATTATAGATCTCATGTACCATGTTGCAAATATGAGGGTCATTTTCCCACATCTCCAAGTCATTGTGCATCACCTCCAGCCAAGACAACATGAGGAGCCTCACATAAGTAACAAACCCCTAATTGAAATCTGATAAGATTCTGAGTTTCTTCAAAAGTCATTCCTTAGTTAGAAAAATTACTAACACAATCAAGAAGCTCCCCACAGTTTGACCTAAGGTCATGATGGTGTTCTAAGGGAGACTGGGCAAGCTGGGGAATATCCTCTTCATGATATGGGGGGAATCAGGAGGGGTCTCTATGAATTGGATCTATTGTAAAGCATTTAAACAAACAATTTCATAGAAACCCTTGAAAACATAAAACATCAAGAATGATCCTTACATACCAGCACTGTTTCTTCTTGAAACCAATAGACTTGCACTTAGAGTTTCCATGGTGTTTTTTTTTAATGCCTCCAAAGATTGATGACACTGAGAAAAACACCCAATTTCTAAATGAATAAAGATCAACTGGCTAACCGACAAAGTTATGTAGTCAAATCTTTTTTCTCCCACAAGGGATGCCAAACACTATTGACATGAAAGTTTGTACACTTTCTTGAGGTAAGACCCTTAGATACCTTATGTAACATGGAAATGACCTTCAAATGTGGGACTTGTGCTTTGAGTATGAATCTCCAAAGAAGGTAGGCTTCCTTACAATCAAGATGCACCTAACTACTCTTGAGAGGAAAAGGGAGAAGGAGATGCATGAAATCAAACTACCTAATCTAATATAAATGGGGTGATGCACCTAATTAAAGTGGTTACAACTTTTTCCAGGAATGCACAAAACATCAATGGAAAAGCCAGATAAACTAGTCTTGACTCTATTCTACTCTCAAATAAAAACATGTAGGTTTAGGACTGATCAAGTGTTGAATGGAAAGACATCTTCATAGTACAAAATTTATCAACAATTTGAACACAACATAAGAATATTTAAATCTAGAAAGAATCATTTAGAAAAGTCAAGATACATGCACAAGTAATGAATGGCAAGAAAAGCTAAGGAAAGAGCTATTTCATTAATGGAAATCAAGGAATACAGTTATAGAGCCTAAGGCTACTGCAAGTAGACATGATAGAGCAAAGAGGAACACCCAAAATGTATTTACAACTGCCTTTTCTAGAGTTTAGGCATAACTCTAATATTACATTGAGTTCAAACTCTAACCAAGTAGAGTTGAGATTATAGAGGAGAGTAATAACTACTAAATAGAAGAAATCATGATCAAATGCACATTCTCATACTAAAAATCTAATCTTTATGTGCAAATCTAGCTCGAATAGATAGAAGCGGTGACCATTACTACTCTGGTTGGGTAGATGGATGAACTTGGTGGTGGGAGGATGAAAACTACATAAAATAGGCATGGAGAACACCCAAAAGTGTTTACAAATGATCAAACAGATCTGGTTGCTATTAAAGAGCTATTAGTTTTGTGTTCTCAACCATGTCAAATCAATTGTGTCAGTATTTGAAAATCAGCCTTGCCACATGGCCCAATAATCTTTCATCATTCTACCATCTCATCTAGTTTCCCTCCTATGTTAACCTATTGACTGCCTCAAATCATGGCTTCATAACCTTCTTTTCAATTTAATTGTCTTACCTTGTGAAACTACGACTACCCTTATCTATGTTTGATCATCGCATCACGAATTATCTTCACTTTATTCTCTTGACTGTGGTGACCCTACAACAGCACATGAATGATCAATTTGCATCATCACCATAGTTTGGGTGTGACAATGCTCTAACTATGTGATGATGCAAAACTGCTTATCTTGCCTTTAACACCCTATCGCAAGTACAATTTTGGTTGGCATGAAATGTTCTCAAACCTACGATCATTGAGAACTTAACTTCTTATGTTTTATTTTTCATGGTCATGACTTAAAGTCTAACTATATCTTGGATACTTGTGACCGTGTGAAGACAAGGTTTTGACCATAATCACCCAATTGCAACTATTATTTTTTCTTTTCCACTAACAACTATGACCATGCAAAGCCACAAAAATAGTTGTGTCTCTAGGTCATAACACAATCCTTAAATACATCATAAGCCAATGTGACACCATGAAAAGCTCAACTTAACCATTGATCACCCAATCACAACCTAACTATTAACTTTGATGTTTAACTTGCAACTATATGTACAAAGCATTTTGCAACTATGTTGACATGACCACAGGTTAGTAATAAACCATGTGACAAAGTGACTGAAGGCTTTTTCCATCTCATAGTCTTAACCCTAAGTTCAACATTTAACCCTATAACTAAGTTAAAACATTGAAATTGATTGCAGAATGTTTGACCCTTCACACAATTGCGACTTAAATATTTGAAGCTCTTCAATGGAGTGCATCGATTCAACTAATCAGATTTCATTCGATGGACAACTCCTTTGAAACTAACCCTTGCAATACAATGACTAAAGGATTTCAAATGCACCTAGCCCAACATGACACACATCACATACTCATATTCCCACATTAGTTAAACTTTGTGCATCTTCAAAAAGCACAAATATGTCAGTCATCAATCTTGGGAGATCTAATGATCATAAAAATGATGGACCCTTGAGGTATTCTTAATGAAAAACCTAACCTATGACCATGTGAACAAGGTCAATCACTACATCGTAACTATTAACTGGGTGCTAGCCCAAACCACTGCAAAGTTGCACTAATGGTTAAGCCATAAACTACAGTGAGTGTAATGCCCAAAATTTACAAGGAAAAAACACAACTAATTTTTTTTTTTTTTAATTTAATTTTGTTTTATTATAATTATTTTTTTCTTCTAAAGCAACAATGGTAATATTTATGGTTTTACATGAGCACATACATAGTCTTGTTAGGTTGATAAGAACTAGAAGATCCAAATACTAGATACTTGTTAGTTGGGGACTTGGGTTGTGATTTACTTTCAATCCTTAACCTACTTTGACCCTAACTAGAGTGTTTAGAATTTCATCTCACTTCTTTAATATAGGAATTTGGGATGGTAATTTTGATGTCATGATTATATGTAGTTGGGTTTAACTTCTTCAAGTCCTTGATGTTAGTATGCATTAAAATTTAACATAGATGAGTGTATTCATGTTGTGCATTATGATCATGGGTTTTCCAGTTATGCCATATAAACTAGGTTACAATACTCCTGGACATAAGCTCATTGCGACATTACTTGGGTGGGTAACAAAATTTATTATTAACTCATGCATGATTTAGAATTCTACATCTAGAGTATAATTTTATCCAATTAATGTGCCTCTTGGTCTATTATCATAAATTCATGTTTTAGTCAAATGTAATATATAATATCAATATTAGTTCACAATTTTGGACTGCAATTACACTAAAAAAATTATACAATACTTGCCATTACACTATTTAATTTTTAATGGCCATGTCATGGGATATATATATATAATCTCGCCCCCCCCCCCCCCCGCCCCCCCAACACAAAACTAAGTAAATGACATTCCTAAGTACTTAATACTAACATATTCTAATAATAACCACATTACATATTTATTTCCCTTAAAATTACATTTCCTAACTTGAATATGTAATAATCTATGTTATCTTGAGTTTAATTATTTATAGAGTTATCTTGAGTTTAATTATTTATACTTATTTGTACGTACTATTCCAAACTATTCATGTCAACTTGATACTACTATATGCATATATAATATTCAGATAATCCTTCTACTATTTAATTTTACTAATTTATTTCTAAATCCTATTACTATTTTCTATACTCTCAACTTATATTCTAATGTATCTATGCATCATACTAACACTAATCCCCATTTAAAGCTTCACTATTGGAGATTCTATATTATCCTAATTTCCATCTACTTAACATCCCATACTTCCCTTTACTAACCATTATCATGAATTGATTTTAAACCTTAAGACTAACCATCATATTAACTATCCCATTTAATAAAATAATGTAATGTATTGATAATTCCCCAAACCCCCTTACTTCTTAACACTAACACACATTATGTTATACACTATTCTCAAACATCTTACCTATAACTCCATCCACTAAACTTAGTGATACGTGCCCTCTTCCTAAGTCAAACCTAAATCTCTTCCCTAACTAAGGCTTTCTTGTAACATGGAAAGGTGGCAGTATACAAGGAATGTGAACTTGGTGTTGGAGAAAGTGCTTGGTGTGATGGGGCAAGGACTGGGGAGGTGTATGCATTTCCAAGAGGTGGTGAGGGCTTGGTGCAGGAGCACCCACATAAAATATTTTGGATGTGATTTATACATGAGGAATTTATCCCAATTTTGTCATTAGGATAATATCTTTTCTTGGGATTCATTTAGATTATTGTGGGGTCATTCTTCCCTATTCTATAATGATCTAGAGTTTTATGTAAGCCATTTTGGCAAGAAGTCTCTTTGGGTCAGCTTTCCTATTTTGTAAAAATCTAGAATATTTCATGGACCATCCTAGCAAGTATAAATAAAGTTTTTAGGTTTAGGTTTAGGTCAAGTTTTTGGATACAAAGTCATGAGGAGAAGTATAAATAGAGTTTTTATTTTTAGGTTTAGGTCAAGTTTTTGGATATGAAATTGTGGGGAGAAGAAACCTATAGGAGAGCAAGTGTATATATTGTTCAGATAATGAATTAATTAGGAGAATATTATTATCTTTCTCTTTCTGGTGCAGGTTTCTTTTGTTTTTTCTTCTATTGAGTTTATCCCTACATCATTTTTGGTATCAGATATTGGGGAAAGCTCCTGAGGAAATTAGATTTTATGTCTGGATCAGAGTCAAAAGCTAAAACATCAAACATGGTCACCAATGCTAAATTGGCAAAGAAGATGCAAGAACATGAGAAAATCAATAAGTGGTTATTCGATGAATTTGAGAAGCTGAAGGGCTGGATGGAAAAGAGAGCAAAGATTTCCTTAGAGCAAGAGGAAGAATATGAAGAAGAGGATACCCATGAGTAGGCGGTGGTTAACTTACCTGGAAACTAAAGATACTTCATAGAAGCCCTTGAAAGGGTTGGCAAGAAGGATGCCAAAGGTGACCTACCCATCTTCTCAAGAAAGATGGATGTTGATGATGTTTTAGATTGGATAAAATCCTTGACCAACCATTTTGAATGTGAAAATATATCAAAAAAGGACAAGTTAAAAATTGCCAAGTCAAAGTTGAATGGACTAGCCCTCATTTGGTGGAATTTCACTCAAGGAGAAAGGATCAAAGAAGGTAAGAACATGATAACTTCATGGGAAAGGATGTGTGCCAAGGTGAGAGAAACATACTTACCTAAGGATTATGAAATCCAACTTCATCGAAGGAGACAAATTTTAAAACAAAAGGAGCTAGATGTCACAGCCTATACTAAAGAATTCCAAAAATTAAGCCTAAGGGAAAAGAAAAGTGAATGTGAAAGTGTAAAAGTTGCTAGATATCTTAATGGATTGAGGTTGAACATCAAGAAGAACTTAATTTATTATGTCCTAATACAGTACAGAAATGTTATAAACTAGCATTGAAGGTGGAAGACAAATTGAAAAGAAGGCAAGAGCAAAATTGTAGAGGAAGAGGAAATTTCCAAGGAAGAGGACTAAACCATGAAGATCATACGAAGATATGGCAATAAACCAACCAAAGAAAAGGAAATTTTAGAGGTAACTTCAGAGGTAGAAGAGTCAATTCAAGAGGTGGATTTGGTGGTAGAAGGGCAAGTCTGGTTATTTGTTTCAATTTCAATAAGGAGGGACATTATGCATCTAGGTGTCCGCATAGAGCAAGTTCAAGTTCACAAGGTGAAAGAAGAACACATTTGGTAGAAGATGATGAATAGCAAGAGAAGCAGATGACTGACTCAGATAGTGTACCTGAGAGATGAGAAAGTTTAATGATGAAAAGAACACTTTTGAAAATGCCTACTACCATGGAACCACCACAAAGGAAACTATCTTTAGGACTACTCGCAAATCCAGAGGTAAGGTATGTAAAGTCATTATTGACTCAAGATCTACTAAGAATTTAGTTTCTCTTGAGATGGTTCAGAAGTTAAAACTTAGGAGGATACCTCATCCTTTTCCTTATAAGGTTTCATGGGAAACAAAAGGTCAACAAACTCTTGTAAATGAGCAAGCATGGATTGATTTTTGGATTGGAAAGTATAAGGACAAAAATTTGTGTGATATAGTTGACATGGATGCATGCCACCTATTATTTGGTAGGCCCTGGTAGTATGATTTGCAGTCATAACATGGTGGGAAACTCAATATATACACCATCAAGAAGGATGGAAAGGCGATTAGATTGATTCCATTTGATAAGTAGGAGATAATTTCCACAGCAAGTCAAATTGTGATATTGCTATCAGGATTTAACTGTGTGATTTTTGAGTCAAACTCATTGACCCATGTTTCATGAGTAGTGATTCAACATGAATCCATCTCGCATGAGAATAAATGGAACACTTAGCACTCATTGGATCTAGGTGATGCTCACAGGGGTGAAGCATCAGGACTTCCCGAGAGGTCACCCATCCCAGTACTACTCCAGCCTGAGCGCGCTTAACTATGAAGTTTCCTCCACAGTTAAACCCAAAGCTTGCAACCCCATTTGCAAAACCTTCACCAAGTGTTGTGCCTTATTAACCATTCATTACAAAGCACCTTAAGCTCATCAATTGATAAGTAGGAGATAATTTCCATAGAAAATCAAATTGTGATATTGCTATCAGGATTTAACTGTGTGATTTTTGAGTCAAACTCATTGACCCATGTTTCATTTGCTGATCATGAAGAAGTGGAAGAAAATAAAGAGAGGGAAGCCAAATTTATGATGGTTGATAAAAATAATTTTTATAGGACATGAAGGATGAACCTAAACCTTGTTTTCTTTTGTTGCCTAACCCACAACCACAAGAACCTGTTCGAAATGATAGAAAGGAGGCTGAAGAAAAGAAGGCAATTCTTAATGAAGTGAAAGAACTTTTGAATAAGTATGAAGGTTTGATTTCAAAAGGAATGCCAAAGTCTTTACCACCTATACAAGACATTAGTCATTCTATTGATTTCATTCCTACAGCTACTTTACCCAATAAAGCTACATACAAGATGACACCACAACAAAATGAAGAGATTGTTAGACAAGTAAAGAACTTACTCGATTTTGGCTTGATTACAAAAAGCTTAAACCCATGTGATGTACCTGCTATTTTGGCACCCAAGAAGGAAGGAACCTAGAGGTTGTGCATTGATTCTAGAGCTATTAATAAGATTACAATAAGATATAGGTTTCCAATGCCAAGAAAAGAAGATTTACTTGATTGTTTGGGAGGTGCAAAGTATTTCTCCAAGATTGACTTAAAAAGTGGGTACCATCAAATAAGGATAAGATTTGGAGATGAGTGGAAGACAACATTCAAAACCAATGATGGATTATATGAATGGAAGCTTGAAGATGGATAAAGATAAGGTAAGTGCTATACTATCCTGGCCACCCCCAAGAACAATTGGAGATGTTAGAAGCATTCATGGTCTTGCTACATTTTATAGGAAATTCACAAGAAATTTTAGTCATATATGTGCTCCTATGTTAGAAACTATTAAAGGGGGAAGGAAGTGTAAGTTTGCATGGATTCAATCAGAAAATGAAGCTTTTGAATTGCATAAGAAAAAGGTTAGTGAGTAGCCAATTCTTTCTTTACTTGATTTTAACAAAGTTTTCCAAATAGAATGTGATGCTAGCAAGGTTGCTATAGGGGTAGTTCTTAGTCAAGAAGGAAAACTAGTGGCTTTATCAAGTGAAAAACTCAATGAAGCCAAGTAGAAATACTCTTCATATGACCTAGAAATGTATGCATTGGTTCAAGCTCTCAAAATGTGGAGACATTACTTGTTGCCAAAGGAGTTTGTTGTGTATATCGATAACCAAGCACTTAGTTTTATGAATAGTCAAGACAAATTAAGTCATCGACACATGAAATGGGTGGAGTATTTATAGGCATATACCTTCACCATCAAGCATAAGAAGGGTATATCAAACAAGGTTGATGATGCTCTTAGTAGAAGGAATCTGACTATCTCCCAAATATAGCTAGAAAGTGTGGAAATTGAAGCACTCAATGACATGTATGTAGCAGATCCAAATTTTGGCAACATCTACAATGTATGTATGGAGTTTGGTGAAAGATATCATTCTAATTTTCTTGATTTTTTGATACAAGATAGACTTCTTTTCAAAGGAGGACAACTATGTGTACCTAAGTGCTCTATGAGGACAAACATTATCAAAGAGAAGCATAGTGGAACAATGGGTGGACATTTTGGTTTACATAAAACCTTAGAATTGGTTAGAAGGTACTATTATTGGCCTAAACTTTAGACTGATGTTAGAAACTTTGTAGAAACATGTATGATTTTTCAAAGGGCCAAAGGAAGGACTACAAATGTAGGGCTTTATCAACCTTTGCCAATACCATCTAGACCCTGGGAAAGCATAATGATGGATTTTGTAATGGGGCTACCACAAACACAAAAGGGGCATGATAGTGTATTTTTTTGTAGTATATAGGTTCAGAAAAATAGCTCACTTCTTACCATGTAAGTCAACCAATGATGCTTCTCATATAGCAGGTCTCTTTTTCAAAGAAGTCATAAGGATTCACGGGCTACCTCTCAACATAGTTTCAGATAGGGATGTGAAGTTTGTAGGACACTTTTGGAGAACCTTATGGAGAAAACTTGGAACCAATTTATCATTCTCATCAACTGACCACCCTCAAATTGATGGCCAAACAGAGGTAGTTAATAGAACATTGGGCAATTTGTTAAGAACACTCACAAGACAACATGCAGCAAAATGGGATGTAATCCGACCCCACGCTGAATTTTCATATAATGTCTCCATCAATAGAAGTAAATGAAAGTCATCATTTCAAGTGGTGTATGTAATTCATCCTAGAGGGATTTTTGAGTTAAGAGATATGAGTTCACAACAACAAGTTAGTATCCAAGGAGAAGGATTTGCTACAGCCATAAAAGAAACCCATGATGAAGTCAAAGCACAACTCCAAAAAACCTCTGACAAGTATAAGAAGCATGTAGATCTGAAACTAAGACACTTAGAATTCGATGTGGGAGATTTAGTATGGGAAAATATCAAGAAAGAGAGGCTACCAAAAGGTAAATCTACCAAGCTTATATTGAGAAAACTAGATCCTTGTCAAATATTGAATAAGTTTGGAACCAATGCTTATGAGATTTGATAAGATTGGTATTTCTCCCATCTTCAACATAGCAGACCTCACAACATTCAAAGCACCCAAAAAAGAAGTTGATATAGGATAGATTGCTGATACAGAAGACATTCAATGTCTACCATTTAAGCATACATCACAGCTAAAAAGGATACTTGACACCAAAGTCATATAGCAGACAAGAGGACAAGAGTCCAAGCAATATTTGGTAAAACTCAGAGGTTATTTGGATGTAGATGTTGTGTGGATGACCAAACAAGATATCAAGAAGCAGGGTACCACTCTACAAGCGCTCATCTCAAGTGGGCTTGAGATAAAATTTCCTAGGGAGTATGGTGCAGGAGCACCCACATAAAATATTTTGGACATAATCTCTACACGAAGAATTTATCTCAATTTTTTCATTACGATAAGATCTTTTCTTGGGATTCATTTAGATCATTGTGGGGTCATTCTTCCCTATTCTATAATGATCTAGAGTTTTCTGTAAGCCATTTTGGTAGGAATTCTCTTTGGGTCGACTTTCCTATTTTGTAATAATCTAGAATATTCAGTGGACCATCCTAACAAGTATAAATAAAGTTTTTAAGTTTAGGTTTAGGTCAAGTTTTTGGATACGAAGTTATAGGGAGAAATATAAATAGATTTTATAGGTTTAGGTTTAGGTCAAGTTTTTGGATATGAAATTACGGGCAGAAGAAATCTATAGGAGAGCAAGTATATATATTGTTCAGATAATGAATTAATTAGAAGAATATTATTATCTTTCTCTTTTTGGTGTTGGTTCCTTTTTTTTTTTTCTTCTGTTGAGTTTATCTTTGCATCAGGGCTACATCCCCTCACCTCACACCATCCATAGCTACCCTTGCACACTTAACTTGGATGAGCACTCAAGGAAGTTGTCTGACCCCTATCAAACTTGACAGTGCATTGATGGTGCTTATGAGGGGATGCATAAAGTTTGGGACAAGAGCTTTATTGGCCGCTTCCCAAATCTTGGTACTTAGTCTCCCTTATTTTATTTAAAAGAAAAATTTAAGACATAATGCCAATTTCTAAGGGAATAAGATCTTTTTTTATGGTTTACATTTATTTATTTATTTCAAAGGGGTATGGCTAAGCATGCAATTTATCTATAGATCTTTTTTTTTTAATATTTGTGATGTCCCTTTTAGATGCACATGACTCCTGTGGGTCTTCTTAGGCATGTGTTTTTTGAACTAGGTAAATCCATAGGTTCCTCTAAGACTTAATTATTTTATTGATCTTTATCAGATAATAATCTAGGGGAATATTCTGGTTGAATATTATATTCTCTCTATTAGACAGTGGGTATTTTCTCCAATCCTCATACAAAATCTAGAAAGTTTGACATGCATTCCCAAGCTTGCTTAGACTTGTTTATTTCATGTTTTCTTAAGTTATGTTTTCCCATTTAGTCTACCTTATTTGCTCCATTATGGTGTTATGAATTTTTATGAGTGTGATGTTATTCTAGAATCATAATGAATATCTCATGATTACTACATCTATCAAATTCAGTTGAACAATACATTTAATTCATGTAGTACAATTGAAATGATAGGTCAATTCAATCTATTTAAAATCTACTAATTAAGATCCTCTCTTAAACAATGAGAATTTATATGATATTTCTCGTTGAGCTAATTACTTTATGGATACTATTTTCATGAATAACATATTTGAAATACAGTCTCCTCATATTATTTCATGACTTGAAAATGACTACAAATCACATATACTGGATACATTCCAATGATCATTAAATACAATGGATTCTTTACTTGAAATGATTTCTCTTTGCATTCCAACTATATCACCAATGATATTCAAATACTTGTAAATACACATCATTAACAATGATACAATTACATCTATACAAAGTCCTATATTTCCAGCATGCAATCATACATCATAAAAAGTGAATGAGATAGAAATATACAAATGACAAGTTTCTTTTCCACTTTTCTTCCACTCGTGGGCAATACAAGCTTTCTTTTATAGATCCAAAAACACAAAACCTACAAAACATTTACACAAGAACCATGGAGGCTCACCTCCCATCCTAGGCTTCTAAGAAGTCACCCACCGAGTAGGGGAAACAAGGCTCAAATGGGGTTGCACTCAAACATTTCACAATGCATGAAAGTCCAATATCACAAGACATTTACAACCCTCCAAGATTTAATACAATGATTCACCATTAGAATCATGAAACAATGGGTGAAGGTGGGCTCTCTAAAGAGGAGAATTCCATATCAATATACGCATATACATCTATAATTACATGATGCCTCTTGAAGGCTGTCAAATACATCCTCCTCGTCACATCAATACACTTATGCCTCCCATAATACAAATGCCTCTTCAAGGCTATCAACATGCACTTATACCTCCTATAAAAAACAAGGCATATGGCTTCAATGGAGTCCATACTCCATGAACAACAAAACCATCTCCAAGAGGAAAATATCTCAACATCAATGTCGAGCCCAACTAACCCCTTCACCCAAGGCATCTCTTCCCTCCCAAGGGTGAGTGAAGCCTCCACACCCATACAACATTCCATACACAAAATCAAGATAAAATGCAAGATAAATTCATCACAACATTTACACATTAAAAAAAATGCAACACCACATACATTACATATTTCCATTCACAATATGAACAAGTGCAATGAGGATCATGGTATGGGCACCAACCTTTGTCCAAGCTAATGGCAGGAGAAAGTTGTTGAAGAGCTCCCTATTTCCTTAGCTTCCTCTCCAAACCCTAATTGTCTCTAAACTTAGAGAGTGGGTGAACACCCACTAGTTTGTCCAAACTCCCTTAAAAAGACCTCCAACCCCACTATCTCCATTTTTGGCAAAAAATGAAGCCCATTTTCTCTTACACTATTGTCCCTTCTAAACATAGGACCTAGACCAAGTACGAAGAAAAGGTTAAAGTCATGTGACAACTCTAATTTTGAATTGGTGGAATATTGCATTGGTTAAAGGATCCCCTAGGTTAGCTAAGCACTAAAATGGTCAAATTTAGGCCCCCAGCATGTTATTCTAACATCTGGGTAGCTTACTTACACAAAAAAGGCACTTTGGAACCACCTATTAACCCTCTAAAATCCTTGTCAAGTTTATATTCAAAGTTCCCCTTGATGGTGACCCATCCTATTCTTTCTCCAAGTGGATTTGATTAAAAATTTTGAAGGGCATTTAGCTTAAGGTTAAGTGTTTCCATGAGCAAAACCCTAGGTGAAATGTCATCAATACATTAATTACAAGTGCCAAGTGACACATTTAAAACACATTACACATCACCATGACATGTCCCTAATGTATTTATGAGATTAAATTTACCACACACATGCAAGCTTACATTTACAAAATAAACATGTCACAATGAGGTTTTTGAATCTTCCAAAGATTTGCCTTGGCTAAACCGTGTTTACATGAGTTTGGACCTTGTTTCCCCAATAAAATTCCATGGTTCAATTGCCTACACACTAAACTTAAACATCAATGAAAAAGAATATAAAATGCATGTATATAGGTACATGACAATTTTCATATTGAATAATTTGCATTAACATACTCAGTTGTCCTAACCAACTTTATTTTCTATTAAACATTTATTTTCTAATCATTTTCATATAAAGCATCAAAAATATTAAAATATCAGAATTTACATATCAATATTACTATCTAATCAAATGATCCAACTAACATTCTAAACCACATCATAATCCATTTCCAATCATATTGATGAAATGTTGCATCTACAATGTTAAATTAGCCAACATGATAATTAGTTTCGAATACATGTCTCAGATCAAATGTCCTAAATGTAAACATCAAAACTAGCATCCTTTGATTCAATTAAATATAGTTTGATTACTAATAGTATCTCGTTATCATTTTGAGATAATACATTATAAAGTGTATCAATTATGTCAGGTATTGAAATATTTTCATAGTCATAGAGTTTCTTCAAAATCAATCACAGAATAAATTTATTATACTTTATTGGGCCATAAAATATATCCTTGTGAATATCAACATATGCACCTAATACTAGTTGCACAATAATTAACTTAGTACATTACGTCATATCAAGTTCTACCATGTAGACCCTCATCCAATCTTGATAAAAATTTTAATCAATGACTATTAATAATATCATAAGGGTGGTATTGATTCATCTATCCATAATAACCATCTAATTCAATTATCTTAATAGGTCATAAAATATCAGGAACCCATTGACATAGTTTTCTAAGTTATGGCACCTCAAGTCTTTATTCCATAGGGTCTTAGCTTATCAACCTAATGTAATTCAAACATGATACTTAGCACAATAATGACTATAATATACATTAGTCTCAATAAGATTTCAGGTTCATTATAAATCAAGGCATACTTAGATTCCAAGACCTTCTTACCATCATTCTATCATAGGTGTGCAGTAATAGTCTATAATTCAAAAGAGATAGAACATAACATCTGATCTCCTTTATTCCTCCTAGATCTAACCATATTCATGTTATTAATATTTATAATTAGGTACTAGGGAAGGGGCCTTATAGTGAGTAAGTGATAAAGGGCAGTCACATGGTTGCAACTTAAAACATTCACAAAACATAACAAGCAATATGAAGAATTTAAGACTTAGGGATATAAAGAAAATACATTTTGACCAAGATTTTGCATATCCCTCTAAATTTTTCATGGCAATCAATGAATAGTCCAAAGGACGTGGATCAAGGCTACCACCTTAGTTTTGATGAGATTGGTCAATATCGAAAAAAATAGGGGGAGAACAGAGAATAGTTCTCAATGAGAGGGGGGCCTTGGGTCATTATTTGATCAATCTATGCATGGCCAATTTGACCTAATTGCCTCTCCTATTGTAGATTCAAAAGAAATTTCTTGTTCTCCTCTGTACTTGGGTCAAATGTACATGTAGAGGTGCTTCCAAGTGCATCTTTGATGTAATTCATTAGTTCCTTATTTGAGGCTTTGACTACTTCTTTCTCTACCTTTAACTCTTCTAGTCTATCTTTGATCTTCTCATTGGTTGATTTCCATATGTTAACCATGGAATCTTGCATGTGAATACCAATGTTGACCATTCTGATCTAAAAAATCATTGACAATGAACTCATGAAACTTTCCTCATTCTAAGGTTCTGTTATCTTCATTAACATATGACCATTAGAAGAATTAGTGGCCAATAATACTATTGTCTTTTTCTTCTTCTTCTTCTTTGATTGTGGATGAGAAGAGGTATCTTGCATGATGAGATATTTGGATGGGGAAACTTCCTCACATCTTCACTTTTTCCTATAAATAGTCTCTTCCAACCATGACTCGGTTGAAAGGACATTGATTGCCAACTAAAGGGTAGTCGGATTGAAAATATTCCTTGCCACTGGGGATGTTTCCTTGCTCTGAGTGGCAGTAAGAAAAATAGACACCTTAGTAACTAAGAGGGCCAAGGTATCACCCTACTAAGATACATCTTATTCTTGACCATCCATGAGATTATTGTCACCAATATGGTTGATGACTTGCACAAGGGAGGAAGGCTTGGCCACTAACTTCTCTTGCTCCTTCCCTTTGTTCTTTTCCTTATCCCCAACCTTTCTTGTGTCTGGCAGAGAACCTCCTCAACAAGTTGGGATAATTTGGACATTCTTTTTCAAAGGTTGATCTCCACCTCCACCAATGAACTAAGTTGGACCCTTTGATGTTGAGGTAGCAACAATGGTGGACGTAGCTATAGTTGACTGAGCAATTTTGGAAGCTACTCCACTAGTAGAGTCTGTACTTCCCATTCTATTCTTTCTTACTTTGGTCCATTCCACTTATTTATCTATCCTTTTGATGATCCCATTGTTGAAAATATAGATGGAGTAACTGAGAGGGGAGTGAATCAGTTACCATAAAAACAAATCCATAGATCCCTTAGATGTCTTACAAACTAGTTACTGCTATCACTTAGTAGCCACACAAAAAAATGTTGTAACTCGATAGATGTATGTTAACTTATTATTGATCTTTAAGCATTCACAAACATTTGACATGCTTGCATAAAATAAATAACATCAACGCAAGAGACACCAAATTTAACGTGGAAACCCAATATGGGAAAAACCACCAAGTAACTAGCTACCAATTTTCACTCTTCTAAAGTGAGCCCTGTTAGGTTAGATTAAGAAAAAAATTTAAAAAGTGTTTCACAAATTTCTTTGGTATATTCTCATTATTCTACATCTTGAACGATTATTCAGGTGCACTCGCTTGGCACAATTTATGGATTATCATGCACGCAATAGAAGTTAAGATGATATTATGTAAATGCATGCTGATGGTTTTGCATTTAAAGACAAGAAAAAATTGGCTACACTTTAAAGAAGAACCTTGTAATCTCAAGCTTCCGTTGGTAGCACACGGTGTAAATTCATTTGGATATATGAGATCTAATTACTCAATGTGGCATGTTTTTGTTATTAAAAATAGCATTCCTCCTTAAATGTCCATAAAGAGGGGGTAAATAATGTTGTCAATGATTGTACCAGGTATTTTTTTATTTAATAGTTATCTAGATTAATTTATAAACACTACATCAAAATGGTCATAATAATTATATAATGTTTATGTTGATTCAATTAAGTAAATACCAAGTTAAAGATATGAATGTGCATATTGAGCCCCTTATTGACGAGCTGTTGAAGTTATGGAATGAGGTTAGTATGTATGACATCTCTAAATCAATAGGACAAAGAAAATTTCAATTCCATGCAATGCTTGTATGGACAATACATGATTCCCCCTAGGCTAACTCATTTTTATAATATGGTATATTGTTAAGGTTGCATATTTTTTATATGTTATAGTGCTTACACATTATTGTTGTATGTTTAAGTTGTGCATAATATTTTTACATGATCTTTTAGGTATTTGGAGAAAGAAAAAATTTGCATATCCAGTTTGTGGTCCAAAGATGAAATCTCGTCATTAAAGAAGTTTAGGAAAGCAAGTGTTCGATGAGTTTAGGCACTTTTTCCACAATAATCATAAGTATCGAATTACTAAAAAAAAAAAAAATTGATAAGAAAGAAGAGATAACATCAAAGACACAAAGAATGACACCTCGTCTATGAAAGATGGAATACAATAAACTAAATCGCCAAGGTCATTCCATCCAATGATTTTTGTTTGAAATTTATATTTTGATATTGTCTTTTATTTAGTAATGATGTAATTGATTCTTGTGAAGGGCATCAAAGAATCAATGACCAACTTATTAGAGGAATAAAAAGTTATCCTAGGGTGTTGTACTACAAGGATCTCTCAATCGTGCATTTTTTTATGCTATGCATATTGGAAAGAATGTAACAAAGACACTATGGAAAATATTGGATTGAAGGCATGACAAAGAAAAAATTGTCAAAATTTGTAATGACACTCATGAATCCAATCATGCACTGAAAAATTTTCATTGATTCAAATAGAAATAGATACCGCATAAACATGAGTGCCCTTCATTGGTTATTAATGGAGCAGCAAAATGATGGATTAAAAGAAGTCAAAAAAAATTAAAATAAAAAAATTCCACAAGATTTGTTGTAAATATAAATGGTCTTGTATCAAAGAAAGGTGATTTTGGGCCAAGGTTGAAAACCCATGGTTGGCATACCTTCGTCAAGGTAAGTCATGTTCTATATTTATAATATATTTGTAAAATTGTATGTACTTTTTATTATATTATTTTATAATATATTGAAAAGATCATTTTTTAATTATTGCAATACGTCCTACCTCTATCCCTCTCACCCCAGTTTGATAACAATGTTAAACAAGTTATATGTGATCTTGGAAAATACATAATGTTAAAAGTGTTATTTCTTAGATTTTTTGTACAGATATTATATTTATTACTTGTTTTACTTTTTATATAATTTATTGTATATTTTTAAAAAAAAATTATTTATATGTTCTTGTGTGTTGAATCTCTTTTAGGTGGTTATCATCTAAAGAAATTGATATAAAAGTTATAAAACATTGGAAAAGAAAAATTCTCTAGCTTATGTGTGAAATGTAAAAGTATCTACTTTCAACTTTCTTCAATGCTCAAGAATACTACCTCATATATCAAGTTGAGGAGATTGAATTGTGTGGGCATGTACAAACTAGGTCAATGTAGAGGATTGAGAAGCACTTAAAGTTTATGAAGGGTTTGGAATGAAAAAGATTACATTCTAAGGCTTTTATGGTGGATGGATATATGGTATACTAGACCATAGTGTACATTAGTGAATATCTTCTCAAGTTTGCAGCAAATATTCATGTAGATCGCATTTGAGATTCCAACTCTATTAACAAATTCAAAGGGGAGTACTTGATGGGGAAAGGTAGATTGAGGAAATTGAGAGGTAATTATTAGATGTTATTGTAGTTTATTAGTTCTTATAAATCTTCAATATGAGTTATTTCTAAGTAGTCTATTTGGTTTCTTTATAGTTGATCGTGAGTGGGATACACTACATTTGTATATTGCAAAAAAAATTGATTGGATGGTGGTATGGATTCAACAATCTCAAGAAAATGGTCACTCATTAACATGGGACAGTATTTTATCATTGGTTAAAGAAGATCATCATAATTGAGATCTCAATATTATGCCAATGGTACTTGATATAGCATATGGTTTAAGAGGTAGAAAGGTACGTATAAGATTACTAATCATGTTTAATATAACCTCACAAATTGATGTAAATAATCTTGATAAGTGTGAATAATTACAAATCAAACACCACAACGCTATGCACTACCATAGTTGTATATTTTACATTAAAAAGTTAGAGGAAACGAAGAAAACGTATGACTCTAGGATAAGTGCAGTCTTTGAGGTCACTAATATTTCATCTAGAAATGGCATACATCCTCAACAATCTAAAAATTGATACTATGGAATTTTGAATGATATACTTGAGTGTGACTTTATCTCATTCAAATTAGTTATATTTTTTTTAAAATGGTACAGGATATAGCTAAATCAAAATGATCCTAATAGGACTATTATTGAACATGATAGTAGATTTACAATGATTAATACAAGGTCATTTGAGCCAGTTGGAGATGAGCCCGATGTTCTTCCAAGACAATGTGAGCAATTATTTTACTTTGGCGTTCTGCATAAACGAGGCTGGTCATTTGTTGTTAGACATCATCAAAGAGGAAGGTCGGTAAAGTATAATGTGATGGAAGAAGAAGATACTAAAGAATTAAAAGATGAAATAAATGATGGTCACGAATGACTATTACACAATGATGAAGAAGAAGAAGATGATGATGATTCTAGTGATGCTTACAATAATGGTGATGATGATGATGACAATCATGATCATGACCATAGTGATGATCAAGGTGATGATGGCCATGAAAATAGTGATGAAGATGATGATGATGGCGATGAAGATGGTGGTGGTGTTGGTTGGGATGATGATGATGATGATGATGAAGGGGACAAGTATGATGATGGTGATGATGATAGTCACGATGATGACATGGATGAAGAGGATGATCAATGAAATGTATGTCGAGGTATGATCAATGTCACGTATGAGATATTGATTTATTCATAGAAATTTGTTTGACTTGTATATATTTATAATTAATTTATTATGTGTTGAACTCTAATGTCATGGAGTATATATAATGATTTTGCATAGGTACCACACATAAAGTAGAGGTAAGGAATTAAAAAATATACAATGATTTCAATGAATACATCATGTAATTTTTGTCTTCTATGTGATTTGTAGCATACATATCATGTAATTTTTGGCTAACTTAAGAAAAATAATTTACATATGCAAAAAAGTTAATGCCTTTGATCAGGATCATGCACAATAACATGGATTGACAGGTATAAATCAATAGACCCTATAGATACAATTTATTATTTGTGTGTCAACTCTTTACTGTCCATGTCAACTTTAATCCTATTATGTCTCTCATTTGATGGATTTTAGGTAGCACCAAATAGGTATTTGCTTGATCTATCTTCCTCAAGTAAGGAAAATGCGAGAATAGAAGACAAAAGTGAGACATCTAGTAGGTCTAAAATAGGGAGATCAAAGAGGTCAAACGATTAAAAGAAAATTCAATGAACAAATTCAATTTTTCCTTGCTGAGGTGGGGTCATGTTCTTATGATAATGAGACCAAAAATGACAGGAAGGTTTCCTTAAGATACTCACATCTTCAAAAAGAATGGGTAACAAAGCAACTACCTCCAATTAACACTAGTTTTTCTATTACCAAAAGGATATATCGCATAACTCCATCTTCATTACATGGTTTGGGCTTATTTTCCATGGATGGCATAAGGTCAGTTATAATAAATTTGTTGAATTGATGGAGTATGTAGGACCTTGTTACAATTATAATAATTGGATGTGGATTGTGCAATATAAAAAAGGTATGTGTAGGTATGTATTGTTAGCAAATTATATACAATGCAAAGAAAATGATCAAAGTAAAAGGCTCATAGTGTATATTGATGGAAGGCCAAAAAAAATAGAGAATATTGTAGGTTTTATAAATAGTTCTCGACCTGTGTCAACTGATAAGCGGTTGAATTGTATATTCGAGGCATGCAGGAGAAATTGTGTTTTTGTATGTGCGATAAAATAAATATGGGGAAGAGCTTTTGATAAATTACAATTTGAATCACGTGGATACAAAAAATTCACTATCATGGAACTGGTAAGTATAACATTTAAACCAATTGCCTCCAATTAATATTGACTCCAATATACTATCTACTGTTTTATTACTAAATTTGTTGATAAGTCCATTACTTTCATTTCTCTATTGATTAATAAGAATTACTAATCTTTATCACAAGGCGACATGGATCCACCACAAGGCACAGGCGAGGATGCTCCTCACACACCTTCTTTAGCAAGGGTAAACCTTAATTAGTGTAATCATACAAATTATGTAGAAATAAATGTCATGTTATTGTATTTTTTTATTTATGGCTTTGGAGTTCTTTTAATAGAATTTTATTGATATTGATGTCACAACTTGATACTTATTGATAGGAAAAAGCAAAAATGACAACAATTCAAATGCAATCTGAAATTGAGGTGGCATTTTTAGATGACATCGCATGTAGTGTTGATCTCGGCTTCATGGCTACTGAGATGATAAATAAGTATAGTAAAGAAATTCTTACCCTTGTCCTAGAGCAAAACAAAATTGAGTAGACAGAGGCACTAAAATATGAATTGATACGTAGAGTCAATTGTATGAAGATAAGCAGTAATTAATCTGAAGCAATAATAAAAGTTCAATAGATGTTTATATTTTATACTATCTTATGGATGATGATCTAAAATATGATGTGTTCTTCTTATAGGATTTTTGATACCTGTGAAACATAGTCATCATGGTGAGGGTTGTAGCGCACAGCATTCATGTAAATAATCCTTAAACCTTTAACTATTCATTTAACCTTTGCATGCATTATTGACTCAACTTATAATTGGGATGCTTCTGGTACCCCATTTGATCTTTATCCATTGAAAATGTATTTGCTAATAATGTATTCTTCAGCTCATGATGAAGTATGGATGCCTCATTCGATCACCACTCTGATATTGTCAACTGCATTATCAGTAACAAGGAGCTTGTAGGCATCTTCGTCTGTACCAACTACAACCAGCAAAACCTTGTTGTGTTATATATGTTTATGTTCTAATCATGCATTGAAATTTTTTTCTTGGGTGAATTTTATACTCATGGACCTATTTTGTTCACTAATATACACACCTACAGCTGATACAAGAACTGAGACCAGTACTACTAAAGCTGAACTATTTTTTGAATCAGCCCATGTTACTAGTATTGGTTCATTTGTGGGGTCATTGTTGAACAAGAAAACTATGTTTCCATTAAAATTACCAAAGCTTCTATGTGCTTTGAAATTGCTATTATTTACATTGGAATTGTAGTTTACTTATAGATAACTTATTTTGGACTAATAATCCCATGATGTTTATGTAGGAATTGATGTTTTTTATGATGCTCTTTTTGAAATGACATTGAAGCTATATGGGACCACCATACAGAAAAGGTATGTAGCTTCATATCATTGGTACAATATTTTTCTTTTCTTCCATTTATTGTACTATATTAAATTTATGTATCTTAAAAAAAAAAAATTCAAAAAAGGTGGAATGAACAGGGTCCTAAATTAAAAATTTAGCTCATTGAATCTTTAGAAGACCTCTTTGGAAAAACCATTGTTGACAGTGTCCTACTTCTTAAAAGAACATCCAAACATATAAATACTGTGAGGGACCAATATAGAAGGACTCTAAAGGATAACCCTAAGTATGAGAGTCCTCTTATGATTCCACTCATAGAGTGGAATCAAATAATGGAAGATGCAAAAGAGAAAAGGCTACAAGGTAAAGGAATTGCACCAGAAGAGGGCAAAAGAAGGTATGTCATGATAGTATTAAGTAGAATGTAATCATGCGCTAATTAGTGATCTTTGTAAATATACAATATAATATGTTTAAAACTTTTCATAGACTATAGGACACATCAAAAGCTATGGAAATGAGAGTACAAAAGGTTGGCCAACACAAACTTGACTCTAGTAGCTATATGAAACATCACTCTTGACTTGTAAGTAGAAGCAATGGAACTTCATATCAATTTTTTAATATAAGGTTGCAAATAATTTTGTTTAATCAAATCATACATGCAAAACTGACGACATTAAGCAAAAAATATCAGGCACAAAATTCAATGTAGAGCCCATGGATGAAGACAAAAAAATTGCCTTTAAGGAAGGCTATAAAGTCATGGTTGCACGCCTACACCAAGAATCCAAAAGCCATGTCGAGAAATCTGGTGCACCAGATGAGACATGGGTAAATTGGTCAAATGAAAAGTAAATCAAATTGAATAGTTGAGAAATTTCATATTTGGTGTTCATTTCCAACATAAATTGACTATTTATGTTTTATATATCAAAAAATAATAATAATGTTCATGACATTTCACTGCAGCCTTCAAATCCTATCACAAAACATGTGTGTGACAAAGGCCATGATGTTCATCACAGTAGTGGAGGTATGAATTTTCTATTGGAAATAATTATGTAATTATTAATAGAATTAAACATCTTCAATTGCAATTGGTCGTGTAACCTTTTTTGAATATTTTAGAGCATGTTCGAAGTGTTCAATATGTTGAGGTGGCGGCTGATCAAAATGTTACTGTACATGATGCAACATTGTCAAGTAAAGAAAAATGCATGTTATGTTCTACTGGTTAATGAAATACTTGTAACAGTAAAAAAAAAAATCTGAATTTAACCCATTTACTTGTTATTGCACCAGGCACCCCCTTTAGTGTAGTAGCCTCGGGCTCCTCAAGAGGGGGAGAATGAGGAAAATATCGATGCTCCAATCAACCTTTTCCTTAAGAAATCTAAGAAGAAGAAAATTGAATTTTTGAAAATGCTCTTTGATAAACTTTGTTGGATAATGAAAGAATGTTGTTTTAAGTAATTATCTATGAATGTTTTGTATTTATATTTAATTTTATGTCATATTAATGAATATTGTTTTGTGTTAATGAATTCTTGATTAATGTTTAATATTAATGAATTTTATATCATATTAGTGAATGTTATGTGATTGTATTGATTGAATGTTATAGTTCATTGGATGAATGAATGAATAGAGTATGTAATTAGATGTTAATGGGGAATTTAGACTAATGATAGGGAGAGGGGGTTGAGACCAGATGAGCTCCCACCTTCATGTGGTTGGCCTTGTTAAGTAGAGAATATTAAAGTATTATCGAAATCAAGTGAAGCTCAAACTAACATACCTTCATTATTTAATCAATTTCATTCATTCTAGGCCTTTTCTCATAAGTACATTTTTAATGTGTCATTGTTGGGCAACTATCAAATAAAAAACTAGAAGGGCCAATACTCAACTTGTCTAGCATGATTCGGGTTCATTTTGTGTAAGTATTCTCTTCTTGAATGTGTCAAATCTACATGGTTTATTATATTCAATTTAACTTTTTTACAATTTTGAGTTTGATTTGTTCATTTATCTGCATGTGAGAAAGATTTTGTAAACTGAATTGAAATGCATTTTTAAAAGTATTTTGTAGATAAACTTAATGTAGATATCACCTTTGCAAATAATTTTTGTGTGCAAGACGGTATGACAAACAAAGCAGCATGGAAAGTTTGTGGAAGAGATGGAGACTTAGTATAGAGCAACCAAAATAATGGAAGAACCTCAATGCTTAGGATTGAATGCTAAGAGATGGGTCAGAAGACTAAGATGAATCGGTGAAGGTAAATCAGAGATAGATGAATTAGTTTGAATCAATTTAAACTGCCATAAGAACTTATATTTTGGAGATAGATAATATATTTGTGGAAGTGACTGATTGATTGAAGTTGATAGTAGGCATTAGATGTCTCAAACCCATACTAAGGGTCATTGAAGAATAGTTTGAACAAGACTATGCCTCTACATGAAATGTGTTTGTAATGGATCATGTGAGATTCCTCCTGAAGGAAGTTAAGTATAAGTTTTCAATGATGTTGCTTGCATCATCTACCCAACTCTTCCAATGGATTCTTCAACATCCCATGAATGCATGCAAGATTTCTAACACACGTGCATACCTTACCCAAGCCTCTATCATGTTCTTCTTCAACTTTGTTCTACTATTTGGAGATATTTCCAGCAAGACACTTAAGGAATGTCTTGCTTAGCACCTTGTTTCAATCATGGCCATGGTGAAAACTTGAAATAAATGGAACAAAACAAATGAGAACATGAACCTACTCCTACTCCCAACTTCAAAACCATGAGCTTGTGTAATCAAGGTGGAAACAAGACTAACGGATGCATTGACAAACCTACAGATTACCCAATAGATAAAGATTAACAACAGTGGAAAAATGTATACACAATCAATATCGGAATATGCATTCAATTTTCTAAAGGCTATTAGAGAATCATGTCCAAGAAATCTAGAGAAAGAAGTACAGTTCTCCAATCGAAACACAAGGTACAGTCCGAGTTGCACCAAAAACCAAAACTCTCACATTACATTAACCTTCAAATCACCATCCTACCTCCATCACTTATCTTCATTACAATTGATTGCATAATATATGCAATGAGAATGAATTTTAAACTTCCTAAAGACTCCTATCCAAGTGTGCAAGCTTGATGACCGTTGACATTCCAAAACTGTCATTTTGCAAGAAAATCTTGTCAGCAACATTTTACAACTTTTTGCATTTTTGACATTTTATGCTACCACATGCCTACTTGGAACCTCAAATAGGTCCAATGGCTTACAATTAACATATCCAATACAAATTTGATGCATTTGTGACCTTGCATAGCATCTTAGACCTTAGGGGTCTCTAACCCACTTTATACCTTAGGGGTCTTTGGCTCAATAGAGTTAGCCTTTCTTCAAATTGTCCATGGCATCAGCTGTCATGCTATGGTATATCATTCTACACCATGTTTATTCAATTATCTTATCTCAATTTTATTGCAGCTAATTTTTTTTCAAAGGACTACATTCAAGTATTTATCTAGGCAGTTAATTTACTCACTACTTGCATCTTTGTTTGGCAACAATTTAGAAATATGGTACAGTCAAAGCTTAGTTCTCATCTCAGAGCTATTTCCTAATCCAAAGGTTGCATTGGATTCTCTTTCAATTTGGTAATGCTATATACCCATAGTCCTAAATCTAAAGAAACTATTCAATTGTAATGTTCTAAGATCTCTTATATTCTTGTATTTTTTAAATGTGTTGTTGCACAAACTCACAGGTCTAGAGATTTTACATTAATAAAAAAGCCAAGAGTAGAAGATTGTTCTTCATATATTTATGTGTTAGAGTAGAAGATTGATGGATTTAGAAAATAGTATAATGTGATTCTCCTCTTGTGTTTATTTCGACATACAACTATTAGAGATTAAAAAAAGATCTCTCATACCATAATTAACTCAATTGTACTCGTCGGTGTGTGCAGCATGACGTATTTCAACTGGGACATGCAAATAATATTGGGTAATAGTGTTGTTGCATGGGTAATTCCAAAACTATACATGATCATCATCATATCGGTATTAATAATGAGGTTGAGGGCGAAGACAAGAATGATGAGACTGACAAAATTGTAAAAGACATCTTTAGGATAATAGAAATTCTTACAAATCAAAAGGTACACCTTTCACTTCTTGACAGGGTCAAACAAATTTTCACTTGTGTTTATCATTTAAATTTGGGGATTCACTGTGATAGGTCTTCAATTTGGTTATTCTCATAGAAATCTTTTGGCACTTTAGCCAAACTTGACCATCTAGCTTTCTCGAACATCAAAAGTTAGTAAATGAATCAGTCAAGTCTTTAAGGTAATTATTTTTGTGCAGGTCCAAGTTTTGCAAAAAATACATTGGACACAAACTTTGTGGGAACTCAATCTCATTCCATATACTTATTGACAACTCTGTTAGATTTTTCAAAGGCTCAGGGAGATGGGATCTTGACATGCTCAGGACAAAAAATAATTTCAACTTCAATATTCTTATATCCAATTTTGACATTCTCCTTCACATTGTTAAATCCTTGAGCTCTCCTTTGATTGAATACTTCAACTCCTATGCAATTAAATCATAGTGTTTGAGGTCCTTATCTCAACTAAAATTTAACTCTTTTAATGGTATTAATAGTAGTAATAGCAGTACATTATCTCTAATTTGAATCTCTTCAAATATAAGTGCAAGGATAATGATACAATACAAAAAAAAAAAAAAATTAGTTTAAAACATAATATAAGTTTGACAGCTTCAATAATTTTGAAGGACATTTTTCTATTTTCTAAAGTACTTATTATGTTTGCTTATTAATTGCATTTTAACCAATGGCTTTCAAATTACTGCAAAATACTTTAATTGCTAATATTTAGATGCTAACAGCATTCATCTTTCCTAGAACACTACATTACCTAGCCACCCAACTAAGGTATCCCTGCTCATGCTCCTTCAAACTATCCTCTATATCTTGAAAAGTTACTTTTTTCTCTCCTCAATATTCGTCATGCTCTTCAACCTTTAAATCTTCATCGTTTCCCAAATGTTTGTGGGTCACCTGGGAGAGTTGGAATTAGCAAGAGCTTTCATAGAAAATGTCGAAATTCAAGGATTTGCTTATGGAATTTTGGTTAGTACCATTTTGAATAATTTGTAGACAATCCAAGACTGGGTTTTTTTTTTATAGTAATTATGAATTTAGTTCAAATAGTTTATAACAATGAGTTGCTTTATTGTTTGGAGAACAGCATAGATTTGAATGTCAAGTGCAGTACAAACACTGGGTGGGAAAACTTTTGGAGCCAAGAAGTACAAAATGCTTTGAATCATATGACAACAATCTATGATTCTAATGACTGTCATTGCCATCCTTCTCAAATTACTCTATATCTTTGTAGAGCCTGCATTGCATGTCATTGGGCAAAATAAAGAAATAGCTGCTCAGGGAGCCATCTTTGCAAAAGGACTCATTCCTCAATTGTTTTCATTTTCTTTGACTTCTTCCTTGCAGAGATTTCTACTGGCTCAAAATATAGTGGCCCCTCTTGCCTATATTTCTACAGCCACTTTTCTACTGCATCTTCTTCTAAGTTGGGTAGTTGTTTACAAGCTTAGGTTTGGCCTGTTGGGAGCTTCATTAACCTTGAGCTTTTTATGGTGGATTCTCACCATCACAACTCTTCTTTACATATTGTGGAGTCCAAGTTGTAAGGATGCAAGGACTAGCTTCTCATGGATTGGGTATTTAGAATGCAAAGTAACACCTGAAGATAAATATCCAAACTAATCACCAACCAGGATGTCGTTGGTGATTAGTGTAGATATTTATCTTCAAGTCTTCTTTTTTTAACATTCTATATTCGTCAACCTTTCAACCAAACTTGGTTGAAACCTAACCAAGGTTGGTCTAACTTTCAACCAACCTCCATCGAACTTTCGACCAACTCACTGACAAGGGCACTGTCATGGGCTTGGCATCCTTGTCGGATGGGTTAGGCTTTCGACGACCACAATGGCCAAAAGTAAATGTCAATTTCTAAACCTTGACCAAGGCTGGTTGAATTTTCAATTACCCTTTGTCAAAATTTCAACCAAATAATCGACCAAAATACCATCGTGGGTTTGGCATCCTAGTCAAATGGGCCACGCTTTTCGACCAACAATGGTCAAATTTTCAACAACCAAAATGGCCAAATGTAGATGTCAATTTCGACCAAGACTTGCATGGAAAGCTTGACCTCAACAAGGATTAATCAAAATTTTGATGGGAAAAATACTGACAAGACCATTTGTGGATCATTTGATCAATTTGGGTAGAAAATTGACCAAATTTTGACAAAAACAATGGCCACTTCTACTAGTGATAGGTGATTTTGATATTTTTCCACTTTAACATCACCGTAGATCTTAGGGTTTGGTTAGATTCATCGAATCCTTCCAATATTTTGTGTCCTCTTTTCTCTTCTAAAAACTTCTCCAAATTTATTCTTGAATTCTTGCATAGGAATGCTCAAACATGGTTTCCTTTGAATTAATTTCTTTAGGTCATCCATCATTATCTTTAACATGTGTTACATATTCCAAGAAATAAACTGTGTCACTAGAAATCATGATTTCCTCATAATATGTCAAATGTTGTCCCTCGGTCAACACCATGTTCTAACACTCAGTCATCAGTAGATTACTCGATCGCTACTAACATTTTTGTTTGGCACATATACTGACACTCAGTAAATATTGATGCTTAGTCGCCACTATATTTTCTTAGCTTATACTGGCACTTAGTCGACACTAGCATCACTTGGCATAAACTTCAAGTTCCTTAATATTCTCCTATTTTTCTTGATCAAACCTATGCATTTGGTCATTCTTTGATCACTTCTCTTAGGCTTCAATATAATTGTCTTCTTCACTTAGATTATGATTAGACAATCACTTTATCTTTTCAAAGTCTAACTAATCAAGTGCCCATTATATTTCCTTTCATAACTTAACCTTTCCTCTAGTTCCTTTTGTAATGCCCTTATTTTCAAATCCTCTTCATCAATCATCTTGATATGGCACTCAAATCAGATAGAAAATTGTCTTACCAGTAAGGTTTGAGATCAATGACAATATAACAATTGTCTCAATTGTAGTTTTCAATAGTAACTCTCGAGTGCACAAAGGTTGTCGAGTACTCCAAGCATAAGTTAAGTCCGTCAAAAGGAGACAGTATGTGTTGAGCACAGTAGAGATCGAGTAACACAAAAGAAGTTGAGTAGAGTAGATGCTAAGTGACAATATGCATAATAGTTATGGCCAAGCAATTAAGTTCAAGTACTAAGTAAAAAAATTTTGACATATTTGTTTGGAATGACATTGAATCCTATGTAAACCATTTTTGTCGACTTGGGGATGTATTTTTATGATCAGAGTCAATCATGAAGATGATTATGTATTCATTTATGGATTATAAATCCCTATGTAAGTAGTTTAGCCAATCAAAATATTGAAAGGTTTAAGAGGCAAAATGGATGAATCTAGATTATTGATTATCTAGAAGCTTCTAAAGAATCTATTTAAGCATGATTTGGTGATGGAAAGGGTTGTAGTCTATTTGCAAAGTTTAAAGGATTGGATGCATGCAAGGTTGAAGGTGAATGAGGCAGAGTGGTCGATTAGTATAGAGAAGCAATGAAGTGCAGAGTTAGAGATATATCTTATCAATGAAGTGATCAGTGAATAAACAGAGCAAATTTGTTATCCGCATCTTAGTCCAAATTGAAGGATCAAGTATTAATACATTAACAGGATTAATCAAGGTTTAAATCTCCTAACAGAGTGGTCCTAACAGGCCTATGTAAATCTCTTAATAGAGTACTTATATGTAAGGATAAATCATTTAATCAAGATAGACTAAATAAGTCGTGTAAGCTCTTAACAAGGTAGACCCCTCACAGGGTAGTGTTAGAAATAATAGTCCACCAAGATAACTAAGAGGGGAGGTGAATTAATTATCCAATAATTAAAATATGTATCAACTTTAAACAATCTTATCCATTCAACCAAAGTAAACAGTAACCATAACAAGATGCACATAGAAAATTACACCAGATATGTTAACAAGGGAAACCCTTGATTAGAAGGAAAACCCAGATGAGAATGATGCCCACAAGATGATGTACTAATATAAATATTTCTTGTTAGAGGATGGGACCCTGCTAGGAGTCTATTACAATGTTTAGTATATATGGGTCCCTATTAAGAGACTTTGAATCCTTGTTAGAAGATTTCAACCCTATTAGGGGTTGTGCCAACCCTGTTAGGAGTTGTAGAAGACAGAAAGACCCGCTGTCCAAATAGCTTCTAGGGAAAGACCACTGAACTCACTATCTAACTAATCTCTTAACTATTCCTTGTAGAATAATTGTGTGTATTCTTTCCTATCCTATCAACCAGACCAAATACTGTTAGACCAAGTATCAAACTTCGAATCACACAATAAAACCTCGACAATGAAGTTTCCTTCACTTCCGCTCAACTCTCCTTAACTTCACATTCCACTCTTCAATCATTCGCATTTATCCATACATACTTCATACATGATAAAGGAAAATATCCTTCCTTTATACCAAATCCATAAAACAATTCCCTGAGTTGATTGTTACACCTCAATTAATTATTATATGACCACATTAGGAACACATTACACTTAGCGATAACAATAATCTTTCGCCTTGCAACTTGAATAAATTTTTGTACATGTAACATTATAACGAGCGAGCTTGTCCACGTCATCACCAACATGTCTTCCTCACATCTTTAACTTCGGTTTCTCAAAATAACAACTCAACAAAGATATATAACAAGCTTACCAGAACTTGCCTCTGTAAACTCTATCTTAGAACAGTCTTCACTAAAACTTGCATAACTTCTTCCAAATTTAATATCTTATGCTTCTGAGGTTACCTTCATATACTAGACACATAGTATAATCTCCCTTTAACCTCACTTCTGAAAGTACTCAATGATTTGTCTATACCAACTTGATCTTTCTGTTGTTCTTCTTTCAGATACCACAAAAAACTGCTATGTTGACATCAATGACAAAAATAGTCATGAATGTAACATATCATCATGATAATGATCTAATAATGTTTTAACAATACTCCCCCATAGGAATATAATTAGCATTCATGCTTCCAACAGGTAGGTGATAAGAAGTGATCAAAATTGTAGCCCTAATAGGAAAACTTTGTTGCAATACTAAAGATTTGTGAGTGTCATCCCCACTGCAGTTTTACCTTCACTTTGGAGGGTTTCTGCATAACCAAATCTTTGTGTGATGTGTTATGATTTGTTTATGTGCTACAAGTTTATTCATGCCATTAGATATAGATCTAATTATACATTGCAGTGAAAATTTGATTTGGTTTATGGTAATAGTGAGATAAGGGTTAAGTGGTGAATCTATTAGATATTATTCATGTTTGAAGAGCCAAGGTTTTATAGATCCTTATTCCCCCACATTCTCCCCCCCCCCCACTCCCTTCTCAGAATCTTACTTTCTTGTTAGATTTCCAACAATCGATGTCAAGGCAGTATACTCTTGGAAAAAGGCTAACCACTTGAGAGTTAAACATCTTGAAGATGAAAGCCTACAAACTAGGAAAGATCATTGAGAACTAGAAGATTGAGTTAAGCATGCATATGAATAACTCAAGGCTACAAAAGAAACATTAAGGCAATCCTTGAAAAGAAGGAAAGATATGGAAATTCAACAAAATGATACCCGATACAAACAAGAGATTGTTGAAGAACTATTTGATGAAGTTTCAGCAAATATAATGCAGCAATACCAGATCTGTTGGAGAGAAACAACATTCTAAATGAGAAAGTCATCGTATTGAAAAGAGAATATGAAATTCAAGCAGTAAGGCTATGTGAAGTGACCAAGCAAAAGAAGGCTAAGAAAGATAAAGCAAAGGTTGAAGATGACAAGACAATGGATGCTGAAGACAAAAGATAATTGTTTACAAGGTTTGATAAAAGGATCAATGAAGTATAGAAGCTGACCCACAATCAGTTTGACATGATCAATTAGTTATTAAGTGAAAATCATGAGATCGCAAAAAAAGAGTTAGAGATTGCAACCTAAAATCTGAAATTGATAGACTGAAAAATGAGTTGAAAGTTGAAAAGGAGTTTGTTGAGAGGTTGAACATACCTAAAGAGGCTATGAGATTTCTTAATGAACATTTGAATCCAGACCTCATGACACCTCTAGACTAGGCTATGTCAAGTTCTTATCAGGTATCGAGCAAGGAGAAACATCAAAGCAAGAAGAACAAAGGAATGTGAATAGAAAACAAAAGAACGAGAAGACTACATGTTATCACTGTGAAAAACAAGGTCATACAACATATGTTTGCATGACAACAAATGTTTGCAAGAGCAAGACTGGTAAGTTGAACCCTAAACCCAAATTCAATGGTTATTGTTTTACTTGCAACAAACAAGGTCATCAAGCACATGAGTGTAGATCAAAGCTCAATAGAGCACCAACTACTTATAGATTTGAAGGTTACTATTATGCATGTCAGAAGTATGGTCACAAGGCACAAGATTGTGGATCTAAAACAAAGAAAAATTGGACACCTAAAGGTCAAGAGAAACTACCTAAGCAAGGTAATACCATAAATTGGGATTATAATACTTCGGCAAATTGTCAATACTGTGGAAAATATGGACACAGCGTAGCAACTTGTGCTAGGATCCATCTCAGAGGAAGATCTAGAAATTGGAGAAATTTTGTACCAGTATGTTTCAATTGTGAGAAGGTCAGTCATCTAAGCAAGGACTGTATGAACCAAGCACTAGCACAAAGGCTTGAAGAGAACAAAGGAAAGGAAAGGTAAATGCTAAAGAAGTAAGGATTGAAATGAATCAAACATGGAGAAAGAAGTTATATGGAGGTAGTAATGACAATGGAGAAGTTGTCATCATTGAATCTAATGGATTAGATGATCTCCTCGCATCAAACTAAACAAAGAAGGTACGTATGGAACGGTATTACAAATGATATATTATACATTGGTTCTTTTAGTTAGATGCATTGAAGTCCATATCAGCATATGATAAGATGCATAAGGACACGTTTGAAGTATAAACTGAGTAGTGTGAATCTATTGCAAGTTGTTGGTTAGTTGATGTCAAGTATCAGTATTGGAGTCATAAAGGTCGTAGTGTCGACCGAGTCGTAGTATCAACCGAGCTGGAGACTAAAAGTGCTAGGTTGAAATTTAGTGTTGAACGAGCATAGACAAATGAAGCATGGTTGTCGAGTGTTGAAGAGATGGCCAAGACAACTTGATGTCACCCACTACTTGTATGGAGCAATAATGAGGTCGTAAAACTAAATTTTGAGCTATTTAGTGCATTTTTGAAGTCATTTTATGGACCAAGCATTCAAGTTTATAGAGAGAAAAGCGAGTTTGAGCATTCAAGAGCTTTTAGCAGTAGTAACAAGTGATTCAAGCATGATGTCAGCAATTATTGTTGATTGTGAGGATGTTGCAGTTGCTGAGTTGCAAAGAAGTTCTAAATCAAACCTAAAATCGAAGAAATGGAAAGCAGATCACTTGTAAGTCAGAAGAAGCATGAATTAAAGGTTAGTAATGTTCAATTGGTCATATATTAGGTTTGTCCTCTATATAAGTAAAAGGTTGTCCCTTGGATGCCTTATCATTGATTCCTCCTAGGGTGATCATGGTACATGATCTTAGGTCATGTTCTATGTGCAAAGTAGGAAAAGTAGGAGCTTACAAAATAACAATGGCATATGAGAAGTTGTGAAATGAGGGAATTCTAAAGAAAGAACACAAGATAGTCACTGAGAAAGATTTAACACATGCATTGAATTTCCCAAAAAAATTCAAGGTGGAATCAATCAAAGTTGTGTTGAGTCAAATCCATGACATGAAACTCTGGTGGACCAATAAAGATAACAATGGAGATTGTCTATCATGTCACTGAATACCTTGTTACAGATAGGGTAAAATTTGTTCGACAACAAGCAACAAAAGTCATTAAGGCCAATACCTTGGCAAAATGCAATTGCAGAGGGGTATCAATTTCCATTATCGAAGACCCTGTGATTGAATTCATTGTTTGAGTAATTTCTCATAAATTCTACCAGTCAAGCGAACTAAATAGCATGGTATACATTATAGTTGATTTGGGATGGAAGCTAGTGAAGAAAGATCATACTTATGACCTAGCAAATCTTCAACTTAAGAAAGGCACGAAACAATTTGTGTAAGTTTGGATCTCTAGTTGTCTATATTTTCTTTTATGTTCGAAATTCATTTCCTACTATGGGGAACATTGTTTGGGATATGAAGAAGCTTGTAATCGAACAAATTAATGAATTTATTAGTCAAATGGGTGAAAACTTTGAGACTGTAATAGATGGTTATTTTGAGGAATTCAAGCAAAAGAGGAAAAATAGGTCAAGGATACCTAAGTCTTTAGTGGACAAATACTATGAAAATGTTTGTTTCTTAGTAGATACAAACTACACATGCGCAAGCTATATTGTCGAGATTTCCATGGTTAAGACCTTTTCCCTATGAGGTAGATATTGATGAGATACTAGTTGTCATTACTGCTTTATTGGGAGAAGAACTTGATAAGAAGGTTGAAGCATTGGGTAACTATGACACAACTAAGGCCAAAATAATGATTAAGACTGAAATTCCTAAGGTGGAAAGGAAGAATAAGAAAATGGTAAAGAGTTTGGAAAGTGCACTTGGTGATGCACCATTGATTATTTCTGAAGGTAAAGGAGAAGACTTTAGTGATGATGAGGATGAAGGAACGAATGCTCGAGAAGAGAAGAAGATAGAAGGTAAAGGCAAGGAAATAGTTGTTACCAAACCCAAAACATCTAATGGGAAGAAAGTTGTCTTTGTGGAACCTAAAATGAAGAAAATTTGAAGAGAGTAGCATCAAGTCCTACACCTACTCCATCAAGGGTCACAAGGAAAAGCACTAGGGCAACTAGCACTGCAGTTGCCAAGCCACTAAATAAAGGTGTTGTAAATATAACCAAGCTTACTCAAGGCCAAGGCTCCAAGAAAAAATAGTTCACACATAGCTTGCCAAGCAAGGGAATCCTGTAAAGAAATTGAGAAGGAAGCTTGTAGTAGGTAAGGATGATGATGAGTAAGAAGAAGAAGAAAGGATCGAGTCCAATGATCTAAGTCAATTCAAATTTTCCACGCACAGAAAGCCTCAAGATAGAGGTATGTAGAAATCTTAAGAGTAATGCAAGATTATCTAGCTTTGATTGTATAAATTATGATAAATTGAGCATGGTATTCAAAAGTAAAGTTGAGGAAGCGATTTTAGAAATGACAGAAAGATTCAAATACACTCTTGTAAAAATTTACAAGATGACTCCAGAGGAGCTATACAATAAAATTGATGCTAAGTAGAAATGGGCATTTACAACTGAGAGGCAAATGAGAGAGGTTGCACTAGTTCAAACAATGCCTGAATTAAGTAAATGGAAAATTTCATTAGCATTGTGGACTTGTAAAAACTCGTTTATGGTAAGCCAAATTTCTAAATGAGTTGGTAGATGATTTATTCAAGCTTGTAATGGTCACGTGGGGAAACATAATGGGAAAATGCATGCTTATTCTAGAAAACAAATGTCCTTTTTCCAAAAATTGCAGTTGTTGTTTGAAATGCCAGTTGACAAACACTGCATCTCAGATATCAATGCTCATCTTGATTTTCAGTCATTGGATACCACAACACTATATTGGAGTTGACTAACAGCCTCCACCTTCTCGTGGCTTGTATGTATTTGATAGCTGAAAATGCATATGGGTTTGGGAATTTTCATGGCAAGAAGAGAAGCATGCCTCTGATTGCATGGTGGCCAATTGAGGAGCAAAAATAGGTTAATGGATTGAGTATCCACAATTCTAAATTGGGATAGATGAGCTTTTTATACATGTATATCTGCAACCACATTAAAATCTCTTTGTAGTGCGCTCCCATCAGTGCGACAAAATATTTAAATGCCTCTTATGAGGTATAAGTTTCTTTAGGTTGTATCTCGTTGTGTCACAATAGCTCACCATGAAGATATAAATAGCTGAAAGCATATCTGTAAAGGACACTGAAAAAGGCTTACAAAACACAGATGTTTGATAAAACAAGTCCTTGTCTACCTCAGGCAACAACAAATTTTCTTTTTCTTGTTTTAAGCTCTTAAGCCCTTCATTTTTACTTGCAAGTGATGATGGTGCTATTGGAGAGTCCCAATCCAATCTTATCACTACAACTAAATGAAATCTCAACTTGTACAGCTAATTTCTTCCAAATGAAAGAGGGATTCAGCAATGAAAATGTTTTGCTATTGTTACTCTAGATTGAACACAAATATTAAAAAAAGGCCTGCATTTTGACATGTCACAATTTGAAATAGTGAATGATTTTTAAATCTTAATTTCCTGCAAACTTATCTGAGGCTCAATGCTGTTTTATTAGAATAGGTAGTGGTAGTCACAAATTTCATGCTTTTCCAACATTTAATAATTATGACAAAAAGCATACAAAAACTATGCAATGTAATGATAAAGGACAATGGCATACTAAGGGATACAGTTTATAGGAAGAATAGCCAATGCCCATGTAGCACATAGTATAAGCATGAAATGAGAATACACGATTGGGTAAAAGATCTTAGGACTATTTCGATTAGTTAGAGTTAGCAATGTTCCATCCATCTTACTGAGATCTTTTGTGTTTTCCATTGGATTTGACTAATATCAATCAACTAACACTCAAAAAAATGACAAAGCAAGAATTAGAAATCATAATACAAGACTATTGCATGTCACTTGATTTAAGTTCTCACATTTCCTCTTTCTATCTTGGTTGGATTGATATCATCTTACAGGGCCAGTTTGAAGAAATTAAAAGCTCCATCATTAACACAATGATGTAAAGAAGCCAGTCAATACAAATTTTAGGTGCATGGTTGCACTATTGTATAGTGTTTCAGAATAAAATTGTGCACCTGCACACAACATTTTATTGTAGTTATGAGCTTATCCCCTAGTCATAGCCAATGGTCTTAGTATTACTAATTTATTATGAACATTAGAATACCATATAGTTTATTTTAACCAAATAAGCTTGCCTGGCATAGTGCTTTCAATTGCACAATTTATTGCAGATTACCCGCAATAAAGGTAATGGGAAACCCCAAATGACAGCATTACGTAGCATATCTTTAGTGCATATGCAACAACTGAGCTATACTAAGATTTGATCAATTAGTGTGTTCTTAGAGATCTATTTGTGCAACCATTGTACAAGTCCAAAAACAAAACTCAAGACAGGTTCCAAAGACAACCATATCTTACATGAGCAACAATACAAATAGCTGCCAACTTATCTAGAAAATGAAGTACAAATCTACTTGGGGATCTCTGAAGGCCTTGAACTTGTAGGAGCAAAGAAGATCACTGATCCTATCAAAATAGAAGAGCAACACAAAGAATATTTTCCATATCATAGTGAACTTTAATATTAGAAACAAACAAAGGTTGATCCAAATCAGATCATGAAAAGTTAGTGAATCCAACTTGTTAAAGCCAAATCATTCAGGAAAAACTTCTGAAAAAGATGACTACCTGGAACAGTCTTCATATCGTTTGGCATTTTTGTTACATCCCAATTTTTTACCTAATTTGAAATATAGCCGTTGAGGTTCACATGAAGTCAATTGGCAGTTTAAATTGTTATAATCTTACGAAATGGTAAGATGGTTAGTCATTATAATTTCAAATGAAGATAACAAGTTAGTTGACCACTTATCACTAATTCATGCAATTGAGAAGATGGTTAACCATTATGATTATTTATGATTAAATAATATAATTTAATTACGAATAATTTCCTTGCAGGAAACACGTCAAACAGGTGGAAGCATTGTCAGAAAAGAAAAAATAGGCAAGGAGCATCACCATCACCGAGCAAATGAGTTGAAAACCTAGCAACGTGAAACATGATACATCTGTGGGACCCGCATGAACTATTTAAATAAATAAATTGAGAAACATAAAATAATTGAGTTAAAATATATAACATACATCAAAAGATTTTTGATCTTTCATCATATTATTTTAATAAATATTCATATACATGCATATAAATATAAAAATGATTTGGCACCATTATAATTTAATAATTTAATAATGTGATGTTTACATGTACATATAAGATTATAATAATATTCAAAATACAATAACATTTGAATTATAATCTTCCAACTCTATTCTTTCCATTTCAATATTCTTGCTTTTAACCATTTAACACTTCGCATGATAAATCAATTTAATATTTTGCAATTTGAATTGTCTTATAATCTTTCCAACTTCTCTTCCAACCTTTTTATTTTATTTTCCCTCTCTTTTTCCAATCAATTTAATATTTGGATTTTGAATTGGCATATTTTATAGCCGGCGGAAGCCAAGGAAGCACGACCTTCCTTTTAATTTAGCTGTGAATGAAGTCCGGCATTTTGTTTTATATATATAATGCTTGATTGCATTATGAGGAGGCTCATTAGTTTGATAGTATTTCTGCATATCACAATTTTCTTCTTTCGGCATTTCTTTTTCCATTTTACCATCTCCAACACCTGTGTTAATGCAACCCAGACGAAATCGATAGAAGGCAAGTATGCGGTTGTAGATACACAAATTGTTCGGATCCAGCCCTCGGCAACACAAGTTGTGAAGGAATTCTATGCTAAGATTAATCACCATGAAGTAGAATTGTTAGAATATCTTATAGCAGACAATTGCGTGTATGATGCCCTTGTATTTTCCCAACCTTTCATGGGCAGGAAGGTAATTTTTTGTCCTCAATATATTTAAATAACTTCCTGTCTCATGGGAAGTGAACCTAATGAGTTGGGTTTTGATCATATAGTGGATTTCACATCTTAAGTATGCAATTAGTATTATGAGATTTTACTTTAAGGCTTTGAAGAGTTTATTCATGGTGACGTTTTATGAAATATAGTATCCAATGATATTTTCCAAATAGCCTCAAGAACATTAATCTTCTTGTCACAATAGTGATAAGCATACTAAGCAGTGAATCTATGCATAGAGCAGATTTCAACAAGTTTCAGTATTTATCATGAGGATATCTTGTTTGTTATCTTGTTTGAATTTACAGATTGAACTTCTTTATTTTAGCCTTTTTCATGGAAGGTGATAACCAAGTAACCAAAACATGGATCCATAAATCATTACGCAACTAGGTATTAGAATTAAACAATCAATTCTGAAACCTTTAAAGAACATAATCAGGTAATCACAGATTGTGAAATGTTGGATGTAATCTTCCTAAGTAATAATGATATCTTTAACAAAGTTGTATGCTGTCACAAACCATGAGAAGATATTAAAAGCAGAATGCTCATTCAAATACACCTGGGAATCACCAGCAATGACGCCATAAATGTTGAAGAGGTGAAAAGGGGAAATGAGCTCATAATTTTAATGCACTTAAGATTCACTGGCTAGTAGCCATGAAATGGTCAAGAGGTGGAATGCATCTGCAAGAACGCAGAAGAGAAATCAAATATGATAAAATTAATTAATTAAACAATAAATTTTGCAATCTTTAAGAATATCTTTTTCAAATCACAAATCCTGATAAGTTAGAACATATATGTTATTCATGAATTGTTAGGAATCAATAGAAAGAATGATTTGATCTAAGCATTCCGAACACCTGGGACTCACCTAGCTATTTAGCTAAGGAAAAGGGGTGAAGAGGTGAGAGAAAAGAATCTGCAATAATATGAATCAGTATCAGTTATGACATAACAAAGTTTATTACTTTTAAAATGGAATATTTAATATCTCATACAAGATCCTGTTTAATGTATCTCCTGTTGTCAAGTCGAGAGGTGTGGTTAGATACCAGGATGCTCAGAAGATTGTTGGGTGGTCATTATGCACGAGGTCAACAGCAAGAATCCATTACGTAATTCCTCTCTTGAAAAGCTAAGCCTTTTGGGATCAACTCCAAGGTTCAATATTTGTCTTGCGACGTACTAAAATCCACTCAATTGAAAATAAATGTGATTGTTCACGAGGAGGCCTTTGTTGATTCTATTATGATCTCGAAATGAAGTAAATCTGTTTGCTATCTCAAAATAATACACAAAAGAACAATGTTTTTGTATTTTCTGGTTTTCCAATGAATGCAATTCTAACAGTGCAACTAAAATGAGTTTCTATTCTAGTAAGGGGTTAGCAAAGCAAATAATGAAATTGGAAGCAAATAACATGAAATTGAAATCGTAAATGGACATAAGCTACAAAAAATAACACGCTGCAAGTTAAACTTTCGAAGAAATCGGTAGGAAACCAATGAAAATAGGAGCAGTGCTTCCTAAAATCCACTGATGCAATTGTCGATGAGAAACTTTAACAATCGTATGATATTTCACCTTTCATCAAATCACAAGGCCACTAAAAGTACACTCATGCGAGACAAAAAGCTATGTAGGCACAATTCAATGATCTCTTCTCAAGCTCATTACATCAGCAGAATTCGTAAATCTATAGCAAACACCAGAACTAAAAGATCACACAACCAAAAACAACACAATAAACCTTTGGCTCAATCACAATTCTATGAATAAAATTCACAAAAATATGACACATTCAAGTAAGAATGACTACACTTCAAATGCGAGCGCCAAAAGCATAATTTTATTGCATAATAACGATGACCTTTGTTACATTTTACAATAGGGTATTTATAAGAAATCATCTCCTCAATTTGTGTTGAGAGTGAGAGATATCTTCATGCAATAAAATGTTTTTAAAACATTAAAACCAACTAAATATATACAGACTAACAATTAATTTGGTGTTTAGAGAGACTCCATCCATATTTTATTCATTAATTGGATGCATGAGCCTTTTACATGTCAAAAACAAAGAAAACATGAGAGAAAGTAGAAGGAAAGCTTTGGTTGAAGTAGGAGCATCTTGAGGTGCCAAAAATAGACGTTGGTCCTTTACTAGGCGTGTGTCGAAGTTAAACTGTCATTAGAATGCATTCCTGATGCATGGAAAGCGCTATTTTTGGAACAAGCAGTTAACTATCGACGCACCTCTGAATTGTGGAGTTGCGTACCTGTGGAGCTACGGACCTCGACAAAGTCAAAATCTCAAATGTTACTAAGTGTCAAAATTGAAATTCTGGCATCTAGGTTTTGTTTTTCTTCATCCCAAAGCTATGTTTGGATGTTTGCCCTTGAATTTCTCTATCATCTCAGAAATCTTAGCCGCATCCGAAAGATCTAAAGCCTCATACTTATCTTTTACCTTCTGCCTCTAATTGTCTACCTCAATCTTGGTATCAACAAAATCCTCGAGTTTGGTATCCAATTCCAACAAGGCTTCTTTTGTCCTAAAGGTTTGTCGGATGTCCTCATCATTAGCAACCTCCACAAAAATCTACCTAAAATTCTTCACTACTATCTCTACAGGTAACAACCTCTCTCATTCCTTATCTTCAAAAATATCCAAGCATGCATCACTATAGTGTCTCTCTACTTCCAAAATCCGCTCTCGGGCTTGGTCCTTGAGCCAATGAATCTCCTCATGTAATGTCTCTATTACTTTATTGCTATCCACTATTTTCTCTATCCAATCATCAATCATGTCTAATTCTTACCCGGTATATACATCAATCAAAACCCAATATCTTTGGCCCTTTGTGGCTTGTAGAGTCTGCAAATCCTTACTCCAAGCACATACCTCATACATGATACTAACATCTTGCTTCAAAATTGCTACAATCTTATTCACATTCTCCTACGTAGCATGCAGTAACTTCAAATTCCCCATGATGATCGTAACACCTTTCTCCTCAAAACTTTCTCGCCACTCCTGACAAGCCTTCAAAAATGGGTCTAATTGTACACCTCCCCCTTCTCTAAGTACAGTGTTCAAAGTATGCTCAGGGTGTTCAAGATCAAGAGGACCAACGACTTCGGCTAGATATCCTTTTAAGATCTCAACCTGCCTTCGAAGTGCTTGGAGTTCAATCTCCTCTTGTTCCATGTACTTGAGGACCTCTTTGACTCCCATAGTGATCATTTGTCGGGCTAAATCCCGTGTAGGCCTTCCCAACATAACATCCTTTAACTCATAGTCTTCGAGGCTAAGGCCTTCTACATCTGTGCCTTCAAGAGGGAGAGCCACTTGTGCAAATAAATCTTGGTTCCACATGGTGGTGACAAACGCCAATGGTGTTGCCTCATGTGATGGAGACTCAAGTTTGTTCAAAATCTCTACAATGTCTTAAATGTCTTCCTCTGAAGCACGGAATTGAGGCTTAGTACTCCTCATTATTTCCTCTTCACCTGATATGGTCCAATGACCAATGGCCATGCCCAACAAGGTCTTCGTTGCCTATTTATCTTCTCATAGGCTGATTCAATTTGCTAGGAAATCTCCAACAATACCAACTTGTCACTTGGGTATCTCGAGAGCTTCTTAGGATTGATGGACGCACCAACTACCCGAAGATATGTGAATGTCTTGAACTAGATGAAGTAAGCTCCAAGAGCTGTGACTTGTGCTTTGGCTCCATTGGATAACCTCTTCCCATAGTCTCCCTCAATGAATCGAATGATCGCAAAGATAAACGCATCATTCACGATTTTGTATTCTTTGCTCTACCCTGAGAGCTTTCTCTTCACTAGCTAGGGATAGACTATGTATGGCCAGGCATTAGGGGCCTGCATACTGCCTCTTCTGTACAAACTAGGATAGTTTGTCACCCTCGCTACAAGTACGTATACCACGTAAGAAGTCATGTAAAACCTCTTCTTGTCCTTCACCATCCTCAACTGCTCACACAAGTTCTCACTTAGTATGGTGGCCCAGTCCAATGGTATCTTTGCCTATATGATGGTCTCAATGAAATTGACCATGAAAGTGCTGAGGTGGCCCGCTGCGGGTAATCTCATGACTCTGCTCAAAAGAATGGAGTATCCAATGTCCTCCTTCATGTATCCTTGAGTCATGTCTACCTTGCCTGTTACTTTTCTCCGATGAGGCTTCTCAATGAGGTATGAAGACTGTATGATGTCAATTGCCTCTTGTTGATGCTCCCTGTACCATCTCTTAGCTACTTCGTATGAAAGCCTAATGAACTGCTCTGCTCTCGAAAGATGAAAGATCCTTTCAATGTTATCGGGTCGTAGATCCAAAACCACCTCTCTGGTGACACTCTTGACTACTCTTTCATTAGGAACAAAATGTTGTGACAAGGTCATGATTAGTTCTGCTGATTGTATTGACACGGGATGTGACACTGCCTTCACCAACCCGGAACTATGTGTCCCAGGTCGATATCTCATATTTTCCACATGGTCATCATGGAATCTCGACTTTGAGGGTACACCTTGGAATTTGAACACAAGTTTGGGTGCTACTCCGGATGTGGACACCATTTGATTACCTGCACATTATGAAAAAAAAAATTTATTATTAGTCAAAAAATAAATAAAACATAAAAGCTAATGAATTAAAATGAGCATTAAAAAAAAAAGTCCCCTTTAGGTATTTTATTTACTTTTTATTATTTTTTCATTTTATCCCCTATTTTTATTTTTTGAAATTTTTTCATTTTTTATTTATTTTTGAAATTTTATATAAAAAAAAATTAAAAATAAAAAATTGAATTTTTCTTTTTTTAATTTTTTAACATTTTTTTTTTAAATTTGTTTTTGAACTTTAAAAAAAATAAAAAATAAGGCGCGTGGCAACATGGGAGAGCGTTTGGCGCTAACAGAGGGCGGTAAGGGCTTTGCACAAGAGAGTGCATGGAAGAGGTGAAGCGCATTAGGCGCGGGCGAAGGAGGCATGAGTAGCGCAAGAAGCGCGTTGCACGCCGCGGGAGAGGTGGTTTATATGGCACGTGCACGGTCGTTTCATGGCACGCGACGGAGAAGGGGTCCATGGTCTGTAGCGTGAGGTGGAGTCAATATCGAACGGTGCCAAAGGGCACAACCCGTGACACGCAACGCAAAAGAGCGCACGACACGCAAGGCACAGCCCGCGGTGCGCGACCTGCGATGTGCAGCCCGCAACTTAAAAAAGGGCTCATGGGGTTTGCAAAACTCGAACATACCTTTTCCTTCAGCGCTCACATATGTAAAAAAATGAAAATGGTTGAAGTGTTATGCGAGGGGGGGAGAGTTTTATAACCCTCCCCGTGCGCGCGACCTTGCGCTAGCTCGCGTACACATGCGCGTCGCTTAAAATTTTTTATTATTATTAATTTTTTTTATTATTATTTTTTTTTTTTCTTTTCTTTTTTTTTTGTTTTCAATTTTTTCTAATATTTTTGTGTTTTTCAAATTTTCAACGACTCTAACACTAACAATTTGCTCCCAACTCTCAAACTATGAGTCCGAAAGTCAAAAAAAGTAGGTCGTCCCCATTCCTAGTGAGGAATGGGGCGTGTTGTAGACACCACAACAAGGATGACAAGATGATACCTATCTATTCCGAGTGGGGGGGACCTTTCTCGTTAGAGATTGTGTGGGGATATAGTCATGGTTCGAGGTTGGGTGGTTAAACCCCTAACAATATTTTACCTTCCCCCAAGTTGTTAGACGTACAGCAAACATAGATAAGCTATATATTCAATTGGTTACCATAAATAGGTGTTTTTGCTTTATGATGTAAATGCAAGATGAAGGTAAGATTAATTGAGTTATATCATTGTTACAGTTATTTTACATTTAGTTGCAAGGGATAGATTTATGGATTGTTTTTCATTTATATGAATATCAAATATGAACATATCTTCTAATCTTGAATTATTCCCACAGTTAAGTAATCAGAAGGAAGAAATGATACAATGGTATATGGAAGCCCTAATTGATTCAATGATATCTGATGTCGTAAATGCTCTAGTGGTAATTGTAGCCCTAAACAATACAATGGTATTTGAAGCCCTAAATGACTCAATGCTAATCAATGCCCTAATTGATACAATGGTATGAGATGCCCTAATTTTATATAGTGGTATTAATAGTAATCGTCATTTGATTTTGATTTAGCGATATTGGATGGAAGTCGTTATATGATAATGTTATAGTAGTATTTGTAGACTAATTTGGGTGATTGCAGGAGCATTCTTACAATGACTTATCGATTCAAATTCCATGGTATGTGAATTTTAATTTCTATAATAAATTCCTTGATGGTGTATTATGTTCTTAGTTAACAAATTTTGTTTTAACTTTTTTTAACTGTCAATCCCTTTTCACCTAAACATGACTAATATAACTGTCTTCCTATGAAATGAAGTAATAACTGTATTTCTATGAGTATGTTAGTTGTTAATTAAGACCTGGGAAAACTGGTTCTTACAATTTTGAATCAGATCTTTGGTACTCTACTTGCTAGTCGACTTATTTATGGACACCTTTGATGGATTGTTATAATCCAATCATTGGATTGAATACTCCTCAGTTGAAATCCCTAGATATATGCAACATGTGAGTAGCAGAGTGCATTTGAAGCCATTTTAAGAACATCACAAGTGTTACATTTAGATGGTATTGTTGGTATCCTTGAACTTCTCAAAACGGCACCAAGGACATACATTGAAGATAAGCCAAGGCATTGCTTTTCTGGAATTTTCACACATTATGAATTTTCAAGACAAAACTCTTTGTTTCCTAATCAACTTCTGTCACATTTCAATTCTTGTTTTGTTTAATTTCATGCTTAAGATAGGCTATGCTGATCACAATACTAAAGTAACTCATTGCTAAGCACATATTGACAATTTTCTTGAGCAAATGCAAACAGAACAATACAAAAAATCAACTATGTTCTTAATAAACGAAACGAGATTCACGTTGCTAAAGAGTACGTAGGAGAATTTCATGCTAGTTAGGGGCCAAAGAATCACTAACAAAAGGATTCCTGAAGTCATTAACATTGCCAAAACAACTTGAAATATTGAAGATCACTCTTCCCTGGAGTTATAAAAGAGAGTGATAATGAACTCCTGAAAAACTGTCTTCCCTTGAGCTATAAATGACAATCATGATGAACAATTTCATTTACTGCACTCCTATTTCTAATCCCCGTGCAACTGGATCCATCTTTTCTAATGGTCAAGGTTCTTTGAATGGACTTCTGGCTGTTTTTGCTAGCAAACCTATTCAAGCTTCATGTACTTCCTCAACCTTGAATTCAATAAGCCCAGAATCTTGGATAGAAATTTGACCAGCCAGAGAGGAATTAGAGACATTTATTAAATATTATCTTTTGTTTTAGGTGCATCTGCCTTGCAACCCACTTCTTTAAGAAACTTCTCAAATGCCAAAGCAAAATGGTTTTCAGTAAGTGAATACTTGCATTGGGCACACACAAAACTCATCCACACCTGGAATGAGAGTACAGGTGTTAATTGCAGCCAATCCCAAACAACACTCATTCAGCACAGCAGAACATGCCAGGCATACTTGGTGCAATTTCCCTTGGTTTCAAACAAAGCACATTAAATAGTGTCTTAATATATTAAAAACCTAATACATCAAAGAGGAAATATAAGAAAAAAAAACGCTTTTTATGTTTCAAGTTTCCAAATTAATGTTCCATTTTAAATATAACAATAACCCAAATTACTTACATACTGAACTCTTTAGGGTGTTCAACTTAAATACCAAATTTTTGAGGGCCCACAATTTATCTACCCTACAGACCTGCACTTTATATCTCCCTGAACCCAACGATGTGTTCGTACTCCAAAGAGCACCCTACCACTTATCCACGTACTCCTTTCAACTACATGCTTGAATTCTTCCATCTACCTCAAACCATGTGCAACTTCCCCTGCCCTCCATCCTCCTTTTTATCTTGTTTGGGTCTGCAATTCATGTATTCTACGACTCTAGCTCTCTCCTGTCCTCATGATAGATCATGGTGACATAAAACGTTGAAAGTTAAATCCTGAAACTAATCTGCCTTCTTAAGAGAATGTTGCATTAGGGATTAGGCAAAGCTCGGGGGAGCTCAGGCCCTTAACAATAGCAGGTAACTTTCCAAATTTCTGGCTCTGCAAAATCAAAAGGGGCTTCCCTGGAGATTCTACAGGGCAGTGAAATAGAAATGCAACTAAAAGGCCACACAGTTTATAGATATATCACATTCAGGAGAACAACCATATGGTTTGTCACTAATCACTCTGGTCGGCTTACTGGAGATCTCAGGTTCAGCAGATAAAAACTCATAATATAATTGAAGGTTCAACTCTAACAATTTAAGGCTCTCTTAAGAATCTATCAAATATACTTTCTTAAGAATTCTTGTAATCAATAAACTATTGAACTGCAACTCAAGATGTATAAAATTACATTACCTGATCTAGTGCTTACTCCAAACCCATGTCTGAAGCATTGGTGTCACAGTCAGATTCACAGTGCAATCAAAAAAATATTGCAAATCATACTTTCAACATATAGTGTGAACTGAAGTTTGCCATGAAATATCACTAGTCTAGTTGCATCCTCAGTCCAAACCTTCCCAAAGACAACAGAAACATAAGCCAAGAATAATGTAAGCAACCCCCAAATTAATTCACTGCATCCCTTGTGAAAAGTTTGTTTCCTCTCAAGGCAGAAAACTCTAGGTGGGTTTTAGAGAAATTGACTGAAATAATTTCGAAAAAATTAAACAAATAATTTCAGGAAGAAATTATAAATTTTGTCGAAAAAATTTAAGTATTAGATCTGATATCATATTACGGAAGTAACTAGTAAATACTTGCTTGTTATTAACAGAGACTAAAAGGTCAATTTATACAAAAGAATAAAACGATGTTTCCTTAGGAAACGATCGTAAAGAATAGAAACATTCTATTCTAACAAAGAAAGCTAAAAAACAAAAGCTAACTAAAGCCAACTAGATATTTACAATAGATAAAAATGTGACCCAGAAGCCTAAACACAGTCACAACCATGGAGAATTTCCCTTTGTAGAGAGATTTACAAATCTGAATTCCTTCACAAATTTTCATTAAACATTTGTCCAAGTGCATTATTTGTCCTACTTGGGAGAATAACAAAATTAGTCACAACAATTCATGAACATAATAATTATTTTCCATGAACATCTCAACTGCCTATGTAGGTAACTATAATGGAATAATGTGGATAAAATTTAGGTTGCGTCTCTACTGAAGTTCTGTGGAAAGTCCTCTACAACCTTTTGTCAAGTTATAGCCTGAGGGAGATAAAAATTAAATAGAAAATGCATTGCAAATAAATATCATGCACATGCATCCTCCTTCAGAGTGCTATATACCTTACGAAGAGCTTCAACATTTAAGCATTCAGAACATTGGTAAATAGGGATTTCTTCAGCTCTGCTACTTCATAAAACAAGCAAGCGTGTAAAGATATACCTCTCTTCAAACTCAAAAAAGGCTTCCTTGCAAGTAAAACAAAACTAACCCAGACCTCTTGGGATGCTTTTCTGCTTTGAAATATGCAATACAAACAAACTTTCAATAAGCCTATCTTTTTGTAGCAAGGTATGAGCCCAACTCCATTCAGAAAACCTACACAAGACAGGATGTTTTTACAAATTTTGATTAACATGAATGGCCTAATCCATAAAAAAAAAGACTATACTTCTAGAGACAAAAGCATAAAGACTAGAGAAACCTCAGCTTGGGTTCAACACAAGATTCATATCCAATGAATGGAGTTGCATAAAAAACTACAAAAGCCACACTTCATTGAGATCTGCAATACAAATCCTTAAACTCGCAACAAAAGCAATTCAATTCAACCGACATACAAAAATCAAACAAAATACTTGAAAATTATTCTCAGCAGCAAGTACATATAACATAATCATTATATAAGCAATTCAATTCAACCGACATACAAAAATCAAACAAAATACTTGAAAAATATTCTCAGCAGAAAGTACATATAACATAATCATTATATAAAAATCTAAGTGCCAGTAACAGTTATTATAGACATTTACAATATTTTACAGCCAATTTATTTGAGATAAAAAGCATATGGAAATCAATTTCCTATTTATGATTGAGAACTAAGTTTCCATATTCACTCAGAGCAACTGGGATTTGAAAGTCCGTTCACTGCATAGTCATAGTTGATGCGAATTTGCTTGAAAGTAGTCTTTGCACAGAGACATTCGTTCCAAATTTGCCAAATTCACTAACGAGGATCAGCCCAAAGTGACTTCCAGCGAATGGCGAGTGAACTTGGTCAACAAAAAGTCATGCTGATTTCTAATATGGTTTTTTTAATTGTTTTTGTCATGAGAATGCTTCTTGCATCACGTGACTTCCTCCTGCATTTGGTTTTAACTCATGATTCCTGTGCTTTGTTTATCTCACATACTCAGCAAAGCAGTTTTGAAGGCAGAATACACCTGCAAAAAGATGGCAATACTCAGAAAAGCAGTTTCATTTTCTGTTTCTGAATACACCTGCACCATAAGAGGGGTAAAAGACTGCCATTTTTGGCTTCCAGAATCCACTTCTTATGGTAAGATTTTGACCCACTCCTTGCTCCCCACTTCCAGGTCCACAATGCGCTCCATGAGAATGATGATGGACCACCTTGAGACATGTTATATAGTTCTATATTTGTTAAACAGATTTCTGATTTAGTATTAGAAGTTTCATCTCTGAGATACTGTAATCTTCTTTTCCTTAGAGGCTGCAATTTCACCAAATACTGTCTTTTGTATTTGTTACACAGACAGAAAAAAAATCTCAATATAAGCTGCAACTTCTATAAAATATTATTTATACAGAGGGGCTAAAATTTCTATATTAAGGTAAATAATAATGTTTTAGTAGTTTGAATAAATAACAGCTATAGTAGTCCTCGCCATGGACTACTGTTTAAGTATTTTATTTGATTGCTGCATGCCTCAGTTTCTACATATTTATAAATTTAGTCTGGCAATTGAATCTATAATTTGACATTTATTTATCTAATATTTATTTTCATTCGTGTTGCTTGTAGACTCAAAAAATGGCTGCAAGTGATTCTAACACAGGAAACACCCATTTCAAAATAGAAAGATGCTCTTCACTGTGGAAATATGTGGAAATAATTCAACCAATGCCAATTGGAGGAGGTTATATGTGGATTTGCAGGCATTCATAGAGGAAATCAGTAACTTTTATAGAGTGAAATCACATTTGTGCTTTATACCTCAAATGAAAAGGCATTAAATTTTGTAAAAAGAAACCAAGAGTTGATGGGGTGCTACCTAAAAACCTTTCTTCCAAACTACATTGTGAAAAAATATATTCAAGCAAAAAATAAGCAGACAATGCAGCAAGTAGGGCAAAAATCCAATCCTTTGCAAAATGTTAGAAAAAAAACAAAAACATCATCTATGTATTCATCTTCCACTCCCAATGAACCACCCACAATGGGCCCTCCATTGTTGCATGTTCCTCAAAAACTAGATGCAAATAAGAGAGCAATGGGGCCCTTAGAAACATCATTTCAAATGAAGCTAGAGGCATTGCCGATGAAGTCATAGCAGAATGAAATCTATGCATAGGGATTTTCATTTAATGCTGTTCATTCACCGTACTGGCAAAAAATGGTGAGATCAATTAATGAGGCTCCAAAGGGATTCAAGCACCCAAACTATGAGTAGGTGTCCACCGCTTTATTGTATAGAGAGGTCCGTCCATGCAGCCCATGAAGGATTTATGGATAGAAATAGATGTGACCACAATATCCGATAGATGGAAAGATGCGGAAAAATCGTCCTTTGGTCAATGTTAATGTTTCTAAAAGTTGTGGATTACGAAGGACAAATGGACAGTCCTTTCATTACAAACATTCTCATCCAAGCCATTGAGCAAATTGGCCCTCAAATGTAGTTTAGGTAATAATCAACAATGCCAAGAATTGTATGTTTAAGAAGTGCTTAGAACTCATTTGTTTGACACTTTGTGATGTGCACTCAATCTACTACTGCAAAATGGCACTAAGATTGAGTGGATAAAAAAATGTACAAAATGCACAAGAGATCCAAATGTTCATCATAGACCACCATATGATGCAAGCCATATTTAAACAATCCTCAAAATTGAAGCTCTTTAAGGTAAGTTAAATTCTTTAAAATTTGAGTATGTTTGACAAGTCTAGTCACTTTACTTTAGTAAACTTTTTATGATTTTAAATTCAAATTTTAATCTTGATTGTAATTTATTATTGTTTTGATCTTAAAATAGGTTGTCAAGACCTGTTTTGCCTCCAACACTATTGTTTTGAGACGCCCTATCAAGGTTAAAGAGGCATTGTCTAGAAAGGTAATCAGTGCCAATTGTAGCATATCAAGGCAATCTACTAGTGTCAAGGCAGCTGCCATTAAGACATTGATACTAGATGACTCTTGGTGGGATCGTATTTAGTACCTCCTGAAGTTCACTAAGCCTATATTGAGCACAATCCAATACGCTAACATGGATAGGCCTTCCATGGGTGAGGTATATGATGGCATTGACTCCATGATTGAGGATATCAGGAATATCATAAATGAGAGAGGAAGATCCTGATGAAATGTTCTTCAAGGAAATACAAACAATCAAGGGAGAGAGATGGAACAAAATGACTACCCTTTTGCATCTACTTGCCTTTGCATTGAGCCCCAGGTTGTATGGTCAACCAGTCCTCAAGGGTGCCAGTAGAGGTGCCCCATACAGAGATCCTAAAGTTGTTCAAGGTTACAAGGCAGCCTTTCAAAGACTCTTTCCCAAGCACCTACAACTTGCAGTGAGGTCTGAATTCATTGGTTTCGCAAGCACCAATGATTGTGGTCTTGAAGCTCTTGAAGAAAATAACAATGTTGATGCTCATAAATCATGGTACTTCCATGAACAAATGTACCAGCACTTGCATCCCATTGCCATCAAAATTTAATCAGAGGTTCTTAACTCTTAAGATTCTAATTTCTACCAGTTGCACAATACTGTAGAAAAGAAAAGACAGAATCAAAAGAGTTTCTCCCAAATTGTTATAGGGGAGACAATGCAAAATGGTATAGGGTCTACCTTGCAGGAGGAGCATCCTAAAACACATTCTTTGGTGGTGGGGGCTGACAGGGAGCTACTACAGAACACAAACATTGGGACTCCAAAGAGTAGAGAAAAATGCAAGGCATTGGACTCCCAGGTACAAGCGTCAATTAGAGTTAGGAAGGATCTGACTCAACATGAAGTTTCAGAGGCAGTTGACCAAGAGCTGGTCACTGAATTGGGCGACTTAAGCTACCCGAGTGGAAGGCGGTTGGCAAATTGTTAAGGGGAAAAAATATAGGAAGTCGAAGGATGTGTCCTTTGAGATGACTCTTCGTTCGCACACTAAGGCTTGAGGCAAAGTTTAAGTCTTCTGGGTTACTTTGCAATTTGGTTGTTGCTGTCTTTTGTGAACTGTTTATGGTCTTTTGTGTTGATTTTATCTGGGTAGTATCTGCCAATAAAGTGGCACCTTATGTAATACTCTCTTAATATTGATAAAAACTACTTTTACTGAGAAAAAAAATTCTACTTTCTAAATTCTTGTTGATTAATGTTGAATTTAAATTTTATTTTAAATTATTCAAAATTCTTACTAAGTCCAGAAATGTAAATCTTGATAAGTTGCTAATTCATCATCATCTAAGAGGAACTGGAGCACATACTCCTTCATCCACTCGATAAAACGCAATAGACTAAACTCCAAGAAGGCAAATAACTTGGTCTTTGTGCATTCAAACTTGAGGCTCACAACACACAAAAACAATACTTACAAAAAAGTGGGGGCAAAGCATTGGGATGTTGAACCAAATACTACAGAGTTGGAAGCCCACTTTGATGCACTTGCAATTGATGATGGTGATCACGAGCTACTTAGTGAGGTTGGCAAAGTATTGATGCTAGTGGCACTTTTTGTGCTTCTAATTTGCAGCAGCAAAATGATGAAGATTTTTTTGATGGTTTTTATGATATTTGACCACAAATGACTGATTATCATAGTTACACCACCCTGGGGGACGGGGGGACGGCGAAACGGGGGGACAAGTTTTCGGGACGGGGGGACAGAGGGGCCTTAATTTGGGGACGGCGGGGGGACGGTGGGGGGATGGCGGTGGGGAGACAAGAGGGGTGTATATATCTATGCATATGGTATTTAAAAATGTTAGTTATGAAAATATGTATTGCAATATAGGATGTAAAGATGTAAAAGAGTGAATACTTGAAACATTGCATTGAATTGGAACATTGAACATTAAACATAAATAGTCGAATTTGCAAATACTGAATAACAGGATGTCCCCCATCCTCGGTGGAGGTGGTGGAATCTAGTGGCACCGCTGGGGACAGGGAGACGGAGTCCCCAAGTCTCCGGTGCGTTGAAGTCTCCGAGACGTCGGGCAAAAAGGGGGGGGACGCGTCCCCGTGTTACTATGCTGATTATTAATGTTGACATTATTCTTTTTGAACCAAAACATCGATATGGTGGTGTATTTTGGCATTTTGCTATGTCATTTGAACTAAAACATTAATATATGTGGTGGTGTATTTTGCTAAGTTGCTTTAATATTACCATAGTGGTGTATGAACTTATTTGTTGCGGCATATATAAAACCCAAACCTAACCCAAAAAAAAAATGTTGGACGAATTTCATACGCGCTACCAGAATCTGAACCGGCAACTTAAATTAGGAAGCAAAATATTGTGAATGTAAGAATGATATGTCTATTTGCAATTCAGAACAGCTGTAACTCAAATCGCACTTGTCATTTTTTCTGTCCTTGGTTATTGTTCTTGTTTTCTGCAGACTAATATACAGTTTCTTGGTTTGGGCCGCATCAGATAACTATCTGTTTTCCATGCTCTTTTGTTAAATATTTTGATCTGCTGCATTTGTTTCTTTATCAATCACAAAGAAGAGAGAAGTGCCTGCATAAAATACTTCTGTAACTTTTGGACATTCCCATTTTCTTTGTTTCTGACTTCCTTTCATCACACAAATACAAAGCCCCTTTGCAATTTTACCTTCTACCAGATAAACTTATCCTCTAAATTGTCATGTTTCTTTGATTAAAGAAATCTATTGCCCCCATAGCAAGAAAGCGGTGATGTTAGCTCATATGCATTGCCGTGAATGTGGTGAGGTAAAAGGGTTTCTCTGCATTGAAGCTTTTAGTTAAAAGCGTACAGTATTTTGGAGGCATGTCTAAAAGTCAAAACTAGTAAAGGCTGTGTCTTTTTTATTAGGTATGAGTGCCAACTTAAAATGGCATATTGCCTTAGTATTTCTCAAAGTGAACACTACAAATGGCTGCATATTTTCCTAGTGCAGGCAATACAGGGTAGCAATTTAGTTCTTAAACAAAAGAAAAAAAAATTATTCACACATTCAAAATTACAACTTGTGGACATTTATCAATCAAAATTAAGGGTTTCATAAGTGCCAGTCCAGTTTACTGGAAATCTTGTCAAGCCACTATTTGCTATGTTCTAATATTTCCAAAAGTGGAAATGGATAATGGATGTATTTTCTAGTATTTCTGAAAACAGAAACTTTTAACAGCTGTATAATTTTGATAGTGTAAAAACTACATGCTCACAGTTCAGTTTGTAAATTAAAAATAAACCAGAAGATGACAAATATTTGATGTCAATTTAGCTACAGTCACCATTTCTGAAGTTAGTTACTAAAGCTCAGATTCTGCTAATACTTGTTATTTAGAAAAATAATAGTTATTATTCACACATTTAATTTGAACTTGTGTAAGACTATACACCAAAATAAAAGATTTAAGTGTAAACCCACTGACTGGGAATCTTGAAGAATGGTGTAGCATTAAGTCGTCAATTGATTGAATAGATGAATTGTAGCTTCCACCCCTTCCCCATCCTTTCTGCTCTTGGGCTTGCACAAAATTATTTGACCTAAGAACTAACAAGTCCATCTGTTAGTGGTGCAGAAGGAACCGAAGTTTTTGGGGTAAACCCTCAATTTTGGCTTGGAGACCCTCTAATGGAGTCTTGAATGTAATAAGGGCAAGTTATAAACCCATTGTGATGTTCTGGTTAAGTTCATTATCATTTTGGCAAAAGTAGGCCAGTCAGGACGAGTTGACACAGAATGACACTTCTCCCAATTTGGAGTAGCAAGGATGTTTTGAATCAGTTTTTTAATCTTAAGAAGGCTAAGAAGTCAATCGAAACAAAATTGCATCAAGAAGAAATGAAGTTGCAAAAAGGAGGGAAAAGATGATTGAAAGTTGCATGACAACTTTGGAACATTGACAATGTTGCTCCAGCAAGAATTGCAACTTTTTCCATTTGAAAACAAAAGTAGTTATAGAAGCCAAAAATCAATTGGGAGAAGGATAGGAGTCATATATATAGCCCTCAGATTGAATGGAATGAGGTTGGAGAAATCAAAATTCATATTCTTGCAATTCTGAATGCTGTGACAATTTTGTATTTTTTGTACAGTTCAGTGCAACAATATCATTTCTTGAATTTTGGATCGAATTTTTGCTTCTTCCATTTTGCATAGTTAGATTTTGTTTAGCTCTGGACTTCTGCATTATAGTTTTCCTTAATTGTGAGTTTTGGTGAGCTAAATAAAATTCAGGCCTGTGACTGCATTTCTCTGGTAGTCCTAGGGTTTGATAAGAAAATGCCTCTACCTTGGATCCCAACCATTGGAATTTCAAGGCCTTGGAAGGCATAAGAGTAGTGCTAATGCACACTAACTTGCACGAGGGATTTTGCAGAAAGACTTCATCTGCTAATTTTAAGAGCAAGCCCTAGGCCAGCAACCAGCAATGCCCGGCAAGGAACTTGTAGAGCAGACAGGATTAACATAGGGAAATGGAATGCCTGATTGATGGAAATGACAAGGGTTAAATGGAGGTAGAGAAGATTGCTAGAAAGGTTGCATTCAAGTCTTGAATCCAGTGTTCCATTGTTGAACAAGAAAAAGCTTGTCTAAAGTTGTATTTAACCTAAATGCACTCAATTGAGGAACAAGGCATTGCACGGAAGGCATAGATAAAAATCTCTCCGAGAAGTGGCAGATATCTTTGCTTCTCCTAAAAACTTTCGCAAAACAAAAAAATTAAGGTTTTCTGGAGTGAAATTCAAACCGAGAAGACTCGAAATTCTTGTCAATTAGTTGACCACTTCTCTACGATAAATCACAAACTTCTTGCGATAACTGAACTACTTCTCTCAAGCAACACCAATAAAACTGGGTCACCCAATGACTTGCACATTCATTGTTTATTTTGCAATTTTAAGTGTTTGGAGGAGAGGAGAAGGGTTTTGGTGGAGAAAAATAGTTTTTGGCAGCCTTGTAGATTGATTATAAGTGGATCTGAAGCAGATTCAAAGAGATTTTCACCCAAATTTGGATTCACAAGTAAGTTTTCTAAATTTTCTTTCTTTTTAGTGGGAAGGGGAAGAGGGAGATGTAGATTAGTTTCATATTGTACTTAACATTTGTATTTGCTTATCCTTTTAAAAAGACAATTTGTTATTTCGAGTTTACCCATCAACATTCCACATGAGGATGCAATTTTGTTACACATTACATCTATACATATCTAGATCAGTTTGTTTGGTTTGCTTACTCATTAGATGCATATCCTTATTGAATTTTGGTAAAAAATGCATTTCTTATTAAATTTAAGTCATTTTTTATATTCCCAACATTGTCCTAAGAAGTTGCCAATTTATCTCCAATATTTGCCGAGAACTTTATTGTTCGCCTCGCCGATAAGTGGCAAAGAACGAGAATTTGAACTATGATGGAAGGTACTGACCTAAAAGTTTGAAAATCTATAAGATCTCCCAAAAGGGTATCAGGAATGGTTCTTGGTTTTGGGAGTCCTATGGAACATTTTTGAGTAATTCCTTAAAAATAGAACCGTAGGCCTAATTAGAGGTTCATTCTAGTAGGTCTAAAACACCTAATTATGAACTTGATAGGAAATGGATTCAAGGAATTTCAAAATTAGTTGATCTAAATTAAAAGTGAGTTGTTTAAGACCATTTCACCCTACGTTGATCCATGTACACACTTGTCGAAATGTTGAGTAGACTTATGAGCATAGACTTGGTTGTGAGGAGTTCTATTGTAACTTGTTTGGGTGGCCCTAGGACAAAGTTTGTGGATGTAGAGATTATCAAGGAAAGAGTCTAATTCGTGTAAGTTCATACCTTACAAAGGGGAAGACATATGTCAATGGGATTGATACTTTGAGAACAAAGTTATGCTAGAATCCTAGGGCATGCCTATCAATAAGGGTCGGATTGCAACTCAAACCAGCCAATAGCCAAAACTGGGCCATTGCTCTCATGTACTTGCCCTCTTCTTTATGGATCACCATTTTTGTAAACCATACAAATAACGAGGTCCAAATATAGGGCACTCAAACATAATCATAAAGAAATGTCTTCAAGTCTTCAACACAATGCCCAAAGTCGACTTCAACCCAATTACGGCCACGCACCAAATAACATGCACCTCACTAACATTGACAATTATTTTGGTTGGGTAATTATAGTTTCTTTATGCAAAAAAAATTAAGTTCTCTCAATCCTTTTGTGTCTTGTCTCTTCCCTTGCTTGAGAAGACTATTAATGATTGAATTGCACGAGGATCACTCTGAAGTGATGCCCTTAGCTAACAAAGTAAGAATAATGACTTTGCCTCATCAGGCATGGAAGCTTTTACAAGAGAAGTTACCAAAGCCTGTACAGCCACATTGTCAGGGCCACCACTCAGTTGAAATATTTCATGAAAAAGACTAACACCTTCAACCATCTGTCCCTTCAAATAGTAACCATTTATCAAAATAGTACGATTATCAAGGGCACACCCTCTATCTCTACCATTCATTTCTTCAAATGATTTTATTTGATTCCTCAACATTTCCTACTTTGGAAAAACCATCAATAACCATATTATATATAAAACTCCTTGTAACAAACGAATTTTCATAACCAAATCTTAAGATCTATATCTTCTAACGTTTACAAAGTAACTGATTCCATTTCACATGACAAAGACTTCTTTTAACCATAATAGGAAATAACGATATTAATATTCAGTTCAACAACTATTACTAATCCAACTATATTTTCATGTTAAGCTGATATAACGAGAAACATATTCATTGTAAACAATTTAACTATTCCTATTTGAAAACATATTCAGCTGAAAAATAAAGCAACGACTATCTTCCTTAACTGAAATCATGCTTAACTAGAAGTATTCTTATTCAAATTTAGATGGCAATTAACTACCCTAATTGAAATAAAAAGACTATCTAATATTCATGCTAAATGATTAACAAGTAAAAGAGTGGAAAACATACAGTAATAACGGAGGATCTGTTATCTGATTGTGCAAGCTTTGGCATTGGTGAGAGGAGAAGCATTGACATAGGCTTAACCTCCCAACCTCGGACCATAATTATCCCACACATCCTAACATATTATAATGGCCCTCCCTACCTCGAGATCAAGCTTGGGATGTTCTTCAGTCTAGCCATTCGAATTATTTGGTGGTTTTCAGTGCCCAGTTAGTTATACCTATATAACTGACGTCTACGAACATCAAGTGATCATAGAATGGCACATATGCCTATAAACTACCTTGGCCAAGGATTTCCGTTTGGGTTCAACGACTCGATCACCACCACTCAACAACAGATTCCATTACAGGGACAGCACGAGCTATTAAGTGTTTCATTACTTAGTTATTCATATCTGATTTCATTCTTGGTTCTTGCAGGTTAACTCCACCTCTTCACCATTTCAATGGCTTCTTTGCCGGTGAATCCTAAGTGCCTGAAAGATTATGATCATTCTGTTTTATTTACACCTCTTCACCATTTCATGGCTTCTTTGCCAGTGAATTCCTTGGTGTTTGTAAGATTATGAGCATTTTGTTATTATTTACACCTCTTCACCATTTCATGGCTTCATTGCCAGTGAATCCTAGGTGTTAGAGAATCTAAGAGTATTTTGATCTTTGTTTCAGAAATTATGATAGCATGGTTATTGATGCTGATTCATATAATCATTTAAGTTCCTACAACTACCATTCGATTTCATAAATGATGTTACAATCACAGAGATAAAACTAAGAAGATCTTCAATGAACACTATGAAATGCAAGAGACCATCAGCAAGGTATTTTGTGTTAAAACAATGTATAGTTGGCTGCTATTGGACTTGTACTTAGAAAAAGAAGAATTATGAAATACAAAGGTATGTATTCATGACCTGAGATTGGGCTTGAGGTTTGTCTGGATGTGGCTCCTCCCGTCCTTGGCTGGAACTCTTGTTGGCTATTTATCTCGCCTGCTGGTTTGAGACTTGATACGCAGATTGCAAAATGCTGGCAAAGTAAGGGAAGAACAGAGTTATATTGGTTGTGTAGTCGAAAAGAATGTTTTGGCTAGAAATGAATGTTCTCAGCTTGAAATGGGAACGTAGCAGACAATGGAAAGAGACTACTTATCACACTCAGATCTGAAACAGTTAACTTCACCAGCACGAGGAAGTTTCCATCTTAACTGAAATCTTGGTTTCAATCCTGAACGTCGATCTGAGTTAATCTCAACCATTGATGGATTCCAGGAATTCTATTTAAGAGACTCCTAATTCCTCATTACGGAAGTTGAATCGAATTGGTATTGAATCTCTGCTGAATTGGTTCACAGCTTATCTTAAAAGCTAGCTGTGACTTCTCAGCTTCTATTGGTTTCAAAAAGTCCATTCGAATTCCAAAAACATTAATTCGATTTTAAAATGAAGGAAATGAAGAGGGAAAAGAAATTAAAAAAAAGGAGTTGAAGAGTTATAAATTCATTTTATTATTCTTATAATACATTCTTATTTTTTTAAGGGGTAAACGCTTTGCCCTGGAGCTATGAACCAGTGAGGCCACAAACGGGGGACCTCATCCCCATGAGATTTGAACCTTGATGGCAAGGATAACAACGTAACAACTTAACCATCACAACATGCCACTATTGGCAAAAGGGTTTGTGGTAACCTAGTGTGACTCGAACCGGAATTGATGCGTAGCACCGGGATCATTAGCCTAACACTACGCCTCACGACTCGCCTTCACACCAACTCGGCTATTCACTCACCCTTCATAATACATTCTTATATACATTCACATAAGTATATTGATGAGGTGACATCATTAGATTATGTTACTTTAATTTATTGGTGCCATTTCATTATTCTATTTATGTGCTTGTATGTAAGTATTTATTATAATGATATGATAAAAATTATTAAACAAATCTCTTGAGGTATTTATTATATTTTAAATTAATTTATTTTATGTTTTTCCTATATTGTTTCCATAGTAGCTCATGCGGGTCCCATAATGTAACCTGTGGACAAGTCATTGTATCCCTTCCAAGGAAGTCTAAGGTCATACCTACCGATCCTTATGACTAAACCAAACGAATATTCCATTCCAATGATCCCATTTAGCAATCTTCTCCTACAATCACCCATGAAAATACTTTTGTCATAATAATAATTCCATAGTAATTCAAAATAAAACATATTAATCGCTAATTTAAATCAAACAACTGCTAATCAACAATTAGTACAATGTATATAAATAACTAACTCATTTCACATGATCATGAAAAGAAATAATTCGTTATCGACCATATCATCAACAGTAAGTACAACGTATATAAATAACTAACTCATTTCACAGGATCACGAAAAGAAATAATTCGTTAAACCAACAGTTATGATCAACAACAAAAAAAATTAGGGCAAAATTTGCGATGTAACACTTCTGCCAAGAATTCTCCTTTCATTCATTTGTTACAAGAGATGATGAGCCTTGCTTAACGTATTCTCCTTACAAAGCCCATTGATCATTACCGAATAAGTATATACATTAGCAGCCATGCCCCGCCACTCATCTCATGCAAAAGCATAATAGCATCATTCGTCTTCCCGGCCTTACAATAACCATTAATCATACTAGTATAAGTAACCACATCCGTGTTCTTCATTTTCTAGAACAAGGAATAGGCCTCATCAATTTTACCCTCTTTGCAAAAACCATTAACAAGAACACTATAAGTCACCGAATTTGGCTCAACTCCACATTGAATCATCTCATTGAAAACCCTCTCAACCTAAACCACCATCCCTTTTTTACAGACCTCTTGAATAACTATAGTATATGAATACACACACGTATGGAGCCAAGACAAATATAAGAGCCATATGACATCAAAACAAATAAATGGCCAAAATACATAAGAAAAAATTGCACATGCATACACAATAAAAGAGAAAAGAAAGCTCTTCCTTTGACAAATTCCAAACATAGAATAAACTAAGTCAAAAGACACTAGAATAAATATCTCATAGCATCCAGAATACAAAACAATTTCCTTATTGATGTTATCAACCTAGCTTTGATACCATGTTGGATTTTGAGCCTAGAAATCAATGATGATAAACAGCAATAAGAAAGAGTCAAAACTGAAACAATTTACACAAGAAATATCCTAGGAAAACCCTTCTAGAATGAAGGGAAAAAACTAGCCACACAACAAAAAATATCATTTTATTTATCATAAAAGTTCAAGTGTACAACGACTTTCGCTTGATGCGATATATATAACAAGAGGATAAACCCTTCACATTACAACTAGAGGTATCTTGAGTTTCCCAAAATATGACTCTTTACTTTCAAATACAACTCTTTGTATTTGCATTGTATCAACACATGTTGAACAACACATCTTAACATATAATATAACAATTTATCATAAATGTCCTTTTCATTTGAAGGTGACCATAATGGTATTAACACCCAGGGATAAAGATCTCTATTGGAGCTACAATCTCCAACATTCCACCTCTTGCAGGCAATGCAAGTTGGTGTTGTTTTCTTCTCTGGGAGAAGATTTGAGGTGTACAACCTCATCCACCCTCTATAGGCAATGCCATTAATGTGGTGTCGTAGTCTTCTCTGGAGAAGATTTGAGGTGCAAGACCTCTCCTATCCTCTATAGGCAATGCCAAGTAGGTTCATCCTCAGCAGATATGCAAGATGGTATCATGGAAAGAGTCCATGATGTTCTTGATCACCCTCTAAGAGTGTCATGGTGATGATGTGAATTTTCTTTTTGAATCCTCCCTAGCTAAAAGGGAGTGTTAAAATTAGCTAGATCGGGTGCTAGCATATGTTGTTAGAGTGTTGTCCTTGCTAAGAGAGAGACTCCATTTAGAAAAAGTCTAACTATTCAACCTTGGAGGTTAAAAAGTTGATTTCAGTCCTAGAGGGAGGCTCCGCTAAAGGGGAGTCCTAGCATTCAAGTGATCTTTAGGTTCTTTATGAATTCTTCTCCAAGAGGAAGAAGTTTGTGGAACAAGTTCTCTTTAAGCATGTACGGTGGATACTGTTACATGGTTGTACTTTTCACCCTCTGGGTGTAGCTATGGTAAACATCGTGTTAAACAACAATGAGCACTTGTGTTGATGGTTGTCACCATGTGGCTTGGTTGATCAAAAGGAATCCTTCCTATCTAAGAGGGAGTGCTGATTTTTGTAGCTAATCAAATTCCTTCTTTGCTGACTAAGGTATAGCTATTGTATTGTTTACTTCGATATTATAATTATTATATTATGAGATAATATAACTATATTATGCAATATTATAATTATATTATGCAATAATATAACTATGTCAAAGATTATAATATAATAATTATATTGATAATATAATTATTATATTATTGTGGGAGGACGTGTTTATATTTTTTGATTAAAATTATTATATTATATAATAATATAATAATTATTATAAGTTTTCAGGTGGCCCAACCTTATTATATTATTAAGGGCGAGGGTTATATTATTATTATATAACAATGTAACCCTTGTACTGGGGTACGTCAAGACATCGAGACACATTTTTGGGGCAGAGGAAAATGGGCCTCATTTTTGGGACGACCGAGGAATGGCCAAGGGACGGTGGCAAGGGGAGGGTGAGGTAGGGAGGGGTGTTTTACAGTACACATATAGAACTAGAAATGCTTGTTATGAAATGATGTTTCAGTATAACATACGAAATTAAAATACATGAACATAGAAAAATTGAAACACGAGCAAGAAACATTAAACATTAGAAACTCAAGTATCCAGTGCAGGGACATCTCGGGGACAAGTACTTCGAGGTTTGGGAGGGGGTGCGAGTCCCCGTGTTACACTGTTATATAATAATATTGATTGGAAGAGGTGCATCCCTCCTTAGATCCTAATTTGATCTTCCTCTATTTGATGTAGCATAGTCTACGATCTATGGTAGGGAGGGCAAATCATAACCCGTGATAAACAAGCACCTAAGCTTGACAATCAAGGTATAGTCACTCCTGGTGAGGATTGGGCCAGAGACTGAGTCAAAAGAAGCACCAATGTTTTCATAGAAACGGAAATAGAGACAGCAGCTACTGGAGCATAGTTAGTTCAAATCAAAATTCCAATCACAAATCCAAAATAAAGAAAAAGTGGAAATATTTGAAAGAGTTGAAACTTTTGCCATTGATGAATCGTATCCCACCATAGGTGTAATACCTGCTACTACAGGCTATGGATCCAGATATTATCGATTGATCTCTACTCTAGGGGATGAGTTGGGGTTATTGCTGGGGGACATGAGCAATGAGGCCTATAAGAGGACTCAATGCTAAGGGGTTTAGTGAGACTGATGATTTCAAGAAAGGAACATGTTTTTTGGAAGAATTTTTATACCACATGTTGGTCATTTTGTCACCTCATGCCTATCCGAATATATCTCAAAGTGAATGTTCCAGGTTCCTTTTGTACAAATTAGGGTTTGGTCTCTTTAATTTTGTTAACCCTAAAAAAACCCTACTTTTGTGTTTTACTAAAATGTTGCCCTAAAAAAACTTTTGGATTAGGTACCTTTTCAAAGTATTTTAAGCGGGAGAAATCATTTTAAAATCACCCCCTTTATATTTCCGAGAACTTTTTAAGAAGTGGTTCGCGTATTTCCTAAAGATCCCGAAATACTTTTAACCTAAGCTTCTATCTTTATTTTTCCGCAGGTTCAAGTTTCTTTTTGAAAAAATAATCGTTTTAATGGTAACCCTTGATCTTAAAAAGATCAAGGGTTGTCGCCTTGTCGCCATAAGAAGTTGCATGTCATTTACCACTAGTGACATAGTGACCAAGCTGCGGGACCCACTCAACAAGTAAACAATGTTTTAAGGTGAGTGATCCACACCGTCATATCTTCCCGTAATCAACGATGGTCACCTTGTCGCTACGGGAAGTTGCATTAACTTTACTGCTAGCGACATAGCAACCGCCCGAAAAAAGGAAATACAGCGGGACCAAACTTAAAGACGACGCTATGAATTTACCTGCCATTAATAGCCTCATCAGCACATCAACTTGGCAGAAGTGTCAGATGCAACTAAGGATGCACACTAGTAGAAAGGTATTGCTGATCTGCACCGTCAAACCTCTTCAAGATCGACGGTGGTCGCGTTGTCGTTATGAGAACTTGCTTGAACATTACTGCTAGCGACATGGCGACCAAAGGGAAATACTGTAGGCCCACCATATTTACAATGGAATAATCATAAAGTTTTAACTATCTGATCAAAACATCATCAACGATGGTCGCTATATCACCATGGGAAGTTGCTCAATGTTTACCCTTGGCGACATAGCGAGAGCATGACACGTGTCCAAAGGCACAAGTGGGTCCAATGTAAATTGCCCGCAATGATAGAAAAGGCTTATGTGGAAGGGTTTAATTGAGTTGATTGCCAACTTGGAGAGTTGAAGCTGAGTCATTAAAGATTTTATTCCTCAATCGTCAAATTTTTCAAAAAATCAACGGCTTGTTTTTTAAATTGGAAGGTGGTGCCACTTTGTTTTTCTCTACAATCCATTTATGAGAATTAAGGCTCCCCATGCAAAGCAAAAACCAAGGATATATTGTAGAACTCAGAGATTTTCCTCGTGCAAACATATTTCTGATTTTCTAAGAGCAAGAGCTTGTTGAAGAGCTTTTCCCACCTAGTAGAATTGTGAAAGAATTTTCTGTATTAGCAATTTACTGCAGATTTCAAAGAAGAAACAGGAGAAGCAAGTATATAAGCCTATCCCTCAGAGAATTCTGGTTTTTCTGCATTATTATCATCAAATATGCCTCCAAAGAAGGGTTTTTCAGGAAAAGTAGAATAGGAATATACATGATGACTTCTTGGAACGATTAACTGAGTCCACAAATGAGTCAACCGAAATGAAAAAGCTAACTCCTGTGAACCCTAGACTCAAGATTGTAGATGGTTTATATGATAAAGGGAACTGAATTAGGGATGTTATTACTTCTAAAACAAGGCTCCAACTATTCAAAAAATGGTTCTCAAGGAGGAAGTTGTTTGCCCCCCATGGAAATAAATGGAATTTTGATTTGGGTAAGTAATCCCTGGGGTTTTCATAGATTCAGACCTTCTCACAGCCATAGCCCAAAATTACGACCCAATAGCTAAGATAGCGAGGAGAGTGGATGGGGAATATTTGATAAGAATTAATGCTGAAGAAATTCGAGAGGTTTTTGGGTTGGAACCAGTCATAGATTACCATAAGATCATTGAATTTCAGGGGTTGGAAAAAGAGTATCTATCTAAAAAGGATCAAGTCAGGCAAGGTGCATTGAGAGAAAACCTGGCCACAATTGGAAATTTGACCTTTGTTACACCATCAATTAAAGAGCTTTTCAAGAAAGAATTTTTCACCACTAGGGCCATAGACATTTACATGACTTTATGTAGGGTTTTTGGTGAGGATGAACAAAATTTTATGCCCATAAAGTTTATGTACATGATAACACAGATCTCTTCTTTTGGTGTGGATAACATCTTTGATTTTGTGTCTTCTTGTAGGACTGGTTGGGATTGCAAAAGGCAAAGTTGATAAAACATTTGGCCATTATTCATTATTGATGCATATGTTCTTATTTAAAGGGGTTATTCTTATTTAAAGGGGTTACTTACTTTGAAAAGGGGATGGTTTTAAACAGAGAATATGAGGGAGAAGCTCTGCCAATCCAATTGTGGAGTGCAAATATGACCTGGGATGCAGAGGAGGCTAGCTTTGTTAGATTTGATAGGTACTTCACATCCAGGTTAAGGAGCCTCATATTAAGGGACAACCCTAGAATTCCCAAGGCATTGTTGGATTTTATCAGGCCTATGGACAACCCTGCTGATTTGGAGGTGTCTCATAATTGGGCAGATATTATACCCTACCCTATGTCTACAGTTTTTAGAGTATATGGATTCCAAGGGACTCCCCGTGTACTTCCTTACCAAGTACCTTTGAAGGTAGGGATAGCTGAAATGCTATGGTAGATAGGTGGATTGGAGGAAGCACAATTGACTAGTAGGTCTAGGGGCTCAATTTTCCCATCTTGTACCATTGCTCACCAATTCATAATCACCAAGGGTGGTTGGTTGTTTCTATATGAATTTTTGGACCAATATAAAATGGCTGTCTCCCATGTTCATTTCAATGACAATGAGGGATTTTTTGATATATTCAGATGGAGGGCTAAGACCGGTGCCAAGGATCATCAACCCTACTTCCTTGAGGATATAATAAGGAACGAATTTTCTCTTCAAGAGCAAGAGATCAAAAAGGAGAAGTGGAGAGTTTATTCTAAGCTTTTAGAAATTATTAATTGTTTTGATAAGAATTATAAGCCTCTAGAAGATGCCAAGATAGAGGCAAATAAATTAAATAAATTGATGATCACCTTTCCAAAGATCATGGAGGCTATGAATGAGAAGAAATTATTCTTTATTAATTATTATCCTGATAAGGCCCAAGAGGTCATGAGAAAATTGTCTTTCACCCCTACAGTAGGATCAGGGTAGTTATTGATTCAAAGAAGGCCCGACTATAATGTAATTCAAAATAAGAGACCTACAGTGGACAAAGGAAAACAAATAATTGGGTCAACCAGTGTTGTTTTGGAAGAAAGGCTTGAAGAGCCCATGCCCAAGAGGCAGAAGGTAGAAGAAAAACAGATGTCTCAAACAGAGGAATATTCTCCCACTCAATCCCCCTTACATTTAGGAGATGAACAGCTCACTAAGGAGCAAATGGAACAATTGGGATCCCAAGGGGGAGTCTTTATCACTGCCATGGAATTAGAAGAGGGAAATCCTCATGAGCCTCCCATGCCAAGCCTTAACTATTGCTGACTACAAAGGAAGGGAGTTGGACCCTGTCGTAGAACAAGCCAGCCATGAATTCATTTCTAATGACAATTTTGTTAAATCTAAAGCCTTTTATCATTTTGCATGGAGGACCAATATTCAATTGTTTGAAGAAAGGTGTAATAAAATGAAAACAAAGCATCTTGAGATGGAGGAGGCAGATTTACAAAATCAAATAAAGGAGGAAATGATGCAAGAATTTAAGAGTTTAACCCCTAAAGAGGGGAGGAAAATGATCAAATCATCTGGGGTTTTGTTGCTGCCAAATTAGGACATTGTTGATGCAATGGTTTTTAATTCTATCACCAAAAAGTTAAATGCAGATGAAAAGGTGAAGAAAGAATTGAAAGGTGCCAAGTTTAGTGAAGATCATGCTGCATTAGTAATTTGGTCAATGAGAAAAGGATCCAGAACTAGCTCTGCCCAACCTGATGATACCGGCTTGATAGGAAATTTAATTGTGAAAAGGGTAGAAGATACTACAAGTGAAGACGCCGCAGAGCTAGGTGTTGGATCAGCTAACTTCACCCTAGCCACTACCCAGAGAGATAAAAAGGAAAGATTACAATTATAGGATAAGTATGAGAAAGTTTTGGTTGCTTATAATAGAGAAGTTCAAAAGAGAATTGAACTTGATAATAAGTTGATGGGGCACCAAAGACAATCTAGCAGGCCTAGAATTACTTATCCTCGCCCACCAGTGGAGCTTTTTAAATCCACCCCTCTTATTGAAATTCCAAATACACCATAGAGACATCAGTATTACACTGCAGAGGATTTTGAAGAGGAAAAGAGTAAACTGTGGGCACTGCATGTAGAGCTAGATATCCAGTATGAAGTTAGATTAAGGAAAGCCATCATGTATTTAGTTGATAAAATTAGTTGGCCAACATTTTATGAACAACTAGCAAAAGTAATAAATATATGGGATGAGCTGAAAATAAATGGTGATGCTCTAGGGCCAATTGTCAAGAAATGGAGCAAGAGGGACAAAGATGTCATTCTTTTGTGTTTTTCAATTATTACTTTGTCTTGTTAACATATAGAAGAAACTTATGAACTGACCAATGATCTCTCCCAGTTTGATGATAAGAGAAGTGCATTACAAAGGAGAATCATTAAGAGAATCATTAAATATCTTGAAAAATATAAGAGTAAAAGTTTTGGACTTTTCCCCCATGCCCTGGATAGAAGAATAGGTTGAAGAATAAAGAGGAATGGGCCCAGGAATTGAATGACCTATTATGTCTTCAAATGAATAGAGTCATAAATGAAAAGGGAAATGCATGGTGGGCAGCCACAACTAAAGAAGTTGTAAAAGTTCAATTATTTTATGATTCTTTGAAAGAAGATTTTATTGAGATTGACAAATTGGGAGAATGTGTAATCAAGAAACAGCGTGATATTCTGAAATTTAATTGGCCGGATGACACACTTCTTGACAAGTGGATGGCAGATTTTGTTCATGCAAAACAATTGGAATATGGTGAAACTAATGATGATGAAATGGAGCAGGATGAAGTGCAAATAATTGACACATCAGTAAAAATAGAAAAGGACAAAGGTAAGCAACTGATTACAGTTACAAGCACAGAGGCCCAAATAGATGATTTGACAACAGGACAACCAATTGTGGCTGTCACTCTGTCAGTACAAGATGACGTGGATGGAGAACCCCAGGTTCGGCTTAGCTTTCGAGTACCAGATCAAGGCCCATCACATGTGAGTCTAGTGGTCACACACTCCGAGGAAGAACAACAACAAAACCAATCATGAACTCCTCAACAATGAAAAGTGCAGCAAAAATGGTCCCACAAGAGAATATTCATGATGAAAGACATTCTATTGCACCAATTTTTGTCTTTTGTGACAAGAACTTTGTAAATATCTTTGTCTTAAGGACAGCTGTCAGTATTCTCTATGCCTGAAGCTTGTTGCATCTCACACTATATAAGTCAGATTCCAAGGCTAGAGAAAGGGTCCGAGTCATTATATAACTTTTAGTTTTGCTAAGTTTTATTCGGTCCAGTCCTTGATGCAAGTTTTACGATGTATTTTCTCTGCAAATCTGAGGATACATTAATCTTCTAGCATCATAGCGTTTTGTCTTAAGTTATTTTGAGTTCTATTTCAATGTCATATAATTTTCACAGAGAATTTTTACAAAGATGAATTGTCACTATATCTTTTCTCCCTGAATCTTGTCTCCATTTTTATTGACTGGTTATTTTGAGGTTGTGTGGGCAAAGCCTTTCTCAATTGAATGCAACTAGGATAGGTTGTATATTAATTCACTATTGCTTTTAATTCAATGGATTAAGTATGTGCTTCACTGAATATGATAGGATTTCCAAGCAGTAACAAGGATAGGCATAAGAATGAGATTTAGGAAGAATTGCTGATGATATTGATTGTAATGCAGTTAATTAGGTCAAGAAATTGGATAGACTCTAAATCCCAATGGATGAGGCACTGATCAACTAGTTATGTTTGCATCTGAAGAAATCATCGATAGGCATCAAGTACAATCTTAAAATTAAAATCACTTTTACTTTAAATGTATGAAGAATATTATAGTTGGTCAATACTTGTTTACATTTAAGCTCTGAGTCAAAGTTAGCTGCTATTACCCAGAATTATTTGTAAATTTTAGAAGAATTGTGACCAATCTGCTTTAGAGGATGAATATTGTTATAAAATGTCATGGAATGAATGAAATGTGAATGTAGTACCAAACTTTGAAATCTTTTATCCCCAAGGTGCACCCGCCTTGGTTTTGCAGAGCCAAAAGAGTAGAAAATCTTTTGTGATTTTGTTGAAGTTGGGTCCAGATATGAAGAACATCTAGCTGTTTATGGAAAGTAGCTAATCCTTAGGTTATTTTGATCTTCATCCTCTTGGTATGAGGTATCCTTGGTAGTGTAAAAACACCAACACTACAAAGACCAAATTTTGTGAGGGTGGTAAGAGCCATGAAATTGTGATTGAGTGCCAAAAAGGTGACCCCAAGGATCCTAGGTTGTAACTTGTGTGTTAGGATTCATAAGCAAGTAGTTGTGGATGTGAAGCATTTGATATGGAAGTTCAGGGGAAATCAGACCATTTTGGTGGATGGGCTTCCTGTGGAAATGGTGTTGGATGTACATGACTAGTTTTGTAACCTAATCTTGATCATGATGTGTTCATCTTTGACTTCTTTTTTATTTTCATCATTGGCTGAAGAGACATGGAGCTCCAAGTCACTTTCCCAAAGTTTTAACAAACAAAGGGAAATTTCTTTGCATGGATTTCTTTTGCATGGGTTCCTCCAGCAGATCTGCCTGCAATGCTGTAGTCAAAGAATGTGAAGATGGCATTTGTGAAGTACAGTATGTACAATCATTTCCTCTTCAATTTTTGTGCACTGACACAACCTTTGTTTTATTGTTTGGTAGAATGTAAGGATTTTAACGAGTATTGTTTGAAAACATTTGTTGACGATCAATCTCCTCACAAGCCCAAACAGATGCTGGATTGCAGTCTGGCATCTAGCTTTTGGGTAAAAATGGTTCTTTCCTGCATCATTGTCAGTATACTTTCAATTGGTCTCAGGTAACCTTCTGAAAAATGAGTTGAGGCACCTTTGTAGCATTATTATGAAGCTTTATAGCTTTGGGGGATACATATCTGCATTAACACAACCCTTATTGTTTGTGGGTAGAATACTATGATTTTAATGGGTAATGTTTGAAAACATTGACTGATTGGGCTAGCTCTTCATGACACGAAAGAAATGCTGTTTGAAGGTTATTGGAATTGTCCTTCTATTTAATTTATTGGGGCCTAAATAGCATCTCCTAAAATGTTGTCAATGTTCTTTGAAATGGTCTTAGAATCTGGTGTCAACATCTTTCTGAGGAGTCTATGTGGCACCCTATATGGAGCATTTAACCTTTGTGTGACATATTGTTGGTATTACTAAAATAGGCTCTTTCCTCATTTGAAGCAATAACTTCTGAACATCTGATTGTTGCACATTAATGAAGCTTTTATGGATGTTCACATGTATAATTGAAGTCAAATTTGTCTTTTTTGACAGTGGGTCACATTTACAATTGAAGTTCCACTTTCCCACTGCTCACAGGAGCAGTGACAGTTCCTTTTTCTGAGTTTCGACTGTGAAGTCTGGAGTCGAAACCAAATCTACTTCAAAAAATAAAAATGATCAAAATGAGACAAAATTATTTTAGAATACATTTGGGTTACATCAATGGTTATAATCTTCTACCTTACTAATTTGAATAGTCGGCATGACATCCACAGTGCTGCAAGCAACAGGAAGAGGGCCACATCTGGCCATACCGCTGGAACCGGCAATAACACGAGTGCTCTGGTATGGTTTTCAAAACTAAAGAATAAATTTTACTAATCAATAATCACCTTGCCGTAATAATATGACAAGTCTTATTAATTTAAAAAGCCTAATCAATAATTACCTTGCCCTGATAATATGACAAGTCATTAATTTAAAAAGCTAAACCTTACAGCATTTAGACCCTTTAAATATTCATAGGACCAGTACGGTAAGTGTAAATCCCTAATAAACATTATGGTGTAATAAAATGTGAAACCTCCAGCCCTTTGCCACTAGCAGCAAAAATCTTTCTCCTAAAAATTTGGCAGGTCCTATTTTTCAGGTGTAGATGTTATGTTTTTATGTTTGCCCAAATGGAACCACCTCTAGTTTTTTTTAATCACCACCAAAAGAAGGTTAGGGTGGAGACTACCATACCATTAAGGTTCCTATTTTTACAGAGCATTACAATTGATGGTGGATTAGCTCAGCTGGCATTTCTGAATGACTTGGTTGCAAGGTTGAAAGTTGAAAGCTATGGAGAACAAGATGTTACAATTGAAGGTAAAGTGAAAGTCTCCCTGTTTACACATGAAAGGTTTTATATGCCTTTTGAAATAACTTTATCCTGAAGGTACATACATTTTTGTATGATACATAAGGCTCGGAGAACTTAACTGTGGTATTCAATTCCTTATTTTTTTGCAGTACCAAATCAACCAGATCTGACTGTAGAACCTTGGACAGATATTTATGACAGAACTAACTTAATATGAAATACTGTTCAACATAATACAAATAAATGACCCTCCTTGATAAACCTACCATCCAGTCTCACTATTTAGACATGTCAGCTTCGCTGCCAACATTTGGTAACTTATAGGAGAGTAGTAACAACAAAAGCTCTTTGATATTGGTTGCTTGTATTTGATTTGAAGTCTGATTATCTAATAGGAAATTTATATCATTGACTAAGTCGTCTTCTTATAAACAAGTGCCCATTAGGGATGCTTTCCTTGTAGCAATGTTTGGGTGTTTAATGTTTAATAATAAGGGTGTTTCAGTTTGTCCAAGTTTTGTGGAAATGTCCAGTTAGTAAGATGGCAAGTAATTCTGGAATTTGATTTTCATTCAATTCTAGAGTGATTAATTGTGAACTACAACTTTTGTTATGGCTTACTTTCAATCTTTTTTAATATGTCAACTCAGTACCGTAATCAGACTTACATTGCTACACTCGTCATTTAAGATTACATTGCTACCTCTTCGTCTCCATAGCATAGAAAACCTATTCTATTTCTTGCATTCAATTATGCAAATCGCTCCTATCGGCTCATTGTTGCATGTACATTAACGTGCAACTGCTAGTACCTTCTATCAGATAAACTTATCCTCTAAATTGTCATATTTCTTTGATTACAGAAATCTATTGCCCCCATAGCAAGAAAGTGCTTCTATTAGCTCATATGTGTTGCCGTGAATGTGGTGAGATAAAAAGGCTTCTCTGCATTGAAGCTTTTAGTTAAGATCATACAGGACTTTGGAGGTATTCCTACAACTTGAAACTAATAATGGCTTGCCTTTTTTATTTAGGTATGAGTGCCAAGTTAAAATGGATGTGTTGCCTTAATATTTCTCAAAGTGAACACTACAAATGGCTGCATATTTTTCTAGTGCAAGAAATAGAGGGTAACAATTTAGTTCTTAAGTAAAAATCAACAGACAGTTACATCTTACCATATTTAATGCTAAATTGGCAGAAGCCACCACTCTTGCAATTGCTGGTATATTAAGTTCTAATACAAACTGCACATATACAAAAGAAAAAATTTATTCACACATTCAAAATTACAATTTGCAGGTATTTATCAATTGAAATTAAGGGTTTCGTAAGTGCCACTCCAGTTTATTGGAAATCTTGAAAGAAAGTCTATTGTGAAGCCACTATTTGATGTGTTCTAATATTTTCAAAAGTGGAAAGTCTATTGTGAAGCCACTATTTGCTGTGTTCTAATATTTTCAAAAGTGGAAATGGGTAATGGATGTATCTTTTAGTACTTCTGACAACAGAAATCTGTAATAACTGTATCATTTTTATAGTGTAAAAACTACATGCTAACTTGTCATGCCCAAAAATTATGGCCAAAAAAACACACCAAATTTTTTTTTTTTTTTTTTTTTTTTTTTTTTTTTTTTTTTTTTTTTTTTTTTTTTTTTTTTTTTTTTTTTTATAAATGTATTTATTTAAACTTAAGTGCACTAAGTTGATACAGTAAGTTCACATGAAACATGGATGCCAAGAAGGCGGTTACACGAACTCTTAACAATCAATTGATTCAGTTAACAACCCCTCTTATTTAATTAGAAGACCCAATTAATTGATAGATTTAATAAATCCCTTTAAAAGATTTACACTCTAAGAACATTAGTAAATTTCTTAAATACAATTTTATTTAAATTTTACATATGAATTTGTCGTCTACTTCGACAAGGAGTAAAACTAAAATTATCATTCATTTTATGAGTTAATCTGGATTGCATGACCCTCCAATAGACATAGATCAATTTTAAACTATAAAATTCTAATGTTTAAGGCTTATGAATTTAAACCACATTTTACTAATCCCGAAAATAAAACTTCCCATTAGGAACTGCTAATCGACTAATTAAACTTAATTAAGTTATCCTTAACTACATTAAATAATAACTATATTGCATTCACAGAATTTAATAATTAACGTTACAAATTAACGATTAATAAATAAACAGATAAAACTATTTTAGAACGATTCTTTAATTAATAATATTCATTAATTATTAAATTCGCTAAGCTAAAATTACTAAATTTATAAGTTGTTAATGAACTTCATTAATACACATTATCATTTAAACTAATAATTAAATAAAATAAAAATAAAAACTACTAACAACTATTTTTAACAAATCTATATAAACGAAAATTTAATTTAAACTAAACTATATAAATGAAAATTTAATTTAAACTAAACTATATAAATGAAAATTTAATTTAAACCTAACTATATAAATGAAAATTTAATTTAAACTAAACTATATAAAAAAAAAATTTTAAAAAAAATAAATAAAAAAATTGAAACGCCGCCCCACGCATATATATGCGTGGGGGATCCCACGCAATATATGCGTGGGCCTCACGCATACACATGCGTGGGGATCCCACGCATTTAAATGCGTGGTCCTCACGCATGGGTATGCGTGGGGTCTTCCACGCGTACGTGGACTGGCCGCCGGGTACGAGCCGCAGGCTCTGCCCGGAATTCGAAATTTTTTTTTTGTTTTTTTTTTTTTTTTTAATTTTTTTTTTTGATGGGTTGCATTAAATAAGGTAGGTCGCCCACCCTTTGAAGCCTTATAATAGGAGGGTGATTTACTATAATTTATTGACTGTAATAGAGGGGTCTCCCCTTTTTTTTTTGCCCATACATTTTCCAGCAAGTTTGAGCACCTACAGGCCTCTATTTTTTTTTTGAAGATTAAGTTTTTATCAAATTTCTCCATTGATCTTGAGACATGGGTGTCAATAGATTGGTGAATCTATACATTGCATATTACATCATGAACACAACCATACATTAATCAAATGATATGCTTATAACATTTTTTTTTTTTTTTTTTTTTTAAAACTAACTTTAGTTCCTCTTCCTTTGTTGTTGGATCAATACAATTCTATTTTCTTTCACATACAAATGCAACAACTGCATATGAATCCAATTTTATACATAATGCAACTAATTACTCCATGGGAATGGAAAATAGGAAGATCACCATGGGTGTTTAAATTCTCTATAATTTCATATGCATATATTTTCTCCATACCATTCTAATGTCTAATTGAACTCAGCCTTTCCTAACATAATTCCTTCATATACAAGATTAACATTCACCATTCACAATCCATCACAATAATATGCATGAACAAAAAGGTGGTTGAATTGGCTATAACAAGTTTCACAAAATGAGAAGACCATTTAACTTACATTACGCAAATTTTCCAAAGAACATGGGAGCAATGCAAGGAATTTCTCATAATATCTTTTTTTTTTGTATTATTCATCCTGGTTCAAAGGCTCCACTCGGGAAAGAACCAGTAAGAAAACCCGAGGTCATTGCCCAATACTTCCAAGTTTCCAATCCATTTTACATCATTTTACAACTCACATAAGTCTCTACAAACTTCCAACATGTGCTACCTTCCAAATAACTTCAAAATCACAATAAAGGATAATGGGGAAGACAACACTAAAACAAGGTGGATAATCACAACAACATCAAATCAAACATACACTCCAAACCCGGTTTGCACAATAGATCTATACATGGAATCAAAACAAGGGGGGAGGTGGATTTTCCCAATGGGAGAAGTCAATCACCATTCCATTACATGGCCCTTTCGGGGCTTGAATTTTAAGAATTTCCATTCTATATAAGGCCCTTTCGGGGCTCCAATCACAAGGATACTCATTTTCTCTTCATACACATGATTTCACAACATCAATAAGGAAGGTGATGACAAGTAGGGGCCCATACACCCTACCCTTTTTCCTTCCTCTCACCATGAAAGGAGACTCTCACCAATGAGGTCCAACTAAAGCCCTACCCCCATACATGGCCACTTCTTCCCTATCCAAGGGTGAGTGATGCCATCACAATCCCCATGAAAACTCAAAGAACAAGGTCTCAACAAAGCAAGAAATGAAATCCAAAACAAGGTAAAATTCCCTCCAATATCCTCCCAATACACACAACATAAAAGGACAAGAACCTTCACAATACTATAACAAGATTCACACATGATCAACAAAAAGGAAAGCTAAGCCCATGAGAGAGAAATTCCTACCTCCACAAGTGTTATGGCAACAATGGAAGTTTTTTTGAGAAGAGCTTCTTTCCTTTCTCCTTCCTTCAATCTTCAAGCTTGCTCTCTCCAAACTAGAGATTGGGTAACCCCCCCTTCACTACTTCCCAAGTGCCTCTAAATAAGAATCTACTTAACTAGGCTTAGGGTAACCCTTTGGTGGAGTCAAGGTCACCAACCTATGAAGTGACAACCAATTTCGAATTCAAGCAAAGATGGAGTGTTTAAGTGACCATAAAGGTCAACCAAGGAGCCTTGGGGAGTGGAAAACACTCCCAACCCAAACCCTTACCCTTAGGGTAATTAATTTTGAAGTTTTAAGGCTTAAGGATTTAATAAGGACAATAAAACTAGGGGAAACAAACTACCAAAAGAAATACACCTTAAAGATGGACTAGGTAAAAAAAAAGAATATAGCACAAAATAAACATGGGGTTCAGCTTTTGTCTTCCCATTGGATTTCCCGGCTAAATTTCCTGCACACTCATTGCACACGTCAGTAATTCGAGAAGCACATGTATATATATATAAATATAAAAATACGCATCAACAATTTCATGAAATTTAAAACATCCATTCTTCCATAATCTATTCATTCATCTCATTCTACTCATTAAAATTGGAGATTCAAAGTGTTAGTTTGCATTCATTCATTTTATCAGCATATACGTTATAAAACATTAAACTACAGAAATCAAATATCTGAAATAAAGCATCATACATCATAATTAGCAAAATAATGTTCAGTGCCACAAATAATGCTCTGACATATCGAGCCAAAAAAAAATAGTATATAGTATCATCGAGGCTAGGATGGGTCGAGGCGGGGCCTCACATAACTATTCAGTTCTTAAATTAAAAATAAACCAGAAGATGACAACCATTTGATGTCAATTTAGTAACAGCCGCTGTTTCTGAAATTAGTTAGTATACTAAAGCTCAGATTCAGATAATATTTATTATTTAAAAAAATAATTGTTATTACTCACACATTCAATTTGAGCTTGTATAAAACTTAACACCAAAATAAAAGATTGTGTAAAACTGCTTACGGGAAATCTTGAAGAATGGTGTTGAATTAAGTTAATTGATTGAATAGATGAGTGATATCTTCCTCCCCTCCCCACATCTTTTCTGCTCTTGGGCTTGCACAGAATTCTTTGACCTAAGAACTAACAAGTCCATCTGTAAGGGTCGGATTGCAGCTCAAACCAGCCAACAGCCAGACCCGAGTCATTGCCCTTAGATACTTGTCCTCTTCTTTGTGCCATCACTACTTCCTGTAAACCAAACAGACAACAAGGTCCAAATATAGGGCATTCAATTATAAACACAAATAAATGTATCCAAGTCTTCAACACAATGCCCAGAGCCAACTTCAAACCAATTACGCCCCCAGACCAAATAATATGCACCTCTGTAACATAGACAATTATTTTGGTTTGGTAATTTTAGCTTCTTTGTGCAAAATCTTTTTCAGTTTTCTCAATTCTTCTGTGTCTTGTCTCTTCCCTTGCTTGAGAAGATTATTAATGATTGAACTGCACGAGGATAATTCTGGAGTGATGCCCTTAGCTATCAAAGTTAAAATTACTGATTTTGCCTCATCAAGCATAGAAGCTTTTACAAGAGAAGTTAACAAAGTCTGTACAGTCACCTCGTCAGGGTCACAGCTCACTTGAAACATTTCATGAAAAAGACTGACAGCTTCAGCCATGCGTCCCTTCATACAGTACCCATATATCAGAATAGTATATGTCCGTTTATCAGGGGCACACCCTCTATCTCTACCTTTCATTTCTTCAAAAATTCTCTGTGCTTGCTCAACATTTCCTACTTTGGAAAAACCATCAATAACCATATTATATATAAAAGTCCCGCCAAAAATTTTCCTTTCATTCATTTGTTTCAAGAGATCATGAGCCTCACTTAGTCTATTCTCCTTACGAAGCCCATTGATCAATACCGAATAAGTGTATACATTAGCAGCCATGCCCCGTTCACTCATCTCGTGCAAAAGCATAATAGCATCATTCGTCTTCCCGGCCTTGCAATAACCATTAATCATACTGGTAAAAGTAACAACATGCGTGTTCTTCATTTTCCGGAACAACGAATAGGCCTCATCAATTTTACCCTCTTTGCAGAAACCATCAACAAGAACGCTATGAGTCACCAAATTCGGCTTGACTCCACGTTGGATCATCTCATTGAAAACCCTCTCAGCCTCACCCACCATTCCCTTTTTACAAAACCCTTGAATAACCGCAGTATACGAATAAACATTAGGCCTACAGTGCTTCAAGTTCCGCATCTCCCTCAAAAGTTTATACCCCTCATCAACCCTATTAACCCTACAGAACCCAGTTACAATTGTATTCACTGTCACTTCATTAGGCCTACAGCTGTACCTCTTCATCGTGTCTAAAACTTTATATACCTCCTTCACATCCCCAACACTACAGTACGCCTTGACTAATATATTAAACGAATATGAATCTGGGCTCACATTTTTGCAAAGTTGATGTTTGAAAAACCCTATGGCCTTTTCCACGAAGCCTTTCTCAATCAAAAAATTCAAAACCTCATTGTAACAGACCAAAGAGAGACTGCATTTGAAATCCGGCGCCTTTTCAAAAAGTTCTAGGGCTTGATCGATCTTGCCGGCGGTGGCGAGGCTCGTGACCACTGCCATAAAAGTCTTGCAGGAGATGTTGTGGTCATCACTCTTCATGTCTTCCAGCAGCTCACTCGCAGATTCGGGGAGCCTTGCGCGGAGCAGGCTTGAAATGAGGTACTCATACGTGGCGACGGTGTGCTTGAGCTTCACGGCTATTTTCACAAACCTGAAGAAGTTTAGCCCTGTTTCGGCATCATTTAATCCCATAATCACATTCAGTACATGCTCCGGGGTTAGGGTTAGCAATAGACGCTTCAGGGCAGATTCAATGGCGGGTTCAAAAGTTGGTAGATTTTCCTTCTTCAACAGATTGCATATTGATTCCACCACATTCGAAACTGTGCTGATGTTCTTTTCTGGACTTTCGGATTCCTCGGGAAGCAGATTCGAACTGCAGAAAGGCGATAAGGTGTACCGGGCAACTGCAATTTGTTTCAAAACGGAACAAATAATAAACGGAGGCTGAGGAGATGATGAAAAGGAGACCTTCAACCTCAACATTTCACATACTGATAAATACCCTTCACAGTAAACGCCATAAGCATTGTGGAAATTAATCAGCTTTCAGTGATTTTGTTGCATATTTGCATAGAATATGTACACCTGACTGAACTGGAACACCCAGGATTTATGTTCAAGTTTTCGAAGTCGACAGGCCGTTTGGTGAGCTGGAATATGTATTTCAAAAATTTTGAATTTCTTGTTTGGATGCATCAAAATGGAATTGGAATACGAAATAAAATAAGAATACGTATTTTAATTTTGGTCCAAAAATGAAGTTTTGCAATTCCACCCAAATAGGTGTTATTGGAATACGTATTCTTATTCCATTTTTTTTTATTTTAAAAAACATAAATTTTCAAGTCTGCGAATTCCCATCAAATATTGGCTAAACCAAATGGAAAACAGGGATACGTTCTGTCTCAGAATACATATTCCTATTCCACTCACTTTACAATTGGTGTACTTAGTACAGCCTAAATTGGTCTAAAATGTGTGGATCTGAATAGATTTTTAAATTTGTGGGTAGAAAGAATGGGGAGGAATGAAGTTTTTTAATGTGGAAAGTTTAAACCTTCTTCATTTTTCAGTTCCTACTATAGCATCTTCTTGATGCTTTTGCTATATTTGTTTGTTCCAATGGGTGAACTTTATTTTTCAACTTACAACATTTATTGTATGGTTTTACATGTGTGCACATTTTTATTTTATTTTTAAATTTAATATTATATTTTTCTATTTTTCTTGTTATAGTCTGATTCTCATGTTCTCATAGTTTTGATTTTATTTTATTTTTTGGTTTTAGTAGGTTTGTCCATTAACATAAAAGTGAAATATTGTAATATTTCAATGCAGCTTTTTTTAAATAGTTTACACAGTTGTATTAGGTATAATAATTGTCATCGTCAGGGTTAGTCTTTAATGCTTTGCTTGGTTTTTTTTTTTGGGTCAATTGTCTTTTCAATTGCAGTGTTCCCATCAAAATTGCAGACAAAAATCTTTCCTAAATCTATCATATTGTGATTTGGATTTATTACTTCCATTGTTTTGTTGTCATGTTGTCAGAGAACAGGTCGCTTTTGGTAGAAAATGTGCTTTAAATTCTTTTGTTTATCTTTTACTTATTGTCTTGGGGAATGTTTATCATCATCTACCGATTGTATTCAATTCGCATGTTGAAATGTGCTCATCGAGAGTTTCTATTTATTAATGCTTGTTGATTTCGGAGGTACCGAGAAAATTCAACACTTGCTCCTGAGTGGTTCTAAAGTTGATTTGTTGGAGCGACATTTTTTGCTTTGAACATTTTTTAAAGTTGCAAAAAGCTTCTTCTGTCAAGTATTTTCCTCTTCTCATTTGAACTATTTATAACTTGAGCTTAATCCTATTATGTTGTTTTTGAGTGCTTGTGGAGAGGGTTATTTTGTTCTCTTTTTTTTCATTATTCCAATGCTGCATTTTCTATCGTTATGTACCAGATTTTCGCTATTGCATGTATTTTGCCTAGGGTTTTTTATATAAGAGTACATTTGTTAATTTATGTTCCTATTCTAGAAGGTGCACGTATTATTTTTGATGTTTTTGTATTTTCATTCATAGCAGTATTTGAATTTATCCTTAGAACCTACTATTGTTTATGATTGCAAGAACTATGACCTTTAGAAGGTGATAGATGCTTCTAATGTTTTGCACTTTTATTCGTAAGCCATCTTATTCAGATTTAGAAATCTTTTCACCTATGAAACCTAATAGAAGCAATCTTGTCATTATGTTTTGATGGCTAGATGGGTGTTGTGAGTGTGTCTTTCAATTTATCCCCTTTAGGTTGCCTCTTGCAAGAGCATATATGTATGCTATGTTGCCATCTATAATGAGAATGTGTTGTTTGAGATCCAAAAATAGGTGGCTTTTAAAGAGAAATTGTACTAGATGATTGAGTGTTTATAAATGTTAAGGATATGATCTTCTAAGAGGTTTTCAGCTGAAAGAAATCGCCACATCTTCCAGCACAGGAAAACTTCATTCTAGAAGATGGTAACAAGAGGGTCAATCTTGGCAAATAACATCCTCACTTTTTTTTCTCCATTTTCTGTCTATTTTGTTGTCATGAGATCCATCGTACGTCCTTATTTGTCTTAGCATTCACTATATTCGTTGTTGGCTAGTTTATTCTTCGATGCTTTCTATGATGTTTTCCATTTTTAAGAGTGTCATTTGGGTTTACATCAAGGTATGGACTGGGTTAATTGATTTCTATGGTAGATAGTAAAAGACCAAAACCGTAAAAGTAAAGTAAGAAGAATACATTATAGTCGTCACTATTTTTCTAATGTTTGTTGACATTGGAGTAATATGTTATTGTTGTAAACCATAGAGCAAACTAACTTAATAGAAATTGATAGTATTTTGAAATAATCAATGGGTTTGGGAACTAAAATGTAAGTATGAAAGTTCAAGTTCATTCTTTTTCTATTTGTTCATTGACTGGAAACAAGCAAGATCTAATATAGTACATGTCATTATGCCTTCAAAATTTTGTAAAAAAATGGTTTAGAGGTTAACGGAGGTATAGGTGATCTGTGGGGTACATATTTCTCCATTCACAGTAGGCATTAATAGTGTAATTTAGCACTAATGGGTCATTGCTTCTTTTAAACATTGTTGATAATTTTAATTTGTTAGAAATTTGACTTTTAGAAAGCTCGTTTGCCCATTTCATCCAAGCTGATGACAAAGTTTTCGATAGTGTCACTAAAAGAGTAGATTGCTATCCAACAAATTTTCTATCCTTTGTCATGCCAAAGATTGAATAAGCAGAAAGTTTGCGTGGAAGTGTCACATTTAGGGATATAATGACTTTAATACTCAATTATACTAGCACAGTTGGATGCTTTGTTTTAATATAATCTATATAAGACAAAAAACAATTATTATGTTAGTGGACAAAACAATTCTCTTCAGCATCGAATTTTCTTCTATAATAAATTGAATAAGCTTATTGAATAATCTTATTTTAAAAACTCATGGCAATATGAAAACTATAATCGTACCAAGATACAATCATTAGCCTTCGAATAACCTTCTGTGATAGTTTTCCTTATTATTTTCAATGAAAATTATAGGCAATGTTATTTAAATTATGTACTTGTTAGTTATATTTGGTAAAATATATGTTGTGGTATTGGATTTTACGTCATACATGTTTAAAATATTAGTTGTCAATAAATTATTCAAATTATTACTAATATTTAATTAAATAGCATTGTTTTATAGAATCTCTCATAAAATAAACAATATATTGTTTACAAAAATCTACATATGTTATTAAACTATTCTAAACAAGTTATAAATGATTACTCAATTTTACTAAACAATTGTGCATTATTGTCTTTAATTGCTTTCAAAGCAAGATAAACTGGACTAAGAATCCGTTAAGTTCCATTATTTGTATTAAAAAAAAATTACCATTAATATTTAAAAAAATTAGTTAAATCCATTGTTTACAAAATTAAACAATTAAGGCAAATGACTTGACTTACTTTTCCATAATATAATTTGAGACCTTCAAAAATTCTTCCTTATGCAATACTTGGAAATAAAATCTTGCAAAACTAAAAAGAGTTAAATTGTGATAGAAAGGTAAAACCGAGCCTTTTGTGTAATGCTGTAAAATTTAAAAGCTAAATCACCCTGAAATTTAATTTTTATTTCAGGAATGCAAGAATTTTTGTTGTGTCTTGTTTGGAGTTTATATGATTGGATTTTGAAGCTTTGGCCAAGACTGTGTGATATGGGATCTATATTACCTAGATGTAAACATCATATTTGAAGTGTAGGTCTTATATAATCTTTTTTTTAATGTTTCATTTAAAGAAGATTCAAGGCTTTTTTCATATTTTTTTTCATAAGTCATTTTAATTGGAATGTGTATTTTTTTATTGGTATATTTTTTAATTTGACATTTAATCAAAATTCCCTAAAAATGAGTTTCTCTAAAGCAATGTTATCGTCAAAAACTAGTTGAAATATATTAATATTTTTTTTTTAAAATCTCATTGCTATTTGTTAGATTATTATGAAAAAAATGTAAAAGTGAAAATTGCTTCTTTTGTGTGCCATGTTACAACTCAAGTATTTAATTTACGGAGGATTTGAAATTGATTTGAATGCTTCTGAATTGATTAGCCAAACATTTCTATCAATGTTTAGCATTGCACTTTGATCCATCACCAGGATATATAGAGTGAAAATTTCCAGAATTGCATATGCAAGCACTAATAGTTGTTATTAATAACCATTCCATGTTTATTATTATTAGTGTTCTTTTTGCATATTTGTTTATAACTTTGAAAGAAAATAAGTTTTCATTTCCAATTATTGTATACCTCTGTTATTATACAAAATCATTATTACATTTTTGGTGTAGTCTATTTTTTCAATATCATAGTACAAAAAACTAATAGTAGAACAATCTAGCTCAATTATGAGTCAAAAATTGTGAGTTTTACTACTAATTTAAATATAGTATAATTACGGAAGAATTATTGAAAATGTAAGTTGAAAATAATATTTGAGTAGTAGGTTTTTTTCTAATGTTAAATATGCAAATGTCATGAAATCGTAGACCAATAAGAATATCAAACATCATAGTATTGCACTATTTCAAACATTTATATATTAGTAGTTGTTGGGACATTATATTATTCTATTTAAAAAGTCATAGAAGCCAACAAAGGAAAGAAGCTTGTCAACTGGACTTTTTGAAGTGCCTTATATTGTTCTATATTAGTGTTTTTTTTATTTACATTAAATATTATGTTGGTAAACAGATTGTTCTTTTATTCTACTCTTTGAATGCCCAATATTTATGAATAATATATGGCTTCAATAGTTGGGAAATCATAGCTAAGTGATTGACTTCCCTCTGAATTCTCAGGTATAACTCCCTTAGATTTTGTGATTTGCAATGAATCTTGTTTATTCCTAAGTCTAAATGGGGTTTGTACTTGACTAGAGAACAGGAGAGGTAAACCAAGTTAGGCCTAAAGAGGAACTAACTCAGGCAAAGATTTGGGTCTTAAAACTAATCAAGTTTGTGAACTCTCACATCTTGCGAACCCACAAAGATTGATGAAATGATAATGGATTCTATCTATGAATCAACTACTCAACTGAAAGCTTCTAACTCTAATAAGCAAGAGACTAACCTTAAGAAAAACACAAAACAAAATCTCTTTAGACTTTTAATAATATTATTATTATCTACAACTTGTTGTATTAAACAGGGGAACAAAGCTCTATTTATTCCTTACCTCAATTCAACAGAAAGAGATATCCTAAGCTATCACAAAATAATGGAATAATAAATAATCAACATAAAAATACATTCAACTTGTCTCTGCAACATGAAGCATTTTATGCCAGGAATTAGTTGACCTTCTATTAATCTTTCAATTAGATACATATAGGATTTCGAGATGACCGTTACAAAATGAGACTCAAATAGGTTCATCTCCTCAAAATTGACAAATGGCAAGAAGCCAATTGTTAGTTACAATCATTACATCAAAATATGAAAGGGTGGGATAAGAATCACTTTGCCTTCTTTCATTTTTCTAATTTCGCCCTATAGGCTTTGCTAGCAATAATGATTGGGATCAACTCCTCATGTCTAGGAACATGAACGTTAGTGTATCTTAAGAGCCACTTGGAATGCTCTCTAGCTAGACCTTTGATGGCATTCAATCGCTCCTACGTTTCTTCCATAGCCACGTGTACACACCCGCCAAGCTTTTGGAGCTCTGACACTCTATTCTAGTGATCAGAAGATTTCTCTAGTAAGTTATCCAGATAATTGGAGAAATTCTTTTGCATGACAACAACTCCAACTATCGCATTCCCTTGTCCACTATCTTGGGAATCTATATGTAGACCTCTTAGTAATTCATAGTCTCCATCCTTATCCATTTTAACTTTAACTTTTATTTCCTTCAATCCTTCTTCTGCCACTAGGATCATTTCATATTTGAATTGCATACATTGTAGCCATTCAAATAAGGGTTCGTCTCCCTTAGGTAGAATCTTTGCCTCTACTGCTTCTTTAGCCTTCATGTGGATGATCATTTTCTATAAGGAAATGCAATCCTCACTCTTGGTTTTCTCTATTGACAAGGTAGCTCAGTTAGCTGAGATATTATCTTTCTCTATTTCAAGCCTCAGTTCTGCATTACTGATTTTCTCTATGATTGTAAGTCCCTCGGACTTGAGTTTTCTGCTCTACCAATTTTCCCAAAGTGCTTGTCTTCTTGTAACTAGGAGATGATAACCTAAATATTAGTGGTTGTGGGATTACTAGTGGTTGACATTCTCAAGAAGCTTGCCAACATGGTGACTAGTTATCTGATGAAGCAATTAAGTTCATGAATCTCTACCTGCATTATGACTTTAGCTAGCTTAAAGCTTTCGAGTTATCCTTCTATCACATAATTTGTTGATTTCCGTATGCCAGTCTTAGTGTCATGTATAATGTCTCTGAGGTCCACAGAATATAATGTGAAGTCCTTAGTAGACATGTCTTCAATCCTCCCTTCCTTAGTGGGCTTAGCAATGTCCAGAGTCAAATGCCATGTATCAGGATCTTGTCCAAGAATTGACAAGGTCTTCTACTTCTTAACTTTACTCAATGTTGATCCAGAATGGATAGCTAGAGATAAAGTTTCCTTGTTGGGGACTCCCTCTTTTTTCCTCTTCCTCTTTCTATCCAAGGTGTCTTCTAGCCATGATTCTGTGTCAATCACCTTAGATGTAGTCCCAAGCATATCCAAGCTGAACATTTTCCTTTTGACTGGAGTCGATGTCTTTGTAGCTAAAGAGAAAGGGTTCTTTGGGACTTGGGAAATAAGTTTTGAAGCTTTGAGACCTTTCCCTATTTCTATAGTCGTGTTTGTGGCTTTGTTGGACTCAGTATACTCTCTCTCACTGCTTCTACCATCTCCAAGGTTCACCACTTGTATTTGGGGACTACTTGGTAGGAGTAATGCAACATTTACATATGAGATATGACTGTTGTGGGGTGAGAGAGTCACCATAACTATGTTGTCCTTCAATTCCTTTGCCTTCTTCTTCTGAACCTCTATTTTAGTTATGATCACTTGTACTGAACCATCCTAACAAGTCTTATCAAGGGGTATATTCTTGTTAAGAGGTTGGTCACCTCCACCGGCCAATTGAGCAGGCCCTTGAGTGATGGGCAAGATTGTGCTTGAGGCACCACTTTGAGAAGATGAGGATGTCGCTACATTTGAAGAGTCTTGGGTGGTCGTTCCTTTACTCCTACTTTCTCGTGCAATGGTCCACTCAATCCATTTCCTAGTTCTCTTGTAGATTCTAACCATCATTATGTCTAGGGCTTCCACAACTTCTTCATAAGGTTTTAAACTTATGGGAGTACCTCTTAGCTTGGTCAAGTAGGTATTGCTATACATGTTTTGATCATCATCTTCAACCCCTTCTACATTAATATTAACCTTATACATCTTCACTTGGTTGACTATCAATCTAGCAAAGGCCCGATCACAAATCTTGAACTCATCTTTGCAATCAGCCCAATAGTCCTTAATGGTAGTGATGTGTTTTATCACACTTCCTATCTATAAAACATCTTTGGCATACCCATTTGGATTGAACATGGGCCTCAGGACTTCATACATGTCCAACTCATATTTCTTCTCAAACACCTTCATCATGTTTTTGGCATCAGACCTAGTGTCACAACTGAAGGCTTTGACTTTCATGGAGAATTCATATCCTTTCTTCTTTAGGCTCCCACTTAGTATATTCACTTGTAGGGCTTTGTCATATGATCTTGATCAACATGATCATGTCACTTGGATACCTTGGTAGCTTTAAAGGAAATTCATCAAACGTTGCAAGATGCAAATAAGAAAATGATGAGAATTGAATGAAGTGACATCCAAATTGACTAATGGCAGCATGGCTTCTGGGCTAAATCTCCTTTCTGGGCACCCTTTTAGATCCTTGGAATCCTCAAAGTAAATGCATCATTCACCTTAACATAATTTGAATAACTATTTTGTAATTGTAGACATGGATAAAACTCATAAGATTTAACATCTTCAGGGAAATTCTCTAATCTTGGGAGGCCAGGCCATAATTGCAATGATTCCAACATGGAAACAAAAAGGAAGACATGTAAGAACATATTACAAAACTTGGCTGCCCAGAGAGCATTGGATGAAATTTTGCTTACCTCTGAGCCCAGTCAATGTATTGGGTATCTGAGCAAATTACTTGAACTAAAAAGAAATACTGCTCGACGAAATTCAAAGCTTCAACCTCACCTTTCAACCTATGGATGAGGACCAAAAAATCAATGATTCCTGGTCCCAAACAAGGTTTTAGGAACTTTACTCTTATCACTCTAAGGTTTTTGGAACCATGTCCTCATAATTTCTTTCCTCCAGATCATTTTTTTAGTTGAGAACTTTGAGATGGCTCCACCAATGTCAAAATTGGAGAACTCCTCCCGCTTTGGTACATGAAGGCAATTCACCACTATTTGTCTATCAATTGAGATTAGCATTGTATCATCAAGTAGCACAATTTTCCTGGTTTCAGGGTTGTAGCGATGAATGCATTCATAAATCAACTCAAGGGCTTGGACCGCGACTGGGAAATCAACTACTTCAACTAAACCACATCCTCAAAGCTTCTCAATGATAGGATAAATTCGTTTAGATCTCAAACTTTTATAGAAGTTTTCCATGTCAAAGAAGTGAAGAGAAGTATCTGTGAAGTTTTGTAATATAGACTTGATACTAGTTAACACATTAAAACCTGCAAACTTGGTTGCCATGAGTTTGTGAACAAGATTTTGATTTGAGAAAGTGAATGGGACAACAAATACAATAGTCACAGGTTTTTCAAAATCTAATTGTATTGATAGAGTGAAAAATCAAAGAAAAAGCGGTAACCAATTCAACTGCTTGTCCATATTTATATGAGAGCCTCAATTCATCCGTTGATCTTCAGAATTCATGCCACATGAATGAATTTAAGGAAATACCCGTTGGATAGTAAATGTAACAATTCAATGGACATCTAGAGGTCTTTTCACTATTTCTTTGAAGTCAATGGTAACTTTCTATATTTCCACTACTTACTTTTCCATTTTCCTTTAAGTTCTAGAAAGTTACCATTGGGGTACCCCATTGAGGAAAGTCTGCTAAATGAGATTCTTGCTATATTTCTTCTTCCTTAATGACTTGATCCATTCCAATATCACTCTAAAACATTATGGATCTAGTACAAGGGTCAAACTTTAACCATTGACTTGATTTTCTTGAAAAAATAGAAAATTGTCTTCATGGGTTGGTAACCTGCTGAGGAGAAGACATTTTCCATTTTTCATCATTGCTTCCTTCCAACTCAAATCTTTGACAAAAGAACTTATAGAAGCTTGGAATGCTTGGTCAAGGTGTGAGGACCTATTTGAGATTCATTAAACATTTTTTTTCCACCTCAAGTCATTTTGTGGAAAATTGTCTTCATGGGTTGAAAACCTGCCGAGGAGAAGACAACTTCAGGTTTTCCACCAAGGCTTAAATATTTGAGTAACAACAAATTTGAAAAATGTTTGGAGATCTTAACTTGGATTCAAACATTAATTTATCTTAGAAACCTTCACCCTTTGCACATTTTTACTCCATATGTGTCTTCAAGTGGTTATTACGAGAATTCACCTTCATGGGTCTGAAACTCGCCAAGGAGAAGATGATTTTCAAATTTTTGCCAACATCTGCTTATTAAAGAGTGGTATTCCATGAGTGAATATGGAGCATGATTGATCATCAAATGAGAAAATTTGATCTCTATCAGACTAGGTACTAACTTACTCGACTAGTACACGATAAAATAAACACCCACCAGGGAAGAGGGGAAGAGAAGGTAAAAAGAGGGAAAATTCGATAGAGATCACCTAACCTTAGGGGCTTAGACCTAGACTCAAACATGACTGACAATTTCAATCACTTCTCTTACTAAATAATACTCACTTTGCCAACTAGTTAGAAAACAAAAAGTGGGGCAACGTATTAAAATATCTAATTAAAAACTTGCAAAACATCTATGATTACGAGTGTCAAATGAGCAAATTGAACATTCCATGTACACCTAGCTTGTCCGTTGAATGAAATAGTGATTGGAAATTGTATATGTGTCGATGTCGTTTGACATTTGATTGGGGAATGGTAACATCAATGTCCATTTTGAAATATTTAACTATCTAAAACAGATTGGATACTTAAATTCCCTATCTAATTTTGAAGTCGACTCTAGCAGATTTTGGGTACCAACAATGTGTGATCGCATATATATATATTCCAAGTCTAGGTGGTGATTGGGACTATCCCCTAATTGGTGCAATTGAATTAGCACATTTGGAAAATGTATTTGTTATAGAGTTTCTAAATGTTGAGAAATCATTGTGCATTTCTCTTGGCGAAGATTTTTTGAAAAATAAATATGGAACAATACATTATTCAGACATTGTTTCAAAATTCCTTGCCAATTGAATGGACCTTTTTAAAAATGAGGAAATTGTAAATCAACTAGCAAATGGATATGTCAAGAATTACTTTAGACCTATTGAATACTACAATGCATATATTAATGCATATGTAATAGAGATGAGTAATGCACCCATAGGTGGCTTGTTCTCCCTTGAAACTTTAAGCTCGTGTGCTTTTTTATGACTTGTGTGTATAATTCCTTGGAAATTGCTATCAAAACTAAGTGCAAATTCATTGTCGATCATGCATTGCATGCTCGTCATTCCCTATTTTTTGAGCAAGATGCATTGAGGATTGTAAATTTTTGTGATGCAATGGCATTCCTACAAATTCATGTCTCCTCCTGTTGTTTGACCTGATCAGGTAGCATTTAATTCCATGCCATTGACACGTACCGCATAAGGGGTTTGAGATTTTAAATGTTATGGAAAGTTGCTTGTCATCGATCAACATTTTAGAGATAAATCTACACAGCGAATAAGTTGTGTAATGAAAACAATCTTGTAAACAAATGTAATGATATTAAAACTATGTATTGTCATCTTCTTGTAACAAGGTGGACATTTTAAGTTAGTATTGTTTACTTCAATTTGTCTTCATACATAATTATAGTAAATGATAGTACACAATGACACATCTGAATTTAAATCCAGGCTTATTCCATGGAAGCAATAATAATTTGACAATAATTTGTGCAAACCATTTTAAAACTTGGAAATAAGAAAGCAAGACATTAATGAATGGATTTGTTCTTTCATAAATGGTGTCTAATTGCCTAAAAAATTATGTTTTTATGCTCATAATATCTAAATATATGTAAACATTAGGGATGATGTTGGGTTTTCTTCACTGATTCTTTCCCAGTTGACCTCATTGAATCAAATTAATAAATATTATAGTGGCTAGCCACTTTTGCCTATAAAAAAAATTGTCGTACTTCAATGACTGCTATGTATCATCGTATCTTGTACTGAATTTTCTAAACAATTGGTTATATCCATATTCCAAATGGATTAAATGAATCATTTATTGAAACTGTAGAAATCTTACATGGCTCATCATATTCTATGTTTTGAATTTCAGGGGTTGTCGGAGTGTGTTAGGAGTACTTCAATCTTTGAATAGATCTGACAACATCAATTGCAACAATTTGGTATGTTTCTATACCGAGTTTTCCAAATACAAATTCAATTTCTTTTCTCCAAGTATACTGATAAAGTGGTGATTACTACATCTTAAAAATAAACCTATTTTTCCCTTGTACTGTTTTTAATTATTTTGCACATTTATGTTTTCAATTTTTTATCTTCTCTTCTAATTTTGTGTTCAATGGATGTTTATATCATTTATGAGATATATAATGAATTTTAGGATTTTATTTGACATTGTTCAGACCCCACCAAATATAGTGGCAAAAGAAATTACAAAGATAGACTCTAGTGGTTTGGAGAAAAAAAAAGTTTAGGTTTCCAAACTACTATCCTTTTCAGCAATGATGAACACTCTAACATTGACAAAGTTATTGATATGAGATTGTTTTGAAGTGGAGAACTTGTAATGGAACAATAATTATTTTGTCAATGATATCAAATATGCTACCTGTAAGGAAACTTGCAATAAAGAAAATATAACTATTTTTGCATAACCCATAATAGATTTGAAATAAATATGCAATTGAAATCCACATGCAAGAGAATAAACAACACACCCACAAAAATGTGACACAAGATATACCCTAAGAAATCCTCATTGAAGGAAAAACCTAGCCTCCAAAAGCATCCATCAGCATGTATTATTCAACAAAAATGCCATTGCAATACAATCATAGAAGCCTTCAAAGCCATAGCCACAACTGAGCAATCTATGTGAATAAGCATGAATCCACACATCCCATGCCATGCTTCCAACCTTCACAAAGGCTCCCTTGGCTAACCTATCAAGCCTTGTTGCACTTGAATCTTTTCTTTTTTTCCCTTTTTTCTTCTCCCACACCAACAAATACCCTTGTGGCTGCTTATATAGTAGCAAGTCTCACAAAACCACCAAGTGGTATTACATAGACCATGTGATAAAATCATGTATTACCTAACCTATTGATCCCACATTTAATATTGAAAATTTAATTATTTTCCCCAATATTAAATAATTACCTGAAATGTTATCACAATGTTACAATACAACTCATCAAGTATATGCCATGGGAATCTTTACATGTTGCATGTCCATCTAGGTGGAACATTACATAATAAAATAAAATAATACAATATAACAATATTATGCAATGTGTGCAACACCCATTATCTCAACAATCTCCCACTTGTTGTATACATTGCATAAGGTCAATCCATAGCCACATAAATGAAGAAGGGAACAATTCCTTCTAGCACATCCACCATCATGGATCAAAGTACAAGAAGTGCTCCATCCTTGTACCCACAACAATATCAAATTATCTGGCATCTCAAACATGAATGAAGCCACCTTCTATTATGTCACCGTCATTGAACATACATAGAAGCCATTCAAAGAGAAAGCCACCCAACCTGTCGCATTAGAAGATCATAAAATCCTATACCAACTGAAATGCCAAGCACAAAAAACTCGATCCAAAAGTAATCAAATGTATCCGTTGTTTTCAAAATATCCATAGCTGAAATAACACTCGCAACAAGTGTTAAACCCAACTAACTATCCATACCTCCAAAGGTATACCAAGTGAATCTCACATCATCAACATATCCAATCTGTAACCTGCAATCACAAGCCTCGACAGAAATACCTGCCACATATATACCAAGAAGCTCCCACTATAAAAGATAATGTCAAATATATAACCAATCCACTCACAACATTTCAAAGAAGTGAATCCATGTAGTATCAAGGACATCCACAATACATAAACCAATAACCTGCAAGAACAACTCTCGTAACAAGTGCCCAACACTCTCCCAAGTTCTCCACAACCAACAAAGGAAAGAGATAAAGGAATAACCATGTCATCTCTCACATAACATACACGAGCACAAATTAGTGATCACAATCTCTAACCAATCTCAAATCCAAGGTAAGTGAAATCGAACATCCAGGAAGATAACCAAGACCAAAGAGAAACCAAGCAGATCATAACCTATATCATGCCCTTCTACACACTCCTCTAGATGTAAATTGTGCAAGTATGATCTCCTCCATAAAACCCCAACCAAGAAGCCTCAATAACACCCAAACCATACCATATAACTAATCATGGATGTAAGCCTCTCACAAGAAGATCAAACTCATGAACCATTCCCATTCTAAGAAATATGTCCAATATAAAACCATCTTCAAAACTTAACTAGCATAACAATATATGCAAATAGAGATAATCAATGCTAATCCACCTTTCAAATGAACCCTCCAAGACTAAATCAAGTACCATAGCTCAAGATTCATATCCATGAAAAACAAGCATAAATATAATGCACCTGAGAGAAAGAATGGGATATACCTCTCAAGTAGAAAAACGTCGAGTAGACCAAGAGTGGGGAATGAGAATGCTCACAAAGATATCCAAGTCTCTAATGAAGACTCATCTAAGAACAATCTCCTCTCAATTCCATATCAGGTGAATGCCCCTCAGACTTCTTGTTGAAACTAAATAATTATCCCAATAAATAATTCTCTAATCTAAGAGAAACTAGCACCACTACCATCTATAAGTATCCACGAGTGCATATGTAACCAATTAGTCCATGCCAATTTCAAATGAAAAATAGCAATATCATGAAGTATCCAGCTTATGATTAATGTACTCAATACCAAGAAACTAAACCAAGATTAATTTCAATGTTCCAACCATGGCCTCAGGAACATAAACATGACAACATGATCTAACCATTGTAGCCAAAGAGATAACATACTCCATATGGACATACTATAACATGTCAAAAACCTTTAAACACATATCAAGAGTATACCATGACATAAAAAAGTGAAACCATTCTAACACCAAGGATAACATGTCAAATGAAAGCATAAACCACACTTGTACCAAGAACTCCATGAGCCTCGAGATGCAACCATCTCAACACACCATGAAGAAAAACCATCTCCACATACCATGAAGAACCATCTCCACACAACATGAAGATAACCAAGAACCTAATGAGTCCTCAAGATCTTACCATCTTCACATACCATGAAGATAACAAGTGCACCATGCAAATGTCAAAGGCACTTCTACATCAATAAGATCTAAGACAAACCTCAAACATCTACAAACACTCAATAAATATATCAATGCCAAAAAATCTCACTCACCCATGACATCATAAAATCCATCTCCTCTATGAAGATCCTCTAGGTCTACAACCAAAATGTCAATACCAAGTGAAACCAAGATCTCCAAACCAAGAAGATACAAACTAAACTAGGAACTAATCCTACACTGTCACCTCATCACTATCACAAGCTCCCACTAAACTATGTATCCAAGCTATCCATGACATCATGATGAAAAACCATCCTCTAATAATGAGAATCAACCAAGGCATCAAACCATCAAAGAACTCAAAGTGCACATCATGAACTTCTCAAAAGAAACCAAATAACCATGATCCTCAACCAAGAAGATATACCACCATAACCAAATTAGAAATCTAAATTGATGAACATCAAGGATGTACCTGTATATCCATTCATGTTATGCCAAAATCCATGGCACCATAATCACATCCATGAACTAAAAATCTAACTCTTAATGTGTCCAATCTATTAGCATAAAATAGTCAACCACAATCCTCCACCATGACTATACCTGGTAACAACATCTCATCCCTTATACATAAAGAAAAAATTAGCAAATCATGTGACTTAGGGCATAGACAACCCAAATCTAAGCCACCAATATGAATATGCACCAATAATGAAAGATCAATGGGCAAAGACAACCCATAACCAAGCCATAAATGCAACCTGTAAGTATAGACCACTTACAACACTGCACAACTTGTAGACCCAACAAGTTATCATGCATATCCAAATCAAACACTAATAACCATATCATCATGAGACAATCTAAAATATGAACTGAGTATACAATGACATTAAATCTTAAATCTCCAAACATACAATATCATAAACTCACAATGCTACCATAGTCAATATATATCATAAACTATTCAGATCAATATATCACCAAATAAACCATGTCAAACTTGCACAAAATCTAAACCAATGTGTAGAGCTCTACAAGAGCTTTTTGTTGACTATTTGAAGTCCAAAATTTGACTCTGTATGCCCAAGTTATGCCCTAATCTGTGCTCAAAATAAACATCTAACTTTCGAGCTCTTAAAATTTGACAAAATTTCAAAATCATAGAACCAAACCTACACCAAGTTGTATTGCTCTGAATAAGCTTTCCAACACCTATAGGAAGTTTGAAATCCAATATCCCGAGAGAAAGTTATGGTCATTTTACTAAGACAATCTTTTTAGCATTTTCACTGCAATTTTTTTTTTGTGACGAAAATTTCGACAAGATTAAATTTGGCAGCAATCACAGGCTGAAACTAAAAAACTCTTTTATTTCCTCTAAACATGGCCAAACTAGGGCATATTATATATCAAAATTTATGGAAATGTCGACCTAGATCCAATGGTGAGGTCTATTTTACCTAGGAGGTCATTTTTGCAAGCTCCCCCTAAAACCTTTATTTAAATGAAACATCTGAAAAACCCTTTTGTCCATCAATTTCACATGTCCAAAATCTACTAATATCCCATCATAACAACTCTAAAACCCTTAGATCTGCAATACACAACTCATATATCTTGCCCTTTATTTTATTCTCTCATGCATTCCCATGGATTCAATATAAGGTTACAATAATAAAACCATAGCTTTGATACCACTTGTAAGGAAACTTGTAATAAAGAATATAACTATTTCCACATAACCCATAATAGATCTAAAATAAATTTGAAATTGAAATCCAAATGCAAGAGAATAGACAACATACCCACAAAAATATGACACAAGATATACCCTGGGAAACCCTCATTGAGGGAAAAACCCAACATCCATCACCATTTATTAATTAGCAAAAATACCATTGCAGTACAGCCATGGAAGCCTTCAAAGCCATAGCTACAACCGAGCAATCTATGTGAACAAGCATGAATCCACACATCCCATGCCATGCTTATGACTTTCACAAATGCTCCCTAGGCTAACCTGTCAAGCCTTGTCTCACTCGAATCTTTCCTTTTTTTCCCTTTTTTCTTCTCCCACACCAACAACTACCCTTGTGGCTACTTATATAGTAGTAAGTCCCACAAAACCACCAAGTGGTATTACATAAACCATGTGCTAAAATCATGTGCTACCTAACCCATTGACCCCACATTTAATATTGAAAATTTAATTATTTTTTTCCAATATTAAATAATTACATGAAATATTATCACAATGTTACAATACAAAAATCATCAAGTATATCCCATGGGAATCTTTACATGTTGCATGTCCATCTAGGCGGAACATTACATAATAAAATAAAATAATACAATATAACAATATTATGCAATGTGTGCAACACCCATTATCTCAACACTACTTGCTACCTGTTGGTGAGACAATTGCTTTTTGGTCTAAAGACTATCATTTAATTAATTGATGAGGAGGATTTGAAAAGAGGAGATAATAAGAGAACCTAGAGAAAGGTTGAGTTATTTGGTATATAAAAGAATCACTGAGACCAAGTAAGACTTTGATACTATAATGTATTGTTTATCTACTGAAAATTTGAAATGAAAGATTATTCAAGTTAAGACTGGAAGAAGATCAAGTTAAAAAAGTGTCCACCAAGCCTTGTCGAGCAATCAGTGCAAGCCGAGCAGAAATCAGTGGAAGCTGAGTGAAAATCAATAGGTGTTGAGCAAAGAAGACAAACAATGCAAGCTAAGTGAATGTTAGTGTATGTCAAGTAAAGTTTAGTTGGTGTCGAGCATTAGTAAACTTTATTGTTTGCTGAGTGAACTAGTGTTGGCTGAGTGACAGAACAATATACATGTCAAGTGATAGCAAACGGTGTTAAATCAAAGATTTAACAAATCTAAGTTGACTAATTTAATTTCTTGAATAATCTGAAGTTTGTAGAAGATAACTATGATGAGCTAGTGGCACAGAATTCAAGGTAAACCATTTTGAGGTTAATTCAATGAAGATTGTAAAGGAAGTTTCTAGAGGAACAAAATGGAAGAGTGGGTAGATTCATTAAATCCTACCTAACTCTAAAATGGACAATTGTAGTTAAGTGACAAAAGATCTAAATTCCTTTATTTATAGAGATAGCTGGTTAGAAGCAAAGGTTGTCATATGTGAGAACCTAAGGAAGACAAGGAGTCTAGGGTATTGCTTTATTTAGTAGTCAAACATAAGAGACTGCAATTGGCATACAAAGAAAGAAGGCTTAAGGGGATGAATGCTTGAAGGGTGAACAAGCTATCAAAGTTGAAGAGTATGAATGCCAGGTAAAATGGAGGACTAAAATAGAGATCTATAATCTGCAAGTGAGTTGTAAGTTTTTATCAGATCAAGTTCTACTATTACTTTCTAATAACTATACTAGTGTGGATAAAATCCTTTGGATTAAGGTTGACCTAATCATCATTTGTAAATCCTTTAACCAGGTGACATTCTAATAGAATGGTCTAATCTCCTCTAACAAGGCTCACTCCTAACCAGGTCACATTTAACAATGTGTATTGTAACCTTTAACAAGGTTGGCCTTTCACGAGGCATCACTCCAGAAGAGTAAGAATTAATAGCATGTTACTGGTGGTTTTTCCCAAATTGGGTTTCCACGTAAAATCCTTGTGTCAAATTGTGTGAATAATCTTATGATATTTCATGTTTACATTTCCACAGAGTTTTTTTGACCTAGAACAATAACCTACAAAGTTAAAGTATTGTATAATGGATGCATGCATTTTGAGGTTGTATGGATAAGGATCTGATTAGCACTAAAAAGTTTTATTTGTACATCCAAACCTTCGATAATTGATTCACCCCCCTTCTCAGTTATTCTAAAGAATTCCAACAATTAGTATCAGAGCCATAGTGCTTGAGAGAAAATAGTTTGAAGGTACTAAGAGCTAAAGATCAAGATGTATAAAAATGAGGTACCTAAATTGAATAAGGAAAACGTTCCTGCATGGAAAAGTTTGATGAAGCTACACCTAGGAAGTCTTGGAGACTATGCACAATCCACCATCACCACTAAGCATGTTGTTCCTGCTAGAGCCCTAACTACTGATGATTTGAAAAAGGAGAAAGAACACAATCAAGCAATGTTGGAGATTGCCTTTGCCCTAAGTTACTCAAAGTTTGACAACATCAAAGATTGTGACTTGAAAAAAAGATGTGGGATGTTATACAAACAATTTATGGAGGAGATACAAATGTTTTGAGAGCCAAATCTGAAAGTCTAAGAGGGAAGTTCAATAACATGAAAATGCATGAAGGTAAGAACATTGTTCAATATTGCACTAGAATAAATGATGTTGTGAATGTTATTAGAGGAGCTAATGGTATCGTTGATGATAAGACTGTAATTAGAAAAGTACCGAGAACATTGTTTCCTATCTATGCTATTAGAGTTTCTTCCATACAAGAACTAATATGTATACCTAGTAGCAATATGTCCCTTAAAGGTTTGATGGGTAGACTCACTGCCTTTGAACTTTCTAATTTTGATAATTTTAAAACTAAGAATGTTGAATCAGCTTTCTAAGCTAAACTGTCATTAAAGGAACCTAAAGAGAAAAAGAAAAAGGTCAAATATGTTTCTAGTGATAGTGATACAAATGAGGAGGATGTAGAAAAACTAGAAGCATTGCTAACGAGGAGATTTCATAGAGGCAAAGGCAAATTCAAAGGTAAGCTACCTATCATGTGCTTTAATTGTAATGAGGTTGGTCATATTATTGCTAGATGTCCAGAGAAGAAGAACAATAGAAGTGGAGACAAATACAGAAGTAAAAGAGACGAGGACAACAAAGATTATAAAGATAAAGGAAAGAAGTCTTGCTACATCATTGAGGAGGAAACCAAAGATGGATTTGATGACCATGATTGTAATGCCCCACTAGGGAACCCAAAAGGAATTAACCTAAAGTTTTACTAAGTTTTCCAAACTTTTTTTTTTGAAAGATAATAACTTAACAATAAGAGATATAATATAGTGGAAGCAATGACATACACATAAACACATACCATAAAACATATTATAATGTAAGGGTCCCATGACGTTGAATCACATTTAAGTTTAATTAATACTAAAACCAATATATAACACATCCACATTAAAGAATAACTATAAGTACAAATCCATTTAAATAATATACCATTATCTCGAATGCCACTTGGCAATAATCAAAATGCACAATCATCCACTATACAGGTCATAAGGTATGAAATGCTAAAAGAATATACATCATAAAATAGATTACATCATCTCTTAAGATCCTTGAAATAAAATACAATACAATAGGTATAACCATCCATCATAGTACACTAGAACATAATGAAAGGAAACACAAAATAGTGAACTCCAACCACAACATCAAACTATTAGATCTTAATGGTAAAGGTAAAAAGCACTACCACCTAACCTCATGGTAACCCAAAAAGGGTCCACTCCCACTGTGCTAAGGAGATAAACTCAAGTCCCACACGAGTATCAAAACACAAGTCAAAACCAACATCTAGGTCAAGGAAACACCTAAAGCAAACTATCTCAAAGGGTACCAAGACACAAGTATCAACTAATCCCAGAGGCAATACAAACATGTGGGAAATCTACTATGCAAGTGGGCAAGTGTCATCGCATGAACCAACTCTGAGGTTAACCTAGCAACCACTGTGGACTCTGGTCCCCTAGTGTCTCTATGTAGCATCAATATCCTTTCATATAGACAAGGCATACTAACAAGTCAACTCTAAGATTACCCTGGTAGTCCCTTAGGACTTTGGACCCCTAGTGACTTTATGTGACACCTTATCTTATTAATTTATTTTGACCCATTTAATGAAATGTTATCACTTATTAAAATAACCTACAATGGGTTACCCAAGCAACCTCTTTAGGAATCTGGCTTCCATTGCAAGCCACTTCCCAACGTGTCATATAGATAACCTAACCACATATGACCATAAACCAAACATCAGTTCTTAAACAAGCAATTGGAAAGTACTGAAATATCACTAATCAAAATTCACATATTTCACCAATACAATTCATCCTAATAGGACTGATCCAAAATCAAGTACTCACATACAAACCATGATATCACCTAAAAATAATAACTCATAATCACTTCTGTCCTATACAAGTAACTGGGAAGCAATCCAAAGATAAATGATCAAAGACTCAAAGGTTATATCAGAAAAGTTACACCATTCACCTCAGTTCTACACAAGAGAAATTGGAAAGCAATAACAACCAATAGATCAAAATCATCATAAAAGATGTGACAACATCACAATGGTCAGGTATAAAAGATCATTTACAAAACATCCTCATAGAACAAAACTCCCCTAGCCTCTGGTAAACATCCTGATATTGGTTAACCCCTAAGTCAACCCCAAACCCACCACATAAGTAAACAAACAATTGGCAATGTAGATTTGTAGTTTCTATTTGGTTTTGAAAATAGACAGTTTTGGTTAACAATAAGGTTCAAGTTTTTATTTCTTTGTAAGTATTTGGTTTAATAAATTTTGTAAATTTTCCTTTACAACTTAACCCATTTTCACTTTGGAATTCGAATGCATCATTACCATTAACTTTTGAAAATAAAAATGCCTTTATTAAATATCATAAAATAATTTAAATAATAATTATTGATTATTTAATAAAATAATTACAAGATCAAAAAACTTGAATAAAAATGGCAGGTTGGTCGGGAGGAGAAGGTAAGCAATGGAAGACAGGTAGATTTGCAGAGAAGTTTCAATGTAATAAGTAGACATGCAGATCGGATCGGGTTCAACATTCTGAAGGAGGATGAATCAAGTCTTGGGATGAAATCTTTTTTATAAAAGCTATCATGCAACCAGCAAAACCTTTTTTCCTAAACCCTAGGTTTCATGTCAAGCATCATGCAAAATCCAAACAACAAGTGCCTTTCGATATTTGTGAAAAAGAAATGTTGTTCAATTGTCCTCTGTGGGAATTGAATGATGTGCAAATGGCTATGGCCGATAAGATACCGAATCCACAGGAAAATGGGTGTTTTTCTACTCCAGAGGTAGGAGAGGGTTTACTGAAAGGACAAGGTGCTCTTGACAACCCTAATCAGTAGGTACATGGGTGTTCCTCTACTTTAGAGGTAGGAAAGGGCTTATGGGAGAAGGGTGAGAGTTCATTACAAGGAATACAAAGGAAAATGATTTCTGGGGACTTGAGGAGAGCTCCCTTCAAACCAAAACCTTCGACAAAGGGTAATGCAAATGTTGGTACACTAAAGGGAATTTGGAGGAAGAAGCAATCAAAGAATATTGCTCATGAAAACACAAGGTATAAAGATTTGGAAGTAATGGAGATCACTATTCCAGAAAGGTTGATATCCTCGCATGTTGAATTCTTGAGAAAGATAGCGCTTAGGATGTAGATTCAAGCTCATAACTTAAGCAAAAAGGACATGCAAGCATGGATTTTCAGTAATTGGCCAAGTACAAAAGAGGTATTATTCCATAATCAAGTTTAAATCTATTTTATTGTTCTCTTTACTTTAGCTAAGACTAGGATTGGGTACATAAATTCAAAGGGTGGTTCTGTAAAGGTTTTGGCATTTCCACCTGCCCATTTTCCCCAAATCATTCCCCTAAATTGAGTGATGTTATCTTTTTTCCCCACTGGATAGAATTTCCATATTTGCCCCTTGAATACAAAGACATAAAAATTGTTGAATTAATAGCAAACAAGGTGGGTATCTTCCTCAGGCATGTTCTCATCCCTTTTGAACAAGTCTTCCATCCAGTTAGGGTTTGCATTCTTCTGAGTAATCAAAAACCATTTCCAAAATATATAGTTTTCCATTCCAAATGGGGGGACTAGAATCAAATTATTCACATTCAATAACTAGAGGTAATTGATAAACATTCTTTGATATTGGTGCATTTTAATGTAGATTGCCAAGGTGTTGTTACAGACCAGATTATGGTATGTGAAGACCATTCATCCATGGCTGAGAAATCTAAATTTAGGTAGGTTGCTGATGAAAATAGTATGGGCATCAATGGAATTATTCATAATCATGATGTTGTTCTACCTATTTCTAATTTAGACTTGGGTCTACCAAATGAGCCTACTGAATTTTAGATCCCTCCACCAAACTTGGAAATTGAGGAGGAGGAAATTTGTAATAATCAATCTCTTTATCCAAATCAATCAATCCTCTCGTTTATAGTTGAGTAATCTTGTGTAAATCTTACAAAGAAGGTATGTAATTCTAATTAGATCAGTCCTGGGTATGAACTACAAATTTCTAATAGGTTAGAGAATTATCCTAAGTTAATGGACATAAGGGGCTTGGTCAAATGTCATTTTGTGAAACTATTTCCAATATATTTTCTAGGAGTTAGCTTTAAAAATCAGTTTGTTCTGATGGTGCATGCTCAAAAAGTCCATAATATTTGACTTCATTAAACGATTTGGAGGCAATTGATTTATCAGGATCTTAGCTTGTCAAATTGGAACAAATAGAGTTGGTCTACAGTAGATCTAGTCACACATCAAGTTATGTTTAAATAGTCTCCTTTGGAGATGTTTGTCCCAGCATGTAAATAGACTATGCAAGACCTTAGGGTGGGCAGAAATGTGGAATCTGAATTACATTAATTAGCTAAAGAGATTTCAACATTTTTTGTATCAGAACAATTCCAATTAATTGTAGAAGAAGTTATGTAGGAAGATATGTCCCAAATATCAACAAATTTTTTTGAGGAAGCTCATATGCAATTAGAAGATTTTCAACCCCAACAAATGATCAATGGAAAAATTGGATGTGATTCCACTTTTGATTTCTCACAAACCCTTTCAATTAAGAAATCACCTGGAGATTCGACTATGGTATCCTGTACTCCAAAGACTCGTGGTAGAAAGAGTAAAAGTACAAAAGCTAAAGAAGAAATTGCAGCAGGCATCCAATCCACATTGGAAGAAAAATTTCAATTAGTAAAAAGAGTCACTAGAAGGACTAAATGTCCTCTGTTGGAATGATGAAGATCATAACATGGAATGTCAAGGGTATCAATGCCCCTGACAAAAGAAGCAGGATCAAAAAATTGCTTGATTAGTCGAAAGGAGATATTATATTACTGTAAGAGACAAAGCTGTCAAATGAAAAATATCAGGATTCAATTGCTAAATGGAAACAATGGAAATCTGCCCATTGTTCTAGTGTTGGGGCATCAGGCGATTTAACCACTCTATGGAACCCGAAGGTTGTTACTGGTACCTTAATAGGTCAAGGTTTGGGGTTGCAAAGTTTTCAATTTCAACATTGTGAAATCTCGATGGTTATCTTGAACATTTATGGTCCCTCAAGTGCTTTGGATAAGGTTAAATTGTGGAATGTCATTTCAAAAAAAATCAAATCTTTACCACAACAAAATTGTATTATTGGTGGTGACTTTAATGCAATTCGAAATAGGGAGGAATTTTTCCATCTTTGAAAATTCTAGAGGAATTTGATAACTTTATCATTGCCAATGAGTTGTTTGAAATTGGTACGTCTAATGGATGCTTCAACTGGCATAATAGAAGAGATTATTTCCTATAGATTACTGAGAAACTTGATAGACTTTTGGTTTCTCAAGCATGGAAAGTAACATCTATTCTGTTCTCAGCATAAATTCTCTATTTTTTGGGGTCGGATCACTTTCTAGTTTCATTATCCTTAGATAATAAAGTGGACCAGGAAACTCCACATCAAAAATCTTCATTTAAATTTGAAATAATGTGGTTCAGACACCAGGAAACTCCACATAAAAAATCTTCATTTAAATTTGAAAGAATGTGGGTCAAACACCTGATGTTTTCGCCTTTAATTAGACAATGGTGGGTTAGTGCTCCACAAGAAAAAGGTAATAATATGTTTCATTTCTATAAGAAACTCCAATATCTTAAAGACAAAATCATAATCTGTAACAAACAGGTGTTTAAAAACATCTTTGAGGAGAAAAATAAGGTGCAAAAGGAACTTCAAGAAATCAATGAAGAAATCATCAGTTTTAGCTTAAATCCAAATACATATTCTCATTACCAAGAGAAGCAATCTCAATGGGTGGAGTTGTGTAACAAAGAGGAAGAATATTGGAGGTAGAGATCTAGAGAATTATGGTTAAGTGATGGTGACCGTAACACAAAATTCTTTCATGCTTTAGCGAGTCAAAAGAAGGTAAGTAAATCCATTTTTTCAATCACGGAACAACTTACAGGTAAAAAATTAGTTGATGAGGTGAGCATCAAAAGGGAAGGGGTCAAATTCTTTAAAGAACTCCTTGATCCATCAATGAAAATGGATGTCAATGATCAACATCTCAACTCCTTCTTAGAGGCAGTTCCAAGAATTATTTTAGATCAAGACAATGCCGATCTTATGAAATCCTTCACTTTGGAGGAAATTTGGAAAATAGTTCAATCCCTTCCCCCAGATAAAGCACCTAGTCTTAATGGCTTTACAGCTCTCTTCTTTCAGAAATGTTGGGATGTTTTGGGTTGGGATTTACTTATGGCTTTAGAATCCTCTTGACACAAGGGTTACATGTGTGGGAATTTAATTCTACCAATATTGCCATCATTCCTAAGTCTGGCAATCCCAGACTTTTGCTGATTTCAGACCAATTTCTTTGTGTAATACTATATCAAGTTTTGTTGCCTAATATTATTTCTCTAGTACAGGGTGGTTTTGTGCCAGGTAAAGAGACATTGGAAGGGGCAATTATGGCTCATAAAACTCTACATCATATCAAAGAAAACCAAATTCCTTCCTTTGTTATTAAACTTGATATGATGAAGGCGTATGATAAAGTTAATTGGTCCTTTCTTTGAAAGTTTTGGAGAAATTTGGATTTAGTAAAGCTTGGTGCAAATGGATCAAAGCTTGTATTTCAAGGGCTAAATTTTCAATCCTCATTAATGGCTCTCTGGAGGGGTACTTCAAATATTCTCAAGGAATCAGACAAGGTGATCTCCTTTCACTTGCCTTATTTATTCTGATGGCAGAAGCTTTTAGCAAGGCTATAATTTAGTCTCAACAATTGGAGCTTTGGAAAGGCATTCAGTTTGGAGGAAATGATCTAGTAGTTACTCATTCGCTTTTTGCAGATGACACTTTGTTGTTTGGTTCTGCAAACATTAATGAAGCCAAGCATATTAAGTATTTACTGGATCAATGCTCACTATTTTCAGGTCAGAAAATTAGCATGACTAAATCTAAAATTTTTCATATTCAACACAACTCCACCTATTGCACAAAGGATTAGAAATATCCTTGACTTTGAGGAGGAAAAATTACCATCTACATATTTGGGTGTTCCCTTTTTTATGGGCAGTAATAAAGCTTCCTATTGGAAAAATATAGTAGATAGAATTAAAGCTAGAACAATGGCTTGGAAGGTAAGATGGCTTTCTTTATCCGAAAAAATTCTCTTGATCAAGTTTGTCCTCTCAGCTATTCCAAACTATTATTTCTCTATATTATCTACACCTAGATTTATCATTAAGTAGATTGAAGGCATTATTCGAGATTTCTTATGGATGAAAAATATATTAGGAAATAGAAAAATTCCACTCATCTCGCTAAAGGAAATGTCTTTAGAGAAACATCAAGATGAGATTAATCTTCCTAATCTAGCTTTACGGAACCTTGCTTTCAGAGGTAAGTTAGTTTGGTCTTTGTATGAGAAAGTAGAGGCTAAATGGTGTAGGATCTTACAAAGAAAATACTTAGATTCTTCTGACCCTTCTTGAATTTTCACTAAGGACCATCTTCCTAAAGGATCAGTTGTTTAGAACTTCTTGGTGGAATCCCATGATTTAGTTGCTAGATATTTGACTTGGAAAATTAACAATGGTTTTACGACACTTTTTTGGTAGGACTCATGGAATGACCTTCCTCCGCTTTGTAATTTTTCATGGAATGGCCTTCCTCTGCTTTGTAATTCTCAATCCTTTGTTAATTGGAGTGAGATTTTTTGTGCTGAATGGGGCCCGTATGTAGCTGATTATTTTTAGTTTGTTGATCTAGTTTCAGGTAGAGTCACTTGGAAAACCCAAATAATTTATCAATTCCCGACCAGATCAAAAAAGAATTTGCTAGTATATGCAATTCAAGAACTATTTTAGTGTCGAATATCTTAGATACACTAGTTTGGGCCCACACCAAGAGGGTAGATATTCAATAAAATTGGGTTACTTAGCTACCAAGAACCTAGAAATTGGTTACAAGTCATTTTGGGCATTAAAATTTTGTTGGAACCCAGTAGTTTTACCAAAGGCAGGAAGGTTTGCCTAGTTAGCTTTAAAAAAGAGAATTTTGACAGGAGAAAAGTTATCAAAATTGAATATTATTCATAATATGAAATGTGTATTATGCATGGAGGTAGAGGAGAATGCTGATCATCTCCTTGTTCAATGTAGAGTGGCAGATCAATGCTAGATCTGCATCCTTCAAAATTTAAATTTCAGTATGCCCCTTCCAACACTTTATGGGACATGTTCCAAGATTGGCCAAGCCTGACAAACCACTCTTACTATTCGTGTATTTGGAAGTGTATCCCAACAATTGTCATTTGGGCAATTTGGTGGGAGAGGAATAAATAAAAAAATTGAAACCAACCTTCGACATTAGAAAGTGTGCTATCAGCATTAGAAGTTGCAGTGGGGGAAGTTGTGGTAGCCTATATCAAAAGAACTTCCGAACACCTTATTGTCATAGGTTGGGATATTGCATTGGCTAATAGATGGAATAGTCTACCCTCCCCATCTTATCAATTCATTTCTTCAGGTTCACATGAGAAAGGTAATAAAAAGATTGTGAAATGGATTCCCCCCACTATGGGAGTTTGCAAGTTAAATTTTGATGGCTGCTCTAGAGGTAATCTTGGTGAATCGGGGGCTGGAGTGTGTATAAGAAATCACAATGGGCAAGTGGTAGGTATGTTGGCTCAACAAATACTAGTTGGTACAAACAAAAAAGCTGAAGCCATGACACTCTTACTTGGTTTAGAATTGACACTTCATTTTAACATAGTCAATATTCACATTGAGGGAGACTCTTTAGTGGTCATCAGTTCATGTGTAAAGAAAAAAACAAAGAACTAGAAGTTTGATTATATATTGGAAAAAGCTTGGACAATAATTGACAAATTTAAAGTGGCATCCTTTTCTCATACCCTCAGAGAGGGAAACCTATTAGAGTAAATAATTATTATTTATTTATTTATTCTTTTACTTAAGTTTACTTAGGTTAATGCATTTATTTAATAGTTATAGTTGATGAGTTGTTGACAACACAGGATTTTGTCCCTATCTAGTCATACTTATCCTCTCACCTTGATCGAGGATATTCTATCTTTTGTAGACGTATGCTTAGTTGTCAACCTTATCTTCTAGCACTTTCTAGCTTGTTCTACAAGCTTCCTTGAGGCCTTTATATTTGGTCTCTCTCATTGTAAATTCATATCATATTGTACAACAATTTACATTTTATCTAAGGATAGAATTTTCTTATTTTTAGACCAAACCCTTGCCTCTTCTTGTCTTTTTCTTCTCTGTGATAGGTTTTCTACATGCAGGTGATTCGAGGGCTTGTGGATTTGATTTGCATATTTTCTCAAATCTAACAAAACTAGGTTGTAGATAATTTATCCAATATAGGTTGTGACTTGAAGACTAATGAGATGAGGATTACAAATTTTACATCTGCCAACTTTCCCACTTTATTTACCTTAATTAATCAAGAGCAAACCTTATACCAATAGTTTGATCCCTTTATTATTTCATGATGGTTGCACAAAAGAATTGGTTTGGTTTGAACTATTTTGTACTGTAAATGATGAAATTCTTGGGTTGATTATGTGGATGACATGAGTTTAGTGCTGTGTACTTTGGCAACTATAATGATTGCGACCTTTATTTTTCAGGGCAAGTACAAAAAATGATTTTTACAATTGATAAGGATCTTCATTTCTTGCAAATTGGCACTGGTAGTACATGTTATGTAATTAAAAGTCATTCATATGAGCAATTCACAATAGAAGAATAAATTTAATCAAGATTGTACTGTTACGTGGCAGGGAATGGTGTTTTCTAATTATGCAATTTGTGTGAGGCATCTTTTAAATTTTGTGGCCATCATTTTTTTATGGAAGAACTTGTAATAATGGGTAATGGAACTTTCAGAGCTTCACCATAATGTATTCAGAGTGTTTTTTTCAGGGATATGGTTGTTAACATCCATGGCTTAGATATGTTTCGATCAGCAAATTGAGAGATGTTTTTAAGATCAATTGTGATCTATGTTTGCATTACTTTAAGGACGTATTTGGTCCCTCTGTTCTATATTCTCCTTTCTCGAGAGTTATTCTTCCATCCCACATTTTATCCTTCTTCTTCACTTTTATCATTGACCTTCTGTAGGATTGCACTGCTATGGAGATTATTATGGATATAATTGGTCTTGGCAAGCTGTTTGATATGGAAAGTATAAGCTGTGCCCTACAACAATATGATATATTAAGAGGTGATATTCCTTTTGTAGGCATTTAAGGCTTCTTTCATAATAGGGGACATATTGAATTTCAAAGTTTTTTGGCGTCGTTTTGAAAGGCTTTGCACGAAGGGAATATTGGACTGGCTGATTTATATGTATGGTATTACAACCCATTTTTAACATCACAGTTTGTTGATGATTTAATCACCAAAGCCGGTGCTATTGATGTTTTACTTTCACATGATCATATGGTGGATACTTTCAACTGTTTCACATGCTCCATTCTAATGCTATAAGAGGATTATGGCCGTCACAAGTTTCAAATCATGAATATTGATAATCCTTTGGTGAGATTGGATTTGTCAACTAGGGATGGCCCAATTTCAATGAATTGGGAATCTTTCTGATTTTTTGTAGATGTTTCCTTGAGTTGTGTATTCGGCTTGGCACTCGTATTTTGCAAGTTTTGTCAATTTTGATTGATCCGAGCTTGATATGATAGATTGTTCCAGTGCTATGTTTGCCAAGTTTGGTATTGAATTAAGGAGGATTGAGTGGTTTAATAGTTTCATTTAACTATATCTATATCAAAACGCATTACTGGTTTCTGCCCAAGATTAGTTTTGGGTTTGTGGGATTTGGGTTTGCTTCCTAGTTGATGGATTGGTTAGGTATTTGTAAATTTTGTGAAATTGTAAAAGTTGGTGGGATTCTTTCTTATTTTTGTAAGACAATTTTTACACATCGATATCTTAAGTTGTATATATCGATGATTTGTAACTTGTATATATTGTGATGATGCTAGGTTTTCTTTCTAGTTCTTTCCTAGTTGAGCACTTGAACCAGTTTATTATATATATATATATAACGTGGCTAGTCCACTTTCGCCAAAATAAATAAATAAATAAATTACAAGATCATTAATAATCATAATCATTAAATAATAACATAATAAAAGTTTACTCAAATTTATTAAATATCTACTATTAAATTAATTAATTAATAATAATTAAAATAATTTTAAATTAAATTAATTAATAAAAATCTAAAACTTTAATTAAAAATTTATTAAATTATAAAAATTTACTAATTTAAAAATACTATAAAAAAAAAATAAAATAATAATAGGCATGTTTAAAGGCCTGCTGACCTACCATCTATGATTGCTACTGTTGTTGCAATAATACATGTTGCACAACAGCAATTATTAACATCATTGGGGGTAAGGAAGAAATGGGGAGGTGAGGAGGAAAGGTGGGTGGGGAGGTCTTGCCCACCAATTTATAAATTATTTTATTTTTAAAATAAAGCAAAAGCCCCCCACCCAAAAACATGAAATCTCGCAATCAATTTTTATTATTATTTAATAATGTAATTATCATAGTAATTACTAATTACTATGGTAATTACTAATTACTATGGTAATTACTAATTACTATGGTAATTACTAATTACTATGGTAATTACTAATTACTATGGTAATTATATTATTTTATAAAAAAATTCAATAAATTTCAATACATATTTGACAGGAAAAATATGGATAATCAATCAAATTTTACAACTCAATTCATGATTTCTTTTCCAAACCCGAATCAAATCAAACTATAGTTCTCTAAAATTTTACAAAATGAGGGTTTCTAATTATCCAATCATATACAGATCATCTCAAAATGAAGAACAATTAAAATTTACAATAAGGGTTTCAATTTAAATAATTCGTTCACAGACATAATCAAGAACAAAGAACAGTAAATTTCAACACAAGTGTTTCAACTAAATCTAAAATTTTGAAAACAAATTTATCTAGACATGAAGAAGACAGGAATTTGAATAATGGAAAACTATTGTGCAAATAACCCATATGATTCTACTTGAATCTTATGCTAATATGACAAACGCACGAAGCATGCAAACAATCCCCTTTTTCTGAAAACCCTTCTTCCTGAAAAGTTGCTCCTTTAAAACTTAGTTATGGAGAAATGAACTCTAAATTGCTAATAAAGAGTTTTTCCCCCCAATTTAGGGCTTTGATTTTGCGATCACATGAAAGACCCTCTACCTTTATTATTTAATTATATTTTAACATTCATGCACAACCTTTTTGCCATTTAATTAAAATATCTTTATTAAATAATTTTCTTTCTCTCTTTAATTAATTCTTGAGATGTTTTCGATAAAAATATTTGTTAACTTAAGTAATAATAATATTTAGCATTTATTTAAAAATGAACTCCTAGATATATTATTATTAAATAAATATTATTATGACCAAAATTAGACTTTAAATAAATCTTTTATTTAATAAATTTCTCAATTAATTAAATATAATTAAATATCAACTTTCCTTCATAAAATTAATCATTATTTATTCTTTTATTTTGATTTAATTATAACATAAAATAATCACATACCCACAAGATTGAATATGAAAACCCTTAATAAAGTACAAAATACTAGATCAAACACAAGGGTTAAAATCACAAATTTACGTCACTTGACAAATTCATAAGTTGTAAACAACTCAGGTCCTTGTCCTACTTTCTAGGACAATAGGATTAAGTTTAGGATTTGGACTCAAGAATTATCTTCCCTCTTTTACCATTGAGAAATTGTGATAGGGTACGCTCATCTTGGTAATTCAGGGAAGTCGATACCTCGTACCTGCAATCTGCATAAAATCCATGCATGTACATACACATATATTCAAAACTAAATAGACAATACAAGGAAGTGGTGCATTATGTAGATCTTGACTAGCAGGTGACTACAACTCCCTCCCTCAACCATATTAGAAACATCATACATAAAATAAAACATAAAAGTACACCATACACATGCAAATATGGGGTAAGTATCCATAGAAAAGACATAAATATCCATCTAATTGTAATCATGAAATAAATTGGAATCACTACATACTATCATCATCATTGAAGAACAATCATGCATACATGAAATAACTAGTATCAAAATAACTCATCATATAATCATCTGAGTATGAAATAATGTCCAAAATTTTGGAAAACAAATGTCACTAATCATCAAACATAATCATAAAGTTAGCCTAAAAGAGTTTAGCAATAATATCAAAAAGTCATCTATGCATAAGCATTACAATGATGATGAAATTGTTGACATTAAGGTCAATTTGTCTATCAGTGACTCAAAACTTAGTCAAAATGGTTACATTGCTACGAAGCTTATCACTTAGTTTGCAGTGTTATCCAAGTGATTTAGTTGTTCTTGAATCAACTAGTTAGAATATAGTGTCTACTGAGCACCTGAGTTAGTTTTTAGTGTTTGCCAAGCTACACAATGTTTACCGAGCTTTATAGTCAATGTATGGTGCAAATCGAGTGTAGCAAAAGCTACTGAGCTATTCAATGGAATGAAGAAGATTGTAGTGTTAACTAAGCTTTTATAGTGTTAACCAAGCTCTACAATTTCTACTAAGCTTATAGTGTTAATAATGTGAATCTAGTGTTAACTGAGTCATGCAGTGTCACCCGAGTGATTCAGCAACTATCGAGTTTCTTAGTATTCATTGAGTCACACAATGTTGACCAAGTTTAAGCTACTTAGAAGTGATTAGTATGGGTTGAGCTTCAAGTTCAAGTGAGTGCTGAAGTTTGCCAAGAGTTGACAATATTTTCCGTGTATTAGAACATTACTGAGTTTGTTTTCAGAACCCGAGTTACAACATTTGGGCTGACTTTGTGAATTATGATGAAATTGGTATTGTAGCCGACTTTAGTAAGTTATGATCTGGATTGGTATTTATGTAATGCATCATATCATATTCAAATAAGTATGTGAAATAGTATATGAGTGAGCATGAGTGCGAATTGAAGAAGGCTACAAGCAATATAAGGGACAACAGAGATCTATCTATCATAGTCAAGTGATCATTGTAATTCAAGGAATCTCATATAGCAAATCAATGTTGCAAATCAAAGATGAACCACTAGTTCATCCTAACAGGTGCATCAGTCAAATCCTTTAACAAGGTAGACTTAACAAACCTTTGCTAAATCTCTTAACTGAGTGCATACTTCATTGTATGTTTGCAAATCCTTTAACAAGGTGGACCTCAAAGTCCTTATTGCTCCTAATGCGGTAGATCACTAGAAGTGGTCAATTGTAAGCCTTAACAGGTTAACTTTATATTGTAGTACTAAAGCTTGTGGGTATCATCCCCACCCTAATTTTACTATCTAATTCGAAGGTTTTTGGGTCACCATATCTTGTGTCAAAGTGTTATGAATTTTTTATTGCTTTCATTCTTTCATGCATGCAATTAGATCAAAATATTATATGAAGGATTAATTGGTGAAGTAAGATAAAGTTATATCGGTTCCTAATTCACCCCTCCCCTCTTAGTAACCTTTCCTACCTTATATTTCCAACAATTAGCATCAGAGCTTTTGGTTCTCACATCAAAAGTTTAACAATGTGAGAAAAGATCAAAGGCAATGGAGGTATACAAGCTAGATAAGGCTACTAACAACGAAAAGTTGGATTTGGAATTAGCCATTGGACAACTCAAGAAAGCAAAGGAGAAACTCTCTCAATCAATAAAAAGAAGGAAAGTACAAATGAATGAAAATCTCTACACTGAAAAAAGAATTGAAGATATATGTCTAGAAAGAAAATCAGATGAAGCTGATGAAGCAATCAAAGACCTATTAGAAAAGAACTCCAATCTTCAAGAAGAAGTCAAAAAGTTGAAAAGAGAGCAAGAAATCCAATCAGTCAGATTATATGAAGTCATGGAACAAAAAGACAAAGCCAAAGAAGAGATAGAAGAAAAGAACAATGAAATTGAACAACTATCTCTTCAACAAGAAACTTCATTGATCAACTCACTAGTGCAAATGCAGAGCTTATGAATATAAGACTAGAGAATGAAAAATTGTAGAATAATCTCAGCATTGAAAAGAAAACCTATGAAAGAATGATGAAATCTTAGGAAAGCATGAATCATTTGAATGAACAAAGTCACTATAGACACAAAGGAAAAGCTGGAATAGGATATACAAAAGAAGGTGAATCAGCAAGGAGCTCAAAAAAAGAGAGGCCTACTTGCAATCATTGAGATAATATAGGTCATACATCAAAGAAATGTTGGAGTAATAGAAAAGAAAATCTAATGGAAAGTCTTAAAATTGCAATAAGCATGGTCATAAAGCAAGTGAATGCACAAAGAAACCTAAGTTTGAAGATAAATGTCACAATTGCAAGAAATAAGGACACAAATCTTCAGAGTGCAAAACCAAGAAGTGGAACCCAACAGAACAAATTGTGAAAGCAATATTTGGATGGGATTACAATACATGGTGTAGATGTCACTACTGGGGTGAATTTGGGCACATTGGAGCAAACTGCGTGAAACATCACATGAGGAAAAGAGATGCTACAAAAAGGTGTTTTATTTGTATAGAGCTTGGACATCTTACCAAGAACTGTATGAACATAGGAAGAATTTAAGATGAAAAGAAAATCAAACTGACAATATCAGAAAAAAAATGAGGCAACAATGAGTACCAAAATCTCTAGAGAATGCAAGCCAAAATCATGAAGTGAATGACACCCAAGTCAATGAGTTGGTTGGCACAATCATTTCAACTTACGTCCTTATGGAGATCACTGGAACTATAATCAAAATATCATCCAACATCAGTTCTAGCCAGTAAGAAGAAAGATTCATATGGGCATTCAAGATGCACAGGGATCACCAAGCATGATGAGAAGCAAGAGACTTTACCAAGCAAGGCTGGGTCGCAAGACCTTATTGAGAAAGGTCAGGTTGCATATTATTTCTGGTTGTAGACACAGAGTTGATAGTTACTATTGAGTGTTCGCGACTCTATCAAGCCATAGATGTCTCCTGAGCAATAAAAACTAAACCAAGTGGAGGACAACCTGTCACCGAGCGAGTATGAAGTACAAGCATTAATGATGATTGAAAAGAGGAAATTTTTTAAATGGAAGAAATCAATTGCATTGTTTCACCATGGATTTCCAGAGCTATTTGTGAAGAGTGAATTTAAAGCCCCCGAAAAATTTGATTATTTATTGTTGAAGATTTCTCATGTTTTCAAAAATCGTACTGAGCAATGGCATCTTCAAGTAGAAAAGTCAAGAAAGATTATGAAATTTTAGTTCATAGAGTTGACTGCAAGGCACCTAATTTCAAGTTGAGTCCAATTGTAGAGGCACTTGACCCAGCTAGTGCATAGTCTCAAATTCTGCCCAAGATATTACTCATGCATGACATCCATTCATTTTACCACTATTCTATTTAGGAACTTGGAACCCTAGAAATGAATGAGGCATTCAAAGAATTATGTGTGGATGGTGCATTTAAACCCGATCATCAACACTTGGAAAATAAGGGTTTGACGCACATTTCACATTTGCCAAGGGATTTTCAAGTCAAATGGATCAAACTTATTCTAAGTCATGTTCACAATGGGCAATTATGGTTGGATCAACTCATTCAACTTACAAAGAAAATGATTCACAAAATCGTTGGACTTCTAATGCTAAACAAAGCTAATATGACCAAAACCCTAGGTCAGGCTGAACTTGCCAAGAGGACTCTTGCCATGTGGGATAGAAGAGGCGTGAAGCTTAGTGGTGTAATAGACATGGAGCTAAAATTTGGCATACATGTGATTGTACACAAAATATACAGTTCTAGTCAATTAAACAATGTATCATGCGAAGCTGTTGATCTTGCATACAAGGTGGTGAAGAATAATCTATCCTTCAACCTTGCCAAGTTACTGTTGAACCAATTCAACAAGAACATGGAGAGCATCATAGTGTCAAAGAATAACCCATGTAATTTTGGTTCTCTTTTGACATGTCTATTCTTTTACATTCATAAGTTTTTCCTCTCCAAAGGTGTAGTAGTATGGAGGAAGGATGTTTTAGTTTATATCAAATCAATGAGTACATAGTAGAAATGGGTGAAATTTTTGATAGCATCATGGATAATTATTTTGAATCATTCAAAGAGAAGATGCAAAATAGGTTTAGGATACCCAAGAGGCTTGTGGAAGACTATTAGAAAGATATCTATTTCGTGGTGGACTGTGACAAAGTATATATTCAGGCAGTTAGACCTAGAGTGGCATGGGTTAAGCCTCTAGATTATGAGGTTAACATTGATGACACCAAGGATATTATAGAAGCTTTGTTGAATGAACCTATGGATCCTAAAGCCACCCATTTCAAAGCATATGATGAAGCAAAAGCAAGAATGACCTTGAAATCAAGTTACCTCAAGAAATAAACAAAGGAAGGAAGAGAATAGAAAAGTTAATGAAAAGCACAAAACAAGCAAGTTCTACTCTTATTCTAATAGAAGCCAAAGAATATGATGTAGAAAATGACGATGAAAAGGATGAGGTAGAGGAATATGAATCTAAGAAGGAAGCACCTACCAAGAAGAAGGGGAAGGTCATCATAACCAAACTTGCCAAATCCTCCCTTGTTGTATTTACAAGAAGGGCGGCCAAAACTAAGAAGCAGTTGAAGTTAGGTGAAGATGAAGCTGAGCAGATCATCTTCAAAAGATTTGCACCTACACTTCAAGAAAGATTGAAGAAGATGGCAGAAGATGGAAGAAGGAACTGACATGGAATGTTTCAAGTTTCTCAAGTATGAGACAAGGAATGAAGAAGAGAAAAGGAAGATAAAGGATATACTCGAGACAAAATTGAGTAAATGGAAGTACTCACCAGATGAGCTTGTATAAAAAATTCCTAATGAGCTTATGCAGGCAGTAAAGCCTAGATGGAAAAATGCAAAGAAGGTTGCCAAGGACATCTTTGAACAAACTTGAAAACAACTCATGCCGAGTCTCAGTAAGGAGGTAAATGAATCCTTGAAGCAAAATGAGAAGAAGTTCACTCTTAAGTTAAACACATGCATGATATTACTTAAGGACATTGAATATGTGGTGAAGGTAGCTACAACTACATGGAAGAACATCTATTAGTTGCATCAACCTAGTAACTTTGTTTTACATGTTGATGACAAGGATGATGGAGATGAGGAAGAAGATGTAGAAATAAAAGATGATGAGTTAGATGATGTAGGAGGAAGAATAGGAAGCTACTAGAGGAAGACTTTTAGAGATACAAAGCATTGAGGAAACTGATGCAAATAAAATTGCAGCAATAGTCATGGCCTCATTTCCTCACTCTTTGAGTAATGCCTTAGTGCAATCGGGCTTAGAAAAGCTTCTACCAAGTTGGTTGTGGATACCACTACTACACCAAGCACCCAACCAAGCTCTGAGTTTGTTCAACTGAGTGTTACAATGACTAAAGTGGCTAGCACTTCATCTGCCAAGCAACAAGTTCCTTCATCATCAGGCTTGACCGAGCAACAATAAGGTATTCCTATTGTTTGTGTTGTTTCTACATTTATTGCTAGTCCATCTATTTCTATAATTGTTTCTATTCCAAATGTATCAATAGCTAGTACAATGATAGTTGAGAACCAGTCTCAACCAAGTACCAAAGTCTTAAATAAGGGTAAAAAAATTGTTTCTACCATTCTAAAGGAAAGGGTAAACAAGAAGTAGAAGCAATTGATCTAGATGAGGACATAGTTATTCCAAATTGGGATATCTCTACCCTCACCCCTGATCAAATGGATACCATGGGTGAACTATTAAAGAAGAGAGCTAAGAAACATAAGCTTAGAGAAGAAAAGAAGAATGAAAATCAAGTTCTTGAAGACATAAAGAGCATATTTATTGATGCTATAAGTATTGAGGTTGATGGAAAACAACCCATTCTGGACCAGTTAGCAGAAATTTTCCACAAATATGACAAAGACTTTGTTAGTCTCAGATTGGTTTTGACATATGAGTGACAATATACTTAAGTCATTTACTTAGTTCATGCCAAATAAGTAATACATGTGAAGCATAAGTTGTCAAATAGTATATACCGAGTAACTAGTAAGTGTCAAGTCACTCAAGTGTCAAGCAGATAGTATGTGCCAAGTTATATAGATGCCACGTGATCAATGGATGCCAAGTCATTTAGAGGTCAAGTTACAACATTGAAGTTACAGTTGATGCCGAGCATTAGGGACTTCAAATGCTGAGTTATATAGTTTTGACATAGTTGTTTGTAATGGCACAAACTACTATGTAAACCATTTTTGAGCCAACTTAAGAATTATTTTGCAATCTTAGATGATAAGAAAAATACTTATTGTGAGTCCCTATGCTCAAATAATTGGAAGGATTAATTGAAAATATGGGTGAATTACCATTATTGATTCATACCTAACCCAAAGTCACCTAAGTCTTCTTAAGGAAGAAAAATCCTAAACTTTTTATGAATGCTTAAGGAGAATTGAAGAGAAGTTTGCATGTGCAAACAGAGCATTCATGGTGACTAAGGAGTTCTGATTTGAGAATACATTGCATAATCAATTAGAGGATAATAGAGGACATGAATTAGAAGACAATAGAGGTTCATTTGATTAGAAAGGATCAAGTAAACATCAGGAAAGAGGTGATCTGTCATCAAGCAACATAGTGCTGATCGAAGAATCATTGCTGAGAAATTCTAACAAGTGAATCAATTAAATCTCTTAACAGAGTAGTCTTAATAGACTCTTATAAATCCTCTAATAGGGTGCTTACTTTGTTGTGAGTTAAAGTCCTCTAATTAGGCACACTTCTATAAAGTGTTGAAATCCTTTGATAGGGTAAGATCTAACAATCTTGTAAGCCTTTAACAGGGCAGGCCTTTCATAGGGTAGACCATGTTCATGATCAAAACACTGTAACCTTCATTGGATACAGTTTATTACTATAGTAGTGGAGATTCATGGGTGTCATCCCCACCTCATTTTTACCTTCTCCTCGGAGGGTTTCTGGGTAACCAAATATCTTGTGTCATACATGTGTTGAATATTTTACTTTCATGCTATGGATGTATATGCTTAATTTGGTATTTTAGTTTATATGCATAGATTATGAGATGGATGTGTGGTGAATAATTTTGAGGTTGAAGTTTTAAGTGTTGATTCACTTCCCCCCCTCTCTTAGAGTTTACTTTCCAATTATATTTCCAACAATTGGTATCAGAGCCTAGTTCTTTGAAAGTAAAAGCTTTGTAGCTTTGAGGAAAGATCTTGGACATGGAAGTCTACAAGTTGGGAAAGACTCTTGAGAACCAAAATATTGAAATACAACTTGCCCTACATAAGCTAAATGAAGCAATAAATGAGTTAAAGGGATCACTGAAGAGAAGGAAGGAAATAAATATTGAAGAGAATGCCACATATTACCAAGAGATTGACACTACTAAATTGTTTACAGATGGAAATTCAAGTGAATTTGATGCAACAGTTGCAGATCTGATGGAAAAGAATGGGGCCCTAATTGAAGAGGTCAAAAATCTCAAGAGAGAACAAGAAGTCCAATCAGTATTAATGTGTGAGGTGACTGAGCAAAAGAAGAAAGCTAAAGAAGACAAACTCATGATTGAAGATTATACAAGGATATTGACCAATAGACTAGAAGAGAAAACATTAGAGGTAAATAGGATTACTAACATTCAATTGGAATTAAGTCAAATGATGATTGCAAATCATGAACTGAATAGAAAGGATACTGAGATCACAACACTGAAGTTACAGAATGAACAACTAAAAAATGACTTGAAAAGAGAAAAGGAGTTTGTTGAAAGTTTCAACAAACCTAGTGAAGCTATCAAGTACTTTGAGCAATTGATGAGATCTCCCAGATCCAACAGTGATACTTCTATATTGGGTTACACTAGTACTAAAGAAGGAGAATCATCCAAAAGTGGTGAAGATAGAAGTAACAAAGGTAAGAACTCCAAACCTACTTGTCATAATTGTGGTAAGATAGGTCCTACTACCAATGTTTGTAGAAGCAAGACTACAAATTAGAATCCTAAGCAGAAATTCAAGGGTCATTGCCAAAAATACAACGAACAAGAACATTAGGCACATGAATGTAGAACCAAGACTATAAACACAAAAAGATTTGAAGGATATTACTATAACTGTTAGAAGTATGGACATAGACCATATGAGTGCAGATCCAAGCCTAAATGGTCATCAAACAAGTAGACAAAGGTAAATCATAATGACAATTCTTATAATTGAGATTATAATACTAGGTATAGTTGTCACTATTGTCAAGAGTATGAACATGTTGCTGAAAATTGCATTAGAACACATTTCAAAGGTGACTACAAAAGATGGTTGAGTCAAACTACATGTTTTATCTATTTGAAGACTGGTCACATAAGCAAGAATTGTTCAATAAGGTCAAAGGAGCCAAGCAGTAAGTTCAACAAAGGAAAAGGAAAGATAGATGTTGAAAATTTTAGAGATGAGATGAACAAGACGTGGAAGAGAAAGGAAGATTGCAACACATCAAGTTCAGATGGGATCACTTCACCTAATGGCTCAGGTGATCACACCACCTCTAATTAAGCAATCAAGAGGTATGTGTGGGACTAATATTTAAAATACATACTATACATCAGTTCCAAGGATTTAGTTATGAAAAGATTATATATGCATGAAGAAACATGCAAGGTGTTGATTATAATAACCTAGAATAAATCTTTAAGTTTTGTCAGTTTTCATGTTATTGCTGAGCATGAAGAGTTTCACTATGGTTGCCAAGTGAAATATAGTTAATATCGACCTATCAAAAGTGATAGTGTTGATTGAGCACATAGTGGGTGTCGAGCATAAAGGAAACTTCATGGAAGCCAAGTGAGTTGAAATTTCTTTTGAAGCTGAGCTTACAGCTGTGTAAGCATTGGGCATTAAATGCGAGGTTTCAGGGTCTATATGATAAATTTCTACTCATTTGATATCATTCAAATTTGAAGAAGAGCACAAAGAGATAAATGTGAAGTGAAGAGATCATTCCAAGCATTTTCAAATAGGATCCAATAGTTGCTTGACACCATCTTAGTATATTTACAAAGGTATTTATCATGTGCTGAGCTACATAGTTTGAATTTTTTCAAACTCTAGGTTTTTGCAATGACATCTAGTTCTTTAGCTCCTAAGATTAAAGAGAGTAAGGAAGTTTTGAATGTACAATTGATAAGAAATTAGATCAAATAACCAAACTTTAGAGCTATTCCTGATATTGCTTACAAACAAGATCCATCTGGTGCATTATTAATGATACCACCACAAGTTTTAATGATTCAAGATGTGAGATGTTGCTACACATGCAAGATGGGTAGCATATATGACATGGAGATTAGAGAAACCTATGGGAAACTATGTGAAAATGGAGTATTGAAGGATGAATTCAAAATTATAGAGAGAAAAGGGTTAACCTGTGCCCTATATTTCCCCAACATCTTCAAAATAGAATGGATAAAGATAATTCTGAGTAGAATTCATGATAATTTCATATGGTTGGAGAATGGACTAGTAAAGATCACAAAGAAGATTGTACATAGAGTAATAAGGTATCCAATTCTAGATTGACCTAAAACCATGAGGAATGAAGCTAAAGAAGTTATTGAGAAGAATATAGGGGCAGTGTGGAAAAAAAGAGGAATGTCAATTAATACTATCTTAGATCCCCTAATTGATTTTTTAGTAAGGATTATAGCACACAAATTCTATCAATCGAGTAGGCTCAATAGTGTACTTTGTATTACTATTGACATGGCCTACAAGACAGTTAAGAAGTGTCATACTTATGATCTTGCCATGTTGTAGATGCAATAACTGACATAAAATTTGGGAGCAATAAGGAAGACCAAGAGTGCTCAATGAAAATTTGGTTCAATTCTTGTATGTATATTCTTCTATGTAAAAAATATATTTCCTACTTTTGGTAAAGTTGCATGGAAAATAAATAGATCTATTACAATTCAAATAGGTGAATTTATTGAGCAACTTGGAGAGAATTTTGAGTCTGTAATGACTAGCTACTTTGAAGATTTTAAGCAGACAATGAAGAAAAGACTAAGGATACCAATTTCACTAGTTGAGAAACATTTCAATGATGTTTTCTTTCTAGGTGACATTGATTTCACATATGTACAGGCTACAGTCCCAAGAGTAAGATGGATAAGACTACTAGGTTATGAGATTAATGTGGATAAAGCTCTGCAACTATTATAGCATTACTTGCAGAAGAAATAGATAACAAGGCTACAACCTTTGGAAATTATGATGTGGCTAAATCTAAAATTATAATGGATTTAAAGTCTATCTTAGTCATAAGAAAGAAGAATAAAATGGTCAAGAAACTCAAGGAGAAATTTGATGAGGGGGTAGAAGAAGAAGAAGATGATGATGATGAAGGATAAGATGTACTTGCCCAAGCACCATTGGCCATTACTCAAGGTCAAAGTGAAGACCAAAAAGAAGAGGTAGAAATTGAAGAAGGTGCTGAGGGAGAAGAACCCAATGAAGTACCTACAACTACTGAGAAAAAGAAGAGAAAACTTAAGATTCCAACAGTGAGCAAGCAAAAGAAGGTTGCAAAACCTAATCCTACAATTCCTACTACTAGAGCAAGCACAAGAGCTACTACTAAAAAGGCTCAAGAAGTAGAAAAGCCAAAAAAGAAGAGGGATAGATTAGTTGGTAAAGAAGAAGAGTCTAAGAAAAGACTAAGGAGAAAGTATATAGCTCCAACTAGATCTAACGAAGAGAGGATAAAATCTGATGACAACAGTCAATTCCAAGTGGTAAGTCATAATCCTTCCTTAGATTTATACAATATGTGTGAAAACATAAAGAATAATGCTGACTTATTTGGTTTTACACATATTGAGTTTGATAAACTTGAAAAAAATAAAATGAACCAAGTAGAGAACTCAATATATGCCATGATGGCAACATTCAAATAGACTTTGATTGAGATTTCCAGCTCATTACCAAAAGATCTATATGATAGAGTTGAGCAAAAGTGGCAATATATTCTCAATATAGAAAGATAAATTAGAGAGGCTGCACTTCCACAAGTTATGTTAGAATTGGATAGGGCATCAATGACAAAGGCAATAAAGAAGCATGTAGGGAAATTTGCACCTAAACATAGAGTATTTGGCATATTGTAGAATAATATTGAGGATGTTGTACATAAGACCATCCAGTTGTGGAAGTCATTATATGGTTTGACAACACCTAAGACAATAGGGAAACACCTATTGAGGTAGGTGAGGATAAAGATGAACAACAAGTAATCGAGGTTACCAAAGAAGACACTAAAAAAGATACAATTGTGGAAGGCATTGAAAAGAACATAGACACATAGGCACCAACTAAGGATAGGCAGTAGATAGAACAAAGTGTACTAGATACACTAGTGCCGAGTGCCAGTCCTCAACATGAGTTGAATACAAACACTCATACTATAAAGATTAAGGATGTTTTTGATACTATCACTCAGAACATCAAACCCCTTATAGAGGAAGACTTAAAGAAAATACTAATAGGATCCACCACCCAAGCAAAACTTTGTGAAAATCATATATTGGTAAGTGTTGATGAGATTGAGAAGGCATATAATGCATCTGCAGGGAAGGAAATTAAGACACAAGACATCGATAGCCCCTGCTTAATCCACCATGGTACATACTACATTACCTCTTGTAGTATATCAAAGGAAGGAGACAACAACTTCTACTATTAGTAAATTGGTACAAAGTGCTCAAGTCTCAGGCAATGAAAAGGAAAAAGAAAATGACAAGGATGAAACAAATGAAGAGCAAATACATGAAATAGAAGAGAATGAAGGAACACAAGCACAAAAATGATAGGATGTTACTCCTACACCTACAACACAAGATCAAGGTGTAACTAAGACTATAGTGCAAGCAAAGGATATGACTCAAGAGCTAGGTATGGCTACAAAACCTGAGGAGCAACTAGCAATACAAACACTAGTGACTTTGCTAGGAACCACTACTCCTCCAAGTCAAGCTCTTCATAGGCCAAGTATAGAAACTATACCTTTACAATCATCAAGGTTGAGTCCAAGCACATCTAAGTTAGATGAAGTTACATCATTTGGTGATGTGAACTTGGATAAAGTGATTGACTTACCAAAGTTTGATCTTGAAAGCATCACTATTGAATAGATGAGCATACTCCAGGATGCTCTTGCAAAGAAGAAAAATCAAGAACTACTTAGAAGGGAGAAAAGGAAGAAGCAAGATTTGCTAGATATCAAGAAAATTTTTCTTGATGCATTTAGCCTGCCAACACCAAAAGAAACAAAGCCTATCGTAGAGTAGTTAACCAGCTTAGTCGAGAAGGTTAATGACACAAACCTGAATTCAAATGTAAAATTACTTGAGTGGTCTGAAAGAAAGTTCTAAAATAAGGTTAATGAAAAGATATCAAGTGCTATTGCACTATCATAGGTTGAGTTAGCAACCAAAATTGACAATATAAAGAAGGTACTAGATAACATTTTCTCTTTATACACCAAATTGTGCAATCCAACACTCTTCACATTGGAAGTTAGGAGCCACATAATAAGTTTGGAGATTCATATGTAGTCAATTGGCATAACTCTACCAAGATCTCAAGTCTAGAGTGAGAAACATTTCAGGAATCTCCTGAACTCCCAGAGTCAGTTAGTAGTACTACATGCAAATGAAGCAAACATAAGGGCTAAACTGATCAACATCCAGACTATCCTAACTCCACATATGTAGATATTGCATAAGGAACTAGCCTTTTCCAAAAAAATCACGAAGAAAGATATGCATCTTTCTACTCATGAAGGCTTAGTGCACCTTGCGGCCAAGCTGGCCATCCAAATCAAATCATTGGAGGTAGCTTGTGATAATAGGGATTTTGCTTTGAAAATTATGCTTGAGTTCCATAAAACATTTTTGGAAAAACACACTATAAGTGTATAACCCTTTGACATAAGTGTCAAATAGGGGGAGAAAAAGAAGTATGGGGGAGCTACTATTTTTGAGAAAGAGAGAGTCAATCATAGAAACATAGTACATATTTTAGCTTATGCAAATCTACTCAGCAGGTAGAAAGATTTTGGTTCAGATACATAACAACACAATGAACTCAAGGGGGAGTTATTGAATTTTGAGGTATGACTAATGAGTCATATTTTTTTTGCAAAATTTTGAAGTTTTGAAAATTTGTATGTAAATAGATATTATCTGAGTTATGCTTGAAAGGTTAAGGTTATTCATGCATGACTAAGTATTTTGCCACTCATGTCAAAGGGGGAGATTTCTAATCTTAGATTGGTTTTGACATATGAGTGACAATATACTTAAGTCATTTACTTAGTTCATGTTGAACAAGTAATACATGCCAAGTATATGTTGTCAGATAGTATATGCTGAGCAAGGGATATTTAGTATATGCTGAGCAACTAGTAAGTGCCGAGTTACTCAAGTGTCGAGCAGATAGTATGTACCATGTTATACAAATGCCAAGTGATCAATGGATGTTGAGTCACTCAGAGGCTGAGTTACAACATTGAAGTTGCAGTAGATGCTGAGCATCAAGGAATTTAGATTTTGAGCTATAAAATTTTGACATAGTTGTTTGTAATGGTACAAATTAGTATGTAAACCATTTTTTAGCCAACTTAAGGATTGTTTTGCAATCTTAGATGATAAGAATGAATCTTTATTGTGAATCCCTATGCATTACATGCAACCAATCAGATAAAGGGAAGGATTAAGTGGCAATATGGGTGAATTACCATCGTTGATTCATGCCTAATCCAAAGTCACGTAGGTCTTCTTAAGGAGGATAAACCCTAAATTTTTTAATGAATGCTTAAGGAGAATTAAAGAGAAGTTTGTGTGCACAAACAAAGCATTCATGGTGACTAAGGATTTGTCATTTGAGAATATATTGCATAATCAGTTAGAGGAGAACAAAGGAAAGGAATTAGAAGACAACAGAGATACATTTGATCAAAAAGGATCAAGTAAACATCAAGAAAGAGGTGATCTATCATCAAGCAACATAGTGCTAATTGAAGAATCATTGCCAAGACATTCTAACAGGTGAATTAGTTAAATCTCTTAACAGAGTAGTCTTAATAGGCTATTATAAATCATCTAATAGGGTGCTTACTTCTTTTGTGACTTAAAGTCCTCTAATTAGGCACACTTCAAATAGAGTGTTGAAATTCATTAACAGAGTAAGATCTAACAATCTTGTAAGCTTTTAACAGGGCAGATCTTTCATAGGGTAGATCATGTTCATGATTAAAACATTGTAACCTTCATTAGATGCTCTTTATAACTGAAATAGTGGAGATTTGTGGGTGTCATCCTCACCCCTTTTTTACCTTCTCCTTGGAGGGTTTCTGGGTAACCAAATATCTTGTGTCATACATGTGTTGAATGTTTTACTTTTAGGCTATGGATGTATATGCTTAATTTGGTATTTTAGTTTATATGCATAGATTGTGAGATGGATGTGTGGTGAATAATTTTGAGGCTGAAGTTTAAAGTGCTGATTCACGCCCCCTCCACCCCCCTCTCAGAGTTTACTTTCCTATTGTATTTTCAACAGACTTGAATGGACATGATAAACTACTACAAAGAGCTGACAGAAATTTTGAGAACAGAGTAGTATCACCTAATTTGGTTAGTGTAAAAAGAATATTGATACTAACAAAAGCATTCACAATAACTAAATAAGTAAACACTTATGATAGGACAAGGTTATCACCAAAAGGAAGGCAAACCAAGAATGGTAAGCTCCTTGGGCATAACCTATGATGATGTAGATATATCCCTGATGGATAGCGGATGTATGCTCACATTTTGCTCAAGCTTCCAAAGGGTGGGGGGTTTTACCAAGTGTGTACATGGATGAGGGTTTCAAAAATGGAGGTATGGATGAATTTAAGCATTATGATGGTGTAAAATGGCTATGATGGAGTAGTTAGTGGAGCATTATAAGGCTGCATAAAAGTGGATTCATGGATTGTGAGAGGGAAGGGCTTTATTTATAGGCTGGGGTAGAGAAATGGAGGGTCAAGATGCAAGGATGAAAGGATGGTGAGGGAGGGCTAAGATGCTTTGAGAGGGAAGCACATGGATTGTGCTTGTTTAGAGTCAACAGGGGAGTGACATTTGTCACAAGGAGGATGAGTGTGAGAGGATGGGATAAGGGTTGGTCAAAGGGAGTAATGAGGGAGGATGAGTGTGTAAGAGGGATGTAAGAGGCATTAAGAGGGATGTAAGAGGAATTAATGGCATGTAAGAACCATTAATGCTCTTAGATAGGGATGGAAGAGGATAAGGGAGACTTGTTGACTTTCGCTTGGGTTAGCAAGTCTTAATCCTTGCTTAAAGTTGTGCACATGTTTAGGAGGGGGATTAGATTTAGCCTATAAAGGGGGTTAGGGGGCAAGCGACTTAGCTTTGATGGGATGGGTTAGTTAGGTGGCTAAGTGAGGTTAGTATGGGTAGATGGGTTGGATTAGGGATTTGGATTTTTTTAAAATGATTTATTTAATAAAATGGGCGATGTGGGATTAAATAAAATAGATTTGAGGTTTTATTTAATTTAATAGAGGAATAGGGATTTAATTGATAAATTGATTTTGGGTTATCATTTGATTTTATCAATTGGACTATAGTTAATTAAATTAATTAATTAACTAGGGGATAACAATTAATCAAAATAATAATAAATATTTAATCAATAATGCCTTAGGAGATGACTAAATAAGATTACCTACTAATGTAATCAGATTTAGGTGTCTACATTTTGCCCCTCTTTGACATAGTGTTGAAACAACACTATTTCAAAAAAGTTTAGACATAAACAATGCAAAGAAGACTTTTTGAAGCAACCCAGTTTTGAGTAGAAGAGAAGAGAATGGACTCTATGATGCCCCCTCTAGAAGGTGGCAAGGAGAGAAGGCAAGGCCCAATAGATTCTTGAAAAGCATAAGAATCTAGGGCGAGCAGGAGGACTGAGATACCAAGGTTTAGTGTTTGTCTTGCGACGTACCAAAATCCGCTCAGTAGAAGATAAATGTGAATGTTCACGAGGAGGCCTTTGCTGGTTCCAAAAACTCTTTTACCTTGGAATCAAGTAAAATCTGTTCGCTGTCTCAAAATATCACACCAAAAGAACAATATTTTTGTATTTTCTATTTTTCAATGAATGCAACTCTAACAATGTAGCTACTATGAGGTCCTATTCTAACAGGAGGGTTAGCAAAGCAAATAACGAAACTGAAAGCAAATAAGATGGAATCAAATAACTTGAAATTGAAATTCCTAAACGAACATAAGCTACTGAACACAACACAGTGCGAGTTAAACCTTCAAAGAAATCGGTAGGAAACCAATGAAAATAGAGCAACGCTTCCTAGAATCCACTGATGCAATCGTCGGTGAGAATCTTTTACAAATCGGATGATGTTTCTCTCTTCATCAAATCGCAAGGCCATGGAAAGTGCACTCATGTGAGACAAAAAGATATGTAGACACAATCGGGTGATCTCTTCTCAAGTTCGTTACGTCAACAAAATTCATATATCTGTAGTAAACACCAGAACTAAAAGATCGTACAACCAGAAACAATGCAATAAACCTTTGGCTCCATCACAATCTCATGCATAAAATTCACAAAACAATGACACATTCAGACAAGAATAACTACACTTCGAATGCTAGCACCAAAAGCATAATTTTATTGCATAATAATGGCAACCCTTTTTACATTTTACAATGGGGTATTTATAAGAAATTGTCTCCTCAATTTGTGTTGAGAGTGAGAGATATCTTAATGCAATAAAATGCTTTTAAAACATTAAAACAAACTAAATATATACAAACTGGTAATCTAACTATTGCTTAGAGGGACTCCATCCATATTTTATTCATTAATTGGATGCATGAGCCCTTTACATGTCAAAAACAATGAAAGCATGAGAGAGAAAGTAGGAGGAAACCATTAGTTGAAGTAGAAGTGCATGGAGACACCAAAAATAGAAGTTGGCCCTTCACTTGATGTGTGTCAGAATTAACTTGCCATCAAAATGCATTTCCAATTCATAAAAAGTGCTATTTTTGGAACTGGTAGTCAATTGTTGGTGCACCTCTGAATTGCGGAGCTGTGGACCTCGACTGAGTCAAAAATCTCAAAAATTTTCTAAGTGACAAAATTGAAATTCTGGCATCTGGGTTTTGCTCATCTTCATCCTAAAGATATGTTTGGATGTTTGCCCTTGAATTTTTCTATAATCTCAGTAATCTTAATAGCATTGGGAAGATCCAAAGCCTCATACTTATCTTTGACCTTCTGTCTATAGTTGTCCACCTCAATTCGAGTTTCTGCAAAATCCTCGAGTTTGGTATCCAACTATAACAATGCTTCTTCTATCCTGAAGGCTTGTCTGATGTCTTCATCATTGGATGCTTCCTCTAAAGTCTTTCTGAAGTTTTCTACAACTACCTCAATTGGTAAAAGCTTCTCTCATTCTTCATCTTCAAAAATATCCAAGCATGCATCAATATAACTTTTCTGCTTCCAAAATTTGCTCTCGAGCTTGGTCCTTGAGCCTATGTATCTCATCATGCAATGTTTCCATCACTTTATTTCCCTCTGCAATCTTTTGTATCCAATCATCTATCATGTCTAGCTCTTCTCAGGTATATACATCAATCAGAATGCGGTACCTTTGTCCTTTTATGGCCTGTAGAATTTGCAAATCCTTGCTCCAAACTTGTACCTCATCCATAATGCTGAAGTCCTGCCTCAAAATTGCCACGATCTTATCAACATTGTCTTGTGTAGTATGTAATAATTTTAGACTCCCTATAATTATAGTGAGACCCCTATCCTCAAGGTTGTCTCGCCAATCCTGAGAAGCTCTCAAGAATGGACTGAGACGTACACCTTCCCCTTCTTTAAGAATGGTAGTCAAAGTCTCCTCAGGGCATTCAGAATCAAGAGGACCAATAACAGGAGGACTGAGACGTACACCTCAAGGTTGTCTCGCCAATCTCAACTTGCCTTCGAAGTGCTCTGATTTCAATCTCATCACGTTCCATATGGTTAAGAACCTCTTTGACTCCCATAGTCATCATCTGTCAAGAAGTATCCCGTGTAGGCTTCCCTAACATGATATCCTTCACTTCATAGTCCTGAAGGTTGACAACTTCTTCATCTGTACCTTTCAGAGGATGAGCCACTTGTGCAAATAAGTCCTGATTCTAAATAGTGGTAATGAATGCAAATGGTGTTGCATCCTATAATGGAGAGTCAAGCTTGTTCAAAATCTCTGCAATGTCACAAATATCATCCTCTGAAGTAAGGAATTGATGCTTAGCACTTCTCATTATTTCCTTCCGGAACCATCTCGAGATATGTCTTTCTGTAACCTTGGCTCTAGATGATGAAGGGATGTGTTCAACTACCTCCTTCCCTCTGTTGCTTTTGCTTGGAGTTTCCTGTTGTGAGGGTTCTTCTTTTGTAGTCTCAATTTCTATAGATCCTGTAGTTTGATCCTCAACTTCCTGGGAAGGCTGTTGTATACATTCCATTACCTATTCCTCTTTTGATGGCTCATTAGTAGTCCTTGGTTCTGGTTCTCCTTGTAATGATGATTCTTTTTGAACAGTGTTCCTCTGAACTTGGAGGTGGAGGTGTCATTGAAACCTTATCTACCATCATAGCCTGAGGTGAAGATGGGGGCGTTAGATGAGGACCTTGTGTCTCAGGTGGCATTTGTGTCCAATCTTGCTGTTGAAATTCACTTGTAGGAGTATCTCTAATCTTATCTCCAACCAATTCTGTACCCACTGGCATGAAATCAAAATCTGGAATGGAGAGAATATCATCACCTAGCTCTCTTTGCTCATTCACCCATCACTGTACTTCATCTTTTGAAGAAGAGAGCTCTACCGTTTCAGCTTGGGTGGGTGGTGGGGTGTTTGTGACATTCTTCTTTCTTTCCAATTTTGTGGCTTTGGCAAGTCGAGTTCTCCCTTGTAAAGGCACTTTTTCTTCCTCCCCATCTGACTCTATCTCATCCTCATTTGATTCTTCCTCCGGAATGGTTTTAGGAATAGATGGATTAGGCACTAATATTTTATGAACTCTTTGCCTCTTGTTCATTCTAACCTTAACCCTCCTTTGCTTCTGTGGAACCATACGAGAAGCAGGTTCTTCATGCATCAGATGAATGGATGTCTCTGGAATCTCTCCTTCTTGTTGGCTTGACAAAATAGGAGGCAATGGAAAATCAACCTGGATATGAGAAATTCTAGGGTCTCGGGGGTCTTGGGAAGTAGATTCATGTTGCTGCAAAGGGGCCTATTCTTCAACATGCTCTATCTGGATCCTTTGAGGAGAGGCTCTCTTCCTCTTTTCTTTCTTCTTCTCTGAAGGATGGTAGTATCCCACTAGACGATCAGGCTGGTAGACTATTTATGGCCTGATAGGAGACTGGAGCGCAAAGATAGGAATTGTGACCTTCCTCCCCTTTACCCTTTCTGGGTGAGCATGTGCATGGAATATCACTGTGTCTAGAATCAGATCAAGTGGAAAGGGTTTCTTGATCTAACTCTTTGTCATTCTGATGACATGTCTTGCTCAATGATTAATATCATCTCCTTCCTCCCTATCAACTTCTGTATTCAGAATGGGCCTCTCGCCAACTTTATCTGTATTAAATAAGGGATCCAGTAGCTCCTGCAAATCTTGTAGCCTTATCTCATCCGAGATGGTCAAATGGAGAGCCTTCTTTGCTAGATAGAAAGTTATTCTACAATAGTCCCTGATATAAACATCATAGTCATTTGTGGCATTCATCCAATGATCTTCAACGGCATCCTCGTGGTAGAACTCTTTTCCTGCCAGATTTTCCACTTTACAAACATTGTCGAAGAATGGTTGGGAAGAGTTATATTCTTTGAGAGGATAGTTCTCCCATTCCCACTCAAAAGTTAGGATATCCTGCCTTCTCTTTACCTGGTATGCTCCTATTACAAATGGCCAATCCCAACAAGGCCTTCATTGTTTCTTGATCCTCTCATAAGCTGACTCAATCTGTCGAGAAATTTCCATTAGAACCAACTTGTCACTTGGGTACCTTGGGAGCTTCTTTGGATCGATAGATGTACCACCAACCCGAATGTATATGAATGTCTAGAACTGGATAAAATATGCACCGAGAGCTGTGATTTGTGCCTTGGCCTCATCAGAAAATCTCTTTCCATAATCGCCTTCAATGAATCAAATGATGGCAAAGATAAAGGCATCATTCACAATCCTGTACTCTTTGCTTTGCGATGAGAGCTTCTTCTTAACTAGCTGAGGATAAACTATATACGACCATGTGTTAGGGTCCTGCATACTGCCCTTTTTGTACAACCTGAGATAGTTGGTGGCTCTTGCTACAAGTAGATATACCACATAAGAAGTCATATAAAACTTCTTCTTGTCCTTTACTATCCGCAACTGATCACACACGTTCTCACTAAGTGTGGTGGCCCAATCCAGTGGCATCTTTGCATGTTTGATGGTTTCAATGAAGTTAACCATGAATGGAGCAAGATGACCTGTTGCAGGCAATCCCATAACTCTGCTCAGGAGAATGATTGAATATCCAATGTCATCCTTCATGTATCCTCGAGCCATAGCTACTTTACTAATTGTCTTTCCCCGAGATGGCTTCTCAATGAAGTATGAGGAATATATGATGTCGATGGCCTCCTGGTGATGATCCTTATGCCACCTCTCAGCTACTTCATATGAAAGCCTGATAAATTGATCATCTCTAGGTAAGTGAAAAACTCTCTCGATATTATCAGGTTGTAGATCTAAAACCACTTCCCTAGTGATGCTCTTTACCACCCTTTCCTCGGGAACAAAATGTCGAGATAAGGTCATAATCAATTCAGCTGATTGAACGGTCCCAGGATGTGATGCTGCATTTACCAATCTAGACTGGATTAAGGCAGATCTCAAAGAAGAATTTTCAATTGGATTGTTACAAACCCTCAAAAATTCTCCCAAGTCTGTGTGTCCAAGTTCTGTGTCTTTGATCTCAGAGTGTTCATTGTGCAATCATGACTTCAGGGTTACGCCTTGGAACTTGTACACAACTGGCTTTTTTGTTGATCCAGATGTGGATGCCAATCCGGATGTGGATGCCATTTGATTATATTACCTGTACGTCACAAAGAAAAAGAACGATTAATTACTGGATACATTAAAAAAAAATTTAAAAAATGATATTTTAGAACTTATTTTATTTGTTGTATTTTTTTTAAAAAAATTATTATTATTATTATTTTTTAATTTTAATTTTTTTTAAAAAATCTATATATAAAAAAAAACAAATAATTAAAAAAAAAAAACATGGGGTTTGAAACGCAGCGGCGCGAGCGTTCAGAAGGGCGCCATGGCGACCGCCGCGTGCTGCCCAGAAGGTGCATGCAGCGACGTGCCGCTGTGTGTCTAGAAGGGCGCAGTGACAATGGTTGCCGCACGACCCAGAAGGCGTGCGCAGCGGCTGCCGCGTGGCCTAGAAGGTGTGCCACAGCACATTGCCGTGCATCCAAATGGGGCGCTGCGGTAGTGGCCTCCACGCGGCCCAGAAGGGCGTCGTGACTTGCACGCGCAACCTAGAAGGGCGTCGCGAGTTGCACGTGCAGCCCAGAAGGGCGTGGCAGTGGCGCGACACGCGTGTGTCCAAAAGGGCGCGCACAGCGCCGTGCCGTGCGCTTCCTCTTCTGGTCGCGCACGTGCAAGCGCTAGGTCTGTGTGGAAGGTGGAGGGGGAAGTTTTCCATACCTTTCCCTCCTCAGCTCTACTTCTTCAACATCAAAAAAAAAGGAAAAAAAAGGGGGGGGGGTTTTATAACTTCCCTTCCTCCTTTCTTTGCATGCGCGTGGGCGAGATTTTTTTTTTTTTTTTTTTTTTAATAACTTATTTAATCGAGACTTCTTCTTCAGACTCCCGAACTATGAGTCCGGGAGTCAAAAAAAGTAGGGGGTCCCCATTCCTAGTGAGGAATGGGGTGTGTGTTGTGGATACCACAACAGTTACTAAGAGAGGAGGGGTGAATCAGTAACTTCTAAAACTTCAACAAATCCAATTAGCATTTAATTCACCACCTATACTTTGATCTAATTGCATGCATAAGAAACTAAAAATATGAAAGCATTCATAACACTGTGACACAAGATTTTGTGACCTAGAAACCTTCCAAATAGAAAGTAAAACTGGGGTGGGGATGATACCCACAACTTTAATACTGTAGTATAAAGTTAGCCTATTAAAGCTTACATTGACCACTTCTGATGATCTGCCCTATTAGGAGCAATAAGGATTGCTAGGTCCACCTTGTGAAAGGATTTACAAACATACAATTAAGTATGCACTCGATAAAGAGATTTACAAAAGATTGTTAGGTTTGCCTTGTGAAAGGATTTGACTAATCCACTAGTTAGGATGAAATAGTAGACGATCTCTGATCTGCAACTTGGTTTGTTGAATGAGATTCCTTTAAGTATTGATCACCTTGCTATGATAGATATGACTTTTCTTTTCCTTATACTGTTGTAGCCTTTGTAATTCACTCTTTCTGATCTTCTTTGATTAATTCCTGACATACATACACCTTTTCACACACTTTGGATATGATACAATACATTACATATATATCAATCCAATTATACAAATTACAAAGTTGGCCACAATACAAGTTACCACAAATATTACAAAATTGGCCCACATGAAGACATTTAGTTTCTAAAGACTAATTTGGTGAGGTTCTGATACTCGACATCCATTGTCAATGCTCAACATCATCATGCACTTGGTAGACATAGAAGCTTAGTCCATACTGATCACTTCCAAGTAGTCCTGAACTTGGTCTACACTGGTGACTCAGTAGATACTGTGAAAATTTTGATATAAACCAAGTCTCTTGATTTACATTGGATGACTTGGTAAACACTATCACTTTGAGCTTAGTATAAACTGAGTCACTTGGTTAACACTGGGAAGCTCGGTTAACACTGGACTCACATGACATACACTGTGAACTCGGTGAACACTGCACAACTCGGCTTGCACTGGTAAACTTAGCATACACTAAGATGCATGGTTTACATTGGTGATCTTCACTGTAACTATGACTGCTTGGTAACCACTAAGATTTGTCCAAAGGACTTGGTAGCAACTTTAGAACTCGGTGACAACTGAAAGACATGGCAAACACTATGAATTGTACAATGAGCTTGATAGCTATATACAATCTGAATAAGTGTCTGTCACTAATAACAAACTTGACTGATATGTCAACAATCTCCCCCTTTGGCATTAGTGACAAAAACACTTATCAACCAAAACTGAATTCAAAAAATTTCTTGAATACCTTTTATCCATTCCTTGTAATACTAGCTCGATAGAGTAATTGTTTTTGAGATTTTTCAAAATTGATTTTGTAAGGGATATATCTATACATGGTAGGCTCCTTCATACAGTATACTATACATCTTCTTCCTATATACAATATATCTCTCTATACATATCTTACTCCCCCATTGATTTTTCAAGCTATTGCATGATCTCCCCCATAACATGTCTTTCTCCAATACATGTATCTTTTTTCCCCGTTTTTGACATTAATGCCAAAGATGTATTTTATTTATTTACATAATAACACCAAAATGAGATAGAAAAATTGAATGTACCTTAAGAATGATCGCCAAGGTGTTATCCCAATTGTTTTGCAGGATCTTGCATGTGTGAAGTGCAATTTGGACTTCTACTAATAATTCTATCATATGATCTGCAATGGAGAAGTTATTGTCATGGATGAGAGTTTTTAAATGTACAATATGTTTTTGCAATGCATCCATGATGAGAAGAATCATATTTTGTATATCTATCAAAGTGGATCTAATTCTTGCTTCTTCTCTAACCAGTTTTACTTGAATATCTGACAAAAATCTTATCCTTTGAAAATGTGCAGTGCTTGAACTAGGGTCAAGTTGTAGCTGTTGAGCACTAGCTTTCAAATCTTCATCTATTTTGGACAATTTTTCCTTTATTTATTTTGTACATTAAGAGACATCACAAAGCTTTCCAAAAAGTGATGACACATTTGTACAAGATGCTTCTACATTGCCCAAAATTGTAGAAAGTTCTACTTGATAAATGGCTATCTGCTGAGCAATGTGCTCCAACACTTTATTATCAAACTTCTTCTCTGCTTTTCGTACTAAATTTTCTTGTACCTTAGTGTCTTCATTAAATTTATGTACTAACTCTACTAGCTGATACAAAATTGGCTAAGAAGAGTCAACCTCAATACCTATGGCCTCTACCAAAATGTTCTTTGTATCTTCAATTATTTTAAATTCCTTATCTCTCTCCTCTCTTAGTTTCTACTATTTAGCCTTTTTCTGGACGAGTTCACCAAATAACTACATTTGGTTTGAGGTAAGCTTGGAAATGTCCCAATTAGGGATAACAATTTCCTCATCTAAATCAATTTCTTCCTCTAGCTCTTTTCCTTTACTCAAAAATTTTGTGCTTAGTTGAACCTTGGGTTCAATTGTCCTTACACTTATTGCTTTTGTACCCAGAATAGAAATAATGGTAGACATGCTAGGACTAGCTGTAAAAACTAATACTATTCTTATTGAAGAAATATTTATAGGAATACCCGAAGAATCCAAAAATTGGTGTGCCCAAAACTAAAGTAGTCAACTTGGTAGATGAAGGAGGAATCTATAGCTCGATAGATGAAGTGGAAGTCACTTCTGTCAGTGATGTGTTGAGTTGAGTAGGAGAAAAGAGTGATTGGATGATTGGATTGACATTGGTGGTCACACTCAAACTTGTTGGGGTTGTTTTCATGCTCGATGTGGTTACTGGTTTTCTTGGAGAGTGAGGAAGTGAGGCATTGACTGCTGCAACTATCTTAACTAGATCAGTCTCCTCATCATCTGGCTTTGCTTCCTTGGTAGCCTCTTGTCCTTGATCCTCTTCATCTTCTTCATTGTTAAAATGAGTTACTTCTTCAATATTCTCTTCTTCATTTTTCTCCTTATCTTCTTCATCATCATCATCTTTGACATTGACTAGAAAATCACTTGGTTTATGTAATAGATAAATATTCTTCCAAGTGTTTGCTGCGTTCCTTACAACATGCTCAATGTCCTTAGTCAAAACTAGACAAGTATTAAACTTTAGAGTCAATTTTTCTTCATTTTTCTTCAATGACTCTTTTACCTCAGCATTTGATATGCTTGGTAATAGTTGCCTCAAGGTTTGCGCATATATGTCTTTGATAGTTTGCATGGAAAAATCCCATCTTGGCTTTATCTTTTCCAAAAAATCATTAGGAATTTGAGAAGCAAGCTGGTCTAGTGAGTATTTCCAATTTCCCATCTTGTTCATCACCAGGTCTTCAATCTACTTCTGCTCCTCTATTGTCTCGATGTCATATTTTAATGATTTAAAATTTGTTATTCCTACCACTGCTTCTAGATCTTTTAATCTATCTTGGAAGGTGGGTGGAGGTTTTCTGAATACAATGTCTCCTCCTTCCTTGTTAGACTTCTTCATTGAAGATCTCCTTGTGAAAACTATAGTGGATGGCTTGGTAATAATTACTTTGCCTTTCTTCTTCAATGGCTCTTCTTCCTCAAATTTTGCCTACTCCTTGCTTCCTCATCTTCACCTTTTCCCTTGGTTAACAAAAGGGTTGAATTGGATTTTAGTTTTGCAATTATCTTCTTCCCTTTGTTTACTACCTAAGGAAGCTTTATTTCAAGTTCAATCTTGGCTTTTTCTTCATCATATGTTCCAAAATATGTAGCCTTAGGATCAACTGGCTCATTGACAAGAGCTTCAATAATGTCTTTAATTTTATCAATATTGACCTCATAACTAAGAGGTTTTACCCATGCAATTCTAGGCTTAACTGCCTAAATGTAAACTTTGTCACAATCCATCATGAAACAACATCATCCTTATAATCATCAACTAGTTTCTTGGGGATTAAAAACTTATTGTTCATTTTCTCTTTGAATACATCAAAATAATTATCCATAATACTATTGTAATTTTCACCCATTTCTGCAATATACTCATTTATTTGATAGAGCACAGGCAGATCTTTTCTCCACACAATAGTGCCTTTTAAAGGAAAGAATTTTTGAACATAAAAGAATAGACAGGTCAACAAGGAACCAAACTTAGACAGGTTATTCTTTGAAGTCCTTATGCTTTCCATGTTTTTGTTGAACTATCTCAACAATAGCTCGGTAAGGTCAAATGACAAATTATTCTTTACCACCTTGTATGCCAAGTCCATAGCTTCACATGACACACCGTTCAACCTGCTAGAGCTATAAATTTTATGTGCAATGACATGAATACCAAACTTAATTCCATATCAGAAACACTGCTAATTTTCATTCCTTTTCCATCCCATTCTACTAAGGTTTTCTTTTCCAACTCTAGTCGACCTAGGGATTTTGTCATTTTGGCCTTGGCTAGCATTGGGAGGCCAATGATTTGATGAATAATCTTCTTTGTGATCAACACTGGTTGTCCCAATCAGAACAGACCATTATGTACCTGACTGAGGATAAACCTAATCCATTTGACTTGAAATTCACAGGGCATGTGAGGGATATGAGTTAACCCTTTGGTTTCCAGGTGTTGGTGCTCGGGTTTCAAAACTCCATTTACACAAAGTTGGCCTAGGGCATCATCCATTTCCAATGTACCAATTTCTTGAATAACACATTTGAAGTGAGTGCAAATGTCATTGATCAAAAGTACCTTTGGAGGGATTTGAGATTGCACTCTACTCAGATCTAGGGTTTCGACGATCATAGGAGTGAGCTTGAAATTAGGTGCTTTCCATTCCATTCCATGAACCAACATGTTAGATCCTCACTTAACCTTGCTACTACTAGATGCCATCTTCACTCGGTAGGGTTTGAAGGAATTCAAAAAATTTTGGTGGAAATTTGCTCAAATCGCTTGGAAGCTCTGAAGATCACACTTTCACAATAGCACTCAAAATTTCATGGTAAGAAATGACTTCGATTTCATGCTTTTTGCTAAAATTTTGCCATAAATGCTCAGTACAAAAGGTAGATCGACTGATATCGTATTGACAAATTCTAATCCACTATGCTTGTATTAAACACTTGGTGAAGTCTTCATGACTCAGTAATTGTAAGCATATTTATCACTCTTGACCTTTCTTAGTAGAGTTTGTGACCCACCTCACTTGGTAGAGAAGATAACTCGGTACTCTATGATCCCTTTATATCCTAAATACTAATTTGGATCATTTTTCTCTTTCAATCTAGAACTGTTTTGGATGTCTTCTTTGATAGCATAGTTCTAGTTTCTCCTTTGAGAACTTAAGTAGAAATGGTAAAGTCACCCAATTCTTGAGTGACTTGATCATTACTTGGACTTGTATCCTCAATAGACTTAGGAACCCATTGTTGTCTCATCTATTTTTGGATGTTATCAGCTTTTGCCTTTTTCTCATCTTCAATTCTACCCGTACTCATGCAGTTCTTGGCAAGATGACCAAGTTCTGTACAAATGAAACATCTTTTAGTAGTGTCTATTTTCCTCAAATGATGTTTTACATAACTTATTCCAATGTGTCCAAATTCTCCACAATAATGACATCTGCACCAAGTGTTGTAGTCCCAACCAAATCTTGCTTTCACAATTTTCTTTGCTGGATTCAATACCTTGGTTTTGCAATCTGATGACTTGTGTCAATGTTTCTTGCATTTGTGACATTTTCCTTCAAATCTTGGTTTCTCTTTGCATTCATTAGCCTTATGACCATGCTGATTGCAACTGTAGCATTTTTCATTGAATTTTGCTTTTCCATTGCTCCAACATTTATTTTATGTATGACCTATCTTACCACAATGATTGCAAGTAGGTCTTTGGTTCTTTTGAGCTCCTTGCTTGGATGATTCTCCTTCTGTCTATCCAATTCCTACTTTTCCTTTTTGCCTATAGAGATTTTTCTCATTTAATTGATTCATGCTTGAGATTTCATCATTCTTTCATTGATTTTCTTCTCAGAGTTTAGATCTTTTGTAATCTTTCATTGATTTGTCTTTTAGATTTTAGATCATTTCTCATTCTTTCATTGATTTTCCTTTCAGAATTTAGATCATTTCTCATTCTTTCATTTTCAAATCTTAGGCTCATGATTTCCTCATTTTCATTGGAGAACCAATCAATAAGGTCTGCTTACTGAAGGGATTGGTTCTACATTTCATTGTTCCTTCCATCTATCTCTTCTTTTATCTTGTTTTCTATGTTCCATGATTTCACATAACCTTACTGACTGAATTTCTTATTCTCTTCTTAGTTTTCTTACTTCTTGTAGGGATCCATTCTTTTCTAGGAGTTCTTTAATTGCTTCATTGGCTTCATCTGAATTGCTTGAATGAAGGTCTTCAATTCTTTTTTCAATGTAGAGAAGATCATTCATTTGAATTTCAAGTTCTTTTCTTCTTTTTAGGGATTGAGAAAGTTGCTCCTTTGCTTTCTTGAGTTGGGAAATGGCCATTTCTAAATCTAGCTTCTCATTATCAATAGCTTTGTCAAGTTTGAATATTTGCATAGCCTTGATCTTTTCTCAAGCTATTAAGCATTCTCCTGAGAATCACAATGCTCTGATACCAATTGTTGGAAATATTCAAGACTAAGCTAAGTTACTGAGAGGGAAGGGACGAATCAGTAATTTCTAAAACTTCAACAAATTCAATTAGCATTTAATCCACCACATATACTCTGATCTAATTGCATGCATAAGAAACTAAAATTATGAAAGCATTCATAACATTGTGACACAAGATTTGGTGACCCAGAAACCAACCAAATAGAAAGTAAAACTAGGGTGGGGATGATACTCACAACTTTAGTACTATAGTATAAAGTTAGCCTGTTAAAGCCTACATTGATCACTTCTGATGATTTGTCCTATTAGGAGCAATAAGGACTGCTAGGTCCACCTTGTGAAAGGATTTACAAATATACAATTAAGCATGCACTCGGTAAAGAGATTTACAAAAGACTGTTAGGTCTATCTTGTGAAAGGATTTGACTGTTCCATATATTAGGATGAAATAGTAGATGATCTCTGATTTTTAACTTGGTTTGTTGAATGAGATTGCTTTAAGTACTGATCACCTTGGTGTGATAGATATGACTTTTCTGCTCCTTATACTATTGTAGCCTTTGTAATTCACTCTTTCTAATCTTCTTTGATTAATTCCTTGCATACATACACCTTTTCACACATTTTGGATATGATACAATACATTACATATATATCAATCTAATTATACAAATTACAAAGTCAACCACAATACAAGTTACCACAAAAATAACAAAGTTGGTCCACATCAAGACATTTGGTTTCTGAAGTTTGACTCGATGAGGTTCTGATACTCAACATCCACTATCAATGCTTGACATCATCACACACTTGGTAGACATAGAAGCTCGGTCCATACTAATCACTTCCAAGTAGTCCTAAACTTGGTCTGAATTGGTAACTTGGTAGATACTATGAAACTTGTCATATAAAATGAGTCTCTTGATTTATATTGTATGACTCAGTAAACACTATCACTTCGAGCTTAGTATAAATTGAGTCACTTTGTTAATGCTAGGAATCTTGGTTAACACTAGACTCGCATGACACACACTGTGAACTTGGTGAACATTGTCCAACTCGGCTTGCACTGGTAAACTCAGCATACACTGAGATGCACAGTTTACACTACTGATCTTCATTATAACTATGACTACTCGATAACCACTGAGATTTGTCCAAAGGACTTAGTAGCAACAGTATAACTTGGCGACAATTGAAATACATGGCAAACACTGTGAACTGTACAATGAGCTTGGTAGCTATATACAATCTGAATAAGTGTGTGTCACTAATAACAAACTTGATTGATATGTCAACAACTTGTTCTTTCCCAATTAATGATTTAGATTTTGTAATCTATGATTAAAGACACACGTGTTTATGGCATACAACGTTCTTTCGAACTTGACATCATCATCAGCATAATAAAAATTGAGAGTTTGTCAACATAAGAAATTTGAGCATTGTCACCATGAGAATTTTGATAAGGAACAAGTTAACGAGTCAATTCATTTATGCATTCAAGATTGAGTTATTTATTTTTAAGCCCAAAAGTTGAAGCGTGAGGGATAACAATGATTATTTGATCCTTAGCATTCAAGATTGGGTTTGTTGCTTTAATCATGTGTTCTAATAAAAAACTTGATTTTAGTCCATGGCATTCAGGATTGGTTTGAGAAACATTAATTCAATGAAATATTTGTTTGAACATGCAAGTTCATTCTAAGAAAAACTTGTAAAAAATATAGTTAGGCTTTGAAGATGCTCTACTCTGCAATGCTACAAAAAATCAATTTGATTAGTCACACAAAAATTCCCCAAAATCAAAGCTTAACTATGAGAATTAAATTTTTTTTTTTTTTGTTCTTTTTTATAGGTGTAAAAATGCTTAAAATTACCCCTATCCTACATAACCACCAAGAGTCAAAATTATATATATATAAAACAATGATCTTGCGGGTAAAAAAAATGATCTCACGAGTAAAACAATGATTTTGCTAATATACACAGTGATCCCATAGACATACATTGTGATCCCAAAAGTTTAAATAGCGATCCCACAATGCGGGAACACAATTGAGAGGCTGTGAGATTGTATTATAGAGAACTAGTGAAACCATAGGAAAATAGGCCGCGGGTAAAAAAATATCATAGGGAGATCCTACGAAATAACGATCCCTCGATTCTATGAGGGAGCGTTCCCATCGAAGAATTTGTTGGTAGGTTTGATAGAGGAGGGAAAAAGTGGGGAATTCTAGTTGACTAAATAGCTCAAGCATTTTCATAGGTTTTTAACAACGATCCTAATGGTAAAAACTGGCATTCCCACAGTAATAGGGTCAACATGAATGAAAGGAATGTTTTAATGACATGTGGTAGTTTGTTTTGGAACAGAGAGCGACACTGCCTTCATAGGTCTACGTTCCCACCAGTTTAGGACAATGATCTCGTGGCTGCGGGTTCGTGATTTCACGTTCACGGGATCACAAACAAGATGTGATAAAAGTTGTCTAAGTTGGATTTTTCTTTTATGGCCGGAGTGTGATTCCTGATAGGAGATTTTGGTGCCTGCAAAAAAATTAGAAAACCACCTGCATATGCAAATAAACACAAAGCCTTAATTTATTTAGTTCAAATATTAACAAGCAAAAGTGAGATTACGGTGACCCAAATGCGAGGTCCCATTGGGCGTGCCAAAATGTATCACCTAATCTAGTTAGTTTAAAATGAATACTAATACCAAAAAAAACATTCACAATAACTAAATAAGTAAACACTTATGATAGGATGAGGTTATCACCAAAAGGAAGGCAAACCAAAAATGGTAAGCTCCTTGGGCATAACCTATGATGATGTGGATATGTCCTTAATGGATAGTGGATGTATGCTCACATTGTGCTCAAGCTTCCAAAGGGTGGGGGTTTTTACCAACTATATACATGGATGAGGGTTTCAACAATGGAGGTATGGATGAATTTCAACATTATGATGGTATAAAATGGCTATGATGGAGTAGTTAGTGGAGCTTTATAAGGTTGAATAAAAGTGGATTCATAGATTGTTAGAGGGAATGACTTTATTGACATGCTAAGGGGTAGAGAAATGGATGGTCAAAATGCAAGGATGGAAGAATGGTGAGGGAGGGGTAAGATGCTTTGAGAGGAAAACACATGGATTGTGCTTGTTTAGAGCCAATAGGAGAGTGACACTTGTCACAAGGAGGATGAGTGTGAGAGGATGGGATAAGGGTTGGTCAAAGGGAGTAATGAGGGAGGATGAGTGTGTAAGAGGGATGTAAGAGGAATTAATGGCATGTAAGAGCCATTAATGCTCTTGGATAGGGATGGAAGAGGATAAGGGAGACTTCTTGACTTTGGCTTGGGTTAGCAAGTCTTAACCCTTGCTTAAAGTTGTGCACATGTTTGGGAGGGGGGTTAGATTTAGCTTAGAAAGAGGGTTAGGGGGCAAGTGGATTAGTGTTGATGGGATAGGTTAATTAGGTGGCTAAGTGAGGCTAGTATGGGTAGATGGGTTGGATTAGGGATTCAAATATTTTATTAAATGATTTATTTAATAAAATGGGGGATGTGGGATTAAATTAAAAAGTTTTAAGGTTTAATTTAATTTAATAGAGGAATAGGGATTTAATTGAAAAATTGATTTTGGGTTATCATTTGATTTTATCAATTGGACTATAGTTAATTAAATTAATTAATTAACTAGGTGATGACAATTAATTAATTAAATAATAAATATTTAATCAACAATGCCCAAGGAGATGACTTAATAAGATTACCTAGTGATGTAATTAGATTTAGGTGTCTACACAGAGTGTTGGAACAAGTTGCACAGAGAATTACAATAGATCAAGTAGAGTTATCCCCTATTCTTAGTTCTGTGGAAACATCTATTAGTAATGTTGTTTCATTATTTGTCAAATTGAGTGACACATCTATCTTCACAAAGGAGATCAAGGATAAAATGTCCAAGATAGATGAAGATATGAAGGCAAGTGCACACCAGTTGTCACTTGACTCAAGTCATAGTTCTGGACATTACTCAAAGATCAGATATCTGACAAATGTGTAGGCATAATTATTGAAGGAAGAAGCCAAAATCAGGGCCACAGTTGCAAAAATTTAGGGCATGATTCTTCCAAACATGGATACATTATAGAAATAAATTGCACATGCAAAGACACTCATCCATGCCAACAACTTCTCCATAGCTGATCACTTGATGGAACTATTAGTAGAAGTTCAAATTGCATTACATGTAAGTATAGTATTACAAGAAAATTGGGACAAGACCATTGTACTTGTTCTAAAGGTACACTCTGATTACTTGTCACATTTTGGTACTAACATATATATATTATACACAGTTGGCATTAATTTAAAAAAAGGTGGAGTAGTAATATGTAAAGAGGGAGAAGTATACTGTAAAAGGAGGAGAAGTATACTATACTATAGTTGTATGTATATAGGAGAGATATATGTATGGGAGAGTAGTATAGTAGTATGTAAATACCTATACAGATAAGTAGAAAATATCCTTACAAAAGAAATTTTGAAAAATCTAAAAAATAGAGTATGTTACTGAGCCACAACAACTGGAAGTCAAAATCGAGTTGAAGACACAAAAATGATGATAAAGGAAGTTTTTGACTTATAGATTTGAAGTTTAGATTTTTGGTTTGATAAGTGTTTTTGTCACTAATTCCAAAGGGGGAGAATTTGTTAGATTATGCTAAAAGCAAGTTTTAAAGGGACCTAAAACCCTTTACAAAAAACTAAAGATAAACATTAAAGCTCTACCAGGTTTTACAAGGACTTGAAACCTAAAGTTTAAAACAACAAAACTAGGTTTTATAGGGACCTAAAACCAATATTTTTAACCATAAAAATGACTAGGTTTTACAAGGACCTTGAACCTAGAGTTTAAACATCTTGAAAAACAAAAAGAAAATAACCAAAAAAACCACCCAGACTATCAACCAACACACCTAATCCATAGCCAACAACTACAATAACTCTTTGATAATGTTCACCACCTCTTTTCCTACTTCTACAATACTCTGGATAATGTCAGTTGGAGATAGAATAAGAGCCTCAAGAGCCTCAGTTCCTTATGATATGCTTGGTTCTCTTACTAGGCCCACCTAGACTCCCCAACCCTGCATTATTGGAAGACATTATCTCCTCATTACTCTTTTTATCCAAACTGGCAGCCACGACACATAGGCTGGAAGTGACTTGTTCCATTTTTTGACCACTTTCCTTTATAAGGTGATGAAGCTCCTACTCATATTATTTAAGCTTCTCAGGGTAAAGGGGTAGATTGTTGACATTAAGGTCAATTTGTCTATCAGTGACTCAAGACTTAGTCAAAATGCTTACATTGCTACCAAGCTCTATAGTTGCTACTAAGATTATCATTCAATTTGCAGTGTTAACCAAGTGATTTCATTGTTCTCAAATCAAGTAGTTAGAATATAGTGTCTATTAAGCACCTAAGTCAGTTTGTAGTATTTACTGAGCTACACAGTGTTTATCGAGCTTCATAGCCAATGTATAGTCCAAACCAAATATAGTAGAAGCTACCAAGATATTCAATGGAAGTAAAGAAGATCATAGTGTTAATTGAGCTATGCAGTGTTAACCAAGATCTATAGTGTCTACCGAGCTCATAGTGTTAACAATGTGAATCTAGTGTTAATTGAGTCATGCAGTGTCAACCGAGTGATTCAAAAACTACCAAGTTTCTTAGTATTCATTGAGTCATATGGTGTTGACCGAGTTCAAGCTACTTGGAAGTGATCATATGGACCGAGCTTCAAGTTTAGCTGAGTCCCAAAGTTTTTTGAGCATTGACAATGTTTGCCATGTATTAGAACATCACCGAGTTTGTCTTTAGAACCCGAGTTACAACAGTTGGGCCGACTTTGTGAATTATGATGAAATTGGTATTGTATATGACTCCAGTAAGTTGTGATTTAGATTGGTTTATATGTAATGCATTATATCATATTCAAATAAGTATGTGAAATAGTATATGCCGAGTAGGAGTGAGAATTGAAGAAGGCTACAAGTAGTTTAAGAGACAACAAAGATTTATCTATTACAGTTAGGTGATCATTTTAATTCAAGGACTATCATTTAGAAAATAAGAGGAGTTGCAAATTAGAGATCAACCACTGGTTCATCCTAACAGGTGCATCACTCAAATCCTTTAATAGGGTAGACTTAACACTCTTTGCTAAATCTCTTAACTGAGTGTATACTTCATTATATATTTGTAAATCCTTTAAGAAAGTGGTCCTCATAGTCTTTATTCGTCCTAATAGGGCAAATGACTAGAAGTGGTCAATTTTAAGCCTTAACAGGTTAAATTTATACTTCAATACTAAAGCTTGTGCATATCATCCCCACCCTAGTTTTACTTTCTAAGTCGAAGGTTTTTGGGTCACTATATCTTGTGTCAAAGTGTTATGAATTTTTTATTCCTTTCATTCTTTCATGCATGCAATTAGATCAGAATATTATATAAGGGATGAATTGGTGAAGTAAGATAAAGTTTTACTAGTTCTTGATTCATCCATCCCCTCTTAGTAACCTTGCCTACCTTATATTTTCAACAGAAGTGGTGTATCTTACAATGAATGATGATTCTAATGAGGATGAGGCAACTGCACTAGTATCTTATGTGAACAAGAGTGATAGATGGATCATTGACAGTGGGTGTTTACATCACATGACTGGAGATAAAAGTAATTTCATTACCCTTGATTATTACAATAGAAATAATGTAAGATTTGGTAATGATGCACATTGTCTGATAAAAGGTAAAGGATCAATCAAACTAACAGAAAATATCATGTGTGACAATTCTTATTATGTAGAAGGACTTAACTATAACTCGTTGAGTGTGTCACAACTGAATAGTTTAGGTTGCAAAGTTGAGTTTGAGAAAAAGAGAGAAAAGATCTATGACACTGATGGGAAACTAATTAGAAAAGGTGACTAGACTAGAGGTAATCTATTTTACCTTGACATGAATGATGTTACTTGTCTTGTTGTAGAATTTGATGATGTGTGGATATGGCACAAGAGGTTATGTTATGTTAACTTTGATAACTTAGTCAATATTAGTAACATGAAAATAGACAGAGGTTTTCCTAAACTGAAGAAACATGACAACATGATTTGCAAACAATTTTAGTTAGGAAAGATGACAAAATCTAGTTTTAAAAGTAAGACTCACACCTCTAAATAAATTCTGGAAATAGTCCTTACTGATTGGTATGGACCAATCGATGTGCAAAGCTACAAAGGTGACAAGTACATTATCCTATTTGTTGATGATTATTTTAGGATGATGAAAGTAATGTTTTTGAAACAAAAATCTGATGCTTTCCAAATGTTTAAGTGGTACTTAGATAGACTTGAAAATGAGACATGCAAAGGATTGAAATGTCTAAGATCTGATAGAGGTGTAGAATTTACATCAAATGAGTTCGAGATGTTATGTAATGATAGAGGAATCAAGAGACAAAATTCTACACCTAGGACCCCTCCACAAAATGGGATTGCTAAAAGGAGGAATAGATCTGTAATGGACTATGCTAGAGCACTCATGATGGAGAAGAATGTTGATTTGAAATACTAGAGAGAAGTTGTAGTTGTCTATACCTTGAACCATGTACAATTCAAGAAAGGTACTCATTAAACACCTTCTAAACTATGGTATGGATACTCACCCAATGTAAAATATTTTAAGGTATTTGAAAGCAAGTGCTATATTCTTAAAGACAACAGGATTGGTAAATTAGATGCTAAAAGTGAAGAAGGTATTTCTTGGCTATTCTACAAGAATCAAAGCTTATAAGTGTTTGAATACTAACACTAACAGAGTTGTGAAAAGTGAAAATGTGAAGTTTGATGAATATAAAGAGGTACATGAAGTTGAACCTATGAAGGAACTTGAAGAGTTCAAATATTTTATATAATTTTATTAAGGTATGCATGCTGATGAAGTTTTCATAAACCAATTTGTAAATCAACAACAAGTTTCAGTGATTGCTGAGTCACATACAATGAATGTCGAGTTGCATTAAAAAATTGAGTTACATTCAAGAGCTGAGTTGTAGATAGAAGCTGAGGTACATTCTAATTTTGAGATAATTGTACATGAAAGGAATGTTGATTTACTTGATAGAGAAGTACATAGTGATTATGAAGTTGACAAACCCATTGAAGAAAGAAGAGCATAACCAAGACTGTCAAAGTATGTCAGAAAACATCACCTTGCTGAATAAATTATTGGAGATAAAGAAGATAGACCGATGATAAGGAATAGGCTAAGAAGTGATATATGTTTGTTGAGCATGCATGAGCCTAAGATAGTAAAATATTCCTTATAGAATAAAGACTAGAGTAAAGCCATAAAAGAAGAGATTGATTAGATTAAGAAGAACAAAACATGGACTCTAGTACCTGGATGAGAGAACAAGAATGTGATTGAAACCAAGTAGGTGTACAGAAACAAGTTAGATGAGAATGGTGAAGTCACAAGGAATAAGGCAAGATTAGTTTGGAAGGGGTATGCACAAGAAGAAGGAATTGACTATGGAGAAACATTTGCCCCTGTTGCAAGATTGGAAGGAGTAAGAACTTTGCTTGCTTACTCTACATACAAAGCTTTCAAAATTTATCAAATGGATGTGAAGTCAATATTTTTGAATGGTTTACTAGAAGAAGAGATTTATATAGAATAACTTGAAGGATTTGTTGGTCCAAACAATAAGAACATGGTATGTAGACTACACAAAGCTTTATATGGTTTAAAGCAAGCCCCAAGAGCATAGTATGAAAGGCTTTACAATTATCTTATGAAGATTGGTTTTGAGAAGACTGGTGATAACAACAATTTGTACTTGAAGATAAAAGGAGGTAAAGGTATTTTTCTAGCTGAATTTTTTGTTGATGATATCATATTTAGAGGTCAAAATGCATTATGTAAGGCATTTGCAAACAAAATGAAGAAATAATTTGAGATGTCTATGTTTGGAGAGATCAAGTTCTTTGTTGGTTTGCAAGTATATAAGATGAAATATGGTATATAGATCACTCAGTCTAAGTATGTGAAGGAAATATTGAAATTTTTTGGTTTAGATGATTCAAAACTAGTTACCACTCATGTGGTAATAGGACATAAACTTTCAAAGAATGACGATTCTCTTGATGTGAATAAAAAATTGTACAAGTCTATGATTGGAAAGTTACAATATGTAGTACGTAGTAGACCTAACATTGCATTAGTTGTTGGGATTGTTGCAAGATTTTTTGAAAATTCTAAGGAGAATCATTTGATGATTGTTAAGTGAATTATGAGATATCTAAAAGGAACATAAGACTATGGTATATACTACAAGAAAAATGACAAATTTGAGTTAAGATCCTATACATACACTGGTTGGGCTGAAAAAATTGATGACAGAAAGAGAAAAAATGGTGGAGATTTTTTCTTAGGAAAGAGATTGGTCACCTTGACCAGTAAGAAACAAATTTATATATCTCAATCTACTACTAAAGCTAAATATGTGGCTATTGCAGTAAATTGTGAAAATGTGGTATGGATGAAACAGTTACTCAAAGGTATGAAGGAGGAAATCACTAAACCTGTGGTACTTTATTGTGATAATACAAGTGTTATAAACATATCAAAGAATCCTACGATGCACAAAAAGACTAAGCACATTGAAATCAAGTATCATTACTTGAAGGATTTGGTTCAAGATAAAGAAGTGAGGATGAAATATGTGAATACAAAAGAACAGATAGCTGATATATTCACAAAATCTTTACCTAAGGATGCATATGAATATCTTAGAGGTAAACTAGGGGTGATACCCCTATCCCAAGCTACTTAAGAAGCATGAATAGTACCCTACATCAACTCAACTGAATGTTGTATCTCACAACTTGATGCAGTGGATCTTACTTTTGGAGTGGCCTAAAGTAATGAAGGAGTTGAATTAGAAGACTTATAGCCACATGCAAGGTGATAGAGGGAGAACCTAAATTTATTATATCTATTTACAGAGATGACAAGTCTTTAGCATTGTTGTCAAAGAGGGAGATATAACAAAGAGGGAGATAAGTACTTGAATATCAGAAAGAGGGAGATAGAGAAAGAGGAAAACACCTATAGAGGGAGATATAAGAGAGATACATTGAAGTAGATTGAGAAAGCTTACATTACACTATATAGAGGAAGGACATATACTGGTAGAGGGAGAAATTTCAAATATATTATTTTCTTTTTGGTATTTTTGTTGGTATTGGTTTGCCATCAATGCCAAAGAGGGAGATTGTTGATATGAGATTGTTTTGAAGTGAAGAACCTGTAATGAAACAATCATTATTTTGTCAATGATGTCAAACCTTCTAACTACTGGCGAGACATTTTTTTTGTCTGAAAGCAATTATTAAGTTGATTGATGAAGAGGATTTGAAAAGAGGAGATAACAAGAGAACTTAGAGAAAGGTCGAGTTATTTGGTATATAAAAGAAGCACTAAGACCAAGTAAGACATTGATACTATAGTGTATTGGTTATCTACTTAAAGTCTAAAATGAAAGATTACTCAAGTTAAGACTGGAAGAAGATCAAGTAAGAAAAGTGTCTGCCAAGCCTTGCCGAGTAGTCAGTGCAAGTCGAATAGAAATAAGTGGAAATTGAGTGAAAATCAATAGGTGCTGAGAAAAGAAGACAAATGCCAATTAAAATTTAGTAGGTGTTGAGCATCAGTAAACTTTACTGTTTTCTGAGTGAACTAGTGTTGCTTGAGTGACATAATAGTATAGATATCGAGTGACAAAAAATAATGTTAAATCAAAGATTTGACGAATTTGATTTCTTGAATTATGTAAATGTGAAAGATAACTATGATGAGCTAGTGGCACAAAATTCAAGGTAAACTATCTTGAGGTGAATTCAAGAAAGATTGTAGAGGAACAAAATAGAAACGTGGGTAGATTCATTAAATCATACATAACTCTAAAATGGACGATTGTGGTTAAGTGGAAAAAGATCTAAATTATCTATTTATAGAGATAACTGATCATAAGCAAAGGTTGTCATGTGCGATAACCTAAGGAAGACAAGGAGTCTAGGGTATTGCTTCATTTAGTGGTCGAATAGAAGAGATTGTAGTTGGCATACAAAGAAAGAAGTCTTAAGGGGATGAATTCTTGAAGGGTGAACAAGCTATCAGAGTTGAAGAGCATGAGTGCCAAGTAGAATGGAAGACTGAAATAGAGATCTATAATCTACAAGTGAGTTGTAAGTTTTTATCAGATCAAGTCCTACTATTACCTTCTAGTAACTATACCAGTGTGGATAAAATCCTTTGGATTAAGGTTGACCTAATTGTCATTTGTAAATCCTTTAACTGGGTGAAGTTCTAATGGAATGGTCTAAAGTCCTCTAAAAAAACTTACTTCTAACAAGGTGATTGAAATCCTTTAACCCAATCACATTTAACAGTGTGTATTGTAATGTTTAATAGGGTTGGCCTTTCACAAGGCATCACTTCAGAAGAGTGAGAATTAGTAGCATGGTACTAGTGGTTTTTCCCAAATTGGGTTTCCATGTAAAATCTTTGTGTCAATTTGTGTGAATGTTATTATGGTATTTCATGTTTACATTTCTGCAAAGTTGTTTTGACCTAGGACAATACCCTGTAAATTTGAAGTATTGTATGATCTAATGCATACATGCATGTTGAGGTTTTATGGATATGGATTTGATTAACACTGAAATATTTTATTTGTACATCTGGACCTTGGATAACCGATTCACCCCCCACTCTCAATTATTCTAAAGAATTCCAAGAAAATCACATTATGACTCAATTAGTTTATAACATTCTAAATAATATCACATTAGATAAAAATTTAGGTAATACTTTTGTGTTGTTTTTTTAGGGTGAATCTATTAAAAAATGATTATTCACACATGCACAATATATAAAATCTTTTTGAGGTAACTAATCAACATCATTAGGCTTTACAAAATAATTAAGTTCTAAAGAAATTCAAAAGAACCAATGTTAGACATTATGAAGACTATCATAAGCAATATGACATTAACATTATTGAATACATGCCATTTTAGGTGATTGATAAAAATGATGAACAAATAGTCATTGGAACTCTTATTAGACATCTGCATATTGTCTATGTCTACTATATGTTGTGAGAAATGGTACACAACAACTAGTAATGTAAAATACATCATGTCTCATATGTTGTTAATTTAGTGATATGAGACCATACTGTGATCTTTTTCAATACATAAATTTATTCTATAGAAATCTTATAGTTTACAAATAATGCACTGTCTATTGCATTACCCAGTTGTGAGGACCATATGGAAATTATGAATGCATTGAAAAGGTCAACTATTATAGTTAGATTTTGATGTAGGCAATATTATCTAGGTAGTATGTATTTTTATACTTGTAAATTAGTAATTATAATGTTATAGACAACATTATTATTCCTTTATGGTTTATATAAAATAGGGCAGTTTTTGTGTTTTATTACATTGTAATAGAATTCAAATGCATTTATAGTTTGTGGATTCTGAGATGTTTGCAATGCATTGATATTCCTCCAAATGCATTTGTGTCCCATTGTAGTTTCATAATATGTACCCATCACATTCTAGAGTACAATGCATTCTACTAATAAATGTATACAAATAGTAATAATGCACAACCTCCTCTTGCATTAGCTCAATCTTTATTGTACATTTGTTAAATATTTGTGCCATTTATGTATACAAACATACACATTAACTAGATACATATTACTTTCCAACCAAGAATATTTCCACAAAAAGGAATAACATTGAATTTAAGCTATATCCTAGAATTTAATGATGCTTAGCCAAATCTAAGAAATGTTGCTCATTGTTAACAGGTTTTCTCTCTCCACATTGCATGTGTATGAATATTGTGAATGTATTTGTTACAATAAATTGGCCAATAGATTATTTCTCTGAAAGTCCACAATCTAGTTTCCTTGAAAAAATCCTACAACTTCCAAGTGAATACCAAAGAAAAACATTGGAAAGATGTTTTTATGATAACCATGTTGCAATGTTTCAATACGATAGATGGGGAAACATTCAACCAATACCAGAGACCAATAAAATTAATGTTCTATCTTCATTCGTGAAAAATGGAGATTTGATTTACCTAAAATATTTGGTGCAGGTATATAGGGAATCTCATATCATAATTCATTGTCAAAACATTATAATCTATTCCCCTTACAAAAATCACACCATAGAAGAATTGACTACCATTTTCAATCCAACATGCAAAACATGTTTTGTTAGCTATCACCATTTAGGGCTACTATTGAAGGTGACACACTTGTATGCATAATAAACATTCTCATATCATATCCAAATCTTTCACTTGAATGGATTATAAGACATGACAATATAGATCTTGTAGGATAATGGTATGATGATGATATTGTTGGATAAAATTGTTTAGTTGTGTGTTGTCTTTGATGTTACACAAATGTCATATCAGTCAGTAGACAGAGTCTACTAAGCTTAGTTGGTCAGCAAAACAAATTCAAGAGTCTACCGAGCGTTCTTGAAAATTACTTTGTGGAAATGGTTTCTACTAAGCTCACTTGGGCGTTGAAGGATTTTGTGGTAGAAGTCAGTGGCAACCGAGATCACAAAGTTAGCAAAGGAAAGTTAGTGCTTACCGAGTTCACTTGTGTTGAGATAATGGGTGTTGCACACATTGCATAATATTGTTATTTTATTATTTAATGTTGTGCCTAGATGGACGTGCAACATGTAAAGATTCCCATGGAATATTCTTGATGAGTTGTATTGTAACACTGTGAAAATATTTCATGTAATTATTTAATATTGGGGAAAACAATTAAATGCCCAATATTAAATGTGGGGTCAGTGGATTAGGTAGCACATGGTTTATGTAATACCACTTGGTGGTTTTGTGGGACTTGCTACTATATAAGCAGCCACAAGGGTAGTTGTTGTAGAGAGAAAAAGAGTGACAAGGAGAAGACAAAAGGCAAGAGTCGAGCGGGACAAGACTTGACAGGTTAGCCAAGGGAGTATTTGTGAAGGTTGAAAGCATGGCATGGGATGTGTGGATTCATGCTTGTTCACATAGTTTGCTCGGTTGTGGCTATGGCCATGAAGGCTTCCATGGTTGTATGGCAATGGTATTTTTTCTGAATAATACATGATGATGGATGCTTTTGGATGCTGGGTTTATTCCCTCAATGAGGGTTTCCCAGGGTATATCTTGTGTCACATTTTGTGGGTATGTTGTCTATTCTCTTGCATGTGGATTATAATCTCATGTTTATTTCAAATCTATTATGGGTTATGTGGAAACGGTTATATTCTTTATTGCCAAGTTTCCTTACAACTTGGTCTCCAAAGGATTTTGTAGAGTTCACAATGTTCATCGAGCTTTAGTTGGTTAACACTAGAAATCATTTCTGGAGCAATGTTTACCGAGCAGGGTCAGCCAATGAAGGATTTTATTGTTTTGAGAAATAAAGCTTAATTGTTTTATGTAATAATTGTAGCCGACTAAGGTAATGATTATTGGTAATTGCAAGTTGTAAATGAGCTGACTTAACAATTTGTAAGGTATAAATAAAAGGTCAAGTTGTGAATTCTAAAATGTAATGAGCGAGCATGCAAGTGTGTTGATTGTACGAAGAGGAACGTATGAGTGAAGGATCAGATATCCTTGAGGAGTAGTAAAGTTTTATTCGATCAGAGAGGATCCAGTGGAGTAGAACAGAGATCTGTATCAGCAATTCAGTTACATCTCATTCAGGTCCATTCATTTTTATTTTCTCACCATTGTAGCAGTGATTTCTAAATCTCTTAATAGAGTTGGTTTAACAACCATTTGTAAATCCTCTAACAAGGTGATAGTTCCATTGAATTGTTCTAAAGTCCTCTAACAAGGCCACTCCTAACAGGGTGATTAAATCCTCTAACAAGGTCACACCTAACAGTGTGTTTTGTAACCTTTAATAGGGTTGGCTCCTAACAGAGCTCACTTTAGAAGAGTGAAAATTAGTAGCTAGTTACTTGATGGTTTTTCCCATATTAAGTTTCCACGTTAAATTTGGTATCTCATGTCTTCATGTTATTTCTTTCATGGTTGCATATTAATCACTGTGAATACTTAAAGATCAGTAATAAGTTACCCTACACTGCATCTACCGAGTTACAACATTTTTTTGTTTAGCTACTAAGTGACAACAGTAACTAGTTTTATAAGACATCTAAGGGATCTGTGGATTTTTTTTTGTGGTAACTAATTTACCCCCCCTCTCAGTTACTCCATCTATATTTTCAACAATTGGTATCAGAGCTTTTGCTGCTTGAAGGAAATATTTCAAGGATCTAAGCTAAAGATCAAGATGTCTTACAAGAGAGAAATTCCAAGGCTTAATAGGGATAAATTTTCAGCATGGCAAGGTCTCATGAGACTCCATCTAGCTTCCATTGGAGATACAGGATTGAAATATCTTGATGAAGAATATACAACTCCTTCTGGTACATTATCTGTCAATGACATTGCTGAGAAGAAGACTCATAACACCATGATGATAGATATTGCATTAGCCCTAAGCTATGAAGAATTTGATGATATTAAGGACTACAAAACTTCCTTTTCTATGTGGAACAAGCTGAAGGATATCTATGGAGGTGATGAAAATGTGAGGAGAGCCAAAGCAGAAAGTCTAAGAGGACAATTTAATCAGATGAGGATGAGAGAGGATGAAAACATTGCCAAATATGTTGAAAGAGTCAAAGCAAGCGTCAGTGCAATCAAAGCTTCTAGAGGAGATATCAAAGAGGAAACAATTATAAGTAAAGTTATTAGAACATTGCTTCCCATTTATGCAATTAGAGCTTCTACAATTCAAGAAAGAAGATGTGAAGCAAATCATAAGATAAATTTAGAGGCCATAGTAGGAAGGTTGACTGCATTTGAGCTAGATAACCATGAAAACTATGTTCCAGCTTCCAAGAACATTGAATCAACATTTGAAGCCAAGATTTCACTCAAAGAAAAGGGCAAGAAGATAAAAGATAGTTAGTTCGAAAGTGAAGAAGAATTAGAAGAAAGTTCTGATAGTGATCTTGAGGTGGTTGAAGCTTTACTTGCAAGGAAATATTCTAGAGGCAAAGGAAAATACAAAGGTAAGGTTCCTCTAATCTATTTTTCATGTGAGAAAATTCGCCATATTGCTGCTAGGTGCCCAAACAAGCAAAAAAAGGATGAGAAGAAAGGTCACAAGTGTAATGGCAAGAAAGACTTCAAATCATTCAAGGAAAAGGGTAAGGAAACATGTTTCATGGCTAAGGATTCTGATAATAGTGAAGATGAAATTGTTTAAATTTATGTGAAAGATGAATTTGATAATGATGAGGAAGATAAGATGGCACTTATCTCTCACGTAAGAAAAAATGATACATGGATCATAGACAGTGGTTATTCTCATCATATGACTAGTGAAAAAACAAAGTTTGAACATTTTGAAGACTATGATGGTGGTAGTGTGAGGTTTGGTAATAATGAACCTTGTTGCATAAAAGGAAGACGAATAATCTCACTAACCAAAGAGCTTGTATGTTATAATGCCTATTGGGTTGAAGGACTAAAACATAATCTATTGAGTGTGGCACAACTAAGCAATATTGGATTCAAGGTGAAATTCATGCATGGAAAGGAAAGACTATTGGATGGCGAAGGAAAGCTGATTAGACCAAACATACAAACAAAAGGCAACTTGTTCTATCTTGAAATTGGTGAATGTTCATGTTTTATTGCTTAAGTTGGAGAAAGTTGGTTATGGAACAGAAGGTTATGTCATGTGAATTTTGATAACTAGGTAAAAATAAGAAAATTCAGGAAAGTAAGAGGTATTCCTAGCATAAAGAAACCTAATGTTGGTCTATGCAAGAATTGTTAGATTGGTAAGATGGAAAAGACTAGCTTTAAAAGTAAAAACTATCAATCTGAAGAAATTTTGGAAATTGTGCATACTAATTTGTGTGGACCTATTGGAATTGGGAGCTATACTGGAGAAAAGTTCTTCATTCTTTTTGTTGATGACTACTCTAGAATGATGACTATTATGTATCTAAGAGAGAAATCAGAAGCATTTGAGAAGTTCAAATGGTATTTGTCTAGAGTAGAAAAGTAAATAAGGAAAAGACTAAAATGTTTGAGGTCACACAGAGGTGGTGAATTCATATCCCATGAATTCAATAACTTTTGCATTGAAAGAGGAATCAAAAGATAGGTATCAGCTCCTAGAACTCTCGAGCAGAATGGAATAGCTGAAAGGAGGAACATATCCATCAAGGATTGTGTAAGAACTCTAATGATTAAAAAGAACATTGCTATCAAATACTAGAAGGAAGCTATCAACACTATAGTTCATACCTTGAACTGAGTATAGTTTAAGAAGGACTCATTCAAAACCCCCTATGAGTTATGGTATGGCTATAAACCTAATGTAATTTACCTAAAAGTATTTGGAAGAAAATGTTATATTTTGAAAGAATCTAAAAAAGTTAAATTTGATGTGAAGGGTGATAAAGGCATATTTTTGGAATATTCTTGCAAGAGTAAGGCATATAGATGTTTGAATTTATCTACTCACAAAATCATAGAAAGTGCACATGTGAAAGTTGATGAGTTTGCAGAAAGGACTAAAGAAGAAAGCAAAAAGGAACTAGAAGATTACAAGAGATTTTTTTTCATTGAACCTAATATAGTGCCAGATACATCTGTCAATCAGGAAACTTCTACTCCTGAGTCTTCAGTCACTGAGTTGCAAGAAGTTCAAACCAAGTTGCAGGAACCCAAGTCACATTTAGATGCTACCGAGCTAGTGCCTACCGAGCTAGAGCAACCAAAACCTGAAGTTGAAGTGCAAGAGGATGACAATGCAATTCATTCAAAAGGCAAGGAACCTATATTGGCCAAGTATGCTAGGAGACACCATGCACCAGATCAGATTATTGGAGACAAATATGAAGGTACTATGACAAGAAGTAAGTTAAAAGGTACTTATTTACTTGCTGATTTTGAACCTAGAAATTTTAAAGATGCATTAGAAAATGAAAGTTGGATTGAGGCTATGAACGAAGAGATAGAGAAAATAGAGAAGAACAAAACATGGACTCTTGTACCCGAGCCTAAAGATAAAAATTTGATTCGAACTAAGTGGGTATTTAGAAATAAGTTGAATGAAGATGGTAAGGTATCACGAAACAAAGCTAGACTAGTATGTAAAGGCTACTCTCAAGAAGAAGGAATGGACTATGGAGAGACTTTTGTTCCTGTTGCAAGATTGGAAGGTGTCAGGACCTTACTTGCATATGTTGTATACAAAGGATTTAAGGTATATCAAATGGATACAAAATCTACATTTCTCAATGGTATTCTAGATGAAGAAGTCTACATTGAGCAACTTGAAGTTTTTGTTGATCTAGACAAGAAGGACATGGTCTACGAATTACACAAAGCATTGTATGGTCTGAAACAAGCCCCTAGAGCATGGTATGAAAGATTGCATAACTATCTTGTTTAGATTTGTTTTCAAAGAACTAATGATAATAGTAGCTTATATATCAAGGAAGGAGTAGATAACAATATTGTTTTGGCAGAAATATTTGTGGATGATACTTTGTTTACAGGGAATGATGATCTATGCAAAGAATTTTTAGAACAAATGAACAAGGAATTTGAAATGTCTATGTTTGGTGAGATCAAATTCTTTGTTAGTCTTCAGATTTAGTAGAGCAGGAATGGTATCTACATTACTTAGTCTAAATACATCAAGGAGATACTCAAGAAGTTCGGTATGGAAGATTGTAAACCGATTGGAAATCCCATGTGTATTGGACTAAAGCTTACCAAGGATGATGAATCAAAAGAGGTAGATTAGATCTTATATAGATCAATGATTGGAAAGTTTTAGTATGTAGTTCATACAAGGTCTGATATTGCTCTTGTAGTTGGTATAGTGGCAAGATTTTTAGAAAAAACTAGAGAAAATCACATGATGGCAATCAAGAGGATCTTGAGATACTTGAAAGACATTGAAGATTATGGATTGTGGTACAAATTTGGAGGTAATCTAGACTTGAAAGTGTTTATTGATGTTAATTGGGCAAGAAACATTGATGATAGAAAGAGTACAAGTGGTGGAGCATTCTTTCTTGGAAAGATGTTGGTTTCTTGGACAAGTAAAAAGCAAAATTGTACATCCCAATCTACAAAAAAAGCATAGTATGTTGCTATAGTAGTAAACTATTCTAATATTGTTTGGTTCAAATAGTTATTGGAAGGCATGAAGGTTGAGATTAAAGAACTAGTTGTTATGTTTTGTGATAATACAAGTGCAATCAACATATCAAAGAATTCAGTGATGCGTTCCAAAACCAAGCACATTTCTATAAAGTATCACTTTGTTAGAGAATTGGTGCAAGATAAAGAGATTAGACAAGAATATGTCCATACAAAAGAATATATTGCTGACATATTAACCAAGCCATTACCTAAAGATGCATTCTTGTATCTAAGAGGTAAGTTAGGTGTCATTCCCCTATTTGAAGCTCACTAAAATGAAGTTTTAGTGATGCATCAACAGGAACCAAGTTGAAAATCTATCAATTGATGAAACATAGTCATGGGAACATTGCATATGAATTGTTACTTAAGGTACATTGTTACTCATTTGGTACATGTTGTCTTTGGCATGTGTTGTCAAAGAGGGAGAGTGTACTATCATATCTTTCTAAAATTTGAATGTATATGAGGGAGAGTTTGCTGTTTGAAAAAGAAGCTATGTAATTTCTTCACAAAGGGAGATTACTATATTAGAGAAGTTTGTGGCATAAAATCTAAGAGGGAGAAATGTTCTATTGGAAAAAGACTTGTTCTCAAATTTCATTGTGCTATAACATGTTGTGTTGCCATCAATGCCAAAGAGGGATATTATTGGATATAATTGTTCAATTGTGTTGTCATTGATGTTACGCAAATGTCATATCAGTCAGCAAACAGAGTCTACCGAGCTTAATTGGCCAGCAAAGAAAATTCTATAGTCTACTGAGTGCTCCTAGAAATTACTCTGCGGAAATAGTTTCTACCGAGCTCACTCGGGCATTGAAGAATTTTGTGATAGAAGTTAATGGCAACTGAGCTCACAATGTTAGCAAAGGAAAGTCAATGCTTATTGAGTTCACTCAGTCTCCAAAGGATTTTGCAAAGTTTGCAGTGTTCACCGAGCTTCAGTTGGTTAACATTGGAAATTATTTCAAGAGCAGTGTTTACCAAGCAGGGTTGGCCAATGAAGGATTTCATTGTTTTGAGAAATAAAGCTTAATTATTTTATGTAATAATTGTAGCCAACAAAGGTAATGATTATTGGTAATTGTAAGTTGTAAATGAGCCGACTTGACAATTTGTAAGGTATAAATAAAAGGTCAAGTTGTGAATTCTCAAGTGTAATGAGTGAGCATGCAAGTGTGTTGATTGTATGAAGAGGAAAGTGTGAGTGAAGGATCAAATATCCTTGAGGAGTAGCAAAGTTTTATTTGATCAGAGAGGATCTAGTGGAGCAAAACAAAGATCTGTATTAGCAATTTAGTTGCATCTCATTTAGGTCCATTCATTGTTACTTTCTCACCATTGTAGCAATGATTTCTAAATCTCTTAATAGAGTTGGTTTAACAACCATTTGTAAATCCTCTAAAAAGGTGACAATTCTATTGAATTGTTTTAAAGTTCTCTAGCAAGGCCACTCCTAATAGGATGATTAAATCCTCTAACAATGTCACACCTAACATTGTGTTTTATAACCTTTAACAGGGTTGGCGCCTAATAGGGCTCACCTCAGAAGAGTGAAAATCAATAGCTAGTTACTTGGTGGTTTTTCCTATATTGGGTTTCCATGTTAAATCTGGTGTCTCATGTGTTCATGTTATTTCTTTCATGGTTGCATGTTAATCACTGTGAATGCTTAAAGATCAGTAATAAGTTACCATACACTGCATCTACCGAGTTACAACATTTTTCTGTATAGCTATCGAGTGAAAAAAATAACTAATTTTATAAGACATATAAGGGATATGTGGATTTTTTTTTGTGGTAACTGATTCACCCCCCCTCTTAGTTACTCCATCTATATTTTTAATAGATATAGGAGCCCTAGCAACTAAAACCATAAAGAACCATTACTCATACCATTATTTGTTTGAATTTGCAAATAGTGACATGTCACCTGTCATTCATCCTGTAGAAAATATTAGAAGATGGCACATCCTAAATGGATGAATTAACTATTACAACATGAAAATTGCCACAAGTAAATATTTATTATGTATAAGATTAGGCTCTATTTTTTGTGAGTTGAAAAAATCTAGTACAATATGTATCTTCTCATTTACATCTCAATAATGTGTGCATAACTAAGTTTAGCTAACTATGCCATTTACTACTATGAACTAGTAGCAATTTCATCAATTGCATTTGATATGGAAAGCTAAAAATCTCGTCAGTTTGGAAGGTTGTGATCTTTTTTCAATACATAAATTTCTTCTCTAGAAATCACATAGTTTACAAATAATCTACTGTTTATTCCATTACCCAACGATGAGGACCATATGGAAATTATGAATGCATTGAAAAGGTCAATTGTTATAGTTATACTTGTGATGGATCTAATTGCAATTTTCTAATCTAAGATACTTGCAACAGTGCCTTGTTTAGAATTAAAGCAAAAGCATGCAAAGTTCCCTTATAGATAGAGTCATAATCTTGTCAATGCCTACTCTTGCATATTACTATACATGAATTTTCATTTATTTCTTTCAACTTATGTGAATTAATGATTTTATTTATACAACATTTTCAAATTCCTCCCTTATTGAACCACATGGAGAATTTGAAGAGCAAGATGTAGGACTGAATATATAAAATAAATATGTTCTTTCATTTCACATTGAGCTATAATTAACTTTTTAGTGGCAAGTTGAAGTGAATATATTCATGTGGAAGGGTTGACACATTTAAGGGAGACATCTGTTCTCTTTAAATTGTAGTCTTACATTGAGAGCCAATCAAGTTGATCGCAAGTCACTACGGTAAATTCATAGAAGACAATGGAACTTCTTGAAATATTATTGGGAGTTGAATTATGCTCTCTCTTGGTTCTATTTTCCTCTATGAACGAAACACCTACTTTCATTTTGTTGTCAGCTTTGAACGCAATACTCTTCTATATAATTCTCTATGTATTTGAAAAATATATGTAATGTACATAGCCAAGAACAAATTCACAGACAATAAAGTAAAAATTTAACATTCAAATGTAGTAAATGTTGATGATGTTATCATGACTACGTAGCCAAATGTAATGAATAAGTGCAAGTTATAGTTAAAGTCCTTTAAAATTATAAATTATAGTGGTATATACATTGTGATTATTGATTTATAAGTTCTCTTAAATTTTCAAGCATAATTGTATAGACATTCATTTTTTCTATTTGATTTTGATAAAAATCACCTTTTCAATAACCAACTAACCTTGTAGTTGTTATAACATAGGGTGCTAACAATGTTTTAAAACAATGACTTTTCCTTGTTTCATCTATTCAAATAATCTTGTTTAGGTAAATTGTTTATTCTCCTCATAGAAGCAGTAACAACCATGAATACTTTGACACCCATACCAATTGTTGATTTAGAGCATGAAGCGACATCAAATTTTCAAAAAATCAAGCAGACCTCTTGCAAAAGAGGAAAATGTTCCAAGCATAAAAAGTACAATGGTGTGAGGAGACAACCTTGGGGTCACTATGCTCCAGAGATAAGGGACGATGAGAGTAAATGTTGGTAATGGATTGGAATATTTAAAACTCTTGAGTGAGCTGCAAATGCATACAAGAAAGCATTTCTCTCCATGGAAGGTGTAACACAGTGCATAGATTGCCATATAAAATTGCTAGGAGAAAACATTGAAGCAATTCCCAGTGGTGACATATTGACAATGATAGAATCTCTTAGCCAGAGGAAGCATAATTCAATAAACATGGAAAGCCTTGTTTGTGGAGAGCTGAATGATATCCTTTAGAAAAATTTTTTCCACTCACCATGCTTTGATGATATCCCATTTGATAGTATACTAGTACCTGATGCACAATGTCTATTGAAATCTACAAATATGAATCACTGTCCATTTGCAATGTCCAACAAAATTATCTGACTCATATGAACCCAACTATTGGCCATAATATACTTATCCCCAACAAGAACCTTTAAACACCATAGATACCCATAATCCACTAAAAAGAGAACAACAATAACCCATATCTAAGCCATACAATACTTCAACCATTCATACAATTCTCACCAGAAAGCCAACATTAACATAAAATTCCAATTTTGGAGATTCAAATTTGCTCTAGATAGCTGTGGGAATTCTCAAATATGAAGATTAAAAATACATAAAAGTACAAGGAAGCAGTGTTATTTCCTCTAACCTTTTGCTACTTGTTATATTTGTAATCATTGGTCAACATTTCAGGTTATAAACAAATAGTTAGTATAATGAGAACATTGGCTCGATACATATCCTCATTTCTGTCTTGTACTTTATCTAATAGTATCATTCCACAATATACTATAAGAAATGATACTATGACAAGGCCTACAAGACAAGAAATACTCCCATGGAACCCAACTAGCCCGCTTATACAATCAAATCCATACAATTATGATGTTAGTTTGATAAACATTGAACATACTATGCACCATAGAAGCGGTTCTACCTATGCAACATATTTAAAAAGAATAAGCTCAACATGTGGTGATTTTAATGCTACATACAATGTTGACAAGAAAAACCTTGTGTTGTAAGAGAAAATTATTTTGGAAATGGGTGTTCTAAAGTGCAAGGTATCAAAAATTGAGAGCATTGTAACTAATATTGAGAACTATTTGTTTAATGGTCTCAATGGAACTATCCACCCACTATGAAATGCCTCTAAACATTTATACCATAGGTCTTGTTATTAAACAATTTAAATACATACGATGCATGAGGACACTAATTTATAGATGTAAAAGTGAATTTGCAACTTCATCTTGACATCAAAATATAATTCTCATTGTTACATGTGGCTTTCTTATTCATCGACAATATTGTTGACATTACAAGTCATGTTTTTTGTCAGTGACATAAACTTATTCAGATTATGAGTTCATATGGAGAAGATTGTATAGTTAATAGTGTTAACCAAGAATTTTAATTTTTACCAAGTTCTACAGTTGCTATCGAGTCCTTTGGATAGATTTTAGCTTGCACTGAGAAATTATTACTAAGGTGACAATCAAAAATATAAACCAAGCATCTTAGCGTATGTCGTGTTTACTAGTGCAAAATGAGTTATGCAGTGTTTACTGAGTTCATAGTTGATGTGATGCGAGTCTAGTGTTAACGAAGCTACTCAGTGTTAACCAAGTGACTCAGTTTATATTGAGCTTGAAGTAATAGCAATGACTGAGCTATGTAGTGTGAATCAAGTGATTTAGTTTATATGTTGAGTTTTGCAGTATTCGCAAAGTCACCAATGCAGACCAAGTTCAAGAATACTTGGAAGTGATCAATATGGACTGAGCTTCTATGTCTACCGAGTGCATGGCAATGTTGAGTATTAATAGTGGATGCCAAGTATTAGAACCTCACCAAGTTTTTACACTTTGGCTGACTTTGTAATTATGTAATTGGATCGATATATATATGTAATGCATTATATCACATCCAAATCATCAAATAGAAGTAATGTAATAATAAAAGAAGAGCATAAGAGAGAATTACAAAGGCTACAATAGTACGAGGAGAAACAAAGATTCATCTCTCATAGAAAGGTGATTTGTACACTTAGAGGAATCTCATTCAACAAACCAAGTTGTAGATTAGAGATCAACTACTGCTTCATCCTAATAGGTGGATTAGTCAAATTCTTTAACAAGGTAGACCTAATAGTCTTGTGTAAATCTCTTTACTGAGTGCATACTTCATTGTATATTTGTAAATCCTTTTGCAAGGTCAACCTAGTACTCCTTATTTCTCCTAACAAGGTAGATCATTAGAAGTGATCATTGTAAGCCTTAATAGGCCAACTTTATACTGTAGTACTAAAGCTTGTGGGTATCATCCCACCACAGTTTTACTTTCTATTTGGAAGGTTTCTAGGCCATCAAATCTTGTGTTAAATTTTTATTTGTCCTTCATGATTTTAGTTTCTCATGCATGCAGTTATATTAGAATTCACATAAAGGATTAATTGCTAATCAAGGTTAAAGTTTTATAAGTTACTGATTCACCCCTCCCCTCTCAGTAAATTATCTTGTCATAATATTTCCAACAATTGGTATCAAAGCTTTGTGGTTCTCAAAGAAAAGTTTAACAACTTGAGCAAAAGATCAAAAGGAAATGGAGGTATTCAAACTTAACAAGGCTATTGACAATGAGAAGCTAGATTTGGAATTGGCTATTGGACAACTCAAGAAAGTAAAAGAGCAACTCTCTCAAACCCTGAAAAGAAGAAAAGATCTTGAAATCTAGATGAATGATTCACTCTACATTGAAGAAAGAATGGAAGACATCTACTCAAGCAATTCAAATGAAGCTGATGAAGCAATCAAAGAACTATTGGAAAAGAATAGTACTCTCCAAGAAGAAGTAATAAAACTAAGAAGAGAGTAAGAAATTCAGTCAGTAAGATTATGTGAAGTCATGGAAGAGAATAAAAAGCCAAGCAAAAAAGGCTAAGAGAAGAAAGGAACAAAGGTTTCAAGAGAATTGAGGATGCCAAGAACATTCTAGAAAAGGCTATAGGTATAGAGGTTGACACTTCTCAATAGATTTTGTATCAGTTGGTAGATGTAGTCTAGAAATATAATGAAGATTTGAATGGACAAGATAAACTATTGCAGAGAGCTGAGAAAAAATTTGAGAAAATTTTTTTAAAACTTATTTCTCAACAAATTGCCATTCACCAAGTAGAGTTATCTACTATTTTGAGCTCTTTATAAACCTCTTGCATTAATGTATCATTACTTTTTGGTAAATTATGTGATACATCAATTTTTACAAAAGAAATAAAAGAAAAATTGTCTAAAATTGATGAAGATCTGAAGGCAAGTGCACAACAATTGCAACTTGACCCAAGTTATAGCTTTGCTCACTTCAATAGGATCAGATTTCTGATAGATATGTAGGTAGAACTGCTCAGAGACGAAGCAAGAATCAGATATATTTTGATAGATATCCAAAATATGACTCGCCTTAACATGGATGCATTGTAGAAGCATATTGTATATTAAAAAATGCTCATCCATGACAATAATTTCTCTATTGTAGACCACATGATTGAATTGTCAGCAGAAGTGCAGGTTGTATTGCACACATGTAGGGTCTTGCAAGAGAATGAGGACAAGACTTTGGTGCTCATACTGAAGGTACACTTAGATTTCTTGTCTCATTTTGGCATTAATGTGTTAATACATATAGCATAAATCTTTGGAATTAAGAGAGAGAAGCTATAAGTGGGAGAAGCTAAAAGGAGATATAATAAGGAGATAAAAGGGGTAGAAGATGTGAAAATTGAAAGAACATTGCAAATTGTAGAGAAAATGTATATTGTATGTGTAGTATACTATATATTATGTATGTGGGAGCATTACCATGTACATATATGTATCCTTTACAAAACCAAATTTGAAAAATCTCAAAAATAGTATACTCTACTGAGTTGGAGACATAAGGTGATGAATAAAGGTGTTGTTGAACATTCTTGAACTCAGTTTTGACTAATAAGTGTTTTTTTCACTAATGCCAAAGGGGAAGATTGTTGACATTCCAAGTCATGTTTGTTATTAGTGACATACACTTATTCAAATTATGAGTTCATACCGAGTAGATTGTATAGTTAGCAGTGTTAACCAAGCATTTTTAGTTGTTACCAAGTTCTACAGTTGCTATCGAGTCCTTCAGATAGATTTTAGCTTGCACTGAGCAATTACTACTAAGGTGATGATTAGCAATGTAAATTGAGCATCTTAGTATATGTCGTGTTTACTAGTACAAACCAAGTTGTGCAATGTTTACCAAGTTCACAGTTGATGTGATGTGAGTCTAGTGTTAATCAAGCTACTCAGTGTTAACTGAGTGACTCAATTTATACTAAGCTCGAAGTGATAGCATTGATCAAGCTATGCAGTGTGAATCAAGTGATTTAGTTTATATGCTAAGTTTCACAGTACTTGCCGAGTCACCAGTGAAGACCGAGTTCAAGACTACTTGAAAGTGATTAGTATAGACTGAGCTTCTATGTCTATTGAGTGCATGACGATGCTGGTGGTGTTGGATACAATTGATTAATTGTGTATTATCTTTGATGTTACACAATGTCATATCATTATCAATCAATATATGTTGAGCTCACTTGGGAAGTAAAGATAATTTTATGTGTCTATTGAGCATTTCTGTGATTGCTTAGCTCAGAAGGCAATGTTTATTGAGTTTACTCAGGTGTCAAAGGAAAGTATGCAGAAGGTGAGTGTTAACCAAGCTCACTTGGTTAATGAAGGAAAGTTGGATGGAACCAGTGCTAATTGAGCTCACTTAGTTGCCAAAGGATTTTTGCAAGTTTGCAGTGTTAACTGAGCTTCTATTGGTTAACAAAGGAAATCATTTCTAAGTTAGTTTCTACTGAGTTAGGTTAGCTAATGAAGGATTTTCTTATTTTGGCATATCAAGATCAATTGATTTATCTATTGATTCCAACCGACTAAGGTGATGAGTATTAATTATTCTAAGTTTTATTTGAGCTGACTTGACAATCTAAAAGATATAAGTATAAGGTCAAGTTGTGGTTTCAAAGTGTGAGTGGATGTGAAAAAGTATGAAGATGTTATTGAAGATTTAATGATGAGAAGAGGAAGTGAATTTGAAGGATAAGCATAATATCCTTGTGGAGTAGAAAAGCTATATTCAATTAGGAAGGATCAAGTAAAATCCAAAACAAAGATTTGTAATCAGCAATTAAGTTGCATTCAAATCAGGTAATCTCATTGTTACTCTCTAACCATTGTAGTAGTGATCTAAATCTTTTAATAGAGTTGGCTTAACAACTATTTGCAAATCCTCTAACAAGGTAGTAGTTCTATTGAATTGTCTAAAGACCTCTAACAAGGTCACTCCTAACAGGGCGATTAAATGCTTTAATAGGGTCACACCTAACAGTGTGTTTTGTAACCTTTAACAGGGTTGGCTCCTAATAGGGCTCACTTCAGAAGAGTGAAAACAATAACTAGTTGCAATTGGTGGTTTTTCCCAAATTGGGTTTCCATGTTAAATCCTAGTGTAAAATGTATTCATGCTATTTTCTTTTATGTGTTTGCAACTAAGTTAAAGTAATGGTAATCACATACAACATCTAAAGTTTATATGTTAATCATTTAGCAAGCTCATTCAGTTATTACCGCTCGTTACAATATTTATGTGTGTTTACCGAGCATCAATAGTATTCTATTTTTAGTTTACATTTTTGTATTGACATCTAAGAGATCTAGGATTTATTTTAGTAGTAACTAATTCACCCCTCCCCTCTCAGTTACTCTTATATTTCTAACAAGTGGATGCTGTGTATCAGAACCTCACTGAGTCAATCTTCAGAACCCGAGTTTCTACACTTTGGCTGACTTTGTAATTATGTAATTGGATTGGTATATATGTAATGTATTATATCACATCCAAATCATTGAATAGAAGTAATGTAATAATAAAAGAAGAGTAGAAGAGCAAATTACAAAGGCTACAATTTGACAAAGAGTAGCAAAGATTCATCTATCACAACAAGGTGATTTGTACACTCAGAGGAATCTCATTCAACAAACCAAGTTGCAGATCAGAGATTAGCTATTGCTTCATCCTAATAGGTGGATCAGTCAAATCCTTTAACAAGGTAGACCTAACAGTCTTATGTAAATATCTATATTGAGTGCATACTTCATTATATGTTTGTAAATCCTTTTGGAAGGTAGACCTACTAGTCCTAATTGCTCCTAATAGGGCACATCATCAGAAGTGATCATTGTAAGCCTTAACATGCCAACTTTATACTGCAGTACTAAAGCTTGTGGGTATCATTCCCACCCCAATTTTACTTTCTATTTGGAAGGTTTCTGGGTCACCAAATCTTATGTTAATTGTTATGTATCCTTTGATGTTTTCAGTTTCTCATGCATGCAGTTATATTAGAATTCACATAAAAGATTAATTGCTAATCAAAGTTAAAGTTTTATAAGTTATTGATTCACTGCTCCCCTCTCAATAACTGAGCCTGTAATTTAAATACATATGATGTAGGGGGACACTACTTTATAGACGTAAAAGTGAATTTTCAACTTCAAGTTGACATCAAAATAGAATTTTCATCGTTACACGTGGCTTTCTTATTCAATGACAATACAATGGGTTTACTTAAATCTATAATGTTGCTCAATATATGCATTCTCTTGGTGCTTTATTTTACTATGAATGAGACATCTTGTTTCATTTTGCTTCTAGCTTCCAATATAATTCTATTTTATATAATTTTGTACATAGTTGAGTTAGCCATGATGTCCATCACAAAATGAAGTAAGATAGGTTAGTCATGGCTCTATGACTACTTGAACAATTTGTCTTCTAACATAATACATCGAGAACCTATATTATTTTGATAATATTGGTAATATTATGTATTAAATTAAAAATTCATAAGTTAAAGTTTAATTTATTAATTTCTATTGCATCCTTAAATTTTTCAATTGCTTTATAGTTTTTTTTATGAAGAATGAGTCATATGTTCCATGAACCAACATGTGAACTATGCAATGTCTACAATTGCAATTGTGCACCAAAAAATATGGTCACTAACAAAATGGATGACTAATTGTTCTACTAATAATAAAAAGGTGTGAGAAAGCATCCATGGGGTCGCTATGCTGTAGAAATAAGAGATCCAACAACAAAACACATATGTTGGCTAGGTACTTTTTCAACTATTGAAGAGGAAGCTATTGCATATAAAAATGCTGAATTTCTAATGGTAGCAAAGGAATATAGTTGTATTTCTAGATCTTGTACTTTGAAACAACACAATTGTTTACATGAAAATAAGAAAACTAGTGAAACAATAAATTTTGAAAAGCAACAAACCTTGAAGTTTACTACAAGTCCTAATTATTATGAACATGTAGATCAGGGAAATCTATACGTAATAAATTCCCCCTTGCAAGAAAGTATTGTTTCTCACATTGTTTGTAAAGATGATAATAAAAATATCACACCAATGTCCCCTTCTACTATATTAGAAATGCAACATATCCAATCTATCTCAACTCCAATGCATATTGTTAGTGACAATAATAAAGATCACAACATCTTTGGAAATTTTTCCAATTCTTCTTTAGTAGTTCATGCCTTTGGAGACCATGGGCTCTTAGATACTATTGTACAAAGATACTTACCAAATGAAGCCAAATTAATTGTAAAGAAAAGAAATTGAAAAAAATGTTTAGTGTTGCACCTTCTTCAAGTGGTGCAAGTAAAGAAAAGGATTATAAGAAGTACAATTTTTCCAAAAGTAACGCATTTATGCTAGATATTGACAATGTCAAAGATGCATTATATAGATCCCAACAACTATACATTTGCAATGGTATGGCTTATATCAACTTTGATATTATGTTGTTTTCATTTGTCCACAACATTGTACAAATTTATAGAAACAATTTAAAAAAAAACTACTAATCTATAATCTTTTGAATTTTCCATAGCAAGGATTGAAAATATTGAAGGACTCCCATACTCATGTCCCTCTCCCAAAGTCTCATAAATCCTAGATGAAATTGTACCTCAAATTAATTTTGAATGGTTGAAGGAACATTTATTACAAAAAATTGAACTCCAAAGTTAACCTCTCTGTACTGGATCTTTGAAACATGAGGTAGACATGTCCATTGGAGGGGAAAGTCTGTGCATACAAGAATTAGGGAAATGTAAAAAATGTGATCCACTTGTTAACCAAGTTTTTAAGATGCAAAATAAACTCTTCGACCTTGAGGAATAAATCAATAATATTGGAAAAAAAGCATGTATACTCATGAGCTTGAGTAGGTCATGAAATGTAATGTTATTGTAATCATGTCGTAATCTTTATAAACCCTATGTAGGAAGCCTTTGTATGTGCAACCATTACATAATCTTTATAGACATCATGTAGTAAGGATTTGTACATGCAAGCATTACTCTGATTGTATTTTTTCAATCTATTATTTCTATGAAGTGATCTATTATTTATTGAAAAGTCAAATTCTTTTAAAGCATTATGAATGTATGGTTTCTTAATACTTCACTAATGTAAATTAGACAATACACTGTAGTTTTATTTTTCAAAATATTTTAATACTTAATGTTTAGATATCATCACCTCTGAAATAAACTATCTTTTTTTTTTGAAAAGAATGATATTTAAAGCTTAAACAATGATTACTTGCAGAGATTAGCAAACATAATTCATAAAAAGTATTTATTCATGTAGAAGTCTATAAAAAGGTATTATTCTAATGCCTTTGAGATATCATTTTTATTTTTAATGATATTACTCTTATACTTTAATTAACAAAGTTATTTGATTATTACTCAATCTTATAACTAGTCATTGTTTGCTTAGATTGAAAATATTTGTTTAAACAAAAAAAATTTAAAAATAATGCTATCAAATAAATTTTAGTTGACATTATTTTTTGCTAGATATGGAAGCTTAAGAAAATAAGCTCTTTCTACTTTGAATTCCTTTCAATAGTATAATAATTAATGTCTAAATGAGACGAATTTTCAAATACTATGGTTCATAATTGACAACATCCTACATATCTAGTAATATTGGTTGAAATAGTATAATAGTAATGTTTAAATGAAAGGACTTCTCAAATAAACAAACAAAATTGTCTACAAAAACCATTCTATTATAATATAAATTGTCTCAATATAAATGAAATACTAACAAGACATTGATTTTTTATCAATGCAGGCCATCGACCAATTTGATTGCATAAATATGTCTTCCTTTTCCATGTTCTATATCAAATGGTATACCATTAGAATTTAGAATAGAACTATCAACATAGTATGTTTGAAATAAACAATCAAGTACAATTTGCAATATATCAATCCAACAATCTTAACAATCAAGCTCATTAGTAGAAGACTATGTTATATCAACAAATTGCAAAATTCCAAAACTGAAAATAATGCAAGGAGACCAAAATAAATGCAATTCTAGTTTACATACAACTAATATTCATAAAACTCTTCTAAAGCATGGCTTATATAGGTCTCATGATTTCAAATACGTCAGTGATTGTTTATTTGATACATTTCAATATCTACTAAAATTCCAATATACGTCAATTGAAATCCATAATAGAATAATAGATTTCTTCATTAGTTTCCTTTAAAATGGTGATAAGGAGGCTATCAATTCCTATAACCATGAATTGCATCCTAAAATCTTGAATGAACTCCACAATGTACAAGACATTAACACTTATTTGCAAATAATGTGATTATCTGCAAAAGCATCAATTAGTGCAGTAGAAAATAGATTATGGGGTGATATATATTGCATACATTAGATATCAAAGTGGCTCAATATTTGTATATGTGTTTGGTCAACAGCTTCTAGAAAATGATATCTAGATTTCAACCATGAACTTGATTCTACTCCATACAATATCCTATTTCATGATACACATCCTTTGCCTTGGCACTTTGAACCATTGCTAACCAATGCAATCTTAAAACAAGAACAATGTAATATCAACTTGAACAAATTTTTAAAAATGAAAAGAAGCAATGGCAGGACAAAATTACATGAAGACAAATTTGATAAAAAAACATCGAAGAGCTATAATTTGACTAGTAATGCTAAACTAAATATTGGTAACAATGAAGACAATATAACATTGCATGCAATGAAAAGAGTAATTAGGAATAAAGCTTGGAACATTAATCAACAAACAATTACAAATTAGAGCATTAAGATTTCCCTAACCAACAAACAAATTAATATAAATGCTCAAACACTGTGCAGAAAAATAACAAATAGTAAGAGGAAGTCAAGTAAGACAACTATGACACCAATAGAGATTTTTTTTGCACAATTGAAGACATGCCAAAATATCCTTGCACAATTCATCAACTTCTCAATTTCAAGACAAATATAAAATAATTTAAAGAGACACATAGAGTTGCATACTACAATTTGACAAAATCTCACTTGCCATTACTTACCATTTATATATGTAAAATTTGCAACGATTCTCTCAAAAAAAGAAATAAATATGTTGTTCCTCACAACATACAAAAAAATAAGCCATTACTATTTGTACAAAAAATGACACAACTAGAGGAACATTTAACTTCATGGAGAATTGCATTTGCACAAATTTGGGAATTGGGATATAAAAAGTCTCAACTTGGTCTAACTGGTTCCATCATAAATGACCCTGTTAACATATACAATATTCAAAATGCACTACTGCTATCAATATCAAATACTACAACAATTGCAGTGGCTCTTAAAAGATGATTGCAATATAAAAATGCATTCCAAAAAGGCATGGTGCAACCAAATTTAATAATACAAGCTTTATTTGACTTGAGCAATACAACCTTTTACCAAATGAAAAATGTAAAACTAAATGAAAAGTGGGTACAAATATCAGACATCAACAATCATGACAATGCTTACCAAAATGAAAGTCATTCTAAAACTAAAAGTGAGCGATATTGAATATGATAATCCTATTGATTCTCTAATACATGGATACATAGAATCTATGTGTATCCATAACATGGAAGACAAAATCATTCAATTGCTTTTGTCAAAGATCACTATCCTATTGGAATTTTCAAGGGCAAGTACGCAAAAGAAATGAATTTTCCAACACTTTTCTTTGGTGAGCCATGCAATATTGACATAATGAAAAAGTTTAGTTATCAAAGAGTGGCCCAATGGGAACTTCTTCACTACGATCAAGATTTTGTACTTCATACAACAACTTGTTTTTCAAGACAATAAAGATACTCATACAACAAGTGTTATTGATAATGTGGATACAAATTAGAAAAGGACAATTAAAAGGATGTAAGGTACTTGCAAAAGATGTAAAGCAAAAGCCAAACTTAGAAAAATATTAAAATCTGACATTGGATATGTAGATTTCAAAAGAATATGAATATCCCCTAACTATATGAATCAATTGAATTTTTTTTTGCAATGATACAACAACTCAAACCACCTACATTTTTCCTCACTTTTACAAGTACCAAAGAGAATTGGGAACCTCTAATGTTGACTCTCTAATATTTGAATACATTATAACAAGAAAAAATGAAAAACAACAAGAAAAAATGAAAACAAATGATACATTTCAATGCAATGACACTGACAAAATAATAGTTGTCAAGAAAGACCCCATAACATGTGTAAGGTATTATCGACATAGGATCAATGCTTTGAGAAAACTACTATTTGTGGAAACTTCATTATTTGGAAAAATAGAAGATTATTTTTTGGTGATTGAATTTCAAAATAAGGGGAATGAACATGATCACATGTTAATTTGGGTTGAAAATACACCAATTTATGAAACACAAATGAACGAGAAAATAGTAAACTTTGTCAACAAGAACATAACATGCAATACTAATAAATTATAATCACAATACACTAATTTGCAAAAACATCACCATACTAGACAATACAAAATAACTTCATATAGAATATGCAAATATAATTTCCCAATCCCTCCATTGTGAAATATAATGATAATGGACCCCTTGTCTGATAAGGATTCCAAGGTTCACACAACCACCACTCAAATTTTCCAATCTTTGGAAAAAGAGACTACAATAATTGCTTTACATTTGAAATGTTCCTAGATGAATTGCAAATAAAAGAGATTGAGTACATCATTTCACTATGATCAACAATAGACAAGCCAAACCTATTCTTTCAAAGAAATCCTTCACAAATATGGAACAACAATTTTTGTAGACAAATGCCAAAACTATGGAGAGCTAACAGATGCCCAATTTATGTTAAATGCATATGTTGCTGCCATGTATTGTAGCTCATACATGGAAAATGTTGACAAGTCTATGGCACACACATTCAAAATAATTTGAGATGATCACAAAAGTGAAAATATAGATGTAGTTAAAATGATAACAAAATTAGGAAATGCTTTACTAAATTTGCAATAGATGTCATCACAAAAAGCTGCACATTTAGTTCTATCACTTCCCCTTAATAAGAGTTCACAAAAATGTATTTTCAATGATACAAGATCAGACAATGTTCAAATATTTGTACTCAAATTTTCCTCACAATTAAACCAAGAAGCAGATGACTTAGAAAATGTAATAGCAAAATCAATAATTGATTACTACAAAAATTAGCATGAAAGCATACATGACATATGCCTAGCTGAGTTCATCTCAAAATATAACATCAGAGAAATAAGAAAAAGGTAAAACAAAAAGAAAGTATTATATGGTTTATTATTTACAATAGGTATAATGATTTAGAAAACTATTGCAGAGAACAACTACTTCTTTTTGTACTATTTAGAGGAAATGAATCTCAACTAAAAGAAAATACAAATCTTCAGACATTGCATTTACTTTTCATGAGGATACAATAAGACAAAATAATTTAAAATTATATTACAAATTAAATAAAGCATAGGGTGACATGATAAAGAGACTACAAAAATCAATAGCCGAATGCTAGAAACAATCATGACAATAAAACAAATCAAACACTTGTGACAGATGATGTATATGATATTCACGATGATATTCAAATTACAACATACAATAAAATGACAAATACAACATATGTAGGATTTGAAATAGGAAAGAAGCCTTAAATACTTGATAATTTTGAATACTTTAAAATTAGAGAAATGCTAAACACAGAGCAACAAACAATAGTGAAAGACATTGTGGGAAAAAATGTCAACAACAAAACACCAATTCATTTATTCCTAACTGGTGGAGAAAGCACTGGTAAGACCTTTATGAAATAGGTGATCTATCAAGCACTCTTGCATCTATATAAAAAAAATATACATAAGAACCTTGATAAACCAAAAGGAATAGTGGTAGCTTATACAGGAAAAGTGACATACAACATTGCTTGAATGACAATATATTCAACACTCTATATTCCTTTTAATAAATCAAAATTTCTATGATTGAACAATGACACACTAGAAAAAATGTCAAAACATTAAGAACAACTTAGAGTTATAATGATTGATGAAATATCTTTAGTAGGTTCAACTTTCTTGCGCAACATAGATAAATGACTAAGAGAAATAATGCACACACCAACATCTTATTTTGGCAACTTGGACACAATTTTCAGCGGTCAACTATATCAAGCCCAACCAGTTTTTGAATCTAGTGTATTTTAAAATAGGGCTAAAGACAAAGACTTGATGCCTTACAACTTTTGGAAGAATAATATCAAATGTTACACACTACATATAACAATGTGTCAAAAAGATCAAAATTTTATTCATATGGTAAACAAAATTTGAATGTCAAAATAAACAATAGATGATATAAATTATCTTAACCATGAATGCCTATGACCAATACCAAATGACCCCATACTCCCTTTCCTTTACTAAAGGAAAAATGACATATATATTCACAACCAAAATATTCTAACAAATATGTTTGGAGAAGTTAATGTTCTAAAGGCCATAGATGAATATGAGGACATCGTAAATGGCATAAGAATCTATGACCATATGATAACACTTCTAGTAGAAATACAAGTAAAATGAAACATGTTGATAGAGTTATACTTAGGAAACTACAATACAAGTGATAGATTAGTCAATGGATCCAATGGAATATTCAAAGATTTGACAAACCACAACAATTTGGACATTGTGTGGATCAAATTTAATGATTCTCATGTTGGTCATCTTCAAAGAATAAGATATGCACAACATTACAAGCAATCCATTGACAAAGCATAGATCCCTATTGTATGAATTGAAAGACCAATCCAAAAAATCTCAACAAGCAAGAAAATTACTATTAGAAAACAATTTCCAATTCAATTGTCATGTGCATGCACAATTCATAGATCACAAGGATTGACAATGGAAATATTAGCTTTTGATCCAATAGATATAAGACAACATGGAATAACATATACGACATCATTGCGTACAAAAATAATAGAAAATATTTATCTCGTAAAACCTCTCACTTCTAAACATTTCAACATAAAACCAAACATTAACATGGAAATGGAATGCTTGTATACAATTGCATGTTGGAAACTTGACAATGAAGCTTCATGCATAAATTATACTGAACATTTGCGATTGTGCACATTAAACATGAGAAGCCTACATCTCATGAGAATGATTTATTCAATGACATTGAAATTATGTCATCAAACATTATTTGTTTTCAAGAAATTCACATGAATTCAATTACCCAAAGTACCATCTATAAAGATTTCACTATTCACTTCATCTATGTAATCCATGGCATTATGACACTAGCAAGAAACAACATCAATGTAAGAACATCAACAAGTCACACATCAAAACATGTAGAGAGAATAACATTGACCATAACAAAATTTAACAATACTTTGAATATTTGCAATATATATGCAAGGCCAAATACTCCCTTCACAGTTATTAAAAATATATTAGACACTCTAACTTGCAAAATGGATCTAAGTGTAGACACCTATATTGTAGGAGATTTCTACATTGACATATTAGCTACTATGAAAAACACAAAACAAATAACAAGTCATATGAAACATATTCGTCAAATTTCTACTTGAACATAGAAATAGCATGAATAAGCCACTCATTGATCACATTTGGTCAAATGCTACATCAAATGTGTGCATTATCCATAAAATAGAGGTGCATTGGTTAGATCATTTATCCACATTTATTTGAATACATTTAGCCAAAAATGTTTCTATTAAAATAATAAAGTATTCTTTAGACTATCGCACAACTATAAATATTAGGTTGATATTTTTCAATGCCAACAAATATTATACTCCAAAAAACAAAATATGTGATATTAAATATGTGAAAGAGAAAGGTTCATCCATTATTTGATGATAAACAATTTGGAAAGACATGTTTCATAAAGCAATAGTACACCACTGGATATCAAAATTCAATAATTGTAAACAAAACTAGAATTATTACAAGGATTAAAAAACAACATAACAATTTCCTCTGATAACAATTTACTCACAAGAATCTGTTGGTGTTTGAAAATGTTACCCATTTCCAATTACCCTGATGAGAACAAAACATATCTAGGGGCAGCTAACTCCCATTATCAACACATCCATTCAGACACCAGGCCAACTATAAGGCTGTACTCCTTTTGCACTTCAGGCTCTGCAAAACCTAGGTGGGTGAACCTCTTTAGATCTGACTATGTGACCAGTGCAATAACCATATTTAGGATCTATAAAAGAAGATGAAACCCCTAATCCTTCCATGCTTAACCAGGAGATCACAAGTATGAAATAGCTAAGGACATGACTCATGAAACTGGAAAGCTAAGTGCGGGTTATACTTTGAATACCTTTCAACAATAAAATAAAAATGATTTAATAGATTGATATCAGCAAAACCCAAGTATGAGCAACATAACTTAATGATCCTATCTCTGACCAGTGCCTTATCTATTGGGCAATTAAATGAATCATAACCATACATCTCCTGGAAACCTCAAACGTATCTCTACATTAAGATCCCTGATCTATCTTTCACCTTGTGAATTGACATCTGCATCAAAATGAATCTCATACTTAGAAAATCCCATCATGAAATCGGTAAACCCTGTGATAAACACCAAGCAGTTACATGGCTCTTGGTTCCATAAGCAAGGTATTTCAATCACATACATCACTAAATGAGATGCAACCTAATCTATGGTCTTTGATCATAAACTAGAAAAGATTACAGATCCACAAAAAGGAGACAAGATTCAGGCTAAATTTGAAACCATTGCTGCTCTTTATTTGCTTTCTTTGAAATCAAATACATGAGAGATGTACAGAATATTTCATAAATCACCTAACAGACATGAACTATTTGCATAAAACTCAAAATGTTGTTCAATACAAGAAGAAAATGCTGAAGAATGGTCTCTCAGTGCCAAAACTGGAACCCTTACAATGATAGAAAGAAAGAATGATATAGCCTAGATGAACTCTCGGATCTGATTTCAGAATGACAAGTGTCCACTTGAAAATCAATCTTCTAGCAACTGAAAACTTCTTCTTTCCTTATCCCATCTTGATCTGATTTTGTTTCATCATTTTTTGCAACTAATTTGCACAATATCTTTGTTGAAATGATGAAACATTGCTGAGTCACCACAATATCTGATTTACCCATTGAAATGCTTGGCAAAAATTGGGTTAAATTGAGTGAATGTGAGAAACGTGAACTCCAACTGCATTCTTACCAAGTTTTACTGATCCCCTAAATGGATTTTCAATTTTTTACCCATTCCACTGAGGATGCCACAAAATTCATGTTTCTGGCTATAGCTCAAACTAGGAAGCACCTGTGTAAAAATTGACTTCAGAAATGGAAAATTTGGATTCTCACGATTCTAACGGTATATGATAAGGCATATCTAGCCTCTGGGAAATGCCTGAAATCTTCGTTTGAAAAATAGTCCCCTTCACTAGAAACTCATGTTTGCACATTTGATTTTTTAAAAAATTTAAAAAATTCTAAAGTATAAACTTTAGAAAATGTTTCTCTTTGCAATTTTTGAACGTGACCCACTGCCCAGAAAAGATTAAAAAAATTATTTTTTATTTTCTACAAATTTTTCCTTGCCCTTTGAATCTGGGGTTAAAATGACTTTCACCAGCTGCCACGTGTCATCTTTTAACTAGTTCAAGCTTTGCACAGCTGGGCGCCACATCATCATCTTGCTCGTTGCCACGTCATCTCCACCTCACCCCTTCCATATCAGCCTCGCTATCTCGCTATAGTTAACTGGTGAGCATTTTTGTATGGCGAGGAAATGATGACCCTCCGATCAGGACACTTGTCACAATCTCCTTTCCCGAGTCCACCTCAGCGCGCATGCGTCTTTGCTCAAAATTATGCCCTTTCGTGCATCTGATGTCATGAGTGGACCCCATGGCCATGACAGGCAGGCCCACCCCAACATCATGCGCTAGCTTCAGAAAACCCATGTCCTTAGACAACATAACCAATGTGTGCATTGTTATTTGAACATTAGTAAAGATGTAAACAACATGAATGTGGGATAATATAAATGTTCTCCTCTACACGCCGACTATCTCCTAGTAACCGACAGCTTCCTCTCACTTAGCGTGGGTTTCATTTTTATGCTTGTAGTCGATCTTGATGCTACGTGGATTAAAACTTCCCCTTGCATGTGGACGGATTTATTGGTTTTTTCAGCCAGCTCTTTCTATGGTTTGCAGCTTTAATGCCTCTGTTTCTCATGTTACGCAGGGTCCATGTCATTTTTTTAAAACCACGGTGTTCTATTTTCACGCATATGCATCCTCAATGCTGACTGCGTGAGCTTTGACTGAATGGAGTGTCGTTGATCTCTGGTTGCCAGCTGCTCCAAATTGTTAGTGGTGGCTTCCTTTATTTCCATTTGCATATACTTCAAAATCTACTGGCTCAGATTTGGAAATGCCTCTTTCCAAATACCAACAATCATGGCATGGTGGAGGAGCATTGAGATCAATACGATTTGATTAAAAGCAGATGGCTGGTGAAACTTTTATGTTTTTATTGCACTGTAGTCAACACCAGTACATATGTTACTCCTCACATACAGATCTATCCTTTGTTTTTGCCAGATGGACTTTAGCTTCTACTAATTCTGTTGCTAAGCTTGAATTGGCTTCCTTACAGGATTCAAGTTTTGCTTTTGAGTTCTGAAGCAACAATGATGCAGCTTCAATCTTAGAGTTCAAATCTTGAGCTAAAGCGAGTTCCTTTTTAAGCATGAATCGGCTCTTCCATTACATTTATTGTTTTGCGTAGGCTTTGTCTCAAGACTCTTGCTTTATATTAAAAAAAATCATCTAATAGAAAGGCTTATTATTGTATACATTGAATGTTTATTTATCATAAACATTAGCACATTTTAAAATAAAATCATTTATCCAAATGATTTATTATTCTTGTAACATATAACGTGCTGTTTAAAATGAAAATGCCATTTCCTCAAAGCATTTCATACCAAACCATATGAGAGCTCAATCACCACCTATTTCTCTCTGTTGCAGATGTAGCAAAATAGGAAGAGGATTGTACTTCATTCTCATAATATCTTTTTTAATCCGCAAACTGGAGACTTGTGACTGGCACGAAAACACTTTTTCTGAATAAGACATTCGCCATGACCAATTTTAGTCAATTTTGCAAATTGTGAATTTGCATCTGGAGACTTGCCAGGTGGCCTTAAAAATTGATTCAATCAGGTAACCAGGCCATGAAAATCGGCATGAGTGTTCAATCTTGCATACTCTATCACACTGCAAATTTGTAGCCCATGATGAATTCCCAGTCAAGAGATTTTAATTGCTGAACATCCATACTTCAATTACCCTGCAGGCAAACAATGTTAAAAAACATAAACTGGGCTCGGGTTCGACATTATAAACTGAGTTATTGATCACTTGGGGTTCTAAAAACTAGGATATAAGTTCTTTTCCATGAAGAGAATATAATTCCATGTTTTGGGCTCATGGTGAATCACAGGGCACATTTGGCGAATTTTCGAAAATAGGCACTTGAAAATTTTAACTGGGAAATATGTCAAAAGTTAGTTTTTGGCAAATGTACGGACATGTGAAGGTATGCAGATGGATTCGTCATGACTTAAGAGCTGGCATACTTCAAGAATTTTTAGGACACAACACAATGGTACAATTCACTTTGGCTTACCAATCATAGGGTCAAAGTCATAATGTGCCGAACAGGGGTACGGATCAATCTGGATATCTTAGCCGTAACAACACAATGCAAACAAGGTTTTTAACCATGTTAACAGACTAATCAAATGGATTCATCATGACCTCAAAATTGGAACATATGAAGTGTCTGACCCCTGGAATATAATGCAAAAATAAATTTTTCATTTGGGTCAACTGGGTCAAAGATATGATTGGTCGAACAGGGCTTCCTAGAATTGTGAACTAGTCAAATGCACAAAACAGTAAATGACCAACTTTGGGGGGTTCGAAACCTAGTCAAACAGATTCAAAATGACTTGAAAAATGAAACATAGGTTCTTTGTTATGGACACTAAACACTCCCAAAGTGGCGGGTCATGACACATTCCTGGGTAAAATATATTCAAATGCAAATTGGGCCTCTGGTCGCTATTTGACACTTTGGCAGAATTGCAAATTTTGACACTAGCTTAAAATAACACTTCACAGAATGATTCGGGATGACAAAATAACATCGTGGATCACATGCATATGTCAAATGAAAGGTGTTAAGCCACTCAAACACCATCTAGGCCTCAAACCGACAACCAACTACATATGCATAATAAGCACTTTAGGGCATGATTTTTCAAAATTCACAATACGTGACTCAAAATTGACCATGTAATTTTTAGTCCCAACAGAATCAATGGATGCAAACAAAAGAGCATGAAGAAGCACATAAAGAGGTAAGAGCAATTAACAAAAAGGTAATTCCCTACTTTCTTTTAATGAATTCTTATAGTTTTTATATTTACATGTAAAATTAAGTAATACATATGCCATTCCAAGAGAAAAGTGAAAATTGCTGGCAAAATTTCAATTGAAGATTTGAATGGAAGAAAAGGTGGCAACAAATTTGAAGGAGATGTATTAGTTGTCTATAGAAAAAACCTTGACAAGGTCAACAAAGCATGTGAGGTACTACGTGCAGATCTAATAGATAATAAAGAAGAGATGACAATAATAGTAACTATCAATGCAAACCTCATAAATCAATATGAAGACAAATTAGTTCCAAGGAAGGGTGTCTATATAAAAAGATTAAAAATTGGACCTAAAACAGACTATGATGGAGGATATTGTGATTCTAGTCTATTGCCCCACTTTCCATCCTCTAACTGATTAGCACAGGTGAATGTCCATGTTATAGTGAGAATAGTAAGTTCTTAGTTGTGGTTGAGTCTAGGTCTAATCCCTCTTAGGTTAAACAAGTCTCCATTAGGTTTCTCATTTTCCTCTTCTCCTCATTTCATAGCTAGGTGGTTTTTCATTTTGTCAAAGTGATATTATGGGTAGGTTAGGGCCTGGTTCAATGGAGATTCATGTTTCTCATGTAGTGATCATTTAAAAGTTACATTCACTTTCAGTCTATTACTTTTTCAATAGAAAAAAATGCTACCAGAAATTTGGAAATCAACTTCTCTTCGGCGAGTTTCTAACCCATGAAGTTGGTTTCCTACAAAAGGCACCAAATGATACAAATGGATCAAAGATACACAAATAACAAGATATCCTATGGTGAATTGATGCTCACCTTGTGATTATAACTTCAAAAAATGTTAAGATATTTCATGGCTCTCATAACATCTTCGGTGAAAAACTCAGAATGAACTTCTTTGCAATGGGTTTTCAACCTATGAAGTTGGTTTTCCGAAAAGGCAATTTAGAGTGAAAAGAAATGATAAGTGGACCCATATGCAATTTTCCCACCTCACTTAGACATTTTTGAACCCAAAAAAGACAATGGTCTAAAGGTCAATTAAATAGGAAGTGTTGAAAAAAAAAACACAAATTGTCTTCTCCTTGACAAATTTTCAACCCATGAAGACAATTTCCCAAATTTTAAAGAAAATCAAGTCGATAATTAGATTGGACCTGCAATTTGTGTAAAACATCTCAAAATGATAATAGGAAGAATCTAACCATTACAAGAAAGAGTTAATGAGTAGAATTCAACCTGTAGACACCTAAATTTAATTACAATGCGTTGGTAATCCTATTTAGTTATCTCTAAAGGCATCATTAATTAAATTCCTATTTAATTAATCCTTTGCCATCCCCTAGCTGATTAATTTAATTAATCATCTATAGTCCTAATTGAAAAATCAAATAACCTATCATTTATCAATTAGATCCTATTCTTCTATCTAATTCCAAAATCCCCATTTATTAAATAAATCTATTTGATAAATAAAACCCTAAAATCTAATAACCCCTAACCTATCCCTAAGCCTTCATTTAGCCTAATCCACCCCATCCACCCATACTAACCAAGCTTAGCTACTAACTCACCCACCCTCATGAATGCCATCCACTTGTAAATCTCTAACAAGCCTAATCTAATCCTAAACCAACTCTAATCCACCCCCTAAACTTGTCACATTCCCTAAGCAAGCTTAAGACTTTCCTAAGCCAAGCAAAGTCAACAATCTCAACTCCCTCCAAAATATCCCAACCACCAAGCCATGAATGCTCTTACAAAAGCCATAAAGACTCTTACAAGCCCATTCATTGCTCTTACAAGCCATTATGAAGGGTCTTTATGAAGATATTATCCCTTGAGCCTCCTTTGTTGACTCATCTTTCCCCTTTCCTCCATCCACTCACCCTGTGGCATGTGTCACTCTCTGATTGGTGCTAAACAAGCACAATCCATGTGCTCCCCTTTGAGTGCATCCTAGCCCTCCTTAAGCTTTTTCCTTTCCTTCCATCTTAACCCTCCATCCCTCAAGCCCTTAGCCTATAAATTGAATCCCCTCCCAAGCCATTTCATCACAACTTTTGAGCTAAAGTTATAATGCCATTTTAAGACCAAGTTTTATGCCAATCTCATACATCCACACCAAAAATCTCAAAAATCTCTATTGAAGCTAGTTTGAAGCTTGAGCATACATCCCCAATCCATAAATAGACACATCCCAAAAACAAGAGAACAATCTCATTGAGAGAGCCTATCCATGGCTCACATTCTCATTTGAGTTTGTCTTCTCTTTGTCTCTCTTATATGTTATGTTAGTTTAATGTATAAATACTTTTATTGAATTAGTATTTCTAGCATATTAGATTAGTGTATACATTTTAACATGCCCAGTGGGACCCCAATATGGGTCATTTAATCATCTCTTTCTATCTATATATTGTTTTTTGCTAATAATCTAATGTTTCTTGTTGTTTGAGTGTGTTGTAGGATTTAATTTTGTTCTTGCAGGTTAAAGGAAGCATTGGGGAGAAAAAAAAAAGCTTCAAAAATCAAATTCCATAACTTTTCTAAAGAAAATCCATGTGTTTTAAACCCAGTTCTGCGCAGTGTTGTCTCCGTAGATCAGCATCTCCGACTGGATGACTGTCGTCTCTGAATCCTGAACTATCATCTTCGAAGTGAATTTTGTTGTCTGTGTAGATCAGCATCTCCAAGTTTCAACGTCTCTGCCTGGCTTTTGTCGTTGTCTCCACTTCTAACCATCATTTCCACCTGGCCAATTTTTTTATTCAAAACACACTCTGTCGTCTCCATTGCCTCCAGCAGTCAAACTGTCGTCTTCACCGTCGCAATCCATAAACTGTCGTCTTTGACGCCGACAGCTGCCTTCTTCATCAAACTATTGTCTGCGAGTTTCAGTGTCTTTGTAGATTGGCGTCTGCACAGATTAGCGTCTCCAAATTTTGGAGTCTCCGCCTGATGAAATGTCATTTGTGCCTGTTTATGTTACATTTCTATTTTAGCATATTAGTTCCTGCACTTTTAGTGGTTCCGTAGGATTTAGACCATTTTAAGCATTTTTATGCATAGGAAAAATAATAAAAAAAGTTAAATTTTTTTTCCCATAGTTAAGCTTTCATTTTGGAAGATTTTGGGTGACTAATCAAATTGCTTTTTTTTTTTTTTGTCTTATTGTAGGTTAGAGCAATAGATTTAATCATATTTTTTAGGTTTTTCATGGAATGAACTTGAATGGTTAAACACATTTTTCATTGAATGTATGTTGTTTAAAACACACTCTTGAATGCCATGGATTAAAATCAATTTCCCTTGGAATGCATGCTTAAAACAAACAACTCAATCTTGAATGCAAAAGATCAATTAACCATTGCAATATCAAACACTTCATTTGGAGCTTTTAAAATTGAACAAAACAAATCTCTTTTCCACATGCAATTTAGGCAAAGTTTAATTTTTGGACATTTAAAAAATTTCGTTAAGTTAAACAAAAATTTGCAAAAATCAATTTGAGTAGTTCCTTGGACTCACCTCTTTTTTAATCACCCATCAATTTAACCATTGGTTGCAATCTCAGCGCCATTTATGGGGATGGGTCTACTTGAAAAAGGTGTTAAATGTTTCACAATCTAACTCACTCACTTGGTCTTTGAACATTTGCTTTAACTTTATCAAAATTCTTAAATGACCAAAACTCTAGACTAAATCGATCATATTTCAAAACTTGGATTTTAAAATTGAACAACTATTGATGTGGAGGGCCTCTGGGCGCGCACTTGACAATCGAGTTTCACACATCTTTGTTTTGGGTTTAAAATGAAAAAACACTTAATCTTGAATGCCTTAAATAAAATTAATCGGTACTTGACGTGGAGGGCCTCTGGGCGCACGGGTTTACTTTCTTGTTGACCCTTACTCTTCTTCTTGTTTGCATTCTTCGATCAATTTTTCTTTGTTGGCGCATTTCAAAGTTAGAATTGAATATTGTCTCTTAAACATGAGTGCTTGCAATGTCTAGATCAACACACATAAGAGTCAGTTGGTAAAAGAACAAGCGCGCTTTTTAGCCCAAGGTCATCCAAGTCTTCTCTCCCCTTGTCATCTTTCGAGGCCATCTTGGGTGCATAAGATTAGGATCCAAAACCTTTTTTCTCTTTTTAGGAGGCTTGCTTGGACATTTCATCACCTCTTGGATGAACTCAACTCCAGCGTTCCGGCAGAGTATAAAAATCGAGAGGTGAATCTAAAGACACCTCTCTTGGGATCAAGATTTTGTCATTCGGGCTAAGCCTCAAGGAACTTTATATCCTTGAGAAGTGAAAGAGGAGAAGTGGGTTACCGCTCCTCTTGGCTATGTGACATCTTTTTAGTTTCATCTACGAATTTGGGCCTCACGTACCTTGGGTATATCGAGGAATCACTAGCTAAACCAACTGTCTGCCTTGTAGACAACCATCTAGGATGTTAATGTGTTTGAAGTGACTATTCGAAACATTTGTAGAACATAAACACTCCTCAATGCAAGTATCACATTCTGAGAATCAAAAACTTCTATCTGGTTCTTTCTATCTATTGCTTGATTTTTTATTTGTTGAATGAATGTTTACCAAACTTGGTCAATCCTAGCTTAGGGCACACTTAGCGTAGTCACTGCCTATTCCAGAAGCTGAACAAGTCGAAGCAAAACAATCGAGATCTCTCAAAGCCAAGCAGATTCAAAAATTCATGTCAGAACAACCCAAATCCAAACAAAAGTTTCACAAAGTCAAACTCAAGCCATCTCAGGCATACCAAGAACTTTCAACCAAGAGAAAGGAACTAACACCAAGCCCTCGCATTGCCAAACTCCACAAAGCAGAAGACAAAGCTACCGACAAAGCCCTTCAAGATGCCTGGTTAGATCGCACCATCCAACTTAACCAACATCCAGTAGTTAACAATGCTTATGCCTTACCAACTAGGCATGATTTCTATGATTAGACCCCCTTGTTTCTCCACATCCTCTTGCATGAGCTTCACTTTAGAGTCATCTTTGTAGGAAAGCCAACCATTCTAGGTCATCCCCTTAAGCATTTTAGCTCATCCATCTCATTTAGAACCAAACCATCTAGCCAGCAATCCAAAAACTTCACATCCAAGCCTTCAAAATTGTTGTCACTTTGCCAAAAGTTTTCCATTCCTAACATCTTCCAAATCCACCAGCCTCACCAAGGTTATCCCTTTGACAGAGCTTTGTTTAGGGTAATCTAGCTTTGTCACTTGTTATCCCTCATCAGCTTGAGCTAAAGGTTGGGATCCACAAGTGTTCAATCTCGTGTTCTTCCTAAAGGATCATCAGTCTATCCTTAAGTTGACATAATCACCACCAAGCTTGCACATAGGAAAGCAGACCTTTCGTGCTTTGAAAACATATCTTTGAAGTTAGAATCCCCAACCCAATCCTCCTTAGGTTTTGTCATACAGCTTTGCCTCAACCCAGGAAATCATTTGCATAGAAAAGCCTTCCTCTTTTGCATCCATCAGCATTGTTGCATCTCATCGCTAGGAAACATTTTGCATTTTCATGCCACCCGTCACTCACTTATGCAAGAAGAAGAAGGAAACAATGGAGCCCTATCATTTGGATCCAACAACATCACTCCCCTTGAGCACTCAACCATCCTTCAGCCCAAAGAATGCTATACCATCACCTACTGACATTGAAGCTTTCATGAACCAACTAGGAAATGCAGTATTGGTGAACGCCATTATAGACAATAACAAGGAAACAATCATGGCTAACTTTCAAAGGGACAACATTGGAGCCTTCAACTTTGGAAGACCTCCTCCACTAGCAGAGCCATCTCACCTATTGTTTGGACAACTCCCACACCCATAGGCTCTTATGATTCGAATTATCCTCAATATATGCCAAAAGAAGAGCCTCAACCCACCCCATATGATCCAACAGACCCAAACATACCACCCTCCACTCAAGTTGAAATCTCCCTTCTGCAAGCCAATCTAGCCACCACCACTCCACCATTGGTCCATACCACTCCATCCCAAACTTCCTTCGCCCAAAACACCTCATCATTCACTCCTTTCACTATTGCTGCTGCTGCTCTCCAACCTAGCCTCTCAATTCCACCCATCTCCCAAATCAATGCTAGTATCTTTGGCTAACCTCAACAATACACAACCAGGATGCCACCCATGGGGCCAAGTAACCAACCCTTCATCACCCCCAGCTTGTTTACCTCAGCTCAGAACACCATTCCATCATTTCCACTAGGTCCTTGGAACTCAGCGCCATTAGCCACAAATCCACAAGCTACTACCCTCACTCCACAAAGCTATCAAACCCCACAAGCTACTACCAATATTCTACCCAGCTCTCAAGTGACCCAAGCTCCTACCTCCACTCTACCAAGCTTTCAAATCCAGCCACCAAGCTATCAAACCCCATCAGTTCAATTCCCAAGCTTTCAATTCCCACCACCTCCACCACCAACCAATCCATTACCTCCTATTACCAACTATTTTTCTATGCCACTTCTAGGAGGAAATCCACCACCACCAACCACCAATTACTTGGCCTCTTTTTCCATGCAGACACCTTCCCAGATAGGGGCGCAACCCACATATATTGGTCAAATTCCTCAAATCCAAATCCAAGTTCCACAAGCTCCCCGATCCTTTCCCCAAGCTTCACAACCATCTTATACCTTACCTCCACAAAGCAATCCATTTATCCCACAGCCAGCTTATGTTCCTCAATCCCAACCTCAAATCCAATATCAGCAGCAACCCTCACAACACATGCAACAATATGTACCCCCTCCACCTCAGCAACCCATCATCCACCATTTAGTTGCCAAGCCATGTACAATCCCTACCAGCCCATACGTCAAAGTCATCCATATTCCATTGCCCCATCTAGCACATACCTACCTCAGGGCACTCCTATATTGGGGGCACCCCAACCATCACCCATTAATTCAGAATGGGAAGCCATGAAGACAGCTTTGAAGAACATCCAAGAGGGAAATGATCCAAAAACCTTCAAGTTTGAGAATGTGTGTCCTTACCCATTTGATAGAGCCATTACCATGACACCATTTCCCAAGCATTTTGAGACACCCAAGTTTGCCAAATTCAGAGGAAAAGGAGACCCTGTTACACCTATCAAAGAATTTTACATGCACTTCCAAGAAGTGGCATACAATGATGTCTTCCTCTTGCGTCTCTTTCCCAAAAGCTTGGCCAGACCAGCTCTTGAATGGTTTTATAGAATCCCCTATGGCACAATTAAAATTTTTGCTGAATTGTCTGAGGCATTTGTAGCCCAATATGCCCATCTTGTTGAAACAAAGCTATAAGTAGTTGATCTTGTCCACACTAAGCAAAAAGGTGGAGAAAGCCTTCCTGAATATCTGCAAAGATGGAAAACCCTTACCACCCGCATATCTTGCACCTTGCCAGAGCGCCATTTGGTGAAAATGTTTATTGATAATGCCCATCCTAGCTTGGCTCACCACATGACCATGAACTGTTTGCAGACCTACAAAGATATCAAAGAGAAATGAATGATCCTTGAGAAAGGACTCATTAAAGATGGCATGGTCAAGATTTACAAGGAAGCCAACCAAAATTAATCACATTCCAATGACAAGTCTAGGTATTGGAACAAAAATAAGCATGTTGCAACAGATGGCGTCACTGACACCAGACATGTGAATATTGTTGGTCCTTCTCAAAACTAGTCCAACCCACCATATCAACCAAACAATCAACAAGCTATCAACTACCAACAACATAATAACACATCTATCAAAACCACAATCTAAGACCCAACTTTCAAGGGTCTAGCAATCAAGCTAATGCCATCAATGTAGCTGCAGGACAAAAGCCCAGATTCCAACCTGCACTTAGAAATTATACACCCCTTGGTGAACCTTTGGATGTCATTTTTGAGAAATTAGCCAAGGAAAACCTCATTAAATTTCCTCCTACCCAGAAAATTGATCCAAGCCAATACAAAGCTGCATGGTACAAAGACAATGAGTACTACAAATTTCATAGGGTAAAAGGTCACACTACCCTCAGATGCATGAAACTGAAGGATTATGTGCAGGACCTCATTGATCGGAAAGAAATCACTATTGGTGCCCAAACCTCTCCCAATTTAGGCCTACAGATCTATCAAAATGCTTTTCCTCCTCACAACAACCAAAATCCTGGAAAAGCACCTATCCAAGCCAACAACAACAACAAAAACAACCGCCAGCCAAACCAACAGCATGGGAAGAACAATGACCACACTTCATCCTATATAGACTATGGTAGCCTCATAGGTTGTATATCCAAGAAAGAGCCTTCTGTCAATGTTATCAATATCCAAGGACCAAACAATGAGTGTGCAATCACCACTCAAAGAGCGCGATTTAACATCGCAGGCCCACCAATTTCACTAGCACCATTAGCTCCATCAAAAAGCCAGTACAATATCTTGGAACACCTTGGGAACATGCCAACCCAAATCTCCATTTTAGACCTTCTTCGCACCACTCCTGTGTACAAGAACATCCTTGAAAATGCTCTCATAGAATCCTGTGTCCCTTCAGATATCAATGCTACTAATTTTTGTAATCTTGTTGGACACCTATCCTCCTCATGCACCCTATCATTCAAACCCACCAACATACTCGTGGTCGAGCCAGATCACACTCTTCTACTTTGCATAGCCATCATGGTATCCAATTTTGCCATGAAAAGAGTAATGATAGATAATGGATCAGCCTTAAATATTTTCACCCTAAAATTCATAAAACAAGTTGGGTATACTGAGGCAGATATTATCCGTGAGGTTATCACCATCAAAGCTTATGACAACTTGGAAAGAACCACAGAAGAAACTATTTTGCTGTCAATCAAGGTTGGGCCAGTCATCCAAGAGACACTCTGCCATGTTATTGATCTAAACCTACCATTTAACATCCTCCTCGATCACCCATGGATTCATGCCATGAAAGCCATTCCATCCACTTACCATCAGTGCGCAAATTTTTTGCATTAGGGCACTGAGGTAACCATCCATGCCGATCCAGAACCCTTTGCTTACTGCAATGCGGTTGAAGCCTCATATACAAACCATTTCCCTGGAATTGATATCGGCACAGCCATCGCCAGCTCATCCCACACTTGTAATGACCTAGAAACCATCCTCGCCTCCACCCTGTCTACTTGAAGATCAATAGCAAAGGCTGTGGAGAGTATAGTCTGTCAGATGCATTTGCTATCAGGGCACTCCCACTTGATCCACATGCCCATGGATGACCAACATATCACAAAGCTAAGGAGATTCCACCTCCTTGATACAAACAGTTTTGCCCAACAACCTTTGTATCCTCGATAATCCCTCTTCATGAGGAGCTCACTCCAGATATCAACAATTGGTTACATAAGGATGCACCTCAAAGAAATCAGGCACGCTTCAATCACTTCAGCTAGAAGTATCCCCAAGAACATAAGCTCATCATTGAAAAATGGAACTATCAAGGTGGTGGTCTAGGACCAGAAGAAAGAGGCATGTAGTGCCTCATCGACGCACACAAGTGGGAATCGAAGTCAGGTCTCGACTTTGGCATACCCACAACTAGGGGCACCAATATGGACGGTCACACTTTTTTGAACATTCACCGCGACCTTGTCAAAATTGAAGACATTCCTGAGGAAGTTGAAAAGAGAGCCTACGATGATATCCTAGACCAAATCTCCCTCGGAGACTCTATTCTCCAAAAACTATCCATCCACCTCATTGACCTACCACTCGCCCATCCACAACTCATAGATTGGGACCAACCAAGCATCATACACATTGATGAGTTCACATTAGAGGAAGCGCTTCTGAGATTCATGGGAGCCAAAACTCCTCATAAGCAAAAAAAGCTAGATTTTGCCTATATCTACAAGCTAGATCCCAAGGGGTATTTTGAAGAAAATCCCCAACCTAGTTTCGATACACCCAAAACTGGAACTAAGGTGAATATGAGACTAGCTAAGGTAGCAAAGAGAACCCCTCAACGAGAAAATCCAGAGCCACAAGAAGAACATGAGGATTTAACATTGTCTCCTCAAGACAATCGACCAGAGGTATCTTCTATTCTAATTGAAGATACTAGAGAAGTCAACATCGGGTCTTCAGAGATCCACAGACTTGTTCACATTGCTGCATCCCTATCACAAGACCAAGCTGACCTCCTCTTTGAGGTCTTAAGAGAAAACATTGGCCATTTTGCATGGTCATATCAGGACATGCCAGGACTTGATCCAAAGCTTGTAGTTCATCATCTTGCAGTCGATCCAAAGATTAAGCCTGTCAGACAAAAGCTTAGAAAAATGCACCCCAAGGTGGCATTACTGGTCAAAGTTGAATTAGAAAGAATGTTAGCTGCTAAGGTTATCCAACCTATCGACTACTCAGAGTGGATCTCCAACATGGTCCCCGTCACTAAACCTTCCGGTGACATTAGAATCTGCACTAATTTCAGAGATCTTAACAAAGCTTGTGCAAAAGATGATTTTCCCTTGCCCAAGATAGATATGATTGTAGATCTTACAGCTGGACATGAAATTTTGTCCCTCATGGATGGATTTTCTGGGTATAATCAAATCAAGATTGCAGAAGAGGATCAACATAAGACAACATTCACTACCCCTTGGGGAACCATTTGTTACAACATGATGCCTTTTGGCCTAAAGAATGCTGGGGCTACCTATCAAAGAGCTATGACAGCCATTTTTCATGATCTCATCCATAGCATTTTGGAGGATTATGTGGATGATATCTTGGTCAAATCTCATACCTTCATGGATCATCTTGCTGACCTAGAGAAAGTCTTTGATAGGTTAGCCAAATATCATCTCATGTTGAATCCCAAGAAGTGTGTCTTTGGGGTCACATCTCGCAAGATTCTAGGCTTTATAGTGTCTAAACGAGGTATAGAGATCGACCCCAAGAAGGTCAAGGCTATCTTAGACATGCCTCCTCCTCAGACACTGTGACAACTTTTCTCTCTTCAAGGAAAGCTTCAATCTGTCCAGTGCTTCATCTCCCAGCTTACAGATAAGTGTACACCATTTTCACATTTACTGAAGAAGGATGAGAACTTCAAGTGGGATCCTTTATGTTAGCATAGCTTTGATCAGCTCAAGCAGTATCTCACCAATCCCCCTATCTTGGTTCCACCAGTTCCTGGTCATCCCCTGATTTTGTACATATCAGCAATGCCTACGGCTCTAGGGGCACTTCTAGCATAGCTTGATGACTACGATAGAGAAAGAGCCATCTACTACATCAGTAGAACCCTAGTTGGTTATGAACTCAATTACACTCCTATGGAAAAAGCTTGTTTGGCAGTTGTTTTCTCAACTCAAAAGCTTTGCCACTACATGCTAAGTCATACCATCCAACTAGTCTCCAAGATTGACCCTCTCAAGTATATGCTCTCCAGAACAACACTTACAGGCCGTTTGGCCAAATGGGTTATGCTCCTTAGAGAATTTGACATCTAGTATGTGGACAGAAAGGCAATCAAAGGGCAAGCTATAGCAGATCATCTAGCTGATGCACCTCTAATAGATGCATATCCTTTGATCATAGAATTTCCAGATGAGCATATCTTTCTAATTGAAGAACAACCCCCATGGAAACTTTATTTTGATGGCTCATACACATCTTGTGGATTAGGGGTAGGAATATTGTTGGTCACACCTCAAGGAGATTACATTCCAAAAGCTTTTAAGCTACAATTCCCTAGCACCAAAAATATAGCTGAATATGAGGCTCTCATAGCAGGATTAAAGATAGCTGCAGAATGGAATATCACTGAGTTACAAATCTTTGGCGATTCTCAGCTCATCATCAAGCAAGCCCTAAATGAATATCAAACCAAAGATGAACAGCTATTACCCTACAAAGAGCTAGTTGATCAGCTAACCCAGCATTTTACAAGGCTTCAATTTACACAAGTGCCTCGAATACAAAACAAAGCAGTAGATGCTATGGATACTATCGGCTCGCTCTTGGAAATTCCCCAAGCAGCTACACAATATGACTTTTTAGTCGAGCAGCTCCTCACACCCGCCTATGCGAATGAGGATTCAAACCGTGTTTGTATCTTGGTTGGTCCCCAATCCCCTTGGTACCATGAGATTCACGCTTACCTTAACGATGGTATCATATACCCTCACCTCACACGTACCCAATGCCAGAACCTCATCCAAAAATCATCCCGCTATGTTATCATAGCCAATACCCTATATCGTTGGGGTTATCATGATACTCTCTCTTGATGTTTAGACCAAAACGAGGCTACGATGGTGTTAAAAGAAGTACACTCTGGACTTTGCGGTGTCCACACGAGTGGTATTATCCTAGTGTGAAAAATCCTTAGAGCAGGCTACTATTGGCCTACCATTGAAGAAGAATCCTGTGACTTTGTCAGAAAGTGTCTCCCATGTCAGTAGCACACAAATCTTGTGCATGCTCCAGCACAAGATCTACAACCCATTGCACCACCTTGGCCTTTCGCTTGTTGGGGCCTTGATCTAGTTGGAACTATCACACCCCTCTCATCTGATGGACATACATGGATAATAAAAGCTATAGACTATTTCACTAAGTGGCTGGAAGCAGTCCCCCTAGTCTCAGCTATAGGAGTTTAGGTCTCCAAGTTCATCTTGTATCACATTGTTTGCCGCTTCGGCATCCCATTCACCATCTTCATCGACCACAGAGGTAACTTTGAAAATCTCAACATGGAAGAATTATGCACTTCTCTCTGCATCCATCACCACTTTTCTAGCCCATATTTCTCACAAGGTAACGACCAAGCAGAGGCAACTAACAAAACCCTCCTCAAAATCCTAAAGAAAGTTGTCAATGACTCCAGTCGCGATTGACACCTACAAATAAATCCAGCCCTATGGGCCTATCGAACTTCCTTCCGTACATCTACAAGCACAACTCCATACTCCCTAGTCTATGGTGCCGAAGTGGTATTACCTATAGAGGTTGAACTTTCCCCCTTGCACATATCTTTGTAAGGGCAAATATCAGATGAAGAATACAGAGTAGCCAGACTCACCCAACTAGATCTCTTAGACGAGAAGTGACAACAGGCCTATGATCATCTCACAGTCTATCAAACTCATCTCAAAAGGGATTTTAATAAGAAGGTGCTCCCACGACACTTTTAGCTAGGTGACATGGTCCTCAAAGAAAATATGAAAGTCCAAGCAGATCGAGAAAAGAAAGGCAAGTTTGAACCTACCTGGCTTGGTCCTTATGTTGTCATAGCATCCTTTGGCTCTAGAGCCTATCAGCTATCTACACTAGAAGGAGAACTCTTAAATGATCCTACTAACATCATTCATCTCAAGAAGTTCTATGCTTGAAGATCCTTGGTATAGCCAGCTTTTGAAAAATACAAAAAAAAAAAAAATAGTAAAGAGAAATAAGCGTCCAATGGTGAAAACTTTGCAATTCAAGTGCCTTGGATAGGTATCTTGGTGAAAACCTGGGAATTTAGGTGCCTTGTGTACTAAGACTAATCCATTATCTATCACTATCCTATCCCTCATCCATTCACCCACCATCCCATAACACACATGCTTGTTCCTTTGGTGTTCCAACCAAATATCCAAAATCTAATGGAGCTTGTAAATACCTCCTGTATAGCTTGTAAATCTTGTACCTCAGCTTGTAAATCTTGTACCCCAGCTTGTAAATCTTGTATCCCCCCTTGTATCATAGCTTGTATATCCAAATCTTGTCCAAAGCTTGTATCCTAGTTTGTATCTTATCACATGCACACAAAGAATTCCATTTTCACTTACACTTTTCGCAAACCATCTACCTATCCGCCTATCAACTATTGCAGACATCCCACCCTTCACAAACATTTCCATCTCACAAAATCCAAACATGAACAAAACCTTGTACATTTGTAACATATCTTGGTTTTTCAGCTTGTACATCCTCTTTAGCTTAGTACCATTGTATCTATCCAGCTTTCGTGTCAGTTCCTCCTTGATCAACATCTTGCACACATTGCACAACCCTTGGTTAGCTATTCCAATGCATCCTTTCGCTAGATCTCCTATCACCAAAGTGTTATCCTTCTTAGTTTAGCTTGCTAGACACATCATCTAGATCCATCCGCTTAGGTGCTCTCTGATAGATCCTTATAGGATATAGCTTTCCTCATGTTTGATCTTGGTCCATTAGTATCTCATCCTACCCATCTCGTTGGCAAATGGTTGTCTTTTGGATTTTCACTTTCTTTTGATTTCAAATCTTCCCTTTTGGGTCTTGAAGTATCTTTTTCAAACAATGTTTTTGTTCCCTCCTCAAAGTTGCCATGATCTTCCATATCATGGTATACTACGAATGGGGCAATCTGGGCGTAAGGTCTTGATCAAGTCTTTTGTTTGTTTTTCTTTTCTGCTTGTGGGTTACCTAGTGTCAGTTCCACTCTGATTCTTTCGAGATTCATGTGCGATGCTAGGGAAATCCTTGAATGTTTGTTTTGAGTCAGTCCGTCAGTCCTCTGGAAAGTTGGTGAAAAGGCCTTGATGTTCTTGGTAACCTTGGCAATTAACCAATAGTCCTATAGAAAATCTAGTGCTCAACTACATGGTGGTACTTCTCTTTGAAGTATCCCCCTACTCAAAAGGCTTTAATGGAATCCCTTCATCTCCATTATCCCCCATCCATCTCTAGCATTTGTCTCTCCTACCCCAGCTTGTGCAACTATATCTCTTTGAATCAATCATCACTCTTAACTTTAGGGATCCACAATCCTAGTCTTAGGGATCCACTAATCCAATCAATCCACCAAGCCTCATCTTTCGAGATCCACCATCCTAGTCCTAGGGATCTCCGAAAACCATCTTCCGCCAATCTGACTCTTTGAAATCCTGTTGCATCAGCTTTATCATCCCATCATCCATCTTCCTATCCTAGATTCCTTTTTATAGCGCTCTGCTCCTTCACCCTCCCCCCAATCCCAAAAGTCTTAAGCTTGCTTCTTCTTGTGCCTCTGATTCTCTCTTTATCATTCTCCCTTAGTGAGAGTTTGAGCTAATTCAACCCCTTCTCTTTGCCAATCTGAGTCTCCCTACTCATCTCAGATTCTTGGATTTTTCAAGAAGCCATCAAGCCTTGCTTTCTCTCCCCACCGCCTTCTTGAGGGGGCATCATCTAAAGTCCAGTCTCTCCTCTTCTTATCCAAGACAGGGGCAACCTTGTTGCTAAAGCTTCTCCCTCATGTTGTCTTCATTCGAACTTCTTTGAAATAGTGTTGTCTCAACACTATGTCAAAGAGGGGCAAAATGTAGACACCTAAATTTGATTACAATGCTTTGGTAATCCTATTTAGTTATATCTAAAGGCATCATTAATTAAATTTCTATTTAATTAATCCTTTTCCATCCCCTAGCTGATTAATTTAATTAATCATCTATAGTCCTAATTGATAAATCAAATAAATTATCATTTATCAATTAAATCCTATTCTTCTATCTAATTCCAAAATCCCCATTTATTAAATAAATTTATTTGATAAATAAAATCCTCAAATCTAATAACCCCTAACCTATCCCTAACCCTTCATTTAGCCTAATCCACCCCATCCAACCATACTAACCAAGCTTAGCTACTAACTCACCCACCCTCATGAATGCCATCCACTTGCAAATCTCTAACAAGCCTAATCTAATCCTAAACCATCTCTAATCCACCTCCTAAACTTGTCACATTCCCTAAGAAAGCTTAAGACTTTTCTAAGCCAAGAAAAGTCAACAATCTCAACTCCCTCCAAAATATCCCAACCACCAAGCCATGAATGCTCTTACAAAAGCCATAAAGACTCTTACACGCCCATTCATTGCTCTTGCAAGCCATTATGAAGGGTCTTTATGAAGATATTATCCCTTGAGCCTCCTTTGTTGACTCATCCTTCCCCTTTCCTCCATCCACTCACCCTGTGACATGTGTCACTCTCTGATTGGTGCTAAACAAGAACAATCCATGTGCTCCCCTTTGAGTGTGTCCTAGCCCTCCTTAAGCTTTTTCTTTTCCTTCCATCTTAACCCTCCATCCCTCAAGCCCTTAGCCTATAAATTGAATCCCCTCCGAAGCCATTTCATCACAACTTTTGAGCTAAAGTTATAATACCATTTTAAGATGAAGTTTTATGCCAATGTCATACATCCACACCAAAAATCTCAAAAATCTCCATTGAAGCTAGTTTGAAGCTTGAGCATACATCTCCAATCCATAAATAGACACATCCCAAAAACAAGAGAACAATCTCATTGAGAGAGCCTATCCATGGCTCACATTCTCATTTGAGTTTGTCTTCTCTTTGTCTCTCTTATATGTTATGTTAGTTTAATGTGTAAATGCTTTTATTGAATTAGTATTTCTAGCATATTAGATTAGTGTATACACAACCCAGTGGATATTTTCCCATGGAGTACTCTATTGGTAACTTCTTGAAACTTAAAGGAAAATAGGAAAGTAAGTTATGGGGAGATAAAAAGTTACCATTGAGCCAATGGAATAGTGAAAAGACCCCTAGATATCCATTAAACCTTTGCATTTACTATTTCAATGGATCTCTTCTTCAATTCATTTGTGTGGTCTGAATTCTAAAGATCAATAGATGAATCGAGACCTTTATACATATGGAAACATGAATATGTGGGCTCCTGATTTAATAGTGTTTTAATAACCAAGTATGTAAGGCAAGAATGCATCTATGGGCAGCTATCTCCAATAATGGACACAATTTACAAAGAACTTGGGCCAACTATAAGGCTCTTTATATGGTACCAGTTGTCAAAGCATACACTGAATCTAAAGTAAAGCAGATAAAAACCCCTAAATCTTCTATACTTAACCAGGAGTCAAAAGCATGAAATAGCTAAGAATATAACTCATGAAACTGGCAAGCTAAGTGCGGGTTAACATTGAATAGCTTTCAACATAAAAGGGAAAATTGATTTAATATGTTGATAACAACAAGACCCAAGTATGAGCAACAGAACTTAATGATCCTATCTTTGATCAGTGCCTTATCCATTGGTCAATTAAATGAATTATAACCATATATCTCCTGGAAATCTTAGACATATCTCTACATCAAGATCCCTGATCTATCCTTCACTTTGTGAACCGACATCTACTACAGAATGAATCTCATACTCAGAACATCCTATCATGAAATCTACAAACCCTATGACAAACATCAAGCAATTACATGGTTCTTTGCCCCACCAACAAGACATTTTAATCACATACATTCCTAAACGAAATGCAACCTAATCTATGCTCTTTGATCACAAATTAGAAGAAATAACATATCCATAATCAGGAGACAAGATTTAGACTAAACTTAAAACCTTTGCTACTCTTTATTTTCTTTCCTTGAAATCAAATACATGAAATGTACAAAAAAAACTCATAAATCACCTAACAGAATAGAACTATCTGCATAAAACATAAATGTTGTTCAATACCATAGAGAAATGCTGGGTGTGTGGTTTTCACAGCCTGAGCAGAGCTCCAAGAACTAGAAATAGAAAACCAACCAACAACCACAAATGAGAAGAAGAAAGAATATGTATAGGAAAGAAGTAATTTCTCGAATTGAATCTAAACATGACACTTGTCCACCCAAAAAACCTTCTCAACAGGTTAAAACCATCTTTCTTATCTTTTCCTCTAACTAAAAATCAAATCCTTTCATATTGGCTCATTAAAATATCTCAAAATGTAATGATGAAAGGATGCAATTGATTCTTGATACTAAAATGAATTCACCATAAAAGTAACAAATCAATTCAATCTTATGACATTGAAAATTCACCGAGAATTGATTCTTTCCACATTCAGATCCTAGCAAGCTTTTAAATCTGCCCCCTAACCAATTCAGGTGCTCAATGGTGAAAACTACTTGTTCTGCCGCCAAAGCCCTAAGTTTTACAAATTGGCCTATAACTTGAACTAGGAAGCACCTGTGCAAAAAAAAAACTCTAGATATGGAAAGTCCAGGTTCTCCCAGTTCCAATGGTATATTGGAGTGCATATCTAGCCTTCAAAAAACCCTTTGAAATCATTTTGAAAATGTCTCCCTTTGTTATAAAACCCAAGTTTGCAACTCACTAAAATTTTAAAATTTCAAATTTTAAAATCATAAAGTTTAGACTTTAGACTAAAAACCCCTTTTTAATTTAAAAGGTCTGACGTGCATTTTTTGAGAGAATATATTAATTTTTTTTTCTTTCAAACTTTTCACATTTGCCCTCTCCTTCAATCCGGGTCAACCCTCTATTTGATCGGTGCCACATGGTGCTTCCTGATTGGTTCAGCTCACTGCCACATCAGCACGCTACATGGATGCCATGTCACACTTGCTACTTCGCTATATTAATTAGTGAGCAAGTTCACCTTAGCAAGAATCGTCAGATCTACCACATGGCATGATCTGGTGCATTCTCGAAATCTGTCTGCCACATCACAACTTGTCTTGGAATTTGTGCCACATGACACCCTATGATTGGTCTAAAATTTGCTCATCACTAACTCATCCCTGCCATGTCAGCATCGCTATCTCGCCATGCTAACTCTCATGCATCTTTCGCTTGGCGAGATAGCGAGGGCTGCTCAATTCACCAAGTGTCGCAATCTCATGCACTGGGTTCCACATCAGCGTTTGTGTATCTTTGCTCAAAATATTCCACTATAGACAATCTGTTAACAGGTGGGCTCCACCAATTAGAGCTTGTGGCTTATAAATCCATCTTTCTTCAGATGTAATACACTTTGAGTAAAGTTATATTTAAAGAACAAAAAGTTCTCCCACCTAAGCCATGTGGGACTAAGCTCCCTACGCCTCGGCTCTCTAGACAACATTTAAGTTGTAAATGGAGGATCTTTTGCAGATTTCTAATTCTTTATTGATGGATTTTTTGAGTCTCCAGCATGGGTTCTTTCCATAGGTGTGGGCATGCTGTCTATTGTGTGGAAAGTTTTTTTTTATGACCAACCTCTGCTCTTTGCTATTGCGGATCTGCTTGAGACATAGGCTATGGCTTCTAACTGTTGTGTGTCCTCCTTCATTGCGTGGGCTATGCCTCCTTCACTTGCTACATGTTCCTTCTCAGAGTGCATTTGGCACGGGCTCTCCCTCTTTACTCGCAGCTTTAATGTCTTTTGTTGCGTGATTGTGAGGTGTTTGTGCTCTACTATGGCTTTTCCAGGCCATTGGCGACCTTTATGCCTTGACTGCAGTCTTTGTTATGAGTAGCTTCCTTTCTATATCGCGTGGAAAATTTAGTGGGAAATTTGCCCCACCTGCACGAGATGTCCCTCCATGCGTAGATCTTAGTATCTATCTCTCTCATACCCCCTTTTCAAAGGCGTGGGACATTTTCACATGTATGCTTCAATTGCTGTAACATCTCCCAACGTCTGCTGTGTACGTGGGTTATTTTTTATATGATTCTTTGTAAATAAATGTGGGTCCTCCTCCTCCAAGCCACGACTGTTTGATGTGGGAGAATAGAGTCTGACTTCCTCTGTTGGTGTGGAGTACTACAGTTTTTGAGCCTCCCCTATCTTTTAAATGCCCAGTGACTTCAAAGTATTTTAGCTGTTTCTTTTTAAATTGCTTTCAAATGCCTTGAAAGGCTTCATCCTTTCCAACAACATAGACTACCATGTGCACATGAAATGAAATTTATTAACGTCTCTTCTTCTTGGCACTTGCAAGACGTAGATTTCCTTGCAGTTTGTGGGTACTTTTCGCTATGATTTGGCATGGAACATTCTGCTTGGAGCTGTGAGCTGCTCCCTTCATGTGGAAAATCTATGCTACTACCCAAAAACTCCTTTGATGATGCTACATAACACCTCAAACGTGAGTTGTCATATACCTCATGATTTTTTACACTAAAATGAATGCTCTTTATTATCCATGCCTTGGACTGTCCTTTTGGGCAATGGCCTGGATTTTCCACATGGGTCTTGTCTCATTTATGCTCAATCCACCATTGATCATGGTTTTATTATAGAAAAAAGCTAGGCATCCTGAGCATCCACTATCAATGATTTGGGTAACACCATATGACTCAAACATTATGAAAGACAAAATCAATAGCAACAACGGTCACAACCCGCACCCAATTGATTTGTCATTAATTTCTTCTTTTTTTTACTGTGAGAAAATCTATTTCCATAGAGCTCAACTTTTTATTTCCATCTTGCCCTTTCCAATCATCATGCCCGGTCTCATGCTTTCACATCTTGTAATAATAAAAGTCTTCTCAAGCATATCCACATACCTATTTTACTCCTTTATAAACTTCAATTTGCATAGAACCTCAATCAGTCTGATGAAATTAGTTGGACCCCAAAGTGGGTCCGACTAAAAAAATTTCTTTTATGAACAATTGATCTGGCAAAGAGATTCATTGACATCCTCAAGCTGATTGGAATCCAATTTGATGACTGAATCATCACTAAAAACTTATTATAATTATTTTCACATCACTATGAAATCACTATCAAGAGGCCTGTTGCCTACCTTTAAAAACTGATTCAAACATCTGTTAGAGACCTGAAACTCTGGATATATCATTTCTCTGACATATGCAGTAGGCCTGCAAGATCTCATTGCATGATGACATCGGGGTCAAAAGATATCGACCTCCGAACATGCCTACTTAAAATCACCTACAGATAAACATGTCAGAATGCAAGAAATTGCGTACGGTTTCAGCCTTGAAAACTAGGCAAACGAGCACTTGAGATTCTGGAAATTGGGGCACTGGTACATTGTCATGAGGAGAAATTTTTTTTGTGTTTTGGGCTCTTGAAGAATCACGAGGTGTATTTGGCGAAGGTCTGAAGCTGGCTATTTGGATTAACAGGATAAGAAACACTGACAAGATAACAATTTTTATAAATGGATTGATCCTAGAAAAGTGTGAAGACGGATTCGTCAAGACATGAAAATTGACACACTTGTAGTATTTTTAGGGTAGAATATAGGGGAACAAACCATTTGATCCTACCAATCATAGGCACAAAGATATGACATCTCGAATAGGGCTCCTGATCAATCTGTAGTTCTGATTACCAGTGAAACTTTAGAAATTGCAAATGGAATCGCGTTTGAAAACTGATCAAATGGATTCGTCATAACCTCAAACTTGGAACACATGAAGTGTCCGACCTCTAGAATATGATGCAAAAGAAATTTTATCATTTGGGTCAACTGGTCAAAATTTATAGTCTGTCAAACAGGGCTTCCCAGAATTATGAACATTTTGCAAATGTGTGAAAACAGTAACTGACCAACTTTGAGGGATTCAAAACCTAATCAAACGAACTCAAAATGACTCAAAATCTGAAACATAGGTTCTTGGGTATGGAAATTAGATACTCTCAAAGCGGCGAGTCCTAAAACATTTCTGGGTGTGAGATATTCATTTTCAAACACAGCCTCCTGTCACTGTTTAACACAAGTGAAAATCCAAATTTGGAACTAGCTCAAAACAAGACTTTGCCAAATAACTCGGAATGAAAATTGATCTTCATGGAACACATAAATAGGCTAAATGGAGGGTGTTAGAAACATTAAACACCTCAGGGGCCCCATAGGTACAACCGGGTACACATGCAATTATGGGCATTCATAGGGCTTGATTTGACTCAAAATTTGAAATGGGGCTAAAAATGAAGCATGCAATTTTTCGTCCCAACAAAATAGTTGAACAAACTATCACTCTTTCTTTGAAATTCTATTCTATTAATGTGCATAACTTTTTCAAAAAGCTAGTATCTATTGCATTAGTTATTCCTTTCCCTCTCTTAATTCAAATCTCATTATCAACACAATGACAACCTGATTCATGGGTTTTGATGGGTTGAATGGAATCAAATCCCAATTGCAAAATTTTACAGATACTTCTCTTTATTTCTATGACATGGAGAATTTTCAAAAAAGAGTGAGGTCTAAATGGATTCATCCCATCACTGAGAATCTTCAAGGATGTGGATTAGTTGAGGTAGCTAGTTTTTTAGTTGTAGTTCAAGACCTAGAGTTGATTTATGAATGTATACACCATTACAACCTAGAGACAAGGCAAATTGTACTACCAGATAACACAGTGTTGATTTTCATTGACAAGCAAACTATGGTGAATTGCCTGCGAGTACTAGAATGAGAGGAATTCTTAGATTTGACCTTTGGAGGAGCCATTTCCAAGTTCTCCTTAGAGAAGATGATCCAGAGGAAAGAATTCATGCAGACATGGTTCCAAAAAGCATGAAGTGCCAAGAGTAAGGTTCCTAAGGCCTTATTTGGGACTAATCTCAAACTAGAGATCATTGATATCTTGGCTCTTCTACATAGACTGAAAGTTGAGGTAGAAGCTTTAAATTTCATTGAGAAATATTTCTTTTTAGTGCAAGTCACCTACTCTGACACCCAATATATTGATTGTGCTCATGAGGTCAAAAAAATTCTGTCCAATGCTCTCCATGCCGAAAAGTTTTACAATACATTCTATTTGTCCTCTTTCCTCGTCTATATGTTGGCCTCATTACAACTATGGCCAAGCCTCCCAAGAGTGGAAAATTTTCCTAATGATGTGAAATTTTATGAGTTTTACCCATGCTTACAATTGGAAAATACCTATGCATAATATTTGAAATTTTATGATGCATTCACTATGAGAATTTGTAGGGAGCTATAGGGATATCCAAAAAGGAAATTTAGTCCTAAAGCCATGGTAGCCATCAACCAATTTGGGAGTTATTTCATCCAATTCTCATCCTTTTCTTATTTTGCGTCTTGCAGCTTTCAATGGTTTCCCCTTGAAGCTACTGAGATATCCCAGTGATATGATCGTGCTGATTGAGATCATGTGGCAAGCTACTCAAGTGAACATGTTGAGTTAGAGTCTTAAGAAGAAAGGGTATTAGTTTCCCATGAAGGTTGAGCCTTTGGTTGTAACACCTATTTGGATGCTAAGAACATATTGAAGGTGTTTGAAATGAAGTATAAATTGGAGATGTATGAAGTCTTGAGGCCCATGTTTGATCCGAATGGGTATGCAAGGAATATTTTGTAAATTGGAAGTGTTATCAAGCAATCACCACCATTGAAGACTACTAGGCTGATTGCAAGAATGAATTTGAGAGTCATGATCATGCCTTTTCCAGACTAATAGTTGATTAGGTGAAAATGTACAAAGTCAATATTGATGTGGAAGTAGTGGAGGATGGTGGTCAGAACATGTATAACAATACGTACCTGACTAAGTTAAGAGGCACTCCAATAAGTTTAAAGCCATATGAAGATTCTAAGGAAGAGCTAGATATAATGATGGCTTGAATCTACAAAAGGACTAGGAAGTGGGTCAAATGGACCATAGTTAGGAGTCAAAGAAAAAGCACAATCGCTCAAGCTTCCCCAATAGTTGCAACGACTTCCTCCTCCTAGGGTGGCACATTAGGTGCAACCTCGGCCATTACCCAAGGGCTAGCACAACCATTAGATGGAGGTGATCAACCTCCCAACAAAAGGAACCCTTAGCTAAGACTTGTTGGGATGGCTCCCTTGTGGTGATCAAAACTCCATCAGAGGTTGAGAAGAAGAAGGCAAAGGAACTAAAAGATGGTGCAGTCACTCTTGCGCTCTCACCTCATAGCAGCCTAGTCCCATTTGTAAGCACTGCACTTCTCCTGCTAAGTAGTCCCCAAGTGCAAGTAGTGGATATGAGAAATGGTGGAAGTAGTGAGAGTGAGTTGACTAAATCTAATGAGGCAACAAAGAAGACATTAGAGGCAGCTAAGGGCCCAAATTCTTCAAAGCTCATTTCACAGGCCCAAAAGAATCCTTTTTCTTTAGCCACAAAGAAACTCACTCCAACCAAGAGGAAGATGTTTAGTATAAGCACTCTTGGGTCTGCCTCCAAGGTGATTAACATAGATTCATGGTTGGAAGATGCCTTAAATAGAGAAATAAAGTTCTGGTCACCAAAATAGAGTTTCTAAGCTCCAAAAACTTGGTGGGTGTGTACACGTGGCCATGGAGGAATACAAGACTACTTAAATGCTGTCAAAGATTTAGCTAGAGATCATTCTAAATGGTTCTTAAGATACACTAATATACATTTTCATAGGCATGAGGAATTGATTCTAATCATTGTTGCTGCCAAGGCCTATAGAGAAAAATCAGAAAAGGGAAAGAAGGTAAAGTGATTCATATTCCACCCCTTTCGTATTTTGATGTAATGATTGTAATGGAAAAATTGGTTCCTTGCCATTTGTCATTTTTGAAGAGATGAATTGATTTAAATTCCTTTGTAATGGTCATCTTAGAATCCTATATGTACTGGATTGAAAGATTAATAAAAGATCGATTAATTTTTGGTGTGAAATACTTGATACTGTAGAGACAATTGAATGGTATTTTGTGTCAATTATTGTCTGTTCCATTATGTTTTGTGTTAATTTTACATTTTCTCTTTCATCTAAATTAAATCAAGGAATGAACAGTGCTTCACTCCCCTATTTTGAGGCAATGAACTAAAGATGATAGTATTGTTATCATAGGTTCAAGAGAAATCCCTTTTGTGTTTTCCTTCAAGTTAGTCTTTCTATTTTGTGGTTAGTTTCCTATTGGTACCAGTTTAGTTTAGTTAGCATGCATTATCAAATCATTATGCCTTGCAGGTTCATGAGATGTGTGAATTCATAGGCTTAGTTAATCTTAAAATACCAATTCTTGCTTGAGTTAGTTCTTGTTTAGGCCTAGCTTGGTTTTTCCTCTTCTATTCTTGGGTTAAGAACACACCCCATTTTAAATTTAGAAACAAACATAATTCATTGCAAATTACTATGCAATAGGGAGTTTTACCTAAGAATTGAGAGGAAATTTAATCTTTTCAAAACAACTTTCCAACTTTTGTAAGCAGATGTAGTTCACAAAATTGGGTGTTTAGGAGTTAAATTAAAAGAACAATATGTTTACCAACACAGTCTTCTACTAAATGAGACAAGCATAGTGAAAAAATCAATCACCTATGCAATGACTACAATTTCATTCCCAACACTACAATAAGAGACCTCCTTAGGAGAAAAAGAAACTATCTTATTGGAACAATAGGTGCATTGGTGGTTGCAACACAAAAACAAGGAAATGTCAACATTCTAGAAATAAAAGGCCATTCTGATGAAGATAAAGCACAAGTAAAAGGAGAAAACTATTATTTCCTCAATTAGGCTTACCACTTTTACAACAACATTCATTTGCACATCTATGCATCCAATATTTACTACTATGCATCTATTTATTTCTGGTAGCTAGAAATCCATCCTAACTTTCTCTAGCACTACACCTTTATAGAAGAAAAACTTTCTCAAAATGAAATTTCAGCAATGCTATTCAGAAATATTGTTGCCAAAACTGATAAAAAAAAACACTTCGAACATAGTTGTCCACATTTATCTGTAAGCTAAATGACAATGTCACATTGGAAGTGTTATGCAAAATAATGCAAAAAATAATAGAGGTATTGTAAAACCAATTTTTAAATTTAAAAAATTTGACTATCAACTAAACACAACAGTTATAATGTATAGATTGCAATAGGTACATGGAATATTAAAGATTGCAAATCCATTTTCTACACCATTTAATGCTTTTTGTCCAAACTGCTAATAAAAATTTGAAGGCTACGAAGTCCTAGATAAAGATACAACTCATGCAATGGATGCAAGTAGGATGTCAACTATGTGCACAAGTTACACCTGAAGACATTGCTTTTTATTGAAAATAAATAGCCAATCCAATACTTCATTGACAACTCATTGATTGATCAATTAATCCCAACACTCCGCAACATCAACTATGACTACTACATGCACAAAAAATCCAAGATTGTACTAACACTAAGAGAGCTTTCCATTGAAGGAACTTTTGCACTTACCCAAGAAAATGAAATCTTACATGTTAACCTAGTGCAAACCTCTCAAATAGGTCAAAAGGTAAGCAAAATTATTAAATCAAGAAATAAATACAAAGACCAATTATTTTGAGAATGTTGAATATGTGAGCAACTATTATATAACATGATTCTTATGCCAATTTTGTAGGATAAAGAATAATAATAATATATGGACTACCCCAGGTCAACAAGTTGTGGAGGAAAATTTCATGAACCTACATTAAACATCTTGCTATATCAATTACATGCTTATAGATATTAGTCTAGTAATAGCTTATCTTAAATATAAGACAAGACTTTCCTACATTGTCTCTAGACAACATAACACTCTTATTTTTAGACATGTTTATTTATGGTTGACATGTAATGTGGTAAGAACATTTTGCTCTCTTTCTCATTATTGTCAACACCATGGTTGCTCAAAATCTATTATCTCTGTCCATTTATAAGTTGTGCAAATTCTTAAAATTATTTGTATACAATTACTACAAATCAATTCCATGTATGATGATAAAAAAATCCATTCTACTAGTTTAAAATGACTATTTTTGAGTGACATCCTCCTTTTCAATTTAATCTACCTCCTCAAAAGAGAAAATTACCATCATACACTGGTATATTTAAGGACGATTAAGGATTTTTGTATGTTTACTTTTGTCATTATGCTTTTCACTCTTTGCAAACTATTTTATTTGCTTTGTTTTGTATATTTGTTGGTTGTGCACTATATGTGCAAAATTGCATATATATAGAAACCCACCATGAATTTGGGTAGTGAAAATACATGTTGTACATGCTTTGCATTGTTCTTAGAGAAAGTAGTCTCTTTTTCTTTTTCTCTGCTCTTGTCGAATCACTGCTTTCTTTTGTGGGAACTTAATAATCAGACTATTCAGTTGAACTTATTGTGTGTACTACAATTATGTTTAAGTTATTCATTGGCACATACTGGCAATAGGGACACTAGAAAACATTATTGACAACTGGGTGTGCACCTACATTGCATTTTTCTAAAACTTTTCAACTATTTTGCTCCAAATCTTCTTTGTGAAAACTATTAAAATCATTGCATTTACTGACAATGGCCATGGTAACTAGTGTGCAGTTCCAAAGTAAACAAGTTTAAATCAATTACATTATATTTCTACAAAATATCTCTGAGATTTGAATTTTCATTATATAGAACTTTGTAATATCAATATATTTCACTTTCCAATCTATTATAAGAAGATGGTGGACTCGGAAATTTAGAAATATTTTATTGCTGTAAACCATAGAACAAATTGACTTAATAAAAATTGGTAGTATTTAAAAATAATCAATGGGTTTGGAAACTGAAATGTAAGTATGAAAGTTCAGGTTTATTCTTTTTCTATTTGTCTATTGACTAGAAAAGAGCAAGATCTGATATAGTACATGTCATTATGTCTTCAAAATTTTGTAAAAAAAGGGTTTAGAGGTTAACAAAGGTATAGGTGATTTGTGAGGTACACATTTCTCCATTCACAGTAGGCATTAATAGTGTAATTTAATACTCATGTCTAGTACATCACATATAAAACATCATCTTTAAAATGTCTAATATTGAAATTAACAAGACATTGTTCTCTAACCTACGCCCAATGTAATTTTGCAGTTTGATAGATGAGTTATACATGATTGAAAAAAGAATAATGTTATAGTTGAGAAAGATGGTAAGAAATTTGTTTTGATTCCTTTGAAGTATGAAGAAATTATCAAAGAAAATAACTTAAGTATTTTTGAGACTTTCAATTTGAAGACAACATAACAAGTAGCTGAGGTTCCTATTGTTAAAAGATACTTATATGATCTTGTGATTAAGAGCAAGGTAAAAGAAAGAAATTTCCCAATAAGATAAAGGCATAACATAGTTATGATTCATTTGATCATTGAAGTTTCAATAGCAATAGGAATGATGAGATTTCTAATGATACAGTTGGTTGTAGTAATAGGTTTGGACAAACTTATGTGCTGATTGATGAAGATGATTTGTGGATTAAGAATGAGCATGGGATTTATTTACTAAATTTATTTAGATGTTCATAAGTCCTTATGGAGCATATTTTTTCACCTTAGGTTTTTGATGTAGGAGAATCCTTGGGTTGTTGGCAATCTTGCATCACCCAAAATACATTTGTTGTTTTCTATTTTATAGTTACTTGTCTGATAGTTTGCATTAAAGAATTCTTTTTTGTTATTTCCTAATTCTTTGGGCTTAGAATCACATGGTGGAAATATCATGGATCATTTTCCTAAGTGCACATAATCCTATGTGAAAATTGGTGGAAGTTATGTTCCATCTTCTATGGTTTTGATTTCCTATGTTCTTCTTGTGATGCTTGATATTCAATTTGGCATAGTCCTATATTTAAGAGTTAGCTTACACACTCTTGGATCTAAGAAGATGGTTGACATGTGGACTGATACCTAAGGTTTCATAATGTTATCTTTTTTATTATGTATTTTGTCATTAATTCATTGAGGGTTAGTCCTATATTATAATGCACATTTCCTATCATTAGAGATTGTGAACTCAAAGTCAACTTGTGTGTCCTTATGGCTATATATGTAATATCCTTGAGTGTTAGGAAGGTATCATGGATGTATTATGGAGTATTATCATTCAAGAGGATACTTATAAGAAGCTTGAACTTTGGCCTGTAATATGGAAGTGTATTTGGTCATAACCAAGAAGGCCTTATAGCTTGACACAGTGTATATTTTATCATGTAAGTTGTCTTATAAATGAGTGGAATGTATAGTGAACATTTGATGTAATTGAAGATCCAATAATAATAGAGTGTTTTCTTGCAATTATATCTTGTGTAATTCTATTTTTTTTAATTTGCTGTGCACTTGGTCATCTTCTTTTGGGACACACCTACCTTGTACTGCACCATTGAAAATCTTTCTTTTATAAGATGAGCTATGACCATATTGAAAATTGACTTCTTTCATTTTCATATCAGCTCACCTTTTTTTCTTAATGATACTTTCCTCAAATTTCCTTCTCACTTGGTCATGTAATTCTTGACTTACATTGGCAAAATCCTCACCATAAACACTCCTTCTCTCCATTTTACCTAGGTTTCTTAGCTCAAACACTCCTCTAGAATGCATACCATACAAGATTTGAAAAGGACTCATACTTTTGCTAGGAGAATCATTTTATGCATATTCAACTTATGAAAGCACTAAGTCCCACTATTTTGGATGCATACTTGCTAAGCTTTGAAATATGTTTCCAAGGCTTCTATTTGACTATTAGTTTGGGGATGGTAATATGAGATGAAAATCAAAGTAGTACTTGATTTCTTTGATAGAGTCTTCCAAAATTTTCCTACAAATTTAGTGTCTCAATTAGAGACAATACTATTTAAATTAATCATTCAATTGTATGATTTCCATTGATGTTACAGAAATGTCACATTGTAACCAAGCTCAAAAGACTATAGTATCAACCAAGCAGAAGTTCAAGAGGCCAAGTTCAGTAATCAAGTTTAAACTAAATTAGGTTGGTCACCAATGAAATCTTGTGTAAATCAATTCAAGTTAGTTACCAAAGGAGTTCAGTGTAAACTGAGTTAGGTTGGTTACCAAAGGAACTCAGTGGTAATCAAGTGACCTAGTTTTAGTTGACACTGAGTTACTGCATAATAGTTTTGGTTATTATTTTGGTTTATGTTAGCCAACTTAGTGGATGTTAATTTCTTATTTTCATAGGTATTCAATCCAACTTGATCTTGTATCCCATATATATAAAAGGTCAAGTTATGGATTGAGATATACAAGCTGTTGAAGAAGATAAGATGCAAATAAAGAAGGATTTCTAATAAGGGTAGAATATCCAAGGAGCTACGAAGAACATTCTGATCAAGAAGGATCTAGAGGATAGAACACAACATAGATTTGAATCTATAAATTAGTTTCTTCATCAATTAGGTCAATCATTGTTACTCTCTATAAATTGTAGTAGTGAAAAAATCTCTTAACATAGTTGACTTAACAGTCATTTTGTGGAGGAGACCACAGAGATGGATACCACATAGTTGACTTAACAGTCATTTTGTAGCAATGAATAAGAATTCCATTAAGGAAACCACATAGATGGATACTACTAATGCCTCTTGTGTTCTAGAATCTCAGGATGGGCCTTTTGTGGAGCAGCTGAGACATTCATAGGAATCCAAATTTAGCACAAACAAAGGGGTCTCCCCTATAACAGTCAACCGATTCCTTGAAAGGTTCTTAGCCACCACTCCTGGCCACCTTTCTTGGTTGGAGGCTCTGTTTGATAGCTGCAAGGAAGCCGATGAAGATCCATGGAATTAATCAAGAATAAGGAAAAGAAAAATAGCAAGGACCCTTCTACGATCTCATCTGCAACCACTAGAAGCATGGTGAAAGCTGATATTGGAAGCAAATCTGGTACCCCAAGAAGGAAAAATAAGAATCAAATTAGAGAGGAAGAAACAAGTAGGAATATTCTGGATGAGACCTAAGGAACCATCCAAGAATCTTGTAGCCAAAATAAAGAATGAAGATCATTTCCTTGAATATTTTTAGAAAAAACAAGAAATTGTTAGGAATATGATTAGGGATCATAGGCCAAATTTATTTTTAATAAATGAAACTAAAATGAAGAAGGATAAATTTGACAAGATTTCCTTTGGTAAAGGAATGAGAAAGACGACCACTAACTCGGATGGAGCCTCGGGTGATCTGTTAATAATATGGAAGGAAGTCTTTGAAGCTAACATCATCTTTGATTAAGGTAATATTTTGCTTATGAATTTTTTTAATCCTAGGGATCAAGGTAGATGGTTTCTTTCGAACCTCTATGCTCCCAATACTAAGAATAGTAGAAGAATTTTTTTGAAAAGAATTTTTTATTTGGTTTCCCAGATGGGTGATTCCAAGGGCATTGTTATGGGGGATTTCAATACCTCTCTCTTGGATTCTAAGAATTTAGGAGGGTTACCGCCTGATGTGGATAGCAGGCAACACTTGGCTGACTTGATAAGGGATTTTTCCCTTCTAGATGTTTATCTCAAGGGATGCAAATATACTTGGTCTAATAGGAGAATTGTTCAGGAGTGCATCCAGGTGAGATTGGATAGAGCCCTTATTACTTTGGATTAGATGAATCAATTTCATTGCAAGCTTTTGTCTATTTTGAGGCTTGGATCAGACCATTCCCTTATCTCTCTTATTCTTGATAGAGTTAATAGAAAGAAGGCTTTTCCATTTACATTTGAGAAGATGTGGTCGGTGCACCCTAGCCTGTAATGCAAAATCAAGGAGTGGTGGGGTATTGAGGTTAATGGCATAGCCATGTACAAGGTTGCTAAGAAACTCAAATTCATTAAGTCAGATATTTGAAAATGGAACAAATTGGACTTTGGCAATATATTCCATGATAAAGAGAGGATTTTGGAGGAACTTGTTCAGGTGCAAGAAGAGATCCAAACCTAGGGTTATGATGATATTAAGATTAATACTAAGAAGGAAATCCTTGTTGATCTTCACAACATAGTGGGTAAAAAGGAAATTTTTTAGAGGTAGAGGTCTAGGTCGGTCTGGCTCAAGGGGACAAAAACTCTAGATTCTTCCACATACCCACTATGAAACACAGGGTTGCCAACAAAATTTGTAAGATTAAAAAAAGAAATGACACTATCAAGGAAGATAATGATAGTGAAGGAGGGTATCAGGTAATTCTCTTCTATCCTTACTAAAGATCTTAACTTGGATGTAGAGAACCAAGATGTTATTCTTAACTCCATTCCTAGTGTTATTAGTGATGCTCAGAATCAAGCCTTAGTCTCTATCCCAAAGCTTGAAGAAATTAAAGAGGAAATTTTTGCTTTGCCAATTGAGAAGGCCCTTGGACCTGATGGTTTCCCTACCTTTTTCTTCTAGATGTTTTGGGAAATTATTCAATTTGATCTTGTCAAAGTTCTTTAGGACTTTTCTTGTGCTAGGAACCTACTAAAAGAAATCAATGCCACTTTTTTGGTTCTGATCCCTAAAGTCATTGGTGCTGATTCTTTTGGCTCTTTCAAACCAATTAGCCTTTGCAATTCTTTCTACAAGATCTTTGTGAAAATCTTAACCAATATAATTATCAAATTACTCCCAGAGACTATTGTGCCTTAATAATTAGGTCTTGTCCCTGGCAGACAAATTCTGAACTCCATCATTGAGGTTAATGAAGTTATTCATTCCCTTGAAGTTGGAAAATGAGAGGCTTTTCTACTCAAGCTTGATTTTTCTAAGGCCTATGACAAGGTGGATTGGGGTTTTTTGGACAGAATCCTTGAAGCTTTTGGTTTCAATGCAAGAGTGAGAATGATTATCTCCCAATTAGTTTCCACCCCTTCCTTTGTGGTTATGGTTAATGGGATCTCCTTTGACTTCTTCAAATCCTCTAGGGGTCTTTGTCAGGGTGATCCTCTATCCCTTATCCTCTTCATCATCCTGGTTGAAGTTCATTCTAAAAGGAGCAGAGGGGATTTGGTGGGCCTAAAACCTTCTTTTGGTCCCTTGGTTTTCACTCACCAAAAATTCATGGATGATGCCATTTTGGGAGATGAGGCCTTAGTGAGAGAAGCTAGGTCAATGAATTGCATCCTCGATACTTACTCTAAGGCCTTTGGGTAGTTCATCAAATGGGACAAGAATTTAGTGTTCTTCTTCAATGCCCCTTTAGACAAACAGAAAAAAATTGCTGGCATTTTGGGCTATTATATTGGGGCCCTCCCTTCCATCTATTTAGGCCTCTCCTTGGGGATTAAATGTCTTGATAGCTTCTAGGACAATCTAATTGATGGATTCAATAGGAAGTTGGCAGGATGGAAAGGCATCACTCTGAGTTAGGCTAGCAAAGTGTTGCTGATCAAGTCCACTTTGTAGAACTTATCCACTTATGCTCTTAGCCTCTTCTCTATCCATTCTAAGGTGGTTGATCATCTGGAAGCTATTTAGAGGAATTTCATGTGGTTAGGCACTGATGAAAACAAGAAATACCCTCTGGTGGCTTGGGACAACATCTACAAATCTAAGAAGAAAGGGGGTCTAGGGATTAGAAAGCTAAAACAATTCAACTGTGCTCTTCAAGTGAAACAAATTTGGAGACTCATTAATACCAATGGTGAATGGAGAGATATTTTGAAGTTAAAATATTTTGCAAATCTCAATCTCAAATAGTTCATCAGCAGGGATCTAGACCCTAGAGTCTCTAATATCTGGAATGGCCTTTTGAGGACACTAGTACATTTGGGCCCACTTTTTGACCTTTATTGGTCAAAATTTTGACCCAAATTTCAACCAACATTAGACTAAACTAAACTAGCCCATTGGTAAAAAATTTTTAGGTCAAAATTTTGACCAATCTCTGGTTGGTCAAAATTTTGACCGATCTATTGGTTGAAAATTATCCAGAGCCATGGCTCAAGATAAACCAGGAAGTGGTCTAAATTTTGACCAATGAAGGTAGAAATTTTGACCAATAGAAGTGGAAACTTTCGACCAATAATGGTCAAAATTTCAATCAATTAAAGTGGAAACTTTCGACCAATAAAGGTAGAAATTTTGACCAATGGAAGTGGAAACTTGCAACAAATAAAGGTGGAACTTTCAACCAATTTATGTGGAAAGTTTCAACCAATAAACGTAGAAATTTTGACCAATTGAAGAGAAAAATTTCGACAAATAAAGGTAGAAATTTTGACCATGGCTACAAGAAAATTTTGACTAGAGAAGGTAGAAAATTTGACCAATGAAGGTAGAAAGTTATGATCAATGAAGGGGAGAGTTACGACCATTGAAGGTAGAAATTTTGACCAACGCTGTATGTTTAAGTTCTCATTGTCCTTGTGGACATGCAGACAAAATTAACAATATCAGATTCCCACAATCCATTTGTAATGCAGGTTTGTTTTGGATTTGATTGTGTGCATTTTTTAGCATCATCATTTCAAATCACTCTCTATAATCCATCATCAACTAGATAAGAGAGTGCAGGATGCATGCAAAATGTCATATCATATGCAAGGCATGTGAATTGTTTTATAGAATGCCTGAAATACTCCCTATGTTGACATAAAAAAATTTATTTATTTTTGAGAATAAAAATCCCCGCAACTATAATGAAATATGAATCTACAACTTTCATAATATAAAGATGATATGCAACAAAAATAGATATATTACAAATTGGTGCTAAAAAACTTAAACCATAAAATTGTTTTGTAGTACCTGAAGGATACAATGTTGATGTAGCTTCAGAAAGATTGTCTAAAGGACATGATATGCTCGAGCTGAAGGAGCTTTGAGATTTATTACTATAGTCAGGAATGGGCTCATCTTCAATCTTCTGAAGATTGAAGATGAGCCCATTCCTGAGTGTAGTAATGAATCTCAAAGCTCCTTCAATCTCATCTATGAAGCATATTAAAAGCTAATAGAGCATCTTTGTTAGCTGATCTCCCTTGCGAGCTCAACTGAAAGAGAATTCCTAATTGAAGAATGCCAAAGATAGTCACGATGTGCCTATTAGCTGAAGATAGTCATGATGTGCCTATTGTTAATAGGCACATCGTGACTATCTTCAATATTCTCCTATGGCTCTTATGGTTCTAATCTTATAAAATGAGGCTTCATCTTCTTTTTTTGAGCATAAGGCTGATGCGGCCTTGTAATAAGAAATAAATGGGTTTTAAATGGATTATGTACAACACAAAGAAAACCAAAATGTAATAGCAAATTTTAATAGAGAAATGAACTATATAAACTTATAAAGCTCATAATAATAATAGGCCATAAACAAGAGCTAAATTATGAGTAGACAAAGTTTGGACACATGAAGCATACTTGATTGATCAAAACCAAATCACCGCCAAGCCTTTTAATCACTCCTTAACAAAACTTTCTCTATCACCATGTTTGTAGTACGGTTTCTATTTATTTTTGGATCTAACATTAATATGGCATATCCATCCAAAAATTTCTCCACAGCCTAAAATATTTATACATGAATAGATCAAAAACTCAAAATCCGTCATGAGAAATAGAGCTCCAACACTACTAGTTTATACATCTGTATTTAGAGGCAAGATAAATTCAATTGAATATTCAAGATCAAACAAGTTCTTCAAAATATGAAATTTGAAATAAAACTATAATTTGAAAAATATTCAACAATATTACACATTGAAATCCTAATTATTTTGTTACCAAATTGCAAATCTCTCTTAATTCCTTGACTAAAAATTCATAGCGAAAAGTTAACAATGTATAAAATGATTAGAGCATATAACAAACCGTGCTTGATGCAATCAAAAGTAAAGATCATGGTAACTTACCCTTCTCCCCTATCCATATCTCCTCATCACTCCCTCATCCCCACTTTCCTACTCTTCCTCTCCCCCTCTCATCTCTCACCCTCCCCACTTCCTTCCTTCCCCTCTCACACCCTCCCTCCCTCTCTCACCATCCCTCCCTTCTCCCTTGCTCCATGTCTTGTTTTCACTCTCTCTCCTCATCTTCCTCTTGCTGTCCTACTTGGCCTAATTTGCAATTAAGTCTCCAGTGACCATTTTTTTTTCATCCTAGATGTCCCAAAAGACTCTCATAATCACATATTCTGATACCTAGTTGGCTATATTTCAACATATTTCAAAATTAGATATTTGTGTTTTGGACCAACTATCCCCAATAGATGTCTGTCACTGGTTTTTGGCCTATTTGACCTCACTTTTACAGAATAAGTGTGTGAGATATGTGGCTTCTGGCCCTCAAGCTTTCAACAATGTTGTTGTTTAACCCCAATCAAAAGTAACTACTTTCTCAACTTCTAATTGCTCATGGCGTATATTTTTTGGACATGAAGTTCCATCATGGTCATTTGTGAGGTGAAAATTGCACATATTATTCTTAATAGGAAGTTCAATTTGGAGCTTGTGCCATGTAGGAGGAATTGAACTACTTTCTTGTATTTCCTATGCCTTGATTCCAGTATTTGCATGGATTATCCTTGAAAGGTGTTGTAGCTTTAGGAAATTGTCACTTCACAATTATCACATCATCTACTAACCTTTGTATCAGAGAGTAGTGTTTGAAGTGGATGCTTGTGCATTTGGGACTTCATGCACCTTCCTTTTCCACTTCCTCGCTATGATAAAATCATCTTCAAGTTCAATAGCTTATCTTTATGCAATAGTGAAGTCTGCCTCTCTACCTCTCCTAAGGTGAAAGTTAATTTCATGTGGCATTGAGTTCAAAAAGAAACCCTTCTTGTTTTCATCATTTGGCCTCGAAGCCACACGCATTTGGTGCAATTTTTTGTTGAACTTGGGGATAATTTCTTGCATGTCCCTAATAGAGGTGCCACATGGTTGAAATAGGTTATAACAGACTAACAGTTATACATTCCAAAACTCCATAAGTGGGCCAAAACAATTCTGAGAAATAATAATTGCATGCTGCAGGGGCTTGCACTAGATTGATTGCATATGTACACAGGTATGCCAACCAAGACATATAGTAAACATGGTATAAAATGATATATTGTAGCTTTTCATTCTACCTGAGCATGCACAATCAAAATCCTTTCCTATCGCATTAATAGTAGAACATAAGGATTCATATCCATTACAACACTAACTCACAGTTTTAATGCAAAATGAATTGGCCCTGGTGCTAGCAACTTAGAAGTGATCTGAATTGACCACTTTGGTTTGCTTCCAAAATTCAATGTTCATAATATTATGCAAATCACACGTCAGGCTTGATGGATGCCATATTTTCAGTGTATTTACAAGACTAGTGGTCCCCTTTATTTCTTTCATTTTCATATGAAACTAACAATAGAATTGAGTTTGAGCTACAGAGTCCAACAAGAATGATTATTTCGTGTAATATACTACCCCAAAATCTTTTCCCAAATTTTTTTTTTTTTACAAGTTTAATACATTTCTTCAAACAGTTTACTTCCAGTTGGACTAAATTTGTTTTCAACTTGTTTTAAAGAAATAACATAATTAACATCACAATATTAACTTATGCATTCAAGATATTGATAGCAATTTCATTGTTTAACTAATATTGTTGAAAAATGTATGCAACATAAATCATTCAAAAACTATGTATTGTTGATGTAAGTAGGACTAAATTCATTTTCAACTTGTTTTAAAGGAATAACATTATTAACAACATAATATTAACCTATACTGATGGCAATTCCATTGTTTAACTAATATTATTGACAAATATATGCAACATATATCTTTCAAAAACTGTGTTCTTGATGTAAATTGATAGACCTAGGAATCTCATAAATAGTTAATGATACAAACCTATGAGGCTATATACATCCTTACACTAGACATGAGAAAGCAATGAAGGATATAACATTCTCATAGTTATGCAATTTCCAGGTATGTTATCAATGACGAGTGCTTTACCATTTTAGAAGGCACACCAATCTTCTAATACCCAACAACATGAAGTGGCTATTAATAACAAGAGCCTTTGTTACTTCCAATGGAATACATATTAAGAAAATGTCAAAATCAGAGTACGCTGTAAAGAAATAATATTCAAGATGTTTGCAAATGGATGTACACAATAAGACAACATATTTCTATTGGAAATGATTGAAAAGATCATGAATGAAGAATAATGGAACTGGTAAAGAATGTTTTCAATCATTGTTTTGTCATTGATGTCAAACTTGCTACTTGCAGGAATGATATTTGCTTAAGTGATCCAAGCACTATCAATTGGTTGATTGAAAAGGAGGTTGCAATCAATAAGATGTAACTAGGGCACCTAGAGGAAAGTTAAAGTTATGATGTTGTAAAGAAGTATAAGGATCAGCTAAGCCATTGATGAAATAGTGTACTGATGACATACTCTAAGAAGTTGGACATAGTAAGACACATCAAAGATGTAAGGTTTAACTAAGTCATTTGTAAAGCCTAACTAAGTTCATTGGAGAGAGCCGAGCAAGCTAGTTAGAGTCGAGAAAATTCTCAGTTAAAGCTAAGCAAGTTCAACTTTAGTGTGTGCTGAGCAATCCTTTAGGTGTCGAGTAACACAAAATCCTTCAAGTGCCGAGTAACACTAAATCCTTCAGGTGTCGAGTAACATAGAATTGGTTAGGTGCCAAGCATAAAAAAAAAAAGGTAATGGATGTCGAGTAAGTCTTCAAGTGCCGAGCAAAGAAAAATTGCTATAGGTGCTGAGTACTAGTAAAATAACAATAGAAGCCCAGTAACATAAAAGGAACCAAGCATCAGTAAACCAATGATGCTGAGTTGCTGCATTATTTCTTAAGTCAAAGATTCACCAGATCAATGATGATAATTTTGTTACATCAAATTTTGTGAATTAGTTGGATGATAATGATGATGAGTAGATGTCACAGAATTCTATGTAAACCATGCAAACCAATTCAAGGCGAATGCTGGTGGACTTATCATGAAGTTTCTAGAAGAAGAAATTTGGAGGGAAAAAAACACCGTTTTCTCAAGATCAAATCAAGATTTGAGCAGGAAATGAAGAACAAAACTTCTTTATAAGGAGTTACAGGTCAGAGATCAAGTGCCCATGTGTGAGAGGGAGTTGGTCATAAGTGTGGTTGTGCAAAGAAGCCAAGAGGAGTAAGAATAGAGCACCAAGACTCTGAATTGATCAAGTGACCATAGAGTGCATTAGCATAATGAGTGGAAGAACTCAAGGAGAAAGATCTTGAAGGGTGAACAAGCTGTCTACACTGCAAGGAAGAAAAGCCAAGCAAAGAAAAGAACTGAAGAGTGATCTAAAATCTGCATAGTTAGGGTTGCAATATTTATCAGGTCAAAACCCTTCTAATACTCTCTTACCATTGTATTAGATATTGAAATCCTACATTGCTAGGTTAGCTTAATAGCTAGGTGGATAAGCCTTAGGAAAAGGATAAAGAGATCCCCAGGAGAAGGATAAAGAGATCCTTAGGAGAAGGATAAGAGATCCTTAGGAGGAGGATAGGAGATCCTTAGAGAGGGATGAAAGATTCTTTTGAGAAGGTGACTATAAATCCCATGGACTTGGGTGAGCCTAATAGCTCTATGTAAATCCTTTAACAGGGTGGCATTCTAAGTTGAATGTTCTTAAGTCCTCTAATAGGGCACACTCCTAACAGGGTGTAGAAATCCCTTAACAGGGTTACATTTAACAATGTGTTGTAGCCTTTAATAGGGCAGACCATCAAAAGTGGTTGAAATCAATTGTGCAGTTATTTTGTGGTTATCATCCCCACCCTAGTTTTACCTTCTTATTCCTGGAGGGTTTCTGGGTCACCAAAATCCTTAGTGTTATGGTGTGATGCATGTTATCCTTTCATGGTTGTTTAATGTTTAATTGCATGCATGGTAATTTCAGTTATGTGCCATTAAGGATTAGAAGAAAAAGTTATATTGGATATTATTGGACCTTGAATAACTGATTCAACCCCCCTCTTAGTTATTCTAAAGAATTCTAACAATTTCTTGACTGCTAGTACATGCGAAACAATGATTCCTCTAGTAAGAAAATATTTGGGGATTACATAATATGAAGGGTTGAAGACAAAGGCTATCTATTGATTCAATTGTGCAACCACCCAACATACAAATTTTATAACAAAACCTACTAATTCAATTGTGCAACCACCCAACATACAAATTTTATGATAGAGACATAATATTAAAGTGTCTTAAGGTGGTAATGATATAATATATAGTTTGTAGCATGAGATATGACTACTTTGTGAATTTGAGATTACTAAATAGTGATAGAAAAAGTAGTTAAAATAAAGATTTGTGACAACAATATTATAGTTCAAATATAAGACAAAACTAGAAGAGCCAAATATCAAAAAATGAAAAAAATAAGAATAAGACAAATTTCATTGTCTTATCCACAAAAAAAAACAATGAATATTTCTTTGAAAAGTCATGTAAGATGAAAATGAATATATTATATAGAGCTAATTGTGGTATAGAGTGAATAAGCTATTGGCAAGAGACAAAAAGAGCCAGGATGAAAGTCTCATGATTTATACAGTGTTCAATATATCTGGAGTATGCAACAACAATGTCAGATACTCTTTGTGAGTCTCCAATCAGCATTGAGTCTTCAATGATATTTTGATACATGAGTTTTATAACTGTTGGTAAATAGTTTGTTCTCCTATTCAATTATAAGGATGTATATAGTTGTTGATGTAAATTGATTAAGAAGACAATTTTAAGTTTTAATTTTTTTAAGTCAAAACTTGTGAGGCTATAGGGTTTTTTTCCCTAAGGTTTAAATGTGAACTCACATTCCAAACTTTCAAATGGGAGAAATAGAAAAACAACGAACATAACAAATAATCCTTAAGTATAAATGGAATAAACCAATTGGTATCATGAAGAGATGCCATCTGCTTATGGAATAAACCAATTGGTATCATGAAGAGATGCCATCTCTTAAAGACATGTCAAAAGATCCATAGGAACATATAATCGGCCACCACCTGTAGGTGAAGCAAGGAAAGCATGCAATATGTTAAAGGAATCAACATCATTTAGAGCCTTTGGAGGGAAGTAAACTAGTTACCAACATTAGATGTTCCTACTCCAACTTCTAGCTGTTACAAAGGTCTTAATTTTAGCTACTTGTTGTTGAAATGAACGAATAATTTTAGGGTTAAGGATTGTTGGAAGAGCCTCTAAACCAATGAGTAATATCAGAATAGAGTATAATAATTTCAAATAGTTATGGGCAATTTTTGAAGTGTAAAACACTTATTCCCATTTGGACATACTCTTCTTACATTGCCTCACATCCAGATTGAATATACAACCATATCTGATCATTATTGGTGATATTCTATGACCATCAGTCCCTATAGAAACTATTGGGGAAAAATTCAAATATAATGTTCATTAAATGTTCAATGAAACACCAACATTCCCATGTGACAAAATTTGTACAATCTACCAGCATTATTGTCAATATATCCAGTCCACTTAATAGTAGCTAGTACTCTATGTTCAATCTATTTCCTGACTTGTAAATAAAAGCTCTAAAACATGCCAATTGTTTGATGCAATGATTGCATATCCATTTAAGTGTTTATGAAATTAATGATGCAAATTATTTGAAAAAAATTCTTAGTCATTAGACTTGGAAAGGGAAAAAGGAGAAATTGGTTAGCAAAGTAGGGCTGTTCATTACAATTTCATTACGTCTATTACTCAACTAATAAATTACCATTTACTTACTAATGTAAAATAATATTCATACTTCCAGAAACTAATTGTATACTATTGAAAAAGATATCAATAACAAAATTCCTAGATAATGGAGAAAAAAAGTGTCTCTTGCTTTGGTAATTTAATTTTGAGCACTAGAAAATATGATGCTTCATTCCCAATAGTCAAGTATGAAGTTATATATCAATTATAATCCAGAGCTAAAACTAAGGAACTGGGCTTAGCTACTTACTTGTTCAGAGCCCAAAACTAGGGTTTATGGACAGAAATCCAAAGTTCATGAAATCTGCACAACATAAAAGTGAGATATTAGTAAAAGACATATAATGTAATATCAAATAAATCACAAAGATGATCTAGCGACAACTCACAAAAATATCAAATAAATCACAAAGATGACCCTAAGTATGATAGATAGGTTACATTAAGTTTATCTGTGAATCAACATTGAGTCAGGAAAAGTCAATACAAATATTGATGTCAGATACAGTAACCATGGAGGCTTGCTTTTACAGCTATACAAGTTTCATCAAGTAAAACACAATTGCCTTGAATGTTGAGAGAATATTTTTTGACTCTTGTGCTGTAGTCCACTCATGCTCTTTAATCATTTCACATACCAACATGAGGTGAATTGGATATCAGGGAAAAACTAAATAAAAAGAATCATTTGAACAAAAGTCAAGGCAAATCATAGTTTTCAGTAAATTTGTATACAACTGCACAGTTGTTTTGACTAGCAAAGCTAGTATTGAAGAATTCCTTTTGATGGATTGTGAACTAAATTATTTGTAAGTAAATTATATTCTTACATTCCTATTTTTTTTAATAGAAAAAGATGTGGTAATATCCCTAATGTTCATTGTTTAATGTCAGGTGTGCCTTTTCATCAAATTATGGCAAGCAATAGAAATACTAATAATATGTTGACAAAAAGTTAGATTCATACACATTCTAAAAAGACTTGCACTGGGGTTACAAGGCTAATGGATCACATTATATCAAGCATATCATGCTCATCCATAATTTGAAAATGTACCACCAACATCATTAAGTATAAACCATTGTACTTTTGAGCCTAGGAAGAAAACTGGATCCCCTGGTTAGTTAATGAGCATTCTAAAAGCATGTTACCAATATCACTATAGGAAAATCATTGTACAACATAATTAAAGATAAATACACAACCAACTCTGTATCTTGCCAGGTAACTATAATACCTGCATGTGATTTAGACAACATGGAAGTGTTCAAGCTCAAAAGGCTAATAGATGAAATATATCTAGGGTATTCTTTTAACCTCTTCATTTTGTATAAAGTCAAAAGCTCAGTTAACAAGTACTACAAAAAAAAAAAAAAAAAGAGTTTGAACATTTCACCATCCAAACCTTTTATAAGCTTTTGTTTACATCAAAAAATCATTTAGAGGCCTCTGCGCAGATGCTGAGCTTGTTTCTAGGTTCAATAATCATTTGAAATTTCAAACTTACATAAGCTAGCAGAAAATACTAGATACAATGCAATGCATAAGGATGTATATTATTTATGATTCAGGCCCATTATTATGAAATATAAAAGAGATTTCATATGTAATGGCCTTCTATTTTTTTTTCTTAACACAGAAGATTCTATGACATATTCTCCTTGCTTCTGTATAGCCTCTTGGCATAACAAATATCCTTTTCCAAATCCATGTTATCATAACACTGAGTTCAACTTTTGGAGGTGGCATACTCGAGCTTTGTGATGCATTCACTTTTGCAACAACAAGAGGGTTTTTCAAGGACACTCAACTATGATGTATATATACACCAAATGCCTACCCCCATAATAAAATGAGTAAGTCATTGAGTTTTATACTCAAATTTTCTTTGGTGAGGATATTTAAAGCTTAGAAATGTTTATCAGGCATCAATGGATAAAGTATATCATTGAGAATGAAAGGTTCCCTATTGATCTAATATTATTTATACATATCTATATTTCTTCTTTCCAATTGTGATCACTTTCGAATAGATCTCTTTTCCATCCATGAGGTCTGATTAGAAAACCTTCCAAAACCCAAAAAATGGCTCTAAGTGGGGACAAATTTTTCTTGAAAAAGGTAGAAGACTCCAAAATATTAGCAAGGACCAGGGTTAAATCCATTGGGCATACAATTCAATAATGTGAGTGCAGGGAGTTGCTGAGAATGTGGGCAATGAGTGAAAACTAAACAAGCCAAAACTTTCTATAGCCTAAAAAAGAACATAATCTTATATACAATTATGTACATGGGAATGAACCCCTTACCTCAAGAAAGTTCCAACAAAGATCATCTAAATCCAATAGTAGATTAAACAATTACACAAAATAGATAATATCATTATCCAAAACATAGATCCGAAAATAGATTCCAGAGGAGAGAAAATTAATGAGATTACAACAAATAGAAATATGAGAAATTATAATGAGATTAAAAGAAACAACAGAAGAGATGAAACCAAAGGGAAGTAAAAAGATTCATTGTTAGACGAACGACTTAATAAGGAGATATTAGCTTATTCATAATAGAAGGATTCATTATCACAAGGAGAAGGCACAACGACAAGTCTCATATACACAAGAATTAATGAGACCATGAAAAAAGATGGAATTCATTCTTTAGACACAACAAAATAAAAGATTTAGATAAAAATATGTGAAAAGAAACAGAAAGTTTCATCCAATTCTCAAGAAAAGAGGGATTTAGGAAAATAATTAGAGTCTGAAAATCAAGAAAGGAGGCATTTAGGAAAATAATTAGTCCCTTCAAATAGAGTGTTGAAATTGGTGATATTAGAATGTATTTCATAAATTCATGTTATGGGCAGCAATAGTTGTGGATCATTTTAGACCTACCACATGCAAAGTGTCCATTTTATGTTAGTTTGAGCTTCACTTGGTTTCAAGAATACTATAATATTCTCTACTTAACAAGGCCAACCACGTGAAGGTGGAAGCTCATCTGGCCTCACTCCCCTCCCCCTAACATCAATCTAAATTTCCCATTATCATCTAATTACATACTTCATTCATCCATTTATGAACTATAACATTCAATCAACACAATCACATAACATTCATTAATATGATATAAAATTCATTAATACACAATACTAAACTAGACTTCATTAACACATAACAATATTCATTAACATAAAATAAAAATTAGTATTAATACACATCATTCATACATAATTACTTAAAACAAAGTTCTTTCATTATCCAACAAGGTTTATCAAAGAAGATTTTTAAAACATCATTTCTTCTTTTTGTTTTTCTAAGCTCTCTTAGGAAAAGAACTCATAGGAGCATCCATATTTGCATCATTCTCCTCCTCTTCTGGCACATGCAATGTCAAATTATGATGGCTCCTTCTCTTTGGAGGAGCAGGAGGCTACTGCACTAAAGGGGGCTCTGTTGCAAGAAGAAGTGAATGGGATAAATTGGCATACTCTTTTTCTTTTTTGAACTATTACAAGTCTATAATTAAGTACTAGTACAACATAACATGCATTTTTCTTACCTAACAATGCCACATCATGTACATTAACATTTTGATCCACCGCCATGCCAACATGTTGAACACTTGGAACATGCTCCGCTCCTTCAGCATGATGTTCAACATGCTCTGAAAATTTCAAAAAAAGGATACACGTCAAATTGCAATTGAAGATGTTAAATTGTATTCATAATTGTATAATTAATTTCCAATAGCAAATTAATACCTCTACCACTATAATGCACATCATTGGCTTCGTCACGAGTAGGTTCTGTGGTAGAATATGAAGGCTGCAGTAAAATGTTATGCACATTGTTATGCAGTCAATTTACATTCAAAACTAATACCAAAAAAGAATCTTCTCAACTATTCAATTTCATTTACTTTTCATTTGACCAAATTACCTATGAGATATCATTTGGTGCACTAGATTTTTGGGCAAGGCTTACAAATTCTTCATGTAGGTGTGCAACCATGACTTTATAGCCTTCCTTCAAGGCAATTTTTCTATCTTCATCAGTGACCTCCAAATTGAATTCTATGCCCTGTATTTTTTGCGTAATATCATCAGTTTTCCATGTATGGTTTTATTAATTTTTTTTTTCAACATTATATTAAAATAAAATATATGACATTTCAGTGCTTCTACTTACAAGTTGAGACTGGAGATTCATATAGCTACTAGAGCCAAGTTTGTGTCGGAAAAACTTTTCTAGTCTCACTTTTGTAGCCATGGATGTGTCCTACAATCTATGAACAATTTCAAACATCTTAGATTATATATTTACAAATATCAATAATTAGTGCATGATTACAATGTACTTAATGCTATCATGACATACCTTTTTTTGCCCTGTGCTGCTTCATTTACTCCCTATGCTGCTTCATTTACTCTATCTTTACATAGCCTTTTCTCCTTTGCATCTTCTATTATTTCATTCCACTCCATCAATGGAATCATAGGAGGATGGTCATACTTTGGGCTATGCTTAAGAGCCCTTCTATATTGATCACTCATAGTCTTTATATGCTTTGCTGCTCTTTTGAGAAGTAGGCCAGTGTCAAAAAAGTTTTTTCCAAATTTCTCCTCAAAAGATGCAATGAGCTGATTTTTTAATTCCACAGATTGTAGATTCCACCTTTTTAAAAACAAATAGATTGTTAGATCAATAACTTTACTATATTACAATAAATGGAAGAAAAGAAAAATTATGTAGCAATGATATGAAACTACGTACCTTTTATGTATGGTGGGTCCAATAGTCTTAATGTCATATGAAAAAGATGTTTAAAGAAAGAATTATTACCTACAAAAGCATAAAGGATTTATCAATCCAAAACGAGTAATGTAAAAGTAAACTAAATTTACTCTTTAAATAATAACAATTTTAAAGCACCTGGAAGCCTTTGTTCTTTTAACGGAAACATAGTTTTCTTATTCAACAAAAATGTCAAATGATATGAACCAGTACTAGTCACATGGATTGCTCTAGGAAATGGATAAGCTTCAATAGTACTACTCTCTGTTGGTAACTCTTATGCACATATGGTAACATGTATATCAAACTCTAGGACCATGTAACATATGGTAACTCTTATGCACATGTACACAAATACATGATAAGATATGTAGCATAATAATACGTGCATGTCAAATCGTAGTACAATATACCATATTTTAATATAGTAATTTTACACACATAAGAATATAAAGCTACACTTGACTGAAAACATAAGAATATAAATGCACTTGATTGAACACTTAGGGAAAGTGAACCCACCTCTAACATTCATAGACCATTCATAAAAAATGAATACTGACAATTAGCTAACACTACAATTCACTCCACAAATGCACTTAACATAAAAACTATGTCTACTATCAAAAATAGGCAAATTCAGTTGCAAATCAAACAAATCAACTTGGCCTTCAATGATGATCAAGGTACACAAATATAGATAAACAAGACCAACTAGTTCAAGTATGCAATAACACACTTGCATCTTAGAGAACTATGGCTGCCACAATAATCAAATCAAAGGGTTAGAGTTACGATATAATCATATTTAACCCTATAACAAAGTAGAAAAGGGTTAGTTTAAAAGAGGAACATATGTTATGACACTAAATTAAGTAAAAATAGTTAAGTACCATGTAGTCTTGTCAAAAAATATGTAGGATTTTATTAGAGTTCTCTAGGTTCTAAAAACATGAGATGTTTTGGGTAAAATGGCATAATTAAGAGATACTAAAATCTATTAAAATTGGTCAAAATTGCATTTGACTAGGTGGATGCTAAATAAGGTACCAATTGATTATTGAATTTGTGAAAAACATTACATAATTATTGAAGATGAGTATAGTTTTGCATACAAATTTATGAGTGCTCGAAGAAATAGACCTAGATTATAAAATGATCATATATCACATCCATCTTGTTGGGGTATTACTTTCATTCATCTTATCTGCATGAAATGTTACATATCAATCATTGAAATAATTATGTAAAATACACCATTAAAGTTGTTGGATTTTAAAAAATTCTCCCAATTTCTTGAAATCAAGTAATTTCTATATAAAATATGTTTTGATGTTGTTATACCATAAACCTCAAGAAAAATGTAGTAAAATGTAACCTTAAGGTACAAATAACCTGTATCAGTATGCTTTACAACTTGAACTATCACACTAGCTATAAATAACTTACAGTACTAGAATCTTAGAATCTATAGAAGATGATGAGCCAATTGAAGCTTCATAAATTTAATCCTCCAAAATTGACAATGTTGATGCCTATGTACTCCTATTCTATTAGCTGCAAATCAGTAGCAGTACTAAAATTAGACATCTATATAATCCAAATGTCATCTACAAAACAAGAGGAATCTTTGCTTTCTTGTGCTCTGATGATCATAAGTCTTTCCTATTTTCTTGTGCTCCATTGACCATAGGCCTCTATTCAGAGCCACCTTTTATAGAAGAGGCCCTTTAGTAACCATAAATACCAATCTGCAAGCAACACAATCAAGATAATGCATATACCATGAGCAAAGTACATACCACCTCAACCTTTTCTTGTTGATACACCAATCTAATTAATAGCCTTAGAATCATCTTCTAGAATGTGATGTGTGATCACAAGGTTGTAAAAATCTTAAAAATTGGGGACCAAAAAAAAAGAAAAATAAGATACTGCTTTTGAGCTATGTGATCTATTAGAACATAATAGATGCATGGAGGAGGATGCCTTTCCTATAAAGACATCATAATAGAGGATATTTAAGGTTCAGATTTTCCATATCAACGAACAATCCATGTTTTGAGTTCACATATTTGGTGTCCTATTTACTCTATTTTTAACTCTTTTATTTTCCCTTGTTTTTAAGGATCTTCAAAGGTCTCATTCACAACATGTCATCTATGTCACATTGCTTATCTTCATCTTAACTATGACCATTTGTAGCCTATTGGATTGTTATTTAATCTACATAGACACTTTAATCTATCAGGTTAATGCTACCTTAAACTTTCTTGCATTGTAATTGTGAAACTTATAGAAATGCATTATAATATACAAAATTGTTCATATAATTTAAGGGGTAGTAGTAATATTGATGAACTACAAAAGACAGTGCCATTCTGAAATTAGAACATCAGACAATATAAATGGGGAATGATGAGAACTAATGAGATATGCTTACCCTAAATGGGGGCTTTCCAACCAATTTAAAGCAAATGGTTTTGCCACCAATTTCACACCTCGCTGTTCTATATGCCATTTCCATGGAATTTAAAGTTTGCATCTATTGCCCCTTTATTTAATTTCTATACATCAAATAAATGCCATACTATACCATTATACTGAATCACATCCAAAATCCTAGCAAATAATAATTTCCCTATCACTATAGGAATTATGGTTCTAACTTAAACAAATTGTATTGAAACAGAGAGGTTGCCCAAAGGGTAGTACACCAAGCTGATGATGAAGAAGGCAGGCCCTTTCAGGATTTTGAAGAAATGTGGCAACAATGCTTACAAAATTGATTTACCTCCTGACATTCGCTTATCTCCTATTTTTAATATTTTTGTTATTTATGCTTTCAAACCCCCTATTACTGATGATATTGTAGGTACAGGTGTTTCTCAAGTTGCTTATGTTCAGGCAGACCTCACACAACTACCAAAGCATACCCCCATCTCAAATTGAATGCATACTTGACAAGAAGGTTACCAAGCAGACTAGGAGGGGTACTTATTATTCCTATTTGGTTAAATGGAAGGATACACCACAAGAGGATGCTACATGGTTGACTAAAGTAGAAATTTTGAAAGCTAGGTACACTCTTAATTCCATCCCAACTCAAGGGACTTGAGTTCCTTTGAAGTTGGGCAGTATGGTGCAGGGTACCCATATGTCAAGGGGGTCATCATATTGAAGATCACTATCTTGATTGGTCATTCAAGATAGGCTTAGGTTATGATAGTTATTTTGGTCCAATTGTAAAGGTTTTAGGCCACTTGGTGTTTTATAAAACAATGGCTTCTAACCTATGGGACACTTAGGCTTAGGTTCATGCCAATGGCATCTAGTCTTTGGATTATGCACATTACACTATAGGTGTGTAGGCACTTAGTTTGTATCAATAAGAGCACTTGATTAGCAAGGATGCTCAACAATCAGAGTTATGAGATGTTCCCAGAGTAATCCTAACAACAACATCTTATCTATGCACCCATTTTGTTATAGTTTCTTTGTCATCAAGCCCTATTAGGTCTACATAGACATAGGACTATCGCATTGTGCTGGAGTAGGTTTGTTTGTTGATTGTTAGGAAGTTGTTTTAGATGTTTGAGACACATCATATTGACACCTTCTGTTTGCTCAAAGACTTGGTGTTTTGTGTTTTCTAACAAAGTTAGTAAAGGCAGAGTTTGGTAAGACTGTCACATACAACAGTGACTATTTTGGTGCAACTTGAGTGTGGCAGTAAGTAGTTTACAATTGCTATCTGTGAATTTAGAGTTCAATTAGGCAGGGTTGGTAATCATTGGGATTTGAAATGGTAATAGGTCAATGAAGTGAAGAGAGACTTTCAAAGAGTCATTGAAGTAGGGTGAGTTTGGGAATACCTCTCTAAAGTACTAAGCCAAATCAGAGTCAATCCTTTTTTTCAGTGCTACTAGGAGATTGTAAGGTTATTGAATACTTGTAGATTCCTTGAAGGACATAAGGCATCATGAGACTAGCAATTATTCCAATGATCCAAGATTCTATATGCATTTTTCATAATTTAATTTAATGGTTGGGTTATGTCTTAGTTTTAAAATGATTTTTTTAATGATGTAATCAGGGGGACAAACATTAGTGTTGTTGATACAATAATGAGTTGTTTAGAAATTAGGGTTAGTTGAGGAGTCAGTTATGGGAAGTTATTGGGTCTATTTAGTCTTTGCAAAGTTATATATTCAATGCTATATCTCAAATATGTCACAGGTTATTATTTAATTAAATTAAGGAAAGAAACTTAGCTATATCTATATTTTAAAATATCACAAGTACAACATCTTACTCGTATACAACAAAATTTTACCATCCTATATATCTCCTAGTAAAGCATCTTTTTTCATAAAATAGTTTTTATGGGAGACATATATGTTGAATTGGTCCTTGATTTAGTGCTCATTACAAAATATAGCAAAACAAGGTTTTACTAGTTCTAGTGGGCATAGACGAGGACATTTGCATGGTCCTTGTTGCTGACAATGCACCAGGCAATACTAGACTGCCAACCGAGGGAGGAGTTCGCACTTCATCATGAGCTGAAGAATACAATATTGTTAGCAAAGACATTTGCAATGGATAAAGATCAAATGGAATACTAGCTAGAAACATCCACAAAAAAAGGTAAGTGTTATAATGTTGATGAAAACAAACAAAGTTTTACTTACACGAAGGTTGTGCGTGACATCCCTCGCCATGTTTCCCATGTGATGTTGCAACTAGCACATATGTCTATACAAGAACACATAAAATTAGAGAATAATTTATAAGATACTATAAAATATTAATATCTATTGAACTTCTATTATTACTTTAGTCGAATTACTGCTTACCTTCAAAGATTGGATTCTACAGTCCAATTCTATTCTCAATGCCTCTTTCTCCTCAGTTTTGTCACCCTCGATGATAATGTTAACAAGTTCAATAGTGTATCTTTGCTTAATTTTCTAGGTGATGAACACAGGGTCAACACTAAGGGCGATGTCATGTAGATATGATGCTCGTATCTCAAATTGCATTTGATTAGTGGTCATTCTAGATTTTTCCTATCATTTGTGACATCAAATATCAATTAAATTTCATCAAAATAACTCCAAAGCCATAAAGAAAAGAACATAATAATACGACATTTGTTTCTATATTAACATTAAAATTTACAATAATTAATGTTTACCTCTGCTGAAGGCATCTGAGATGGTGGATCCATATTGCCTTGTGAAAAAAATTAGTAAGTCTTAGAAATTAGTGGAAAAACTAAAGTAATAGACTTACCAAAATAAAATAAAATAATAAAGTAGACTGTATATGTAAATCATTTGTCTTAAGTTAAAAATTTAATGTAACTAATGTGTATATCTAATTTTTTTTTGACATTGATCCTACCTGGACATTTCATTAATCATCATGATCTTCATCCATGTCATCATCATCATTATCATCATCATCACCATCATCATCATACTTGTCACTTTGATCATCGTCGTCACCACCACCATCTTCATTGCCATCATCATCATCTTCATCACCATCATCATCATGACCGTCATTGCTATGATCATCACCATCTTCATCACCATGATCATGATCTTCATCAACATCATCATCATCATTATCACCATTATCGTTAGCATGACCAAAATCATCACCATCTTCTTCTTCTTCATCATTGGGTAACTATCATTCCTAATAATCATTTACTTCCTCTTGTACTTCTTCAATATCTTTTTCTTCGATCACATTATACTTTACCGACCTTCCTCTTGGGTCATGTCTAACAAAAAATGACCAACTTGGTTTGTGTAGAACACCAAAATAAAACACTTGCTTGCATTGGCTTGGAAGAACATAGGGCTCATCTCTAACTGACTCAAATGACCTTGTATTAATCATAGTAAATCTACAATCATGTTCAATAACAATCCTATCAGGATGATTTCAATTTAGTCGTAACTTGAACCATTTGATGACAAATAGCACTATTTTGAATGAATTAAAGTCACACTCAAGTATATTATCCAAAATGCCATAGTATCACTTTTTAGATTGTTGAGGATGTATGTCAGTTCTAGACGAAATATTGGTGATCGTGAAGACAACACTTATCCTAGAATCACAAGTTTTCTCATTTCATCTAACTTTTTTGTGCAAAATTTATAGCCATGGTAGTAAATAACTTTGTGGTGTTTGACCTGCAATTATTCAAATATGTCAAGATTATTTGCATCGATCTGTGAGTTGATATTAAACTTATGTCTCATGATTAGTAATATTATGTGTACCTTGTATCTCTTAAGCCATGTATTAGATCAAGTACCATTGGCATAACATTGGGATCTCCATTACAATGAGCTTCTTTATCCAACAATGCAACACCATCCTATGTTAATGAGTGACCATTTGCTTGAGACTGTTCAATCCATACTGTCATCCAATCAAGATTTTTTGCACTATACAAATGTGGTGCTTCCCACTCATGACCAACTATAAAGAAGAAAATTACACCAGTTAGAAACAACTTATATATATTGATGATGGATAAGAATTATTAAACTACAAAAAAAAACTTATAATTACCTTTCACCCTCCTAAATCTACCTTTCCCCATCAGGTACTCCCCTTCAAATTTTTCATTAGAGTTGGGATCCCAAATGTGATCTACATGGATATCTGCTACAAACTTTGGAAGATATTCACTAATGTACACCATGGTCTGGTATATCATATATCCCTTTATCATAGAACCCTTAGGACATGCTTTTTGTCAAATCAAGCCCTTCATAAATTTCAAGTGCCTCTCAACCATCCATATTGATCTAGCTTATACAGGTCCACACAATTCAATCTCCTCAACTTGATGTATGAGGTAGTGTTCTTGAGCATTGAAAAAGGTTGGAGGTAAATACTTTTGCATTTCACACATAAGTTATGGAATTTTTCTCTTCCAATATTTTATATCTTTTTTTATCAATTTCTTTAGATGATAACCACCTAAAAGAGATTCAACATGCAAAAATATATAAACGAGATTTCAAATGAAATTATACAATAGATTTTAGATAAAAAGCTACAAATCTAAGAAAAAACACTCCTAAGCTCATGTATTTTTTAAGATCATATATAAATTGTTTAATACTGTTGTCAAACTGTTGTGGAAAGGATAGAGGTAGGATGAATTGCAATCATTAAAAAATGATCATTTCAATATATTATTAAATAATGCAATAGGTACTATATTCAATCTTACAAATATAATATAAATAGAGAACATGACTTACCTTGACGAAGGTATGCCAATTATGTGTTTTCAACCTTGGCCTAAAATCACCTTTCTTTGATAGAAGAGTGCTTATATTTGTAGTAAATGCTATTGGAAATTTTTCTTTTTTTGAGTTCTTTTAATGGATCACTTTGTTGCTCTATTAATAACCAAGGAGGGGCACTTGTATTTATGCAGTCTGCATAGCTATTTGATTCAATGAAAGCTTTTAGTGCATGATTGGATTCATGAATGTTAGTACAAATTTTGACAATTTGTTCTCTATCACACCTTCCATCCAACATTTTCCATAGTGTCTCTATTACATTCTTTCCAATATGCATAGCATCAAACAAATGCATGATTGGGAGATCCTTGTAGTATAGTAACCTACTAAATTAAGTAGGATAAATTTTCATTCCTCTAAAAAGTTGGTCATTGATGCCTTGATGACCTTCATCAGCATCAATTATAACATTAGTAAATATAAGACAATATCAAAATACAAATTTTAAACTTCGGACAACAAATTGGACATTAACTTGATGATTTAGTCGATCGTATTCCAACTTCCATAGATGAGGTGTCATTCTTTGTGGCCTTCATGATGTCTCTTCTTTCCCATTGAAAAGATATTTTTTGACAATTTGATACCTATGATTATTGTGGAGAAAGTGCCTAAACTCATCAAACACCTGCTTTCCTAAACTTCTCGAATGATGAGATTTCATATTCAAACCACAAACTAGACACGCAAATTTTTCCTTTGTTTGAAGACCTAAAAGATCATGTATAATTGGATCATGTACAATTATCATGTGCAACTTAAGCATTTGATAGTAATGTGTAAGCACTATAATAGACAAAAAATATATGATCTTAACAATATAACATACCAAAAAAATGAGTTAGCCCAGGGGCATCATGTATTGTCCATACAAGCATTGCATGGAATTGAAATTGTCAATGTCCTATTAGTCTAGAGATGTCATACATAGTGATGCCATTCCATAACTTCAACAACTTGTCGATTAGAGGCTCAATATACACATTCATATCTTTAACTTGGTATTTACCTAATAATTGAATAAACATAAATATTACATAATTATTATGACCATTTTCATACACTATTTATAAATTAATTTAGATAACTATAAAATAGAAAAATACCTGATATAATCATTGACAACATTATGTGCTCCCTCTTTATGGACATCCAAGGAGGAATGTTATTGTTAACAAAAATAGGCCACACTGAATAAATAGATCTCATATCTCTATATGGATTGACACCATCCGCTGCTAATGAAAACTTCAGATTATGAGGTTCTTCTTTAAAGTGTGACCATGTTTCTTCTATCTCTTTAAATGCAAAACCATCGATAGGCATTTGCATAATGCCATCTTGACTTCTATTATGTGCATGGTAATCCATAAATTGTGCCAAGCTAGTGCACCTGAATAATCATTGAAGACGTGGAATAATGGGAATGTACCGAAGAACCTTGTGAGACACTTTTTTTGTTATTTGATATGACTGATATCTACTAATATGACAATCAGGGCATTCTGTTGCAAATTCATGTTGCTTATGATATAGAATGTGATCATTGGGACATGCATATATTGTCTAATACTTAATTCCAATATAATTCATAATGTTAGATAATTCTCGATACGAATGAGGCAAAATGTTTGATGGTGGTAAGAAAAAATCACTAATCAACCTACAACAACAAATATGCATTGTTAATATAATGAATGGTAATTGTATGCTAACATTGAAGATGAAAAAAATGACATACATTAGCATATGTGACATTGCTACATTGGATATACCATTCATAACCTTTAAGTTCACCAACAACACTATAGCTAAGAGTAGAGTTGTTTGGGAGCCTTTGTATAAGGGCTTGTGTGCCTTCTCAAGTAAAGGTATTTCAAGACCATCTTCATCATCATTATCAGATTCCCTAGTACCATCATTGTGAGTCTCTTCATCACCTACCCCAATACCATCTTCTTCAATCATGTCCTCTGTCACATTATCATCTTCTTCCATGGAAGTGTTATCCTCAGCTTGGATATTCACACCTCCATGTTCCTCCAGTAGGAAATCCACATTCAACAATGGACAAAAATTGTGACCCCCTTCAAGGTGACCATGTTGCCTACAATTACTCTGGATTGTTGTGATTAGAATTCTTTGATTTTTTAAGCCCTTACACTTTTTGCAAGGACAATCACATTTATCAAGTTTTCTTCAGAACTCAGCCCACAATGTAGCCATTGTCAGGCATGGTCTTTTTTCACAGGAAAATATATCTACAAATAAATTGGACATGTTGTAGTTAATGTTTATATCTGGACATATGGAATTTGTTGATTAATGTTTTCAAATGTAACTAAAATGATCCTATAATTTCTAGAAGGCCTAGATGTTTGCAAAATGTGGAGTCATATCACTTTATCATATCACTTTATCAGATATGGCTTGAATACAAATTGGAACCCACACATGCCCAACAAACACATTCTTCAGCTTTGTTAGATACTGTATGACTTGATTTTTAAATAGTCTGATGTGAATTCTACTAAATTTAATTATTTTTCTAAATTCACTAATGCAATTCAATTGTACTTTTTCTATTAAGGCAGCCCATTTTCGGGGTTTTCTTCTAATGTGATTCTATTATTTTTTAGTAATTTAGTAATTTAATATTTAAATAAATAATTATTTATAATTTTGTATTTCTATTATCTTGTTAGAACATTTGACATTTTTCACAAATGGGGAACCTCATCTCGATTTAACAAATTTGAGGCCTAGATCCACGAGCACATTTGACCACCAAAGGCAACCACACACAAACATTTAAAATCACAAATTTATTCAAATTTGCAGCATATATTAAGTTCAGAATATCACATAAGTACTAATTAAATTCAAAATACCACACAACATCTTAAAATGAACTAAACTACCATAAATATTTAAAATACTGTAATGTAAATGATTTAATGTCATGAAAAATGTCCCAATGAGCTCTGTAATGTTAATTTAAAGACTCTCCAATAGTTAGAGGGAAATGTTCTAACTTCATTATTAAAATTAAAAATAATAATGTCAATAAGCACCCAAAAGCCTCAACATCACATGTCTTCAAAAATCTCATCATCGTCATCAATACTATGTTATGTTCTTCATCCCTATTGGATTTTTCCTTCTTTATCTCTATCTTTGGTTAAAGCTAAACCCAAAGAAGGGGTCCCTTTACAGAATTTTTTTAGTTATTTGTTTATACAATTCTTATTTGAGTCTCATCTCTCGGTCAAGTTTGACCCCCTTACTGGTGATCACCTAGTGAAGCATAACACTTCCTTTGTATCCAAAAACAATTTAGCTGCTAAAGCATAAGAGAAGAAGTATTTGCCAACATCTGATAAACATTTAATTACTTGATAAAAGTGATTGGAGCAAGGTTTATTACAAAAGAAAAAGGTATGAATGAATGCAGAAATCCAACCTCTATAAAGGCTTAGTTCCATCATTATTTTATTATTTCTTGTATGGTTGAATCAAATCAAGATCAATATAAATCCTAAAATGAAGAGAATGTTAGATTAGGAGAATTAAATAGGAAAAATTATTTGGGGAATACGAAAGGAGACATTTCAACTTTTAAATATTGAGACATCTCAGGAAAAATCTACTACAAATTTGGAAATGTCTGTTATATCCTAGGGCCTAAAATCAAGTTTTTAAGCTTCATCCTTTTAGATTTACAACAAACACTAGGATTGAGGTATAAGACCAAGGTTGAGGTATAAGACTTTACATAAGACTATCCAATAAAGTATAACACTTGAAGTGAAGAGCTAGAGAAATAAATAACACTAACCCCTTTTAAATCTAATTCTCTTTTCACCAACAAATTTTAGAATCCTAGTTTCAACCAAAAAAACTTAGAGGCATAGTAGATATATATTAATAATCACAACATTTATAATAAACTCACATTCAAAAAATGGGAACTTACTTGTTAAGTGCAATAAACACACCGCTAAGAACAAATGCTCCCGTCACAAGCAACCATCCAATACTGACCAACCTGCCATAAATAGTAAATCTTATCAAGATGGCAAAAAATAAAAATAAACTAAAAAACCTTCTTTTCATGAAGCATATTAAATTTTTGAAGAAACCAAAATAAGGCTTACCCACATATAATATGCTTGAAGCCCAGAATAGTCAATACTGTCAATTAGTCACCCTCAAAAGCATTAGTATAGATATGATATATTTTACCTATAGTAGAATAGATGAACCAATAACAAAAACACTAGGGTCTAGAACCACTAAAGCTGGAACATCGTGTTTTAATGTTTGTAGGAAATGATGCATAGATAGAGAGAGAGAGGGACAGAGGGATAGAGGTACATGCAAAAACCAAGGTGGGAGATTAGGAATTTGACAGACCAAAGATGAACCCATGCAACCCTTGTGCAAAGTGTTATGTATGTGTGTCTTCTCATTTATATGTTTGCAAAAGCAATTTGAAGGCCTTCTAAAATTCTTGAAAGGGTAAGTAGTGTGTGGATTACTTTAGTAGCAAGTGCATGAAGTAGTAGAGTATTGAAGCTACAAAGAAACTGCCCTGCCAAGTTGTTCATCAAAACAATAGACATAAGCTACGTCCAAAGGACCCTAAGAAAATCTTAGAAATTAGTGATAAAATAATCAATTTCATACCCCAAAATCAGACGTACATAGACAAGCATGTTATTTTTAAGATAACATGACTTATATCCAAATTGCCACTGCATTGATTAAAGACATTAAAAATAAAAAGTGATTACAAAGATATTTTAAAATAATTTTACAATAGATAATGTAGAAAACTTTATGGTAATATATAATTAAAAACTAGGAGCTCCTATAGATATGTGTATTCTAATCCATACCCAAAACCAAAAGAATGAAGCCAGCTCAAATGCATTCACCAAAGAGAACACATTGTTATCCCAACCCAATTCAATGCCATAGGGACTAAGAGTAAACACAAAAGCAATCTGTAGTATTTTATACCTGGAAAAGTATGAATTGGATTAGAGAAAGAAGCAACTTTGGCTTGTTAAACCAAAAAAATTTATCCTGTGGCTTGATCTTTGAACCAGATAAACATCCACTTCCAATCACATTCTCTAGTGCAAGTGTTGCAATAACATGCTACAACTTTATCCCCACAATAAGAACAAGCTACAATAGACACATAATATGTGGGAAAAGAATTAATTTTTTCAAGAAGCAACATTTATAAATTAATTTAGATAAGGAGAGAAATCATTAGTGAAAATAAGAAATAAATTTAATCTCATTTTATCCTCTCTTCCTTTGCTATTATGAAGATAATTGTAAGCCGTATGAAGATAATTGTAAGCCGTATGAAGATAAGTCTTTCTAGTTCCTTTCTCATCCTCACAAAAAATGAATGAAGGGTGTGGGAGATGGAGGGGACAAAGGGTAGGCATAGATGGATAGACAACACAAAAGATTCTTTAGGAGAAGAGGAGGAGGCAAACTAAGGTTTTGAAAACTTAGAATCCCTTGTTTAACCTTGAAGTTGAATTATCCTTTAAGAGTATTCCAAGGTGGTGATTTAAAGTTGGATGGATCTTAGTTTGTAAAGGAAGTTAGGTTGAAGGGTAAAATAAGTTAAAGCCATCATGAATACAGATTTGGAGACTCATGGATACTCACAATTCAGAACACAATGCAAATGTATGGGTAAGGTTTGTAGAATGGTCATTTCCAGCAATTCATTTTTCAATTTTGTTTTAATTGAGATGGTTGAGAAGTTGAACCTACAACAACTAGTGCATAGAACACCTTACATGGCACAAGGATTGCATGATAGACACTGAGTTGAGGTTAGAAGGCAAGTATATGTTCCTTTTAGCATTGGAACCTATGAGGATTCTATTTTATGTGATGTTATTCCATTGGTAGGATGCCATTTGATCTTTGGGAGGGAATCCAAAGTAGAGAAGCATACATTATATGATGAGGCATTGAATAGTTACACCTTCAAGCATGGTGGAAGACAAGTGATATTGAGATCTTTGAAAGAAGATGAAGCATCATGGAGGATGTTGACTAGTTTATTGTTTGAAAGAGTGGGGTTCCTAGGATAAAGGGAACAAGAAGAAGATAAGGCAGACATAAAGATAGCAATTGATTCGATACATCAGGCCTATGTTGAGGCACAAGGAGTTGTGGATCAAACAAAGATCCTAGAGAGGGCAGTGGTTAAGATGACTGGCTCAGTTGAAGAAGAGACAGAGATGCAAGTGCAGATACATATGGAGAAGTCAACACCTGAAGATCATAGGACAATGAAGATGGTGATAGGTAAGCCACAAAAGGAAGAGGCTCAAAAAGATGAGAAGACAGGGATAGAGGAGAATATCTCAAAGGTTGCTGAGGTAATAGAAGAGTGCATGGGTGGAGATATTCAAGTTGGGATAGTCATATTTCCCTTATATGATGCTGTTAAAAATAGAGAGGATGTGGTTGTTAAAAAAGCCTTAGATGAGATGTTTGAATGCCAAGAAGGATGGCATTGGGAGGATAAGTTGTAGGAGGTCTCAAAGATGATATTGACCTTAAGGGATGAAGAGTTAAGACTCTTGGAAATAGAGATGGTGAAGAATGCCACAAGTTGGCACATGAAGATGACAAGAAAGATTGTTTGGCCCATTAAGAGGCTGATTGAGACGAGGAAGTTTCTAAGGGAACCTACTAAGATAAAGGTTCTAAAGGATGATTGTGAGGTAAAACATTGTGTTGAAGATGGTGGAGCAACAAGTCTACAAGGACTTGATAAAGAGATAGATTTGTGGGATGAGATGAATGCCATAGTTGAGGAGTGGAAAGAGAAAGGCAGAGTAATGAGAGAAAGCCTTGAATAGGGGCATGAAGAGGAAGAAGTATATGGTCATGAAGAGACCTTAAAGTCAGGGTTTTCTACAGAGACAAGGAACTCACAAGAAGTGTGGGAGCAATCCTTGTTATTTTTATTTTTTGATGTAGATATGGACTATGAATTGTTTATGCAAAATGTGACAATTCTTGAAGTCCAAAATATAGTTATGGAGCAAACAAAATAATTTTTTTAAATGTCCATGAATGACCAATATAGACCTCAAATATTACTTCCAGCATACATATCAATGAGGACTGATAGGAGGTGGAAAAAACATAACCTCTATTGCATTTGTAGTTCTTCGTACTTTAGATTCTAGTCTAATTTGCAAGGCATCAGGTTCATATAATTTCACTATTAGGTGTTGCTTCTACAATAGAATTTAACTAATACATGTCATAGGATGTTGTGCTAGGGTCATTAGTTTGTATGTATGACATGAAATTCTTTTTGCATTAGTTGTTGTATAATCACCATCTTATGTATTTTTCACAAAATATAATCAATTATTAGTCATACCCTACTAAAACATGGAACTACAATGGGTGTCAGGTAATAAATTTGTTCACTGATAAATTGCAAATGATTTTTTCTATAAATGATATCAATATTTGGTTATGGGGTTCCCCTTAGCAATGAGCATCCTGGAGAGCTTGATGGATAGTTCAAATTTTTGCGATGCATTTTTCCCATTAATAAAAATATCTTGAGAGACACAAGCTTACACCATAGTTCATCATTTTTTCTTCTTCAGCTCTTAGTACCCTTATCATGTCAAACTAAATTACTACATTTTGGGTTTTTGTTTAATGATTAACCAAATATCATAATAATCAATAAAGATATCATCTTTATTATTCATATTAAATGAATATACTATGTATAGAGGTTGTACTATTTCTTCTTTTATTTTTGATTTTGTGCCCCATTGGACGTCCATTTCACATGGCTGAGTGTTTACAGATGGTAAGTTTTAGTGCTTGGTTTAGTAGAAGTTTCTAGAATTGTTTAATTCTCATCCATATCAATATAATAATTTCTTTAGGAAAGCTCTTGCAAATACATTTTAGAATATTTATATGGTTGTCTATCTTTGCTAGGTCAAAGTTTTTCTTTTCTTTTCTTTTCTTTTATTAAAGATGTTTTGTCAAGGGAGTTGGGAACATAGATTTAGATTTTTTGAATGAGATATCAATTGCATTTTGGTATTGAATAATCAATGGAGAAACTAACTCTAACATTAAATTTCAAATGTGACTTTCAAAGTTGCTTTGTAAAGAGAAATATCTACTTCTACACTGCAAACATATTTCTACTACTAAACTAAAGCTAATTGTTTACATATTTTATCCATTATCCATGTTATCCTTTCCCCATTCTCCACTTTTTAATCCAATCATGAAGCATTACTAAGAATGCATAAATTATCTTCTAGATTGTACAAATATTTAAAATAAGATTTTCAAATCTAGACCTTCATCTAGGATAACGATTACATTAAAAGAAACAAGAGTGGTGCTATGGAATTTTATGAACAGTGAATTGGTAGCCTATACCACTTTTTCTTTTTAATTAAGCTAGAGCAGCATAAATAAGAGCAATCAAAACTCTCAATTCAGTAAAATTAAGCAACCCATATATCTTTCTAGTCTAAAAGAAACTTAGTCGAAATAGTAGATACCTTAGTTTTTTGTGAGCTTTAACATATCAGTTAGTTTGCAGTGTTTTCTTCTCATCCCTACCATGGTTCCACTAAATTCTAAAAGTACGAAAAGATGAGCTTGATTTTAATGTCCCTATCCAAGGGTTACAAGTAAGAGTTGTGCTAAAAACACTACATGTTATGTGTTAGGGTTACAAGTATGTAGAAGGCGTGGCACAAAAACAAAAACACAGGATATGAGTTTTATTATAATTTAGAAGGCTTAACAAGAATAAATGGGTTTTATTATCCTCTCATTAAATTAAAAAGACAATCTTCTTAGAACTTCAATGATTAGGACAACTATTTCAACATAAGATTCACTAGCTTAAAGATAGTCAAATAAAAATTGTTAGTTTAAGTTATTGCATCATTTCATAAAGATTTGATTAATAGAATTTTTATACTAGAATATTTAAAGTTGGAGAGAGAATATGAGAGAAAATGAAATGATTAATTTTTAGCTATTCTTTCCATTGTATGAAGCTATCAATTCCTAATTTGGTGGACCACATTGCACCTACATAGGCAATTTCTGCGATGAAGAAAACTGCATCCATATCTAAATATCTCTGTCTTTTATTAAGACCAACATTTATTTTCACACGGGTGGCTAGAATTTTTTTTTCTTTCTCAATCATTTGTACACATGATAGTATACCCTTCATTTTTGTGAATTGAAACAAACAAAAAGACAAAGTTCTTATAACATGAATGCAATTAGACATTTTCGCTGAAGTTGCAGTGTGGCCCACAACCCAAGGATTCCATTTCTCTATCTAAACTCTAATGAAATGTATAATTTCATTTTCTATCCTATCTATTCTAAACTATACTTTATAAATAATTGGATGAAATTTTATAAGATTATAAATCTATAGATCTCATATCATTCTCGTTAAGCCTTATAAATTATAATAAAACTCATTTATGCAACTACAGTAAGCACACAATTTTATAAATCTAAAAAACCATAAAAAACTTATGAATGGTTAAAATAATTTTATAAGTCTAAAACCCTCTAAATAAAATAAACCCTAAAATGGGGTTAAACATGGGATGCCTGAAAATTACCAGAAGACCTTGACCCTAATCCAAACCCTATGTCAAATCTTCATTTACAAAATAACACTTGTCCTCCTCACTAGGCATTCACCAAGCACTCGTCCTAAGTCTTTGCTCGTGTGTACAAGCCCCTGTGCTTCAAAGAAACCCCCAAATCTTGTTCATCAACATAGAAAACTAGGGCTACACAAAACCAAAATAGCAAAATCTGTATGAGAATGGTAAACACCATTTCTACCAATTGAACAAATAGCCAATGAGTTTCTCACAAAGTTGATGAATCCCAAATCCTTTTCAGCTGTATCACAAATTCATGAAGAAAATTTTCAAAAAATCAAGACTAGGGTTTAATGGGCATCACAGAAATGCCAACATAAGTTGATACAATTGATGGAACATTGTGAGGATTCCTTCTTTATCATGCAATTTAGTCAATTCTGGCAAAGAAAAAGGAAAAAAATATACAATGTTGAAAACCTATCTCCAGCAATACACAACACACAGGGACCCAATTCAACCTACTAAGAAAAGCATTATAGACGTACTCTTGTCTTTGATGGAGAATAGTCAGAACCCTTCTGTAGTCATGTTACGAGACTGCCACAGAGACTATGGCTCACGAGTCTTCAACCACTCTTAGCACTCGACAAAAAAAACAAGATATGAATCCTTGTGGTCACGAGTCTTCAACCACTCTCAGCACTCAAAAACATGCATCCATGAACCATGGGTAATAGTCAGCACACATTAAAAAATACTAGACCTAATTGATGTACTTGATCTCTCTCTTGAGTAAATGTGGTTTATGGTTTACATTGCCTCAACCCCATGTTGAATAAAGAGCCCTGCTTAACTATGTCCTTCGATCATGCAAAAGATTTTTTAGTTGCTTTTTTAAAATTTTCCATGAGTTCTCCATTTCATATGGCGGATCCTCTTTAGACTAGTAATTAGTTAAATTATTATTATTTTAGTCACTTTCATTGAATGCAATTCATAGACATTTGGATGATAATAGATGAGAAAATACGATTTTCTAGAATGACGATTTGACATCGCAAGTTGTAATTTTCTCATACTAATTATGTTATCTTTTTTTATAAAAAAAATTTAGTCTTTCTTTAACTGTATTTAAAATTTATTTTTATTACAATATGATTGTAACAATAACTATTAGAAATTATTAAATATAATATATAGTTAATGTCATATTTAATACAATATAAATTTCATTTTATTACAACATAATTATTATATTTATTATTATATGTTATATTATATTTATTAAATATAATATAATTGTTTAATATAATAAATGTTAAATATATAAGATGGAACTGTTATATATATTAAATATGTCAAAATATGTAATGAAAAATATGTTTTTAAAAAAATCCATGCCCGTGTTGGTCAAAACATATTTTTCATTGCATATTTTGACCAATTTGACCCCATTTTAATAATGGTTAAAATTTTTGGTCTAAAAATGGGGTCAAATGGACTAGTGGGACGAAGAGCTTAACCTTTGAGAAAGAAAAATGGGAACTAGGTAATGGTGAGGATATTAATTTCTAGCATGATGAATGGTTCAGATCTGGACCTCTTTGGGATATTGAGCCTTTAACATATGGGCTAATGCTTGTATTGAAAGATTTGGGAGTAGGATGAGTGACTGTATGTTTCATAATGACTAGATTGATCTGGCTGAGATGTCTTAGGAGCTCAAGCAGATGATGGACATGGTCAGGCATATTCCTTTGTCACATAACAAAGATTCTATTATCTGGGGGGAGACTGTGAATGACACTTATACTATGGCTTTTGGCTATGAGACTACACAAAACCTTGGCTTGGCCCCTATGTGGGCCAAAGCTCGATACCTGGGGGTAATCCCAAAAATTAACATTTTCTTTTGGATTATGCTCCAAGATCATATCCTTAAAGTGGGAAACCTCACCAAGAGGGGAAATATGATGCCCAACAGATCCATTTTATGCAAAAATCATTATGGGAGCATTGAGCATATTTTTATCCACTGTCCTTACATCAGAACCATCTAGTCTCTTTTCCTATCTTTTTTCAACATGTCTTGGTGCTTCCCTTCAAACATTTTGGGGCTCTTTGAACAATGACACCTTGGGATGTTAGGGAGCAACACCATGGCTTTGTGGAATTGGACCTTACCCCATGTGTGCTAGGGGGTTTGGAAAGAGAAAAACAACATAATTTTTAGGGATAAAGAAACTAAGGAAGACATTATTTTTCACAAATGCCTTAATGCTTTGATAGAAAACTACACCACAATCAAAGGCCTGATTCCCCCTCTGGGTACAAAGGGCAGGGATAATAACAAGAGTGATGGATGTAAATGGTCTCTTCCACCTGAGGGATGACATAAGGCTAATTTTGATGGGGCAGCCAAAGGCAACCCTAGAAAGGTTGGGGTGGGAGGTATCATCAAAAATTCTTTTGGTATAGGGATTGCTGTAGTTGTAGCCCCCCTTAGAATACAAGCTAATCATTATGTGAAGGATATAGTAGCTCACCAGACTATTAAACTGGCAAGAGAAATGGAAGTGAAATTTCTTTGGCTAGAAGGAGATATTAAAAATATTATTGATTTTCTAAATGAGAAGAATAAGCCAATTTGGACTACTGTGAATATCATTAATGACTACATCCAATGTCTTAAGACCTTTGAAAAGACCTATGTGGCAAATGAGTACTAGGAAGCTAATCAAGTGGCAAATAGGCTGGCTACCTGGGAAGTTAAGTACAATGAAGTGGAAAAGTGGATGGATGGATATAATATCCCATTAGAAATCAATGAGTTAATTGAAAGCGAAATGATCTTGGGTAGATTTGGCATCATAAAAAGTTCATCATGATTGTTAATAAGTTATAGGAAGTAGTCAGAAATATGATGTGTAGATTTATTATGATTGTTAGTATTTTATGAGGAATGTGCAGAATTGTAATGTGGAAGTACAATAGCACTTGTACTTTACACACAAAAATTTATATCAACTTATTTCAAGGATTGATTTTGGGTAGAAAATTCACAAGGCAGAAGTAAGGTCCAAGAAAATGAGGAGCGCCAAAGTTTTTCTAAATTTGAAGGGCTTTGATATTGGTTACAGAGCTTGCACATGGGAGGATAACATGGTGGAGGAAAGACATAGGAGGGAATCAAAGGACAAATTTGAAAAGTGGTAGAGGCATTCCAAAGTGTGGAACATTCTAAAAAAGGGGAAATCATGAATTTCATTGAAAGACTCCATGGTTGGAAACCCTCCGTTACGAAGAGTATGGTAAAGAGTTGGAATGAGGGAATAGTTAAAATTGATGGGGTGGATTTCATAGTGATGGAGGATGTCATATCCACTATTATTGACATTCCCATCAAGGGAAAAAATTCTATAGAGATAGGAAAATCTCAAGGCAAGCGGTGGTGGAATTCACAAAGGATCAAGAGGAAAAAAAGGCATTGGTGAAGAAAGGAATGCATTATCTTTCGAGCTCCATCAAGCTATTGTGGAGGTTTATGCTATAGGTGATCATTAAATATATCTCCCTCGATACTAGATTTGACTACCTTTTCACCCACCACTTTGTGTTACTTAACCACTTTAGGTATGGGGCAAAAATTTCTATTCCCTTCTACCTATACTCTTCTATGAATGAGAACATCAATGATTATCAATGGAAGCATACTAGGAATCTAGCACCCCATGAGGGGTTTTTACTATTTATCTATGAATTCTTTAAGGCTAGGGAAATGGGGAAATAAATTAAGTATAGGAAAGACGACAAGAAGGGTAGAGGGGACTCCTAAGAATTGGAAGAGGACTATTTGCCTTTTGATACTGAGGATAGCCTTGAGATGCATATGCACTCAGAGAGGGATGACTCCCCTCAATGAGGCTTTGGTAAAAAAATCATCAAAATAGAAAGGAAGAAGAAAAAAGCTCTTCTTGAACCCAAGTAGGGCCTTGACACCTCCTTGAACAGGGACTATAATGAAAGGGCATAAGGAATGGATATGAGGGATGAAAGTGCAGAAGAAAAGGAGGATCTTAGAGAAGGGGAAGGCGTGGAGAGGAAGAGGGGCAAGAGAAAAATCATCATCAAAATTCTAACTAACAAATAGGATGAAGTCATGACATCCTAGAGTTGGAAAAGGAAACTCTCCAAGGCCAAGGAGGGTAAACAGGGGGTGGAGAAGGAGGGGATGGAAGGGGACCTCAATCAGAGTGATAGGGAGGAGTAGGAGCAGGGCTATGAGAAATTTGGCACTAGCAAATATAGATGCTAATCATGGGGAAGGATAGGAATGTGGTGTGGAAATTTTTTGACACAACTTCTACTAAAATGGGGATCAATCGTGAGTTTGTTAGAACTCTGGTCAAAGAGAATGAGGAGGGTAAAATACAAATGGATAAGTTGATTGACCCTACCCTGGTGACTTTTAGCAACACCACAAAGGAAAATTTGGATATGGATGTCCTCAATAATGCCAAAAATAGTGTGGTGGATAGCTTTTACACCACCAAGTGTATTTTTCATGAAATCCAAGAGCTGAAATACATGGTGAGTAGCCTAGAAAGGGAGAACTACAACTTGAAGAACATGATAATAGAGGAAGAAAAGAGCATGGAAAATAGAGTGGAGGAGGTTAAGAACAAGGTCCAAATGATGGAGAGCTTAATGCAGATTATAGTGGAACAAAGCTACAATATTCTCAAAGAGGCCAATGAGAATATTAAGTTGTTCATTAACAATACAAAGGAGCAAAGAATCAGTAAGGAGGATGACCCTACCCCCTACAATGCAAAAGGATAGGACCCTTGATGATAGCTCAAGGAAGTGCACTAGATCTAGCATGAGGAAGAAGGACACCCTAGAACCTAACCAATAACTATCAGACATGAAGGAGGCAACTGGTAGACTAACAGAGCTAGAAATAAGTGCAACAAAATTTTTAAGAGATATCTCCTGAGCACCCTAGCTTTTTTTGGCTAGTCCCAATTCTTTGTCTTGACTCCCTGGCTTTTTACTAGTTTTATCTTTTAGTTTTGGGGAGTTGTTTCAGCTATTTGCTTTTAGTTTCTTTTAATACTTTAAGTGTTCTTCTTTGTCTATGTTATGTATTGTAAGGGTTTCAAGGCCCAGTTAAATCCTCTTTTCCTTAATAAAAAATAGTCATTTTGTAAATCCTCTATTGAGGTGGCTTTTCTACGTTGAAGTGTCCTAAAGACCTCTAACAAGACCATTCATAATAGGGTGATTCAAATCCTTTAATAGGGTCACAACTAACAGTATGTTTTGTAACCTTGAACAGGGTTAGCTCCTAACAAGTTTCAATTTAGAAGAGTGAAAAGTTGTAACTAGTTACATTGGTGGTTTTCCCAACTTGGGTTTCTATGTTAAATCTTGGTGTATTTTGTGTTCATTTTATTTTCTTACTACTTTATCTTTTTGCAACTAAGTTAGTAAATGTTAATTCACTTTAATATCTCAAGATTTCTTTGTAAATTGAGTTACAATGATTATCTAGTTCTAACTGAGTTGTACAAGGATTTGGTTTAATGAGAAGTTTGTATTGACATCTAAGGGATTTGGAATTATTTTAATGCTAACTAATTTACTCCTTCCCTCTCAGTTACTCCTCTTATGTTTCCAACAAATACTCCTACGAAGTCCATGTAGTTTAACTATCTCCTTGGAGAACTTTGTTATATTAGTAGCATTATTTGTTTTTGCACATGAAATGAAATGAACTATTTTAGAAAACCTATCAACTACAAAAAATATTGAATCTTTTCCCTTATATGTTCTTGATGGATCAAGTATAAAGTCCATGCTAATTGAATCCCATGGTCTATTTGGCATTGGTAGTGGTTGATACAAACCTATATTTTGGCTTCTTACTTTAGAAAATTGGCATATTTTATACCTCCCCACAAACTTCTTAGCATCATTTCCCATAGTTGGCCAATAATAATGTTAACTTAATTGAGCTAGTGGCTTGTTCTATCCAAAATGCCTTGCTAAGCTTCCATTGTGTTTCTCCTTCAATATTTTCTCTCTCGTGGAACTTCTTGGAATGCAAAGTTGGTTACCTTTGAAAATTAGACTATCATGTATCATGCATTCCATTCAAGAACTTCTATCACTACTTAGGAGATTAAAACAAGCTTCGTGTGCTTCTTTAAAGTCCCTATCTTCTTTGTACATTTCCTTCAAGTCATCAAATCCCAATATACTTACTTGAGGTTCTTGCAAGACCAAACCCTTCCTACTTAATGAATCTACCACTTTATTAGATTGATTAATCTTGTGGTTTATGACAAAAGTAAAACTTTACAAAAACTCAACCCATTTAAAATGTCATTGGTCCAACTTATGTTGACTATTGATAAATTACAAAGCATGATTTCCAGTGAACAAAAAAATCCTTAAGAATAAGACAATGCCTCCATTTCTTTAATTCTTGTATGATGGAATATACTTCTTGATCATATGTTGAATATCTCTTCTTTTCATCATTAAGATTTTCATTGAAGTAAGCAATAGGCTTATCATCTTGGCTGAGGACAACACCTCTAATAGTCCCACTGGCATCACACTCAACTTGAAAAGGCTTAGTAAAATAAGACAAAGACAAGATAGGTTTCTTGTAATTTTATTTTTAAGCATATTAAAGCTCTTATCAGTTGCTTATGTCCAATAAAATATCTTTTTATCTCCCTTAATGGTATCCACTATTAGAACACAAATCCTACTAACACTCCTTATGCATTTTATATAGAAACTTGCCAACCCATGAAAAATTCTTACCTTGAAGATGTTCATAGGGGTAGGTCATTCACTAGTTACCTTTATCTTATCCTTGTCCATCTTTAGGCCTTCTTGTAAGATGAAAAATCCCAAGTAAACCAATTTTGTCTTCAAGAAAGTACACTTTTTTGAGATTGATTAGTAGCTTTTCCTCATGAAATTTATCTAATAACATCCTTAAATGTTTTAAATGTCCTTCCTTTGAGCTATTATATACCAGAATGTCATCCAAGTATACTATGAAAAACTTGTTAAATATTTAAGCACCACATTCATAAAACCCATGAAAGTTCTTGGAGCGTTAGTAAATCCAAATGGCATTACTAGCCATTCATAGAGACCATGGTTTGTCTTAAAATTTGTCTTCCACTCATCACCTTTTCTCATTCTAATACAATGGTAGCTACTTTTAAAATCTATTTTAGAAAAGAACTTAGCCCCATTAAACAATCCAATAAACCATCAATCCTTGGGAAAGTGAACCTATACTTGATGATAAATTTGTTGATTTCTCTAGAATATATGCACATTATCTAGCTCTAGTCCTTCCTAGGGATCAAGATATTTGGAACCACACAAGGGCTTTAACTTTCCCTTATCAACCCTTTCTTCAACAATTCTTGCAACTGTTTCTTAATTTCATCACCCTCCCTTGGTGTTATCCTATAGATGACTTTATTTGGAAGATTTTCTCCTAGAATCAAATATATGTGATGAATGATACTTCTTAATGGGGTTAAAGAATTAGGAATATCATCCACTACTATATCTTTATACTCTTCCAATGTATCTTTGATTTATTAAAAAAAACAATTATCTTTGTGCTAGTAACTTCACTTTAAGCTTTCCTAACAAAGCAAATTTTATCTCTTCTTTCTTAATTTGGTGTAAAAATTGCTTACCACCCATTAGAATAACTTTAGGTCTTGGTTCAAAAAAAAAATACTCCTCCTTCATGGGTGTAAGAATAACTTTTTCCCATCTTTCTCAAATGTGTAGGTGTTTTCATAGTCATCACGCATAGCCTTTCTATCATATTGTCAAGATCTTCCAAGTAAAATGTAGCGTACATTAGTGGGCATAACATCACACACTATCTTATCTTTGTAACTTCCTATTTGAAAATATAGTTTACACTACTCATTAACCAAGATTTGATGCTCTTTTTCCAACCATGATACTTTGTAAGGAGCAAGAAAGCCTAGTTTCTCTACCATCTCTATTGAAACTAGATCGTCAGTGCTCCTGCTATCTATGATGACATTACAACATTTTCCTCCACTCTTGCATGTTGTTCTCAAAAATTGTTTTTCTTTGAGGTGGTTCTATCACCTTTTTATTGGATTTGAGTAACACCCTTTTCACCAAGAGTGATTCACCCACTTCAAGTTCATCATTATAAGGTGTAGGTTCTTGTACATCTTCCCCCTCTTTAGTTTCAACAATGCATAGACACGTTTGAATTGTGCTAGGATCTTATGGATACTCATAAGTGTTGGAAATTTTAATGGGAAATAGGGGGTTGAATTAGGATCTACAAAAATTTTCATTGATAAAACAATAAACAATATTAACACCTAATCCATCTCATATCTCATATCTCATACCATATATCATAAAATTGTAATGCTGAAATTAAATCTATCTAAGCATAACATCCATGTAAAATATCAACACATAACAAAGTAATTTTGGTTACCTGTAGACACTTGAATTTGAAGGTAAAATTGGGGTGGGGATGAAACACACAAACCTTTATTGACATAACAAAAAATTTCACATGTTAGGGCTATAATTTGAACATATATGATGATCTGCCTATTAACATTAAGGTCAACTTTTCTATTAGTGACTCAACACTTATTCAATTGATTACAGAGCTACCAAGATCTATAGTTGCTATGAATTTTATCATTCATCCAACAATGTTAACCAAGTGTTTTAGTTTCTATTGAGATAAATAGTCAGATTATAGTTCATACTAAGCTTCACAATGTTTACTGAGAAGTTGAGACGATTTGCAATATAGCTCAAGTGTAGTAATGTCTACTAAGCTATCCAGTAGAAGTGATGAAGATCTTAGTGTTAATTGAGCTCTGAAGTTTTAATCAAGTTCTATAGTGTCTACTAATCTCACACCATTAACAAAGTGAATCTAGTGTTGAATGAGTCATGTAGTGTCAAGTAAGTAATTCTATATCTACTAAGTTTCTTAGTGTTCACTAAGTCACACAGTGCTAACCGAGTTTGAGCTACTCCAAGTGATTAGTATGGACCAAGCTTCAACTTCAACTGAGTGTTAGAGTTTGTTGAGCATTGACAGTGTTTGCCAAGTGTTAGAACATCATCGAGTTTGTCTTTAAAACCTAAGTTATAACAGTTGGGCCAACTTTTTGAATTATGATGAATTTGGTATTGTATCTGACTCTAGTAAGTAATTATTTGGATTGATATAAGTGTAACTCATTGTATCATATCCAATTGTGTCAATGAGAAGTATTATGAAGTTTATGAGTGTGAATTGAAGAAGACTACAAGTAGTGTAAGGGACAACATAGATTTATCTATCACAACAAGGTGATCATTGCAATTCAAGGAAACTCATTCAACAAATCAAAGTTGTAGATCAAAGATCAACCACTAATTCATTCTAACAGGTGTATCAGTTAAATCCTTTAATAGGGTGGACTTAACAGTCTTTTTCTAAATCTCCTAACCAAGTGCATACTTCACTATATATTTGTAAATCCTTTAACAAGGTGGACCTCATAGTCCTTTTTGCTCCTATTAGGGCAGATCACTAGAAGAGGTAAAATTTAAGCCTTAATAGGTTAACTTTATACTATAGTAATAAAGCTTATGGATATCCTCCCCACCCTAGTTTTACTTTCTAATTAGAAGGTTTCTGGGTCACCATATCTTGTGTCGAAGTGTTATGAATGTTTTATTGCTTTCATTCTTTCATGCATACAATTAGATCAAAATAATATTTGAAGGATTAATTGGTGAAGTGAGTTAAAGTTTTATTGGTTCCTGATTCACCCCTCCTCTCTTAGTAACCTAGCCTACCTTATATATCCAACACTACCCTGTGAGGGGTCTTCCCTGCTAATAACATTTAAGACTATTAGGTCTTACCATATTAAAGGAGTTTACACTTACAATAAAGTAAGGACTCTGTTAGGAGATTTAAATAGGCCTGTTGGAACCACTTTGTTAAGAGATTTTCCCTAACTCAATCTATTAAAACTAATTCAGTACTTGATCTTTTGATTTTCTCTAAAATATATTTACGAATCTCCTCTCTTTAAAGTCTCAATCTGATCTCCTTATCTAATATCTCTAATTTGTCCTTTACTACTAGGTTGCTCTATCTAATCTCCTTTTAGACTTAGCCTTCCTTCGCTCTGTACTTAGCTTGTTTTCTCCTTGATGCTCACTTTCAATCCCTCATAGAAAGTTCTAGATTAGGATAAATAATCCATGTTCCATCCTTTTTCTATTTTACCCTTCTGATTTTCTAATTGGTTAATTTGCTTTTCTTGGGATTAATACTTCTAACAAAATGTGTAATCTCCTCTACAATATTTAAATGCCATGTAGAAGTTGGCTAAAATACATAAATTTTAGTGTAATTAAAAACTCATATGTTAAAACTAGTTTTCTCAGCACTTGAATATTTTGATAATCGGTCATAACTAACATTCATGTTGTCACTCATTTTCTATACGCTTGGCATAAATTCACTCACTTGAAATTAACTAACTCTGCAAATGCTTAGTCTCTTTTATGTTACTCAACATGCATGTTGACTCGGTCTCTATTGGGGTGCTCAGCAACCTCTGACTTGCTCGACCTATGATAAATGTAGACAAGTCCTTTGTAGCTTGGTTTTCTCTAGATGGCTTAGTTGTAGTGATGACAATCAAATAAAACCTTGGAAATAACTAAGTGTTAGACACTAATAGGCAACTTGGGCTTAAAAATCAACAATCTCCCTCTTTGACATTAGTGGCAAAAACACTCTGTCATGACTTAGCTCTCCGTGCAATAATAGTGCTCCCCCTAAGACTATAACTCGATCTTTAAATCTTTATCTCTGCTATACAATATATACATGTTTGTAAACTCTGATGTTGATTCATTTGATAATGTTGTTTATGATTTTTGTCATCTTTCCTTTGTTTCCCCCTTTCAAAAATATTTCTCCCTTGTATTGTCCTGAATATATTTCCCCCTTATTTTTGTCAATTACGACTTAGGGTTTGTAGTGATTAACTTGTATTTGTTGAAGAGAGTGTTTGATGACTAGCCAAAATTTCTTCAAGTCCTTTATTCGATTTGGCTCTTGTCAATTCCATGACTTCAATATGAATCTCTAGTTCAACAACTAGATCAATTAAGCTCTCTAAAATTGAAAGATGTGTGTCTTTTTTTGTTAATTTATTAGCTATAGATAATTCCCTTTAAATTATCTCTAAATGTGGTAGTAGCATGAATTGAATAGAAATAAATTTATTCCTTATGCCACTATCTCTAGCCATTAACTCAGCTAATCTCTATTCATCAAATGTTAACTTATTATATGAAGGTGAGCTTGAACTTTTGTTATTTCTCAATGAATGTGTACACACTTTCATATATGCTTGAATCATATCAATAAATCATTGATTATCCAATGTGAAGAACTCAACATCAAAACATTTCATGTACAAAGAATGAATGACTTTCAAAATTCCTTCCAAATAAGTGGTAAGGTTAGAAAGTTCAATCTATCTAATTTCAAGTTTTGATGAAACTTTCTACAAAACTTTATGCTCAAACTTCTTCAAAAACCATCTCATCAATTTATCATTGTTCTCTATATCCTTAGTCTAAAACTTATCAACTATATGCTCATTAACATCAAAAATCTCAAATGAATAAACAAAAATGTCCTTTATATTATGTAATACCTACTTCTTTTTGTATTCTCTTTTCAACTATTCTTTCTTTATCTTGTGACATGGCAAGGTTTGCAATTCTTCCATTTGTTCCAATATCATATTATTTAAGTCATACATGGGCAATGTGATGACTTCATCTAAACTCACTATTTCCTCTATTGTGTCATCTATATGTGCCATCATTTGAGATTGAGGGGTGCTATCACTATATAGTGATATATGCAGTTGTTTCCCCTTTGCACTCAATCCAAGTGAATTTTTGAGTTGGTTTAACTTGTTGGACATATATAATAGTTAAGGTATTTGTAGGTATGGAATTCAAACGTTGAAAATGAGATTGGATAGCCTCTTGTTCTTTTGGTTTCTCCATCTTTGTCATACATTTCTCTTCTTTTTCCTTGATCTCACCTGATTTGACATTCGTGACATGGGTAAATTATGGAAAAACAATTATTGCCTTGCCCTATTACTCAATGCTCATATCAAAAACCACTATAATTGATGTAACATTTAAACCTTTATTAGTTGCACTCTTAATCCTTGGATAGTCCTATACTGGTAGTAACACTAGATTGGTGCATGGTAGGGAGGGATCTGAGGCATCTGGTATAGCATTTTTTAGATCTTCCTTAGTTAATACATTCTAATTCTATGGAGATGAATCAAGAATTTCCTCAACTATGACAAAATCTTTTTGTTCACACCCTTTTACAAATTGTTTGATTTCTTCTACAAGTTTAACAACTTCCTCTATATCATCCTCCTCTTCCTTAAATTCTTCACCTCTTCCTTCTTCTTCCTCATCTTTGTCATATGATGGAACAAGTGGTCCAAATTCTTCCTTTCATATACTCATGCTTTCTTGCTTAACTTCATGAGCTTTATTCATCAAAATTTTATGAGCCCTCTCCTTAGACATAAATTTATTTACAAATCTTTTTGGGCTATAGACATATGTGTCTTCCCTAAGTCTAGCGTTGTCTGTACTAACATGCTCTCCCTGATATATCTTTTAATGGATAATGCCCACTTCCACTTAGCATCAACTTTATTATACAAATTTTTAGGAATGCCTTGACCTAACTCTATAGGCATAGATTTGAACTATATCATCATATAAATTATAGATTTGTAAAGCTTCTCTTGGTCTTCTTTATTTAAAGAATCAAAATTGATTATCTTTAATGCTTCTATACTAGTTAAGTCTTTCATTGTCTCATATACCTAGTCAACAGTCATAGGAGGTAGTCTGGGTACAATCTAAAGCTTTCTCAAATCATTATACTCTATTTTTTCATCATCTTCCTCCTCCTCATGTGTCATGAAAAGTTTTCTCCTTAACCTCTTAGGTAGATTTTGATGTGGTGTTCTAGCTAGATTTCTTCACAACCTTCTTAAGATGCTCTTTAACTTTCTTCACAACCTTCTTAAGATGCTCTTTAACTTTTGGATCAACAATCACTATTTCTTTCTTCTTTGTTGCCTTGGGCTCAGTACAACCAACTCTTTGCCCTTAGATGACTCAGCTTTGGTTCTTCTTCAGATTCCTCATCCTCTCCTTTTCCTTTAGTGATTTGAAGTTGACCTTTGCAAAGTTTTCCCTCAAGATCCTTCTCTCTTTTCTTATCTATCTTGGGCTCTCTTATTTCTAAAGTCATTCTATTCTTGGAAATGTCATATGTACTAAATAACTTGGAATTTACATCAATATCTTTAGATAGCAATACAATCACTATTGCTATCACTTCATCAACATTAACTTCATACTGCATCAGTCTTAGTCATGTAACCCTTGGTATTACTACTTGTGCATATATAAAATCTATGTCTACCGTGAAGCATGTATCATGAAAATAATTATCCACAACTAACTTAGGTACTCTCATTTGGTTCTTCATCTTATTCTTGAATTCTTCAAAATAGTTGTCCATAATTGCCTCAAATTTTTCTCCTAATTGACTTATCAAGTCACTTATCATCTCAATAGTTCTTCTTCTTCTATCTCATGAAATTGTTCCTACTATGGAAAATGAATTATGTACATAGAAAAATATACAAACTAGTAGGGAACCAAACTTAAATGATGTGTTCTTGTCTTTCATTATCACTCCAAGATTCTCTAACAATTGTTGTAGTTGTAGCTCAACTAGATCATAACTATGATCTTTATTCAAAATTTTGTATCTAACATCCACTACAATGCAAGGCATGCTATTTAATTAGCTTTATTGATAGAACATGTGTGTAATCATATGTACTAAAATTCAATAATAGGGTCATTGATCCCATCGATTAAAATGTGATGACTGTTCCACTTTGCCTTCATTTTCTATTCGACAAAATTTCTTGTGGCACTTCATATTGACTTAGGTCCATCTAGAGTAGGATAACTAGTATCTTGGCATATGATAGCCTTATTAATCATATTTGGTCCACCCTCTAACCAAATCTTCATATAATGCACACGACTCAACACAATCTTGATCCATTCAACTTTGAAAACCTTCAAAAAGGATAGGGCACAATTTAGCCCTTTCTCAAAAAAATTTATGCTCGTCCTTCAACACTCTGTTATCACACATTTTATCATATGTTGCATGAAGTTCATAGTCTTTGATTTCTCCCACTTTACACATATAGCATGATCGTACATCATGAACCATTAATACCCTTGGTGGACTTGATGACAAAGCAACAAATTCATCACTATTCAATGCATTGTTCCAATATTCTTTGAATTTTGGTGGACAATGATCATTCCTTACAATCTATGAATTTCTCTCCTTCAACATTTCTTCAATTGATATAGATATAGATGATGGAATATTTGAACTAGGGTTCAAATAAATTTGTTTCAAATAACTTTAAAAACAACTTAACTCAACAATGAAAACTTAACTTACTGTGATCGTTCAATTTTCCAATGACACACTGTGATTCACTTGTTATATCACTAAAATTGCCTTTGAATTGCTTAAACCTGTAAATTTCTTGGTGAGATGAAAAAAAATATCAAAATTTGATAAATACCTTCAATCTATCCATTTAGGTTTACAATAAATTTGTTTGTACTCAAGTAGGTGCACAACAATTGTCCTAGCCTTTCATGCCTCTTTTTCCTTCAAATACTAGGTCACTATCACCTCTCTTAGTCAATACCAATTCGCTCAGCCAATGCATTAGCTCAGTTGATGTAAGATCTTAATCTATATTGTAATGCTTGGTCAATACAGATTGTATTACTGATGCTCAACACTTGATAGTCAAAACATATTTTTTTCCCAATACTTCTCTCAGATTTTTCCTAATGCATCTTGATTCATGTTGATATCAAATTTTAACCATTTTTCTTATTAGGAATTGATATATAATATTACATGTAAGTATATAGTCCCTTACGTACCTTCTTTTCTTAGTTGGATGTGGTGTGATCACCTGACCTATTGGATTGGGTGATCTCAACTTTGCTTTCTCCACTACTTCTAGCTTCATCTATTTCTTTCCATGTTTTGTAAATCTCAACTTGACCTTTTCCTTTATTGCTTTCATTGTTTGGGGTTGGTGCTTGGGTCATGCAATTCCTACTAACATGTCCAACCTTAAGACAATTAAAACAAACTAGGTTTCCATTAAACCATTTCTTATAGTTATCGTTGAAATGTGTCTTGATGCAATTCTATAGAATGTGCTCATACTCTCCATAATAATGATAATTATACCATGTTTTGTAGTCCCAATCATAAGAGTTACCTTGCTTAGGTGCATATGTTTTCTTTTTAGATGTCTAGTTAATTTTCACCTTGGATTTGCATTTATCAGCTCTATGTCCATATTTTTGATAGTTATAACAATGTCCTTCAAATCTAGGTGTAGTAGGTGTATCACTTTTCTTTGACCTGTATTCATGTGCTTGGCATCCTTGCTTTTGAAATTAAAATAGTTATAAGTAAACTTAGGTTTAGGGTTTTGCATACCATTTTTGCTTTTGCATATGTTAGTTGTGTGTCCAAGTTTACCACAATGATGATAAGTAGGTTTGCCTCTGGATTTTGCATTTTTCATTTCTTTACTCACCACTCTTTGATGATTCTCCCTCCTTAGTAGATGAAGAGTGCTTGATATGTCCTACTAGAACTATCACTAGATGGCCTTGCTGATCTCATCAATTACTCAAAGTATCTGATGGATTCACTTGGTTTGTTCATTCTTTCTAGTAGTTCTTTTTTAGATCTCAACTCATTTCTTAGTTGGTCACTTTATAATCTCATATTTGTGATCTCCATGTCCTTTCTATTCAACTCCTGATTTGCAATTAATAACTGGTTCATCATGTCCAACTGATTGTTTGTAAGCTTCTGCACATCAAATGATATTTCTTCAAGTCTAGTAGCAATTTATCTTTTGTCTTCTTTAGCCATAATTGTGTTTTATTTAGCTTTCTTCTTTTGTTCAATCACTCCACATAGTCTTATTGCTTGAATTTCTTGTTCTCTCTTGAGTTATTTGACTTCTTTGTTCAGAATGTTGTTCTTCTCTAATAGATCTACTATTGTTGCATCACTATAATCAATATTTCCACTGTTATGAAATTCTTGTGTATCAATTTCATTGTAAAGTTTTTCATTTTGCTGAATGACCATATCTTTCCTTTTCTTTAAGGATTTCCTTAACTCATCTTTTTCTCCTTCAAGTTGTTGCAATATGATCTAGATTTAAATCATCTAGTTGTCAATGTGTTTTCCAATTTTGTATTCCTTCATTTCAAGATATTATGCTCTCAAGCTGCTAGACTTCATTCAAGAGAACTTATCTATGATACCAATTTTTGGAAATCTTAATGGAAAATAAGATACTAAGAGGGGAGTGAATCAGGATCTATGAAGCTTTTTATTGATAAAATAATAAACTATATTCACATCTTGTTGTAACTACGGCTAGTAATAATTCTTAGCAACCAAAGCTATGGTTTTATCTCTAGCAAAATGTCTAGCTAGTCCTCCACTATGTTTTTCTTTGGTGAGATTCTCTCTCATTGAACTTTTGGGAATGCACAACTGGCTTCATTTGAACAACATATTATCTTAGATCATGAAATCCAACCACTTTGTCCTATCAAGTGTAATAGGTTTTGTACAATCCTTTCATGCTTCACCAAAATTAGGATTGTCTAGATATAAAGTATTGAGCTCCTTGAAACCAACCACCTCTATCTACATTAATGTCAACCAAAGTTTTCTTCTACTAAGAGCATCTACAACTCTGTTAGACTTCCCACTCTTGTGTTTCAAGAGAAATGTATAACTATGCAAAAACTCAACCCACTTCAAATGCGTTTGGTTTAATTTTCCTTGACTATTCAAATATCACAAAGCTTGATGATCAGTATAAAAAAAAAAACTCCTTACGAAGAAGATAGTGTCTCCACTTCTTAAATGCTTGAACAATATCATAAAATTCCTAATCATAAAAAAAATATTTTCTTTTTGTATTATTCAATTTCTCACTAAAATAAGCAATAGGTCTACATTCTTGGCTCAATATACAACCTATTGCAATACCACTAGGATCACAGTCTACTTGAAACACTTTACTAAAATTAGGAAGTGCTAGAACAAGCTGCTCAGTAACTTTATGTTTCAACAGATTAAAAATCTTGTCTGTTTCTATAGTCTACTTAAATTCTTTCCTATCCACTCTCATTGTTTTAGTCAAGGGTCCACAAATACTTCTAAAACCTCTTATGAAATTTCTATAAAAATTAGCCAGTCCATGAAAAGATCTTACCTTTGTTGCACTCTTTGGAGTAGGCCATTCAAGGATAGCCTTCACTTTCTTTGGGTCCATTTTTAGACCTTTTGTTGAGATTATGAATACTACGTACACCAACTCCTTCTTTACAATACTATACTTCTTCAAGTTTATCAGCAACTTTTCTTCCCTTAACTTATCAAAAACCTTACGAATATGGATCAAATTCTCCTCCAATGTCTTACTAAAGATCAAAATATCATCTAGGTAAAAAATGACAAACTTTCCTCAAAGCTCCTTCAATACCTCATTCATGAGCTGCATGAAAGTGCTTAGTGCATTGCTTATCCCAAAAGGCATGACTAACCACTCATACAGTCCTTCCCTTGTCTTGAAAAAAATCTTCCACTCATCGCCTTCTCTAATACAAATCTGATGATCCCACTCTTCAGATCTATCTTTGTGAAATACTCAACTCCACTCAAACACTCCATAATATCATCCATCCTTGGAAATGAAAATTTGTACTTAATTGTGATCTTGTTGATAGTGTGAGAATTTGTGCACATGCTCCATTCTCCATTCTTTTTTGGTGCTAATATAGATGGTACAACACATGGACTCAGACTCTCTTGAATCAACCCTTTCTACAATAACTCATGAACTTGTCTATTCAACACTTCACTTTCTACTGGTGTCATTATGTACACTACCTTGTTTGAAAAACTAGCTCCTAGAACCAAATCCATCTAGTGGCTAAGCTTTCTCATCAGGGGCAATTCATCAAGTACATTATCTGATACAATATCAAAAAAATCTCTCAACATATCTGCAACTTCTGCAGGTACCTCCTCTAATTCTTCTTTACTATCTTTTAGAATAATAGTATAACACATATGCTCACACTTCATACCTCTGAGAAACTCTTTTCCTTCAACAAAACATATCTTGGTAGCACTACATACCTTTTCTTCTTTCTTCTTCAATGGCTTCAACTTATACTTCACTCCATCCTTGGTCAGAGTGTAGGTATTTTCTCACCCATCATGTACATCATGCCTATCAAAATACCACAACCTACCCAAAAATGTACGACATATGTCCATAGATATGATATCACATAGTACCTCATCTTGGTAGCTTCCAATCTTCAAGTTCACTAAGCACTGCTCATTGACCATGACCTTGTGGTCATCTTGCACCCAAGCAATACAATATGGATGTGGGTGTTTCTGTCTCTTTTGCTTCAACTTTGTGACCATCATTTTTAACACTAGATTGTCATTACTTCCACCATCAATGATCACATCACAACACTTATCTTCACATCTACACCTTGTATGAAATAAACTCCTTCTTTGATCAAGTTCATTCTCACAACTTATTAGGACTCTTCTATTAACTAGGACATCTCCTCTTTCAACATCTTCAAAATGTGATGATTCGACATCTTCATCAACATATGAAACTCTATCCTAGCCTTTTGTTCTTTGATCTATGCTTCCTAGGAATTGGGAACATTCAAATGTTCTATGCCCTTCTTCTCAGTAGTGAAAACATTTCCCATGGAAGCCTCCTCTTCCAGGTCCTTGTCCTTTGCCTCTTCCTCTCTGAACTCTATTGTTCCAATCATAGAAATGATTGGAATTATTTACCTTCTGGTTTTGATTTCTACTTCTAGCCTCATCCTTGTTCTTATGATCATCATTACGACCTCCATAAGATCATCTTCCAAATCTTCCACTATGACATTTTCCACTATTCTAAATGTCAAACTTATTTTTTAGTTTCTCCTTAACTTTTGAGGAAAATTGGCATGCCTCCTCAATACTATTCATTTGAATCAAACTTAGCTCATCTTGAATACTTGGCCTTAAGCCATTAAGATAATGGGCCACTTTATCCTTATTAGATTCTGCATGGTTGGTTCTAATGAGAAATCAGTAGAATTATTTGGTATATGCTTGAATAGGATTTTCTCGCTTGCTTTAACCCTTGCATTTTCTTTAATAGATTAAGCTCATAATCCACGGGAATGAATTGTCACTTCAATTTAGCTATCATCCAATCCCATCTAGTCATTTTGTCCTTTCCCTTTCTATTTCACTCCAATTGAACCTCTTGCCACCAGATCTTTGCATGTCCCTTCAGTTTTTCCTTTAGAAACTTGATCCTATCAAGATCCTCAATATCTTCATACTCAAAATACTCCTCCAATTCATTGATCCAATCTATCAACTACTCTAGGTTATGATTTCCTAAAAATGTGGGAACCTCAAACTTAGGTCTTTTTCAAATCTTGGAGATGGCTTTAAAAGGCCTCTCTTCCTCTGGGTTTAGAACTACCTCTGTTTTTTCATTTTATTCTTTTCATCCTCCTCACTTTCATCTCTTAAGAGAAGATTTATTCCTCTGCGCATTTGTTCTTCCAATGCTTGCATTTTTTTTTGGATGGCTCTAAAATCCTCAGGTGTAACACTTATAGCTCTTCCACCACACTCTCTTCATGGAGGCATTTTCATGCTTTAACTAAAATCCTAGTACAAACTGCCTCATAATTAGTGATTTGTCTACATGCTCAACCCAAACCACGGTCCTAGTGAAAATTAGCTCACAATAAATGATTTATCCACACACTCAATAATTCTAGCTCTAATACCACTTAATGAAGGGTGCTCCCCTTAATACCATAAACACATTATAGAAACAAAGAAACAAAAAAAATGTGAGAACAAAATATGGACTTCTTATTTTCACTGCAAATTCAGAATTATAGAATTCACAAGTACAATAAGCTAACCCACATGGGCACCTTTATTCTAGTAATTTGCATGACTATGGTGCCAACTATCACCTAGAGTAGTTCTAGACAATGTTTGAGCCTTTCTTAAATAGGCAATTTTATGCCACCTGAGAAGGTTCTGGACATTCAAAATTAATACCTAGGGCCAATAGAGCCTAACAATACATATAGAGTTGGCCAAATACATATTTATCATTTACTTTAGAAATTTTGGTTATCCCAACGTTGGAAGGCCATAACTCTCGAACCATTGCTCTGACTAGCTATTATAACCTCTTTTTAGAAATGCCAGCTCTTGATCTATAAGCTTGAAACTATGCAAGTTCCCTTTTGACGAGTTTCCAGACCTCATCTAGGGACTCTAAGGCCTTCAAAATTGAGTTTAAAGTTTTTTCTCCAAAATTCTCCATTGAAAATTTGTAATAACTTCTCTGTACTTAAGATGGAGCGATGCGATTTTTACGATAGGTTTATAATTCTAAAATGAACCTTCATGTATAAAAATGAGAACATTCCAAGCTCATATGACAAACTTACTAAAAATAGCAAGTTCCCAGAAATAACAACCCTCTTGTCTACTAGCCCTTACTAAAATAGAAAAGGCTAAAAATAAAAATATTTTTGGGTGATGCAAGATTTCTCTTACATCCAAGATGCTCGTACATCACTCTTGCCTCTTATTCAATAGAAATATTTGTTGTTACATCTATTCTCAGTAAGTTAGATTTGTGTCAATTGGTTAGACCTCATATTTTTTAATGTATTTTGGTGATTTCAATACCATATGATTATGATCATTTCAATTAACTAATCTATTTAGTGAATCTATTGTATTCCTTATATGGTTACGTTATCTTCTTGGCTATTCTATGGTAATAAGATTAAAGGAATACAGATAGTGGTGTGTCTTATGAAGTCTACTGGATTCTAGTGTAGTTATCAGGAGGAAGTAGATCAAAATACTACTTGGTGTATCACCCCCTCTAGTTTAGAATAGGTAGTTTGATTTTCATGCATCTCCTTCTTCCTTTTCCCCTTGAAAAATAGTTAGGTGCACCTTGATAGTAAGGAAGCTAGCCTTCTCTAGAGATTCAATATTTGATTGCAAAGTCCCACATATTTGAGATTCTTTCCATGTTACACAAGGTTATTTAAGGGTCATACCTTAAACTAGAGTGCAAACGTTCATGTCAATAGGAAGCTTTATGCATGATTGTCTATATAAACAATGAATTCCTTAAGAAGCAAGTAGTGCCTCCATTTCTTAGAGCCTAAACCATATCATATAGTTCCAAGTCATATGTACTATACCTTTTCTTGGCATCATTCAATTTTTCAAAGAAGAAAGTCACTAGCTGAGAACTTCTTCTATGGAAAAGTTACTTGCATCAATTTCTACTGTGAATAGTTTGTTGAAGGTAGGTAGTGCCAATATTATATATTGTGCTACCCTACCTTTCAAGTATTCAAATTATTCATCTACTTGAGTTGTCCATTGAAACTTTGTCTTCTTTCCTCTCTTGATGGTGACCAAAAGAGGTACACATATATAACTGAAGTTTTTGACAAATTTCCTATAGAATGTTGCCAATCCATAGAAAATCTTGAGTTCCCCTACTATTTTAGGTATTGGAAAATTGAGGATAGCCTCAACCTTTTCAAGATCCATCTTCAAGGTACTCATTGAGATGAAAAAGCCAAAGAATGTCAATTTTATCTGCATGAATGCACACTTTTCAAGGTTGATTTCTGACTTCTTTTCATGTAGCCTTTGAAGGACTAGTTCCAAATGTTTAATGTGTTCTTCTTTAGATCTATTGAAGATCAATATGTCATCAAGATAAATGACCACAAACTTACCTATGAAGTCATGAATCACTTCATTCATTAGCCTCATGAAGGTGCTAGGGGCATTGCTTAGACCAAATGGCATGACAAGCCATTCATAGAACCCTTTAGTGGTTTTAAATGTTCTTTTCCACTCATCTCTAGGCGTAATCCTTATTTGATGGTAGCCTAATTTAAGGTCTATCTTCAAAAAGTAGTGTTCTCCTCTAAGTTGGTCTAGAAGATCTTCAATCCTAGTTATAGTGAACCTATACCTTATGGTTATCTTGTTGATTTCCACAGAGTCAGTGCAAAGTCTCCATTTTCCATCCTTTTAAGGGGAGAAAACACTAGGGACTGCACAAGAGCTTAGACTCTTTTGAATGAGTCCTTTTGACAATAGATCTTTGATCTATCTATATACTTTTGCATTTTGATAATGCGTAAGTTTATATGCAACATTGTTGGGCAAAGAAGCACCTAGAATAAATTCAATCTAGTGTGAGATGTCCCTCAATGGTGGGAGTTCATCTAGAGTATCTCTCGTAAGTATCCATTTGTACTTCTACAGTAGATCCTTTACTTCTTTAGGCACTTCTTGGGTGACTTCTTTCATCTTAGGTTTGACGACTAGGGCATACCCTATTTGAGAGCCTTGGATGGTTTTCAACATCTCTTGTTCACCTGCCACGACAACTAACTATTCTTTGGGTTTTTCCTAGTAAGGGTCAGGGTTGGAAAGAAGATTGTATTTTTGTCCATCTTTGGTGATTTGATATTTCTTAATGACACCATCATGTTTGGCCTTGAGGTTATACTTTCATGGATGACCTAATAAAAGGTGAAAAATCTCCATGTTTGCAATGTCACAAATGACTTTATCCTTATAATATTTTATTTGAAAATTTACCCAAGCCTATTCATTTATCAGAATTTGTTTCCCTTTGGTTAGCCAAGATACATGGGAGGGATTAGGGTGGGGCATTCTTTATAGATTCAATTTATCTAGTATTTCTTTAAGAAAAATATTTTTAGTAGAACCTAAATCAATAACTACCTTACATGCCTTTCCATGTCTTTTGCAGTTGGTCCTTAAGAGAGTTTTCCTTTGTGAAGGCTCTATTGGTATAGTGCTTGGATTAATGTCCTCTTCATCATGAGAGTAGCCCATTATTCACTAGTACAATCTTTGACACTTTCATCATCATCATCCTCTTGAACAATGTTAGTTCTTCTTTCTTCTTAGTTGTTTTGCTTCTCAATAAACTTCTTTGTATAGTGGCCCATCTAGTTATAATTGTAGCATTTGATCTACCCATTATTTCTTCCACCATTTCTACCTTTTCCATTTCCTCTCCTTCCTTTGTATCCACCTCGTGAAATATTCTCACCTTCGGTATTGTCCTCGTTAGAATCTCCATGAGGTCTATTGCCTTGTGTTCCTCTACCCGCAAAGTTTCCTTTTCTTCTTCTTCTATCATTATTTCCCTTACTTCTACCACTTTTTTCATTCCTTCTCTTGAACTTTTACTCTACTTTGAGTGCTAGCTAATAGCACTAGTTTATAGTGGTAGGACTTGTCAAACTCAATTCATCTTGAATGGAAAGCCTTAGTCCTTTAATATACCTTGAAAGTTTCACACTTTTGGGTTCAACAAGTTTGCGTTTCATCACCAACTTTTGAAATTCCTCAATGTAGGTAGGGATGTCCATCTCTTTCTGCCTCAAACTCATCCTCTTCTTATGAAGTTGAACTTCATAATCCTCAGGGATATAGGTCTCTCTTAGTAGAGCCACCATCTTCTTCTAGGTGGTGATTGGATTCTTTTCATTCTTCACCCTATCATCTTGAGTGAAGTTCCACCATGTGAGAGTAGAGCCCTTGAGTCTAGACTTGGCAATCTTCACCCTTTGGTTCTCAGGAATGTCTTCACAATTAAAGAAACTAGTTAGGGCATCTACCCAATCCATTGTAGCCTTTGGGTCCATCTTCCCATTGTATCTGGGCAAGTAAATATTAGCATCCATGGTTCTCCTCTCTATAGATTTTAGAGTCCTCATGAGTAGCCTCTAGTTAGTAGGACATTCTTCTTCCTCCTACTTAAGGGGTTCTTCATTACTCCCTTGTTTGACTTCTTCATAGCTTTCACTACTTCTATTACAAAGATCTTCTTAAATCTTATCCATCTCTTGCCTCATCAACTGCATCTCTTTGTCTCTTTGTTCACATTGCCTTAGTTTTTGGTCTCTCAAGTACTTTACAATCTCTATGTTGGTCATCCTTGAAGATAACCCTTTATCTTCTCCTTGCATGGTGTTGTCAAATTTCTTACCCTAAGGGATCTTAGGTTTCTCTGGTACCACTTGATGCAAAGCTCTCCCTTAAAAAAGAAAAAATTTTGTGGTGTGGCCTTGAAATACTTCAAACACCCCAAAGTGGAGTCAAGAGAGGGCTCTACACCTCTGAAACAAACTTACACAAAAACATAACCTAGGCACCCAAAAGAGCATAATTAGGTCTTAAGCACAAAATCCCCAAATACTAGATTTATACTTGAAATGGGAACCTATTAATTTATAGGGGAGTGGAAAGGTTCCAAAATAGTTATCCCACTTAAACTAGTGGGTTTGATCTGCCTATCTTATTCCAATGGATCCTAGATAGAAAAATTGCTTTTTAGGCCTACTTGCTAGGTTTTGTGAAGGAAACACAAAATTGATGGTTTAACAGGTTAGACTATCAATTGGGAAACATGTAGTGGTATATAAGAGATCATTATCCACCCTTATATTATTTTCATCCATCCCCCAAGTATATGCAACACTTCAATACATGTTGTCCTACACCAAACACATAGAGATGTTTTCCCTAGGGCTTGCTAAAAAAATTGGTTGCCTCAATTTCCATTTCCCATCCTTTAGGAACCATATTTTACATCCTCTTAAATATAATTTTACCAAGTGGCATGAAATTTACACTATGGGAATGCAAGTTAAGTCATCATTCCTAAAATTAGTCAACAAATGAAGGGTTTTGGTGCACCTGAGAAAAAAGTTATGATAACTATAGTTTCAGAGAACTTCAAACCCTCAAATGAATTGCATTCTTCTACTAAGATGTTTAGGATTCTAAATTAATTTTTTATTCACATGCGCTAATCGGTACTAGTCCATACGCTATGAAAATGCAATGTTTTACAAGAAAAATAAGATCTTTTATTGATTCAAAATGCAAAATTACATATTTTGTGTGTGTGTATCTTCCACCCACCTGAAAGGGATATTTGAAGACCTTTCCCAAATAATCCAACCAATTTTCAAAGGTTATGACCATTGGAAGTGATTAGGTGAAAGCTTTGTTAAATGTAATGAGAAATTGTCAGTCTTGCCCAACAGTCTGTATTAGCCGAGCCTACTCGGTCATTGAAGATAGTTCCCCCATATGTGTCAAGCATTTCAATTTTAACTGATTTCAAGGATAGTGTCAACTAAGTTGGGTCATTTAACAAAGAAAATTCAACGTAAACTCTTCAACAATAATTCTCAAGCACTACCAAGCTCCTAGACCATGCTGAGCTCCAAGACCATGATGAGTTGGGTTGGTTAAAAAATGATTCTCAATTTAGCTAAGTATACAATTAAGAAGCCTAAGAACATGCCTATCTTATCCTAGGACTAAGATGTGCCTAATGACCATAGTAAAAAAACCCATGGTTTATAAAGCACCAATGGTGACTAGGCCTTACAAGTAGGCTTGATTTATTAGCTAACTATTACCTATTATAAATGTCTCTTAGGCACAAATGCATTTGAGTAGAACTCATTTAAACTTAAAAGATATATGCTATGGAGAATGGAGGGCTAGAGGCTCCTACACCAAGGGAGTATAAGACAAAACAAGTTTTTCACGAGATAAAAAAACATATTTTGTTATGCTTTCAGTCTCCCTAAGATGAATGAAGACAAGCCCATCATTGAACAACTTGTCACTATTCATGTGGACAAAATAAAGGATGAAGACCTAGACACAAATGTTAAACTTTTAGAATGGTTTGAAAGGAAATTTCACACTAAGGTACTTGAGAAGATATCTAGTGTTATTGCACTTAGATAGGTTGATCTAGCAACCAAAATGGAGAGTGTGAAGAAGGTGTTCGAGAATATTTTCTTTCTATACACAAAGCTATGTGATGTGAATATTTTCAAATAGGAAGTTCAAAGGGCTATTGACCAACTACAAGGAGATTTACAAACTATAGGTACTAATCTTAATTTATCTCTTGGTCAAAGCCAAGCTCATTTTCAAAGATTAATGTCCACTCAAGGTATGCTTGCTAAGCTAAAATCACAAGATGCCAACATTCAAGCTACCTTGATAAGTATTCAATCCATGTTGACCCCACACATGGAAGTGTTGCATAAGGAACTAGCCTATGCTGAGACATTGATAAAGAAAGATAACCAACTTTCAACTCATGTTGGCTTAGTTAACTTTGTTGCCTAGCTAGACATTCAATATAAATCTCTAGAGGTAGCATGCAATAATTGGGATGTATCCCTAAAGATCATAATGGAGATCCATAAATCATTTTTGGAGAAACACACTATCAGTGTACCACCCATGACATAAGTGTTAAAAAAGGGGGATTGTGAAGTTTTTGTTTATAAAGGGATTATTATGTTTTGAGTAACGGGGAGTAATAATGTAGAAATAGGGAACAAAAAATCCACTCAATAGGAGTATCAAATTTAGATATATAAATGAAATATTTACTTAGGGGGAGTAAAGGAGAAATAAGGTATGACAACTAGTCATCCATTTTGCAAATTTTTGAAGTTTTGAAATTTTGTATGTGAGCTGAGTCATAGATATATTGTTTGAGTTATGCTCATAATAAGGATTATATATACATGACAACATATTTTTGTCACTCATTTCAAAGGCAGAGATTGTTAATCTCAGATTGGTTTTGACAAGGCAGTGACAAAATAATTAGTCATTATCTATTAGTATTATAGTGTAAACTAAGTGATAAGAGCTAGCCAAGCAATTAGTGTGAGCTGAGTGATCAAAGTATGTCGAGCATTAATTATTAGACAATACATGTCGAGCAATATACCTAGTATGTGTCGAGTCACTCATGAATTGAGAAGACTATACATGAGGAGTGATTGAGTAAATAGTGTATGCCAAGCCATTCATAAGCCGAGTTATAGCATTGAGAATATAGTGATGGTCGAGCATCAGAGCCTTCAAATGTCGAGTGAAAAGTTTTGGACATAATTGTTTATAATGGCACAAACTTCCATGTAAACCATTTTTGGGTTAACTTATGATTTTTTTATGATTCTAGAAGATATGTATGGAGGTATATTAGGAATCCCTATGTAGTACATACAACCAATTAAATTTAGGGATGTTTAAGTGGAAATATGGATCAACCTTAGTCGTTGATTCATACCTAACCCTAGCCCAACTATGTTTAATTAAGGAGGAAAACCCTAAGGATTTTATATAAGTGAAGAGAAAAGATTCATGGTGGCTATGGAGGTTGTGATAATGATCTAAATTATATAATTAGTTAGAGAGAATAGAGGAAAGTAGAGAGAGGACAAAGGAGACATAACTAATCAGAAGGATCAAGGATTTGTAAGAATTTACCTAAGGCAAGAATGAAATGCCAAGATCTAGAAGCTCAAGAGATAGCAAAAGAGAGACAAGATATGATCAAATGAGAATGTATATTAGATGATTGGATATGAGATGAATACACACTAGAAGTGTTTGTATATAGAGGCAACTAGAATGACTAGGAGTCAACAAAGAGATAAACATGACAACTAAGCACATGTCCACCAAGAGTGGATTATCCTCCATTGAGCACAAGAGTTTGTGTGATGATTAGAGGATAAGTTTACATAGATGTATCTCATAAAGAGATGTTGTAGACACCATGTGCTCAAATAATTTGCTAACTCCTGTGTTGTCAACAAGACAACTCATATGACTATGCATATTCCAAAGTGTCTACATGACAACTAATATAAAAATGTATTATTCTAAGTAAACTTAAGTAAAGTGTAATAATAATTAATTATTTGCACTAACACCCCCCCTTAAGTGAAACTTAGGGGAATACACTTAAGCTCACAAAGCTAAATGCAAGATGCAATGTGGGTTCTGGCTACTATGCCATGTTAGATACCCATGTACAAATGAAATGTTCTACATAAAATGCTATGCAATGTAATCTCTCTAAAAATGGAGAAAGAGGGAAAACCACATGGAAAAAAACTCTTCCAAAAAGAGAGATAAGTACAATAAAGAAGAGAAGAGTCATGTAACCCCCTAGTGAAATAACCCACAACCCAAGAGATCTCAAAAATGAAGATACTTGACCTCAGTAAAGGGCTTGGTGAAAATATTTTCAATTTTCTATTTTGTAGGACAATACTACAATGCAATGACCTACTCATGAATCAACTCTCTAATGTAGTGCATATGAACTGCAATGTGTTTTATGCATTGATGTTGCACTGAATGTTTTGAGACTTTAATGGCACTCTAATTATCACAATGTATGACTATGGGTCTAGGTATGTCAAAACCAAACTCCTTTAGAATATGTTGTGACCAAGTAGCTTATGTAGTTGCAATGACAAATCCTTGACACTTAGCCTTGTAGATGAAGGAGAAATAGTGTTCTACTTTTTACTCTGCCAACAAATGGTGTTGGAACCAAGATGAAATATATATCTTGAAGTGCTTTTGCAATAAGTCTAGCCTTATACTATCAATACTTCCATTTGCTACAAACTTGGTCCGATAGATCCACTTACACCAAACCAATTTTCTTACCTTAGGAAGACATACTAAGTCCCATGTGTTGTCTCTCATAATAGAATTATATTCTTCCTCTAGTACTTTATCCCATACTGGAATTCTTGAAGCTTCTTTGAATTTTTGAGGATTAGAAGCAACTGCAATATAAGCTTGAGGGAGTGAGTTATGTTGTGATCTTGTCCTCCTAGTATCCAAAGGATTCCTTACCAATGGTCCTGCCACTTCCAAACATCATGAGGACTACTTGCATTTCTAAGAGGAGCAAAAGATTCCTTAATCATTCTATTATACATAAAGTGAAGAAGAAGAGAAAGATGTCCTTGATTAGTATTAGGTGGAAATATCTTTGAATATAGATAAGAAAACACTTCCTTATGTTCTCTTAGATGATCAATCATTAAAGCACTCCATTTCTGATAGTTCATTTTTGTCAATTTGAATCTTAAACCAAAGTGACACTTTTGACATGACTCCATGAGATCAAATAATGTATTCAACCCCAAAATGCAAAAATAAAAAATAAAAAAAAATCAAAGAAACCCCCCAATGCATGATTTGGCAATTTATATTTAGTGTGATTACAATGGCCACTTGCCAATTTATGGCCTAAGTGAACTTCTAATTTTGTTGGTTACAACAAAAAATATGAAACTATATATGACTCAACAAGATAAGACACAATACTTCTCAAGGATCTAAGTAATTACAAGTGCCAAAATAGGCTAAAAATGATCAAATTATGAAAGTACTATGTCTACTTAGAATTATTTCAAATTGAGACCAGATCTAGAAAGTAGACAAAAAATGATGCACTTTCAAAAAAAATAGCACCTGAATATGTGTCCATATGAGCCCGAACGAAGCCTTCAAAGTTGTAAAAATTGGGATTGGAATTTTTTTTAAAAATTCAGAAATAGAGATCTTAAACAACTTACACCAATGTGTAGATCACAAAATTCTACCCCAAAGCAAAAAAAGAAAATCTTGAAAAAACGAGTCTGTATGAGGGAGATATCATTGTTTGAAAATCACCTTTGTAATTATTTTTCTTGAATCACTGCCATCGCACCTTCAAAAATTAAATGACTCTAGATTTCACCTTAGATGTTTGATTTTGATGAAACAAAAGTCAATTTGGGGGTTTTTTGACCTTCTAAATGTGATGCCAATATCTAACTTGCACCACCAAGCTCCAATCTTGACCTGCAAAAAAAATCTCTCCAATGGTTATATAATGAAGCTCCCATGGCTCTGATACCATGTAAGAATTTTTCTAAGGCAAGAATGAAATGCCAAGATCTAGAAGCTCAAGAGATAGCACAAGAGATACAAGATATGATAAAATGAGAATGGATATCAGATGATTGGATATGAGATAATTGAATATGAGATGAATACACACTAGAAGTGCCTATATATAAAGGCAACTAGAATGACTAGGAGTTAGCAAAGAGATAAACATGACAACTAAGCGCATGTCCACCAAGAGTGGATTATACTCAATTGAGTAGAAGATTTTCTGTGATGATGAGAGGATAAGTTTACATAGGTGTATCTCATAAAAAGATGTTGTAGACACCATGTGCTCAAATAAGTTGCTAACTCTTGTGTTGTCAACAAGACAACTCATATGACTATGCATATTCCTAAGTGTCTATATGATAACTAATATAAAAATGCATTATCCTAAGTAAACTTAAGTAAAGTGTACTAATAAATAATTATTTACACTAACAAGATTCATCAGGAAAGAGAAGCTTTGACATCTCACAACAGAGTGCTAACCAAAGGATCATGGTGTTGAATCATTCTAACAGGTGATGAAGAGTAAATATCATAATAGAGTAGTCTTAACAGACTTGTGTAAATCTCTTAACTGAGTTCTTTCTTAATTGTAAGTTTAAGTCCTCTAACAAGGTACACTTTTAGCAAGGTGTTGAAATCCTTTAACAGGGTGAGACCTAATAGTCTTTGTAAGCCTTTAACAAGGCAGACCCCTTATAGGGTAGATCATAGTTTATGTTCAAACTTATTGTAACCATATTTAGCTACATTTTACAACTGTAGTAGTGAAAATTTGTGGGTGTCATCCCCACCCTAGTTTTATCTTCTCATTGGAGGGTTTCTAGGTAACAAATTTATTATGTCATGTGTTATTTGTTTCATGCTATGGATGAACATGTGTAGTTAGCTATTTCAATTTACATAATAAATTGTGAGATGGTTGTGTAGTGAATGGTTTATGGTTAAAGTTTTGAAGTGTTGATTCACCCTCCCTCTCAGATTTTACTTTCCCATTTTTATTTCTAATAATAGCTACTTCATCATCTTTTTGGGAATGTACCCCTTAAGATTCTTCTTGGACAGGCATCATCTATCCAAGGCTACTCACATATGCATATGTTGTGAACGTCAAAAGATTCTGGCACATCAATAATAGGCCACAGTGGACAATAGAGATCTTAATATCTCCATGCTCCATGCTTTGATATCGATTATCAACCATGGTGGACAATGTAGATCTTAATATCTCACATGCTCCATGCTTCGAGTTCACATTGATTCTCGATCATGGTAGACAATGGAGATCTTAATATCTCACATGCTCCATGCTTCGAGCCTCATTAATATCATGGTGTTAGCCCCATAGATTAACATAATATTATCCACAAGTATGATTCAATAATATGAATAAATTCATAAATTTAATTAAACAAATTTAATCCATAAACATACCTTTCTTAGCTTCTTATTTTCTTGGTCCATGTGGCTCTATCTTTAATTGGCCCTTCAACGAATTATTCCTTCTAGAATTATCTCAACTCTAAATTTACTTTCTAAAATTCTTCCTTTTCTAATTTATAAGGAGAGGACAAAATATATTTTTTGTTTATTCTTTTTCAAGAGTCACAACTTTTCATAATACAAATCCTTTGAAAAGTCACAACACTTCATAGTTATAATCCTTTCAAAAAGTTGCAACACTTCATAAAAAAAATTCTTTGCAAAAGTCCGAATACTTTATAATCACATTATTTTTGGAGAGTCACAACTATTCATAATTATGACCCTTTCAAAGGTTCACACCCTTTCAATAACATTGATACCTTTTGAGAAAGTCACTTCCTTATTTTTTTCATATTTCTTTCCTCTTCCATTTTTCCGTTTTGAACTCCTCTTTTCTCCTCTTCTTTTTTTCCCTTCTCTAAAATAAACTCTCCTCCCTTTTATCTATTAATTTTAAGGAGTTGTGTCTATTTGTTAAACATCTCTTGACTTTCATTAGATTTAGTTAATTTATATTATTCTATGTTATATTATTTATTTACTTACTTATTTGTGTTTATTATTAAATTCTATTTAGAAACTTAAAACACTTTCTACAATATTGTCTCTTGTATTTAATTTATTTCTTTATTTACTCATTAAAATTTTATTATTTAAAAATAATACTAAATATTATTTCATTAATAATATAGATTAAATAATAATAATTTCTTAGTTTTATATTTTAGTATTAGTTTTAATATAATGTTATTATCATTATTTATTTAATAACATTGTATTATCTAATTATTATTAAAATTCTATCTTATAATGGGGATATGACAGTTTGCCCTTCCTCAAATTGCTTTTCCTCAAGCAATTAGATAATTTCTTTTGTTGAGTTGAAATATAGATTTCTTTTAGTCCAAATTCTTAGGTTGTTGTCATGGATATGCTTTTATCCTTTCTAATATTCATAAACTTTCTATGTTAGTCTTTTATATAAATTAATTTTCTAAATCCCCTTTAATCATATAGGATGGCAAGATCATGCTCTGGCACCACTGTAATGTCCCCACTATTAGGGTTAGTTTGGAACAAGTAATACCTAAAAAATAATGGTTAGAATCACAACAATAATAAACTAAGTACTATATTATTCGACCCTCTATTTAACCCCAATCTTAAGGGTGTCTCTAGATCGAGCTTCCTAGCTCATAGCTACCTCATCATCTTCTTGGGAGCACACCCCTTAAGATTCTTTTTGGATGGCCATCCTCTATCTAAGGATACTCACATATGCATATGTTGACAACATCAGAATATTCTGGCACATCGATTATCAACCAAGGCAGATAATAGAGATCTTAATATCTCCATGCTCCATGCTTTGATATAAATTTTTGGCCATGAAAGACAATGTAGATCTTAATATCTCACATGTTCCATGCTTTGAGTTCACATTGATTCTCAGCCATGGCAGGCAAAGGAGATCTTAATATCTCACATGGTCCATGTTTTGAGTCTCATTAATATCCATGGTGCTAACCCCATAGGTTAACACAATATTATCCACACGTATGGTTCATTAATATAAATAAATTAATAAATATAATTAAAAAATAATAATTTATAAACATATCTTTCTTACCTTCTTATTTTCTTGGTCCATGTGGCTTTATCTTTAGTTGGCTCTTCAATGAATCATTCCTTCTAGAATTATCTCAACTCTATATTTACTTTCTAAAATTCTTCCTTTTCTAATTTATAAGGAAAGGAAAAAATGTATTTTTTGTTTGTTCTTTTCCAAGAGTCACAACCTTTTATAATACAAATCCTTTGAAAATTCACAACACTTCATAGTTATAATCGTTTCAAAAAGTCACAACACTTCATAAATAAAATCCTTTGGAAAAGTCTTAATACTTTATAATTGCAATATTTTTGAAGAGTCACAACTATTCATAATTATGACCCTTTCAAAGGTTCACATCCTTTCAATATCATTGATACCTTTTGAGAAAGCCAAATCCTTATTTTCTTCACATTTCTTTCCTCTTCCATTTTCCCTATTTGAACTGCGCTCTTCTCCTCTTCTTTTTTCCCCCTCTCTAAAATAAACTCTCCTACCTTTTATATATTAATTTTAAGGAGTCATGTCTATTTATTAAACATCCCTTGACTTTTCATTAGGTTTAGTTAATTTGTATTATTCTATGTCATATTATTTATTTACTTAGTTGTGTTTATTATTATTTATTATTAAATTCTATTTAGAAAGTTAACATACTTTCTACAATATTGTCTCTTGTATTTAATTTTATTTGTTTATTTACTCATTGAAATTTTATTAATTTTTAATTATTTAAAATATCATACTAAACATTATTTCATTAATAATATAGATTAAATAATAATAATTTCTTATTTTTTATATTTTAGTATTAGTTTTAATATAACTTTATTATCATTATTTGTTTAATAACATTGTATTATCTAATTATTATTAAAATTCTATCTAAAAATGGGGATATGACACCCCCTCATCTATGCCACTTCCACTATCACTTGGCACAGACACTAATGGGACCAATTTTTTATCTTTTCCTTTCTCTCCTCCATTACATGATTCATATTGACTTTATTTTTCTTGTATTTCTATGGGAAGGGAAAGTGGAGGTAGCCTACTAGATGGAGGAGATGGTTCCCTCCCTTGAGGGTTATGAGGATCCAACATATTGATGCCCTTAAATGGTTTGGGAGGAGGGAAAATTTATCTTCTATAAACCATCTTCTTCGTTTCTTTCTTTTTCTTCATTTCCTCCTCATCACTATTAGAATCATTGACTTGTTCACCCGTGAATCTTTTGAAATCCTTTTCCCCTATTTTATTTTTTGGGGATGGTGGTCTTTCCTCTAGTTGTCTCCTTTACTCTTACTCATTGGTATTTGATGATGTCAACCTGAAGGTCTCAAGGAGGTGTAAGTTTCATTAAAAATTTTAAATAAAGTAGACATCTTGAGAAAGATTTGCTAGTAGGTGTCCCTCCTCTTCCAATTCCCCCTCTTCCCAATTTCTCATCATTAGAGGTGCAGGATAAGCTCCACAAGGACCTAGGATGGTATTGTTGGAACTACAATTGGAACAATTGTTATGTTTCCATCGATGTCAAACCTTATTGGTAATAAATTTTCTAATAGTGTAGAGTGCCATATTATTTGATTGATGAAGAGGATTTAAAAAGATAGATATCAAGATGAAATAGTAAATTGGTTGATTAAAGAGGAGTAAGTATGATGGAATTACAAAGGGCACTTGAGTAGTTAGTATTTGACAAGATAATATGTTGTTTGATCACTGTATAAAGTGAAGAAGAAAGATGAGTTGAATTATAGAAGAGATTATTGATGCAAGTCAAGAAGTTAAGTAAAATATTAGTTTTACCAAGCAAGATGAAGGGAAATTGAAGTTGTGATTGAGTATAGTGATGGCCGAGAAAGCTAGTGCAAGCCAAGTGAGACAGGGATCATAAGTAGGATTAAAATATGTATCTCATCTAATACATTTTTGTATTCAATCCATTTTATCTTTTTTCCATTCTACTCCTCTTCATCATAAACATTTCTTATACAATGCTTAGGAAAATGGAAAGCATGATCAATCTCCTAGACTCTATCCCTTTTCCTAAATATATTGTGGAGATTCATAGGATCACTACATTGGGAAACACTAACCCCAATACCATAGGGTTCAAAAAATTTAACCAAGGGTACCCAACCCCTTTTAGTAAGCACAAAGTGATGGAATAAAGTATAATCAGAGAAGAAGGCGCCTCTATTCTTGCCTATCAATTCCCTCTCTTGAATTTCCCCAATGTGTTTTATAACTTCAAGAAAACCAATTCTCATTGTAATGTGATAAGGTACAAAAAATGTAAAACTAATGAAACCATACACTCCAATGACTATATTAATAGGGTAAGGGATAATATCCCCCCAATTGTGTTATATATCCAACTTTGGTCTTCTCTCCTAAGGCCTTAAGAAATCCAATAACTCTATAGGGATCCTTGGTGGATTTATAACTAGCTTAGCCATAATTTTGGATGAAAAGTGATCATAAAAAAAGGTTATAGATGTATTAAGGCCTATCTTTTGAAAATATTGTTGACCAAGTCTAAACTGGCATAAAATCATCATCTTTCTCTCTATTCAACTCGATAAACTTTCCAAAATAATGAACATTCTTAAAGAAGATTTGTATGCATCAAGAAACAATACAAGAAGAAAACTTCAACCACATTATTCTTCAAATTTAGGATACCTATATGTATATTTTTCACAAAAAAACATGGATAATCATAAACTATCACAAAACTAGGATGTTCAATTTGTATTACCATGTACATACATTCTTGTGGAATACTATGTTCAGTGTGTCTTCCTAAAAATTGTCCTAATGAGTAGTATGTATCTTTGAAATCATTTGTAAATAATCTCAGAGGGAAATTCTCTTGCAAAGGTCTCCCACATAGCAATTAATGAGGAAGGGTTCTCCCCTCAATACTATAAACACATAATAGGAACAAAGAAACAAAAATAATTTGCGAGAATGAAATATGGGCTTCTCATTATCATCATTATTGCAAAATTATAGAATTTAGAATTACAATATGCTAACCCACATGGATGCCTTCATTATAGTAATTTGCAAGACAAAGCTACAAACTATCATCTAGAGCTATCCTAGACAATTTTTGGGCATTTCTTAAATATGCAATTTTATGCCACCCGGGAAGGTTCTCTTAAGATGGAACATGAATCACAGGCCATAATGTTATGTGAAATCACTGAACAAAAGAAAAGATCAGTTGAGGATAGAGTCATGATGGAAGATGACAAAATAAATCTTGCAAATAGACTTGAAGAAAAATGTACTGAATTAACAAGGATCTCAAACATGCAGATGGATACACTTGCCCAAATGATGAACCTTCATCATGAACTCAATATGAAAGATATTGAGATCTCTACTTTGAAGATGCAGAATGAACAACTACAAAATGAATTGAATAGAGAAAAAGAGATAGCAGAGAATCTCAACAAGTCAAGTGAAGCCATCAAATACTTTGAACAGTTGATGAAATTCCTAAGATCTGCCCATGATACATCAGGACTTGGATATAATAGCACTGAAATTGGAGAATCATCAAAGGGTGGCAAGCAAAGAAGTGACAAAGGTAAGGATTCTAAACCCACTTGTCATTACTATAATAAAAAGGGGCATACTGCTAATGTTTGCAGAAGTAGAAGAATCAATCAGCCAAACACACCCAAAAGCAAGGGTTACTGTCACAAGTGCAACATGCAAGGACATATGACACAAGATTATAGATCCAAAGTCACAAGGACACAAAGATTTGATGGACATTTTCATAATTGTAAGAAGTAAAAACATAAAGCATTTGAATGCAAATCAAAGCCTATGTGGACATCAAATCAACCAACAAAAACAAAAGGGAATGAAAGTCACTACCATTGGGACTATAACACCAAGTATAGCTATCATTATTGTCAAGAATATGGACATATACCCTAGATCTGCATAAGAACACATTTCAAAGGGAACTATAAAAGATGGTTGAACCAAACCACATGTTTTAGTTTCCTGAAAACTGGTCATATCAGCAGAAACTGTCCTACAAGGTTAGAGGCACCCAAGACTGAAGAAAATAAGGGCAAAGAAAAGATTGACGTGGAACACATCAGAATAGACATGAAGAAGACATGGTAGAAAAAGAATGAATCAAGTACATCCAATGAAAAGGTCACTTCATCCACAAGGTCAAGTGATCATTTCTCATCCAATTAATCACAAGATGAGCCTATGGGGCTGATACATATAAGGAAGTATCATACATGAGCCCTAAAACCATGAACAAGCAATGCAAAGTATAAATTTGCATAAGACAAGATGCCAAGACAAATTTTAAAAGATGATGTCGAGTAAAAATTTTAGTGGATGCTGAGTTCCTAATAGCGACTGAGTGGATAACTAATGCCAACTTAAATAACTCCAATGGAATCCAAGTAAGGTGGAAATTTAGTGCAAGCTGAGTAATCCTTCAAAAGTCGAGTGGGCAGTTGAACATTTAATGTGATGAAAATAGGGTATATTATCACGATTTCAATCATTCTTCCTCATCACGATCAAGAAGCAAAGAAGAGAAAGAGAGTGGAGCAACTTCATAGCAGAGAATCTAGCATTCCAAGTAGATTCCAACCTCTTACAATGCATTTTCATCGATCTTGAGGTATTTTCATTTGTGCCGAGCTACGTAGTTTAATATTTCTATGTAAAGGAAACCCTAGTTTGCACAAATGGCTTTGAGCTCTAAGAAAACCCATGAAAAAGAGTCGATTGAAGTCTAGCTAGTATCTAATGAGATTAAGTAGCCTAATTTTCATCCTATCCCTGAAGTTGCATACAAGAACGATCCAGCTGGAGCTCTTTCTCACATACCCTCGAAAGTTGTAATGGTCTAGGATGTAAGAAGATGCTATAATTGTAAGATATGATCCATAGGAGATATGGAAATAAGGTAAGCCTATGAGAAGTTGTGTGTAGATGGAGTTTTGAAAGATGAATACAAAATTATTGAAAGGAAGGGTTTAACACGAGTTTTGAGCTTTCCCACCGTATTTAAGACATAATGGATCAGACTTGTGTTAAGCAGAATTCATGATGGTAGTCTGTGGCTAGAAGATGTTCCCATCAAGATCATGAAAGGAATCATTCATAGGGTGACTGGATATCCTAGCCTAGATTAGTACAAGACCTTGAGGAGTGAATCCAAGGAGGCTATTGAGAAACACACAGGTGCTCAGTGGAATAAAAGAGGAATGACAATTCACACCATTCAAGATCCTCTTGTTGAATTTTCTGTTAGAGTCATTGTCCATAAATTCTATCAATCCAATAGACTCAACAGTGTGCCATGTATTGCAATAGATGTAGGTTAAAAATTGGTGAAAAAGGATCATACTTATGATCTTGCAAAACTGCAACTACAACAGATTAATGAAAACCTAGCTGCCATAAGAAGGACAAAGGGTGCTCAATGCAAATTTGGAGCAATTCTGGTTTGTGTATTCTTCTATGTTCTGAATGAATTTACCTCTTTTGGAAAAGTTACATGGAGAAATGATAGAACTTTCATAGCCCAAATTAATGAATATATAGAACAAATGGGAGACAATTTTGATACACTGATGACAAGCTATTTTGAGGATTTCAAGAAATCCATGAAGCAAAGGGTAAGAATACCAGTTTCCTTAGTAGAAAAACATACTAATAATGTATGCTTCTTAGTTGATATTGATTTTACCTATATCCAAGCAGTAATTCCAAGGGTGAGATGGCTAAGGCCATTTGGTTATGAGATCAACATAGATGAAGCATCTGTAGCAATAACTGCATTATTGGAGAAGAGACAGATAAGAGTGCCCCACACTTTGGCACTTATGATGTGGTAAGGTCAAAGGTAAATATGGAGTTAAAGAATAACTCCACAATAAAGAAGAAAGATAAATTGATGAAGAAAATTAAGAAGAAATTTGGTGAAGGAATTAAGGCTAAAGCAGAAGAGGAAGATGATGATGACGATGAGGATGATGAGGATGAACAAGAGCAAGACCAAATGGAATTAACTCAAGGCCTAGGTGAAGACAAGGAGGAAGGTGCTAAGGAAGAAGAAGCCAAGGAAGCACCAACCCAAGCTGAGCCAAAGAAAATAAAGGCAATAGTACAACCTCTAGCCTAGCCCAAAACAAAGAAAGATGCTAAGCCAACTCAAGCCAAGCCACAAATACCAGTTACAAGGGCTACCACAAGGGCATCTTCACAAAAAGTAAAGGAAAAAATCAAAGAAAAGAAGAAGGCTATTGAATAGACTGGTGAAGCACCAAGAAAAAGAAGAAAATATGTAGCTCAACTAGATTCTGATGAGGAGGAAAGAACAAAGTCAGAAGATATCAGCCAATTCAGAGTGGTAAGTCATCCTCCAAAATCAGCCTTAGATAAAATGTGTGAAAATATTAAGAATGCAAATTTTACTGATCTGAAAAGCATTGATTTCAATAAGTTAAGTAAAGAAGAACAAAACAAACTAGAGGAATCAGTATATGCCATAATGACTGAATTCAAGACTACACCTCTAGAGCTAGACAATACCATGCTAAGAGAATTATATGAGATAATTGAAAACAAATGGTATCATTGTCTAAAAATTGAAAAGGAGATAAGAGAATCTACCTTAGCTCAGTTGATGCCTGACCTAACAAGAGGTCAAATAACAAAGGCTAATAAGAAATATAGTGGCAATTTCACACCAAAGCATAGAGCCTTTGATATTTTACAAAACAAGATTGAAAATGTAGTCACCAAGTCAACACAAATATGGAAGTTGATATATGGCTTGACTACTGTCAAAGAAGGAGAAGAAGATCCCCTTGAGGAACAAAACACAGAACATGAAGAACCTAGTGAGAAGGAGGAGGAAGAAGCAAAGAGTACAGAGAAAGGAGAAGAAGAAAAGAAGGAAGAAGAAAAGAAAGGAGAAGAAGAAAAGAAGGAAGAAGAAAAGAAAGGAGAAGAAGAGAAGAAGGAAGAAGAAAAGAAAGATGGAGAGGAGAAAGAAATAGAGGAGGAGGAGACACAAAAGCAAGATGAAATGGCAATAGTTGAGCAAGAGCAGTAACAAGACTAGAGTGTGCAAGACACACAATTACCACCCTCTAGCCCTCCTCATGTACCCATCACACCTGTAGAAACTATAACAGTACATGATATTCTTGATACTTCTCCTTAGAACATTAATGCATTAACCGTAGAGGGTCTAAAAAGAATCCTTCACCAATCCACACAATAAGCAAAATTATGTATAGATCCAGTATTGGTTAGTGTGGATGAATTACAAAAATTAGTAGAAAACATAGTTAGAGATAAGGTGAATCCACAAGAACCACCTTTCATCATCTCTATAGCTACTAGTGGTCAACTTCAAATGCAAACAGTTGTTTCATTAGGAATAGTTGATACCACAGTATAGAAGCTGAGTGTAGCAGGAGACAAAGAAACAACACAAACAGGACAAACTATTACATCTGATCCTAAAACAAAAACACAAGGTGCACTTCCTAAAATTTCTATAATTGATCAAGGTAGTACAGAGGAGAAGGAAGCAGAGGAAACGCCTAAAGAGCAAGAGGCAATTCAAACATTGATAAATTTGCCTACCTCGGGAACTCCTTCACAAAAACCAAGTAATGATGTAATGCCACTACAAATATTAGCACCAGGATCAAGTTCTACAAAAGTTGTAAGGGTACTTCACTATGGAGACCTTGCATTAGATGAAGAGATAGTCATACCAAGTTATGACTCAAAAATGATAAGCATTGATCAAATCAATGAGGTGCAGGAAGCATTGAATAGAAGAAAGAGGTAGGAGATACTCAGGAAGGAGTATAAACAAAAGAAAACATTACATGAGATTAAGGACATATTTATGGATGCCTTCAGTTTGTAGTCACCAGATGAGTCAAAGCATATAATGGAGCAATTATCAGATATTGTTGACTAGGTGACAAATGAAGACCAAGAAACAAATGTAAAACTTATGGAATGGTCTGAAAGGAAATTACAAGGGAAAGTAAATGAGAAAATATCTAATGAAATTGCACTTTCCCAAGTTGAATTGGAAAAAATAAGCCAAAGAGATAAGCCAAAGAATAATGAGCCTAGAGAGAAATTTGAAGATTTCAAGCATGCAACTACCCCAAGGTCCAGCTCAAAGTGAGAAGCACTTTAATCAAATGCTTCACACTCAAAAAGAAGTAGCTGTGTTAATAGCATAAGAAGCCACCATCAAGGCCAAACTAATACAGCTCCAGTCCTCCATTACCCCACATTTAGAAGTACTCCATAAAGAATAGGTCTATGCAGAAACTGTTCTCAAGAAAGATCCTAATCTTTCTACTTCATATGGACTTGTTCACCTTGCTACAGAGACTACCATCTAGCACAAGTCATTAGAAATTGCTTTGCATAATTGGGATGTAGCTCTCAGGATGATTATGAAGGTAAACAACACATTTTTGGTGAAATATGGTCTTAACCCTTAAAACCCTTTGACATAAGTGTCAAAAAGGGGGAGATATTATAAGATGAATGGGGGAGACAAGATGAATGGGGAAGACAAGATAAAAGGGGAGCATGATATACAACATAAAATTTTGGTTACCAAGATAGCACAGATAATGACACAATCAACTTAGGGGGAGTTACAATAATTTTGAGGTATATATATTGTAAGTTACAAAATTTTGATCAAGTTTTCTTTAAACCTCTATATATACCGAGAAAATTAGTGAATGTACTCATGAGGTTAGTTAAGTGTTTTTGTCACTCATGTCAAAGGGGGAGATTGTGAGTTTTAGAATGGTTTTTGAAATTTGGGTGCCAACACACTTAACCACTTTCTACATTGGAGCCAAGCACACTACGTATGCCAAGCCACAACATGAGCCAAGTCAGGAAATCCAATAGGTGCCGAGTGATCTTTAGGTGCCGAGCAACCTTCAAGTGTCGAGTGAAGATCAGGTGTCGAGTAAAGATTAGGTGTCGAGTGAAGATCAAGTGCTAAGTGAATTTAGATGCCAAGCATTATACAAGTGTCGAGTGATATTTGAGTGTCAAGTCATAGATGATGTCGAGCAAAACAAAAATGCAACAGGAGCCGATTAAGCCAGTTTGTTATAAGTGTTAAGCATCAGGAATCAGTAAGTGCCGAGTAACACAGAATACACATATGAGTTTGTAACTTCACTAATTTAGATGTAAACCATTTTCATGACTGACATATGATGAATCTCAAAGGATTTAAGTGATAAGATTGAATCTTTTCTATTTCCTATGCAATCTACATGTAGCCAATAAGAAAAATGGAGAAGGCATGCAACCGATAAGAAAAGTGCAAGGAATGAGTGGGAAAAAAAGATTCAATATGGATCGTAGATCCATATATAACCCTAAGTCTTTGAATGTCTTTATAAGGAAGATAAAATCTCATTGAGGATATGGATAAAGGAATGTATGGAGAAATTATACTGGAGTTCAGAGAAAAGAGTATAAAGACTTAGAGGAAGAGAGCAGTAGTGAAATATTCAATTGATCAGAACAAAGCAAGGGATAAGAACAAGTATCAGATCTCAGAGGATCAAGATCAAAGAAAGAAGATCAAGTGCCTGTATTCAACAATCAAAGGATTGTAAGATATCAGGTTTAATATACCTAATACTCTCTAGCAATTGTATTAGAAAGGAAATCCTATGTTGATAGGTTAGCTTAATAGCTACTTTTTAGATCCTTTAAATAGGTGATTAAATCCTTTAATAGGGTAACACTTCATGTAAAGTGTTTTAAATCCTTTAACCAGGTCACTATTGACACACTATAAAGCCTTTAACAGGGTAGACCATTAGAAGTGGTCAAACATTATTGCTGTAGTGATTTTGTGGGTATCATCCCCACCCTAGTTTTACCTTCTTATTCCTGGAGGGTTTCTAGGTTACCAAAATCTCAAGTGTTATGTGGTGGTACATGTTTGATTTTCCATGGATGTTTGATATGTTTATATGCATGCAATCTATTTTTAGTTAAAACTTTTAAAGGTCAAAGCAGAATACTTTTGATTCACCCCACACCCCCCCTGCCCGCCCCCCCCACACACACACCTCTCAGAAGCATTCTTCCTATTTGAATATTCCAACATTATGATCTTTGAACAAGGAGCCTAGATTGTAGTTGTAGTCCCTTAAGGCCGTATGTTGTTTCATTGCTGCTTATAACTCAAGGAATTATGTAAACGCTTCATGGAAATCAATAGGGTTGTAGGTTTATTGAGGAGGATATCAGGTAGGAATGAGATTTAGAGTGAACATTGATATCCAATTTACAAGGTAAATGAATAGATCTAGAGTCTAGGCATAGGATATGTGTCTTAGATAGCCAAAATGTATGAGAGATATTATTGAATTGCCTAATGGATGAGGCATTGATCAACTACATAATCATTAGTTTTTTGTCCATACTTGGTTTTCATCCACTTTCCCCACCCACATAAAATCAAATCAAATTCAAATCATCTTTATATTTTATGTTTGAAGAGCTAAAAAAAATGCCCTCACTTAGCTTATGGATTCATAGGTTATGATTTGTAGCTATCTCATTCCTATGATATTGAATAAGTATTAGAATATAAAAGGGTTACATCTACTATTAAAAGGTTGAAATCATATGTTTAATTTCATTGGTACATATATTAGAACTCAAGGTTAACCCACCTAGGTTTTGTAGAGCCTAAAGTGAAGAAGGATTTATGCCTTATAGTTGGCCCAATATTGCAGTTGAGTGCATCCATCATAGGAATTTTCTAGCCTTAGATGTATTGGTCTGGTTTCTTGGTTAATTTCAAAATTGTTAAATCAGAAGCCAACAAAGACAACCCTTATTCAGATAACTGGAATGAAATATTTTTGGTTGATGCAAGATTGCTCTTACACCCAAGATGCTCCTGCATCAGACACCCAGGGTAATTTGAGAAGTGACCCTGTTACATCTCAGATGTTTAGAGGAAAATCAAGATGATTAACCTCATCCCTTGCTAAACATGATGAATCTTCTACTGGTCTCCCTTTCCATTTGACCAGGTATTCTTCATAAGTTTTGTTCCTTGTACTTTTGCCAATAAAACTATCTTTTATCTCCTCAATCTCCTTTGTAGATGAACTAGTTGCTAGAATACCCTATTGTACTTTTACAACATCTCTATTACCTCCTTCATAACAATCTATCAAATCCAAAATGCTAAATACTGGTGAAATATTAATTTTAGTAGGCAACTCCACTTCATAGGCTTTTCCAAAATGTATGCCTTTTCCCTATCTTGTACGGTCCAAACTTTTTCATTTTTAGCTTATTATATGTACCCATTGGGAAATGCTCCTTTCTCTAATGAACCATGAATTCATCTCCAATTTCAAATTTTTTATACCTCCTTCTCACATTGACCTTAGCTTTATACTATGTATTCATCTTAATAATGTGCTTCCATACCTCCTCATGGATATTCTTAAGATGTTCGACAAATTCTTCTGATTCAACACTACTTATCTTTCCTTAATCCAACTACCTTAGTTCAGAAGCATTTTTGGGACTACTCCCATATGCAACCTAGAATGATGATTTACCAGTACTCCTATTAAAAAAATATTATATGCAAATTCTACCTATGGTAAAATTAGATCCCAGCTTTTTGGCTTGTCTCCAACCAAACATCTCAACAAGTTTCCCAAACTACAATTCACAACTTATATCTGTCCATTAGTTTGTGGATGATGTGATGAACTAGAATTCAAATATATCTTCAAATTCTTCCATAATGTATGATAGAAATACCCAACAAATTTTGTATCTCGATCTGAAACTATACTCTTTGGCAGACCATGTAGTTTCACCACTTCTCTGAAAAATAACTATGCAACATGAATACCATCACTAGTCTTCTTATAGGTAATGAAATGTGTCATCTTTGAAAACCTATCAACCACCAAAAAAATAGAATCATGCCCCCATAGAGTCCTTGGTAATCCAAGAATGAAGTCCATGCTACCATCCTCCCATGCCTTCTCTGGTATAGGTAATGGTTGATACAACCCTATATTCTGCTTCACTACTTTTGACATCTGACATACTTTGCAACTCTGCACAAACTTCTTCACATATTTCTACAACTATGGCCAATAATAGTTCTTAGAAACCAAAGAAATGGTCTTATCTCTCCTAAAATGTCCATCCAATCCTCCACTATGCTTCTCCTTGATAAGATTCTCTGTCATAGAACTTCTGGGAATGCACAATTGGATCCCTTTGAACAACATACCATCTTGGATTACAAAATCCAACCACTTCATCTTGTCAAGAGTAATAGGTTCTATAAAAACCTTCCATGATTCACCAAAACTAGGATCCTCTGGATGCAAATTACTAAGTTCCTTGAACCCAACCACCTCAATTTGCAATTTTATTAAGAAAAAATTTCTTCTGCTAAGAGCATTGACAAATTTTTTAGACTTCCCACTCCTTTTTTTCAAAAGAAATGTATAGCTCTACAAAAACTCAAGTCACTTCAAATGCCTTTGGTTTAATTTTCCTTGACTATTCAAATATTGCAAAGGTTGATGATCAGTATACCAAAAAAAATCCTTAGGAAGAAGATAGTGTCTCCACTTCATTAATGCCTAAACTATAGCATAAAATTCTTGATCATAAACAAAATATTTTCTTTTGGCATCATTCAAATTTTCACTAAATTAAGTAATAGGTATGCCTTCTTGGCTCAAAACAACTCCTATTGTAGTACCACTAGAATCAAAATCTACTTGAAATACCTTGTTAAAGTATGGAAGTGCTAAAATGGGTTGTTGTGTAACTTTCTATTTCAACAAATTTAAACTCTTATCTGCTCCTATAGTCCACTTAAATTCTTTCCTATCTCCTCTCATTGTTTCAGTCAAGGGCCCATAAATATTGCTAAAACTTCTTGGGAACTTTTTGTAAGAACTAGCCAGACCATGAAAGATCTTACCTTCATACCACTCTTTGGAGTAGACCATTCAACGATAGCCTTTAGTTTCTTTGGGTCCATTTTCAGACCTTCTGCTAAAACTACAAATCCCAAGTACACCAACTCCTTCACAAAATTGCACTTTTTAAGGTTTATCAACAACTTTTCTTCCCTCAACTTATCAAACACCTTTTTAACATGCATCAAATTCTCCTCTAATGTCTTGCTAAAGATCAAAATATCATCTAGGTAAACAATGACAAACTTACCCAAAAAATCCTTTAGTACCTCTTCCATGAGCCACATGAAAGTGCTTGATGCATTGGCTAGCCCAAAAGACATGACTAACCACTCATACAATCCTTCCCTTGTCTTGAAGGAAATCTTCCACTCATCATATTCTCTGATGCAAATCTAATTGTATACACTCTTTAGATATATCTTCATGAAATAAACAACTCTACTCAAATAGTCCATAATAGCATCCATCCTTGGCAATAGAAATTTATACTTGATTGTGAACTTGTTGATAGTGTGAGAATCTAGGCACATCCTCCATTCTCCATTCTTCTTTGGTGCTAATACTGTAGGTACAACACATGGATTCAAACTCTCACAAATCAACCCCTTCTGCAACAACTCATGCACTTGTTTGTTCAACTCTTTACTTTTTTCTGGTGTCATTCTGTGCACTGCCTTGTTTGGAAAACTAGCTCATGGAATCAAATCCATTTGGTGACTGATCTTCCTCACTGAGGGTAATCCATTAGGTACATTATCTGACACAATATTAGGAAACTCTCCCAAAAAATATGCAACTTCTATAGGTACCTCCTCTACTTCTTCTTTACCATCTTTTGGAATTACAAAAAAACACATATGCTCATGTTTCATACCTTGGAGAAACTCATTTCCATCGACAAAGCATATTTTGACAGCACTACATACCTTTTCTTTTTTCTCCTTCAATGACTTCAACTTATGGTTCTCAAGTGTCTATAACTAAATTGATGCATTGTAAACAAGGTCCTAAGGAAAAAATGATTGATTTTATTGGTAGATTTATGCATTTGCATACTTAGATTTCTTATCTTGTGCCTAATATTGATATTCATCACATGTTTATTACTAATTTTCAAAAAGACATTAGAGATAAGATTTTTCTTATTGAATTTACCTCCTTTTCAAAACTTTGCACAATGCTTTATCATTATCAATTTTAAGTGAGTCAGTTTGATTGCACTACTCCAACAGGTCCTATACCCATTGATAGGAGTGATGGCGCACCTAGAAACAATAAATTACACAAACTTAACAACTATGTTAGGATCAACGAAGCCACGAATACAGTAGATGAACAAGTAGTCATTTCATCCAAAAGTGATGTTTCTTCTTCCTTTGTTTTTTAGATGAACCATAAGTTTAGTCCTCTTTATGAGTCTTTGCATTCATTTATGGGAAGGTTATTAAGTGCTAATATTATTCAACTCCCTCATGTTAGAATACTTCTTCCTTCTACTACATCAAGTTTTCACTTTGACTCTGAAGCCCTTTTTCAATATCATCATCTGCCTGGCCATGATACTAAGTATCATTATACTTTAAAACATATGGTTCAAGATTTGATTGATTTCAATGCTTTATCTATTGATAGTCATAATAGTGGAAACAAATATGTGGTGTATCCTAATCAAAATATTCAAATCTATGCTAATTCTCTACCTCAATATACTACTAATATTATTGCTCAACCTTCTTCTCCCTCTAATACAAAAATTGCTTATGATAAACAACAAGAGAATGACTATACCATTAACACTGTGGATCATGTACCTCAAACTTGACCTAAACCTAAACCTAAGATTACATCTAAACCTCATGATCAACCAAAGCCTAATTATTCTCTTAAAAATATTAAAGACCTTACTATTTCATTTGATGATTCTGACATGTTTCATGCTCCTAATAGTCATCATTATATTGTTGCTAGTGTTGCTAAGTATTCTTCTTATGGTTTTCTTATTGATTCTACTTCCATGTTCAACAATATAATAAGAACCATTTGTTTTCTAAGAAATTGCAATTTTATTTTTATGATTTAACTAATTCTTGACTTCAGACTTGTAATTGTTTCTTGTATCCCCCACATGGCTCCATTTTCTTGACTATTGAACTTTATGGTAAAGTGGTGAATAGTAACTTTGTTGTTATTGCTACTTTTGATCAGTTCTAAGTGAAGCCTGGTCTACCTTGGTTGAATTCCATTCAAGCCATTTCTTCTCCTATTCATTTATACATTAAATTTCCTTATTATGGTGAAATTGAGATGACCAATCATAGTCTTTATCATCCTTCTAGGCCTAGGCATTATGCTAGGCTTGATTTATTTTGGAATTCTATTCTTACTACACCTCCTACTCATCTTGATTATCTTTTTCAATTATATCACTTGCTCCTAAATGTTGAAATATTGTTGAGTTTGGTATGCTTAGGTATATTACTCATGGTCTTTTTCCTACACCTATTTCTTCAAATTCTTCCATTTCTAATGGTCAACCACCTTCAGTGTAAATTGCTCCTTTTAGTATTGTTCATAATCCTATTTCTTAACCTAATGTTTTTCTTTCTATCATTTCTAATGATGGAAATGAACCTATGCCTATTGATCCTTTTTCCTCTCAACCAATTTCAAGAAAAACTAAGCACAACTAACATGTTCATGATTAACGAATGAAGCATCATGCTCAAGCTAAGACATGTGTACATGCTTTTCATTCTTCTTCTCCTTCCTTTGATCAACCTATATTTGTGGAGGAAGTTAATCATACTAATAAAATAGATAAATGTGATATTTGTATTTTGGATTCTATTACTATTAATATTGATGAAGAAGATACATTGGATGATAATGATCATGTGACTATTGATCTTGATGTTGATTTTCATAACATGATTTTAAAACAACTTTCACTTGTACTTGGTCTTGAGCATAGTGGCTCTGAAGGGGATCCTTGTATAGACTTATCTATTTTTCTTACTGTGTTTGATGTTTCTCCTCTTGTAAGTTGTCCAGCTTCTCTACATACTATAGGCTGAGATTGGGGAGGGGAGAAATGCACTTGAAGTGAGAGCCCTTAGATAGAAGCTTCTTGTGTGTTGTCCTATTGTGATGTGTTCCTCATGTACTATGTTTTCCATATGCTTGTTTAGATTTCTTTAGATTACCCTTGTTGCTTTTTTGTCACAAGGTGATAAAGGAATTGAAATGTTGTATCATTCTTTTATTTGTATCTCACTTATTCTATATGTTATTATCTATTGTGTTGTACATGTGTCTTGTGTATGTCCTCTTGGATTTGCAACATGGTAGCACCAATTCTTTTTGTTCTCCATGATGGTAGTCAAAAAAGTCTCTTATTCATAACTCTTTCACATCTTTCTTTCATTGTGTTGTAATTCTACTTCCTTTGGGGAATGATGATATTTCATAATGGATATAATAATTACATATTATCATATGATAATAATGAACCCAAAGTTAGTAGAACCCTCTTGTGCTCTCTCTCTCTCTCTCTCTCTCTCTCTCTCTATCTTATGTTATTATTTCCCTTGAATTATCTTCTCTTGGGGGAATTTTATAGTGATTTTATAAAAAAATGGATGTACATATACTCCATTAAAGTCATTGCTCCTATTAAAGTGTTAGAAATTACTTTAACATGGGGGCATATGCTTTGCTCACTTGTTTGCTTCTTATTATAGAGTAGTAAATACGGATTTAGAGTGTGGGTTAGAGTAATTTTTCCTTGGGGGCTTGGTATTCTTTATAAGTTATCCTTAAATCTATACATTGTTTCTTAATCTCTCTTTGCACACACATTTGTGAATCCCTTTATGGATTATGCACAATTATAAGTAATGGATTCTTCATGCACACCTTCAATTTAGGAAATGAGCATCCTTACGATTGGATCTCTCTTTCTTTTGCACACACATACATATGCTAAATATCATATATGTGTAACACATACAAGCTTTCTAAACCTCATATATGGGTAACACATCCAAACACATATGCTAAATATTATATATGGGGCATGCATACAAATTTTCTAAATCTCATACATATGTAATACATTGAAACACAACATGCTAAATCCCCTACATAGGTAACACATTTTTTGTTTTTATCTTTCTCTATGATTCACAATGAGATGTACATTTCTCATTGAAAAATTAATCATACTCTTCCTCCTCTGCTACTCTTAGGTAGTAGTTTCTCTCTTATTATGATCTCAGAGTTAGCAAATACTCAATCCCCTTGGGACTTGATGGATCTTTCTCACTCTAATCATGATAAGATTATAACATGTCTTGTACTCTACTTTACCAAGAGTTTAGATCGAGTCCACGCTCTTGCTAAAGTGGGGGCTAAAAGTACCATATTAAATTAGAAGAACTATAATTTAATGATGATTTAGCACCTATTTAATGTGTTATCATCATTTATTTACTATTATTATTTTTTCCAAACTTGTAAGAAAGGACAATTTAGCAAGTTTTATGGAAATTAGTAGACTTGAGCTAGGAAGAACAAGAAAAGATAATGCTTTTTTTTTTTATGGAGAATAAACATGCTACAAAAAAATGATAACATATTGTGAGCTTAAAAGAATGACATGAAAACTTGGAATGTTATCTAGTGATGTGTTTGATTAATCATCTATTGCCTCCATATCACCAGATAAAGATTTGGATATAGAAAATGTTAGAAACCTTGTTCTAGAATACAATAATGCAAAAACATACATTCTAGATCTTGATCCTCCAATAATAGGAAACACACATTTTCCAAACAAAACCTCTTTTCTAGTAGAAGCATTTGATTTAGAAGAAGTACAAGAAAATGAAGAAGAGATAACTGAGAAAGAAGAAAAGATAATCGAAGAAAAAGAAGAAAAAGTGGATAAAAGAAAAGAGAAAAATGGAAAAGAAAAGAAATTACTATAGAAGAAGTGGATACTAATAAGAAAGTGTAAACCATAGATAAAGAAAGAGGAAAATAATTGATAATAGGTCCAACTGATAAAATACAAGAGATTGTAGGTCACTCTACAAGTATAGATTCCAAAATTGATTCTTGATTTTGAGAAGATCAACCCCTTTAAGAAGGTTTAGATCAGTGAGTCCATTTAGGCTTGAACTAAAAATGATATGTTCAAGGAATTCGAAGAAAAATATACCTTGATTGACTAGACTTGTACTGCTGATTAAAGTGGTGTTTTAGAATGTAACATATATTAGTTTGGTAGCAACAAAGAGAAGTACATAACACTAATAAATGGAGTGAAGGATTTATTTTCCACTATGGATGATAAGGTCCATAAAAAAGGGGAAGTTATAAATGATAATCTTTCACATGAACTAAAAGCTAGGTGTGCAAATGTTTTTTTAAATCTTCATCAAATAATCGAGAAAGGCCAAGGCCTTGGTTGAGGGAGGGAGCTCTCTATATGTGTAAATTTTCTAATGGTTGAATGCCACAATTGAAATCAAAAGAGAAATTGAATCTGGAAACTATTTGATAGACACATCATGCCTTCAAGCTTTTTGAATTTTAAACTAGTTCTCAAAGATATACAATTCAAGAATTACACGTGAAGCATTTTGAATTGTGTAACAAAGAAAGAGAAAATATGATTATACCTTTTGGAAATCTTTGAGAAATGTGCCTAGACATAATTGTACTAATGAATCATGCTATATAGAAGGCACACCAACTTACTCCAATTGAATTTAGCTCCATTGAAGATGAAGAATCAATACTTGTAACTATTCATGTTCATTCACATCTCCTGATAGATGCAATTTGGTAGTGGAATATAAAAAGGGTAAGTGAGTCCCCAAACTTACAAACATAAGATGTCATTCTCTAGTGGCTCATCATGCAAATCTTATAGGTTTTGAATTCATATATTATTTTTGTGGTATTATTCTTTTTTGTTGATGTCAAAAAGGGGAGTAAGAGACAATTTTTTTTTTTTGAGAAATTACAAAAAAAAAGGGATATTTATAAAAAGGGGAGTTTTTGGAGTTTTGAAAATTTTCAAGTTTGACTTTTCAAAAAAGAAGAAGTTTGCCATCACTGATAAATGACAAGATTGTTATACTTTTCATTGATATAATTGATTGGTTTGACATTCCTATTGTAATGACTTGCTAGGAAACCCAACAAAAATTAACCTATACAGATACTAAGTTTTCTAAACATTTTTTTGGAAAGATTAAAACATACAAGAGATAATAATGTAGAAGCAGTAACTCAAAACACATCACATACATACATAAGTGAAGCAATAGCAATTACATCTCTCAAGGGTTCCATAACGTTCAATCAACATATAAGTTTTATTAAGTTTTAAATTTAATAATTAAACAAGTCTATATCATAGGAATAACCACATGAGAAAAATCTCACTAAAGAATATACAAGTGCAAAAAGGTGCATAGTCATCCAGTGTATATATTGTAGGGCATGAAATGTTAAAAGAATATACATCATGATAAGATACATAATCCTGTAGGATCTCAACAAATGAAGTGAAAAATATCAAAGTATGAACATACAACATATTTCATCAGGTAGAAAGAATGGAACATCTGCAATAAAGGTACATCCAACATCAGTGTCCAATTGTTGGATCTCAATGGAAAAAGAATCACTACCACCTAACCTTGTAGAACCTAAGTGGCCCCACTCCCACCATGCTAAGGAGATAATATCAAGTCCCAAATGGATAGCAATTCGAATGTTGAAACAAGAATCTAGGTCTTAGAATCTTGAAAGCATTCTATCTTAAAAGGTACCAAGTACACAAGGTAACATCTAATCTTAGAGGCAAACAAGACACATAGGAAACCTAATATGCATATGGGAAAGTTTCATAAGATGAATCAACTCTAAGGTTACCCTAGAAGTTTCTCAGGACCTTGACCCCCTAGTGACTCTATGTGGCATTAATATTCTTTCATACAAATAAAGCATACTAATGAGGCAAGGTCGCAACCAATAATCCTCTCTACTTCCATCCTAGTCTGTACTAGAACTCAAGGCATAAGCAAGGCAACAAACTAACTCTTTTTAATTGATTTTAACTCCATTAATTAAAAAGTTATCACTTATTAATATAACTTACAATGAGTTACCTGGAAAACCTCTTTAGGGCTTTGATCGCTATTGCAAGCCACTTCCCAACATACACATAAATTACCTATGCTTATAAAAGTACATCTCATAAAACATAATTAATCACATTAATCCTATATGAGCAATTGCCAATCACCAATAGATAACAAATCAAAACCTCCAAGGTTATATCTGTATATGAAAAATATGTTAGCAAGAAATACTAATCTATTAAGAGAACAAAGCATTAACTAGCATAAAAATCATAACATATATGAGAGACAAAGTGAAACCCTCAAATGAGAATATGAGCCATAGAATGGCTCTCCCAATGAGGACGGTCACTTGATCTAGGGATGAGTCTAAGTAAAGGATTGGTATGTATGCTCAAAATTTCTCTATGCTTCAATGGTGGGGATGAGTAAATGGCAAATTGGTAGCTTTGTGAGCTCTCAATTTGGCATTATAAGGGTATGGTTGATGGCTTTTCGTTCTCAAACTAGCATTATAACTTTGGATTAAAGGTTGTGATGAAATGGCTTGGGAGGGTATTCAATTTATAGGCTAAGGCCTTGAGGGATGGAGGGTTAAGATGCAAGGAGAGATGAAAGCTTAAGGAGGGCTAGGATGCACTCAAAGGGGAGCACATGGATTGTGCTTGTTTAGCACCAACCAGGGAGTGACACATGTCACAGGGTGAGTGGATGGAGGCAAGGGGATGGATGAGTCAATGAAGGAGGCTCAAGGGATAATATCTTCATAAAGACCCTTCATAATGTCTTGTAAGAGCAATGAATGGGCTTGTAAGAGTCTTTATGGCCTTGTAAGAGCATTGAAGGCTTAGTGGTTGGGATATTTTGGAGGGAGTTGAGATTGTTGACTTTGCTTGGCTTAGGAAAGTCTTAAGCTTACTTAGGGAATGTGACAAGGTTAGGGGAGGGATTAGGCTTGGTTTTAGGATTAGATTAAGGATGTTAGAGATATGCAAGTGGATGGCATTCATGAGGGTGGGTGAGTTAGTGGCTAAGCTAGGTTAGTATGGGTGGATGGGGTGGATTAGGCTAAATGGAGGATTTAAGATTTATTAGATTTGAGGGCTTTATTTATCAAATAGATTTATTTAATAAATGGGGATTTTGGAATTAGATAGGAGAATAGGATTTAATTGATAAATGATAGGTTATTTGATTTATCAATTAGGACTATAGATGATTAATTAAATTAATCAGCTAGGGAATGGCAAAGGATTAATTAAATAAGAATTTAATTAATGATGCCTTTAGAGATGGCTAAATTAGATTACCAAAGTGGTGTAATCAAATTTAGGTGTCTACATTTTGCCCCTCTTTGACATAGTGTTGAGACAACACTATTTCAAAGAAGTTCGAATGGAGATGACACAAGGAAGATGTTTTTAGCAACAAGGTTGCCCCAGTCTCAGATAAGAAGAGGAGAGACTAGACTTAGATGATGCCCCCTCAAGAAGGCGGTGAGGAGAGAAATGAGGCTTGATGACTTCTTGAAAAGTACAAGAAATTGAGACAAGCTGAGACATAGGTTGGCAAAGAGAAGGGGCTGAATTAGCTCAAACTCTCACTACGAGAGAATGATAAAGGGAAATTAGATGCACAAGCTTAAGACTTTCTAGGATTGGGGGGGGGGGGGGGGATGAAGGAGCAGAGAACTATAAAAAAGGAATCTAGGATAGGGAGATGGATGATGGGATGATAAAGCTGATGCAACAGGATTTCAAAGAGTTGGCTTGGCAGAAGATGGGTTTCGGAGATCCCTAGGACTAGGATTGTGGATCCCTAAAGCTAAAAGTGAAGATTGATTCAAAGAGATACAGTTGCACAAGTTGGGGTAGGAGAGACAGATTTTGGATATGGATGGGGGATAATGGAGATGAAGGGAATCCATTGAAGCTTTGTGAGCAGGGGGATACTCTAAAGAGAAGTACCACCATGTAGTTGAGCACTAGATTTGCTATAGGACTATTGGTTAATTGCGAAGGTTACCAAGAACATCAAGGCATTTTCACCAACTGTCCAGAGGACTGATGAACTGAAAAACACACAAAGATTACCCCAGCATCACACATGAATCTCGAAAGAATCAGAGTGGAATTGATACTGGGTAACCCACAAGCAGAAAAGAAAAACAAACAAAAGACTTGATCAAGACCTTACACTCAGATTGCCCCATTTGTCGTATACCATGATATGGAAGATCATGGCAACCTTGAGGAGGGAACAAAAAGATTTCTTGGAAAAGATATTTAAAGACCCAAAAGGAAAGATTCCAAATCAAAAGAAAGCAAAAATCCAAAAGAGAACTGTTTGCCAATGAGATGGGTAGGACGAGGTACTAATGGACCAAAATCAAACATGAGGAAAGCTATATCCTACAAGGATCTATCGGAGAGCACCTAATCTGATGGATCTAGATGAGTGATGCATTTGGCAAGTTGAACTAAGAAGGATAACACTTTGGTGATAGGAGATCTAGCTAAAGGATGCATTGGAATAGCTAACCAAGGGTTGTGTGATGTGTGCAAGATGATGATCAAGGAGGAACTGACACGAAAGCTGGACAGATACAATGGTACTAAGCTAAAGAGGATGTACAATATGATGGACCAAGATATGGTACAAATGTACAAGGTTGTTCATGCTTTTTTTTTTGTGAGATGGAAATGTTTGTGAAGGGTGGGATGTCTGTAATAGTTGACAGGCGAATAGGTAGATGGTTTGCGAAAAGCTTAAGGAAAATGGGATTCTTTGTGTGCATGTGATAGGATACAAACTAGGATACAAGATTTGGTATATAATACAAGCTAGAATATGGTACAAGCTTTGGACAATATTCAGGTACAAGATTTACAAGCTGAGGTACAAGATTTACAAGCTGTACAAGAGGTATTTACATGCTTCATCAGATTTTGGATATTTGGTTGGAACACCAAGGGAACAAGTAGGTGTTTTATGGGATGATGGGTGAATGGATGAGGGATAGGATAGTGATAGATAATGGATTAGTCTTAGTACACAAGGCACCTGAATTACCAGGTTTTCACCAAGGTACCTATCCAAGGAGCTTGAATTGCCAAGTTTTCACCATTGGATGCTTATTTCTCTTTACTATTTTTTTGTATTTTTCAAAAGTTGGATATACCAAGGATCTTCAAGCATAGAACTTCTTGAGATGAATGATGTTAGTAGGATCATTCAAGAGTTCTCCTTCTAGTGTAGATAGCTGATAGGCTCTAGAGCCAAAGGAGGCAGTGACAACATAAGGACCAAGACAGGTAGGTTCAAACTTGCCTTTCTTTTCTCGATCTTCTTGGACTGTCATGTTTTCCTTGAGGACCATGTCACCTTGCTGAAAGTGTCATGGAAGTACCTTCTTGTTGAAATTCTTTTTGAGATGAGTTTGATAGACTATGAGATGATCATAAGCTTGTTGTTGCTTCTTGTCTAAGAGATCTAGTTGGGTGAGCCGAGATACTTTGTATTCTTCATTTGATATTTTCCCTTGCAAAGATATGCGCAAGGAGGGAAGTTCAACCTCTATAGGTAGTACCGCTTCAGCACCATAGACTAGGGAGTATGGAGTTGTGCATGTGGATGTATGAAAGGAAGTTTGATAGGCCCATAGGGCTGGATTTATTTGTAGGTGCCAATCATGGCCAAAATCATTGACAACTTTCTTTAGGATTTTGAGGAGGGTTTTGTTAGTTTCCTTTGCCTGGCCGTTACCTTGTGGGAAATATGGGCTAGAAAAGAGGTGATGGATGCGGAGGGAAGTGCATAATTCTTCCATGTTGAGATTTTCAAAGTTACCTCCATGGTCGGTGAAGATGGTGGATGGGATGCCAAAGCAGCAAACAATGTGGTACAAGATGAACTTGGAGACCTGAACTCCTATAGCTGAGACTAGGGGGATTGCATCCACCCACTTAGTGAAATAGTCTATAGCTATTATTATCCATTTATGTCCATCAAATGAGAGGGGTGTGATAGTTCCAACTAGATCAAGGCCCCAACAAACGAAAGGCCAAGGTGGTGCAATAGGCCATAGATCCTATGCTAGAGCGTGCAAAAGATTTGCATGTTGCTGACATGGGATACACTTTCTAAAAAAGTCATAGGAATCTTCTTCAATGGTAGGCCAATAGTAGCCTGCTCTAAGGATTTGTCATGCTAGGACAATACCACTCGTGTGGGAATCACAAAGTCTAGAGTGTACTTCCTTTAACACAATCGCGGCCTCATTTTCATCTAAACATTGAGAGAGAGTATCGTGATAACCCCAACGATATAGGGTATTGGCTATGATAACATAACGGGATGATTTTTGGATGAGGTTTTGGCGTTGGGTACGTGTGAGGTGAGGGGATATGATACCATCGTTAAGGTAAGTGTGAATCTCATGGTACCAAGGGGATTGGGGATCGACCAAGATACAAACACAGTTTGAATACTCATTCACATAGGTCGGTGTGAGGAGTTGGTCGACTAAAAACTCATACTGTGTAGCTGCTTGGGGAATTTCCAAGAGTGAGCTGATAGTAGCCATAACGTCTATTGCTTTGTTCTACATTCAAGGTACTTGTGTAAACTGAAGCTTTGTAAAATGCTGGGTTAGTTGATCAACTAGCTCTTTGTGGGGTAATAGCTTTTCATCTTTGGTTTGATATTCATTTAGGACTTGCTTGATGATGAGCTGAGAATCGCAAAAGATTTGTAACTTAGTGATGTTCCATTCTGCAGCTATCTTTAATCCTGCTACAAGAGCTTCATATTCTGCTATATTGTTGGTGCTAGGGAATTGTAGCTTGAAGGCTTTTGGAATGTAATCTCCTTGAGGTGTAACCAACAATATTCCTACCCCTAATCCATGAGATGTGTATGAGCCATCAAAATAAAGTTTCCAAGGGGGTTGTTCTTTAATTAGATAGATATGCTCATCTGGAAATTTTGTGATCAAAGGATATGCATCTATTAGAGGTGCATTAGCTAGGTCATCTACTATAGCTTACCCTTTGACTACCTTTCTATCCACATACTGGATGTCAAATTCGCTAAGGAGCATAACCCATTTGGCCAAACAACCTGTAAGTGCTATTCTAGAGAGCATATACTTGAGAGGGTCAATCTTGGAGACTAGTTGGATGGAATGACTTAGCATGTAGTTGTGAAGCTTTTGAGTTGAGAAAACAACTGCCAAACAAGCTTTTTCCATAGGAGTATAATTGAGTTCATAACCAACTAGGGTTCTACTGATGTAGTAGATGGCTCTTTCTCTGTCGTAGTCATCAAGCTGTGCTAGAAGTGCCCCTAGAGCAGTAGGCAGTGCTAATATGTACAAAATCAAGGGACTACCAGGAACTGGTGGAGCCAAGATAGGTGGATTAGTGAGATATTGCTTGAGCTGATTGAAGCTGCATTGACATAAAGGATCCCACTTGAAGTTTTCATCCTTCTTCAGTAAATGTGTAAATGGTGTACACTTATCTGCAAGCTGGGAGATGAAGCGCCAAATAGATTGAAGCTTTCCCTGAAGAGAGTGAAGCTATTACAGTGTCTGGGGAGGAGGCATGTCAAAGATAGCCTTGAACTTCTTGGGGTTGATCTCTATACCTCATTTAGAAACTATAAAGCCTAGAAGCTTGCCAGATGTGACCCCAAAGACACACTTCTTGAGATTCAGCATGAGATGATATTTGGCTAACCTATCAAAGACTTTCTCCAGGTCAGCAAGATGATCCATGAAGGTATGAGATTTGACCAAGATATCATTCACATAATCCTCCAAAATGCTATGGATGAGATCATGAAAAATGGCTGTCATAGCTCTCTGATAGGTAGCCCCTACATTCTTTAGGCCAAAAGGCATCATATTGTAGCAAAAGGTTCCCCAAGGGGTAGTGAATGCTGTCTTATGCTGATCCTCTTCTGCAATCTTGATTTGATTATACCCAAAAAATCCATCCATGAGGGACAAAATTTCATGTCCAGTTGTAAGATCTACAATCATATCTATGTTGGGAGAGGGAAAATCATCCTTTGGACAAGCTTTGTTAAGATCTCTGAAATCAGTGCAGATTCTGATGTCACCGGAAGGCTTAGTGATAGGGACCATATTGGAGATCCAATCTGACTAGTCGATGGGTCGGATAACCTTAGCAGCTAACATTCTTTCTAATTCAGCTTTGACCAGTAATGCCACCTTGGGGTGCATTTTTCTAAGCCTTTGTCTGACAGGCTTGATCTTTGGATCGACTGCAAGATGATGAACTACAAGCTTTGGATCAAGCCCTAGAATGTCTTGATATGACCATGTAAATCGGCCAATATTCTCTCTTAAGACCTCAAAGAGGAGGTCAGCTTGGTCTTGTGATAGGGATGCAACAATGTGAACAAGTCTGGGGATCTCTAAAGAACCGATGTTGACTTCTCTAGTATCCTCAATTAGAATAGAAGACATCTCTGGTCAATTATCTTGAGGAGGCAATGCTAAATCCTCATGTTATGCTTGTGGGTCTGCATGTTCTTGTTGAGGGATTCTCTTCGCTGCCTTAGCTAGTCTCGAATTCACCTTAGTTCTAGTTTTGGGTGTATCGAAACTAGGTTGGGGATTTTCTCCAAAATACCCCTTGGGATCTAGCTTATAGATATAGGCAGAATCTAGCTTTGTTTTCTTGTGAGGAGTTTCAGCTCCCATGAATTTTAGAAGCGCTTCCTCTGATGTGAACTCATCAATGTGTATGACACTTGGTTGGTCCCAATCTATGAGTTGTGGATGGGCGAGTGGTAGGTTAATGAGGTGGATGGATAGTTCTTGGAGAACAGAGTCTCCAAGGGAGATTTGGTCTGGGATATCATCGTAGGCTCTCTTGTCAAATTCCTCAGGAATGTCTTCGATTTTGACAAGGTCACAGTGAATGTTCAAAAAAGCGTGACCATCCGTATTGGTGTCCCCAGTTGTGGGTATGCCAAAGCCAAGACCTGACTTTGATTCCCACTTGTGTGCATTGATGGGGCACTACATGCCTCTTTCTTCTGGTCCTAGAACACCACCTTGATAGTTCCATTTGTCAGTGATGAGCTTATGTTCTTGGGGATACTTCTGGCTGAAGTGATCAAGGTGTGCTTGATTTCTTTAAGGTGCATCCTTATGTAACCAATTGTTGATATCTAGATTGAGTTCCTCATGAAGAGGGATTTTTGAGGATACAAAGGTTGTTGGGCCAAACTGTTTGTATCGAGGAGGTGGAATCTCCTTAGCTTTGTGATATGTTAGTCATCCATGGGCATGTGGATCAAGTGGGAGTGCCCCAACAACAAATGCATCTGACAGACTATACTCTCCACAACCTTTGTTATTAATCTTCATGGTCGACAAGGTGGAGGCGAGGATGGTTTTTGGGTCATTACAAGTGTGGGATGAGCTGGCGATGGATGTGCCGATATCAATTCCAGGGCAATGGTTTGTATATGAAGCTTCAATTGCATTGCAGTAAGCAAAGGGTTCTGGATCAACATGGATGGTTACCTCAATGCCTTGATGCAAAAATTTGATGCACTGATGGTAAGTGGATGGAATGGCTTTCATGGCATGAATCCATGGGAAACCGAGGAGGATGTTAAATGGTAGGTTTAGATCAATAACATGGCAGAGTGTCTCTTAGATGACTGGCCTGACCTTGATTGGCAGCAAAATAGTTCCTTCTGTGGTTCTTTCCAAGTTGTCATAAGCTTTGATGGTGATAACCTCACTGATGATATCTGCCTAAGTATACCCAGCTTGTTTTATGAATTTTAGGGTGCAAGTATTCAAGGTTGATCCATTATCTATCATTACTCTTTTCATGACAAAATTGGATACCATGATGGCTATGCGAAGCGGAAGGGTGTGATCTGGCTCGACCACGGGTATGTTGGTGGGTTTGAATTATAGGGCACATGAGGAGGATAGGTGTCCAACAAGATTACAAAAATCAGTAGCGTTGATATCTAAAGGGACACAAGATTCTATAAGAGCACTGTCAAGGATGTTCTTGTACATAAGACTAGTGCGAAGAAGGTCTAAAATGGAGATTTGGGCTGGCATGTTCCCAAGGTGTTCCAAGATATTGTACTGGCTTTTTGATGGAGCTAATGGTGCTGGTGAAACTGATGGGCCTGCGATGTTAACTCGTGCTCTTCAAGTGGTGATTGCACACTCATTATTTGGTCCTTAGATATTGATAACATTGATAGAAGGCTCTTTCTCAGATATACAACCTATAAGGCTACCATAGTCTATATAGGATGAAGTGAGGTCGTTGTTCTTCCCATGCTATTGGTTTGGCTGGCAGTTGTTGGTGTTGTTGTTGTTGGTTTGGATAGGTGCTTTTCAAAGATTTTGGTTGTTGTGAGGAGGAAAAGCATTTTGATAGATCTGTAAGCCCGCATTGGGAGAGGTTTGGGCACCAACAGTGATGTCTTTCCGATCAATGAGGTCCTGCACACAATCTTTTAATTTCATGCATCTGAGGGTAGTGTGACCTTTTACCCTATGAAATTTGCAATATTCATTATCTTTGTACCATGCAGCTTTGGATTGGCTTGGGTTGATTTGCTAGGTAGGAGGAAATTTGATGAGGTTTTCCTTGACTAATTTCTTAAAAATGACATCCAAAGGCTCATCAAGGGGTGTATAATTTCTAGGTGTAGGTTGGAATCTAGGCTTTTGCCCTACAGCTACATTGATGGCATTAGCTTGATTGTTAGATCCTTGGAAGTTGGGTCTTGGATTGTGGTTTTGATAGCCTTGGTTATTTTGCTGTTGGTAGTTGATAGCGTGCTGATTGTTTGGTTGATATGGTGGGTTGGATTGGTTTTGAGAAGGACCAACAATATTCACATGTCTGGTGTCAGTGACGCCATCTATTGCAACATGCTTGTTTTTGTTCCAATACCTAGACTTTTCAATGGAATGTGATTGATTTTGGTTGGCTTCCTTATAAATCTTGACCACACCATCTTTAATGAGTCCTTGCTCAAGGATCATTCTTTTCTCTTTGATATCTTTGTAGGTCTGCAAACAGTTCATGGTCATGTGGTGAGCCAAGCTAGGATGGGCATTATCAATAAACATTTTCACCAAATGGTGCTCTGGCAAGGTGCAAGATATGTGGGTGGTAAGGGTTTTCCATCTTTGCAAATATTTAGGAAGGCTTCCTCCACCTTTTTGCTTAGTGTGGACAAGATCAACTACTGATAGATCTGTTTCAACAAGATGGGCATATTGGGCTACAAATGCCTCAGACAATTCAGAAAAGTTTTTAATTGTGCCATATGGTATTCTATTAAACCATTCAAAAGCTGGTCAAGCCAAGCTTTTGGGAAAGAGGCGTAAGAGGAAGACGTCATTGTATGCCACTTCTTGGTAGTGCATGTAAAATTCTTTGATGTGGGTGACTGGGTCTCCTTTTCCTCTAAATTTGTCAAATTTAGGTATCTCAAAATGCTTGGGGAATGGAGTCATAGTAATGTCTCTATCAAATGGATAAGGACATAGTCTCAAACTTGAATGTCTTCGAATCATTCCCTTCTTGGATGGCTTTCAGAGTTGTCTTCATTTGTTCCCATTCTGAATTGATAGGTGATGGCTGGGGTGCCCCCAACGTAGGAGTGCCTTGAGGTAGGTATGTGCTAGATGGGGCCACTGAATATGGATGGTTGTGAGGGATTTGCTGATAGGGATTGTACATTGTTTGGGCAGTTGTATGATGAATGACAATTTGCTGAGGTGGAGGTGGCACATATTGCTGCATGTGCTGCAAGGCTTGTTGTTGATATCGGATTGAGGAACACAAGCTGGCTGTGGGATAAATGGATTGCTTTGTGGAGGTAAGGTATAAGATGGTTGTGAAGCTTGGGGAGCTTGTGGAACTTGACTTTGAATTTGACAAGTTTGACCAATATATGTGGGTTGCGCCCCTATTTGGGATGGTATCTGCAAATAATTGGTGGTTGGCTGGGGTGGTGGATTACCTCCTAGAAGTGGCATTGAAAATTAGTTGGTAATAGGAGGTAATAGATTAGTTGGTGGTGGAGGTGGCAGGAATTGAAAGCTTAGGAATGGAACTGATGAGGTTTGATAGCTTGGTGGCTGGATTTGAAAGCTTGGTAGAGTGGTGATAGGAGCTTGGGTCACTTGAGAGCTTGGTAGAACATTGGTGGTAGCTTGTGGGGTTTGATAGCTTTGTGGGGTGAGGGTAGTAGCTTGTGGATTTGTGGCTGATGGCACTGAGCTCCAAGGACCTAATGGAAATGACAAAATTGTGCTTTGGGCTATGCTGAACAAGCTGGGGGTGATGAAAGGTTGATTACTTGGCCCCATAGGTGGCATTCCTATTGTATATTGCGGAGGTTGGCGAAAGATGCTAGCACTGATTTGGGAGATGGGTGGATTTGGAAGGTTGGGTTGGAGAGCAGCAACAACAATAGTGAAGGGAGTGAATGGTGAGGTGTTTTGGGAAAAGATAGTTTGGAGTGGAGAGGTATGAACCAAGGATGGAGTGGTGGTGGCTGGGTTGGCTTGTGGAATGGAGATTTCAACTTGGGTGGAGGATGGTATGTTTGGGTTTGTTGGATCAAAAGGATTGGCTTGAGGCTCTTCTTTTGGCACATATTGAGGATAATTTGAATCATAAGAGCCTATGGGTGGTGGAAGCTACCCAAAAAATGGGTGAGATGGATCTGATAATGGAGGAGGTCTTCCAAAGTCGAAGTCTCCTATATTGTCCCTTCGAAAGTTAGCCATGATTGTTTCCTTGTTTTTGTCTATAATGGTATTCACCAATACTGCATTTCCTGGTTGGTTCATGAAAGCTTTAATGTCAGTAGGTGATGGTATGGTGTTCTCTTGGCTGAAGGATGGTTGACTACTCAAGGGGAGCGATGTTGTTTGATCCAAATGATAGGGCTCCATTGTTTCCCTCTTCTTCTTTGCTAAGCGAGTGATGGGTGGCATGAAAATGCAGAATGTTCCTAGGGGTGAGATGCAACAATGCTGATGAATGCAAAAGGGGGAAGGCTTTTCTATGCAAATGATTTCCTAGGTTGAGGCAAAGCTATATGGAAAAACCTAAGGAGGATTGGGTTGGGGATTCTAACTTTAAAGATATGTTGCCAAATTATGAAAGGTCTGCTTTCCTATGTGTAAGCTTGGTGGTGATTGTGTCAACTTAAGGATAGATTGATGATCCTATAGGAAGAACACGAGATTGACCACTTGTGGATCCCAACCTTTAGCTCAAGGTGATGAGGGATAACAAGTGACAAAGCTAGATTACCCTAGACAAAGCTCTATCAAATGGATAACCTTGGTGAGATTGGTGGATTTGGAAGACATTAGGAATGGTAAACTTTTGGAAAAGTGACAACAATTTTGAAGGCTTGGATGTGAAGTTTTGGATTGTTGGCTAGATGGTTTGGTTTTAAATGAGATGGATGAGCTAAAATTCTTAAGGGGATGACTAAGGATGGCTGGCTTACCTACAAGGATGACTCTAAAGTGAAGCTTATGCAAGAAGATGTGGAGAAACAAGGGGGTCTAATCATAGAAATCATGCCTAGTTAGTAAGGCATAAGTAGAGTTAACTCCTGGATGTTGGTTATGTTGGATGGTGCGATCTAACTAGGCATCTTGAAGGGCTTTTTCGATAGCTTTGTCTTTTGCTTTGTGGAGTTTGGCAATTTGAGGGCTTGGTGTTATTTCCTTTCTCTTGGCTGAAAGTTCTTGGTATGCTTGAGATGGCTTGAGTTTAACTTTGTGAAAGTTCTGTTTGGGTTTGGGTTGTTCTGACATAAATTCCTGAATGTACTTGGCTTAGAGAGATTTTGGTTGTTTTTCTTCAACTCATTCAACTTCTAGAATAGGCAGTGACTATGCTAAGTGTTCCCTAAGCTAGGATTGACCAAGTTTGGCAGACATTCACTCAACAAGTAAAAAATTAAGCAATAGATAGGAGCAACTAGATAGAAGTTTGTGATTCTCAGAATGTGATACTTGCACCACGAAGTGTGTATGTTCTACAAATGTTTCGATCAGTCACGTCAAACACATTAACATCTTAGATGGTTTTCTACAAGGCTGACAATTGGTTTAGCTAGGGAGTCCTCGATATACACAAGGTACATGAGGCTCAAATCCGTAGATGAAACCAAAAAGATGTCACACAGTTGAGAGGAGCGGTAACCCACTTCTCCTCTTTCACTTCTCAAGGGTATAAAGTTCCTTGAGGCTTATCCTGAGTGACAAAATCTTGATTCCAAGAGAGGTGTCTTTGGATTCACCTCCCGATCTTTATACTCTACCGAAATGCTGGAGTTGAGGTCATCCCAAGGGGTGATGAAATCCCCAAGCAGGCCTCTTAAAAAGAGAAACAAGGTTTTGGATCCTAATCTTATGCACCCAAGATGGCCTTGAAAGATGACAAGGGGAGAGAAGACTTGGATGGCCTTGGGCTAAAAGACAGAATTCTTTTCCAACTGACGCTTAAGTTTTCTGATCTAGACTTTGCAAGCACTCATGTTTAAGAGACAATGTTCAATTCCAACTTTGAAATGCGCCAACAAAGAAAAATTGATCGAAGAGTGTGAACAAGAAGAAGAGTTAGGGTCAACAAGAAAGTAAACCCGTGCACTCGGAGGCCCTCCACGTCAAGTATCAATTAATTTTTTTAAGGCATTCAAGATTGAGTGTTTGTTCATTTTAAACCCAAAACAAAGATGTGTGAAACTCGATTTTCAAGTGCGTGCCCAGAGGCCCTCCACGTCAATTGGTTGTTCAATTTTAGTGCCCAAATAAAGTGTTAGCGAACTTAATGTGCATTCAAGGAATTTTCTAAGTTAGAAAAACTAATAAAAATACAAGTAAGTGAAGTTTGATCTTTGTGGAGCACTTAACACCCTCTTAGGTGGACCCATCCCCATAGATGGCGCTGAGATTGCAACCAATGGTTAAATTGATGGGTGATTAAAGATGGTGAGTCCAACTACAAACTCACTTAAAGCATCTTTATTTGGTTTTTATAATTTAAGAAGTTTCTAGAATGTAGATTCTTTTTATGTCCCAAAAGATGAAGTATGATGATATTGCAATAGTTAGTTGATCTTTTGCATTCAAGATTAGATTTGTTGTTTTAATCATGCATTCAAAGAAAATTGATTTTAATCCATGACATTTAAGAGTGTGTTTTGAGCAACATACATTCAAAAAAAATGTGTTTAACCATGCAAGTTCATTCCATGAAAAATCTAAAAAATATGATTGAGTTTATTGCTCCAACCTGCAATGAGACAAAAAAGCGAATTGATTAGTCACCCGAAATTTTCCAAAATGAAAGCTTAACTATGGGAAATTTTTTAAAAACTTTTTTTGTTCTTTTTCCTAGGCATAAAAATGCTTAAAAAAACCTCTACTCTATGGAACCACCAAAAGTTAAAATTTGATTTATACTCTTTTTTTTTAAAACTACAAAGTGTAGAAATAAAGATGTTAAAACAGAAATGCAATAAAGACAGGCGGAGATGATAGTTCATCAGGCATAGATGCCAAATTGCGAAGACGCTGATCTGTAGAGATGACAGAGTAAGAGGCGGAGATGACAGTTCAGTTTGGTGGCATAGAAAATAGGAAATCAAGCGAAGACGCTGATCTGCGGAGACGACAGTTTAGGTTGGCAGCGACAGAGATGATAGAAGACTAGAGGTGGCGGTGAAGATGATAGAGTATCTGGCAAAGGCACTAATCTGTGGAGATGATAGTTAAAGATCCAGAGATGACAGTCTAGTGGTAGCACCGACAGTAGAAGACTAGGCGGAGATGCCAAACTATGGAGACAACAAATTGGTTGCAGAGACGTCAGAGTAGCTGGCGGAGATGACAGTTTGCAGGCACAGATGCCAATCTGCGGAGATGACATTGCGCAAAAAAAACTGAAATGCGCAATTTTTTTAATTTTTTGGTTATTTTTGAATTTTAGAGGGTATGGCTTCTTCCCAAGTGCGCCCTTCAACCTGTAAAAATAAGCAAAACACCCTATAACCTACTCAAACAACAACAAACATTAGATGGTTAGTTTATAAGAACAAAACATAGGGTGAAATGGATGAATGAATGACCCATAGTGGGGTCCCACTAGGCATGCCAAAATGTATATGAGAAATATGTTAGCAAGAAATACTAATCTATTAAGAGAACAAAGCATTAACTAGCATAAAAATCATAACATATATAAGAGACAAAGTGAAATCTTCAAATGAGAATATGAGCCATAGAATGGCTCTCCCAATGAGGATGGTCACTTGATTTAGGGATGAGTCGAAGTAAAAGATTGGTATGTATGCTCAAACTTTCTCTATGCTTCAATGGTGGGGATGAGTAAATGGCAAATTGGTAGCTTTGTGAGCTCTCAATTTGGCATTATAAGGGTATGGTTGATGGCTTTTGGTTCTCAAACTAGCATTATAACTTTGGTTTAAAGGTTGTGATGAAATGGCTTGGGAGGGGATTCAATTTATAGGCTAAGGGCTTGAGGGATGGAGGGTTAAGATGCAAGGAGAGATGAAAGCTTAAGGAGGGCTAAGATGCACTCAAAGGGGAGCACATGAATTGTGCTTATTTAGTACCAACCAGGGAGTGACACATGTCACAGGGTGAGTGGATGGAGGCAAGGGGATGGATGAGTCAACAAAGGAGGATCAAGGGATAATATCTTCATAAAGACCCTTCATAATGGCTTGTAAGAGCAATGAATGGGCTTGTAAGAGTCTTTATGGCCGTGTAAGAGCATTGAAGGCTTAGTGGTTGGGATATTTTGGAGGGAGTTGAGATTGTTGACTTTGCTTGGCTTAGGAAAGTCTTAAGCTTACTTAGGGAATGTGACAAGGTTAGAGGAGGGATTAGGCTTGGTTTTAGGATTAGATTAAGGATGTTAGAGATATGCAAGTGGATGGAATTCATGAGGGTGGGTGAGTTAGTGGCTAAGCTAGGTTAGTATGGGTGGATGGGGTGGATTAGGCTAAATGGAGGATTTAGGATTTATTATATTTGAGGACTTTATTTATCAAATAGATTTATTTAATAAATGGAGATTTTGGAATTAGATAGGAGAATAGGATTTAATTGATAAATGATAGGTTATTTGATTTATCAATTAGGACTATAGATGATTAATTAAATTAATCAGCTAGGGGATGGCAAAGGATTAATTAAATAAGAATTTAATTAATGATGCCTTTAGAGATGGCTAAATTAGATTACCAAAGTGGTGTAATCAAATTTAGGTGTCTACAATATCAAGATAATCACTACACATGAGCTTACAAGGAAGAACTGGATCTCATCACATTAATACATGAGTTTAGAACCTTGGTTGGGATAGAAATAATTGTGACTAAAAAATCACATAAAAATCCATCATAAATCAACTACTTCCCAAGCCTTTGCTAACATTCCTCTTTGGCTAAACTACAAGGTTTCCCCAAAACCCATCACCAGATAAAATACAACATCATAAAAGAAAATTTAAACACAGGCGATTTTCATCCTAAAGTTTGATTTGAGTAATGTTGAAGTTTCTTCATTTCCATGTTTTTTTTCTTTTCGGATGTAGTTCTTCCAAGTTTAGTTTGATCATAAAACCCTTCCTAGTTTTGTAGTTAAAAGGAACTTGTATACACTAAAAAACTATCAAGTCAATTAATTAAATATTTTAATAGTTAATCAATAAATTATCTTCTATTAACTTTAATAAATTATTTAATTTATCAAGTTAATTCATCTTCTATAAATTAATTAATTATTTTATTTAATTAATATTATTCCTCTATTAGTATTTATAAATTATTCAATTTATTAAATTAATTCATTTAAAATTCAGTTACACTATCCTAAGTCTTTTAAATAATCATATCAAGTAATTCATGTAAATTACTTAATTATCTACTCACTCAAATGACTAAGTCTTCTAGTCCACCTAGTCAATCCATGTCATGTGCCACCTCATAGTTGCACCAATAATTAATTTTAATTATTAAAATTTCTATTTATCCTCACCCATGTGTCCTATTTTATGGGGCCAAAAGAGGAGATGTGTCCTTGATTAAATTCAACCTTTGAGACACATATCTTTAAGTAAATTAGTCATGTTCCTATTCCTCTAACAACTTGGAGTCAGTAAATCCACCTCATGTAATCAACAGAGGCTCGTGAGATGCATGTCCATTCAGTCCTCTCTAAAGTCAGAGTCCTCTCAAGAGGTCTTGCTAAGATGTCTAACAATTGTCTTTCCTCTCCCTAACTTCTCTGTCACAACTCAACTAAATCCTTGATTTCTTCCATCTCTCCAACCAAGTCAATCTCATACATCCATGTATCCTTAATCATCTCTCCACCATCAGATGTTGCCACCTAGGTTAGAGTTTTCCTAGAGTCTATTAAAGGAACCTCCCTCTCCTCATTTCAACATCTAGAAATCATACTCAAATTTAAAATTTGGAATTAGCATTAGGAGAATTCTCAAGTAATTAGTTCTTGATTCCATAGATCTATTTTGCATTTCAATCATTCAACTCCATCTTCATTTAGTTGTTCTAGGATCATTCCATTTGATCTCACATTGAAGTTCACGATCTCCAACATCTTGAAGAAATCTTTTACAAGGGAGTTGATTACAATTTAAGGGATCACAAAATCAAGATGACTCAAGACTAGGAGGATAATGGAGGCACATTGCATATTGTAAGGGAAGGTAAAGATTCTATTTTGATATGCAATCCTTCATTGTGTATGAATTTATTGGCTTGGATTAGTTTTTTAGGCATTGAAATATATTTCAACGTACATCTTTGGTGCCCACTATGGGACCTAGCCCCCAAAATTTGATCTTTGTTTGAATTTTTTAAGTGTGTAGGTGATGTATAGGTCATTTTGGCACTTTCATTCTATAGATTTGTGCATATTTACATTTCTGCTATGCTTTCATCCACATCTATGCATCCATTTCATAATCCAACACATCTATTCATTAATCATGTGCATTTGTTCTTAATGTGCATTTGTTCACTAGATACATGCATCTGTTGATCAGAAGAAAACATATATTCTTTCTACACATGCAGTCCATACACCTGCGCTTTTGTTTATTTTCATTGCACTTTACTTATAGTTGTGTTTTTCTTTCTTCATACTGTGCTTCTATTTTGTAGAACTGTGAATTCACTTTAGTAGTTAGAATTTGATAGAATTTTTTTATTGCATCTTAGATTTATAACATTTTGATGAGTTTTGTTCTTTTTGGTAGCTCTTTAGGTTTTTTTTGTAGGATTTATTGTCGAAGGCCCTTTCAAAAATATTTTATTGCCCCATTTTCTTATATGTTTCTCCAAAAGGGTTGTTAAATGAAAACCATAACCTTCATTTGGGCTAAAAATATGACATACTTTTCATTTTTATGTGTCTTCTTTAAATTAGATCATCATGTCAATTGTGTCTTGTGGGATAGCAACATTATATGTTTACCCAATTTTAGGATGAAGAAGTATCCTCTCCCCTTGTTATTCATGGATCTTGGATGTAAGAGAAAATTTGTGCTAATCTTTAGAGGGCCTACCTCCTGAAAATGGATTTAGCATAGCTAGTGAGAGGGAATGACCCAAGTGGTGATCGGCTAATACCAAGCTCTTCCGATCCACTATAAATAAAAATCCATTGGGACAAAATTTTCATGGAGTGGTTGTAATATTGTTATGTTAGGATGATGAAAGTGACCAAAAGCATAACCTTCCAAACATATGACCTTACTAAATACTATGCTGTAGATTTCCAAAAACCTTCTATTTGTTGGCATTAAGGGTCCCTAAAGACATCCCACACCTCTGGTGGCTTTGTTGTGGGGTAGTGTTTCCTTGATATTTCATTGCCCTTAGAATTCTTAGCTTGGTGTGCCTAAGAAGTGAGTGCACTACAAGGAGGAGCCTATGCCTCCAAGCTACCATTCTATCCGCATTGAGTTAGCATGGCTGGACTTAGTTCAAGTGGGAATTCATAAGGTACTATCCTGACCAACCTAGGATTGTGAAGTGTTTGTGCATTACATTTTAGAAACACTTTTAGGAATCATTCATATTGTTTTACATGTGTGTATATTTTTCTTGTCAAAAATAAGAAAAATGAGAAAAAAATTAGAAAACCAAAAAAACCAAAACAAAAATTTCCAAAATTCAACATAGTTGCGCATTTGTCATAAACTATTGTTCTTTTATCCATTGTCTATGCAATTGTTCATTAGACATGTGCTTTTATTCAATATACCTTCACTTTCATTATGCATAGCTTCACTTTTGACTATAGTGTTGCACTTACAATTATTATGTTTGTGCATTTTCTTTCTGTATTTGAACATTTGTAATAATTAGCAATCTGAATCTGTCACTACTTTTTGTACATTTGTTCATTCTATCTATGCATTTTTAATAGAGAGCTTCAAATACCTTTTCAAGGAACATTATAACATTCTTGGTTACCCATTTGAGTTGTCCTTCTAGTTCTATAAAAAATATGCAAATTTTAGATAACAAAAAACCAATTTGAACATCATCTTCATTTTACATCCTCCTAGTCTAGCATATCAAAATCCAAAACATCCATCACCAAATTTCTAGTGTTGAATAATTTTATCTTAATGAGTTTCCTTATCAGGGTTTTACATCATTTATCTAGAAACTCACTTAGATTTGGCATTGTGAAACCTTTTTTTTTGTATCATAGTGAGTATCTATCTCCTATAGACTTAGAGTTTCATTATCTATATATAAAAAATCAACACTTTAGCAAATCTTTCAAACCAAATCTACACCTAGCCATTTTATGGTAGTTCAAACTAGAGCTCAAAAACTGAAAGCACAATAGTAACAAATCGACATGGAATAAACAAATGCTTATGAGAATCCTTGGCCCACATAAGCTATTAGGTCTCCTAGATATTCAATGAATGACGAACCAACTAAAGCATAAATTAAGGAAGCCATGAAAGATCCTACATTTTAGAAAATAATGGAAATGATACTAAACCTAGATAAAGAGTGATATTTCATGATACTTGCAAAGTAAGGTGTCAAGCTCCCTATTGATTTTGATCTCAATCAACTTAAGGACACCTTTATTGATTAATAACCTCCTCAAAAAGGGTTAACCCTGCAACATCTTTTTCAACAAGGTTCAACCTCACAAGGTGCTTTACCATTAAGTGATCATTTGCAACAAAACATTGTGCCTTTACAATGACCCATTAAACAAAGTCCCTCTTCTCAAGCTCCTCTATTAGATTCAACATCCCAAGAGTTAATCCAACATGATACTCATCAGCAAAATTTACCCTTACAAGGACCTCTTCAACAAGGTTATACCCAACAAAGTACTCCTCAAAAAGGTATAACCCAACAAGGTCTTAGTCCACCTATGATAACTTTAGAAGGACCTCCTCAACAAGGTTATACCCAACAAAGTACTCCTAAACAAGGTGTAACCCAACAAGGTCCTAGTCCACCTATGGTAACTTTACTAGGACCTCCTCAACAAGGTTATACACAACAAATTACTCCTCAACAAGGTATAACCCAACAAGGTCTTAGTCCACCTATGGTAGCTTTAGCAAGATCTTCTCAACAATGTTATACTCAATAAAGTATTCCTCAACAAGGTATAACCCAGCAAGCTCCTAGTCCACCTATGGTAACTTTATAAGGAAATCCTCAACAAGGTTATACCCAAAAAAGTATTCATAAACAAGGTGTATCCCAACAAGGTCCTAATCTAGAACACATAATCCCACAAGGTATCAATATTCAAGGAAATACTCTGCATGGACATACATTATCATTAGACCCTTCGTTACAACAAATCCAAGTGCTTCAACAAAAAATTCAAGAAATTCAAACTGGATCTTCATCCAAGAGGTACACCTTAAAAGACATATGTCCATACCCTTTTGACAAAATTTTGGTCATGATTATGTTTCCTCCTTATTTTGAGGTTCCCAAATTTGATAAATACAAAGGGAATACAGATCTCCAATACCATGTTAGAGAGTTTTGTGCTGCCTACATTGAAGTAGCTCATGATGAGACTTATCTTATGAGACTATTTCCATGAAGTTTGGGAGGCCAAACTATGGAATGGTTTTGTAAGTTACCACCTGGTATTAAGTCTTTTAATGAGCTATTTGATATGTTTGTAACAAATTATTCCTACAATATTAGACATGAAGTGACTATGTTAGACCTTTACAATAAAAAACAAAAGAATTAGGAATCATTCCGTACCTTTTTAAAAAGATAGCATCACCTCTTATCAAAATATCCAAGAATCATTCCTAAACATGGAAAGATGGATATCCTTATACAAAATCTCATGATAGACATGAGCTATAGAGCACAAATATAATGTCCACCAAACTTCAAAATCTCATTGAGAATGGTGTGAAAATCGAAGAAGCTATGGTCTGCAAAGGAGATCTCAAAATTTACAAAAAACAATGCTAGATATTCAAATATAAACAACAACAATTCCAACACCGACAATGATGAATAAAAATATTGGAACAAACAAAAAAACATCTTATGCGATGGAATAGTAGATAATCAAAATGTGAAAACATCACAACCTGTATTGAATCTTGGTAACAAATTTACTACTCCTCAAACAAATCAAAATGATCAAGATGTCCAAAATAGTTAGTTTTTCACAAGAAAGTCTCTTATAACCAAGAAAATAACATTTACTCCCATAAGGGAATCTCTTGAATCCATTTTAAGGAATTTAATCGCTCAAAAACTTGTGAGACTTCTTGAAGTGAAAGATTATGAACCAAAAGTGAAACCATCATGGTAGAACGATGATGACTATTGTGAACTCCATAGAGGCAAAGGACATAAAATAAATGATTGCCAAATATTAAAGAATGTGATACAAGATTTTGTTGAGAGTGGTGAAGTATATGTTGACAGACATACCTCAAATGAGACACATACTATGTTCAAATATCCACTTCTAGATCATGATAAGGGAAATGCCTCCAACAACAAAACTAGAAGTCAAGCCAGTTACAATACTATATCCTATGCATACGTTAACAACCTATATGAATGTGACCCTTCTCAATATTATACCAATTTCATTACCTTTCATGAGAAGAATAAGTCCAAACAAGTTAATGCCACCACTAGGAATCAATATAAGGTCACACTGCAAGGTGTTTCATCCAAACCATTTACATTTCAAACAAAATTTGTCTATGTACCAAAGTATACACCTAGAATATCAAAATAATACAATCATTTGGACTAATTGAAGAAAACACCAGCCCAACTATCCATATTAGAGCTTTTGCAATTATCAACATCCCATGGAGAAATTCTCAAAAAACCACTATTAGAGACCACATTACCTACCAATCTAGATCATAATCAATTCTAAGCTATTGTGGGACATTTGACTATGCCACATTTCATATCCTTTATTGAAAATGATGACTTTCCATTCACCAACCTCATAATGCTCCACTCCATATTGAAGTCCTTGTACAAAATCATACGATCAAAAGAGTCCTTATAGATGGAGGAGCTGGATTGAATATCTATACTCTAAAAATAGTCCTTGCACTGCGAATTTTAAAAAATGAAGTAGATACTATAGAGAAAATCACAATCAATTATTATGATCAACAAGAAAGGGTGTCTAAAGGATTAGTTGTGTTATCTATTAGAGTCAATCCTATGGTCAAAGATGTACCTTGTCAAGTCTTGCATATGGAACTAGCCTACAATATTATTACAGGACATCCTTAGGTTCACTCTATCCAAGAAATACCTTCAACATATCATCAGTGTCTGGAATTCCCTCATGATAGACAAGAGATAACAATTAAAGGAGATCCCAATCCTTTTTAGTATTGCAATAACTTGAAGTCATCAATAGATTATCTAATACCATACAATTAGGTTATATCCACATCTCTTAGTCAAGATCCCAAAAATAGAGCATCTAATTCCAAGTCATTAGATGTAAAAGTTGATGTCAAAGAATAAAGCATGGAAGAATATACCTTGGGGAAAGGTTTTTACATCACATAATTAAACCTAACTCCTAGATCATATAGAAGATCCTTGATAACAAAAAAATAGTTGGAACCATCTCCCACTACTATTTTTGACACTTTTGTGAGTGGGGGCACCTTAACGGATGATGAAAATGACAAAAATGTTGAGCAATTCCTTTACGAAGAAAAGAAACAAGAGATCATCAAGTATGAACATATATTTCTTAAACATTATGGGAAAGGATAATTATATCCCAGGAAAATAAAAACTAAGTGAGACCATTTACAAGTATTGGACATGATATGCAACCGATTGGAAAAACACAATGTCAGATTAAATCTAAAGAAATATGTTTTTGGCATTACATCTGGAAAACTGTTGTGATACATATTTTTTGCAATAGGAATAAAAGTGGACCCTCATAAAGTTAAGGCAATCATGGAGATGCCACCACCAAAAAAACATATGTCAGTTGAGATCATTATAAGGAAGATTATAATTCATTAGGAGGTTCCTATCACACTTAGCTGATAGAAGTCATCCTTTCAAGAACTTGTTACATAATAATGTTCCATTTCACTGGGATGTCGCATGTGAAGAAGCTTTTGATAAAATCAAACAATACTTGACAAATCCACCAACTTTGATGCAACCTATACATGGAAAACCACTCTTGTTATACATTTCAATGATTAAAACTCTTTGGGAGCCTTAGTGGCACAATAAGACCATGAAGGAAAATAAAAGGTTATTTATTTTATCAGTCACACTGTAGTGGGATATGAGCTGAAATATTATGATAGGCTAAGTTACTAAGAGGGGAGGGGTGAATAAATAACTTATAAAACTTTATCCTTAATTAGCAATTAATCCTTCATGTATATTTTGATCTAATTCTAAGCATGAGAAAATTAAAACATTAAAGCATACATAACACTTTTGACACACAGTTTTGGTGACCTAAAAACCTTCATAATAGAAAGAAAAATTGGGGTGGGGATGATACTCACAAGCTTTAGTACTATAGTATGAACTTGGCCTGTTAAGGCTTACAATGATCACTTATGATGATCTACCCTATCAGGAGCAATAAGGACTACTAGGTCTAGCTTGCAAAAGGACTTACAAACATACAATGAGATATGTACTTGGTAAAGAGATTTACATAAAATTGCTAGGTCTACCTTGTTAAAGGATTTGACTAATCCACTTGTTAGGATGAAGTAGTAGCTGATCTTTGATCTGCATCTTGGTTTGCTCAATGAGATTCCTTTGAGTGTACAAATCACCTTGCTATGAAAGGTATATCTTTTTTTCTCCTTATACTGCTGTACCCTTTGTAATTTTCTCTTCTACTCTTCTCTGATGATTACATTACTTCTCTTCAATGATTTGGATGTGATACAATACATTACATATATACCAATCCAATTACACAATTACAAAGTAGGCTACAATACAAGTTTACACAAATATTACAAAGTTGACCAAAGTGTAGAAACTTAGGTTTTGAAGACTGACTCGATGAGGTTCTGATACTTGACATTCACTATCAATGCTCAGCATCATCATGCACTTAATAGATGTAGAAGCTCGATCCATATTGATCACTTCCAGGTAGTCTTGAACTCAATCTACACTGGTGAATCGGTGAATACTGTGAAACTTGACATATAAATTGAATCACTTGATTCACACTGCATAGCTCAGTCAATGCTATCACTACAAGCTAGGTATAAACTAAGTCACTTGGTTAATACTGAGTAGGTCGATTAACACTAGACTCACATTACATCAACTGCAAACTTGGTAAGCATTGCACAACTCAATTTGCACTGGTAAACTCGACATTTAATGAGATGCTTGAATTACACTGTTGATCATCACCATAGTAGCAACTACTCGCTGCAAACTATAATCTATCCAAAGGACTTAGTAACAACTATAGAACTCAGTAGCAACTAAAATGCTTGGTTAACACTATTAATTGTACAATATGCTCAGTATGAACTTACAATCTGAATAAGTGTATGTAACTAATAACAAACATGATTGGAATGTCAAAAATCTCCCCCTTTAGCATTAGTAACAAAAAAACTTATCAGTAAAAATTGAATTCAAGAATGTTCAAAAACATTTTTATCCATCACCTTATGTCTCCAACTCGACAGAGGATACTGTTTTTGAGATTTTTCAAAATTGATTTTGTAAGAGATATATTTTTCTGTACATGGTAATGCTCCCCCATACATAATTTACAATATACTATGCATATAATATACATTTTCTCTACAATCTACAATTTTCTTTCAATTTTCTCCCCCTTTCTCCTTATATCTTCCCACATCCTCTCACATATTCTCCCCCTTATATCTTCTTGTAGAATCTCCCCCCTTTTGACATTAATGCCAAATATTTATGCTATATATTTATTTACATAGTAATGCCAAAATGTGACAAGAAATCTGAATGTACCTTTAGGATAAGCGCTAGAGTCTTGTCCCAATTCTCTTGCAAGACCTTGAATATGTGCAATGCAACTTGCACTTCTGTTGACAATTCAATCATGTGGTCTGCAGTGCATTCATGTTAGGGAGAATCATATTTTGAATATCTATCAAAGTAGATCTAATTCTGGCTTCTTCTCTGATAAATTCTACTTACATATCTGTTAGAAATATGATCTTATTGAAATGGGAAAAGCTAGAACTCAGGTCAAGCTATAATTTGTATGCACTTGCCTTAAGATCTTCATCAATTTTTGATAATTTATCTCTTATCTCTTTTGTAAAAACTGATGAATCACATAGTTTACCAAAAAGTAAAGATACATTAATGCAAGAGGTCTCTAGAGAGCCTAAAATAGTAGATAATTCTACTTGACAAATGGTAATTTGTTGAGCAATAAGTTCTAAAACTTTATTCTCAAACATTTTTCTTAGCTTTCTACAATAATTTTTCCTATCCATCCAAGCCTTCATTATATTTCTGGACTACCTCTGCCAACTGATACAAAATTGGTTGAGAAGTATCAACCTCTATGCCTAGAGCCTCTGCTAGAATGTTCTTAGCATCCTCAATGATCTTAAATTCCTCGTTTCTTTCCTCTCTTAGCCTTTGCTTCTTGGATTTCCTTTGAAGTCATTCTCTAAAAATTTTCATTTGATCTAGATTTAGATTTGAGATGTCCCATTTAGGAATGACAATCTCCTCATCAATATCTATATCCTCCTCCTTTTCTTTGCCTTTATCCAAAAATTTTGTGCTCAGTTGAGGCTTGGTCTCAATTGTCCTTGCACTTATTGCTTGCATACTAGGAATGGAAAAAATTGTTGAAATGGTAGGACTCACTGCAAAAATGGATACTACACTCATTGAAATACTTGTAAAAATACCCGATGTAGAAAAAACTGATGTAGAGGGAAGAGCTTGTAACTCGGTAGATGAAGTGCTTGGCACTGCTATCAATGAAGTACTAAGCTAGACTATGTAGAGTTTGATTGAGTACTTGTGCTTTCAGTGCTGGTCACAATAAATCCTACTGAGGTTGTCTCTAAGCTTGGTGTTATCAATGTTTTTCTTGGAGAATAAGGAAGTGAAGCTATGATCGCTGTAGCAATCTTCACTGGGTTGATCTTCTTAGTATCTTGCACATCTTCCTTGGTAGCTTCTTGCCCCTATTCCTCTTCATCATCTACATTATCAAAACGAGTCACCTCTTCATCATCATTCTCTTCATCTTTCTCCTCCTAATCATCATCATCATCCTTATCACTTACACTAACAAAAAAATCACTCGATTTATGAAAAAGATAGACATTATTCCATGTGTATTTAGCATTCTTCACAACATGCTCAATTTCTTTCAATAGTATAAGATAGGTGTTGAATCTTAAAGTTAATTTTTTTCAAAGATTCTTTCACCTCCTTGTAATCCAAATTTGGCATAAGCTACCTTAGTGTCTACTCATGTTTACCTTTTTCAGTTCGCATGGCATGCTCTCATCTTGGCTTAATTTTGTCCATCAATGCATTAGAAATCTGTTGAGTAAGCTCGGTAGGTGAGTATTTCCACTTACCCATCTTGGATATCAATATATCTTCTATCTACTTCTACTCATCAGTAGTCTTGGTCTCATATTTCAATGCCTTAAAGTTTATAATTCTAGAACTTGATTCCAACTCTTTCATTCTTTCCTCAAATGTCGGTGGAGACCTCTTGAAGATTATGTCTCCTCCTTCTTTATCTATTTTCTTCCGGGATGATCTCCTTGTGAACACAACAGTGGATGTCTTGGTAGGTTTGTTAATGATTACCTTACCCTTATTCTTTAGTGGCTCTTCTTCTTCTAACTTTTCTTTATCCTCTACTTCTTCATCCTCACCTTTTCCTTCAGTTAACATAAGAGTAGAACTAGTTTTCAGTTTGGCAATCCTCTTCTTGCCCTTGTTAAATGCCTGAGGAAGCTTTATTTCTAGTTCTATCCTGGCCTTTGAATAATCACAGCTGCTAATGTAGGTAGCCTTAGGATCAATAGGCTCATTTATTAATGCCTCAATTATGTCCTTAGTTTCATCAATGTTCACCTCATATCCTGGAGGTTTTACCCATGCAATTCTTGGCCTAACTACTTGAATATACACCTTGTCACTATCTACCATGAAACAAACATCACCTTTATAATTCTCAACTAATTTTCTTGGAATTTGGAATCTATTATTCATTTTCTCCTTAAATGCATCAAAATAGTTGTCCATGATACTTGCATAGTTTTCTCCCATTTCAGTAATATAATCATTAATCTGATAAAGGATCGGTACATCTTTTCTCCAAACAATAGTACCTTTTGATGGAAAGAATTTTTGAACATAGAAAAATAAACATGTCAAGAGTGAATCAAACTTACATGGATTGTTTTTAGAAGTCCTAATGCTTTCCATGTTTTTATTGAAATGGTTCAATAGTAACTCGGCAAGGTCAAGAGAAAGGTTATTCTTGAGTACCTTATACGCCAAATCAACTGCTTCGTAGGATAGATTGTTTAATCTGCTCGAATTGTAGATTTTGTGGCAGTGACATGAATGCAAAACTTCAATTCCATGTTAGTGACACTACTTATCTTCATTCCCCTTCCATCCCACTTAGCTAGGTTTTTCTTCTCTAGTTCAACCTGACCTAAGGTTTTAGTCATTTTAGCTTTTCCTAACATTGGGAGACTAGTGATCCTATAGATCATCTTCTTAGTTATCAAAATTGGTTTCTCCAAACATAGCTAATTATTTTTGATAAGGTAAACAGGTTTTAAGGGGTCCTGAAACCCATAAGTTTAACAACAAGAAAGGCTGAAAATAAGTGAAAAAACGCCCAGCCAAAACATAAGCCTTACGGCTGAAAATAAGCCCAAAGGCCCAGCCTGAAACAACTGCCCACTAAAAAGGCTAGAGAACCAACCAGAAAAATAGAGACCAGACAAAAAGCCAAAGCCAGGAGAAACAAAAACCAAAGGACAGAGACCCAACCTAGCAGACTACTTCTCCATCTCGAGCATGGTCTGGGCAGCTTCGACGCACTCTTGTTGCTCTTCTGCCTTATGATCCTGGGCGTTCGTCAAATCCTGCTCCATAGTGCTGTCCTTGGATTTATCCACATCCAGCCTATCTTTGTCTCTGTTCTGTTTATCATCTTCCTCCATTTGGTTCCTATCTTTGAGATTTTCCAAGAGAGAGAGGATGTTGTCGTTGATCAAAGCGAGGAGGGAGATCATTTGACTTGCCAGGTTGTGATTGTAGTTCTCAATATTTTTTACTCTCCTCTCCATCAGAGTCTCCCAGCTGTTCCGGTTGCCTTGGCTTTCTGCATCTGTCTTGCTCTTGATTTTTTCCATTTGGGAAACCCTATCTCTAACATCCTCAAGCTCATGGAAAAGCCATTTAATTGATTTGAAGTTGTCGATCATGCTATTGCGGGCATTGTTCAACAGATTCATGCCTGTTTCTCTTGCATTATCAGAAATAGCCACCATAGCCGGGTTAATTATCTCATTGAGTCTAGGCTTCTCGAGGTCGTCCACCAGGAGTTGGGGGTTCATCGCCTCTCTGTAGATTCCCATAGTGGCCGTTCTCACATTGAAGTTCTTCCAAGCCTTCCTTCTGTTATTAACTTGCACTTCCCCCTCAATCTGTCCAGAGTTGTCATTTTCCTCCAAAGGAGGCTGAGGATGTATAGGGGAGAGGGGAATGGGTAGAGAATCCTTTCCCTGACTACTAGAGCTCTCCATGCTCTCTCCCTCCCTCTTCTATCTTTTTCTCAGTTTCTCCTCATCCAGCTCCTCCTTCGAAACCTTGTCAGAATCATCAGTATCCATTTCCTCCTCCACCTCAGCAGAGCAAGTTTTAGCTGGGGTATGACCTCTAGGGCTCTTTCTGCTGGGTAATTTGATAGAGGGGTAATCCTTCTTATGGCTTTTAGTCTTCTTACCTGAATGCTCAAAAACCTCATCAAAGCTGATGCTCTCGACATCGTCGAAATCTGAGGAAAAACTGGAGCTGCTCTTGTCAACATCTGCCCCCTAGGTAGGGTTTTTGCTAATGTTTTGAGCGTGGAAATTCTCATGAATCAGAAGCAGAAGACCCTCATGCAGGGTCGGGTTGACGGTAGCTTTCTTTTTAAAACTAGAAATGGCCTTGTTCATCGAGTTAAAAAGATAATACGGGAAGGAGATCTTACTACCATGGCGAAAATGATTCAGAATCACAAAATGGTGAGTCCTAACCCTATCAAACCTGGGGTCTAGGATTATATATTCAATGACAGCGTAGAGAACATACCTCCAGAGCTTCTTTATAGTATCTGTTACAAAAAAGTCTCTTTCTTGCCCAGCTTGTTCAGCTCTTCAGTGTTTTTCACAAAATCCTTGATTGCATTAGAAGACATCTTCTTGTCTCTGAAGAATTTATGCCCCTCCATCGGAATCCCCGTGACTTCAGCAACCACATCCTTAGTAATTTGAAAGTAGACCCCGTTCACCTTAACCTTACCATTATTCCATGAATTCACCATGCTGTTAGTGATCTCAGGATCCGAGCCATGAAGTTTCTCGAAGAAATTAGTAACCCCACCCTTTTCCAGCTCTCTCCAAACTTTGGCCTTGTTCTTCCACTTTTGAACTTCCCCCACCGGCTCCTTTCTGCTCCTCTCACCTGTCATGTTTACCTGATCAACTTCCACAATTCTCATGAACTCTGAACTGTGCAAGTTATTTGCATTCAAAAAAATGGTGATGTTTCTTTTATGATACCCGTGAATATACCCCTTTCTGAAAATAATGGTATCATCCTTTCGAACATGTCGAAATGTCAGAGGAAACCCCTTTTGCTGGTGAAAATCACGATGCCAATAATGGCACTTACCATTTATTAAGCAATCTTTATTATCCATAATTGCATTGGATTTGAGCCGTCCTTCCCAAGATTTTATCTTGGTCGATAAGCAACTTTGCCTCCGCCAGAAAATCTTTTCCGGCATGCCAGGTCAGATTATTGGTGGCGTTAACCCCTTTATTAGCAAACCAATCAGCCACTGGGTTTGCCTCTCTGTAAACATGAGTGACGTGGACCTTATCGAACTTTGTGAGAGTGGCGCAAGTCTCAGCAATTATGTTCACAATTGTCCATGAGGGAGGGGAAATACCATTAATGGTATTAATAATGTTTTTGGAGTCCCCCTCAAGCCAGAGTTTAGTAATCCCGGCTTCAAAAGCCAACTTGACCACCTTACTCGCAGCTCTTGCTTCAGCCAGATGAATAGTCTGGATTCCCAGCGGGGAAGCAAAGGCAGCTATTCCCTCCCCATAGCTATTTCTTATGATTCCACCGCAACCTGAAGGGCCTGGGTTACCCTTAGAAGCCCCATAAAAGTTGGCTTTTGACCAACCATCTAGGGGGAGAAGCCAGCTAGCATCCTGCCTTTTGAGGTTCCTGTCTTTTTCTTTAGCTATCTTTCTGTCCCCTTCTTCTTCTTCTTCCTCCTTCAGCACTTGGAGATTTTCCTTTATATTCTTCGAGACCTTCCTGCCAAGGATTATAGCCGGCTCCTCTCTGTCTCTAAATATTCTATTATTCCTTTCCTTCCAAATTCCCCAGCAAAAATGGGGTAAAATCCAGTCCAAGTGATCCTGCCGATCAGCAATCTTACAAAGACCTTTCCACTGATGGAAAAAATCCATGAGATTATCCGGTTTGCACCAGAGGGTTTCATTATCATGTGTGATGACATTCCACACCTCCCTGGCATAGTCACATAAGATGAAAATGTGATTTCCGGTCTCAGCCTGATTCTTACACAAGGGACATCTACTGGGCATAACATGTCCTCGCTTCATGAGATTGTCATGAGTAAGGATTTTGTTCTGAAGAGCCAGCCAGTAAAAAATGTTGATCTTTGGAGTGAGACCCAGAATCCAAGCCTCCGCCCAAGGGGCCTTCTCTTTTAAGCTCCAAAGGGAATTATAGCCTGAGGCAACAGAGTATCTTCCATTGGGATTATCCCTCCAGACCAGCTCATCCCCCAAATTGATAGGAATCATGGAATTGAGCATAAGCATTATAGGAGTCAAGTCCTCAAAGATGAGGGATAGGTCACTCCATTCCTGGCCATTCCAATAATCACAAACTTTGGACCCAATTTGATCAGTACAAGCTTGCATCCATCTCTCAAAAATAGGGTTATTGATAAGTGGATCTTGGGAAAGCCATCTATCCGACCAGAACTGGATGTCCTTCCCATTTCCCAATTTCCATGATATCTTGGCCTTAGCCAGGTCCCTGGCTTTCATGATCCCATTCCAAATGTTCGATCCTTTTGGGATATCTTCATTAAAAAGGGTGAAAAGAAGAGAGGGTCTTCTAAGGTACTTGTTTACTAGGGTATCCCTCCATTCACCGGTGCTACTGAAGATCTGCCATATTTGTTTAGCTAGGAGAGCCTTATTGAGGTGGGTGATCTTTCTAATGCCCAGACCTTCGTACCTCTTAGGGAGGCAAACCTTCTCCCAAGAAACAAGAGGGTATCTTTTCTTCCCTTCATTACCATTCCAAAGGAAGTCTCTCTGGATTTTCTCCATTCTTTCAACTATTTTCCCCGAAATTCCAAAGAGGCTCAGGGCGTAGATTGGCAGATTTTGAAGAGAAGATTTGACTAAGAGGCATTTCCCCGCTTGACTAAGAGAGACCCCTTTCCAACCAGCCATCTTCCTGTTGAATCTGTCCAAAATACCATTCCAAAAAGACTCCGGGGGTGAGGATCCCAAAGGGAGACCAAGATAGGTAGAGGGGAAAGAGCCTACCCCACAACCCAGAATCCTGGCGATTTTTATGCACATAGCTAATTGTTATGCACATGAATAAGGATAAATATTATCTATATCACTTGGAAATCCCATGGCATGTAAGGAATGTGAGTTAAACCTTTTGCCTCGAGATGTTCATGTTCAAGTTTCAATACATCATCAATACATAACTCCTTCAAACATTCATCCATCTCTACTATACCAATATCTTGAGTTGCATATTTGAAATATGAATGGATATCATTAACTAATAGTACCTTGGGAGGGATTTGAGACTATGCTCCACTTAGATCTAGCATTTTCACAACTTCTTTCTAATGTTATCAGCTTTTGCCTACTTTTCATCTTCAATTCTTCTAGTATGTTGGTCATGTTTTTGCCCTATACCTTCATGAACATATCCTACTATGAATTATTGGTTTTGTATGTAAATTAGGGTTTGGTCTTATCAAATATTGGTTAACCCTAAGAAAGAACCCTATTTTAAATAAAATTTGTGCCCTAAATGAGCCCTTTAGGTCATAATATTGTCACCTCTTAGTTGAGCGGGAGAAAATCATTTGAAAAAAGTTATAATTTGTGGGAACCCTTTAGGATTTTTGTTTTGAGTCCATAATTCCTCAAAAAATCTTGCACCCTTAGATCTTTTTAAGATCTATAGTGGTTGTTATATTGTGATGAAATTTTTTGGTCACTTTATCTCATGCAACATAGTGACCGAGTACAGTGTTACACTTGGGACCCAGTTGATATTTAATATAATTTTAATGTGTTTCACCTAAGCCGTTGGATCTTTTGAAATCAATGGTGGTCACTATGTCATGACTAGAAAATGGGAGGGTTTTTCTAGTAGTGACATCATGACCTCCCACCAAAGTGAAACATGGTAGGCCTTAAAGTGGATATGGTGTTGAGATCTTACCTATCATAAATGAGCTCTGCCAGAGTGGTAGGTTATCAGATCTATTAGGCACAATAAATGAGGAACCAAATAAGAACATGTTATTTTTCTCTTCACGATGATGATTTTCTATAGAATCACAAGGATCACTATATCAAAATCAAGAAATTCATCATTTTGGCCAGTAACAACATAACACCTTCTCGAAAAATAAAAATGGTGGAATCAACACGTAGGATGGGCATCGTAAAGTGTTTTGTCATAAGTGAAGCCATGTGATCATTATGGAATATTAGGAGCATTGAATATAATAACAACAATGGGAATGTGACATTTCATATGGCTGAATTTCTTTAAAGGATACGATGGCCGCTATGTCACAACCAGAAAACTCTTGGTTCACATTGGTAATGACATAACACCTTCTCATGAAAACAAAACACAGTGGAACCTAAGTTTAAAAAGAAGCGCTAAAAGTTTAGAATGTCTTGCCAGCATGTCAAAATGATGTCATGTCATGAGCTATGTGGATTCACTCTTAGAAGTAGGAAACATGTTGTTTGTCTGCTTTCAGATCAAAGATATATTGATGGTGGGTGCCAAGTCGCTATAAGAAGTTTCTTGATCTTTAGTAGTAGCAACATGGAAACCAAAGGAAAAACAAAGGGACCCACCATAGTTGCATTAAAGTACTTATGAAATGAACATCGTTAGTTTAGGGAAGAATAAAAAATGGTCTCTATGTCATGTGTAGAAGTTGCTTAATGTTTATGCATAGAGACATAGCAAGAGTGTGACACATGTCCATGAGTGCCAGTGGGTCCAGAGCAAGTTCCTAGTAGTAGAGGGAAAGGCTTACATGGAGATATTTTATTGGGTTTACTGCCAACCTGGCAAGTGGAAGATGAGTCATCCATGATTTTGATCCTGGATCATTTTTTTTGAATCGAGAGTGTGCTTTAAAAATAGAAGGTAATACCACCTTGTTTTTTTCCTTATGATTCATTTATGAAGATTGAAGGCTCCCTGTGCAAACCAAAAATAGAGTATATTGCAAAGATTTTTCCATTTTTTCTCTACACAAACAAATTTTAGATGTTTAGAGAGATTAGAGCCATTGAAGAATTGTGCCTTATGTGATTAGAGTACAAAAGAAATTCTAGTATTTGCAGTGTGTCGCATAATTATAGTGAAAGAGAAGCGAAGAGCCAAGTTTCTCAATCCACCATATTTATCAAAATTTTCTAGTATTCTACAAATTTTATTAATCATGCCTCCAAAGAAAGTATTCTCGGGACAAGTAGATTATGCTAACAGAAACATACATGATGACCTTCTTGAATTATTGCTTAAGTCTACAAATGAGTCTACCTAGATGAAAAAGTTAATTTCTATAAACCTGAGGCTCAAGATTGCATATGGTTTATATGATAGAGGGAAATGGATTAGGGATGCTATTACTACCAAATCAAGGCTTTTTGTTTTTAAGAAGTGGTTATTAGAGAGAAACTTGTTTGCTCCCCATGGAAACATTTGAAATTTTGATTTAGGAAAACTAGTGGTCCCTGGTGTATTTGTGGATGTTGACCTACTCATGGCCATTGCCCAAAACTATGACCTTGCAGCTAGAGCAATAAGAAGATTAGATGGGGAATGCTTGATGAGTATTAGTGCTAAAGAAAATTTGAAAGGTCTTTGGTTTGGAACCCTTTTTAGATTACCATATACCCATTGACCTGTTAGGACTAGAAAATGAATACTCATCAAAGAAGGATAAGGTCAGGCGAGGTGCATTGAGGGCACATTTGGCCTCAATTGCAAATCTGTCATTGGTCACAACATCTACAAAGGATCCTTTTAAGAAGGAATTTTTCACTTCTAGAGCCCTAGAAATATATATGAATTTATGTAGAGTTTTTGGCGGGATGAGTAGAGTATTATGCCAGTTAAATTTATGCATATGATGGTTCAAATTTCTTCTTTTGGTGTGGATATTATTTTTGATTTTGCATCTTATATAGCAAAAGAAATCCATATAGGGCTAGTTGGAATTGCCAAAAGAAAGGTAGAAAATACTTTTGGCCATTACTCATTGTTGATGCATATGTTCTTGTTTAAGGGGGTAACATATTTTGGGAAGGAGATGGTTTTGAATAGAGAACATGAAGGAGAGGCTCTACTAGTCTGGTTATGAAGTGCAGATACGACTAGGGATGCAGAAAAGGCCAGTTTTGTTAGGTTTGATTGATATTTTGCATCTAGATTGAGAAACCTCTTATTAAGGGACAATCCCAGAATCCTTCAGGCATTAATGAATTTTATCAGACCAATGGATAATCCATTTGATTTAAAAGTGTCACATAATTGGGCTGATATCATACCATACCCTGTTTCAACAGTTTTTAGGGTTTATGGTTTTCAAGGGACTCCCCATTTATTGCCCTACCAGGTGCCTTTGAAAGTAGGGATAGCTAAATGTTGTGGTAGCTAGGAGGATTGGAGGAAACATATTTGGTTAGAAGAAATAGAGGCTCGATTTTCTCCACTGTACTATAGCCCACCATTTCATAATTACAAAAGGTGGAAGGTTAATTTTGTATAAATTCTTGGATCAGTACAAGATGGTTGTGTCTCATCCCTGCTTTTGTGATTTTGAGGGATTTTTTGATATTTTTAGATTAAGGGCTAAAGTTGGTTCCAAAAAACATGAACCTTATTTCCCCGCAGATATAATAAGGAATGAATTCTGTTTGCAAGAGCAAGAGATCAAGAAAGAAAAATGGAGAGTTTTTTCTAGAGTTCTAGAATGTATTCATTATTTTGATAAAGATTGCAAGCCTCTAGATAATGCAAGAATAGAGGTAGAATAAATAAACTCATGATTGCTTTTCCTAAAATTATGGAGGTTATGAATGAAAATAAACAATTTTTTATCAATTCTTTTCTAGAAAAAAGCCAAAGAGGTCATGAGGAGATTGACATTTACTCCTATAGTAGGAATAAGGTATTTAGTTGTCCATAAGAGACCTAACTATAATGTGATTTAGAATAAAAGGGCCACTGTGGATAAAGGAAAATAGATAGTAGGGTCAACCAGTGTTGTCCTAGAAGAAAGACCTGATGAGCCCTCACCCAAGAGGTAGAAAATAATAAGGGAATAGACAACTCACATTGAGGAATATTCACCTATGCAATCCCCATTACATATAGGAGATGAATAGCTCACCAAGGAGTAGATGGAGTAGTTAGGGTCCCAAGGGGGAATATCCATTACACAAGCTAAAGTAGAAGAGGGAAATCCATAGGAACCTCCAATGACAAGCTTAGAGTTAACAATGGTAGATTACAAATGATTGGAGTTGGATCCCATGATTGAATAGGCTAGTCATGAGTTTATATCTGATGATGATTTTGTTTAAACTAGAGCCTTCTACCAATTTTCCTAGAGAGTAAACATGGGAAATTTTGAGGAAAGGTGTAATAATTTGAAAGCAGAGCATCCAAGAATGGAGGATGCAGATGTGCAAAATCAAGTAAAAGAAGAAATGATGCAAGAATTCCAAAGCATGACCCTTGAAGAGGGGAGACAAATGGTAAATTCATCTAGTGTTTTGTTTCCATCCAATTGGAATATAGCAGATGCCCTAGTTTTTAATTTAGTTTTAGATAAACTAAGTATAGAGGATTAGGAGAAGAAGGAAAAAGGTGCTAAATTCAATGAGGACTAGGCTACATTAGTCATTTGGTCAGTAAGAAAATGATCTAGGACTTACTCTTCCTAGACTAATGATATTGGATTAATAGGTAACCTGATTGTGAAGAGAGTAGAAGAAACTACTAGTGTAGAAGCTGCACATCTGGGTGTTGAGTTATTTATCTTGACTTTAGCCACAACCCTAAGAGATGAAAAAGAAAAGTTAGAATTGTAGGATAGGTATGAATTTTTTTTGGCTGCATACAATAAAGAAGTTCAAAGAAGGATTGAACTATAAAATAAAGTGATGAGACAATCCACTAGGCCACAAATCACTTATCATTTCCCATTAGTGGAATCTTCTAGATCCACTCCCTTCATTGAGATCCCTAATACTCCGCAAAGGCCAAAATTTTATATTGTTGAGGAGTTGGAGGAAGCTAAGAATAAGCTGAAGGCCTTGCAAGATGAATTAACATATCAGTATAGAGAAAAACTTAGAAAATAAATCTTATATTTGGTAAATAAGATTGATTGGTCAACATTCTATGAACAATTAGTGAACATATTGGATAAGATGCCGAGGAGGTTTTGAAGCCTATAATAAGTAAATGGGATGGAAGAGATAAGAATATCACCCTTTTGTGCATTTTAGTTATTAGCTTATCTTGTGAATAGATAGAAAAAACTTTTGATCTAACTAGTAATCTATTTGATTTTGAAAATAAGAGGGCAGTAGTAGAAGAAAGAATAATAATTTGTTTCTCAAAATATTTAGGTGAGAAATTTGATCTTTTTCCCCAGGCACTCAAAAAGATTGATATAATAAAAGAGAAAAAAGAGGGGGAAAAGAATTAAAAGATTTATTATGAAAAAGAATAAATGAAGTCAATAATGAAGAAGGACATGTGCTATGGGCAAGGAAAAATGAAGAATTTGTTAAAGTGAAATAATTTTACAATTCCTTTAGAGAGGAATTTATTGAAATAAATGAATTAGCAGATTGGGTGGTTAAAAAGAAATGAGAAATCTTGAGCTTTGATTGGCTTGATGATATAGTCTTCAACAAATGGATGGATGATTTTGTCCATTCAAAACAAATAGAAATAGTAGAAGATGATGTGGACCAAGATGAGGACCACATAGATGACACATTAGTGCATGCAGAAGAAGATAAAGAAGATCAACCAGCCCAAGTGGAAAGCACAGTGGTACCAACTAATGATGTGGTAGAAGTAACCTCAGATATAATTGTTATTTTGATAGGACATGATGATGCAAGTGGAGATCATTGAGTTGAAGTGAACTTGTAGAGATCAGAGCTAGACACATCATTGGAAAACCTGATGGCTACATATTCTGAGGATTCATAATAGTTAAAAAGCCAATAATGGAATTTATAGCATTTGAAAGTGTAACAGAAAATAAACCAACCAAAAGGAATATTATGATGTAAAGTTTTTCTATTGCACAAAATTTTGTCTTTTATGACAGTAACAAATATAATATCTTTTGTCTAAAGGACAACTATCAGCTCTCTATGCCTGAACCTTGTTGCATCTCACCCTATATAAGTGAGATTATAGGGCTAGAGAAAGGGTGTGAGTTATTGCAAAATTTTAGTTTTTACTAAATTTGTTCGGTCCACTTTCTTGATGTAAACTTTATGATGTCTTTCTCTACAAATATCTGAGAATACATTGATCTTGCAGGATCTTGAGGTCTTATCTTTAGTCATTCTAAGTTTTGTTTCAATTGTATATAAATTTCAAACTAAATTAATACAAAGATGAATTGTCCCCATATTTGTTCTGGCTGAATTTTGTCTCCATTTTTATTACCTAGTCATTTTGAAGTTGTATGAGCAAAGCTTGTTCAATTGAATGCAATTAAATTAAGTTGTATGTCAATTCACTATTTCTTTTAATTCAATGAATTAATTAAATGCTTTAGTGATATTGATAGGTTTTCCATGGTAATAGGAAGGATGTCTGTAAGAATGATTTTTGGTGAGAATTGTTGATTGTATTGATTGTAATGCAGTCAATCAGATCTAGAAATTGAATGGACTCTGAATCCCAATGGATAAGACATTGATCTATTGATTCAATCTATAGATGGAAAGATCATGAACAAGCATCAAGATTATAATTGAAATCAATTTTACTTTACTATTTGAAGAATGTCAGTGCTTGTTAGCACTTGTTTGCATTTAATTGCTGTGTTTTAGTTAGCTGCTATTACCCATAATTATTTGTAAATCTAAGAAGAATTGACCAAATATGCTATAAGGGATGTGTATTATTGTGAAATGTCATGGAATGAATAAAATATCTATGTAATATTATTTTGAAATTCTTTCATCCCTCAGGTGCACCCGCCTTGGTTTTGCAGAGCCTAAAGAGTAGAAAATCTCTTTTGATTTTGTTGAAGTCGGGTCCATATGTGAAGAACAAGTGACTTGTTATAGAAAGTAGTTAATCCTTAGGTTATTGTGATCTTTATTATCTTGATATTAAGTATTTTGTTGCTTAATAGTTGAAAAACACTAACATAGTATTCATACATTTCCTGGCAAGATGACCAAGTTCTGTACAAATGAAACATCTTTTGGTAGTATCTCTTTTCCTCACGTGATGTTTTCCACAATTCATTCCAATGTGTCAAAATTCTCCATAGTATTGACATCTACACCAAGTGTTATAGTCCCAACCAAATATAGCTTTAATAATTTTCTCTACTAGATTCAATAACTTAATTTTGCATTCTGATGACTTGTATCCATGCTTCTTACATTTGTGACATTTTCCTTCAAACCTTGGTTTCTCTTTGCATTCATTAGCTCTATGACCATGCTGATTACAATTGTAGCATTTTCCATTGAATTTTTCTTTCCCATTGCTCCAACATTTGTTTTATGTATGACCTATCATACCATAGTGACTGCAAGTAGGTTTTTGATTCCTTTGAGCTCCTTGAATTGATGATTCAACTTCTTCTATATATCCAATTCCTACTTTTTCCTTCTATCTATAATTACTTTTCTCATTCAACTAATTCATGTCTGCTTGGGATTTACTCATCCTTTCATTGGTACACCTTTTAGTGTTTAGATCATCCTATAATATTTCATTCTCTAATCTTAGATTCATGATTTCTTCATTTGCATTGGTGAGTTGATCAATGAAGTTTGCTTGCTAAAGGGATAGGTGTTGAATTTCATTATTCTTTCCTTATATCTCTTCTCTTATCTTATTTTTCTCTTCCATGATTTCACACAATCTTACTGACTAAATTTCTTGCTCTCTTCTTAGCTTTCTTACTTATTCTTGAAGAGTACTATTCTTTTCCAATAGTTCTTTGATTGCTTTATCAACTCAATCTAAATTACTTGAATGGACGCCTTCAATTATTTCTTTAATGTAGACTGGATTATTCATTTGGATTGCAAGATATTTTCTTCTTTTTAGGGATTGAGAGAGTTTCTCTTTTTCTTTCTTGAGTTGTCCAATGGCCAATTCCAAATCTAGCTTCTCATTGTCAATAGCCTTGTCAAGTATGAATACCTCCATTGTCTTTGATCTTTGCTCAAGTTGCTAAATATTTCTCTAAGAGCCACAAATCTCTAATACCAATTGTTGGAAATATTATGACAGGTTAAGTTACTAAGAGGGGAGGGGTGAATTAGTAACTTATAAAACTTTATCCTTAATTAGCAATTAATCCTTCACCTATATTCTAATCTAATTCCAAGCATGAGAAACTTAAAACACTAAAGTATACATAATGCTTTTGACACACAATTTTGGTGACCCAAAAACCTTCCAAATAAAAAGTAAAACTGGGGTGGGGATGATACCCACAAGATTTAGTACTATAGTATAAAGTTGGCCTGTTAAGGCTTACAATGATCACTTCTGATGATCTACTCTATTAGGAGTAATAAGGACTGTTAGGTACACCTTGCAAAAGGATTTACAAACATACAATGACGTATGCACTCGATAAAAAGATTTAAAAAATATTTCTAGGTCTACCTTGTTAAAGGATTTGACTGATCCACTTGTTAGGATGAAGCAGTATTTGATCTCTAATCTATAACTTGGTTTGTTGAATGATATTCCTCTGAGTGTACAAATCACCTTGTTGTGATAGATAAATCTTTTCTGGGTCCTTATACTATTGTAGCCTTTGTAATTCACTCTTTTTCTCTTCTCTGATGATTACATTACTTCTCTTGAATGATTTGGATGTGATACAATACATCCAATCCAATTACACAATTACAAAGTCAACCATAATACAAGTTTACACAAATATTAAAAAGTTAGAAAAAGTGTAGAAACTTAGGTTCTGAAGACTGACTCGATGAGGTTTTGATACTTAGCATCCACTATTAATGCTTGGCATTATCATGCACTTGATAGATGTAGAAGCTCGGTCCATACTAATCACTTTCAAGTAGTCTTGAACTCAATCTACACTGGTGACTTGACAAATACTATGAAACTCGACATATAAATTGAATCACTTGATTCATACTGCATAGTTTCGTCAATGCTATCACTATGAGCTCGGTATAAACTGAATCACTTGGTTAACACTGAGTAACTTGGTTAATTCTAGACTCATATTACATCAACTACAAACTCGGTAAGCATTGCACAACTCAGTTTGTACTAGTAAATTTGGCATATAATGAGATGCTTGGTTTACACTACTAATCATCACCATAATAGTAACTACTCAATGTAAACTGAAATCTATCCAAAGGACTCGATAGCAATTGTAGAATTTGGTAGCAACTAAAATGCTTGGTTAATACTGTTAACTATACAATATGCTCAGTGTGAACTTACAATATGAATAAGTGTATGTCACTAATAACAAACATGACTGGAATGTCAAAACTTGCCTGGCAATAGTCTTTGCTTCACAAAATCTGTGGTACTACATGTTATCTCACAAAGTCTTGCTAATTCCAAAGATAGAACTTTTGAAGTGTCTACTTAGAAAATCAGCATTAATAGGAAAACTAACAAAGTGTGTTATGGTACTAAGTGAATTTGACATTAAGTATGTAGATTGAAAAGCCATAAAGGGAAAAATTATAGTAGATCAATTAGCAGATGCTCCATTATCAGATGAACACCCCATACATGTTGAGCTTCCAAATGTTGAAATGAAGCAAATATCAACACAATCCTAGAAAATATATTTGGATGGTTCTATAGGATTAGAAAATGGGTTAGAACCTAGCATACTATGAGCAACCACAATACTCAATCAAAATACACTAAAACCTTCTAATCTACCATGAAAATAAATCAAAATAAAGAAAGTAAACATAAGAAAAGCCCCCTCTTCAGTTGTATTTCCCATATCCTTCTTTCTTTTCCATTTGATGTAGCTCCAATTGCCTATAGTGTACATGATTGAAAGAAAATGACTAATGGTATGATGATTCTATTAAGAGTATTAGAATTGTGGCTTGGGCATGATGTGAGAATATAGATTCTAAGGTTGTTCTTAAGGATTAAAAATGAGAGCAACATGGCTCAATTTATAGCCAAAATGCAAGATGTGAGACATGAATGAGGAGATGGACACTTTTCCACTTGAATGTGCAACTTGGCATGATATTCCTTATATTATCTATGATAAACATGATGCAATATGCCAAATGTAGGATTCTATGACACATAAAAGTCAACATAGCTAAAAGTGGAGGAGAATCTATGATGTGCATATGACACCTCAAAGCCACTTGTAGAAAAAAATCTATGATGAAGGTGGCTTATTATAGTCATGCATAAGGAATCACATATGTCAAATATGACACATATTAGCCAAGTGTAGAGAGAGAATATATGGCGTAGGCTGTATATGTGTCAAGACTAGGTGGAATATTTGAATAAAAAATTCATAAGTTTAGACAAATGGGAATTAGTAAATAGAAATTATAAATGGAAAATAGGACTTAGGAAATTGAAAATTAACATGGTTTTCCAAGATGGATTAATTAATTAATAAACATAAATAAATTGATAATGTATGCTAGTAAGAATGACTAGTAATGCGGGATGAAAATGATTGAAAGGAAATAGGAATAGATTATGGGTTATCTAATCTTATAGGACAAACTAGTAAATGATTGGCCAATTTGATTAGGTAAGTGCATGATGAAGTGAGATGATTATGCAGATCAATTAGGATGATGGTGGGTAGATCAAAAACATGATCAAATTGATTGATTGATTAGAGTTGATAACATGTCAATGAAACATGACATGGATTAAGAACATGTAACATTTAACAGACATTGTAAATGCCATAGGATCAAAACTAATTGATAAGATCAATTATAATAACATCAAAAAATATTGTCAATGTCATTAAATTGATTGGATAAGGTCAATCTGACACTAAGGGACTCGACAATGTCAATGATTAGATGATGAGAATGACAATTTTGACCTGGCATTGAGGGACATGATATTGCTAAGGTTGGATTTGATAGTTTTGGTAGATCTTCAAGGCACTAAGGGACATGATAATGCCTAGGGTTGGATAGATGATGATTTATTTGATATTTTGACATGCTTTGGGTCATTTTGGGTTGATTTAGGATGATTTTAGATTGATTAGGGATATTTTTGGGTTGATTAGAAAGGGTTCCAATGATATTGAAATAGTTGCAGGTTGATCAGATGAGATTTTGATAATGTTGAAATGATTTGGAGTCGATTCCATAAAGTTTGGATAAAATAGGAACCAATTATGAAATGATCTATAAATGATTTGAGAGGGGGTGTGAATGATGAAGGATAATGTTGAAATATTCTCGAATGATAATCAAGTTGGCCAAAAGATTAGAGCTAGTGAAATGATAAAATGGGATGGGTTAGTATGAAAATGTGATTAAAAAGTAGACACTTACCATTTTTGAGTGTCTACATTTTTCACGTCTTTGATACAATGTGATTTAGAGCATTGTGTCAAACAATATTGATGAAAATGTCAAAAAAGCATGCCTTAGTAGGGGTGGTGTATATGGGTGCCCCCTGAGAAATTCTCCAAATAATGAGAATGATAGGTCAAATTTTTGACAATGACGAGATGAATCCATAGCAATTGACGGATCAAAAATTGGAGCTCAAACACAAAAGTTATGGGGTTCGAAGTACAAAATGGGGGTCAATCATGGCCCTAGGAGTGGGTCCAAGCATCGAACTACTCCAAGTGCACCCAAAATGCACCCAAGTTGCATAGGGGACACTTGGCATGATCAAATGCACCCTAGGATAACCAAGTGTGCCCTGGGATGACCAAGTGCGCCCCAGGATGCTCTAGCGACCGAAATAAGTCTGAATAGACTTAGAATGGACTGGAACTTTGTGTGCATGCCCAAAACCATAAAAAGAGGTCAAAACATAGGTAAAATAAGTCAAAAATAGTCCAGGTTTTCCAATTTTGGTCAAACCTAGGTCAAAGTTAGTAGAAAGTTGACAGGTAGTTAGGTAGAGGGTCAAAAACAATTGAAATGAACTTGGAATGGCCCAAAATTTGATGTGCATGTTCAAAACCATAGAAAAAGGTGAAAAATAGGTTAAACTAGTAAAAAAGGTCAAAATTGGTCAAATATAGATTAAACTTAGTCAAACCTAGGTCAAACTCAGGCCAAACTTGGTAGAAAGTCACAAAAGGTTGACAAACAGTGTATAATGATGCAAGAATGTAGGAATGAAGGATGACGATTATTTTGGTGTATTAGAGAACATTACTATGGGGGTGGTGAATGAGATGGATGTAAGAAGATAGAGGAGAAAAGATGAGTACCAATTAGTATGAGGTGAGGACTTTCTTCTTTCATAAAGTGCACTATATGTCAAAGGAGCTTTATTTTTGAAATGACAAAGAGAATGGAACACATCATTGCCATAAAGGGTCAGTGCAAGCCTTTTGCATAAAAAAGCATGATGTAAAAAAAGAATGACTCCTCCTAAGGAATATATACATGCCCCATTCTATCAAAAGGACATTCAATAGACATAAACAAAAGACAGCCATGAACCATCCTGACCACTCTCATAGATCAATTTATATCATTGAGTGGCATAGGAACATGATCAAAGAAAAAAAATCACCCACTAAACAATGTGAGCCAACAACTATTCAAATCCATTATTACCTTCTTTTTTAATGTCTTTGGTTTTTTAGAGAGTGTTGGTCAGATTGATTATATGATAGGTTTGTGTGTTGGTTTTGTTGATAGGATCATAGTCACAAGTAAGATTTATTGTTAGTTCATGTTCCTTAGATAGTAGGTTAAGGTTTAATTTTTAGTGAAGTGTGGTGCTTTGAGTTTCAATCTACGAAATTGCAAGTGTTTAAGAAAAATGGGTGATTATCCATAGTGAATATTTACAAGGTTTATTGCAATTGTTTGGTGGGTTTTGTGATTTTTAAGGTTTTTTGAGGATATTTGATGTTTATGCATTTCTCATTTCTTTAAGACATTTTATGGTTTTTAGGGTTTTTTCTAGGACATTTTATGATTTTTATCAATTTTTTTAGGACATCTTATGATTTTTATGGATTTGTTAAGGAAATTTTATGATTTTTTTTGGATTTTTTCAAGAAGTTTTATGATTTTTATGGGTTTTTTTAGGACATTATGTGATATTTAGGTCTTTTTTCAAGATCATATTTGGATTTTTAGGATTTTTTCATGATCATATCTGAATTTTTAGGATTTTTTTAGGATCATAAAGGATTCACAAGTGTTAGCTCCAATATGATATTTGATAAGTCCAATGGATAGCATATGCTTAGGGACATGCCCCCAGTTCAATTTCAAACTCGCACATTGTATAGCTAATATGCCCCCTTAGACAAGACATAAACTATGTACAAAGGCCAAAGATAAAGTATGTATAGGCTGGTGATGCTTGGATAAGATAACAATAGGTATTAACCAATTCGTCAACCATGGTCAAGGACTAAGGATGTCTCATAATATGAAGGATGTGATTAGGGAATGACAAGGGAGGGAAAAACTATATGGAATCTTGATAGATGGATGAGCAACAATTCATTACACATGGCACCTATTTGCTGAGTTTTCACCATGGTACTTGCCCAAAGTTCCTATTTGCTAGGTTTTCACTTTTGGAAAAAAAATTTCTCTTGACTCAAATTTTTGTGCTTACGTCTATTTGCTAGGTTTTCATCAAGGCATCCATTTTTTTAGTACTTTTTGTTTTGATTCTTTTTTGCCATTTTTTGCTATTTTTAAAGGATTTTTAGACATAATCATGAAAATTTTTGATGAATGCTAAAAATGAACCTATTGTTGGTGCTGCTAGCTGATAATCTCTAGACCCTTGAATTATTACAACTACGTAGGATTCATTCCAAATTTGTAGCTAATTTCAAACTATCGGAATAGCCTTTGGATATACCATCATGTATTGTATGCAAGACATTGTTTGACTCTCGTGAATCAAGGCATCTAAGAATGTTTGTGTCAAAGGATTCTTTGTATATGATATCACTAATGATGATGTACTCAAAGGTTTTCTGGATAGAGATTTGATTTTTGGTGTTGGACAAGTTAGGTAGTAGGATTTGGGTATAAATAGTTGGATATAAGGAAGAGCTAGGATAATTGAGACCAATGACTTCCCACATGAAGGTTGATCAATAGAGCTCAAAAAGACTTCATGGCATCAGCTTTTACATTTTGTATCCTTGTGAGTTACTTAGATTTTTCTTTTTCACAGTCTAATGGTGCCTTTCTATTTTCACCAAGAGACCTATTCTTGTCTTGTTTTCCATATTTACTTTTGCTTTCAATTTTGTGACTATGAGATAGAGTTGATTCCCCAAAATATACCAATGTGTTTAATTTAGGAAAAACATATTCTATATGGTCATCAATTGTAATGCATTCATAGAGTTCAAAGACTTTTACAAGAGCACCATCATTATCAAATTGGTCAAAGATCGACAATCCATGCTGGTCCCAATCCAATAGCTCAAGATAACTTGAGGAAATGCCATCATCAATATTGAATAGGCTCTGGTTGAAGGTATATATATGAGTATTAGATTCAATAGTGTCATTGGGGTCATGTATAGAAGTTTAAGACTTGGATTCCAGAATGTTTTGATCCAAGGTGTAGAGTTGGTTTGAGAAATAGGTGGAGTTATAGTGATGTGTTTATTCTCCATATCTAGCCTATTAAGGTCAGCAAAGATAATTTAAAGTGTATAAGGGCTTTCAAAATTGTCAGTTGTAGGTTGGGTATACTTAGATGCCTTTTCATTGTTCAAAACATTCATAGTCTCACATGAGGGTACCTTAGTACTAAGAGGACCCATTTGCAATGGTTTGAATCCAATACCCAAACTAGGAGGTCATCCTTTTGTAGTGATAGGTTCAAATATTCCTTGTTTATGAGATCCAAGACCACTACATGCATAATAGCCTTATTTCTACATGATAGTAAACTTAGGTTCATACTTGTTAGGAGATATCAAAGTGGTTTCTTGTTCTACTTTTGCTTTCTCAATATAGACAAATGTATTCTCATAGATATGTTCTTCATGTAGGCTACCTCTACTAATGAAAATAATAGAAGTGGCATTTTGTGTACTGATCTTGGGTTGTTGTACTTGCAATAGTTGTGATTTACCAGAAGATTGGGGAGAAAGTGGTGACTCCCTAATGTGGAATATTTGAGACATAATGTATTCTCCACACCATTTGTCTTTAATCTTCATCTTTTCCTTGGTCTTACTAAGGAGTGTAATAGGGTCCACATATTTAGAGGAATCTATGGGTTATGTTTCATTGTTTGTTGGGACTTGGTATGCAGTAGCATCTATAAGACTAGCAAAAAATTGGAAGGGGTCTCAATCACCAGGAATAGTGACCTCTAAATTGTTATAGGAAAACTTGAGATATTGGTGATATGTAGAGGGCACCGCTTTCATAACATGAATCCAAGGACGTCTTAGTATCATGTTGTAATTTATTTTGATATCTAGGACCTGGAATAGTGTGTTCTTAGTAGTCAGACCCACTCGAATAGGTAATATGATAACACCTTTGGAGAAGCGATCACCATCATCATAGGATTTTATTGTGATTTTGTGAGAGGGATCCACATCCTCTTTAGAGTAACCAAGACCCTTGACAACTTTTAAGGTACAAATATTTAGTCCTACTCTACCATCTATCAAGACACATCTGACCTTGGAATTATGGATAAAGACCTTAAGATGAAGGGGATTTTTGTGATTAGATCTATCTTTAGGGACATCTTGAGGTGAAAAGGTGATATGTTGTGATGTGGATAAGTTCTCAACCATGGCCTAGAACTCGGCAACATCGATGTTATCTAGTACTATTGATTCTTTTAAGGCTTGGTCAATGATCTTTTGATCATGCTAGGGTGATGCACACATCAAATTTAGGATGGATATTTGTGCAAGAGTTTTGCCAATCTAGTCTACAAGCCTGTAATTAGAAGAATTATGAGCATTAGGTCTACTAGGGGATGTAGGTCTAGCAGGGGTAGTAGGTCTAGAAGGGGCTCCGGGCATGGTGATCTTGGTGCAATGTGTAGTGACAACATAATGAGGATCTTTGACTTTAAGGTGAATGTGGATATGTAGAAGTCAAACTCATGAAAACAATTGATGGTGTAGTCATATCCAATGCATGTGTAATTCACATTAGCTTGGGAATTTGAGTTTGAACTAGAGGCTTTCCCTTTGTCATGGTTTCCCAAAGGGTTTTTGAAAATAGTGTGAAAAGAATTGGATGCTAGTAGTGAAGGGTCGATAGTAATCACACCATCATTGATAAGGTCTTGGATTTCATGTTTAAGTTAGAAACATGAAGCAGTCTTGTGTCCTTTGGTGCGGTGGTAATCACAAAAATTTTTGTCATTCCACCAAGAGGGTTTATTTGATGGTTCATCCTTGACTATGGGTAAGTACAAGAAGTTATTGTTGAGTAATTTTTAAAGAGTAGTCTCGAGTGTTATCCCCTGGGGCATAAATTTTCTATCTTTATTTTTGGGTCGTCTTCATGGCCTTTCCTATGTGGAGTTCTCAGTTGTCTATTGTTGAGGTGGCATTTGGTTTGGAGTTTGTGAGTTTGTAGTAATTGCACCTTTAAGGGTCAGTTGAGGTTGTGTTGTGCTAATTGGTTGTGCATCCACAATACCATCATTGGTTACATTCTTATTCTTGGAGAAAAGCTTCACCTTGTCATTAGATGAGTTTATGTTGGTAGTTTCCTTGTTTGTTTTTAGGATGCCTTTACAAAAGAGGGCATCTTCAATACTACATCCCTTTTTCATTAACTTATAAATGGTGTTTGGACTTTTGATCTTAATTTCATACATTAAATTAGGGACTAGGTTTTTAATGCACAGATTGACTTGTTGTTCTTCGTGAATATCCAGTGAGCATTGGGTGACAAGGTTTCTCCAACACAATAAGAATATTATGAATGGTTCTCCTATCTTTTGTTTCATTGAGCATAAATTAGATAACACTAACTCATTTGTTATGTTGAAGTTAGAGTGGGATATGAATTTTTCTACTAATTCTAACCAAGATTTGATGTTACTAGGTAGTTTGGAGTACCATTCAAGTGTCGGCCCACCGAGAGAACAAGGGAATAGTCTCATAAGATATGTGGACTCATCACTGAGCTTGGTACAAGAGGCACATAGTTCTCTGATGTGATCAATTAGGTTGCCTTTTACTTGATATTTTCTGAATCTTGGTGCCTCAAAATGTTTTGGGAATGAAGACATATACAAACTTTTGTCAAAGGCATTAGGACATAAATCCTTTAAGTATATAGAACCTATTTCTTTTGGACTCCCAATGCCTCAACTTGTTTGGCCAATTGTTTGAATCGGTGTTGTAAATACTCATTAGGGTGTTGAGTGTTAATCCTTTCTTGGAGTCTTTTATATCTCCAAGTAGATCTTTTTCTATGGTGAGAATGATGTCTACTCAGTTCTGAAATTTATGTATCTAAACACTTAGGTGATGTGTTACTAGGGGGTGGGGGTATGTTGGCACCTCGAAGATAGAAAAGTCCTTGTTGTAGTACTTGTTGTGGCATTGATTGTGATTGTTGTACCATGGGTTGTGGTTGTTGTCATGCCATTTTTTGTGGTGGTTGTTGAAATACCTCTGTTGGTTGAATGAAAGGCCATGTATGCACATGTTGTTGTAGAGGTATTTGTTGATTTTGTTGCAGCACATGTTTTTGTTGTAACAATTATTGTTGATAGGAAATTTTTTTCTCTATTCATTTTTTATATTCCAATTCTTGTTTTAGTTGATCTTGTTGTTTAGAAAAAATTTCTTGAATTGTTGTTGTAATTTTTGTTGGTACATCACATGTAAGTCAAGTGAATTTAGACTATGTTGTGTATTAGAGATGTTGGATCCTTGTACCACTTGAGGTTCTTATTATTGTGAATGTTTGTAAGTTGTATGTGTGTTATGTGGATTTTGACTTGGTTGTGTGTTAGGGATGTTGGGTCCCTATACCACTTCAGGTTTTTGTTTTCTTGGAAGTTGATTATGTCCTTTGGAGGTGAACATTATGTTAGGATCCTTGTTTTGATATGTTTGGGAGTTGGATGCTTCACCTTGGGACATCGTATTAATTTGGCAATGGGCCATATTCCTTTGGAGAATGGGTGAAATACATAAGGAAACTCAGGTGTGGAAAAAACTTCCTACACTAATCCCTTAAGGAAAGTATTGTGCAAATTCCTATTAAATCCTTACAATTTCATATTCGATAGTATGTAGACAATAATATTGCAGTCAACCATGAATACAAAAAATAGACAGAAAGAAAATACATAAACACAAAGATATGCCAGTAGGGAAAAAAAATTCAATAAAATAACCCCACCCCTCCAAAACCTACACAATGTATTATCTTCAACACAAAAGTTATAACACACTTGCAATGCAAATTCTTTTAGGACACGAAAGTCTAATCCAGTAGCAACCAATAATAGACTTTTCACTCTCACCTATCTGTAACCCTAAAAATGCTTATATCATGTGCTTTCCATTTTAGGGAAACTTCCAAAGAATAATCATATTAGGGTTTTACCATTCTCTGGAAAAGTAGGAACCCAAATTTTTTTTTGGCATGATGCCTTGGACCCTGCATGCTAGATGAGGACTCTAGTGTACAATACTCAATGATCAATTGCCACATGTCTTCACGTCTTCACCCATCATCAAATCTTCAAAAGATAGCTCTTACGTGTCATAGGAATCCTTCATAACTATTTCAGTCATGATCTCCTTACACATAATTCAAGATGTTGACACATGCAAGTGGAGTGACACATCAACATGCCAACTAGACATGTGCACTCACACTTAATTACATTATTTGCAAAAAAAATACATATACAAAAAAAATAATAAGAATATGAATTATCCAAGGTTGAGACACCTTATTCCTAACAAAATATTGATAAGACTCTTCCTTTGTGTATCGATAGGGGTTCTTGTAATAAGTGTTGATGCTTCACATGATGTACTCATGGGGGCTTCATATTATTTGATGCCACAGTAGTTGGTAGAGTTAGGAGAAAGGGTTCACTTTTTTTATTTTACTCCAAATGAGGTATGTGTAGCATCCCTACAATGCAAGTCACCTTATATACTTCTTGTTGTTGTATCATTTTATTGAGTTCAATTCTTAGTGTCCTTTCGGGATACTTTGGAAGAGTCTTGTTGCTATTGATTATTGGGTGTTCATTGAACAAGGGGTTCATATTAATGTCTTCAAATGTACTTTGGAGAATCTCAATGGTTGATTCTTGGTGAGATCTCATAGGTTTTATCGTTGCCTTTGAAAATTCCAAAGGTTTTTCCCCTTGTCCAAGTCTAAATTAATCATAGGTTGTAGGTTTTTAAATGTGGGGTTATCTTGATATTTAGACTTAGGTCCTTCAAAATTTGGATTAAATTTGAAAATTTCTTGGACCCCAAGAGTTTAATATTTTTTCAAAAAGTTTTGTCTTGACAAGCCCTAGCCATTTCTTCATCAATGACACCATAGTTTGTGACAAAATTATCACTTAGGTGTAAAGTACCTTGTTGTATGTTTGAAACATTGAAGGTACTTGTGTTAGGTTTGTTGAATTCAAAGGAGTGGTTTTGTTCATCCTTAACTGTCATAGGTCAAATTCCACATCCAGGTGGTATAGGTACAAATATGGGTTCAAAATTGGAACTCCGCTCAACCATTATGTGTGTAGGGGAAGTGTTAAGAGGGAACTTCATGGAAGACATGTTATTAAGGGTTGGTTGTCTTGTGTCTTGAGGGTTTTTGTTTGGTGGATACATGTATTAGTTTGTGGTAACCGATTAGGAAAGTACTATACATACTTCATAAATTCTTTGGGGCTTGGGACATCTCCCTATTTTTTTTTTGGTACTATTTGTAGATTCACCATTCATAGATTCGCCACTAAAGTAATGGCTAATATTTGCCAATTTATGGCCAACATGTAGTAACCCTAAATTAGTTTAATACTTGTATAAAAGGGCTTAGAGTTAGGGATTGAATTAGTGTGGTGATGCAAAATAGGTTATTGTAGCGGTATTGAGCTGTAAGGGATTACAGATTGTAATCAAGTTGTAATCATTGGATTGTAATAATATTCGACTTGTTGTTTGGTGGACGTAGCCCAACGATTGGGTGAACCACATTAAATCTTGGTGCCTTGTGTTCTTTTTTGTGTGATTTATTATTTTCTGTTATTGGTTATATTTGCATGTAATTGTTATTTTCTGTCCGTGGTTTAATCCTAACAACATGTTTAGTGGGTCCATGAGTAAGGGTTGTGAAGTTTCAGTCTGATCCAACTCAAATGTTTGTGGAGGTTTCTTGATCTTCTTTTGTCTTGGATGTGCTTTAGGTTGTGTTTGTACTTTGAAAAACAAGGGTTGATATAGGTCTTCTAATCTCTAAGTTGATTATGTCCTTGTGAGTGCTAGCATGATACCTAAAGATGTAGATGCAATGGGCAAACCTCAAAATGGACTCTCTGTCTCCCAAATGCACACCTAAACTACCAACTATGCTCTAATAGTACCAAGTGCACCCTTGGGATGTGCACTTGGTAACCAAAAGGGTGCAGTTGGTAGAAGAGGTGTTTTGGGTGACAAAAATTTAGGGTATGAATGATCTAAGTATTTTTAGAGTTTTTTTAGGGTTTAGGGATGCAATGCAAGGTGTGAAAATATAGTTTTGGACTATGGAATCTAAGGTGAACTTTGTAGTTACCAAGTGCACTCTAAAACTACCAACTATGCTCTAAAATTACCAAGTGTGCACCTAAGGTGTGCAATTGGTAAAACATGGGTGTAGCTAATAAAATACGCCAAAACTTGATAATTTGGAAGTGGGTGTGCAAGATATGATTTTTTTTTTTGGATTTTTAGGGGTTTAGATGTGTTATGCAAGCTATGGAAGTGTAAGATGACCTAGGATTGTGATATGCAAGATGTAAATAACCTAAATTTATGGTGCACAAATGAAAATATGAGTGACATTTTGGACTTTGACTAAGGAGTATGAATATGATTCTAAGGTATGCAAAATGCAAATTGTGTTGGAGATGATGTTAAAGGTTGATGTATGCAAAGGTTGATGTATGCAACTTGAGGTTTTATTATGCAAGGGGTTATGCTAAGGTTAATAATTATGTTCAGGATATGCAAGATAGGAATGAGAGATCAAGAAAAGTGTTGGGTTTGACAAATGATTTGGACAAGTTGATTATTGGAGATGTTGATGGGATTTTGATATTTGGAAGAGATGCTATGGTTTTGGATAATGCAAGATGAAGTGATTATGTGACTAAGGTTAAGAAAAATAATGTTTAGGGAGACTAAGGATATGATAATGCCATGAAAAATATGTCGGCAATGTTTGAAATTAGGATAAAATATTTAAAAAGTAATAATCTAAGAGTTTAACCTTATGAAGATGGACTTTGGATCTTGACCAAAAGAGACAAAAATCAAAAATATCAAGTTGATAAAAATGGGAAGGTGAAATCCATTAAGACTTAGATAGATTTTGACCCAATAAAATGACAAAAAAATGACAAAAGGACTAAGGTCAAGATCCATCATCCATTGACATAAGGAGATACTCTAGGACTCATATTTTGTTATGATTTTTTACTAAGTTCAAAAGGGGTTTTAGGTTCAAAATGAGGTTTATAGAGGATCAAAATGATGAGTATTTGAATTGGATATGAAAGATGTAAGGATCCTAGGATGCAAAATGATGTTTAGGGTGCAAAATGATGTTCAAGGGTTATGATTAGAATGAGGAACGATACAGGCATCTAGAGGCAAAACTAGGGTCTCAATATGCAGTATGAAACCCAAAATTAATTGTTCTAGCAACCAAGTGCACTTAGAAAGCATGAAGTGCACTCTGTTAATACCAACTACACCTAGGGTATAGTTGGGTTTAGTTTAAGTGCAGTTGGTAGTTTCATAGCACAACTAGGAAGGTAGGTTGAAGGTTTGTTGATCCTGGACTAAGTGACTATCAAACTATTATGCCAGAGAGCTAGTTGACTAGGGATGATGTTGTGATCAGAATAGAGATGAAAAATGAGGGATAGGACATGAGAGATGAAGCCAAAGATATAAAAAATGAGGGTTAGGATTTACAAGAATGATGGTTAGGACATGATCAGAATGAGGGCCTATAGAAGAATCTAGTGGCATTCCTAGGGTCCCAAAATGCTATCTAGAAACCAAATTGGTTGTTCTGGCAACCAAGTGCACTCATACAAAGCCAACTATGCCTAGGGTATAGTTTGGGCTAGTTAGAGCGTAGTTGGTAGTTTTAGAGTGTAGTTGGTAAAGTGGGCTGAAACTTGAGTGATTGTAGACTTGGTGACTTCCAGACTATTATGCCAGAGAGTGATTTAACAAGGGATAATGCTATGATTAGAATGAGGATGAAAAGTGGGAGTTAGGACATGAGAAATGAAGACTATGACATGTAAAATAAGGATTAGGTCATGCAAGAATGCAAGTTGGGGGATGCAAGATAAAGATTAAGGGTTGAAAGTTGAAGACTATGAGAAGTAAAATGAAGCCTAAGGGATGCACTATGAAAGTTAAGGAATACAAAATAAAGACTAAAAGATGAAAAATGATGCCTAGAGGATGAAAGTGTGAGGCTCAAAAGATGACAATGTAGTGCTTTATTTAAACTAGTATGCAAAGAAACATTTAGAAATTTAACTAAACATGTATAGACTGGATAAAATTAAACATTACTTCATGATAAGTTGAAGGAAACATGTTTGAGGCAAGCAAACCAATAATGGTACGCTCCCCAAGTGTGATCTTGATCCTGTTGATGTGTCCTATGATTGAGGGATGTGTGCTCATGTATGCTCAAGCTCCAAGTGGTAAGCGATCATGTGTGGAGGTGGATGAAGTATTCAACAATGGAGGTGAGTATGGATTTTGACATGGTGAGGGTGTAAATGACTATGTTGTGGTGGTTGATGAGGCATTATAAGTTTTCATGGAAGTTGAGTATGAATTGTGAAGGGAAAGGGTTTCATTTAGAGGCTAAGGGGTGATGAGATGGAGGGTTAGGATGTGAGGATGGAGAAAAGGTGAGGGAAGGATAGGATGCAAGTAGAGGAGAGCACATGGATTGTGCTTCTTCAAATCCATAGCCTTGTGACACTGATTGGATAGTGGAAGAGGGTCAAGATGGGTGTTCAAAGAGATTTATGAGAGAGGATAAGGGAGGATGAGGAAGATGACTGTGGAAAATGGGTGTAAAAATAATTTAAGGATCCTTCAAGTCATGTAAGATCCTTTAAGGCTCTTGGATAGGAATGCAAGAGGGATGGGATAGAACTTTGGCTTTGGTTTGGTTTAGGACTTTCTTAACCCTTGGTTGAAGTTGTGCACATGCTTAGGGAAGGGATTAGGCTTAGCTTAGGAGGAAATTAAGGTGCAAGTGGCATGTTAGAGGGATGCAAGTGGGATAACACTTATGAGTTAGGTTAATTAGTTGGTTAAGTGGGGTTAACATGAGTCAATGGGTTGGATTTAGCTAATGCTGGGGATTTGGGTATAGTTAGGGGTTGGGAATTGGTTTAAAATTATTAATTAGATCAAAGGGGATTTTTGGGATTAAATTAAATAGTTTTATGCATTTATTTAATTTACTAGAAGAATATGGATTTAATTAATACTTAGACTTTGGACTTGTCATTTAATTTTATCAATTGGGCTATAATTGATTAATTGAATTAATTAACTAGGGGATGACAATAGATTAAATAAATATTAAATACTTAATTAATGATTCCTTAAAAGATGACTAAATAGGATTACTTAAGTGATATACTCAAATTTAGGTGTCTACAGACAAATGCAAGGGTATGCTATGCAAGGATGAAGCCTAAATCATGCCAAGGACTCCTAAGGTTATAAGTCTCCATATTTTCAAAGTCTCAAGTGTTTGACAAAAGGTTTGCAACGTTTTGTGATGAAGGGTACTCCCCTTAATACCATAAACTCATAGCAAAAATAAAGAAACAACAACAAATGCAAGAACAAAATATGGACTTCTTATTTGCACTACAAATGTGGTATTATAGAATTCACAAGTACAATATGCTAACCTACATGGGTGCCTTCATTACAATAATCTGCTAGAAAAGCTATAAACTCTCACTCAGAGTTGTCCTAGACAATGTTCAAACCTTTCTTAAATAGGCAATTTTATGCCACCTTAGAAGGTTCTAGACAATGAAACTTAATACCTAGGGCTGACAGACCCTAACAATACATATAGAGTTGGCCAAATACATTTTTGACAATTATTTTAGATATTTTGGGTAGCCCAACTTTGGAAGGCCATAAGTCTTGAACCGTTGGTCCGATTGGCTATTATAACCACTTTTTGAAAATACTAGCTCCTAATCTACATGCTTGGAACTATGCAAGCACCCTTCCATTGAGTTTTTGAACCTCCTCTGGGCACTCTAAGGCCTCCAATGGTGAGCCTAGAGATTTTTCTACAAAATTTTCCACCAAAAATCCACAATAACTTCTCTAATACTTAAGTTGGAGCAATGAGATTTTTATGGTAGGCTTATAACTCTAAAATGAACCTTCTTGTAGAAAATGAGAACATTCTGAGCTCATATGACAAACTTACTAAAAATAGCAAGTTCACATAAATAGTAACCACCCTATCTACTAGTCCTTGTTAAAATAGAAAAGACTAAAAAAAAATATTTTTGGGTGATGCGAGAATGCTCTTACACCCAGGATGCTCTTGCATCATTTTGGCAAGAGTTGTAATGTTTTGACAATAGTTGAAAGTGTCCAAGGTTCAAATGTGTTTGAGTAAATTTGGCATTATCTTGATTAATGTTATTCACACACACAAGATACAATAGACATGAATAGTTGTTGTTAAACTTGAAAGACACATCATAACCTAGGCTTCAAGTCTGTATCCATTAAATTCCCACTTGGACTGAAGTTCAACCATGCTTATCTAGAGTGGATAACCTACAATCTTGGAGCCACAGGCTCCCCCTTACAACACACTCACTTCTCGAGGCTACCAAGTTCTGCTTCCCAAGGGATTGTTGCCAATACTAAGGACCACGAGAATGTAGGATGTCTTCATAGGCATGGTTAGCCCCCTCAACTAGTGGATGAAAATGATTTTGGCAACTCAAACAAGGTGTTTAGTTTGGCCACTCTATTTGATAAGTGAATGATAAACTTCCTCAGAAGGTGTCCTAGTACCAGGAATCAAGGTTTGATGCACCACAAGGGTATTGGAGGAGAGCTATCATGTAGACATACCACTGATAGGGCATTAACTATATTAAGTTTGTTATAGCAACTAGAGTGTAGACCTGGCTTTGGCCCATTATTGCTTTGAGGTCGATCCATGGGATTCACCAAGTGGTGACTCTTCACTCCAAGGCAGGCCTCTCTAAAGGAATTGCACTTATTTCTTTTGCACCCAAGATCCACAAATGGTGAGGGGAGAGGATATTTCCATGCAAATCCTACAGCTCTAAACAATGTAGGGATGCCAAACAGAAAAGAAAGTTCATTTTATAGCACCAACCTAAGTGTTAGCTAATCTAAGAAAAACCACACACATAGTTTCAACAGACACATAAGTCTTGTCAGTGTCCTACACCAAATAATTAGTATTTTTTAATGGATATGTCTTCTCCCAATGAATGCCACATGTTGTAGATAGATTATCAGTAACATAAAAATCTCCACTCTAGGTCCTCGAATCAAAGTGAAACCCTAGATGTAGATTATGAATAAAACATGACCTTTTTGTGAACCAACAATGTCATGACAATGCAAACTATGCCACAAAAGGCTAGAAACACTTAGGAGGTTCCCAAGTGTGCTTAGATAGTGCCAACTATGCTCATAGTGTAGTTGGGGCCAGTTAGAGAATAGTTGGTAGTTTCATAGCATAGTTGGGAGGTTAGGTGTAGACTAGGGTGAAATGAGGTCAAAATGGCAAGCACATAATGTAAAGCTAAAATCTATACTACCAAGTGCACTATGACAGTGCCAAGTGTGCCCCTAGATTACTTGGGGCCCAAAAGGGTAGAATTGGTAGTTTTGGAGTACAATTGGTCGTGTGAGAACAACAAAAAAATGTTATATTGACTCCTAGGCCCTTAAAACAACTTCCTAAAGCCCCCAAGTGCACCCTAGTAGAGCCAAGTGGACACTTGAGATAGAGAGCTACAAAAATACATAAATGAAAGCCAAAAAACTTGTTACTAGGCCTCCTAATTAGACTAGGTGTGATAAAACTAATTAGACTAGGTGTCATAAAAATGATTAGACAAGCATTAAACTCCTTCAAATGAGCTCCTTCCTTGTACCTAAAAGCATTAAAAAAAGAAACCCAAGTTAGTAAGCATGATCTTTACGTCTGGTTCACCAATTGTAGGACTAGAAAATAGGTTAGAACCTAGAATACTATGAGCAACAACAAAAATCAATCAAAATACATTAAACCCTTATATTCTACCATGAAAATGAATCAAAATAAAGGAAGTAAACATAAGAAAAACCCCCTCTTCAATTGTAGTTCCCATGTCCTTGTTTCTTCTCCATTTGATGTAGCTCTAATTGACTATAGTACACACAATTGAAAGCAAAAGACTAATGATATGGTGATTCTATTGAGAGTACTAGAAGTGTGGCTTGGGTGTCATGCGAGAATAGAGATTCTAAGGATGTTCTTAAGGATAAAAAATGAGAGCAAGATGGCTCAATTTATAGACAAAGTGCAAGAGGTGAGACATGAATAAGGAGATGGACACTTTTAGACTCAAATGTGCAACTTGGAATGATATTCCTTAGAATATTTATGAAAAACATGACACAATATGCGAAATGTGGGATTCTATGACACACAAAAGTCAATATGGCTAAAAGTGGAGGAGAATTTGTGACATGCATATGACACCTCGAAGCCACTTGTAGACAAGAATCTATGATGAAGGTGGCTTATTATAGTCATGTGTAAGGATTCATATATGTGAAATATGACACATATTAGCCAAGTTTAGAGAGAGAATATATGATGTACGATGTCCATGTGTCAAGACTAGATAGAATATTTGAATTAAAAATCATAATTCCACATAAATGGGAATTAGTAAATAGAAATTAGAAGTGGAGAATAGGACTTAGGAATTGAGAATTCTCATGGTTTGTGAAGATGGATCAATTAATTAATAAACATCAATTAATTGAGAATGTAGGTTAGTAAGAATGATTAGTAATGTAGGATGAAAATGATTGAAAGGACATAGGAAATGATTATGGGTTATCTAATCCTATAGGAAAAATTAGTAAATGATTGGCCCATTTGATTAGATAATGCAAGATGAAATGTGATGATTATGCAGATTCATTAGGATGATGGTGGATAGATCAAAGTGATGATCAAATTGATTTATTGATTATAATTGATAACATGTCAAGGACACATGACATGGATTAAGAACATGTAACATATAACATGCATTATAAATATTATAGGATCGAAATTGATTGATAAGATCGATCATAATACCATTAACAGATATTGTCAGTGTCATTAAATTGATTGGATAAGGTCACAATTTGACACTGGGGGGCTCAAAAATGTTAATGATCGGATGAAGAGAATGACAAATTTGACCTAGCACTAAGGGACATGACAGTGCTAAGGTCAGAATTGATAGGTTTGATAGATTACCAAGGCACTTAGGGACATGACAATGCCTAGGGTTGGATACATGATGATTGATTTGAGATTTTTGACATGTTTTGGGTAGATTTAGGATGGTTCTGGGTTGATTTAGGATGGTTTTGGGTTGATGAGAGATGATTTTGAGTTGATTAGAAAGGATTATAATGATATTGAAATAGTTTTGGGTGGATCACATGAGATTTTGATAATGTTGAAATGATTTGGAGTCGATTTTGTAAAGTTTGGATGAAACAAGAACCAATTCTGAAATGATATGTAATTTTGCAAGTGGGTGTGAATAACGGAGGATATTGTCAAAATCTTCTCAAATGACAATCAAGTTGGCTAAAAGATCAAAATTAGTGCAATGAGAAAATGGGATCGATTAGTATGAAAATGTGATTAAATAATAGACATGAACCATTTTTGAGCATCTATAGGTTCATTTACCCAAAATGGTTTAGGAGAAAGAGTATTGTTTTTTACACTACAAGGATGCAAAATACCCAAGTCTAACAAACTATTATTCCCTTGTACTAATAACATGACTGATTATGAAGCATTTCTCATAGGACACAAAATGGTTGTATAATGGAAAATAATAGAGTTGAATATTTATGGAGACTTTGAATTGATCATTAATCATGTTAATGATGAATATCAAACCAAAGATGATAAGTTATTACCATATAAGTGCATGACAGATGAATTCAAACAATATTTCATAGTGATCACATTTAAGCAGATTCCTCGATAAGACAAAAAGTTGCAGATGCCATGGCAACAATTGCCTCTTTACTCGATATGGAAAACATACAAGCTCATTTTGTGTTCTTAGTAGAACCCTTATCTTATCCTTCTTATGATGATCCTTACTCTTCAATCATATGTCATTTTTTGAGTCAAGTTTTCCTAATTTATGGAAAAATCTATGCCTATCTAAAAGACAATATGCTACCAACTGATTTATCCCAAAACCAAAAGAGAAACTTCCTTTTCCAAACATCTTGTTACACCCTAGTTACTGATAAATTGTATTGATGAGGTCTTGATGGTACTCTCTTATGTTGTCTTGAATACGATGAGTCTCAAACTACTACACGAAAATTGCACAAGTGTATATGTGGGTCACACTTGACTGGTCTTCCTTTGACTAAGAAACTTGTGGTATGGGTTATTATTGGCCTACAATGGAGTCAGATTCCTTGCAATATGAAAAGTAATGAAAAAGTTCTTGATATGTGGGAATCTAATTCATGCACCATCTTAGGAGCTTCATCATTTCACAACAATATGTCCATTCAGCTAGTGGGGACTCGAACTCATTGGGGAAATTCATCTAGCTTCTTCCAATGGCCACTTATTTATCATTATAATAACCAAATATTTTACCAAATTGGTTGAGGCCATTCCACTCATAACCTCTGTAGGAAAACAAGTCTCCATGTCCATCCTTAACTATATCATTTGTCAATATGGGATTCCAATATCCATAATCACAGATCATGGTAAACAATTCCAAACTAAGGATATCAAAGAACTATGTGAGAAATTTTACATCACCCATCATTCTTCCTCCATATATTTACCACAAGGAAATGGTCAAGTTGAGGCATCTTAGAACAAAACTATTGTCAATGATGTTAATCATGACTATGTTCAACTCAATCCAGCAATGTTTCAAATCACACATTTATTTGCACACCCACTTGAGCCACTCCATATTCCCTTGTCTTTGACAATGAAGTGATACTTCCCCTTGAGGTTGAGTTACCATTTCTTAAAGTGTCATTAAGGGATCTTATTCTAGATGAATACTACATTATATCACACTTACAAGAATTGGAATTACTAGATGAAAAGAGATAAAATGTTTTTGATCATTTGAAAGCTTATCAATAGAGGATGTCTCGTTAATACAATAACAAAGTGAAACCTAGATAATTTCAAGTGGGTAACCTATTCCTAGGAGAAAATCCAAAAAATCAAGCTGACAGACAAAAGAAAGGAAAATTTGAAGCAGATTGGCTAGGTTCTTTTGTGATCACAACAATATTCAAATCTGAGGCATATCAATTATCAAGTTCTGATGGAGAGTTGTTGGATGAACCTATCAAAAACATATACCTTAAGAAATTATATGTCTAAAATCCTAGTGCAAGGGATGAAAGATAGCAAAAAAAAAAAAAAATGCAAAAATACAAAAAAAAAATTAAAAAAATGGTAAAAACTTGGCAATAGCCGTCATTTGTGATAAAACTAGCTCTTCGATCTATTAGGATTCTTTAGAGTTTTCTGTCACCTGGTATATATCCATCATCCATTTTATCCAAACTCATCATCTGTCATGTACATAACCATAATAAATTTTTGACCATTTACATATCCACAATAAAAGTTCCATCATAGCTTGGTTTTCTTTGATCTTCATCCATATCTCCTTTTGTGTCTTTCTTCATCAATAAGTCAGTGCAATACCTAACTAGCGGCATGCCCCCGACCTAGTTCTAGAAGTGGATCTTTGACAAAACCATGTCTCAAAAGAGGAAGAAAAAGGATTATGTTTTAACAATCTTTGGACAAACAAATGACAACCAAGTGGTCCTTATCAATTGATTCAAACTATTGACTCATAACTCATAATGCTTAATCAAACTATTACCTACATAAAAATCTTTGACTTATCCAAAAATCTACTCAAATCACATAAAAATAACATGATCTTTGGCAAGATATTTGCGCATCTAGTGACAATTTTGATTGATTATTATCTAGTAAATGCATTCATCAATTTGATTTCATTGTTATCATGCTCTTATGCTATTCCAAGATGTCTCACTCGTACAAGTTAATCACTCCCATTTACCACTGTGACTAGAATATCTAGGATAGAACATGATATTTTTCTTTGTTTTTTGTTTGTGGCATGTTTTCTTATTATACTCATTGAACATTTATTTTGGGGTATCGATACCTAATGACCTTAATGCATTTATTGAGCATTCCATGCTGATAACTTTGATTGTCACACCATTGTGTCAATCATGAAGAGTCACACATCTCTTTACCTCACATATTTGTTCATATGATGAATTGGAAAACATTCCTTGTCTGTTGATCACACAAATGTAACTTAGGTCATCTTGGTTCAATTATACCTAGATGCTTGTCAAGTTTACAATATTAAAATCCATGTAAGGAATGCTCTGGTCATCCTGGTCTAATTATATCATGATGCTTGTGTACTCTTACAACAATAAAGAGCCCAATGATGATAAAAAATCATGCTACCTTTAGAAATAATATGTTACAAGAAAACAAAGAATGTGAACTTTAGTGTTGCATTTATAGCTTGCATTTCACCTATCCATATTCATTTTCCATATTCATCCACATTCATTTCATTTGAATGTGTGAGGTTCCTTTTATAGATTATGAGTCATTTCTTCTAGGTCTTTATTTTTCTTTCATTAGGTCTCTGAGTACCATCATGTTGTCAATAAACTGAGATTGGCCTAGATCATGGGCCAATACATAGCATGATACAGTCTCCACGTGACAATCAAAATACAATCACTCTTACTCAACAATGGTCTCAAAGATTGTGTGTCCAGAAATATCTCCGTCAACATCAATATATCTAACAAGTCCTCCTACACACACTAATCCAAACATACAATCAACTATCTTGAATCATTATCATCCAGAATCGTGATCTACCTATTTTATCTTACAACTGGTTTTAGCACATGTTTAACGAAAACTATATCATTTGTCTAAGCCTAATGGGGTTTCTAGCTAATGTTGCTACAATGACACCTACATTAGTTTTCTTAGTTATCTTCATCAAATAGATTGGTTACTCTACCCTATCGAACATCTAATTGCGTCACTGCCTATTAGTCCTAGACCATTTCTTTTCATTGCTTATCGAAACATTGCTCAAAATAACAACCTGATCAATCTTTCAAGGGGGCATCTCATACAGCCTATGTCATTCCAAATTTTGGGGCCAGGGCAAAAGGGTCAAGTGCTAGCTATCTTTGAAATAATGTGTTGTCCACACATTATTCCAAAGAGGGGCAAAATGCATATACTAAAAAACTGTCAAGTCAATTAATTAAATATTTAAATAATAAAATTTCCTCTATTAACCTTAATAAATAATTTAATTTATTAAGTTAATTCAACTCTTTCTCAATTAATTATATATTTTAATATTTAATTAATATCATTCCTCTATTAGTATTAATAAATTATTAAATTTATTAAATTAACTCATTTAAGTCAGTTACACTATCCTAAGTCTTCTAAATAATCATATTAATTAGTTTATTTATATTACTTAATTATCCACTCACTCAAATGACTAAGTCTTCCAGTCCACCTAGTCAGTCCATGTCATGTGCCACCTCATAGTTGCACCAATAACTAATTTTAATTAATTATAAAAATTTCTATTTATCCTCACCCATGTGTCCTATTTTATGGGGCCAAAAGAGGAGATTTGGCCTTGTTAATTCAATCTCTGAGACACTTGTCTCTAGGTGACTAAGTCCTCTTCCTCTTCCTCTAACAACTTGGTGTCAGTCAATCCACCTCATGTAGTCAATAGGGGCTCATGAGAAACATGTCCACGGAGTCCTCTCTAAAGCCAAAGTCCTCTCAAGAGGTCTCAATGAGATGTCTAACAAGTGTCTTTCCACTTGTCATGTCCCCTTTTCAAATAATTACAAATAATAACTTTTGCTAAGGCTGGCAAGCTCAAAAAGTGAAGTTTCAGGAAAAGGGGATAATATTTGGAAACCAGTGGATTAATAAATGAAAATTATTATTAAAAGATGTATTATTGAGCCCTCTTGGTCATGAGTTAGGGTTATGCCCTCTTTTAAAGGGGTTTGGAGGCATTTGGGGCTCATTCTAGAACTTGATTTTTGCTCATTACTTTGTTGTTCTTCTGCCAAATATGTGGAGAAGGAGACCCAAGGATGAGAGTTTTAAATTTTCTAGGAAGGCTAAGGATGATATTTTAAGGCTATTCCATATCCAAGCTCATGCAGAGTTTTCCCTTGTGCTAAACAGTGCAAATTTGTGGGTTTTCGGGTGTGTTTCTTGTAACAGTTTGGTGTTTTCGATTGAGTATTTCATATCAGTTTGGTTTTCTTCTATATTGAAAACATTTAGATGTTAAATAGAGCTAAATATGTGTATTAGGTTGTTGTTATATTTCTATGATAGATTATTAGTGTTTTGTGGTGTTTCCGAGCTATTTTGTGTTGTTTTCGAGAGCCTGATGAGCATTATTTTTGTCCTCTATTTGGGAGCTGTTGTGTAAAATCTATATAGATCTAGAAATTTCATTTTGTAGGCTTTTATGCTATCAAAATCTCTATAAAAATTTCTACTTTCAAATTTATTAATAATATGTGAAGCTGTGAAGTTTTTGGCACTATTTCGAGCATACTTGATTTGGGTTTTGTTGAGAAATTGGTTGATCTTTTGAAATATTGGTTGTTTGATTCTAAAATTTGATTAGAGGCCTTAAATATCATATAAAATCAGAAAGGGAACATTACAGTGGTATCCAATATTTCAAAAATCAACCAATTTCTCAACAAAACCCAAATTGGGTATGCCCAAAATAGTGCCAAAACCTTCACAGCTTCACATGTTATTAATAAATTTGAAAGTAGAAATTTTTACAAAAAAAATTCTAGCATAGTGGCTTACAAAATGAAAATTTCAAATCTGTATAGATTTTACACAATAGCTCCCAAATGGAGGACAAAAACAATGCTCATTGGGCTCTCGAAAACAACACAAAATAGCTCGAAAACACCACAAAACACTAATAATCTATCACATAAGTATAACCATGACCCAATACATATATTCAGATCTATTTTAACATCTAAATGTCTACAATACAACAAAAAACCAAACTAATATGAAATACTCAACTAGAAACACCAAACTCTTACAAGAAACACACTCAAAAACCCACAAATTTGCACTGTTTAGCACAAGGGCAAACTCTGCATGAGCTTGCACATGGAATGGCCTTAAAATCCCATCCTTTACCTTCCTAGAAACCTAAAAACTCCTATTCTTGGGTCTCCTTCTCCACACATGGAAGAGTTTTCTCTTGTGCTTAACAGTGCAAATTTGTGAGTTTTCAGGTGTGTTTCTTGTAAGAGTTTGGCATTTTTGGTTGAGTATTTCATATTAGTTTGATTTTCTACTATATTTTAGACATTTATATGTTAAAATAGAGTTGAATATATGTATTGGGTCATGGTTATACTTCTATGACAGATTATTAGTGTTTTGTGGTGTTTTTGAGCTATTTTGTGTTGTTTTTAGGAGCCCGATGAGCATTGTTTTTGTCCTCTGTTTTGGAGCTGTTATGTAAACTCTATATAGATCTAGAATTTCATTTTCTAGGCCATTATGCTGGTGAAATTTTTATAAAAATGTCTACTTTCATATTGATTAATAATATGTGAAGCTATAAAGTTTTTGACACTATTTCAAGAATACCTGATTTGGATTTTATTGAGAAATTGGTTATCTTTTGAAATATTAGTTGTTTGATGAGTTACATGGTGTTGTATACTTCTCAAAAATTGACTTAAGATATGGGTACCATCAAATTCCCATGAGGAGGGAAGATGTGGAAAAGACCACTTTCAGATGTCACTATGGGCACTTTGAATTCCTTATTATGCCTTTTGGCCTCACTAATGCACCAACAACATTCCAATCTTGTATGAATAAGGTATTCAAAAAGCATCTTCAAAAAAAAAAATTGGTATTATTTGATGATATCTTGATTTATAGTAAAACATGGGAAGAGCATCTAAAGCACATAGACACTATTTTGGGAATCTTGGAATAGTAATCCTTCTATGTTAAGCTATCTAAATGTGAGTTTGGTTTAATAGAGATCCTATATTTGGGACATATTATAAGCTCTAAAGGAGTACAAGTTGATCAACAAAAAATCCAGGCAATTTTGGATTGGCCTCCACCTACTAATCTTGCACATTTGAGAGGTTTCTTCGAGTTGTGTAGCTACTATAGGAGATTTGCCAAGGGATTTTCTCAGCTTGGTTCCCCCTTGATTGATTTGACAAAGAAAGGAGCTTTTATTTGGACAAAAGAAGCACAAAAAATATTTGATAAGCTTAAGGAGGTAATGAGTTCATGCCTTGTGCTTGCAATTCTAGATTTCTCTTTACCTTTTGTTGTTGAATGTGATGCTTCTGGAGAAGGTATAGGGGCTGTCCTAACTAAAAGGGGACATCCAATAACATTTGAGAGTAGAAAACTAACTCAATCAGAGAAAGGTTACTCCATCTATGATAAGGAGATGTTGGCAATCATGCATGCATTTCATAAGTTTAGACAATATTTGGCATGTGGGAGATTCATTATAAAGACATACCATAATAGCCTTAGGTTCTTTAATAGCCTCAGGTTCTTCTTGAACCAAAGGGATTTGAATGATCGTTAACAAAAATGGGTAAACAAATTGAAAGCTTATGATTTTGATATTGAATACGCGAAAGGAAAGAATAATGTGGTTGTTGATGCTCTCTCAAGAAAGCCCACTTTGTGTTCCTTAACATCTATCTCTGATGATTGGAAAGTCTCCATAATTTTAGAGTATGCTAAAGATTCCTTTGCCACCAAGATTTTGGATAAGTTAGTGGATGATAATAGGTACAAGGTTGTTGATGAATTGATTTATTACAAGAATAGGATATTCTTAGTGACATGATCAAAAATTAAGGAGAGGATATTGAGGGCCTTTCATGACACACCTTTGGCTGGTCATCAAGGATACTTCAAGACATACATGCAACTTCAAGAGTGGTTTGCATGGAAGGGTATGAAGGAGGATGTCCTTAAACACATTAAGGAATGTATGGTATGCCAACAAAACAAGAGTGAGCAAATTTTTCCTATAGGGTTATTACAGCCACTTCCTATTCCTAAACAAAAATGGGAAAGTATTTCCATGAACTTCTTCACTAGGCTGCCCAAGATTCAAGGTAAGGATTGCATAGATGTGGTGGTAGATAGACTAAGTATGCAAGTTTCTTTCCCATCACACCTGATTTCAAGGCATCACAAGTGGTAGAATTGTTCTTCAAGGAAATTTTTAGGTTACATGGCTTGCCTAGAAACATTGTTAGTGACCGGGATAGTAGATTCCTCAGCTTTTTTTGGAAGGAGCTCTTTCATTTGGCAGGAACTAAACTCAGTCTCAGTACTAACCATCACCCTCAAATAGATGGACAAATAGAGATAGTTAATAAATGGATAGAGGGATATTTGAGGAGCTATGTTTCAAATCAACAACATACTTGGGTGAAATGGTTGCACCTAGGGGAGTATTGTTACAATACATGTCATCACTTGTCTATTGCTTGCCTCCTTTTTGTGCTCTTTATGGTTATGATGCCCTTTCCTTTGTTGATCTAGTACTTTCAGATAGCAGAGTACTTGCAGCAAGATTTTGTAAAGCAAATCCAAGACATAATAAGGTCCCTCAAGGATAATCTACAACATGCACAGAACCAATAGAAGTTGTATGCTGATAGGAAAAGGACTGAAAGATCTTTTGAGGTGGGAGATTTGGTATTTTTCAGGTTGCAGCCATATAAGCAAAGCACCTTGAAGAAGATTGGGGTAGAGAAGCTCAAGCCAAGGTTCTATGGGCCTTATAAGATCATTAGGAAGGTAGGAGAGGTAGCTTATGAATTGGAGCTCCCACCAAACAACAAAATACATAATGTTTTCCATATCTCTTGATTGAAGAAGGTTCGAGGCTAGAAAACCATAGTATCTACAGAATTACCACCTCTTAATGATGAAAGGAAATTAGTTTTGATACCAGAAGAGGTTTTGGATACAAGAGAGAAAATATTGAGAAATAGGAGCATCATAGAGCATTTGGTCAAATGGAAAGGATTACTATTGGAGGATGCAACTTTGGAAGGAGCACATCTTTTTGAGTATCCCAACCTTTATTTCTTGAGGACAAGCAATATTTGGGAAGGAGGACTTGTCATGTCCCCTTTTCAAATAATTAAAAATAATAACTTTTGCTAAGGCTGGCAGGCTCAAAAAGTGAAGTTTTGGGAAAGGGGGCTGATCTTTGGAAACCAATGAATTAATAAATAAAAATTATTATTGAAATATGTATTATTGACCCCTCTTGGTTGTGAGTTAGGGTTATGCCATCTTTTAAAGGGGTTTGGAGGCATTTTGGGCTCATTCTAAAACTTGATTTTTGCTCATTGCTTTGTTGTTCTTTAGAGGCTGCCAAACCCGTGGAGAAGGAGACCCAAGGATGGGAATTTTCAAGTTTTTAGGAAGGCTAAGGATGTAAATTTAAGGCCATTCCATGTGTAAGCTCATGCAGAGTTTGCCCTTGTGCTAAACAGTGCAAATTTGTGGGTTTTTGGGTGTGTTTCTTGTAAGAGTTTGGTGTTTTCGGTTGAGTATTTCATATCAATTTGGTTTGCTACAGTATTATAGATATTTAGATGTTAAAATAGAGCTAAATATATGTAATAGGTTGGGGTTATACTTCTTTGATAGATTATTAGTGTTTTGTGGTATTTTCAGGCTATTTTGTGTTGTTTTCAAGAGCCCAATGAGCATTATTTATGTCCTCCGTTTGGGAGCTGTTGTGTAAACTCTATAAAAATCCAGAAATGTGATTTTTTTAGCCTATTATGTTGGTGAAATTTTTATAAAAAATTCTACTTTTAGATTTATTAATAATATGTGAAGTTGTGAAGTTTTTGGCACTATTTCGGGCATACCCGATTTGGGTTTTATTGAGAAATTGGTTGATCTTTTGAAATATTGGTTGTTTGATTTTAAAATCTGATTAGAGGCTATAAATATCATATAAAATCAGAAAGGGAACATTACACCTCTCCCTAACTTCTTTCGCACAACTTAGCTAAATCCTTGATTTCCTCCATCTCTCCAGCCAAGTCAATCTCATCCATCCATGTATCCTTAATAATCTCTCCACCATTGGATGTTGCCACCTAGGTTAGAGTCTGCCAAGAGTCTATAAAAGGAACCTCTTTCTCCTCATTCCCATATTTAGAATCATACTCAAATTTAGAATTCGAGATTAGCATTAGAAGCATTCTCAAGTAATTAGTTCTCAATTCCATAGATCCATTTTGCATTTCAATCATTCATATCCACCTTCATTTAGCTATCCTAGGATCATTCCATTTGATCTCACATTGAAGTTCACAATCTCCAACACCTTGAAGCAATCTTGTAGAAGGGAGTTGATCACAATCGAAGGGCTCATGAAATCAAGATGACTCAAGGCTAGGAGGACAAAGGAGACACACTACATATGGTAAGGGAAGGTAAAGATCCCATTTTGATTTGTAATCCTTCACTGCGTATGAGTTTATTGACTTGGATTAGTTTATTAGGCATTGCCACATATTTCTGCATACATAACCCATTCATAATAAAACCATGCCTTTTATTTAATTCTCCATAATAATCATCATTGTTTACTTAAGAAAAATAATAATGGTATTATAATTTGATGTTATAATAGAAAACTCTTTAAAAAAAGAGAAAATAAACATATAATAAAACTATAATCAAATACTATTTAACATTTAAGAGTCATCATATTAAAATAACAATTAAATATTATTAAAATAAAATTAATTTAGAACTAAAATCAATTTAAAATTAAATATTAATTAAAAACTAAATATAATTAAGTTCATTTTGACCATATTAAAAATTTAATATAATTTTTAACCCCTTTATGATAGCTTATTTTCCTCATTCGGGTAATCTAAATGTAATGCCCCGCCAGGGAACCCAAAAAGAAATTAACCTAAAGTTTCACTAAGTTTGCCAAACTTTTTTAAAAAAATAGATAATAACTTAACAACAACATATATAATTTAGCAAAAGCATTAACATTCACATAAACACATACCATAAAACATATTACATTTCTCAAGGGTCCCATGATGTTAAATCATGTTGTTTAATTAATATTAAAACCAATATATAACACATCCACATTAAAGAATAATTTCAAGTACAAATCCATTTAAATAACATACAATTATAGGATGCCACTTGGCAATAAACAGAATGCACAATCATCCACTGTACAGGTCACAAGATATGAAAGGTTGAAATAATATACATCATGAAATAGATTACATCATCTCGTAAGATCTATGAAATCAAATACAATAAACTAAGAATAACCATCCAATAGAAATATAAGATCAGGAAAAAAAAGAAAAAAAAAGCATTTGTATAGACACATCCAGTAATGACATCCAATGTTTGGATCTCAATAGTATAAGAAAAAACACTATCACTCGACCTCATGGAACCCAAAAAGGTCCACTCTCACCGCATTGAGGAGATAGTCTCAAGTCTCAAACAGGATAACAAACTCAAAAGTCAAAACCAACATCTAGGTCAAGGAAACACCTAAAAGAATACTATCTCAAAGGGCACCAAGACACAAGTAACAACTAATCCTAGAGGCAACAAAGACATGTAAGAAATATACTATGTAATTGGGCAACTGTCATCGCATGAGCCAACTCTAAGGTTACCCTGACAGCCTCTTTGGACTCCAGCCCCTTAGTGTCTCTATGCGGCATCAATATCCTTTCTTACAAACAAGGCATACTAACAAGTCAACTCTAAGGTTACCCTAATAGTCTCTTAGGACTCTGGACCCCTAGTGACTTTATGTGGTACCATATCTTATTAATTCATTTTAAACCCATTTAATGAAACATAATCACTTATTAAAACAACCTACAATAGGTTACCTAGGCAACCTCTTTAGGGCTCCAACCTCCATTGCAAGCCACTTCCCAACATGACATACATATAACCTACCCTAAGCTCAACAAAAGAAAAAGATCTCAAATGACTATAAACCACACATTAGTTCTTAAACAAGCAATCGAAATGTACTAAAATATTACTGATCATAATCACAGATTCCACCAATAGGATCATCCTAATAGGACTGATCCAAAATCAAGTACAAATAAACCAAATCCATGTCATATCATGGCATCACCAAAAATAAATAATTTAATCACCTCATTCCTATACAAGCAATTGGGAAGCAATCATAGATAATTGATCAAAGACTCAAAAGGTTATACCAAAAAAGTCACACCATTCACTTCAGTTTTACACAAGAGATACTGGAAATCAATAACAACCATCTGAACAAATTTCTCATAGAATACACATGAAACATTACCATGGTCGGGTATAAAAGATTATAATGAAAATATTATCATGACATCATAGAACAAAACTCTCAAGCCTTTGGTAAACATCCTGACTAGTCAAAGCTAAGTCAACCCCAAAACCCAACACTAGTAAATCACACATCACATAAAGAGTACATACAAAAGTCATCTTCATAATTCATTAGGTTTTGAAAACACAACAGTTCAATTTTCACTTATAGGTTTTCAAGTTCTCATTCTCATTTTCAAGTATTGCAGTTCATAATGTTTTCGATCTCAAACAGGGTTTCAGTTTCCATTTCTCTAGTTTCCAAATTCACTATGGTTTCCAAGTTCACTATAATCCCAAATGATTCAACAATTCATATAAAGTCATTTAAACATTGTTTCATAGTTCAATTCGTTATCAAAACAAACAAGTTCAAGTTTTCATTTCTATGTTTTTGACTTTATAAAGTTTATAAATTTCCCCTATAATAGAACCCATTTCCACTTTTAAATTTGAACACCCAATTACCACTAACTCACAAAATTATCATCTCTATAGGATCAAATTTTTATTAAATAAGTTCCTTCTAATGTCCTATTAACAAATAAATAAATAAATTGCTAATAACATATATTTTAAAGAAACTACTTAATAAAATAACATACTTTAATAATTAAAAAGGAAATTATTAATCACAATAATAATTATTAAATATTAAATTATTCCAAAATAATAATTATAAAATTATTAATAAAATTATACCAATTTATTAATAACTATAATAATTATTTAATAATATAATAAAAATTAATTTAAAAAATACTCATTACATTTCATATTAATTAAATCAATTAATAATAATTAAAAATTATGTTAACTAAATTAATTAATTATAATATAAACTATATTATAAAATTAATAATTAATTTTTTAAATAAATTATAATTTAAAAAAAAACATTTAAAAGAAATACGTTTTAAGCATGTTGATTGACCCTTAAAAGGGGTTGCTACTGCAGCGGTCTATGATTGCAACAACAGTACTTGCTGCCACAACACCTACTGTGTGTAACCATAACTAGTACTATCATCGGGAGGGGAGGTGGGGTGTGGGACCCGCCTCCCTCCCTATATATATATATATATATATTAATATAAATTATTTTTAAAATAATTTAAAACAAGATCCCTGCCCCCCAATACTTTTTAAAAAAAAATATTGTGAATTTAATCTGATAGGGAAACCCAAATAAATCAATCAAATTTACATTCCAAATTTCAATTTTAAACAAAAACCCAACTGATTAAAATTTACAAGCATGAGGATTTTCCAAAAGATTCCATTCTTCAAAGACATATAACTTTGAAGGAAAATAAACTCAGATTCAAAATAGGGTTTCATTAAAGAAATCAAACAAATCAACAACTATTAGAGAATGGATCTATCCGGACATGAAGCAGACAGAAGATTGGAAAGCTGAAACTATTGCGAAATTAAATGCTAGATTCTACTTGAATCTGATGTTAACTTGCAAACACACAATCACACAAAGAATGCAGGAAAATCCCTTTTCTCTGGAAACTTCTTTCTGTGAAATCGCTTCTCCAAAATCTCCGGTTCTTGCAAATGAGCTCTCAATCTTTGATAAAAAGTTCTCCCCTAAATTTGGGGCCCTGATTGTGCAATCATGAGAGGGAACTCACTGATCAATTTCTTTTAATAATATATTATATTTTACATTTTCATGCACAACTCTTTTAGATATTTAATATCTTTATTTAAATAATTAGCTTTCTCTCTTTAATTAATTTTCAAAGCATTTTTTATAATATATTCATTAATTTAATTAATAACATTATTTAGAGTTTATTATTAAAATAAAACTCCTAAATAATTATCATTAAATTAAATAAATGTAACTACGCCATAATTAGAAGCATAACTTTATCTTTAAATTTCATTCTTTTATTTAATTAATTCATGAGACATTATTAATCATATATTTATTAACTTAATTAATAACATTATTTGGAGTTTTTTTTAAAATATTGGTAATATTTGTTTGTATTGATATTGATAAAGAGAGTACATTATGGCAATATGGCTTCGAGCCTTACATTTTAAGCTACCCTTGCCCTTACATATACCATTAGATAAACAAAACAAAAAATAGAGTATCAACACTCTAATAGTACTAACAACCACCAATACATTATCTGATCTTTATAACAAAAAGGAGCACCACCACCTTTGTTGTCAGCGACTCCTTGAACTAGTTTGTCGCTTCCCCGTGAGTAAAAGTTGGGGTTGCACGATCATCCCCCACCGATAATCCTTGACCCATCTTGCGGTGCTTTCCATTGCCTTTTCCCTCCTCCGGAAGTAGAGAAGCATCGACCTAAATTCCCTCTGTTATGGGTGCCCCTTCCTTCAACTGAGGTTTCTTCACAATCTGATGGTGAAGTTGTTGTCCAGGGGCCAAAGTGCTCTTCCTCGGTGTGACCTTCCTAAAACCTTGCCCCTCCTCCTTTGTCACCCAAATGTTCTTAGCTAGATATTCCATGATCATTTTCCATCCCTAATTTTCTTTGGGAATATGAATGCCCTATGGATTTGAAGACAACCACACCACCAATGGTTGAATGAAGGAGTCCCCACCTCCAATCAGCTGCCAGGGTTCAATACCCGTTTCAATTCCCACACCCTAAACAACTCACTCAATAATTTCATCTAGTCTTAGAAGCCATTGCATGTCAATCCTTGTAGTCACAACCCATCGAACCTCATCTTTCGATCCCCCAACCATCAAAGCAAGCACCACAAATAGTGATGCCACATCCAATTTTGACCTTCTCTTCTAGAAATCATGTAGATACTCTAGCTCGAATAACTAATGAACGCCTTTCAGAAAGCTCTGATCATCGATAACAAAGATGTATTTCAAGTGTCATATAGATATCTGGCCTTCATAGATCTGTATTTGCGAATTCAAACCAAGAGAAAAATTCACCTCCATTTTTGTCTCAGAGAAAAACAATGACCTTTCCCTACCTTCTGCCTGAATTTAACATCCTTATAACTCTATAGAACAAGGTACCAAAGCAAACCAAACACTAATTTGACAGCGCAAGGGACACATTGGTATCATGGAAATCTCTACTTACCCTGGGATGATTAATGTCACCATGAGTCAAAATCATGATGTCATTCCTTTCAGACTTCAAATTGAGGTACCATGAGTGGTTTATTAAATCTAATGACCATCAAATTTCCTCTCTTTATTTACTCTCTAAGGTGAATAAAGTCCTCAAAAATTTCATATTGAGGACCCAATGTTGAATTGGCATCTAAATTAGCTAGCTAATCTGCCACTCTATTTGCTTCTCTGAAGCAGTGTGAAACTTTAAAATCCTTGAAGTCTAGAAGCAACTCCTTGATTTGTCGTATACTTTGATCCATATACCATGCCTCCATCTTTCATTTCTTAATGCCATTGATAATGATTTCCAAGTATCCTTCCAAATGTATACGTTGACATCCAATTTTTACTCCTAACCCCAAAGCTTCCTTGGCAGTGAAACATTTTGCAATATTATTTGTGCCATCCAACAATTGTTTGGTTGTAAATGCAATTATGTTGCCTTTATGATCTCTTGCCACACATCTACACCCTGATACACCTGGGTTACCCCTTGTCGTCCTATCAAAATTAATTTTGATTTATCCCTCCTCTGGAGGTATCCATAACGCCTTCTTCCTTTTCGAGCTTGGATTAACCCCAATACACCCATGAACGAACAACATTATTTGGAGTTTATTATTAAAATAAAACTCCTAAATAATTGTCATTAAATTAAATAAATATAAATAAGTCAAAAATAATATAATATAATCTTTTAACTTTAATTCTTTTTGTTTAATTAATTTCTCAATTAAGTAAATATAATTAAATATTAAATTTTCTTTATAAAATTTTCATTAAATTAAATTGTTAAATTATCTTTTAATTAGATTTAATTATAACTAAAAAACATCACACACCCAAAAAACTGAATACGACAACTTAACTAAAGACAAAGAACATAATCAAACTCTAGGATCAAAATCACGAATTCATGTCACTTGACAAATTCAAACGGGTAAACTAACTCAAATACTTGTCCTACTTTCTAGGAAAAATAGCTTAGGTTAGGATTTGGACTCAAGAGTTATCTCCCCACTTATAACATTGAAATACTGTGATAGGGAATGCTCATCTTAGAAATTTAGGGAAGTCAATACCCAATACTTGTAATCTACATAAAATCCACAAATGTACATAATCATATATTCTAAAGTAAATAGATGATGACAGGAAGTGGTACATCACGTAGATCCCAACTAGCAGCTGACTACGACTCCCTCCCTCAATCACATCACAAACATCAATCATAAAGTAAAATAGGCACGTACACCATACACATGCAAAGATGGGGTAAGTAACCATAGAAACTACATGTAATCAATCCACCTATCTAACCATCATGAGATAAATGAAATCACTAACTGAACATATATATCATCATCAAAATAGTCATGAAATAGCTGAAATAATGAAGTAACTCATCACATATGTCAACTGAGTATAAAATAACATTTAATCAAATCCATTAACCAAGCACCAATAATCATAAAACATAATCAGAAAACTGACCTAAAAGAATTCAACAATATAATAGAAAAGTCAAGCAGGGGTAGGCATTACACTGAACTCCTAATACACTTATCCTCCTATATTCTTGATCTCAAATCCCTATCTGTGGCTTCCTCCTCCTTCCTTTCCCATCCTTCATCGAGCATCATATAGGAGTGATTACAATTGTCTCTTCTTTAAACTGTTTATGTTAGCATTAACTCCTTTGGGTTGTCTCTTCTCACATTGCAGGTCTATATGATTACTTGTACTAATATCTTGGGTTGTTAACTTCCAATTTTATATGCTAAGTTAATTAAGGTCAATTTAGTGGACCCACAAGAGATCATGGTTAGAGATTTAGTTGATTTTATTTGTTTATCACATGTTCTTCTTCTTTCCCCCCTTATAGTAATATATTTGGGTAAGAAGATTAAGCATCAATATAGGTTTGTGAGTTCTATATTAAGATGTAATTAGATTTTAATAAAGTGAAAAGTCTGAGCATATAGCTCAACTATTTTGGTTTGGTAGTCTCACTCAAGGAAGGGATTCAAGAAGGAGGCTATCATCTCTATATGAAAATATATATACAACCTATGATTTAGTAAAATTGTGTGGTTTTTTGTAAAGATAATCTAAGGTAAATCTAAGTGAATAGGGCTAGATTGAATTCATATCTTCATATCAAGACAACTAGTAAAACAAAAAGGATAAAAATACAAGCATTGGTACTAAATGGATATAAATAAGAAATTATTAATCGAGGCTATAAAGGTACAAGGTTAGCATATATTGAGATCACTATAATGGGAAGAAATTGGCATGAATCTTAACACCCGAGCAAAGAGGAAATGTAAATCCAAATACATGGCTATTAACTAAAGAACTCTAATTTAGAGATAGGCCAAAAACTAAAATTCATTAGCTTTAAGGATTTATTTAAAGATGGTAAGAGTAGTCATAATTATTGGTATTTAAGGCAATAAAGTATTATTTTCCTGCCCAGGTGGCTCCCTATTTTAAATTGCATTTCTTAGCCAACAATCCTCCAAGATTACACTCTTCTAAAAATTAGGTTGGCATAATTTAATCAAGATCTCCAAGACTTTACCCTTAATTCTTGGCTAGACCTCTATGACCATCCCCTATTTTCATAATTATGTCTATTCACCCACCTATTTAAATATTTTAGTCTACTAAGATACTAGGGAAACTCTATCTCTAACTTATGCTCTCTATACATAAAATCAGAATAGTCAAATATATTCATCACCTTTGTTCAAACCTATATGGGATTTACATAAAATTTCCCTCCATATTTTTCATTTATTGGAATATGCTTAATCTTCTTGATTATATTTCAAAGCTTTCCTCATATTCTCTAATTAAATTATTTAGAGTGCATTTATTCATTATCATTAGACAAATATGAATCTTAAGATCCTAACTAAACTAACATCGTTAATTTACTTATAGGTCATAACATTAAATTAAAGAGGTATTATGAATACATAACATTGAACATTCAAAGGAAAATGACCATGCTAATTCATAAGAACCAAAGGTTAATAAGGGTCAAATTCCTAGATAATAGAATGTATAATAGATTTTTGAGGACTAATGTGTATCTGTGAGCCTGGAGCAATCTTAAGTTGCAAAAGTCAGGAAGGAAATTTACATGAAAAGTGAAATTCACAATTGATATGACAAGAGCTTTACAAATGGCTACACTTCACAAATCCAAAATTGAAGTAATGTCAAACTAAAAATTCCTCTCAATTGTTTAAATGAAGATGTAAAGGAAGGAACACCTTCCTCAATTCCCAACTAGGTTGACGATGTACGTATATAAAGTTAAATAAAATAATGACATTATAGCATAATAGAATAATAATAGAATGAAGCATAAAACAAAAATTGTAAAGACTCAAACACATTGATTAACCACCATATTTTTTTGGGTTTTACAACACAAAATGAAGATAATGAAAATCAAATGTTAAATTTTCTTTTTCTTTTGAGTTCGTTTTATTTCTGATATTTTGAAAACAACAGGGAAGGATAGGCACTGGCTACTGCACCGGGCCCACTAGCAGTTCCGTCTTCGCCTTTGTCCCGTCTTTGCCGGTTTCATCTGACACATTCTTTCTATAGTGTATCATCAATTTATATATATATTATTGATTTTGATAAATTGTTAATAGATTTAAAATATTGTTATGACATGTTAGTTTAAAGTTTAAATATATATAAATTATATTTGATATATTCTTTTAGTACTCGTCAATATATTTATATTTTCAAACTAAGTTTAAAGTTCTGGGTTAGGATTTTACTGTAATAAATTATTAATACATTTAAAATGTTATTTATAATATAAATTGATATATGATTATTAATATTAGTATTTATTATTATTAAATGTTAAATTTTTATGATCATCTTTTCTTTTTAAAAAAATTATAACTAAAATTAAAATGTTGTTCTTTGATTAAAATTTTAAATTTTAAATTATTTAGGAGGTAGGGTATTTGAAATTATTATTTGTATTGTAAATTTTAAAATTAATTGTAGTGTAATTGTTTTTTCTAAATCTCTAGAAAATATATACTTACAAGTATTTAAAAAATCTAAATGCTCCCTCTAACAAAGTTGTAAAGTTTAAATATAAACTATTGAGATAAATTTTGTGGTGGATTTATCTTTAATTTTGAAATTAGTATTTATCCTTTTATTTTATTAAAAATTAATAAAAATAAAGCTCTTTTTAATAAGTTAATAAAAGCTATTATCTATAAATTCATAAGTTCAATTAGTTCGTTAATTTTTAAAATTAAATATTTGAATATTACTGATTTCATATTTTAAATAAAAGTAATTTAAATAAATGATGTATGTTTATTATAAGAATAAACATTTTCTTAAAAAAAGCTATTTGAGTTAGTTACATTAGAATAATATATATTAATTTAATTATTAATATCAATATTATTTTAATTAAAAAATAATATTATTATGAAAAATAAATAAATATAATTATTAAAAAATGATATTGTATCCATCCAAAAAAATTGATATCTATAATATTTATTAATAAAATTAATAATATCTTTAAAACAAGCTATTTAATGTTCTAATTTACGATTTAATAAAAAAATTGTAACTATATACTTTTATAAAGATTCAGTATTGATTTCAAAATTTATCATATAAATAATAATAATTTCAAATAACATTACCTCATTAAATTTAACTTTTATTAATAATAATAATCATTTATTACAATAATTAATTATAAAAATTATATTACAACATATCATAGCAATATTTTAAATATATTAACTATTTATCAAAATATAATACTTTAATTGTAACACAAAACTCTAACTTAATCAATAATATATATAAACATTAATTGATGACACAGTAGAGAAAGATTGTGTCAGATGAAACGGGCCAAGACGAAACACGTGCGGAAACGGAACTGTTATGATAAACGGCACAAGCTAGTAGCCGGTGCCGGGAAGGATAGCGGCGTCCTATGCCTACACTCCAGGCAAAGGTATCCGATCAACTTTTTATGCACGTGAAACAAATTATGGGAGATGCTTATGAATATCCAAGAGCCAACCCTATCGTTACAATCTCTGAAAAACAAAAACATAGATTTTCAAAAAAAGCAGAGAAAAAAAAGGATAAAGAACGCATCAAATTTTATGCCATCAATATCTTAGCATCGGGACTCGTGGGTGTATCCTGGCCAATATTCTTTCATCAACATATATTGTCATATTTGTGGCTTATTGCTGGTCTGGATCGACAAGGTAATTTCAGTAATGAAATGTGTTCTGGTTTCTTTCTTTCTTCTGGTATCTACATTTTATAAGGAAGGCCGGCTTCTCAGTTGAAAGATCAGGATCTTGCAATAGATGAGCAATCTAGAAGAGTTTAATGGTTTTATAGCAGCTATTGATATGAATTTTGAACTTGCAATCTTCGCATGTCTCTAGCTTATTGCGGCGTTATTTAATTTGGGTTAAAATTCTTGTTAATATGACTAGGAAGGGCACAATTTTGAAGGAAATTTGTTTCATCTTCATTTAAATTCTGCCATTAATCTATACGCGGTGTTTATCTATCATTTCTTTGTTGCCCAGGTTGTCTGAATTGTATTTAGTTTTGGGACCCTGATTTTATACATATAGCCATAAGTTGTTTTTCTAGTTTGGGTTGTTAACTTTTCAATAAAAGTGAAGGCTGTGGTTTTTCATCAGGTTGCCCTACTTGTAGAAGATCAAAAGGGTTTTCTTTACAACAGATTGTTACTCTATTGATAAAGTGAGTAAATCAACCTTATCAACCAATCCCTTTGCACCAGGCCGACCAGAGCTGGGATGCTATTGTTTGGTATTGCCAATATCCGTTACATTGTTGCTTAAAAAGTAGTTTAGTGTATATTTTATTTTTGGCTGTTCAAATTTGTCAGTCTCCCGCTACCTAGATTTTGCAAATTATTAATTACACATGCACGCACACATACACACAATAATTTAGTATCAGGCATTAGGTTTTTAAATGGGGCAACATATCTTCCAGCTTTTAGGCTCTTTGGAAATGTGGGATGTGTCCTTTTGGAATAGTAGATGTAATGCATTCTTTGCTTTTGCTTCTTGTTTTGAAGTTATAATACTCATCAGTTCTTAGGAAAATGACTTGTAATGTACAGATCTCACCAACAGTAGTAGTTGAGTCTAGCTCTCTAAAATGTAAAACCCAACAACTTTGGTGGATTTGAATTGTATACATATTGGTAGAAGCTAAACTCTTAGCTCCAGGATACTTTTGTAAGACATTCGCTATAACTGATCATCTGTTCAACTGATTGAGTAAATCTTGTTTGCATGTTAATAGGGTAATTTTGTGCCAGTGTTTCTTATATTAAACCTCATATAATTTCATGATTTTCAACATTTATCTGAGGGAATCTCCTTTTGCTCATGGATGCCTTGTTTGTTAATTCATGAAATTGATGCCAATGAATTCCTATCCACCGTTGTTTTCAACAGTGTTTTACTTTTAGGCATGACTGTCATGATTTTAACTAGATGTATTCTTTTGCTCACATCTTTTTTCTAAAACTTGCTCGGCATACAGCTGTTTTAAATATCTAGCAAGCAAATTGGATGAACATGAATTCTTTTGCTATAACATGGTTACGCATAATGACAAATGTAGCTGATTTAGAGCAAGCTATTCCATCAGTGCATAATTGTTATAGGGAACCATCATGGGAGTAAGGTATACCCATTTTGGGAATAGGCATTTGTGTCAGCCGTTTCAACAATATCAAGCTCTTAGTTTGAATAAAATAAATTTTAAATTTCACCTCAAGTACTTTAATGAACTGATTCTGTCTCCTTTCGTTATATCCCTCGCGAATGGAACAGAGTGGCGGATTGCCTGGCAAAGTGGGCTTCAGAGAATGTGGGTAGATGGGATATTAATGGTAGGAATGAGTTACCTTCTGAGTATTGTGAGATCATTGATCAGATGTTACTGGAGGATAGGAGTATGTAGTGTTGTTTTGGGCCTTTGGCCTTTGTTCTGTAACTTGGTTTTGATTGAATAAATTTTTACCCCTCTTTTTTTAAAAGTACTTTAATGAACTGATAGGATTTTCACTACTCTGTTGTATCAAGTACATCCCAGATGAAACTTCCCAGTGCATGCTCCAACAGTTCTTGTGTGAATCATTCTTTTAGTCATGTAGCATCACTGGAGTTCTTTATATTAGCATCAATATGTTCTGCATGCTACGAATGCAGTGGTGATACCATTGGGGCCTTTACCATTCACCAGGCCGTGATGATTACTCCTTTGATGGGGCAGGGATCACCTGCTTCCAGCTCCAGGTTTGTATCCTTCATGTGAGAATTTCTCTGCAGCCTTAGTTTTCAGCGCAGCTGCCCTAGCAAGTGTAAGTTTTAAGCAAGTCTGTCTTGTACTTAACTAGAGACTTGATTTCCTTCTTACCGCCCTATTTGATAACCTAAGATTCCATTAGGAGTTTATTGCAGAATATTATTCTAAGTTACCGATCTGGGATGTGGGATTTTTTTTCGGGTACAGATGCGTTTGGAAACTATATATATATATAGGAATTGGAAAATCCAGATGAAGATCTAATCAAACAAATCTGACTAGTCTAAACATTCCAGAACTAGTCAGAATTAGGGCAAAGAACAAAGAACAAAAACTCTTGTTGATCTTCTACAAAGAACAAAGAAAGCAAATATCCACAAATGACCAAAGTAGGTTGATGTGACTGGAATGTACAACTACTTACAATAGAGAAATTATCATCATAGCTAACTGGTAATGTGCAGGTAATTCTCAGAGTCTATCATTGATTCGTAAATAGTAAGTACTCTGCAGTGCCAAGTCCTTTTCTTCAAAATCAATATATTATCACTAAACAATTTCATATTTGACTTGATATGCATGGACATACATTTCTTGAGCCACTAGGAGATTCAAAACTATTGTAACTTTGAGCCCCTCAGATCCAAATTAAGGTCATATTTCAATTTAAGATGGTTAATTGTCATCTGTAGCAGTCATAAATGAAATGTGCTTAAATGATTGTAGAAAACTCAACAATCAAAGGACATGGATGCACATATAACAAGATCCTCATTTCAAATAATCAAATAGATTTCAATTCATCTGAGCAAGTTGTAATATTACCCTGTTCTGAGCCATCATAACAAATCTGAGACAATAAAATGAATTCTGATATAACTGGAGATAATGAGAAGACATACAGAACTGCTACAACAATGATTTGGAGATGTTGCCATGTTGGCATGACATGAACTAAAATAATTGAATATTCTCAAGGCTGGTAAGCATTGCTCAAATTGCAGATGCCCGGTAACAAGAAGGAGATGAGATCTTTCTTTGAGAAGATCAACTTTGTCTGGAGATGCATCAATGAATTTGCTGAAGTAGTGTAACCCCTGAATGAGATGATGAAAAGGGATGCCAACATAGAGTGGAGTCGGGAAGCAAAGGACGGGTTTGTCCAAATAAAAAATTCCATAGTGGAGGCACCAGTGCTCGCAAGCCCAGACTACACCCTCCCCTTTGACATTTAGTATTATGTAATATACATGAGTACTCCCAAGCAATGTGCTTTAATTTCAGCTTAGTTGCTGATTTAATAATATGATATCATGATATTTTACATATGTACATCATAATCTATCCAGGAATTCTCATTTTCCCTTAAATATGCTTGTAGACTTCAACCAATGCATATAAAGTAATCAAGCACTGTAACCACCTTCGAGTGAACTCAACTTCCCAGGTGGGATTTGAGTGCATGCCTCAGCAGAAACCTTATCCATGGCATCTGTACTGACACCTTTATTACAGATATTTGCTAGAGAACGCATGTGTTTCATTCCATACTGAGAAAGTGACCCACAGTGGGATTCAAAAGTGCGTACCTGTCACATACAAGTAGCATAGACAAAAATTATTAGATTCTGTATTGTGTAGAATTCGGAGGATACAGCTACACTTTCACAGTAAGTAGTAGTTTATTTTTTAATTTCAAACAACACAATCAAGGGACATGATTTTTTTTTCTGATTCTATATAATGCCGCAGTTGGGACCAGATAAGGTAAAATAAATATTTAGGATTGAAACCATTACCATTTTTTTAAGGCAGTCCCAGTTATCAACCAAAGAATGCCCTTGTGGTCGTACAAAATTCAATACGGAAGGGCCCATATCTGATCCAAACAAGAGGTTACCAATAAGTTTTATGCTCTTGTCCAAATGCATGCGATGCGACATGGTCTCAACCAATTCTTTTGCAGCCTCCAGCTTTTCAAAGGAATCATCCTTGGATCTTTTATACTGTTAAGTGGGCAAATAAACCAACTGATGTTATTCACTATTCAGAGAATGACGATGCATCAATAGAATATCTACCATATTTTTCTTTTCATCGTATTTGCATCACTGACGACAAACAATTTTCTTTTGATGCATAAACTAAAGACAATGATTTGATTTGGAATATCTTCTCAAGGCTTTGACTAGTGTAAAAAAAATTGAAGAGGGCAAAGAGAGGCTAAGATTAGCCCAACTGCCATAAAATCATTTTTTTTTAATATACCAACCTTTTGCCACATGTAAAGAAGATCTGCATCCCTCTGATTTATAGCTGTTGTATCTTTATCTTTAAGATGTGGTAAATTGTTCTCTAAGGTAGCATTAGCATTGGAAGGGTCAAAGCCCATGTAGAGGGACAAAGATTCCTTGCTAAGAGGTATGTCGCCGTATTGCATCACATGGGAGCCCTTTTCAAATGTATGGTGGTTTGATGTCCTTTCTTTCACCTGTAAAATGTTTACCCCATGAATACCAAACCAATAATGTATAATAATAACATGTGAATCAAATGTCAATAATTAAGTGCAATATAAAATGAGTTGATGTTGCTTGAAAACATGATCTTAAAATTGCTACTTATTTGAGATTGTATGATACACTGCAAAAACCTCTGATTATGAGCCTGTCATGTAATGATTAAAGGCAATGCTAGTTGTTATGATATATGTGCAAATTTAACTAGTTAGTATGCTCATGAAACTGAACCTTTTTTCATGGTTGAAATGGAAAAGGCAAAGATGTCCTGCTTTAAAGACAAATATTTTTTTGGAAAATGTATAGTGTAAATGTAGAGTCTCTTATTTCTCATACAAGAAGTACTGACTATGGTGTTTTGGTGATGTAATATCTCTGCAGGTAAAGTATATCTGGAGGACTAATAGAATTTGGCATCCTCTAACCATTAACCAAACAGTCTGACCACATATAAGGAAAAAAAAAATCAAATTCTTGATAAATTATAAGAACTACAATTTTGTAATAACATGAAATATAGACAGCTGCAAAATCATTATAAAATTTGAGTTGGTCTATATACACAAACAGGCTAACAATAGTGAGAATTGGGTGCAGTCTATATTCACCAATAGATACTGATGGTTTAATGTTTCCTCCATCATATTGTGCGCTTCGCTGTAAGCACCAAAAGCAAATATTCAGTAAAGAAATTGCAAACGAATATTTTTATTGGATTTTTGGTAAGATAGTATAACAAACCTGTCTTCCATCCAAGCTACACTGTACAGATCTCCAAGGCAAGTGTAGTATCCAGAGGGAGGAGAAGGGTCCATTCCAGGACAGTAAGTGCCCCAACTACTTTCTATTGAATTTGATGCTGTGGTAACATATATGTTTGTTCCCTCTGGCAGTAAACCTTCAACAATGCTTCCACTTTCACATGCTTCAATATAAATTACCTGAATGATGAAATGCCTTCCATTAATTTCCAAGAAAAATACAATAGAGCTCAAAAAGTTCTCTAAAATCGAACTCTAAAGGGCAGTAGATTCGAAGCAAACAGAAGACAAGTAACAATTTCAGGGGCAAAGCATATGCATCCAATCTTAAACTCTATTATTGAGGGAAAGTAGCCAAAAATTAACTGTCAGCAAGAATCACACACCATTTTTTTGTAGGAGCTAGTGGCATGCTTCTTCTTCAAGACATCTACAAAATCTACTGCAAAAAGATAAGGACCCGAAGGCATTCCTGCAAGTCACGACACCATTCATATAAATAGGTCTCCAAGGGCATCAAACTTAATATGGAACACTGATAATATAATCTCCAAAATTGCATATATAGTTTAAGTCATGGATAATAGTATTATGAAGGCTTGTATCAAGCATACTTTTCAATTTTATGAAAACAAAAATTCAGACTATTTAGCAGAGAAAAGAGTAGGAAAGAAATCACTGGAGATGAACTCTGTTTTAGACTCCAAACAATAGTTACAATTCTGTCTATGTTCAATGAACTTATTAAATTATTTGAATACTCATTTTATAACAATTATAAAGATTTGTCTGGTCATCAGTTACTGTTGTTTTCCAAGTTTAAGACCATACAGTCCATCCTGTTTTCAGTTTAAGTTGCAAGTCATCTTATAGGAATTTGCCTAACAGTTGATTTGAAATCAAACACACTCTGAAGTGCCCTCATCAAAGTTATTTTTGTTATTCTTGTGAGAGGTGGTCTTTCTTGTTTTGAGAGCACAACTCATTCTGTAATCACATTAAAACATGGCAAAGGTTCCCTGCATATAACTCTTTTCATGTGTTTGGTGTCTTAGAAATTCAGATCTAATTGTGTTAGTAGCCCCCACAAATAGACAACTGGAAAATTTCTCTTTTTCTAAAGGTGGAGAGCTCAAGAATGATCACTTCACTATCTTATACTGCACACTATGTTTTCCTAGTGCACCTTTTCCCCTTTTCATGGAGTTGTACTAATGAGGTTTTTCTTTTTTCAGTTGCTTTGTGACCAAGCTCTTGGAAGCCTCATAAAGTTTGCATATTTTGATTCAAAAGACTAAGAAATAACACGAACAAAGTTGTAAACATAGTGTGATTTGATTTAGCAATTTAGTAAGTAGTAAACTCACCAAGAACCCCTGGTCCTCCATGGTCACTGTAGAAAATGAAGATATGGTCATTAGGGCCACTATTAATGACCTTCCCACTCCCACCTTTTACAGAGTCCTTATCTCCAAGGATAACAGCAAACAAGTTCTCTACGTTCACATCCCTTCCTGTGTAGTCCTGAATGAAATGAAAACAGACAATTAGAGAAAGTGGTCTTAAATAGTAAGTCACATGGGTGAACCTTGGAAGATAGTCTCATCAGGAACAAGTGCAATTATATTATCAAGTCACATGGGTAGACTTATGAGATAGTCTTAAGAAATTGAACAATAAAGTAAACTTGTAAAAGTAGATCACCTTAGGGACACCTGCATAAACATCTTGACCTTCAGGATGGTTGATGATAATCCCCGGCCGAGGATTAATAATATTATTTGCTATGTCATCGTACATGAACACAACAATATTCTCCTCCTTTAGTCCCCCCTTTGTAAGAACTTGATATGCATGGCAAACATCAGCCTGCAAAACCAATCATTCAATTCTCAGCATAATAATTATGGTAGGTTCATAGTATGATTTTTGGCTAACTTAAAAATAAAAACTACTATAACCCTTATTATTGAGTATATTAGGCATATACCGATCTGCTATTTCTAATGTGATATAAAGTATAATTGCCTGAGATGTATGATTGGATTTATATATCAAATCCTAAGAATGGATTTAAAGCCTGCGGACCAAGGAAGTATCTACCTTTATAGCCACCGACTAAAGTGTATTGGGTAGCAAATATACTATCATAGAAAGTGAGATAGGAAATCTAGATCTATATGCATGATTCTGAAATGCCCGTATTGCCACATCTCTTTAATTCTTGTGCTATTTTGTTACCTATAATTAAATCTGTGCTTGTCATTAATTGACCAGCAGATTCATGTGAAACAAGAAAAAAGATGCCTTAGTTGCATCACTATTCCATGCAACCAATAGTACTGTTATTTCACGTAGATGTATCTCTTTTTTACCAATAGATATACGAGCAAATCTGTAGATCTATTGGATATTATCTAGTTCTATCTCGCTTTATACAATACTGCCTCCTAAAGGCCAACTGGACTGCAAGATATTCAATAAAAAGAAGATAAGGAGTCCAAGCTCTATTTCCAACCAAAACAGAGAAAGAACAATCTTAGCCTAAAGTTGGAAACCAGTTTAACAGGGAAGCATCAGACCAGACAGGGAACAAGCAAAGTCAAAGGAAACAAAAGCTTCACTGAAGGAGACGAATTGCTTTGCTCTGGAGAAGCACTCTTAACTAGATATTGAACTCCCCAGGAACTACTGCCTGTGCCTGAGCCTAGATGATGCTTCTTAAAAAATACTTTTTACAAAAAAATAAATATATTTTTGGTATGCTATCTCTTGCTCATTGGCATCCTGATGATGGATCACAAAGTGTGATCTCAAACGTTGACGTTAAAAAACCCATACACAATCAAAACCAGAAGCTACTAATTCAAAACTACTGCCTGAGTCTAGAATGATGCTTGTGCAATCTATTCCTCGTCAAGTATGAGAGAGCTGAAGGCAGGAAGTAATTAGCCTAGTACATGGACTCTAGGGCACTGATTCTCTAGAGAGGGCCAAAGAGAAAAGGGGGGAGAATTCCCTGGTCATCACAAGCATTAGAAGCCTGGATTAAGAAGCAGAGATAGATAAATATGATATGGCTATGGAAGAGGGATTTGCACAAAAATCACCTGATGTCTGTAGTTCGAAAATCCGGCAGAGCCAGCAACAAGAACAGCCCATTTAGTCCCAGCAGATTCATCTGCACTCTCTGAAGGCAACTGAATTTTTCTATCAAAATGGACTCTAGCCGCCTCTGCAACTCTACTGAAATCTAGAAAGCATAACAACAGCATAAGGACGCCCACAAACCACTTGACAATACCCATGCCCATCCCAACTGCCCAACTACCTTTCAAAGATTCACTGGTCTCCAACTACAATTCAGAATCTTTAACCTTAAATGTTGGGGTGCATTGGCACCAATTATATACAACTTTTTCTACCGATGTGGTCCAAACTAGGACTGTTCATTTAATAGTAAAAAATGTGATTAATGAATTCTTACAAAATACGGGTTCACAAGGTTACTTACTGTTTCGCACTCAATTCGTCTATTTCTGAAGATACTTTGGGATTCCAACAGGTCTTCAAGATTCCAACAAGTACTCGCAATGTGGGCTCCTTATACAGTTGTCACGGCAAAATCTTCTGCCTCTTCCCTGTCATGTTTCGTTAGGTTTTGAAATTTCTTAATCAAGCAAACAGATTATACCGACTAATTACAAAGAAGTATTAGGAAATGTTGCCGGTCACAGAAAATTATTACATGTTTGTGTCTACATACAATGCATTATCACATGATTCCATACGATTCCTTCACCCTGGAGCTTTATGACCCCACACGATTCTTTCACCGAATTCACACATTCATGGTCAAAAAGGGAAAACAGACAAATGTTTGCACCTTCCAATGAAATTACAAAAACTCGGAATCTTGAATCAGTAAAGCTGTTGAGACTAAAAGAGAAGTGGTTTCCAAATCAGATTCTTCTTCATAAAATCTAAAAAGTCCAACAGGAATTGAAAAACGCATCTATAGGTACTGAAAATCTGATTGGGTATGCGAGGACACGCATAAATCCAAAAAATTCTCCACAGAATCAAGGTCAGCAGTCGGCTGGAGACGGATGTATAGACACCGGAAATCTGATTATCGGGTCAAGTGGGAACCAGCAGAGTCTGACACTAATTGCGGAATCCAAATACAATTGGATTTGGTCCGGGACGAGGGTCTTGGGCCTGGAAATTGACGGTCACCCCTGCCTGTCATATGTATTTTTTTCTGGTCATGTTAACACTTTTTATTTTACGTTTAAAATAAATATTGAAAGTCAAAAATCAATACAATATATTTATACTTTAGTAATATTTTAAAAATCTTATATCTTTAAGTTTCTAAATTCATATTTTTTTAAAATTATACAAAATTTTAGAAAGTAATTATAAATTAAGCTTAAAAAAACTTTTGAAGTTTATAAATTCATATGTTTTTAAAAATTATATAAACTATTAGAAAGTAATTATAAATTAGCAATAAATCTCAACTTAAAAAAAGTTTCTAAGTTCATATTATGTATACTAATATTTTAAATTAGTAAAACGAGTTTATATAGTATGTTTTAAAATTATAACTTTGACGTTTTATTGATAAACTTAAGTATCATATTGATAGTTGTCCAAAAATTGAACTTGTCAATCAATACGACCCTAGTAATATACATCTCAAAAGTGGAAAAACGGCTAATACGACCATCAAATTCCAAGTGTGGTCTAAAGGATTCTTTTATTCAGAAATCAATATTTCAACATTTTAATCTTCTAAATTGAAGAAGAAATTAATTCAAGGCCTCAACGTTGATGCCGTCTATTCACATGATGCATACATAGTAAATCGCTTTGTCAACAAGAGGTGCAAGCGCCAAAGTTCTTGCTTTTGGTGGTGTTGTTGGCATGAGAACATTGAAAGAAGGTTTTGGTGTTGGGCTTTAATTTATAAATAGAAATTAAGCATGACATGTTATTTTCTTATATATATGAGTACAAGTTTGAAGGGGAAAGAATAGAATTTGTGTATGTATAATCCTTTTTTGAATTTTTAGGAGAACTATTGAAAATTTGAAGGACGTTTTCATCTAATCGTAGAAGGTTGTATTTGATAATAAAAATTATTTAACTAAAAATATTTTAAAATGTGAAGAATATTTAACTAAAAGAATTGAGAAGATTATATATTTTAAATAATTTGAATTAATATATTACAACTAAAATTTATATTTAATGACTCAATAATATAATTATACTCATTTAGATGGAAAAATAGGTACATTTCATTAAAAGATAATATTTTTTTAATAGTTCTCAATATACTAATCATAAATCTTTTTAAAAGAGTAATAAAATACAAAATATCATTAGTAATTAGCATTGTAAGTCAAGTTCAACTAAAATATGAGAAATAAAAATTTAAAAAAATTTAAAAATGAAAAAAGTAAAAGTAAAATGAAATATATTAGAAAATAAGAAAATAAATGACATTTTAAAAGAAATATAATAATTGTAGATAATAATTAGAATTTAAAAACATAAATAATTTTTATAGATAATCTTACATTAAAAGAAAAGGCAAATTATATATTTTTTAATAAATTTAAATTTAAAGTAAGAATATTTTTTCAATAAATAAATAAATATTGTTTTAAAGAAACAATTGATAATTATAAATTACCAAATATAAAATTAAAAAATGTCTTACTGATAATTGAAATGATGTTAATGACGTAGCTATACCTATGTTGTATTAAAATGTCATTTACAATCAACATTTTTCATGCGCACATTACAAGTGGCTCCATGAATTAATTTTTAAAAATTACATAAATATTTTGACACAAAACTAATGGCCCGCTTTCCCACTAAAATAAAAGGAACTTGAACATCCGTCCATTTTGAGTTAATACGAAACCCACTAATGGCCCACTTTCACATTTAATACAAAAGCACATCTGTCCTTGTTATTAATTTCTTTGTAATTTTAGCTTAGAAATTGGATTTTTTTCATTGCCTTTATTGGAGACAGCCAAGATAAATAACTTTTTGCAAATTTGAAAAATAGATTAAAGTACTCAACTATGCAAAAAAAGTTTATAGATAGAGTAGTTCTCAAATCCTATTGGTGAAAACTAATTAGCTTCAAAAGTGAACAATTCCATAAGATTTCCTGCCGTAGGCAAGAACTAATAATTACAATTTTGTCATACTTTGTACTTTTCGCAGAGAAGACTATTTAAAAAAAAAAAAAATTGCTGCTCACTTATCTTTTACTCTATTTTAAAAAATCTAAATGTGAGTTTAATTCAAATTTTATTGTCTATTTAACATTTTCTATTTTATTTTAAAATCTATTAAATATTTTATGATTTATAAATAATAATATTTAAATAGTTTTTAAACTTTCAATATATTCAAATATATATAAAATATAGTATATGTTATTTAATATGTATTAAGTACACTATTTTTTTACAATCTTATCTTTTTTTATTTTAAAATTGTTCTTTATATTTTTGTTACTCGGATATCAAATTGCCTCAATTCCTACCTTTTTGATGCTATGGTTATTTTCGAAATATGCCTCATTTCAAGCATTACAATGGCCACTTTCCCTCAATTTTTTTTGAGAAATTTCACCCTTCGAATTCTCCAGCTCATTCCCAGCTCTACCCAGCACTTCAAATTTTCAAAATCCAGCTTCTGAGTCAAAAGTTGTCACAGGTTAATGAAGGAACCGAAAATACGTATTTTCAATTGCATCATTGACCATTAACCTCTCCCTCAAAAGGTTAAGATATGCTTGAAAAGTTAACCTTTTAAAAGGTTAAGGTTAATATCCAAAATACGTATTTTGGAGGTGGTTAATTAACCTCTCTAACTAAGTTGATAAAGGTTGGAGATTGAAAGATGAGTCATATTTGTGTGAAAACATGACAAAATTATAGTGACATCTACTGGAAAATCTTGAGAAATAAAGCTGGAAGGAATATGAAACCATAGAACTATAAAACAATAATCAGTTGTGATTGAACCAAAATCTTTTGCCTTGGCATCAAATGCACATCCACTCTTCCTCTGCTAGAGTATGAAGTTAGAGAAGTCAATGCCAAACAATGGAAAATGAAGAATGCGCACAGGCGGATGGAGTGTTTCTCACCACCGTAACAGGATAATTTTATTAATGTGAAGCTCAGGCTTTTGAAATATGTATGCTAAATGAAGAATACTAGGCAACGTGATTGTTTAGCAAGAATCTTGTGTGAACTTGCAAAGCTTTATATCTAATCTATGCACATGAATTGTTCGATGAAATACCTCTAGCTCATACTGCACATAGTATGAAGGGAACATGACACTTATCGAATCAAGCATATGTGTAAAGGGAGTTGTATGTTTATTACGATTTCTCAAAGGAATAATAGCATGGTTAAGTGATTGGAGATAAGGGAATTGAAATAGAGCTTGGACATCCTTTGAAATACACGAGTATTGAGATTTTTGCTTGCGCTCATTTGCAAACTTTGTAACCAGTTGTGAACGTTCCCCATCGAGCCATGGGCTAGCATGCAAACTGTTTTCTACTTCGAGCTATGGCTTGTTGGTAGCAACCATAGACAAAGCACGTGATCCGTACCCATACTCCCAACCACAGCCTGCCTTCTTCTCCTAACCTACGACACTTGGTGGCAACCATTGACCAAACCTGCAAATTGTTTAACAAAATGTTGATTTCGAAGGCATTTCTGGCAGCATGGCAAGCAACCTGTAACAATGTCAACTCGGCAATATTACACATTCCTATTGACCATCGTTTTCTTGTTGGACCTCTCACCTTCTTAGGACCCTACAAATCGAACATCTTATTTCAGGTTGATGGAAGCGTTATTGCATCGGTGAACTCAGGGATGTGGGCATCTAAACTGATGGAATGGATAAAATTATCTAAAATTGAATGGTATTGCTATAGTAGACAAGGGCAGTTTTGACGGACAAGGGGCAACATGGTGGAAGCAGCTAGATGGGGATGGCAGCAATGCAAGGAAGCAATTGCAACATCATCGAGAATGCACCAATCAAATTCTCAAGGCAGCTATGGCAATTAATAATCAAGTCTTGTCAGAAATGGAGGTTCCTAGCAGTTATTTAGAAACTCTCCCAAAGAATGGGAAGGCTAGCCTCAGTGATATCATGTATTGGTACATAGTAGCACGATAAGATAGAAATGCCTTCACTAATAAAGTGATGTAATTTGGATAAATGATCTAAAGATCACAAGGGGATCAATAAAGATTGATTATTCAGTCTTCTTATCAAAATATGTAAGGTCTAAGTTTCAGGTCATATAGGTTAATTTTGTAGAGGTTAATTAATCCCTCCCAAAACACGTAATTGGGAGGTAGTTATTAACCATGAAGAGGTAGTTCTTAACCTCTGTATCTATATAAGGAGTCATTTTTGGCTTTGTAAGGGGACTTTTTGGACTTTAGAAAAAGGGAGCACTATGCTAAAATTTTGATTAGAAGATGATATTTGGAAAGTATGTACAAATTTTGTCTTTGTAATAAAAAATTCCTCTTATATTCTTGGTGCAAGAAAATAAAGGAACGTGCAATTTGAGTTCTCTTCTTTGAATCTAAATTGTTAAAAATGTTGATTCTCTTTGCAGTGAGTATTCTCAAAGTATTGTGCAGATGTTTATGAATCTTTGGATTAACATTATGCTGGTAATAGTTCTCAAGCGTAGCTCTTGATTGTTGTTATTAGTAGTTTATGTTAAATTCAAGGAACTTGTGAAGTCGTATGGTGCATTCATCATCATCAGCTTTCTCATCTTTTAATTTTTGATTTCATATTTATTCGAGAGAAAGGAGAGGGGGGGACGAGAAAGACTAGAAAGGAGATGGTGAATAAAGAGAGAGAGTGAAAGAACAGGAAGGGAAAGAAGGGAGAAATGATTTAATGTTTAGATCTTTTGTTATAGGTTGTATGACTTATGGATTAGGTCTTGGATTTTAGGGTTTACAAAGGCTAAGGGGGAGGTGGAGAAGAGGGAGAGAGTGAGAGAGGGAAATAAATATGGAAAAGGGAGAATGTATTTAGGGTTTAGGGATAATAATTATAGGGTTTAGGTATTAGGGAAAGAGAGATAAGGAAGAGGGAGACCTAAGATTAAAAGGACTCAATTTAGGGTTTGGTACTACACAAAGGGTTGGACACCCAAGACCTAAAAAATCTTTTAGATCTTCCAAAAGGGTACTTAGAATGGTAATTTTTTGATGAGGTCATTTGGCAAAAATTTTAATTAAATCCCACCAACCCAAAATATAAGGTTAATTTGTGTCCTAAAAGGCTAATAGGCCTTTAAAGACTTAACTAGAAGATTGATAAGACTAAGTAATTTTGGATTGGATCCAAGGTTTCTAAGTAGATTTTGAAGCCTTTACACTCTTGCATGATAGTCTTGAAAAATATTGGTGTTTATTTGACAAGCATGTAATGATGAATTTGTAGATAAGATTGAACAACCTTATGAATTGATTTAGAAAATCTACTAGAGAGTGTTTCTATTAACCTAACCACTTTAATCTTGAAGAATTATTCCTTAGGATGGTCTTGTAGGATCCGAGATCAAGAAATTGATTAAGAAAACCAAACAAATGATCTAGGAAATGAGTGGAAAGAGGGGTGGGACATAAAATAGAGAGAGTAGAGGAAATATTATATCTCTACCAATTGTACCACTTTATTTTATACCTCTACCAATTGTACCATCAATATTAGCTTAAACATAGATGAATATGGGAGGAAGAAACCTAGGTATGGAAGGGAGGGAGAAGAGGAGAGACAACAACACAAAGATAGATAGAGGAGTAAAAACAAAGAAGAAAGAAAAATAATAAAATTATGAGTATAAATTTTTTTTTTTTAATCTTTCCCATCTCCATAAGACTATCTCTCTTACCCCTATCTCACTCTCTCTCCCATATCACTCACTTCATTTTTTATCTCTATCAATTGTACTATCAACAAGGGCATGAGAGATAGATATGGAGACAGCTTAAAGGGGGGAAGAAAGATAGATATGAAAGGAAGGGAGAAGATAAGAGAAAAAGGACCAAATATTAGTAGAGGAGTAAGAAGATACTAAAGGATAGGTGAGAGATCAAGGGAGAGACAACTAAGGTTATGGTTATAGATACAATAACCATATCACACTCTCTTTCTCTCTACCCCACCTCCTTATCACTAACTCACTCTGTCCCCTATTTTCTTACTACTTTATTTTCATCAATCTTTCCATATGTAATAGAGAAAGAGAGGTAATGAGGGTGGAGTAGATATATAGGGGGAGAGGAATAAGGTAGGAGGAATCCTATTTCTTACTATTTAATATTTTCCCTTTCCTCTTATCTATCTCTATATCTATAACTCTCTCCCTCTCTTCCTTTCCCTAACCTCTCACCCTCTTTCCCCCATCATCCTACCATACTCTCTCTCTCTTTCCTTAATGATCCCTTTCCCCTCTTTCTTTACCCATCTCTCACTTTCACCCCCATCATCCTACCCTAGACTCACTCTTTCCTTGAAGGTCCGTTTACCATATTTCTTTTCCCTCTCTGACCTTTAATTTGAGATATCCTAGTGATTTGAGGCTTTCTCTTCTTTGGCACTTTCAACCAATGTCTTTAACTTGATCTCTTTATATTTATCATCTCTCCATTATTATATTTCCCTCTCTTTATTTGTATTTTGTATATATCTTTCCCTCTCTTTATTTGTATTTCTCTTTATCTAAATCTATTTCCCTACATCTCTCTATCACTCCATATATATCTTTATCTCTTTAGTATACTTCTCTCTCTCTCTCTCTCTCTCTCTCTCTCTCTCTCTCTCTCTCTCTCTCTCTCTCACACACACACACACACACACACACACACACACACACACACACACAACTCCATTTCCCCTATCTTCTCCCTTTATCAGTATCTACTTCTCCCCCCCTCTCCCCCTCACTCCTACATAACTCTAAAATATAGACATTCTCTCTTTCTAGCAAGCTTCATATATATTATCTTTTCCCTTCTCCCACTCTTTCCCCCATGCAATTATTGAATTCATTATTTGATACAAAAAGAGTAGTTTTTCCCTTTAACCACCCACTCCCTCTCTCTCCATTCTCTATTTCTTCCCTCTTCCTCCCCCTCTCTTCATTCTTACTCTGTCTACCTTCTCCCCCACCCCCCTCCATGTTGTCTTACTGTTAAGGATTAAGGTGAAGAAAAGAAAGAGAGAAGTTGGATATTACAACCTCCTACTATTATATTATATGTTGATTATAATATATTAAAATATAGTGAAAATGGAAGAGGAGACAAGGGGATATGGAAAGGAATTTATAGGGGGTGGATAGAGAGTCCAAATAAACCTAGTGAGAGAGAACTAGAGAGCGAGTGGATAGAGACATGAGAGACCAAATGGGCCTTCCAAAAAGACTCTAATCGCAAGCCCAAGATTGGGTAAATCACAAGCCCAAAGGCTCTTTATTTTGTGGATGTAGCCTAGGATTGTGTAAACCAAGATTAGGTAAACCACAAGCCTAAAATCTCTCTATTTTGTGGATGTAGACTATGATTGGGTAAATCATTTTTAATCTTTGTGTCTTCTATTTTATTTTAGAGTGATTTAGTCCTTTGTAGTATTGGTTATAATTGCATATAACTAAGACGATATTTACTCCAAGAATAAGGTAGTTGTAGAAGTTAATGTATTACATCATCATAGAACTACATTTGTGTATCTTAAAATACAGGAGATGTAGTTCATCCTAGTACTTCATACTTATAACCAAACCCTATCAAGGTACACTTACATCTTTTAACTAAAGAGGAAGGTTTTGATATCCAACTTTCAATGTAATAATATCTTTAGCTACGAAGGTCCACCCCTCTCTCTAAACCCTAAATGTACATAAGCCCAAAACCCAAAACCCCATAACCATAATCCCTAAAATACATGTCATTTCGAATGGGTGACACTCAAATGTCTTGTCCAAGTTTAGGTTTACATGATTTTAGGTTAAAGGTGTCTACTTATACCCCTTTTTTATACACCATCTTGGTGCACTTACCCCTTTATCCTCCTATATCTCTCTCTATCAATACTTCTCTCCCTTTCCCTTCCCATATATCTTTATCTCCCTCTCTTGTTCTTCATATTTATTGTCTTTCCTCGAAAGTCTTTCTAGTGATTTGGGGCTTTCTCTTCTTTGGCACTTTCAACCAATGTATTTAACTTGATTTTTTCATATTTATCATATCTCCATTTTATCTTTCCCTCTCTTTATTTGTATTGAGCTATGTTTCCTCTCTCTCCCACTCTACGTCTCCTTTTCAATAGATTGAGCTTTGTTTCCCTTTGAGTGCGTGTGTGTGTGTGTATTTATACTTATTTATGTTTTCATATTCCTCTACCCATCTCTTGCTTCAAATACTCTCCATATCTTGCACCATTGATCTTGCACTCTAAACCATATCAAGTGGGGGTGAGTGAGATATACCGAGGTGATCAAAACGAGAAGAGGAGGCTATGAGAAGGGTTTAGGGGAGGGAGGTTGAGTGGACTAGGAGGAATTCTACTTATTCCATGAAGCTAACCCCACCCTACTCAAGGGATTATGAATACTAAAAGAGATTATTCTAGATAAAACATGAGAGAGAGATAGAGAGAGATTTATGATTACGGTTTGTTATTATGGATATTTAAAATTTTCAATTATTTTAGTTGTTCTTTGATTTATTTTTAAGTTTCTTCATCTTTAAAAACTTCAAATTTCCAATGGTAGAGTCTAGATAGGCAACTTAATCTTCCCTTCTTTGTTTACCCAAATTGATTCAGTTTATTTGGTAATTTTGAGGAATAATTTCTTTATCATATTTATTTATAATTTTTAGGGTAATGATTGGGGTTAAGATCATGACTATGGATAGGGCAACAAATGAGTTTAGAATAAGTATTATGGCTGGGTTAAGGGCCTACATTATGGTTAAGCTATCTCAAATTGGAGGATTTTTTTTTTGTGTTCTAGAAACCTTGTACCATTTATCTTGCACCCTAAACAATATCAAGAGGGGTAAGTGAGATATACAAAGGTGATTAGAATGAGAAGAGGAGGCTATGAGAAGGGTTTAGAGGAGAGAGGTTGAGTGGACTAGGAGGGTTTCTATTTATGCCATGGATCTAGTCCCTCCGCACTCAAGGGATTAGGAATGTTAAAATTGTTAAGAGAGTATTCTAGATGAAACATTAAGATGTAATTACAAAGATGACATTTACTCCAATAATAAGATGGATGTAGAAGTCAACACCTTACATCATCATAGAACTAAATTTGTGTATCTTGGAAGACATAAGATGTAGTTCACCCTAGTAATTAATGTCAATATGCATTCTACAATGGCAGAATGAGGGAGTGGGATGGTGTGAGTGTGTTAATGTTAACTTTTATTCTTCTAGATTAAATTTGACAACCATCTACATGTCAAAAGTTTAAATCTTATTATAAATAGAATATACTTTTAAAAATAATTTAATAAATAGAACATAAAATATCTGTTTAAAATAATATTTGTAGATATAAATCATCCACTTTTTAAGAAATTCAAATAAAAAGCTTAAATTAGTAAAAGTTAAATAAATGGAGATAAAGGAAATATAAATAATTTTAGATGTAGTAAATCAAATTATAATTATTTTGTAGTGGATATCTATCGACATTTCTTTAGATAGATTTATTTAAGATATCTATACTAGTTTATATTTTACAACCAAACCTTATTGAGGTGCACATACCTCTTTTACCTAAAGAGGAAGTTTGTGATATCCAACTTTTAATATGAGTTAATATCAAATGAGTAGAAAAAGTACATATTACCAACCAAGGAATAAGTTTGGGTATGATGAAAAGTATATCTTGGAGTTTAATCAAGAACTTCATATAAATAATGAAATCATGTCAAGGTATGTATATCCCTTTTCCTTGAAGATAAGTGGTGTAATATCTAACGTTTAATTTGAGAAATCCTAGCGATTTGGGGTTTTCTATGCTTTGGTACTTTCAACCAAGGTTGGGAATATTATAAAAGATTTTATATATCCAAAACCCTATAACCATAATTCCTAAAATCTAATTCATTTCTCCCTCTTTCCCATCACTCTCCATATCTCTCACTATTTCCCTCTTTGACTCATCTCTATACCCCCTTCTCTCTCTATCTCTCTCTTTCTCTCTTTCTCTAAACTACACGTCCTAAACTATAAACCCCTCTCTCTCTCTCTCTCTCTCTCTCTCTCTCTCTCTCTCTCTCTCTCTCACACACACACACACACACACACACACACACACACACACACCCACACACACACACATTTCCCTCTATCCCTCTCCCTAACCTCTTTTTCTCACACATCTCTATTAGGTTGAGGGTTTTCATTAGGGTTGAAAAAAGATTGGGATTAAGATTGGGATTATGGTTAGGATAAGGAATGAAATTGGAATTAGGATTTTTGTTAAGGTAAGGGCCTATAGTATGGTTAGGCTATCTAAAATTATAGCATTATTTATATGACCTAAACCTTGTACCATGGATCTTGTGCCCTAAAATATATGAAGATAAGGTGAAGGGGTATAAAGAAATGATGAGATATAGAAGAGGAGGATAGGTGTAAGGGTTTTTAGGAGGGAGGTCTAGATAGAGGGAGAGAAACAGGGAGGGGGTAGATGGAGAAGAAACTACATGGATCTATCCATCTCTTTCCCCCTCTCCCACTCTTTCCCTACTTTCCTTCTCTTCCTCTTCTCTGTATCTTTCTCCCTCACTCCTTCTCCCTAACCTCCCTTTCTCTCTCATCCATCATCCTATCATACTCTCTCTTTTATCCAAGATCCATTTCCCCTCTTTCTTTCTCCCTCTCTCCCCCTCTCACTCTCTTCCCCCTTTCTCACTTTGTCCTTGATCTCCCTACCACTTTACTTTCTCTAATAACTAATTGTACCTTCTATTGGAATAGAGAATATAGAGAATAGAGAGAGAGAGAGAGAGAAAGAGAGAGAGAGAACTATTGTCGGGGGGATATAATGGGAGAGAGGAATACGAGGTAAAAAATTATAGATGGAAGGGAGGGAGGAGATGAGAGAGAAAATAATAAAGAGAGATAAAGATTAATATGAGATGGAGGAGAGGTGAAATTAGAAAAAGTGATAGACCTAGGGAAAATACGATAAATTGGAAGCAAAATGACATAACTATGGGAGATATAGGTGATATAGGGTTTCAATAAGGAATGGAAATATATTTATGGATAGGGAAGTCAATAGAAGGACATACCTAGCTAAATTATAGAGAAGAGAGAGAGGGGAAAGAGAGAAATAGAGGAAAGTATCAACACTATAAATACCATTAAACTTATTTAACCCAATTCATGGACCATAAATATTGTATCCTAAAACCTATGTAGAGAGAGGGATAAAGAGATAGAGATTTCATTAAAAAAGAGAAGAGGAGGAGAGAGATAAGTGGGAGGGGAAGATATCAAGGGAAAAGAAAATAACCCAAGATGGGGTGGATAAAGAGGAGAAAAACTTATAGGGGATAGAGACATGAGAGACTTATATAGGAATCCCTAAGATACCCATTTATGTTCTTTTGGGAGGGGGAAGTTGATCTTCCTACTACTTTATATTATCTCTCTACTAATTGTACCATCAATTTTTTCATATATAATGGGGATAGAGAGAGAGGTAAGGAGAGTGGTGGAAATAAAGAGGGAGAGAGGAATAAGGGAGGAAGAATCCCTATTTATCAATATTTTATTTTGCCCCTTTCCTTTTATCTATCTCTCTATTTTTATCATTGTCCATATCTATACCTTTCTTTATTTCCCTTTCCACATGTCGTTAACTTGATCTCTTTATATTTATCATCTCTCCATTTTTATCTTTCCCTCTCTTTATTTGTATTTGTCTATATCTACAACTTTATGCTTTTTTCAAAATTGATCTTCTTAACGATATGTTGTTGTAGGGTTATGATCTAATTTCATTATATATAGGATAGGTTGTTGGTGTTTTGGCATTCTTTTGTTTTCTTTTGTTTCACTCTCACCCATTCTAGAGAGGGAGAAAAAGGTTAGATGTATTTTAAAGAAGGGAGGGGGAGATATATAGGAATATGGGAAAAAAGAGAAGAAGAGACATACGTAGATTATAAAGAAGAGGTAGGGAGAGGAATAGAAAGATGTTGTAATGCCTCGCTTGGAGATCCTTGTCCAACAAGGATAAATAAAAGACAAGATTTTTTTTTAAAAACAAGTATGGATGCACATGACAATCAACATACCAGGATCACAAAGATTGTAATGGAAGACTTAACCAACAATCCCAATAACCAACGAATCTCCAAAGCCACTACCAACTGACATGCTCAAACAGAAGAAGAAATCCAAAAATGACAATAGAACATAAAATATCTAATCTGTCGAAGCATGGAAATACAAGCAACTCAAAAAGGTACTCAAATTGCCAAAATGCGTTCCCCAAAAAACAAAAGAGAGCGAGAAAATCCCAACAGCTACTTTTGCATGAGGAATTACAACATGCCACATGAGAAATTACCCTTTTATGCGAAGAACTATCTAGCCTAGCAACTAAAACCCACTGCACTAATGTTAAGGTTCGCCCAAGAACCATGCGAAGATATGCAAGATTGTATGTGAGGAAACACCAAGTCTCACATAGGAGAGAGTACAATCTTGTGTAGGAGAGAATACAATCTCACGCAAGGATTCACAATAGCAAGAAAGGTAAACACTAACGAGAAGAAAGGGAAAATAATTCCTCCACACTAGGTAGTATCAGATCCATAAATTAAGGCTTAGACACATAAACACAATAATTGCAAGATGAAACTACATCCAACCATTTGAAACATAGGAGTAAAGGAAATGTATTGAAAGCAACATCACAATGAACAATCATAACAAAAATCATGTGCACTTTCTCCCAACCATAATAGCATCATGAGACCTCGAAGGTCCTAGCAATCCCTCATGTGTAACATCCCATACTGCTAACTAGATAGTCAGAGCTATCTTATGAGGGTGTCACTACTAAAGTGTAATAACATCATAAGAACAAGAACATCTAATCATGCTATAACAACATAAGCAATAGATATTCCAACTAGGTAAATCACATCATATAAACATATGCTAAACATCATAATACATGAATGCATCAAATAAATGAACATCTAAAAATTATATCCAAGCATTCCAATGAAAGCATAAATCACAAGGAAGCATACTCTGAAACTTGAAGTACCAAGTGAACATCAAGCACTGATTGCACTAGAACAATAGACCATCTCTGTACATCAATCCCCAATAGTGGTATAGGTAGCTGTCATGCCCAAACTAAGAGGGCAAAACACACACAACCTTTTTTTTTTTTTTATATATAAATAATATTAAACATGCTCTACGTTTGATATGACTAAGATAGAAGTTTTAGTACAAGTTACCTACATTGCATCCTAAGATTTTAAACAAGAGGACGATAACATCGTTAAAATTTTGCAACTTTCGTTATTAGATTAATAGTGATAAATTTATGATGTTGCATTAATTTATAATGATATGCAATCAAAATTACTTAAATAACAATGTACCTGAATTCGGAATTAAAATTACTTGCAATATCGAATCAATCAAACCTACATTAAAACTTATTTTAATAGCCAATTAATCGATAAATTTAATCTACTTAATGGTTAAAACAATTAGAGTACATTTGGATCAAAACTAACTAAATTGGTATTTACAAAATCAAGCATAACTAAATAACTAAAATTATTAACAATTACGACAAATGTCCTGAATCAAAACATGACATAACCTTAAACTTTATTAAATCAACTAACTATACTTTAATCAATTTAAATTTTCTTCTTAAACATAAAATACTAACTTAATTTAAAATTTTAACTATATTACATTTAATATTAAACTAACTTTAAACCAAATACTTTAAAATGATACGACTATTCTAACATGATCTTTTACTAATTTTATTAACAATTTAAACAAACAAAAATAAATAACATATACCTAAACTAACATACTAATTCAATACTAAATCTAAAACTCAATAAATTAATAAAATCTAACTATAAAGAATATACATTAACCACTAATTTATTTAAACATTTAACTAAAACCCAAAGTAAATAATAAACTAACTAACATATTTTAACATTAAACTTAACACTTAAAACAATTTAAATCTATTAAACACTAAAACTAACCTCAAATTAATCTACCCTATCCTAAACTCCCTACACCTCCTATTGCCTAGGCCTAGTCTTTCCCCCCCTCCCTGCGCGCGCTCTGCCCGAGGTCTGCATCCGGCAGGTCGGGCCTATGCAGGTCAGGCCTCCCTATGTCCCGCGTGGGCGGCGGCTGCACAGTCCGGAACGGACGCGTGAGGTGGCGTCCATCACAGAGACAGCGACATGTCCCAAGCCCACGCGTGAATGAGCCTCCCCAAGTGGGTTTGAGCTCTCAGCACATGAAGGAGGGAGGATGGGATGTGCGCTGGCAGGAGGTCAGTTTTTAAAGAAAATACATAAGCCTTACAACATTTAAACCACATGATGCGCAAAACAGGGAGGTGGATTTTGGGGATGGGAGGTGGAGACAGGTGACGTCACCCTCCCATCCAGTCTTTTTGAAAAGCCATTTGTTTATTACAAACTATCTTTTTTAATAGGCCTTCCAAATCTGACGCCCAAGGAAGGTGGTTAGAGAATTTAAGAGGTAAAGTTTTATAGGTGAAAATAAGATATTTATTATATTAGTTTAAAACTATATATGCACCATTTTTAAATATCATTATTATTCCAATTTAATTATTCAAGCTTTAACATATGTTTTTAAAAGAGGATCTTTACAAGAATATTCTCTGTTCCAAAACTTTTAAATTTTAAGCCCATACAAAAGGTAGAGAGTTTTCTTACTCTCTTGGGCCCCCTTTTTTTTTGAAAAATTTCTAAGTATAGGATTACAACAATGCATGAATATTTTTTTTTTTTGTCTATAAAATTGGAATAGAATTAAAACATTGATTCAACCATTTACTCAATAATGTAAGTTAGATTTATATCCAATAATCATAAAACCATTTTTACATGAATGAACATAAATTTCCATTTCCAACATATATGGACAACTTGATATAATGCCAAACTGAACATCATCAATTCCATCCAAATTCTAAAATTCATCCATCTAAACTTAAATTTCACAATTACATCACATGACAACCAATTATACCCAACACAAATTTTATTGGCCAACCTGATTCAAAGGCTCAACCGGGAAAGAATCAGGAAGAAAACTCGGCTTCATTGCCATTTACAATAAGGTTTAAAAAAATACAATTTCATAGGATATCAATCCCAATTACAAAAATTTTATCCAATTTTCTTCGTGATCATAATCAAGGATTTTGTAATGTTTTCTGAATCTCATTTCAAGAGCCCTGGAGGAAACCAATATCTGATCGGGTGACAACCAAGCAGAACCAAAAGAACATCAAGCATGCATAATCATACATGGTTTACACAATAGGATTCACCATGAATCAAGACTAGGGAGAGGTGGATTCTTCCAACTGGAGAAGTCAAGCACAACACCAATTCAGATGCCCAATCGGGGCCAATAACCAAGAACTTCCGTTCTTCCATTTAAACTTGCCATACTCATACCAGGTTTGTGCTAACGGGTAGGGGCCCATAACACCCTACCCTTTATCCCTCTTCTCATCCTGAGAAGAGACTCTACACAGGTTGGAGTCTAACTAAACAGACCTCTCCCAAAATTGGTCACTTTTGCCCTCTCCTAGGGTGAGTAATACCATAACACCCATGCAAGGAAAACTCAAAATTTCAAACATAAACAAGAAAGGAAAACAACCAAAATAACATGGTTTACAAATCTTTCCAACATACCCACAACCATACAACAGTGAAACAACAACAAAGTAACAAGAACATGAAACAAAACATAAAAACTGAATAAGGGAGATGGGAGTTTCCTACCTTCACAAAGAGGTAATGGCAATGAACCAGTTTGAGTATAGTATCCCTCCTTCCTTCAAGCTTCAAGCAAATCCTCTCTAAATGTAGAGATTGGGTAACAAAACAACTAGTCCAAGGAAGGCCTCTAATAAGCCTCCAACCCAACCACCCAAAAGGAGCAATAACTATCTCCACCCACTAGCCACTCTAGAAACTCCTAACACAACCTAAACCATGGTTAAACCCTAAAAGGAGGTGGGGTAAGACAACTCATGAAAACCACTTGCAATTTTCGCACAAAGGCAAAAAGGGGACTTTTGAGTGACCTCAAAAGTCAAAAAAAAGGGCTTAGGGGTTGGAAAAGACTCTTAACCCATACCCATACCCTTTGGTTGGAATAAAAACATGATAAAAGCCTAAGGAAAGAGGTTTAGAGACAAATAAAATCTAGGAATGAGATAGGTCCATCTAACAACTCTAACTTGCAAAAAAAAAAAAAAAACACTAATCCGAATTAGGGATGACTAACCCTAATTAAGAACCTAATAGAAAATTGACACTAACTTGAATCCAAAGGTTAAACAATTAACCCTAAACAACACACCGAGGCACATAACATTTTACGAGTGTCAAGCGACACTGAAAGAACATAATTATGAACATTAACATTTACTGAGCAACGAAGATGCATACATACATCACACAATACAATTACGTGATTTATGAACAACAGGGTTTTCAAAATTAGCACATGGAGATCAGTTCTGTTCCTCCGTACGATTTCTTGGCTAAATATCTGCACACTCATTGCACACATCAGTAGTCTCGTAAAATCACATGTACATAAATGTATACGTATTCAGAATTCACATAAATTAAAACATACATCAATAAAGTTTCTTCATCCTACATAATTCTTAACCATTTGAAATATCTTAAATCAAATCTCAAACCTACATTTACTGATTTTGTCAACATATATATACATGAACATTAAATGACAATCATCAAATATATCTGCAAATGACATCACACAACAGGAAATAATAAAATATGTTCTAAGCATCAGATACTGTCTCGACATCTCGAGTCATGAATAACAAAATAAGAGTAATGTATCTCTATGCTATGATGGGTCGGGGCGAGGCCTCACAGTAGCTATGCCTCCCAATCATGTGAAACCCATAGGTCTAGTCTCATTATGCTGATGGAGATAATGACCCAACAATAAACACACATAAAGAAAACATTCATGGCTAACACTCATGTTAGATAGTAAGATGACTGAAACCAAGATCATGAGACAATGCAAGTACTACATGTCTTGGTTAGGTTCTCAATGGATAACTATGTAGGGGCTCACTGCATGGAGAGTTGCTTGGCATAAAAAAGCCTAAGCTCGGTGCTATGTGGACTCAACTTCCCAACGGAAGGCTCTCACACTATGTCCTTTTTATTATCTTGGTTTTATTAGCTAATATTTTATTTAGTTATCACTTGTTAGAAATTCTTGACACCAACCCACTGGGAAATGGTCACTAGGCTACAAGATAGAAGCCATCTCCATGGTACTACCCTACCCTACCCATGCTCATCCAATGATGAGTTCCCATAGGCATGCATATTCCCAACCCAACCCCAAATGATCATAACTCCATCGAAGTACAAACAAGATTTTGGGCCTCATAAGTTACCCGAAAAATATACTTGCATGTGCTTGTGTGTGACACACCACCATTATGAAGATCATAACACAAGGAATGGATGAGAACTCAAGAAAAATAACACTCAATTGAATACAAATTTAGGAGGAAGGATGTGCATCCCAATGCAACATAAAATTACAAAAATGGTTTGATTGACATCCTACAGATAATCCATGTCCATGACCAACATCATACCAAGAAAACCTAAGATAATTAGGTGGCACACAAATTGAGGTAAAACCTCAAAATTCAAAAACTTTGAAATTAAAACCCATTTGATATTTGGGCACAAAAGCCACAAAAATCCAATAAAATTCAAGTTTAGACACCATATACAAAAATGACCAACATAACAACATGAAACCTCAAACCCTTATCCTAAAAATTGAGAAAATATTCATACTAAACCAACTGAGTAGAACTAGCAATCAGAAATGAAGGGGAACACTAGTTCTCAGCCTCCTAACAAATAACTACTAGAAATGGAAACAAAAATGGAGCCGAAACACTAAAATGGGAGAGCCATACCTGACAACCAAAAGGGCTAAAATAAAAAATAGGTAGATTAATCAAATCTCTTGTAGAAGCTTTTAAAAGTCACGAGAAAGCAAGGTCTCCCCAAGTTGGATCCAACGAGACCGATCTCATGAAGATCTCACACCCGTAGCTCTCACAATGAACAAAAATATAATCCTCCAAAAGAGGATTTCAGAAAAAGCTCTCAAATTTATAATTTCCAAAAGTAAGAAGTGAGGAATTAATTTCCTATTTGGATACTTATTCAGTTTTTGAGTGAATAATTGATTAGGACAAATAACTAGGAAACCTAGTTAAATCCTAAATCAACCCAAAAAAAAATAGGCTATTCCAAGTAATTGGAATTCATCTATTTCAAAGCTGTTAGAAATTAAAAATAATTAAAATAAATCTTAAAAACCCAAAATCAGTGAAATTCCTAAATAGCTTTCATGACAATGCGAAACTCTAAATGCACAGACATGTTCATAGGTCTAATCACATAATGCGAATGAGTCTAGATTTATAAAATCACCGGAAGGTTTAATTTAAACATTTAAATAAGATAGGTTGACCATAAAGGGATGACATTGGTAAAATATTAACAAATGAATCACTAACTCCATGTGCCACTACTAGGGATAAATCCTACACACTAAAACCATGATCAAGTGCAATTGCATATATTAACTTAGATGAAGCAATAAATGCATTAAATACCTAATTTAACCATTTATTCAAATGTATTCAAATAATCCATTTACATCAGTCATGTTTGCATAAAGCATAACAAAGCAAGAATGAAGTAAATCACTATAGTAATAAATCCACATCTAACAAAATTAGAGATATGCCCAAATACCAAATAACCAGATATCATCATAAAACATACTATCATCTCAAAATGGCATCATCATGCAAATATAATCAACTAAACAACATAGTAGTCTAACATCAATGAAACTGAAATCAAAGTATAATATCTAATGCTTAGGTCATCTCACATGTAAAAATAACATGAGTACAAGTATCTCTCAAATCAAAATATAACAAGGTACAAACTGCAAATCTGAGAGGTACTACATCCTCCCCCACTAGGGATAGGCTTACCCTTGGAAGCTTGCAAAAAGATAGGGGTACAAATCTCTCAAATGTGTAGCATCTTCCCAAGTAGTAGAGGTCTCATCGCTTAGGTCCCATTGGACCCTTGCTCTATGTTCTTACCTATCAAATTCGGTCTCCAATGCTAAATGATACAAATAGGCTCCAAAGAAAGCTACCCATCCTCCACCTGCAAAGCATCCCAATCAAGAACATGGGTCACATCAAGAATATACTATCTCAAAATAGAAACATCAAAAACATCATGGATGAATGATAGGACAGGTGGCAATGCTAGTCAATAAGAAACAAGATTGATCCTCTCGAGGATCTCAAATGGTCCAACAAATGTGGTGCCAACTTAGATTCTTTCCCATAATGGATGAGGCTCTTCCTTAGATGCCCTCTCAAAAACATCCTATCACTAATAGAAAAGTGATGATCCAACCTATGGGCATCTGTATACTTCTTCTGCCTGTCTTAATCAATAACCAAATTCTCTCTAATATTAACAACCTGTTGCTCCACATCTTGAAACATCTCTAGACCTAGAAGTACTCAGTTCTCCAAATGACCCCAACTCAAAGGGGTATGGAATGGTCTACCATGCAAGGCTTGAAAAGGTGACATGCCAAGAGAACTATGATACTTGTTGTTATAAGAAAATTCAACAAGGTATAAATAATCCTCCCACTTCACCTGTCTGTCCATCACATACATGTGAAGCATGTCTTCTAGAAGCTAGTTCACTCTCTTAGTCTGACCATCAGTCTCTAGGTGATAAGCCATACTAAAATTAAGCTACATGCCCAAAGCATTCTAGAGAGATGTCCAGAGTGCTGAAGTACACAATGGATCTCTATTCAAAATAACCAATGAGGGATCCCATGCAAATGAACAATATCCTCCAAGAAAACATGCACTACAAAAGAAGTTGTGTAGGATGTCCTCATGGGTGAAAAATGTGCTACCTTGGAAAACTTTTCCACTATCACCATAATACAATCATGTCATCATGATGACATAGGAAACCTCATGATAAAATTAATAGATATCATATCCCACTTCCACTTTGGAATGGTATGTGGCTACAAAAGACCGGTCAGGTGCTGATGCCCTACCTTTACTCTCTGGCACTCGAGACATCGAGCAACAAAAAAAAAACATCACGCCTCATCCCTACCCAAAAGTATAACTATTTAAGATCAACATGCATCTTCTTGATGTTGGGATGTGTGAAATATGGTGCACAATGTGCTTCCAACAAAACCAAGGTATGAAGATCACCTGACATTGATACATAGATATGTCCCAAGTGCCATAGTAGTCCATTGGACTCAAGAAAATAACCTAAAAACCTCCCCTCAAGGATACTTCCAAACTCAGTCTCTGCCCTCACCTCTTGGTACCATGTGTCACTAGGCAAAGCCTCCAAGATTTTATTTCCCTTTAATGTAGTGAACATCAAAGTCATATTCACACAGAAACTCTATCCAACGATGTTGTCATGCATTCAAGTTTGGCTGAGTAAAGACATATTGTAAGCTCCTATGATCACTATGCAACTCAAATTTGTTTCCCAAAAGGAAGTGCCTCCAATGAACAAGAGCATGCACCACGACCTCAAGTTCCAAATCATGAGTTGGGTAGTTAAGCTCATGGTCCTGGAGCTTTCTAGACTCATAAGCAATTACTCGACCATCCTGCATCAATATTGCACCCACACCTTCCAACGAAGCATCTATGCAAACCATGAAATTGCCTATAGGAATAGGTACTACAAGGACTAGTGCACTAGTCAAACACACCTTAAGATCATTAAGTGTTAGCTCACACTGGTTTGACCAAACATACTTCTTCCCTTTTAACTATAGAGATATGATGGGACGAGCCACATGTGAGAAATCCTTCATGAAGTGACAATAATAACCTACCAATCCCATGAAACTATGAACCTCAAAAACATTAGTGGGTACTGGCCAATCCATGATAGCTCAGATTTTCTCTGGATCCACAACAATACCATCACTAGTGATGATATGCCCCAAATACTTAATCTCAGACTAGAAGAAACCACATCTACCCAAGTTCCCATACAATGATGATCTCTCGAGCAATGCAATACATGGCATAAATGGACCTCATGTTCCTTAATAGTCTTTGAATAGACCAATATGCTATCCAAGAATACAATGACACACTAGTCAAGATATATGAAAAATACTCCATTAATAAAACTCATGAACATCGATGCCGTATTGGATAACCCAAAGGATACAACCATGAACTCATAATGCCCATATCATGTATGAAAAGTGGTTTGATGAATGTTGCCCTCCTAAATATGAAGCTGATGAATGATGCCCATATCTTCAAGAACACTCACACTCCCTTCATTTTATCAAACAAGTCATCTATCATGAGCAAAGGATATTAGTTCTTCACCATCACCTTATTCAACTATTGGAAGTCAATGCATAAAACCAATGATCCATCTTTTTTCTTCACGAAGATGACTGGTGCACCCCACGTGGATACACTAGGATGAATATGGCCCTTGGCCAACAATTCCTCCAACTACAATCTGAGCTCACTCAACTCCTGAGTAGTCATGCAGTAACGAGCTCGTGAAATCAGCTTTGCTCCTAGTATGAGATCAATCTGAAACTCAATGTGACCCTACGGTGGCATACCAGGTATCTCATCAAGAAACACATCTGCATACTCATGAAGGAGTGGGTGATCATCAAGTGTCACTGTAAAACTCTCGACTTCCTCAAGATCACAGACAAAAACTATAAACATCTGACATCCCTTTCGCATACTCTACTTCAGTTGATTAGCTGAGATCATCTAAAGTAAGACTAGTCTTTGGAACCCTAAAAGTTCCACCTACCCACCTGTGTCATCAATACACTGTACTGACTTATGATGAATATCTATATTCACCTAATGGGTGGCTAATCAATCCACACCCAACACAATGCCATACGATCCTAATGGTAGGATGTGAAGATCCACTATGGTGGTGAAGGTGCCCAAATTCAAACTACAACTATTGACCAAGGAGTCTACAACCAATTTTGATCTTGTGGCTAACTCAACTTGCCACCTATCAACCTGACGTGTTGCCACTAGCCCACATTGCTAAACAAGAGATAATCAAATAAAAAAATATAAAGCACCTGAGTCAAATAATATTGAAGATGAAATACCATGCAATGTCCTTGTAGCCTTGACTATAGTACCTTGATGCTTAACTTGATAGTTATGAATCGCTATAAAGACTCGATGACTTCTACCTACATCTGTCATAGTAGGCTCTGATCTAGTTGCACCTCTACTAGGTCTTGAAGAAGGTTTAATAGGACATCCCAATGCTTTATGGTTGAGCTAGCCACAAGAATAATAGTTCCACAACCACACTGAGTAGCACTAGAATATGGTGCACTTCCCTTGCTAGAGTTTTGCTGACTATTTTGAGGAGTACGATCCTACTAAGACTTCTTTTCATGGCTTTGACCATCCCCTTTCTTCCCTGAGGTACCTGAATACTATACACCCTTGGTCCAAAACCCTTTCTACCAATTTCCATGATGATGCCCACCTTGAGAGGGTATTGATTGGGCTTGGCCCTTCCCTGTGGACTAAGGAGCCTAAACATCATGCCCTAAATTTTGTGCACTCAAGCTCTAAGAGCCTTCTTTGCTACTGAACCCCCTAGCCACATTGCTCTCAATAATTCTTGTCTTCTCCATGGAAAGTGTAAGCATCCTCAGCTGGTGAACACATACATCTCCAATGATAGAGTCCCTAAAGCCCCTAAAACAATATTGGGTAAGGAGTGCTTCATCATGACAGTAACTCGAATATTGCCTCAACCCAAGAAACCACTTCTCATACTAGTCCACTGACATATTTCCTTGCTTAAGCTCATGGAATTCATCAGTATGGGCCTCATGGTACTGTGGAGATAAGAATTTATCCTTGAACCTCTGCTCGAACATCTCCCAAGTGAGATCCACCACATCAATACGAAGCTTCTCACTCTCCATATCCCACCATATAGATCCATGGTCTCTCAGCTATGTGATGGCACAATGGGCCTTCATGTTGCTTCCATATGGTAATATGGATAAGCAATGTCCTATATCTAGTAACTAGATCTCATCCTTGAGCCCCAGCCCTTGGCCATCAAATAGTGGTGGTTTAGACCTTTGGAGTTCCTACATCATCTCCACTTGGGTGAATTCATCATCATCCTGGCTACAACCCCTCCATCGCTGCCCTCTACCACTAGCTAGTGTACGCGAATGTTCACACTCTTGGTCATGCTCCTCTTTTCTATGTTCAGACCTATTGGAGTCCCCATGATGAGATTCCTCTTCTTGACGTTGGTTATGTTGGTTCTCCTCCACCAACTTGATGTTCTTCCTCTTGGTGCTCTTCTTCATGGCTATTTCGTTGGTTGCTACCCCAACCACCAAGTCTATGTGCAGGAGGAATCACTATGGAAGAAACAAGATAAGGTCAGAAACACACATCACAATCATAAAGTCACAAGCATGAACTCCAAAAACATGTCAAATAACAAACATAAGATACTAACCTACACATTGAAAAACCCCATAGTGGAAGCATAACACATAGATCCTAATGTTGCAACATGGGTTTTGATACTAGATGTAATGCCTCGCTCAGAGATCCTTGGAACAAGGATAAATAAAAGCCAAGATATTATTTTAAAACAAGTATGGATGCACACGAAAATCAACATACAAAGATCATAAAGATCGCAACAAAAGACTTAACCAACAATCCCGAAAACCAATCAATCTCCAAACACCACTATCAACAAACACGCTCAAACAAAAGACAAAATCCAAAGACAACAATAGAACATAAAATCTTTGATCTGTCAAATCATGGAAATACAAGCAACTCAAAAGGGTACTCAAATTGCTAAAATGTGTTCCCCAAAAAATAGCAAAGGCGTTCCCTATTTTCTATGCGAGAAAATCCCAACAGATAGCTTTGCGCAAGGAAGTACAACATGCCATGCGAGAGACTACCCTTTCAAGTGAAGAACTACCTAGCCCAACAACCAAAACCCACTACACTAATGTTGAGGTTTGCATAAGGAAGTATTGGGAACCACGTGAAGGAATGCAAGACTATACATGAGGAAACACTAACTCTCGCACAAGAGAGAGTACAATCTCGCACTGGAGAGAATACAATATCCCACAAGGATTCACAATAGAAAGAAAGGTAAACATTAACAAGAAGAAAGGGAAAATAATTCCTCCACACTAGGGAGTATTAGATCCACAAATCAAGACTTGGACACTCAAACACAATAACAACAAGACATAAAATACATCTAACCATTTGAAACATAGTAGTAAAGGAAATATACTGAAAGAAACATCGCAATGAATGATCATAACAAAACTCATGCATGGTTCCTCCCAACCATAATAACATCATGAGACCTCAAAGGTCTTATCCATCCCCCATGCGTAACATCCCAAACTACCAACTAGATAGTCAGAGCTATCTTATGAGGGTGTCACTACTAGAGCATAATAACATCATAACAATAAGAACATCTAATCATGCTACAACAACATAAGCAGTAGATATTCCAACTAGGTAAATCACATCATCTAAACATATGCTAAACATCATAATACATGAATGCATCAAATAAACTAACAACATGTAAACATCACAACCAAGCATTCTAATGAAATCATAAATCACAACCAAGCATTCTTCAGAACCTGAAGTACCAAGTGAACATCAAGTACCGGTCACACTAGAATAATAGACTGCCTTTGTACACTGGTCCCCAATAGTGATATAAGAAGCTATGCCTGTCAACCATATGAAACCCATAGGTCCACTCCCATTATGCTGATGGAGATAATGATCCAACCACAAACACACATAATGAAAACATTCATGGCTAACACTCACATGAGACAATAAGATGATTGAAACCAAGATCATGAGGCAATGCAAGTACAACAAGTCTTGGTTAGACTATCAATGGATAACTATGTAGGGGCTCACTGCATGGAGAGTTACTTGGCATTAGAAAGCCCAAGCTTGGTACTATGCAGACTTAACTTCCCAATGGAAGGCTCTCACACTTTGTCCTTTTTATTATCTTGGTTTTATTACCCAATATTTTATTTAGTTATCACTTTTTAGAACTTCTTCACACCAACCCATTGGGCAGCCACCTGGCTGTGAGATAGAAGCCCCCTCCATGGTACTACCCTAGCCTACCCATGCTCATCCAATGATGAGTGCCCCTAGGCATGCATATTCCTAACCCAACCCCAAATGATCAAAACTCCACCGAAGTACAAATGGGAGTTTAGGCCTTAGAAGTCACCCAACAAATGCATGCACATGTGCTCGTGTGTGCTGCACCACCATCACGAAGATCATAACACAAGGATTGGATGGGAACTTAAGCAAAATAATACTCAATAGAATACTAGCTCAAGAGGATAGGTGTGGCTCACATCCCAATGCAACATAAAAGTGTAACAATCGTTCGATTGACATCCTATGAATAATCCAAGTCCATGACCAAAATCATGCCAAGAAAACCTAAGAAAATTGGGCAGTGTTGTGGTATTCACAACACACGCCCCATTCCTCACCTAGAATGGGGACCCCCTACTTTTTTTCAACTCCCAAACTCCAAATTTGAGAGTCGGAAAAGAGAAAATTAGTTTATAAGTTGCGTCAAAAATTCGAAAAAACACAAAAAAATAAAAAAAGGTTGAAAAAAAAAGAAAAAGGAGAGGAAATAGTCAAAACAATTATAAAATAAAAAATAAAAAATAATAATAATAAAATAAGTATTTAGATAAAAATGAATAAGTCCCCAAGTGGGACATTTTTTTTTCTTGCTTTTGTTTTTCTCGCTATCCGATGACTAGTCATATTTTCATTCTTGTGATGCGTAGGTAACATAATAAAATGGCATCCACATCTGGGTCAGCAGTGAAACCAGTTGTTTACAAATTTCAAGGCGTGACCCCAAAATCAATATTACATGATGAGTACATTGAGATCAAAGATACTAACCTCAAACACATAGACTTAGGAGAATTCCTGAGTGTATGCAACAATCTGACATAGAGGTCAACCTTGGTGTCCACATTGATTCGATCCGGATTAGTGAATGCAGTGTCACATCCTATGTTGATACAGTCAGCTGAGTTGATCATGACCTTATCTCAGCATTTTATTCTTGATGAGAGGGTAGTTAAGAGCATTGCCAGAGAAGTGATCTTAGATTTGTGACCTAACAACATTGAGAGAGTATTTCATCTGCCTAGAGCCGATCAGTTCATCAAACTCTCATATTAGGCAGCTAAGAGATGGTATAAAGATCACCACCAGGAGGCCATTGACATCATACATTCCTTATACTTCATTGAGAGGCCACCTCAGGGAAAGACAATCAACAAAGTGGATATGACATGGGGATACATGAAGGATGACATTAGATACTCTATTATTCTCCTAAGCAGAGTCATGGCCTTACATGTAGTAGGTTATCTTGCTCCTTTCATGGTCAACTTCATTGAGACCATCAAACATGTGAAGATGCCACTCGATTGGGCCACCACACTTAGTGAAAACTTGTGTGAGCAACTGAGGATGGTAAAGGACAAGAAGAAGTTCTATATGACTTCTTATGTGGTGTACCTACTTGTAGCGAGGGAAACCAACTATCCTGGGTTGTATAAGAAGGGTAGTATGCATGACCTTAATGCATAGCCATATATAGTTTATCCTCAGTTCGTGAAGAAGAAGCTCTCGCCACAGAGCAAAGAGTACAAGATTGTAAATGATGCATTCATCTTTGCCATCATTTGATTCATCAAGGGAGACTATGGGATGAGATTGTCCAAGGAAGCTAAGGCACAGATCATAGCTCTCAAAGCATATTTCATCTAGTTCTAGACATTTACATACATTCAAGTAGGTGGTGCATCTATCAATCTGAAGAAACTCCCAAGGTACCCAAGTGACAAGTTGGTCCTAATGGAAATATCCTGACAGATTGAGTCAGCTTATGAGAGGATCAAAAGACAATAGAGACCTTGTTGGGATTGGCCTTTTGTAGTAGGAGCATATCGGGTGAAGAGAAAAGAGGATATCCTAACTTTCAAGTGGGAATGGGAGAACTACCCTCTTGAAGAGTATAACTCTCCTTGGCCATTCTTTGACAATAATGGTAAAGTGGAAAACCTAGCAAGAAAGGAGTTCTATCATGAGGATGCCATTGAAGATCATTGGATGAATGACACAAACAACTATGATGTTTGCATCAGAGACTATTGTATGATGACTTTGTATCTAGCAGAAAAGGCTCTCCATTTGATCATCCCTGATGAGATAAGGCTACAAGACTCCAAGGAACTACTGGATCTCTTATTCAATACAAATAAAGTTGGTGAGAGACCCGTTCTAAATGTGGAAGTTGATAGAGAGAAAGGAGATGATATTAATCATTGAGTGAGACATGTCATTCAAATGAAAAAGAGTTAGATTAAGAAACCTTTACACTTGATCCAATTCTGGATACAGTGATCTTCCATGCACATGCTCACCCAAAAAGGGGTAAGGGAAGGAAAGTCACAGTTCCTATCTTTGCGCTCCAATGTCCTATTAGGCCAGAGATAGTCTATTAGCTTGATCACTTAGTGGGATATTATCCCCCTCTTGAAGTTGTTGTATGCTACGCAAGAGAATGTGGATAAGATCGTGGCAATTTTGAGGCAGGACTTCAGTATCATGGATGAGGTATAGGCATGGATCAAAGATTTGCAAACTCTACAAGCCATAAAAGGGCAGAGGTACCACATTTTGATTGATGTATATACTAGAGAAGAGTTAAACATGATATATGATTGGATAGAGAAGATTTTTGATGTAAATAAAGTAATGGAAACATTACTTGATGCGATACATAGGCTCAAGGACCAAGCCCTAGAGTGAATTTTGGAAGCAGAAAAGTTGTACAGTGATGCATGCTTGGACATTTTTGAAGATGAAGAATGAGAGAATATATTTTCATTTGAAGTAGTAGTGGAGAATTTCAAGAAGACTTTAGAGGAAGCATCCAATGATGAAGACATCAGAAAAGCCTTTAGGATAGAGGAAGCATTGTTAGAGTTGGACACCAAACTCAGAGATTTTGCAGACTCGAATTGAGGTGGACAACTATAGGTAGAAGGTCAAGGATAAGTATGAGGCTTTGGATCTTCTAAATGTAGCTAAGATTACTAAGATGATAGAGAAATTCAAGGAAAAAATTCAAACATAGCTTTGGGGTGAAGATGAACAAAACCCAGATGCCAGAATTTCAATTTTGACACTTAGTAAAATTTTGAGATTTTGACCTAGTTGAGGTCCATAGCTCCGTAGCTCCAAAGCTCCAAAGGTCTGAAACTCCACATTTTCATGCAGCTCCATAGCTCTGTAGGTCTGCAGCTCTGCAATTCAGAGGTTTGTTGATAGTTGACTAGCAGTTCCAAAAGTAGCACTTTCCATGCATTGGGAACATGTTTTGATGGCAAGTTAACTCCAACACACGCCTAATTAAGGGCTAGCTTCTATTTTTGGTGGCTCCATGCACTTCCACTTTGACTGATGGCTTCCTCCTACTTTCTCTCTCATGCTTTCATTTCTTTTTATATGTAAAGGGCTCATGCATCGAATTAATGAATAAAATATGGATGGAGTCCTTCTAAGCACCAGTTAGATTGTTAGTTTGTATATATTTAGTTTGTTTTAATGTTTTAAAAGAATTTTATTGCATCTAGATATCTCTCACTCTCAACACAAATTGAGAAGACAATTTTTTATAAATACCCCATTGTAAAATGTAAGAAGGGCCACCGTTATTATGTAATAAAAATATGCTTTTGGTGCTCACATTTGAAGTGTAGTGATTTTTACCTGAATGTGTCATTTTTTTATGAATTTTATTCATGAAATTGTGATTGACCCAAAGGTTTATTGTGTTATTTCTAGTTGTGTGATCTTTTAGTTTTGGTGTTTGTTACAAATATACAAATTTCGTTGATGTAATGAGCTTGAGAAGATATCACCTGATTGTGTCTACATAGCTTTTTGTCTCACATGAGTGCACTTTCTATGGCCTTGTGATTTGATGAAGAGTGAGACATCATTCGATTTGTTAATGATTCTCATTGACAATTGCATTAGTGGATTCTAGGAAGTGTTGCTCCTATTTTCATTGGTTTACTACTGATTTCTTTGAAGGTTTAACTCGTAGCATGTTGTGTTGTGTAGCTTATGTCCGTTTAGGAATTTCAATTTCAAGTCATTTCAATTTCATGTTGTTTGCTTTTAGTTTTTTTATTTACTTTACTAACCCCCTGTTAGAATAGGACCTCATAGTAGCTGCATTATTAGAGTTGCATTCATTAAAAAATAATAAAATACAAAAATATTGTTCTCTCTTGGTGTGATATTTTGAGACAGTGAACAGATTTACTTTGATTTTGAGATAAAAGAGTTTTTAGAACTAGCAAAGGCCTCCTTGTGAACACTCACAATTATCTTCTATTGAGTGGATTTTGGTATGTCGCAAGACAAATACTGAACCTCGGAGTGGATCCTTAAAGAGATTTACTTTTCAAGAGAGGAACTACGCAATGGATTCCTACCATTGACCTCGTCCAGAATGAATGCCCAATAGAAGTGGCACTAGAAGGAGGGCCACAAACTAAAGAACATACTCCTAGAAACAAAGAAAATTTGACAAAGTTTTTGAATTTTTGCACCCTTGCAATAATCTACACTCCATACAAGTTCATAAAATACTTCAAAATTTTTTAGAATTTTAGGTACACAGCTCCATAGGTTTGCAGGTATGTAGGTTCACAGGTTTGTAGATCTGCCGGTCTATAGATCCACATAACTCTATGGTGTGCAAAATCTAGTACAGTGAGAAAGTGTACTTCTACAAAAGTGCACTTTTCTCCAAAATTTAATGCAAGCTAGAGGATATTGATCCAAAATCCCCATTCCAATGAGCATTAAGATCTATGCCAAGTACACATGAGTTTCTCGAGCTTACCAACTTTTGTAAACCTCGTAGTGAGAAGGGAACATCCTGAGTTCAACCACTCCCTTTTGAACTTTCATCATCTTCTTCAACTCCACCTCCTCTCCAACCATCTAATGAACCACCACATACTCCGATAGCTACTCCCCAACAACCACCATTAGGTCCACCAAATACTCCCATGGCCTTTTTGCAAACACTATAGACTCACAAATAAACTTGAGAGGTGCACTCCATGACCTCCCAAAGAATCCAAAGAAGTTTTGTCCAGGATTCATCTATGGTGAAACACAAAATGCCAAATATTAGGTCAAAGTTTTCAAAGAAATTTGCAACCGAAAGCAAGTGGCTAATTAGGACATGGTTCTTTGTTTATTCCCCTACTCTTTGGGAGAAATTACCTTCAATTGGTATGTCAATTTGCCACCTAGATGCATTGGAGATTGGGATACATTCAAAAAATTGTTTTTGGAACAATTCAAAACATTTATCAATCTAGCTATGATACATCAATACCCAACTGAGATAGTGTTCCACTTCAACCATTGCTTTCATATGGCCTACCACAAGTTGGAAACACCATACACAATACCAGTTGAAGCCGCCATTCAAATTTATTTGAATGCTATGGACCCTCTTACTGTAATCTTTCTAAGAAAACTTCCTACAACAAATATTGACACATTGGACAAAGTCTTTGTAGAAGAAATCATGTTCACAAAGGAAGCCAATCCTAATGGAGGAGGAATGATGCTTCCAGCACAAGCAGTCCCTATAATGCCACCATACTTCACGGGAGCACCCACCATGCCTAGCTAGTTCATACCTATGAACCTAGTTCCATTGTAGCAAGCACCCACTCCTCAAACTCAAGCGATAACATATCCAGGGTATGAGCCCCCAAAAACAACTTTCTTTGAACGGAAAGCAACGGTTCTTATGGAAGCAGATAACAATCTTCTTTCAGAAGTTGGTCAAATGAAGAAGACCATGTCACAAATGAACAATGAGCTGACACATCTTAGATTGTCACAAGGAAAAAATAACAACTTCCAAAGAAATAATGTTGGCCCCTACAAAAACAATTTTGGTCAGAATTATAATAGGAACTTCAACAATAATAGTAACAACAATGTAGGAAACAATGACGGAGGAAACAATTTCAATCCTCCTAATTGCAACAATGTCTTTCAAAGGCAAAACCGACAATGGAACACTTGACCAAATAATGGAAGCATTCCTACTGATAACAACGACAACAACATTCAATATGTTGATATCAATCAGTATGATGATATCCAAAATGTGCCTAGCAATGATGGTTCATACTATAATGGTAATCAGGAGGTGAATCAAAACTCACAAGTGAACAACAATCCTCCTCCTGTTCAATTCAATGTGATGCTATGGGAATCTAATGATTCTACAAAGAATACACAAGTGGTACAACAAGAAAATGAGGAATTCTCATTCCCATTTAGTCAAGAACCTGACCTTCAACATGATGAGATGTTTGCCTTTTGAAATGACAATCGAAATACATACAATCTCAAAAATAGAAAGGATCCCTTGATGGATGGAATTCCTCCTGGATTGCAACCAACTCCACCTGATCCAAGAGAAAATAACAATCCACCACCGATAAGACCAGCCAAAGGAGGACAACAGTATCACAAAAATCAAGTGAACATACCAACAATACTAAAGAACCCTACTTGGTCTACTAAAAAGTACAATGCAGTACAAGATCTAAAGAAAACTAAAGCTAATATGTCCATGTTCCAAATGTTGTAGAATTTTCCACAACAAAGAGAAGCACTCATGAAGATATTGGATAATACAAAGGTTTCCTAAAATATGAATTTTGTCCCTCAAAAGACAGTGCCGCAACAAGTAAATGATGTAGAAGCGATGCCAACTATGTTCAAGGACAAAGTTGAGGTACCCCCATTTTTGCTAAGCATAAGGACATATGGGAAGAATCTTCACAACTACCTCAATGATTTAGGAGCTTAATGTAACGTAATGCCATTATCAATAGCCCAAAGGCTAGGAGTTAGTCTTCAACCCTCTAATTGAGTGGTGATATAGTTGGATAAAATAGAGGAAAAAGTCATTGGAGTATTGAAAGATGTGTGCAAATAGTTAATGGTTGATCCTTAGATCCAGGATATTATTGAGATACATGTGGTTGATATCCCAGAGACATATGGATTACTTCTAAGCAGAGAATGGACAAAATGTCTTAGAGGATGGTTCTCTATGAATTTCACTCAATCGTGGTTGCCATGGAAAGGGTTGAACAATAAAATCAAGATAGATGTTGAGCCCAAATTGAAAACAATGATTACAGATTACAAGGCCCTGAATGAGATAGCATTCTTATGATTGGATTTGGGTTCATACAAAGTGATGGTATTGGATATGGTTCTAAACAATACACCTCAAGATCAGAATGAAGAACCTAAGGTGTCGGTACCCAAAAATGAAACCATGATGCAGTTCATAGATAGTATGGTGACTAATTTACAATGTTTAGGAGAAGAAGCTAACCCCAACATCCCCCTTCTTCCAAGATTTTGTTGATTACACAAAGTTAGTCACTTTGAATTTGAATGTTCATCTTGTCAAGAAGCAGTTGCGAAGGTATTGACCCACATGATAGAAAACAAGGATACAAAGACCTCAATAGATGAACTCATTGAATGTCAAAATTTAGTGAATTCATCCAACCTTGTTGAAAGGATTGAAGAAGAAAGTGAAGATCTAAATGTATTGTACAATAATACCTCTTCAGATGGTGGAGGTTTTTCTTCTCCTCCTCCAGGAATGATTAAAGTTCAAAGAAGAAGACAATATGTGAAAGGTAAAGGATGGACTTTAGTAGTCATTCATCCTGAACCTAAAGTTGAGGAAATCAAAGAGCTCATAGGGGAAATTCAAGAAAAACAAGAAAAACACACATTTCCTCTATCTATAGGTTATGACGGGGACTCATCAAGCCCTACATGAGGAAAGTTACAATAGGTTCCTAAGAAACAATCATTCAAGGCTCAAGTGAATGAGAAGTTAAGGATGAATAAGCATAAAGTCAGAAAACCCAAGGAAAATGCAATTTGGACACTCTGCTTTGATGGTTCTAGGTGCAAGATGGGAGTCGGTGCAAGTATCAAATTAATCAACCCAAAAGGTAGGTCTTTCTATGCCGTGTATTGGTTACAGTTTAGATGCACTAAAAATGGTGCAAAATACAAAGCATTGATTCAAGGACTTCTCTTTGCACTCGAAAAATGAGTCACAGCTCTTAAAATTGAGGGGAATTCCCAATTGATCATATGACAAGTAAAATCCATATATTCTTGCAATGACAAAAGATTACTTGCTTATAGGAAAAGGCTATGGGACATATTGGATGAATTTGAGGCCTTAAACATCGAATCCATTCTAAGGAGAAAGAACATGGTAGCGGATGCTCTTGCCATCTCAGCTAGTGCATTGCAACTAGTTGAAAGAACCAAGTTGAAAAGATTTTTAGTAGAATTGGTCGCTATTCCATCCATCCCTAATAATATCACAAACTTTCAAGTCTTTCATGATGATCAACATATACTTGAGTTTATCATGTGTAGTCGTCATTTTGAGGGGCAAGAAATTGATGATACACTAGATGACAGACCTAAAGATGATGGACCTAAAGATGATGCATAAAACCAATAGGAAAAGGAGGACATGCTCAAATTACTCACCGAATATAAGGATGTCACTACTTGGAGCTATGAAGAGTTGAAGACTTATGATCCTAAGATTATCACACATGACATCTTATTGAAACCTGATGCAAAGCCATTTCGACAAAGACAAAGACTAGTAAATGCACTTATTGAACCATTAATGATGAAGGAAGTAAAAAATTGGATGCTAATATCATATTTCCTATCCACCATTCCACATGGGTGGCCAATTTGGTTCCTATACAGAAGAAGACCGAAGAGATTCGACTTTGTGTTGACTTTCGTAACTTGAATCTAGCATCTCAAAAGGATAATTATCCTCTACCCTCACTGGATGAGGTAATGCAAATTGTTAATGGTTCAAAAATGATGTCATTCTTGGATGGTTACTCAAGATATAATCAAGTGATGGTTGATGAAGAAGATAGGCTAAAGATTGCTTCCACAACCAAGTGAGGAACTTTTTCTTATAGAAGGATGCCTTGAGGATTGATTAATGCGGGGGCTACATTTCAATGAGCAATGGATGAAGCTTTCAAAGGATTGATAAATAGGTGTATAGTCATCTACATGGATGACTTGACTATATTTTCAAAAGATCAAAGTACACTTATTGCTGATCTAAGGTAGGTATTCAATAGATGTCATAAATATGACATATCCCTCAATCCCAAGAAATGTTCATTCGGTGTTACTAAAGAAAAAATCTTGGGACATGTTATTTCTGAAGCTGGAATCTCAATTGATCTAGATAAAGTTGAGTCTATTTTGAAGTTAGCACCTCCACATAGTCGGAAGGAATTGAAGTCTTTCTTTAGAAAGATAAAATTTGTGCAAAAATTCATAAGTGGATTTGTAGAGATAGTTCGCGCCCTCAATGATTTACTCAAAAAAGGGGCTAAGACAGAATGAGTACAAGAAATTAAGAAATCTTTTGAAGATATAAAAGTTGCTATCTCCACGGCCCTAGTTTTGGTAAGTCCAGATTACGAGTTAACTTTCAATATCTATTCTTTTGCTTCTGAACACTCTTGTGCAAGGATCCTAACACAAAAAAGAGAGAAGGAAGATGAGAGACCAATTTATTTCATGAGTTGTCCTTTGAAGAATGCAGAATTGAAATATTCAAACCTTGATAAACAATCGTTTGCATTGATCAAGGCAGTAAAGAATTTCCGTTACTACATACTTAGAAGTAAGGTGTATGCAATTGTACCTGATCTAGCAGTAAAGACCATTTTGATGCAGAATGAGCTTGGTGAAAGGAGAGGAAAATGGATGGCCATACTCCAAGAATTTGATCTCGATATTCAATCTATGAGATTAGTCAGAGGTCAAGGGTTATAAAAAATGATAGCTGATAACTAGGATAGAAATGAAAAGGAATTCAAGTTTGACGATGAAATAGATGAAGATGATCAAAAGAAGATCATTGTATCACAAGTTGATATCAACCAAGGTGTGGTGACAAATGTGTGGTACCAAGACATTATTTATTATCTCTTACAAGACAAATGCCCCAAATGGATGAATAGCTCACAATGTAGGGGACTTAAGATGAAATGTGAGTCTTACATGTTACTTGATAACAAGTTGTATGAAAGGAGCTATGAATGGATCTATCTGAAATGCTTAGGATGTGAAGAAGCTAAGGATGTCTTGGAACATTTCCATGACAAGTATGGTACATGACATGGTTCAGTAGAAGCAATATCTCACATGATTCAGAGATTGGGATATTTTTGGCCATCGATATTCAAGGATACTTTTGAGCACGTGCATTCTTGTCATATATGCCAAACCAGTGCTAACAAAGAAAGGCACCTAGCAATGCCATTACAAATGGTGTATGAGGTGCACCCCTTTGCAAAGTGGGGGTTGGATTTCATTGGTCCAGTCAATCCACCATAATCAACTAGACATGCATTCATCCTTATAGCTATGGATTATTGTACATGATGGATGGAGGTAGAGACATTTAGAAATTGCACTACTAAGGGAGTAACTAACTTTCTAGAAGAACACATTGTTACTAGGTTTGGAATGCCATTCACTCCTATGTGTGATAATGGATCTACTTTCGCATCTGCATTCTTGACCCAATGGGCATTTGAAAACAAAGTCATCATCAAGTTTTCTTCAAATTACTACCCGCAAGGAAATGGGGTAGTAGAATCTACAAACAAGAACCTAATCATAGTAATAAAACAATTGTTGAAGGAGAATCCTAGGGATCAGCATACACAACTAAAATATGCCCTATGGATAGATCGAGTGAGAGTCAAAAATACCTTGGGGACTTCTCCATATTTTCTTGTTTACGGACAAGAACCAATGTTCCCACTCAATCACAAAATTTTGGTTTTGAAATTCATGAGTGGGTATACTGAAGATGCTAACAAAGATTAAATCAAATTGATGAATCTCCTAGAAATGGACGAGAAACAAATAACCACATTAGAGCACATGGCTAAACATCAAGTGGTTTTAAAAAGATGGTTCGACAAGAGGGCCATGATCAAATCATTCAGGATTTTTGACATTGTTCTACTCTGGAATAAGGTGAAAGAAAAGACAGGCAGTCATACCAAGTTTCAATGCTTGTGGATAGGCCCTTATCAAATTGTGAAACTTCTAGGAGAAATCACTTTTAGCATTATTTTGAAGCCTAAAAAAAAAGATAAAAAAGATAAAAAAAAAGCAAAAGAATAAAATAAAATAATTAGTTAGATTTCATTTCTGCATTTAGCTTAGATTTTTATTCTTGCAAGTGTGTTGATTTTTGCAAGTGTGTTTGATTTCAATCATGTGTTTCTTTTTAAAGTTGAGTTAGTCCTGGGGGGTAAGGTGTACTTGAGATTTTCTCTTAAGATTTCACTAACCACTTCTTGGTCCCGATTTCAAGAAGAGGTATTTCTTTGTCAAAACATTTAAATGATTGTGTGTGTTACACCAACCAAGCGGTGAATATTTATTGTAGAAATAGGGAACTCTCAATTTGGAAATCAGAGGCCTAGACCACCAGATTCTCAACACTCTGCAAATTTAAAGATTTGATTTTTTTAGGTGTTATTGATTTGAAGTCAAAGATGACAAGAAATGATCCAAACTTTGAATAGTTGAAACAGGAGGGGTTTTCTCGAAGGGTTACTGAAGATCATTATTTGGTGTGAGAGTTTTCAAAGAGTTCTAAAAGAGGAACACAAGGGATGGTTACAAGAGATAAATTCCAAGAAATCACACCAATGTTCTGACTACACAGTCTAAGTGTAGTAAGGATATAGAAAAAAAAAGCAAAAAAAGAAAAAAAGAAAAAAATGAGAGAATAATATGGTGTTAAGTTTGAAGGATTCCAAAGATCTAAAATGGCAAAAGATACACTCTCAAAATGGAGTATCTTGTATTCAAAGTATCGTTCTATCAAATATAAAATTTTGAATGACATGGAGCAATTATTCAAACTGCCAAAAATTCAAAAGAATGTGGCATCCTGGAGAGAGCCCTCGAACTAATTCTCTCATATGGTCAAGCAATTGATTGATAAAAGCCTTCGTGGAGATTCTGAAAGAATGAACTGGGAGGAGTGGAAGATTGTCTTAAGTTGTCAGAAAACTTTGATTGACTGCATCCTAAAACTTCAAACAGAATGAATAGACAATGCACACACTAAGCTTGAAGGTTTTGACTTCTGAGATTTTTATTGCAAAGCCATCCAAAAAATGCTCAAGATGTTCAAATTCTGGTTGGTGTTTGACACACATTCGAGGAATGTTTGTTGATGAAGAAATGCCTTGGTCATTTCTTCCTTTTTTCAGGGCTATTTGTTGTGGTATTCACAACACATGCCCCATTCCTCACTAGGAATGGGGACCACCTACTATTTTCGATTACCAGACTCCACGTTCGCGAGTCAGAAAAGAGAAAATTAGTTTATAAGTTACCAACCATAATCAAATGGTGTCCACATCTGGGTCAATAGATAAACCAATTGTTTACAAATTTCAATGTGTGATCCCAAAATCAAGATTACATCATGAGTATGTTGAGATCAAAGATGCTAACCTTGGACACATAGACTTAGGAGACTTCCTGAGAGTATGCAACAATCTGACACAAAGGTCAACCTTGGTGTCCGCATTGATCTGATCCGAATTAGTGAATGCAGCGTCACATCTTGTGTCGATACAGTTAGCTAAGTTTATCATGACCTTATCTTTGCATTTTGTTCCTAATGAGAGGGTAGTTAAGAGTGTTGCCAAAGAAGTGGTCTTAGATTTGCAACCTAACAACATCGAGAGAGTTTTTCATCTGCCTAGAGCTGATCAATTCATCTGACTCTCCTATGAAGCAGCTGAGAGATGGTATAAAGATCACCACCAGGAGGCCATTGACGTCATACATTCCTTATAGTTCATTGAGAAGCCACCTCAGGGAAAGATAATCAACAAAGTGGATATGACACAGAGATACATGAAGGATGACATTGGATACTCTATTATTCTCATAAGCAGAGTCATGGACTTACCTATAGCAGGTTATCTTGCTCCTTTTATGGTCAACTTCATTGAGACCATCAAACATGTGAAGATGTCACTCGATTGGGCCACCACACTTAGTGAAAACTTGTGTGAGTAGTTTGAGTATGGTAAAGGACAAGAAGAAGTTCTATATGACTTCTTATGTGGTGTACCTACTTGCAGTGAGGGCAACCAACTATCCCAAGTTGAACAAGAAAGGCAGTATGCAGGACCCTAATGCATGCCTATATATAGTTTATCCTCAATTGGTAAAGAAGAAGCTCTCACCATAGAGAAAAGAGTATAGGATTGTAAATGATGCCTTCATCTTTTCCATCATTTGATTCATTGAGGGAGACTATGGGAAGAGATTATCCAAGGAAGCCAAGGCACAAGATCACAACTCTTGGAGCATATTTCATCCAGTTTTGCACGTTTACATACATTTAGGGAAGTGGTGCATCTATCAATTTGAAGAAACTCCCAAGGTACCCAAGTGACAAGTTGGTCCTAATGGAAATATCCCAACAAATTGAGTTAGCTTATGAGAGGATCAAAAGACAATAGAGACCTTGTTGGGATTGGCCTTTTGTAGTAGGAGCATATCAAGTGAAGATAAAATAGGATATCCCAACTTTCGGGTGGGAATGGGAGAACTACCCTCTTGAAGAGTATAACTCTCCTCGGCTATTCTTCGAAAATGTTGGTAAAGTGGAAAACTTGGCAGGAAAGGAGTTCTATCATGAGGATGTCATTGAAGAACATTGGATGAATGGCACAAATGACTACGATGTCCGCATCAAAGACTATTGTAGGATGACTTTGTATCTAGTAGAAAAGGCTCTCCATTTGACCATCCCTGATGAGATAAGGCTACAGGACTCCAAGGAACTACTTGATCCCCTATTAATTATAGATAAAGTTGGTGAGAGACCCATTCTGAATGTAGAAGTTGATAGAGAGGAAGGAGATGATATTAATCATCAAGTGAGACATGTCATTGAAATGAAAAAGAGGTGGATTAAGAAACCCTTTCCACTTGATCCAATTCCAAATACAGTGATCTTCCATGCACATGCTCACCCAAAAATGGGTAAGGGAAGGAAAGTCATAGTGCCTATCTTTGCACTCTAGTCTCTTATTAGGCCAGAGACAGTCTATTAACTTGATCGCCTAGTGGGATATTATCCCCCTCTTGAAAGGAAGGGAAAGAAGAAGAGAACTTCTCTTCAGAGGATTTAGACAGAGCATGTTGTAGAACAAGTCTCTTCCCAACAATAGGAGCCAAATCCAAAAGAATCTCAAGGTATTGGATCCTCTCAAATCTAGGATGAACCTCAGATGCCTCCTGTTTTGCCAAGCCAACCTGAACAGGGTGAAATTCCAGAGACCTCTATTCCTCCTATGCAAGAAGAGTTTGCTTCTCCTGCTACTCTGAAGAGACAAAAGAGGATCAAGGTTAGGATGAACAAGAGGCAAAGAGTTAGTAAGAGATTAGTGCCTAATCCATTAGTTCCTGAAACCATTCTAGAGGAAGATATAGATGAGGAAGAAATAGAATCAGATGAGGAGGAATAACAAGTGCCTCTACAATGGAGAACTTGGTTGGAAAAAGCCACATAATTGGGGAGAAGGAACCGTACCACGAATAGCCCACCACCCAACCAAGAAAAAATTGTAGAACTCTCTTCTGTGAAAGATGAAGTGCAGCAATGGGTGAATGAGAAAAGGGAGCAAGGTGAAGATATTCTCTTCATCATAGATTTTGATTTCATTCCTGTGGGTATAGAGTTAGTTAGGGATAAGATCAAAGACACCCCTATAGGTGAACTTCAATAGCAAGACTAGACACATATGCCACCAAAGATGAAAGGTCCTCATCTCACTCCTCCATCTCCACCACAGGTCACAATGGTAGATAAGGGTTCAATAACTCCTGCACCTCTGATTTTAGAAGAGGAACATGTTCAAAAGGAACCATCATTACAAGAGCATCCAGAACCAAGGGTTATTGATGAGCCATCAAAAGAGGTACAAATAGTAGAATGTTTGCAACAACCTTCCCAAGAAGTTGAGGATCACACTATAGGATCTACAGAGATCGAGACTATAGAAGAAGAGTCCTCACAATAGGAGACTTTGAGCAAGAGTGATAAAGGGAAGGAGGTAGTTGAACACATCCCTTCATCATCTAGATCCAAGGTTGTAGAGAGACACATCCCAAGATGGTTTTAGAAAGAAATAATGAGAAGTGCCAATCATCAATTCCGTGCTTCAAAGGATGACATTTGTGATATTGCAGAGATCTTGAACAAGCTTGAGTCTCTAGTACATGGTGCAATGCAATTTGTGTTCATTATTACTACATGAAACCATGACTTATTTGCACAAGTGGCTCACCCTCCTAAAGGTACAGATGTAGAAGTTGTTAGTCTTGATGACTATGAAGTGAAAGATATTATGTTAGAAAAGCCTACATGAGATACATCTCGATAGATGATGACTATGGGAGTCAAAGAGGTTCTTAGCCACATGGAATAGGACGAGATTAAAATCAAAACATTTTGAAGCCAAGTTGAGAACCTAAAAGGATACCTAGCCAAAGTTATTGGTCCTCTTGATCCGGAATGTCCTAAGGAGAATTTGAATACCATTCTTAGAGAAGGGGAAGATGTATGGCTCGATCCATTTTTGAAAACTTGTTAGGATTGGCGAGACAACCTTGAGGATAAAGGTGTCACTATAATCATAGGAAGTTTGAAGTTGTTGCATGCTATGCAAGAGAATATGGGTAAGATTGTGGCAATTTTGAGGTAGGACTTCAGTATCATGGATGAGGTACACGCATGGAGCAAAGATTTGCAAACTCTACAAGCCATAAAAGGGTAGAGGTACCCCATTTTGTTTGAGGTATATACCAGAGAAGAGTTAGACATGATAGATGATTTGATAGAGAATATTGCAAATGGAAATAAAGTGATAGAAACATTGCATGATGAGATACATAGGATCAAGGACCAAGCCCCAGAGCAAATTTTGGAAGTAGAAAAGTTGTACAGTGATGCATGCTTGGAAATTTTTGAAGATGAAGAATGAGAGAAGCTATTGCCATTTGAAGTAGTAGTGGAGAATTTCAAGAAAACTTTAGAGGAAGCATCCAGTGATGAAGACATCAGACAAGCCTTCAAGATAGAGGAAGCACTGTAAGAGTGGACACCAAACTCGAAGATTTTGCAGAGACTCGAATTGAGGTGGACAACTACAGGCAGAAGGTCAAGGATAAGTATGAGGCTTTGGATCTTCTAGATGTAGGTTAGATTACTGAGATGATAGAGAAATTCAAGGGCAAACATCCAAACATAGCTTTGGGGTGAAGATGAACAAAACCCAGATGCCAGAATTTCAATTTTGACACTTAGTAAAATTTTGAGATTTTGACCCAGTCGAGGTCTGCAGCTCTGTAGCTCCATAGCTCCACAAGTCCGTAGCTCTACATTTTCATGCAGGTTTGCAGGTCCACAATTTAGAGGTGCACTAACATTTTACTACGAGTTCCAAAAATAAAACTTTCCATGCATCGAGAATGCGTCTTGATGGCTAGTTAACTCTGACTCATGCCTAGTGAAGGGCTAGCTTCTATCTTTAGCATCTCCATGCACTTCTACTTTGATTGATGGCTTCCACCTACTTTCTCTCTCATGCTTTCATTGTTTTTTACATGTAAAGTGCTCATGCATTGAATTAATTAATAAAATATGGATGAAGTCCTTCTAAGCACCAGTTAGATTGTTAGTTTGTATATATTTAGTTTGTTTTAATGTTTTAAAAGCATTTTATTGCATCGAGATATCTCTCACTCTCAACACAAATTGAGGAGATTATTTCTTATAAATACCTCATTGTAAAATGTAAGAAGGTCCACTATTATTATGCAATAAAATTATGCTTTTGGTGCTCCCATTTGGAGTATAGTGATTCTTGCCTGAATGTGTCACTATTTTATAGATTTTATTCATGAAATTGTGATTGAGTCAAAGTTTTATTGTGTTGTTTCTAGTTTTGTGATCTTTTAGTTTTGGTGTTTGCTATAGATATACGAATTCCACTGACATAACAAGCTTGAGAAGAGATCACCTGATTGTGTCTAAATAGCTTTTTGTCTCGCATGAGTGCACTTTCGGTGGCCTTGCAATTTGATGAAGAGTGAAACATCATTTGATTTGTTAAATATTCTCACTGATGATTGCATCAGTGGATTCTAGGAAGCACTTCTCTAGTTTTCATTGGTTTCCTACCAATTTCTTTGAAGGTTTAATTTGTAGTGTGTTGTGTTGTGTAGCTTATGTCTATTTAGGAATTTCAATTTCAAGTTATTTCAATTTCATGTTATTTGCTTTTAGTTTTGTTATTTGCTTTATTGACCCCCTATTAGAATAGGACCTCATATAAGTTGCATTGTTAGAGTTGCATTCATTAAAAAATAAGAAAATACAAAAATATTGTTCTCTTTTGGTGTGATATTTTTGTACGTCGTAAGATAAATACTGAACCTTAGAGTGGATCCTTAAAAAGATTTACTTTTGAAGAGAGGAATTATGCAATGGATTCCTACTGTTGACCTCATGAAAAACAAACACCCAACAAGCAATACAAAAATCAAGCTAAAAACCTCAAAATTTAAAAAATTTGAAATGAAAATCCAATTGGTCTTTTGGCACAAAACCCATAAAAATCCAATAAAATTCAGGTTTGAACACTATATGCAAAAATGACCAACATAATGGTGTAAAACCCCAAACCCTCATCCCAAAAATTGGGAAACTGTTCATACCCACCCAATCAGGTAGAATGGGCAATTAGAAATAGAGGGGAATACTAGTTCTCAGCATCCTAGAAAACAACTACTAGAAATGGAGACTGAAATAGAGTTGAAATACTAAAATGGGAGAGCCCTACTTGATAGCCAAAAGGGCTAAAATAGAAAATGGCTAGATAAAAAAAAATTCCAAAGAAGCCACTAAAAGTCATGGTAAAGCAAGGTCTCCCTAAGTTGGATCCAATGAGCCTAATCTCACAGAGATCCTATGCTCATATCTCTCACAACAAATAGAAATGTAATGCAAGGGCTACATTTCAATGAGCAATGGATGAAGATTTCAAAGGATTGATAAATAGGTGTATATTCATCTACATGGATGACTTGACTGTCTTTTCAAAATATCGAAGTACACATATTGCTTATCTAAGGCAAGTATTCAATAGATGTCATAAATACAACATATCCCTCAATCCCAAGAAATGTTCATTCGGTGTTACTGAAGGAAAAATCCAGGGACATGTTATTTCTGAAGCTGGAATCTCCATTGATCCGGATAGAGTTGAGTCTATTTTGAAGTTAGCACCTCCACATAGTCAGAAGGAATTGAAGTCTTTCTTTAGAAAGATAAACTTTGTGCAAAAATTCATATGTGGATTTGTAGAGATAGTTCACCCCCTCAATGATTTACTCAAAAAGGGGGCTAAGAAAAAATGGGTACAAGAAATTAAGAAATCTTTTAAAGATATAAAGGTTTCTATCTCCACAGCCCCAGTTTTGCTAAGTCCAGATTACGAGTTACCTTTCAAGATCTATTCCTTTGCTTTTGAACACTCTTGCACAAGGATTCTGACACAAAAAAGAGATAAGGAAGATGAGAGACCAATGGCTTTCATGAGTTTTCCTTTGAAGAATGCAAAATTGAAATATTCAAGCTTTGATAAACAGTCATTTGCATTTAGGCAATAAAGAATATCAGTCACTACATACTCAGAAGTAAGGTGTATGCAATTGTACCTGATCCAACAGTAAAGACACTTTTGATGCAGAATGAACTTGGTGAAAGGAAAGTGGATGGCCATACTCCAAGAATTTGATCTCGATATTCAATCTATGAGATTAGTCAGCGGTCAAGGGTTATCAAAAATGATAGCTGATAACCAGGATGGAAATGAAAAGGAATTCAAGTTTGACGATGAAACAAATGAAGATGATCAAAAGAAGATTGTTGTATCACAAGTTGATATCAACCAAGATGTGTTGACAGATGTGTGGTACCAAGACATTATTTATTATCTCTTACAAGGCCAATTACCCAAATGGATGAATAGCTCATAACATAGGGGACTTAAGATGAAATGCGAGTCTTACATGTTACTTGATAACAAGTTGTATAAAAGGAACTACGAAGGGATCTATTTGAAATGCTTAGGATGTGAAGAAGCTAAGGATGTCTTAGAACATTTCCATGACAAGTATGGTACATGACATGGTTCAGTAGAAGCAACAACTCACATGATTCAGAGATTGGGTTATTTTTGGCCATCGATATTCAAGGATACTTTTGAGCATGTGCGTTCTTGTCATATATGCCAAACCGGTGCTAACAAAGAGAGGCACCAAACAATTCCATTACAAATGGTGTATGAGGTGCACCCCTTAACAAAGTGGGGCTTGGTTTTCGTTGGTCTAGTCAATCCACTATCATCAACTAGACATGCATTTATCCTTACAGCTATAGATTATTGTACATGATAGATGGAGGTAGAGACATTCAGAAATTGCACTGCTAAGGTAGTAACTGACTTTCTGGAAGAACACATTGTTACCAGGTTTGGAATGTCATTCACCCTTGTGCATGATAATAGATCTAAATTTACATCTACATTCTTGACCCAATGGGCGTTTGAAAACAAAGTCATCATTAAGTTTTCTTCAAATTACTACCCATAAGGAAATTGGGTAGCAGAATCTACAAACAAGAACTTGATCATAGTAATAAAATGGTTGTTGAAGGAGAATCTTAGGGATTGGCATACACAACTAAAATATGCCCTATGGAAAAATTGAGTGAGAGTCAAAAATGCCTTGGGGACTTCTCCATATTTGCTTGTTTATGGACAAGAACCAGTGTTCCCACTCAATCTCAGAATTTTAGTTTTTAAATTCATGAGTGGGTATGTTGAAGATGCTGAAAAAGTTCAAATTAGATTGATGAATCTCATGGAAATGGATGAGAAACGAAGAACCACATTAGAGCACATGGCTAAACATCAAGCGGTTGTAAAAGAATGGTTTGACAAGAGGGTGGCCAAATTATTTAGGATTTCTTACCTTGTTCTACTTAAGAATAAGGTGAAAGAAACGTCAGGTAGTCATACCAAGTTTCAACACTTGTGGATAGGCCCTTATCAAATTGTGAAAATTATGGAATAAAACACTTTTAGGCTCAGTTCCTTACAGGGGTAATTTCTTCCCTTGCCCATAAATGGGAAGTTTTTAAAGCATTATTTTGAAGCCTAAAATTTTTTTTTAAACAAAAAGCAAAAAAATAAAATAAAATTGTTAGTTAGATTTCATTTCTACATTTAGCTTAGATTTTTATTCTTGCAAGTGTGTTTATTTCCACAAGTGTGTTTGCTTTCAATCGTGTGTTTCTTTTTAAAGTTTCGTCAGTCCTAGGGGGTAAGGTGTACTTGAGATTTTCTCTTAAGATTTCACTAACCACTTCTTGGTCCCAATTTCAAGAAGAGGTATTTCTTTGTCAAAACATTTAGACGATCGTATGTGTTACACCAACCAAGAAACAAATATTTATTGTGGAAATAGGGGACTCTCAATTTGGAAATTAGAGGCCTAGACCACCATGTTCTCAACACTTTGAAAATTTAAAGATTTGATTGTTTTAGGTGTTGTTGATTTGAATTCAAAGATGACAAGAAATGATCCAAACTCTGAATAGTTCAAATAGGAGGGGTCTTCTCAAAGGGTTACTAAAGATCATTGTTTGGTGTGAGAGTTTTCAAAGAGTTCTAAAAGAGGAACACAAGGGATGGTCACAAGAGATTGAATACGAGAAATGACTCCAATGTTCTGAATACACAGTCTAAGTGTAGTCAGGATATAGAAAAAAAAAGGGAAAAAAAAGGAAAAAAAGAAAAAAAGAAGAGAATAATATGGTGTTAAGTCTGAAGGATTCCAAAGATCTAAAATGGCAAAAGATATGCTCTCAAAATGGAGTATCTTGTATTCAAAGTATCATTCTATCAAATATAACATTTTCAATGACATTGAGCAATTATTCAAAATGCTAGAAATTCAAAAGAACGTGAAGAGCCCTCGAACAAATTCTCTCATTTGGTCAAGCAATTGATTGATAAAAGCCTTTGTGGAGATTCCAAATGAATGAATTGGGAGGAGTGGAAGATTGTCTTGAGTGGTTAGAAAACTTTGATTGATTGCATCTAGACATGTCAAAGGGAACAAATACACAATGCACACATTAAGCTTGAAGGTTTTGACTTCTGAGATTTTGAGTTCAAAGCCATCCAAAAAATGTTCGAGATGTTTGAAGTCTGGTTGGTGTTTGACACATGTTCGAGAAATGTTTTCTGATGAAGAAATGCCTTTTTCATTTCTTCCTTTTTTGGGGGCTATTTGTTGTGGTATTGACAACACATGCCCCATTCCTCACCAGGAATGGGGAGCCCCTACTTTTTTTGACTCTCGGACTCCAAGTTTGGGAGTCAGAAAAGAGAAAATTATTTTATAAGTTGCGTCAAAATTTTGAAAAAACACAAAAAAAATCAATAAGGTTAAAAAAATACAAAAAAGAGGAAATAGTCAAATATATATTCAGATAAAAATGAATAAGTCCCCAAGGGGGACATTTTTTTCTTTTCTCGCTTGCATTTTTTTCACTATCCAATGACTGATCATATTTTCTTTCTTGTGATGCATAGGTAACATAATCAGATGGTGTCCACATCCGGGTCAACAGGGAGACCAATTGTTTACAAATTTCAAGGCGTAACCGCAAAATCAAGATTACATGATGAGTATGCTGAGATCAAAGATACTAACCTCTGACACATAGACTTAGGAAAATTCCTGAGAGTATGCAACAATCTGACATAGAAGTCAACCTTGGTGTCCACATTGATCCGATCTAGATTAGTGAATGCAGCATCACATCCTATGTTGATACAGTCAGCTAAGTTCATCATGACCTTATCTTGGCATTTTGTTCCTGATGAGAGGGTAGTTAAGAGCATCACAAGAGAAGTGGTCTTAGATTTGTGACCTGACAACATCGAGAGAGTTTTTCATCTGCCTAGAGTCGATAAGTTCATCCAAATCTCCTATGAAGCAGCTGAGAGATGGTATAAAGATCACCACCAGGAGGCCATTGACATCATACATTCCTTATAGTTCATTGAGATGCCATCTTGAGGAAAAACAATAAAAAAAGTGTATATGACATGGTGATACATGAAGGATGACATTGGATACTCTATTATTCTCCTAAGCAGAGTCATGGGCTTACCAACAACAGGTTATCTTTCTCCTTTCATGGTCAACTTCATTGAGACCATCAGACATGCGAAGATGTCACTCGATTGGGCCACCACACTTAGTGAAAACTTGTGTGAGAAGCTAAGGATGGTAAAGGACAAGAAGAATTTCTATATGACTTCTTATGTGGTGTACCTACTTGTAGTGAGGGTAACCAACTATCCAGGGTTGTACAAGAAGGGCAGTATGTAGGACCCTAATGCATGGCCATATATAGTTTATCCTCAATTGGTAATGAAGAAGCTCTCACTACAGAGCAAAGTGTACAGGATTATAAATGATGCCTTCATCTTTGCCATCATTCGATTCATCAAGGGAGACTATGGAAAGAGGTTGTCTGAGGAAGCCAAGGCACAAATCATAGCTCTCAAAGAATATTTCATCCAGTTCTAGACATTTACATACATTCAGGTAGGTGGTGCATCTATGAATCTGAAGAAACTCCCAAGGCACCCAAGTGACAAGTTGGTCCTAATGGAAATATCCTAACAGATTGAGTTAGCTAATGGGAGGATCAAAAGACAATATAGACCTTGTTGGGATTGGCCTTTTGTAGTAGGAGCGTACAAGGTGAAGAGAAAATAGGATATCCCAACTTCTGAGTGGGAATGGGAGAACTACCCTCTTGAAGAGTATAAGTCTCCTCAACCATTCTTTGACAATGTTGGTAAAGTGGAAAACCTGACATGAAAGTATTTCTATCATGAGGATGCCATTGAAGATCATTAGATGAATGACACAAATGACTATGATGTTTGCATCAGAGACTATTGTAGGATGACTTTGTATCTAGCAGAAAAGGCTCTCCATTTGACCATCCCTGATGAGATAAGGCTCCAGGACTCCAAGGAACTATTGGATCCCCTATTCAATAAAGATAAAGTTTGTGAAAAATCCATTCTAAATGCAAAAGTTGATAGAGAGGAAGGAGATGATATTAATCATCGAGCAAGACATGTCATTCAGATGACAAAGAGTTGGATTAAGAAACCCTTTCCACTTGATCCAATTTCAGATATAGTGATCTTCCATGCACATGCTCACCTAGAAAGGGGTAAGGGAAGGAAAGTCACAGTTCCTATCTTTGTGCTCCAGTCTCCTATTAGGCAAGAGATAGTCTATCAGCTTGATCACCTAGTGGGATATTATCCCCCTCCTAAAAGGAAGGGAAAGAGGAAGAGAACTTCTCCTCAAAGGATTCAGACAGAGCATGTTGTAGAACAAGTCTCTTCCCAGCAATGGGAGCCAAGTCCACAAGAATCTCAAGGTATTTGAGCCTCTCAAATCTAGGATGAATGTTAGTTGCCTCCTATTTTTCCAAGCCAACCTGAAAAGGGTAAAATTCTAGAGACCTGTATTTCTCCTGTGCAAGAAGAGTTTGCTTCTCCTGTTGCTCTAAAGAGACAAAAGTGGATCAAGGTTAGAATGAACAAGAGGCAAAGAGTTAGTAAGAGATTAGTGCCTAATCCATTAGTTCTTGAAACCATTTTGAAGGAAGAAACAGATGAGGAAGAAATAGAATTAGATGAGGAGGAAGAACAAGTGCCTCTACAAAGAAGAACTTGGTTGGCAAAAGCCACAGAATTGGAGAGAAGGAAGAGTACCATGAATACCCTACCACCCACCCAAGAAAAAATTGTAGAACTCTCATCTTCAAAAGATGAAGTGCAATGATGGGTGAATGAGCAAAGGGAGCAAGGTGAAGATATTCTCTCCATCATAGATTTTGATTTCATGCCTATGGGTATAAAGTTAGTTGGGGATAAGATTAGAGACACCCCTATAGGTTAACTTCAATAGAAAGAGTGGACGCAGATGCCACTAGAGACACAGGGTCCTCATCTCGCTCCTCCATCTCCACCACAAGTCATGATGGTAGATAAGGGTTCAGTAACTCCTCCACCTCCAAGTTCAGAAGAGGAACATGTTCAAAAGGAACCATCATTACAAGAGCAACCAGAACCAAGGGTTACTAATGAGCCATCAAAAGAGGCACAAATAGTAGAATGTCTACAAAAACCTTCTCAAGAAGTTGAGGATCAAACTATAGGATCTACAGAGACCGAGACTACAGAAGAAGAGTCATAATAGCAAGAGACTCTGAGCAAGAGAGATAAGGGGAAGGGGGTAGTTGAACACATCCCTTCATCATCTAGAGCCAAGGTTGTAGAGAGACACATCCCAAGATGGTTTAGAAAAAAATAATGAGAAGTTCCAAGCATCAAAATTCCATGCTTTAGAGGGTGACATTTGTGATATTACAAAGATCTTGAACAAGCCTGAGTCTCTATTACATGATGCAATGCTATTTGCATTTGTCACTACTACATGAAACCATGACTTATTTGCACAAATGGCTCACCCTCCTAAAGGTATAGATGCAAAAGTTGTTAGTCTTGAGGACTATGAAGTGAAAGATATTATGGTGGAAAAGTCTACACGGGATACATCTTGACAGATGATGACTATGGGAATCAAAGAGGTTCTCAGCCACATGGAATTGGATGAGATTGAAATCAGAACATTTTGAAGCCAAGTTGAGATCCTAAAAGGATATCTAGCCGAACTTGTTGGTGCTCTTGATCTTGAACACCCTGAGGAGACTTTGAATACCATTCTTAGAGAAGGGGAAGATGTACAGCTCAATCCATTTTTGAAAGCTTGTCAGGATTGGCAAGACAACCTTGAGGATAAAGGTGTCACTATAATCATAGGAAGTTTGAAGTTGTTGCATGCTACACAAGAGAATATGGATAAGATTGTGGCAATTTTGAGGCAGGACTTCAGTATCATGGATGAGGTATGGGCATGGAGCAAAGATTTGCAAACTCTACAAGCCATTAAAGGGTAGAGGTACCACATTCTGTTTGATGTATATACTGAAGAAGAGTTAGACATGATATATGATTGGATAGAGAAGATTGCAAATTGAAATAAAGTGATGGAAACATTGCATGATGAGATACATAGGCTCAAGGACCAAGCTCGAGAGCGAATTTTTGAAGCAGAAAAGTTGTACAATGATGCATGCTTGGACATTTTTGAAGATGAAGAACAAGAGAAGCTATTTCTAGTTGAAGTAGTAGTGGAGAATTTCAAGAAGACTTTAGAGGAAGCATCCAGTGATGAAGACATCATACAAGCCTTCAGGATAGAGGAAGCATTGTTAGAGTTGGACACCAAACTCAGAGATTTTGTAGAGACTCGAATTGAGGTGGAAAACTATAGGCAGAAGGTCAAGGATAAGTATGAGGCTTTGGATATTCTAGATGTAGCTATGATTATTGAGATGATAGAGAAATTCAAGGGCAAAAATCCAAACATAGCTTTGGGGTGAAGATGACCAAAACCCAGATGCCAGAATTTCAATTTTGACACTTAGTAAAATTTTGAGATTTTGACCCAGTCGAGGTCTATAACTCCACATCTCTATAACTCCACAACTTCACATTTTCATGAAGCTCTGTAGGTGCATAGGTCTATAACTCTACAATTTAGAGGTGCACTGATAGTTGATTACTAGTTCCAAAAATAACACTTTCCATGCATTGGAAATACATTCTGATGGCAAGTTAACTTTTACACATGCCTAATGAAGGGCTCGATTCTCTCTTTGGAACCTCCATGCACTTCTACTTTGACTGATGGCTTCCTCCTACTTTCTCTCTCATGCTTTCATTGTTTCTGACATGTAAAGGGCTCATGCATCAAATTAATGAATAAAATATGAATGAAGTCCTTCTAAGCACCAGTTAGATTGTTTATTTGTATATATTTAGTTTGTTTTAATGTTTTAAAAGCATTTTATTGCATCAAGATATCTCTCACTCTCAACACAAAGTTAGGAGATGATTTCTTATAAATACCCCATTGTAAAATATAAGAAGGGCCACCATTATTATGCGATAAAATTATGCTTTTGGTGCTCGCATTTAGAGTATAGTGATTCTTGCTTGAATGTATCATTGTTTTGTGGATTTTATTCATGAAATTGTGATTGAGCCAAATGTTTATTCTGTTCTTTATGGTTGTGTGATCTTTTAGTTTTGGTGTTGCTATAGATATACAAATTCCACTGACATAATGAGCTTGAGAAGAGATCACCTGATTGTGTCTACATAGCTTTTTTTATCTCGCATGAGCGCACTTTTTGTGGCCTTGTGATTTGATGAAGAGTGAAACATCATTCGATTTGTTAAAGATTCTCACTAATGATTGCATCAGTGGATTCTAGGAAGTCCTACTCTTGTTTTCATTGGTTTCCTACTGATTTATTTGAAGGTTTAATTCGTAGCGTGTTGTGTTCTGTAGCTTATGTCCGTTTAGGAATTTCAATTTCAAGTTATTTCAATTTCATGTTATTTTCTTTTAGTTTCATTATTTGCTTTACTAACCCCTTGTTAGAATAGGACCTCATAGTAGCTGCATTGTTAGAGTTGCATTCATTAAAAAATAAGAAAATACAAAAATATTGTTCTCTCTTGGTGTAATATTTTGAGACAGTGAACAGATTTACTTTGATTCTGAGATAAAAGAGTTTTTAGAACCAGCAAAGGCCTCCTTGTGAACACTCACATTTATCTTCTACTGAGTGGATTTTGGTATGTTGCAAGAAAAATAATGAACCTGGGTGTGGATCCTTAAAAATATTTGCTTTTCAAGAGAGGAATTATGCAATGGATTCTTACCATTGACCTCATGCAAAATGAATGCCCAACAAGCAGTACACAAATCAAGCTAAAAGCCTCAAAATTTAAAAACTTTGAAATGAAAACCCATTTGGCCTTTTGGCACAAAAGCCATGAAAATCCAATTAAATTTAGGTTCGGACACTATATGAAAAAATGACTAACATAAGGGTGTGAAACCCCAAACCCTCATCCCAAAAATTGGGAAAACTTTCATACTCAACCAATCAAGTAGAACTAGCAATTAAAAATAGAGGGGAATACTAGTTCTTAGCCTCCTAGCGAACAACTACTAGAAATGGAGACTGAAATAGAGTTGAAATAAAAAATGAGAGATCCCTACTTGATAGCCAAAAGGGCTAAAATAGAAAATAGCCAGATAAAACAAATATCCCACAGAAGCTACTAAAAGTCATGGTAAAGCAAGGTCTCCCTAAGTTGGATCCAATGAGCCCAATCTCATGAAGATCCCATACCTGTATCTCTCACAAAAAATAGAAATGTAATCCTCCAAAAGAGGATTTTTGAAAAAGCTCTCAAATTTGTAATTTCCAAAAGTGAAATGTGAGGAATTAATTTCCTCTTTGGATACATATTCAATTTTAGAGTGAATAATCAATTAGGCCAACTAATCATGAAACCTAGCTAAATCTTGAATCAACCCAAACAAAAATAGGCTATTCCAAGTAATTGGAATTCATCTATGAAAAAGCTACCAAAAATTAGAAACAATTAAAATAAAGCCTAAAAACCCAAAATTACTAAAATTCCTTAATAGATTTTGTGACAATGCAAACCTCTAAATGCACAGACACATTCATAGGTCTAATCACATAATGTAAATGAGTCCAAATTTATAAAATCACCAGAATGTTTAGTTTAAACATTAAATAAGATACATTGACCATACAAGGACAACATTGGTAACATATAAACAACTGAATCACTAACTCCACATGCCATTGCTAGGGATACAAATCCTGCACATTAAAACACATGATCAAGTACAATTGCATATAATAACATAGCCAAAGCAATAAATTATTGAATATCTAATTTAAACATTTATTTAAATGTATTGAAATAATCAATTTACATCACTCACATTTGCATAAAGCACAACAAGGAAACAATGAAGTAAATCACCATAGTAATAAATCCACATCTAACAAAATCAGAGATATTTCTGAATACCAGATAACCAGATATCATCATAAAACATACTAACATCTCAAAATGACATCATCATGAAAATATGATAAATTGAACAACCTAGTAGTCTAACATCTATGATATTGAAATCAAAGTATAACATTTGACTCTTAGGTCTTCTCAAATGTAAAAATAACATGAGTACAAGAATTTATTTAATTAAAATATAACAATGTACAAACTACAAACATGAGAGGCACTATGGATGTATTTTCTTTTCTTATCTCTTCCTCTTTCTATTATCTCCACATTCCCTTCTCTTTCTCTTCCCATATCCTTTCCTCTCTCTCCCCATTTAACTCTTCACATCTTTCTCTAAACCCTATAACTTGTAGCCATAATCCCTAAACATTTAATCAATTTTTAGTTTCCTCTCTCTTTCTCCTTTAATTGATCTCTCCATATTTCCCTTCTTTCAATTTTCCCATCTCTGTCTCACTCTCTCTCTCTCTCTCCTCCCCCCCCTCATAGGGTTTAGGGTGAAAGATTGATAGATTCTTATAAACAATACTCACTTCTAGAAAGCTAGCATCTTAACTATAGAGCTCATATTATTTATACTCACTTCTAATGTATATGAGTCATAGTTTTTAATATGTTGTCATTAATTTCATTATGCTAATTTATAATAGTAACATATCATTTGATTGATGAAGAGGATTTGAATAAAGTATGTTGATGAGTTCGAGAGTTGATGAAATTGATGAAGAGGATGTTTGCATGATTATTAAAATGAGAAATATAGTATTTTTAGGGTGCACATTTATTAACTAAAGAGGGCGGTTATAGTATCAACTTATATATTTATCTTCTTGCCTTCCCTCCTTACTACTATATATATCCACCTCGTCCATGCTTTGCTAAGCTCTTATTTTCTCTATTATTATATTACTTTGTGTTATTTTATCTCACAGTCTCTCCACCTCTCCCACCCTCCTCCTCCTCTCTCCCTCCCTCCACCTTTCTAACAATTACCAATTACCCACTTTTATCTATACTCCTACATATATCCCACCCCCTCCTTCATTATCTACATCTATAAACCCTTTTAACCCATTTGATGACAATATGTGTCCATAGGGGTCCTAGGACATATACTACACATACCCACAACAAGACCCATTAGGATACATTAAAACATGTTAGAACCCTAAAGTGTATTCTATGATAATTATTGTGTTATAAGAGGTCCTAATCTCTCTCTCTCTCTCTCTCTCTCTCTCTCTCTCTCTTGCCACCAACCTTTCCCTTCCCATATATCTCTATCTCACTTTCTCTTCATAGTTATTGTCTCTTCCTTTATTACCATTTATATATCTCTATATCTCTCCTTCCCACTCTCCTCTATATCCTTCCCTATACTTAGGTTTTAAGGCATATATATTAGGTTTTATAAGTAGAGAGAGAGTGATGGGGGAGAGGGTTAAGGGCCTAGGGATTAAAGTATCTAGTGCTAAGAGACTATTATAGGGTTTATAGTTTAAGGTTGAGGGATTATGAATTTTATCTTGGAGAGTGATTGTGTGAGAGGAAGAGAAAGAATAAAAGGTAATAGGAAGGGAAGAAGGGGGGTACTTAGGATTAAGGGTTTAGGGTATTGGATTTAGAACTACCTCTTTCTATAGGGAACATTGCTCGTTGTGGTACCTACCTCTCTTGATGGGTGCTTACTGATTTCTTTGTTATTAAATAGGAATAGTTTGATCTCTTTCAAATGCCAAACAACAAGGATCTTAGTACTTAAAAATTACAACATAAAATTTATAAGGGTTACTAATATAAGTTTCAAATAAAATTTTCATAATAAAGTCAATAACCATCCTATGGATTTCAAATAAAAAGGTTTGATGGCTTTTTGTTATCATTGAGAATTATTTATATGCAATATCGAATGAGACAATTGTTTATATGCCATAAACCTTGTGAAATCAACATTAAAACCCTAAACCCTATCAAGAAAGGGAGAGGGAGATATAAAGAGGTGATGTGAGAAAGAAGACGATGATAGGGGTAAGGGTTTTGGGTAGGAAGGTCTAGAGAGAGGAAGATAAATAAAGAGGAGGTAGATAGATAGGGAGTTCTACGTGGGTCTATCCCCCTCCACCACTCTCTCCCTATTTTCATTCTCTCCCTCTTCTTTATCCCTCTCTCCTTCTTCTCTATCACTCTCTTCATATTTTCCTCTCCCCAACCACTTTAATTTCTCTCTCAACCAATTATACAATTGATTTGTCACAAAGAATGGAGAGAGAGACATGGTGGTAACTAGTGTGAGGGGGATATATAGGGAGATATTAATAATGGAGGAGTAAACCTAGAGATGTAAGGGATATATTTACAAAGTGTATTACAATATATTCCCTATAATACTAATACATTCTCCCCCTTTCCTCCAAGATCCCTTTATAAATGTTAACAAAGTGTATTACTTCTCGCTCCCATTAGATTTCTCCCATCTCTAGGTTTCTTTATATATAAAGATGAAAATATGATATGCACTTGTGTTGATTGGGTTTGAATCTTGATAGTAAAAATAGAATGTAAGAGTGTATGGAAATTATTTTCTTTAAAAAACTAGGAAATGTTGGTATGCAAAGATCAAGAGGGGAAGTAAGTGTGGAATAAGTGAACTTTCCTATGGAGTTTAAATTCTTATAGGAATGAAAAATAAAAAATAAGTAGGAAAGAGAAACTTGTAGAGAAGAATGAAAAGGTTACAAAGATGACTAGATAGTTCAAAATTTTGTGGATTCCTTCTTAAAGAGAAAGGATTTGATGTCCAACCTTTAATTTTTGATGGAATCAAGGTAAGAGTATGAGAGAGGAAAAGAGAGAGGTATGAAGGTGGAGAGAATAACTTGATATTGGGTGGGGCCTATCTCTTTTTGCCTCCCTCACTCTCTCTTCTTTTCATTCTATCCTTCTTTTCCACCTCTCTCCCACGTCTCACTCTCTATTTATATATGTCTATGTCTACTTATTTATGTTTTTGTCTATATCTCTCATGATGACTTCCTATTGGTTTCTTTGTTATTAAAAAAGAAAAGTTTGATCTATTTCTAATGTCTTGATCTATTTTCAAGACCTCTTTATCTTCTATTAAATGACAACATTCAACAATTTTGTCTACTCCTTCAATAGAAATGATAGCTAGGGAACCTTTCTTGGAGTTGGTTATGAGATATGGTTAGAAAAATGGGTATGTCATTTCCTCCATACTTCTCTCCCTCTATTTCTATTCTCTACCTATTTAGAATCTCTCTCTCCCTTTTCCCCATCCCTCTCTCCCTCTCTTCCTTTCCCCACACTCTCTCCTATTGAGATAATGGGTGTTGTACACATTGCATAATATAGTTATATTGTATTATTTTATTTTATTATATAATGTTGCACCTAGATGGAAGTGCAACATGTAAAGATTCCCATAGGAGATACTTGATGAGTTGTATTGTAACACTGTGATAATATTTCATGTAATTATTTAATATTGGGGAAAAGAATTAAAATTCCAGTATTATTTATGTGGGGTCAAGGGGTTAGGTAGCACATAGTTTTAGCACATGGTTTATGTAATACCCCTTGGTGGTTTTGTGAGACTTGCTACTATATAAGTAGCTAGAAGGGTAGTTTTTGTAGGAAATGAAGGAAACAAGGGAAATAATCAAGCATGACAAGGCTTGACTGGTTATCCAAGGGAGCATTTGTGAAGGTTGGAAGCATGACATGGGATGTGTGGATTCATGCTTGCTCACATAGATTTCTTGGTTATGGCTATGACATTGAAGGCTTCCATGGTTGTATTGTAATGGTGTTTTTTGATGGATAATACATGGTGATGGATGCTTTTGGAGGTTGGGTTTTTCCCTCAATGAGGGTTTCTTAGGGTATATCTTATGTCACATTTTTTATGGGTATGTTATCTATTCTCTTGCATGTGGATTTTAGTTGCATATTTATTTCAAATCTATTATGAGTTATGTGGAAATGGTTATATTCTTTATTGCAAGTTTTCTTACAAGTGGTATTAGAGCTATGGTTTTATTGTTGTAACTCTAGATTGAATCCATGTGAATGCATGAGAGGATAAAAGAAAGGGTAAGATATATGAGTTATTTATTACAGATCTAAGGGTTTTGGATTTATAGTTATGATGGAATATTGGTAGATTTTGGGCATATAAAATTGTTGGACAAAAGATTTTTTTTAGATGTTTAAGTTAAATGAGAGTTTTAGGGGGGAGCTTGCAAAAATGACCTCTTGGGTAAAAGCAAACCTCACCATTGGATTCGGGTTGATGCTTCCATAAATTTTGATATATAATATGCCCTAGTTTGGCCATGTTCAGAGGAAATAAAATAGCTTTTTAGTTTTAGCCCATGATGGCTGTCAAATTTAATCCTATCAAAATTTTTGTCAAAAAAAAAAATCGCAGAGAAAATGGTAAAAAATAGTCTTCGTAAAATGGCCATAACTTTTTCTTAAGATATTGGATTTTAGACTTCTTATAGATGTTGGAAAGATAATTCAAAGCACTAAAACTTGGTGTAGGTTTGGTTCTATGATTTTAACATTTTGTTATATTTTAAGAGCCTGAAAGTTAGATGTTGTTTATTTTGAGCACAAATTAGCGAATAACTTGGGCATATAGAGTCAGATTTTTGACTTTGAATAGTCAATAGAAAGCTCTTAGAGAACTCTACACATTGGTTCAGATTTGGTGTAGGTTTGGCATGGTTTATTTGGTGAAATATTAATCTAAATAGTTTATGGTATATATTGACTATGGTAGCATTGTGAGTTTATGACACTGTATATTTTGGTGATTTGGATTTGATGTCATTGTATACTTAGTTCATATTTCAAATTAGTTTTATGATGATATGATTATCAGTGTTTGGTTTAGATATGTATGATGACTTGTTGGGTCTACAAGTTGTGTAGTGTTGTAAGCAGTCTATACCTACATGTTGCATTTATGGCTTGGATATGGATTGTTTTTGCCCATTGATCTTTCATTATTGATGCATATTCAAACTGGTGGCTTGGATTTAGATTGTCTATTCCCTAAGTCACATGATTCTCTAATTTTTTCTTTATGTAAAAGGTATGAGATGTTGTTACTAGGTATAGGCATGGTGGAGGACTATGGTTGACTATTTTATGCTGATAGGTTGGACATATTGAGAGTCGAATGCTCAGTTCATGGATGTGATCATGATGCCATGGATTTTGGCATGACATGATTGGATATATAGGTACATCCTTGATTTTCATTGGTTTGCATTCCTAATTTGGCTATGGTGGTATATCTTCTTGGTTGAGGATCGTGGTTATTTGGTTTCTTTTGTGGAGGTCATGATGTGCACTTTGATTTCTTTGATGGTTTGATGCCTTGGTTGATTCTAATGGTTAGTGGATGATTTTTTCATCATGATGTCATGGATAGCTTGGATACACAATTTAGTGGGAGCTTGTGGTAGTGATGGGGTGACAGTGCAAGATTAGTTCCTAGTTTGGTTTGTATCTTCTTGGGTTTGGAGATCTTGGTATTTGACACTTTGGTGTGAGTGTAGACCTAGAGGATCTTCATGTAGGAGATGGATTTTATGATGACATGGGTGAATTGGTACCACAGTTGAGTGGGAGTTTTTTGGCATTCATATATTTGTTGAGTGTTTTGTAGATGTCGAGGTTTGTTTGAGATCTTATTATTGTAGAAGTGTCTTTGACATTTGCATGGTGCACTTGTTATCTTCATGGTGTGTGAATATGGTTAGATTTTGAAGACTCATGGGGTTCTTAGTTATATTCATGGTATGTGAAGATGGTTCTTCATGGTATCTAAAGATGATTTTCTTCATGGTGTGTGGAAATGGTTGCATCTTGAGGACTAATGGGGTTCTTGGTAAAGGTGTGGTTTATGCTTTCATTCGACATGTTATTCTTGGTGTGAGATGGTTTAATTATTATGTCATGGTATAATCTTGATACACATTTAAAATTGTGACATATTATAGTATGTTCATATGGAGAATGTTATCTCTTTGATTGAGATGCTTAGATCATGTTGTCATGTTTATGTTCTTGAGGCCATGGTTGGAGCTTTGACATTGATCTTGGTTTAGTTTCTTGGTATTGAGTACATTGATCATAATTTGGATACTTCATGATATTTCTATGTTCAATTTAGAGTTGTCATAGATTGATTGGTTATAGGCACTCATGGATACTTAGAGACAATGGTGATGCTGATTTCTCTTGGATTAGAGAAGTATTTGTTGAGACAATTATTTTTTCTCAGTAGGAAGTCAGAGGGGCATTCAAATGATATGGAATTGAGAGAAGATTGTTCTTGGATGAGTCTTGGTTGGAGACTTAGATATCTTGATGAGCATTTGTATTCCCCACTCTTGGTTTACTTGGTGGTTTGCTACTTCAGAGGTATAGCCCATTGTTTCTCTCAAGTGCATTATATTTATGCTTGTCTTTCATGGATATGGATCTTGAGCTATGGTACATGAGTTAGTTCTGAAAGGTTCATTTGAGAGATGGTTTAGCATTGGTTATCTTCATTTGCATATGCTTTTATGGTGGTTGAGTTTGGGAGATGGTTTTATATTGAGCATATTCCTTGGATTAGGAATGGTTTATGAGTTTGATCTTCTTGTGAAAGGATTACATCCATGATTAGTTATATAGTATGGTTTGGGTGTTGTTGAGGTTTCTTGGTTGGGATTTTATGAAGGAGATCATACTTGCATACTTTACATCTAGAGGTGTGTGTAGAAGGACATGATATAAGTGATTTGCATGGTTTCTCTTTGGTCTTGATTATCTTCCGAGATGTTTGATTTTTCTTACATTGTATTTGTGATTGGTTAGATATTGTGATCACTAGTTTGTGCTCATGTATGTCATGTGAGAGATGACATGTTTATTCCTTTATCTCTTTCCTGTATTGGTTATGGAGAGCTTATGATATTGTTGGAGATTTTTTATGTAGAGTTTCTCTTGCAAGTTATTGGTTTATGTGTTGTGGATGTACTTGAGACTACATAGATTCACTTATTTAAGATGTTGTGAGTGGGTTGATTATAGATTTGATATTATCTTTTATAGTGGGAGATTCTTGCTATATATGTGGTAGGTATTTCTCTTGAGGCTTGTGATTGTAGGTTATAGATTGGATATGTTGATGATGTGAGATTCACTTGGTATTCCTTTGGAGGTATGCATAGTTGGATGGGTTTGGCACTTGTTGTGGGTGATATTTTAGCTATGGATATTTTGACAACTATGGATACATGTAATTACCTTTGGATCGGATTTTTGTGCTTGGCATTTCAATTGTTACAAGATTTTATGATCTTCTAATGCGACAGGTTGGGTGACTTTCTCTTTGAAAGGCTTCTATGTATGTTTGGTTGTAGTGGCATAATAAGAGGTGAGATAATTCATGTTTGAGATACTGGATACTTTGATTTTGTTGCAGGTACCAAGATGGAGCACATGGTTTACTTTGATCCATGATGGTGGATGTGCTGGGAGGGATTGTTCCCTTGTTCATTTATGTGGCTATGGATTGGCCCTATGCAATGTATACAAGTGGGAGATTGTTGAGATAATGAGTGTTTCACACATTGCATAATATTGTTATATTGTATTATTTTATTTTATTATGTAATGTTGTATCTAGATGTACATGCAACATGTAAAGATTTTCATGGGATATATTTGATGAGTTGTATTGTAATATTGTGATAATATTTCATGTAATTATTTAATATTGGAGAAAAGAATTAAAATTCCAATATTAAATGTGGGGTCAAGGGGTTAGGTAGCACATGGTTTTAACACATGGTTTATGTAATACCACTTGGTGATTTTGTGGGATTTTCTACTATATAAGTAGCCACAAGAGTAGTTGTTGTAGGATATGAAGGAAAAAAAGGGAAATAGTCAAGTGGGACAAGGCTTGACAGGTTAGCCAAGAGAGCATTTGTGAAGGGTGGAAACATGGCATGGGATGTGTGGATTTTTGCTTGTTCACATGGATTGCTTGGTTGTGGCTATGGCATTGAAGTCTTCCATGGTTGTATTGCAATGGTATTTTTTGCTGAATAATAAATAGTGATGGATGCTTTTGGAGGCTGGGTTTTTCCCTCAATAAGGATTTCCCAGGGTATCTTGTGTCACATTTTTTGTGGGTATGGTCTATTCTCTTGCATGTAGATTTTAGTTGCATATTTCTTTCAAATCTATTATGGGTTATGTGGAAATGGTTATATTCTTTATTGTAAGTTTTCTTACATCTCCCTATCTACCCCATCATCCTACCATACACTACTCCATGACCCCTTTCCCACCTCCCTCTATCCTCCTCGATATATCTCACCCCTCTCCTTCCTTATGTACCTCTCCTATAGCTCTATCCCCCCTATACGATTATTATTATTATTCTCTTTGTATGTGTGTGTGTGTGTGTGTGTGTGTGTGTGTGTGTGTGAGAGAGAGAGAGAGAGAGAGAGAGAGAGAGAGAGAGAGAGAGAGAGAGAGAGAGAGTTTTATAGTTATATCTCTATCATTCTATATATTACCATTTCCTCTTCTCTTCTCCATCTTTCCTTCTACATATTTCTCTAGATATCTACTCCTTTAGATATTTTTATCTCTCTCTGACCACCACTATACTAATATCTCTTCCTCGACCTCTCTTAATCTATTTCTCCCCCTCTCCCTATACCTTTATCTATATTTGTATCTTACATTGTTTGTCTCTACTTTTAGATAATTTCACCTTTCTTTAGATAGAGATAAGTATGGAAAACCCTCAACCTTGTGCACCCTAACTCTTGTACCATCAATTTTGAAACCTAAACAATATAAAAAGAGGGAGAGAGGGAGATATAGAGGTTATGAGAGACAAAAGTGGAAAGGTAAGTGGAGGTTATGAATTGTTATATTTTTAATTGGCATTTATTCTAATAAGTTTGAAGTTTACAATTGTTGCACACAAAGGGTTCCATCTATGCGCTCCATATACTATCATGTATAAATATCTTCCTCTACCCCTCTATCTCTTCTATCTATCTCATAACTCTACCATACATACTCTCTCTTTTTCAGTGTGTTTAGTGCACAAAGAGAGATAGAAGAGTAAGAAGAAAAGTAGAAGAGGTAAAATTACATGGATTAAGAGACCTAGGAAAAAAAGGATAGAGTGTAGGGGATATGACATGTACCTAAAGGGGGAGAGATACAAGAGATAGGTTAAGTATTATAGTTGTGGTTCATTTTCTTCTTAAGGTTAGGATTTTTGGTTTACAAATAGGATAAGGGTTTATAATAAGGATAAGGTTTTAAGGTTTATGAATAATTCAAGATAGCATATACGTAATTCACCAATTCAAGATAGCATATAAATAATTCTCAATGATAACACAATGCCATCAAGCCTTTGTATTTGAAATCCATAGGATGGTTAATGCCTTTGTTATGAGAATGATCTCAAAAATTTATTTTTGGCCATTTTTACCCTTCATTTAGCTCATCCCTAATAACCAATATGAGAAATCTTCAATGGGCTAAATTCTTTGCTATGGGTTAACACATAATTTTTTAGGAGTTAACATTTTGTGTTAACTATTTTTTCTATTTTAGAAAGTGATTATCATGCCCTTTCTAAAATAACAAAATTTTCTATTTCGGAAGGCTTCCTTTCTTACCTTTTTGACATAGTGAGTTTCACTATTTCAAAGAGCTTCTTTCCTTGCCTCTATGAAATAGAGACATTGGGTTATGAAAAATAGGCTTGTGCCTCATGGTGGTTGGAAAACTTTTGTGTTATCTCCATTTTTACCATTTTACAAGGATCATTTTTGGTGACCCACGAAATCGTGAAATCAATGTTGCCTCTTCCATTGTGCATTGGGAAATGTACCAACCAACAAGTTTTTGCCACATGGCATTGGGCAAACATTTTGTGTTATCCCATTTTTTCTCCTAGCAAAATGGCAAAACTAGTTAGGCTCTTCCATGTGGTAGGGTTAACATTTCATGTTATCCCATGTCACAATTTCTTTTGTTGATTGTGTAACTACCTCTAATAATTAATAGAGTCTTGGTAGATCATCATGTGGTGGTGAACAAGAAGGTAGATGTGAGATGAAATTATCAAGTTAGATACAAAATGATTATTGGCTAATTTTTCCCCCATTCAGCCATAATGAAAGCTTTCTCCCTTATATGTCATAGGTGGGTTAATGCACACAATCATCAGTTAACATGTCATGTTATCCAATTTTGCTATTTTGCTGTGTCACTTTCATGCCCTTTGCAAAATAGAAAATATTTTGTTATTTCGTGAAGCTTCCTTCCCCGCCTTTGCAAAATAGAATTTTTTCCCTATTTTACAAATCTTGTTTCCTTTCTATCACTTTGGACAAACACATTAGGTTATCTATGGAAACCTTCATTTTATCACATCTCTCTATTTTGCAGAGGTTTAATTTGGCTGCCCACAAAATGGCAAAACTTTTTGCTATTTTGTTGGGTTCACTTTTAAATTTCTCTTTCAGATTTATAATTTTCAATGGGTTGTTATATGTCATAGGTGGGTTAAAACACATGTGCGTTAACATGTTAGGTTACCTTTGTTAACCTTCACATGATCCCATTTAGCTATTTCGTAGAGGGTCAAAATAGTAGCTTGCAAAATGGCGAAACCTTTCTCTATTTCACTAGAAATTCCCTTTTTTCTCCTAGTGAAATGATGAAACCAGGTAGGCTCTTCCATGTGGCAGGGTTAACATTGCATGTTATCCCATCTGACAATTTCTTTTGTTGATTGTGTAACAACCATCATTCATCTATGTAGATACATTGCATCGTAAAGCCATATCTATATAGAAGCATTATATTATTGTAATTTTTGATGATATATATTCTTTGTATCGGTAGGAATACCTTATTTAAATGATTATTGTGTTGTTGGAGGAATACCTATAGTTGTTTTTCATTTAAATTTGATCCATATTTCTGTCAATGTATCCATATTTTTCTATAGAATTATCCTATCTTAGATTAGTGGATTAGTAAGAATGTACTTCCATATAATCTCCTATATCATAACATGATAGCTTCTTTTAGCTAGAGCAAAGATGCTATTGCAAATTCTTCTAAGGATATTTTGTTTACATTTTCTTTTGATGAAGTGGAAATAATATAAGGATCTCATTAGTCCAAAAAAGCTCAAACATTATTTAAAATTTTGATTAGGGTAGAAAATAACAATAAATTGAAGCATATATAATTGCTATTGGCTATGAAAAATGTAAAAATATGCTTTCATTTACATTTATGACAAACTATTTTAGTGTGATGTAGACCTAGAATTTGACAATTACCAATACCTATTATATGGATCTTTATGACAATTTGGTCATTTTAATGCCTTTCATTTTACTTTTTGAAAAAAAAATGATTGTCACATATTTTTGGTTCAAAATTAATTTAATAAGTTATTCAAACTTTAAGTATTGTCTTATGAAAACAAATCTCTTTATTAATAAGTTTCTAAATTTATATTTCTGGTTTAAAAATAATTTAATAAGCTATTCTAAATTTAAATATTTGATTAATAATATAAGCAAAAAAATCTCTTTATTAATATGTTTCTAAATTTATATTTTTGGTTTAAAAGTAATTTGGTTTTAAAATGATTGTCACATATTTGTGGTTTAAAAATAATTTAATAAATTATTCTAAATTTAAACTTTTTTATTAATAATATATGAAAAAAAATCTCTTTATAAATAAGTTTCTAAATTTATATTTTTGGTTTAAAAATAACTTGGTTTAAAAATTATAGTCACATATTTTTGTTTAAAAATAATTTAATAAGTTATTCCAAATTTAAATATTTCAAAGTTATTACCAAGGAACATGAAAATTTTTTCAATGATCATCCTTAGAAATGTGTATGTGTTGAGGTTGATCTCTTTAAGGATCTTAAGGATTCTATGGAGATACATATTGGTTCTCAAAGCTTCTCTCAAAAGGTGCTTTATTTGAACCTACCCAACACCTATTATAGGTGCCAGTTAGTGGAACAGATAATTAGAGATTTCCCTTTAGTTGTGCCCAGGGTTAAACCCCCGCTTAAAGAGGCCCTTGTCAAACCAATAGAAGGGAAGCAAAAAGAAGAATGGACTAGTATAGGGTGCAAGGGAAAGGCCCCCTCAGCTCCTAAATAGTCATATGTGGCTATCATTTTGGTTCCTCCTATTTCAATAGGAGCGCAAACCCCAACAATTGTAGGGTCGACAACAGTTTTGCTGGAACCAAACCCTGGTGTTTCATAGGTTTCAAACCTTGGTAGTTCCTAGGGGATCAAGGTGGCCACAAGGGTTAACACTTTGGTTGTGATTCACACCCTTTTTTCTGCTTCCTTTATTGCAACTTAGAATGTGCGACATTCTTGAGGATCAAGATTTACTTGTCATTCCTTTGCTAGATGTGATGTTATCAGACGACTATCCCATTTATTTTTCCATTTTGTAGCACATAGCTATCTAGGAGGTTGTTAGGACTCATTTTTTCCTCAATACCTATGCATGCTTCCACTATTGCTCATATCCTATGTGTTTGGAATTTGGAACCACGTCTGTATTCTTGGATAGGGTGGATTAAGTGGTGGAATGATGTTATCACTAGAACTACTCAATTTCTATGCATATATGGGTAGTAGTTGGTGGTTTTCACATGACAGTCTTATGAATCCACTACCATAGCTCTCAAGAAAGCTTTTGAAGCTCTCACCCTTAGACCTTTTGATGCTGATTTGTAAATTCAACTTGCCAAGCTTTTTCATAACAAATAGGTTGTCAATGATTATGTTATTTGAGGGGCCCATATCAAAGCTCACTTCCATTGGTTGGAGGTTGATGATAAGGCTTTGAAGGAATTCTTCTAGGCTCTTAGAGCCCATCATACTGATCTTGGTATTAACAAAATCAAACAAGGCACTTATGTTCTCTCTAGTCTCCCTGACATTTTGCAAGCTTTTTTTTACCATGATGAAAATGTGTGCTTCACAGGGAAATTCAATTGCTCAGGAGGAAGCCCTCAGAAAGTGTATTTTTGTTAATATAAGCTACCTAGCGGTTGAGCAATGTGCTTTTTGTGAGTAACTTCTCACTATCTGAGACCTTAAGGAGGTAGTTTTTTCCATGGCTAATGACAAGTCCCTCGAGTGTAATGAGTTTCCTTGTGAATTTTGTAAACACCTTTGGAAGTCTATTAGTCCCAACCTACACAAAGTTTATCTTGAAGCCTATCATTCTAAGAGTCTAGGAGCTATTATCAACAAAGGAAACATCAAATTCATACCTAAAGCTAGTGATCCTAAGGATATTTGTAATTGGTGGCCCATTACCCTACTTAATGTGTCTTATAAGATTATTGCTAAGGCAATTTCTCTTAAAATTCACCATGTCCTACCTTTAATTATACAACCAGAGCAAACTAGCTTTATTAAGTCTAGGTATATTCTTGACAACTTCATTTCTATCTGGGAAGGCATGGAGTTGGCTCATAAATCCAATTAGTTGTCTATGTTTTTGAAAATTAATTTTTCCAAAGCCTATGAAAAAATTGAATGGCCTTTCATTTTGGCTATGCTCCAAGCTCTTGGTTTTGGTCCCAATTTTCTTCAGTCTATGGAGATACATTTTGGAGATGCTAATGCTTGTATTACTATCAATAGCTCTCAATTTGAAGCATTTGGTCTCTTTCACTCTATCCAACAGGGTTTCCCTCTGGCTCTGGCTTTATATATTCTTGTTGCTGAAGTGTTTGGCTACTTGCTAGCTCACTTTGTTTCCTCTAGTTTGGTTCATGGCATTTCCTTGCCAGATTCTTCTTCCTAGATGGTCAATCGACACTTTGCTAATTATTCCTTTCTCACTCTTTTGGAGGATGACAAAAACATCACTAATGCTTTCCAATTGATAGATATCTTTTGTCTAGCCTTTAGTTTTGCTATTTAATGGCACAAAACACTCTATTATCGACAATATGTTTTGCCAACTTTTCCTTTGCTTGACTAGTTTGAATGGAAATGGGTCATGCACAATGAGATTTTCTTCTTTCTACGAATTCCCTTTGCCTTTTAGGTTTCACTAGTTGACTTGTGGAACATTGTGCTTGTCAAGATTGCAAAGAAGCTTGACCATTAGCTTACTAAACCCCTTTCTCTTGTGGAAAAATTCCATATTTTCTCAAAGGTCCTAGCGAATAAGAATGTTTATTATTCTTCTTGTTGGGATCCTTCCAAATCCTCTTATCTAAAATTAGAGTGATTTCTCTGTGATTTTCTTTGGGCTTTTGGTTCTGACCATCATGGATTTTATAGAGTTGCTTAGGATTTTTTTGTCTCCTCAAAGAGTCTGGAGGCCTTGGCCTCCTCTCCACATAGAAGAAAGGCCTTGCTCTTTGTGCCAAATGGATTATATGTGTCATTACCGGAGATGAAGCTTGGAAAGTATTTGTTCAACATTGCATTTCTTATGGGTTCCCTATTACTAGGCATGTATGGAAGGGCATTGGCTTTCAAACCCTTCTCATCATGTAGGAACCCATGGACATACAGGGATGTTTTGTTATTAAGAGCATATAGAAAGCTTGGGAAGCTGTCAAGCCTTGGCTTTAATGGTCTAGTGATGGGTTTTGTGATGACCTCTCTTTGAACCAACAGAACATTTGGTGGTCTCCTCTATTTTTCGTCTAGGATATTCCTCTGGCCAAGACTCAAGGTGCTAGTGCTTTTCATATTTTCAAATGTGGCATTAAGACTCCTAAGGACCTCTTTTCAAGGGCCTCTATGAGTCTTAGATATTGGGAAGATATGCAAGTCCCATTTGGATTGACAAACTTTTGATCTATTGCTCTCTGTTATTCTAGATCACTTAATTCACAAGGTGGGTATTCATTCTATTCAACCTTGGTGGAAAGATTGGATGTGGTATCCCACCACTCCCTTTACCAACTACATGCCAAATTTGGGTATCAATGGATTTCTCCCCATTTTTCGATGGTGCATACCCTCAACCAACATTGGCATTTAGAGTCTTCCCTTTCTCAGTGGAGAAAGCATTTTGACACTATTTGGAGTTCCATTATGGAACCCAAGATTGCACATTTTTCTTGGTGTCTAGTTTTTACAAGGTCTTCCCCTTGGGCTTTCACTCAATCATATTGGGGTTCTAGATCCTTGGTGTCCATTTTGTGGGTAGCTAGAGTCTTTTTAACATATTTTTTGGTTCTATAGACATGCTCAAAACTATTGGCACTAGATTCATGATTTCTTTAAGCAATTTTAGCTTGAACCCTTTTCCTAGCATATGGTTATTTTGGGTGATTCTCCTTAGTTCCCTAGAAAATTCACCTAGATCTAGCATACTTTTAGGACGAAGATTTTGTTTACTCTGTGGAAAGATAGAAATGTTGCTCTTTTCACTCATAGTTTTCTTGATAGAAATGTTGCTATGTACACTAAAGCATGCATTTGTAATAAAATAATGATGCAGATTCAACTACAAGCCAACAAGGTGGCTCTGGAGGTGTCCCACCTTTAGGAGCCTCTTAATCATTTGGGTAATGCTCCTTGTATAGTTGCTAGAGTGCATCTTGATGCTTTGGTAGATACTACTCCATCTAGGGGCCACCATCGAGGGTGTAGTTCTTCTAGCATCCACTTGCACATGCCACACTCATAGGCTTCTTACCACCACTCTCCTAGTGGTGGCAATGGTGGTTGGCATCACTACTCGACTTCCCCACCCCATGGTGGCACAGGCATATCCCTAGGCTTAGTGGATCCCCCTCCTGGTGCTTAGTGTGTTGTTTCTGGTAAATATCCCTTTCGCTTAGAGTTGGCCATTTCAGTTTTGTGGACTAATACCAAAGATAAAGACTAGGCCCTCAAAAATGTTGCTAATAGCTGGACTCTTCCTAGCCTACTTGCCAATCCCAAGGATGACTGGGGATTTCATGATTGGGTTGAACCACCCCTTTCAACTAGTACTTCTTTGGCTACCTGAGGGTTGTTTCTTATAAGTTTTTTTTATGAATAGTTGTTGATTCTGGCTATAGCCATGTGAAATTTCACGAGGTGATCTTGTATCCCCCGACCCCTTTTTTGTGAATTGTAACTAAGTATATTATTTATTAATAGAAAGGACCATTCATTAAAAAAAAAAAAATTGATTAATAATATATGCAAAAAATCTCCTTATTAATATGTTTCTAAATTTATATTTTTGATTTAAAAATATTTTGGTTTAAAAATTATTGTCACATATTTGTGGTTTAAAAACAATTTAATCATTTATTCTAAATTTAAATATTTTATTAATAAATGGAAAAAAACTCTTTATTAATAAGTTTCTAAATTTATATTTTTTTCAAGAAAATATCTTAAATTTTAAAAATTCTCAAATAAAATAAGCAAGTTCTAAGTTTTAGAACTTTTTTTTACTTGGAAAAGAATTACAATAATATACATAGATTATTGTGTTGTCTTAACAATTTATCTTAAACTTTATCAAGGTTAATCAAGAATGTAAATAATTTTCATTGTAATTATTGAGTATATCAATATAAACTAGATTTACATTTCTTAAGACAATCTCACAAAATATTCTGCTCTAGAAAGACCTCAACAAAATTTAATATATTTTAGGTGTGCAATCCATGTTAGATCCCCACAGACATTTCAATGCTATTACATTAAACTTAGGACTCGAGCACATACCAAAACTATAAACATAAGTGGTAGAAATTAAAATCCAAATATTATTTCTTATTGTGATCATCATCAACATCCTCATTTTCTTGCTAGCTATTATAAAGTCTCCATCCCCAGTAACCATCCACAACAATAGTAGAAACACATCCCACAAACCCCAACAAAGAAGTCCATTTTTGTGTCTGATCGATGCTTGTCACAGAATTGGGTGGCAATAGGATTTGAACCCCTGACATCCATTTTTTCTCTTGATTAAAATTTTCCTCCAATGTTTTACCTCTTATCCCAGGCATAAAGGGCAAAACATTCAACTTTTTCTTATTGTCTCCTTTTATTAATTGAGATATGTAGTCGTTGTTGATAAATTTGACACTACCATTTTGAGAATGTAGAGACAATGATTGTTCTCACACTACATGATGCCTTGTTACAGAAGTCTTGCATCAGCCTCATTACATAAAACACTATCTCATGTCTTATGCATTGTTCTCTATTGCTCTCCAAATTGCCCCTGTTAATGCAAAATGTAAGCCACAATATAGAAAAAATGTAACACCAAAATGTGGCATCCATAAATCAAGGATTAAGGTTGAAGGAAGATCAATATGAACTATTATAAAAACTAGTTGTAGATAGTGATAATTTTGGCAGTATTCTTTTGGAAGATAAAGGTATTATGCACAGAGAGAATGGTGCCTTCATTCACCCTTCCAATGCACTCTAGTTTTCCCCCACCGATGCTTCATTACCATCTATGGACCTAAATCTAGTTTCCAACCATATCACATATTTGATTAGATCTACCAATATTCATAATATGTAGCAAAATTGGTTTGGAAATAAATGTATATGATACATGTACTTATCTAAAGAATTTAGGCAATGACAATGGAACTATGTCTTTGTATTCAACTATTGTATGGCTTCCTAAATTTTCCCTCTTCATTCACAGTTGAACCTCCATGACAAATGAAAATGCATACAATTTTTTGATATTTCAAATATGTTTGAATAATTGAGTGGGAAAGAATATTTTAAAAGTTCCCTCCATTTTATATTGTGTTATCTATACCATTTCTGCTATGATGTACTGGGGAATCTATTTGACATCCATTTGTTGGGAGTCCATTTGACATCCATTTCCACATGCTGTGGCATATGATGTATCATATTATTAAAACATGCCTACCATGTCACTTTTTGTATTAGGATAGCTAGCGCCCAACACCCTAAACCCCTAAACATACATTGATTTTATTCTAACCCTTGTTACATGTCTTCCCATTCAAACACTATGTCTACCTTCTTTTCTAAAGCCCATTCCCATCTCCCAACACTATATCACATAGAAGATGTATAAGATACCTTGTTCATCTAGGGAGGTTGACCAGCATGGAAGGTGTGGGAGTGACGTGAGATGGAAAGTGAGTGTTGGGGGGGGGGAGGGGGGGGATATCATCAACCCAAAGGGGTCCCTTCCAAGTTTTAAATGTATATAAATTAAAAAATAAATTTAATTGTTGAGTTTCCATTAATGGCAGACATGACACATAGGTAGTTATATGCAAAAGTGACCCAAGGATCATGTGAAGGTGGAATACTGTCTCATAGGTCCATTTACCTATTAATTGTTTATATTATTTTTTAAAAAAAATTGGGTCCTTTTTCCCATAGATTTAGGGTGACAGTTTATATGATGGTTGTACTCAGCTTATGATATTATAGTATTTTTTTTGGGAATGACTATGACCTTTTTACACAAGCCCTAGTCACAAGTCTATTTTTTGGGTTAGCCTCTCTTTCAAGTTGCTAATATTTAGCTTCACACTCCTTATGACCAATATTATTTAATTGAGTTTTAATTTATAAGATTCTGAAGCACATTCCTCATGAATATTTTATTGGACTGTATTAGCTGAGACTTATTTTCTCATTCCCCATACAAAAACTAGAGAGTTAGATATACATCTACAACTTGTTTCCTCATATGAAGTTTTTACTATGTTACCTATTTATTCTTCCTCTGTACAACTATGATATTATGGATCTTAGTAAGGTAGTAGTATGAAGCTACTTTCATATTTCAAGGTAGATATCTAATTTAGTGAAACTAATTAAAATCATTTGAAGCAATATACCTAATTTAAACAATTCAATGAGCAAGATCAATGGACTATTTGATTTCTCTTCCTAACAATAATGAAATTTAAATTTGGTTTCTCATTGAATTGAAGCATAGTGAAATTTATTTACATGATCAATCTATTGAAAACATTTTCTTGTATAGATTCTATACTCAAATGAACAAAATACAAGAAGACATACATTCCCTAAAAATCAATAGAAATGGCTATTGCAATGGATCTCTTTTACATTACATTTATGTCTACTATGACAAGTCAATACTTCCATTCCAATGCAACTAAATGTATAACATTGAATCTTACAATTCAAATACTTATGAGAATATCCAAATTTCTTAAACACATCCTTCAATAATACACTTAAATGGAGATTTTCCATTACAACACATTACACAAAAGAACCATGGAAATTTTCCATTATAATACAATACACAAAGGCATTAAGGAAGGTGCATCCTTTCAAATACATTACTCAAGGGCATGTCCTTTCTCTCCACCAATACAAGGGAATAACCATAGCTTCTTCTTTGGTCCAAGAGCATAAAACTTGCAAAATATTCATATCAAGAACCATGGAGGTTCACCTCCCATCCTAGGCCTCTTGGAAGCCACCCACTAAGATAGGGGAATCAAGGTTCAAATGGTAATACATGCAAGCAACTTAAAATGAATACAAGCACATCATCACAACACATTTACACTCCCAACCAAGGTTTTCACAATGATTCACCATTGGAATCATGAAACAATGGGTGAAGGTGAGTTCTTAAAAGAGGATATTTCCATGTCAATACAAATTACATACATTCAATTTCACCATACCTCTAAAAGGCTTACACCATACATGCTTCCTTAATAATTCCCACTTATCACCCCCAAATCATATTATCAAGACATTGGCTTCAATGAACCCATACCCCATGAACTATCCCTTCTCTCCAAGAGAAGAGGCTCTCAACTACTTGTTGAGTCCAACTAACCCCTTCACCCAAGGCTTCTCTTCCCTCCCAAGGGTGAGTGAATCTTTCACATCCAATAATATTCAATACATAAAACAAAGAAAAATACCAAGAGAAATCCATCACAAGAATAACACATAACAATCCACTCAACACCTCACACATTGCATGTTTTCATCACTAAATGAAAAATAAATCAACACCATTAAGAAAGTTCAACAAAGGCTATGGCATGGGTACCAACCTTGATTCAATCTAAAGGCAAAGGATATTTGATGAAGAGCTCCCTTCTTTTTAGTCTTTCTTCTTCCAAAACCCTAGCTATCTCTAAACTTAGAGAGTGCATGAACACCCCACTAGTTTGTCCAAGTCCACTAGAAAGGATCTTCCACTATATCATTTTTGGCAAAAGCATTAGGCCATTATCCCTTACAAACTTGTCCCTACCAAAATTGCTATTTTGACCAAGTGGAAAGATGAGGCTAAACTCATAGAATAACTCCAATTTTGAATTGGTAGAAGAATGCATTGGTTAAGGGGTCCCCTAGGCTATCTAGGCACTAAATTGGTTAAATTTAGGCTCCTAACATGTTATGATAACATATGGGTGGCTTAATTTTACAAAAATGGCACTTTGGGACCACATATTGACCCTCTAAACTCCTTGTCAAATTTGAATTCGAATTCTCCTTGATGGTGACCCATCGTATCCTTTCTCCAAGTGCATTTACTTGAATCTTTTGAAGGGCAATTAGTTTAAGGCTAAGTGCAACCATGACTAAGGCCCTAGGTGACATGTCATCAACACATAAAGAATTACTAGTGTCAAGTGACACATTAAAACACATTACACATTAGAATGACATGTCCCTAATGTATTTATGAAATTAAATTTACCACACACATGCAAACTCACATTTGCAAAATAAACACATCACAATGACGCTTTGAATCTTCCAAAGATTCACCTTGGCTATATTGTGTCCACCTAAGTTTGGACCTTGTTTCCCCAATCAAATTCCATGGTTCAATTCCCTACACACTAAACTCAAGCATTAGCAGTTAAATGAAAATCATATAAAAATACATGTATATATGTGCATGACAAATTAATATTGTATAATTCTTATTGATTATAATATCCTCTTATCATGCTTAATTTTCCTTTCTAATCATTTTCATATAAAATATTCAAAACATTGAAATATCAAAATTAATCTCTACTTAACCTAATCAAATTAACAACGTGAATATCATCATAATCCATTTCTATCATAGTAATGAAATGTTGAATCCATAACCATTAAATCATCAAGCATTTGAATTAGTTCATAGTACATACCGTGAGTTAAAATAATCAAATGCAAATATTACAATCAAATAGATAATATGAATCCCTATCCATTTAACTTAGAGGTGTGTCAAAATATCAATTCACAGGTATCAGAATGTGAATAAATCATCTATGCTATGATGGTTCAGGGTAAGGCCTTGCACTCAATTGTGATTTCTACTAACATGGATGCATTTTTGAATTCATTTGGTGATGAAATTTTCATAAGTTTGCACATTTGCACTCTTGGAAAGAAGATAAAAGGTGAAGAGAAATGAGGAATAGACACTAGTTTTTTTGTTTTATTTACTTTTTTACAATGCAACCACACTATGTTTTTATTTTCACAAGCCTAAGGCTCATGGCATCCAAATAACAACATGATTACACTATAGTGCAATTGTGCTATGCTTTATATGAAAACAAAAATTTAGTAGCACCTTTTTGGTACCACAACTTTGTGCGTACACCTAATATTCACTCTTTACTAAGGGGAAAAGAATACATTTAAGGATATCTCCTTGTTGTTGGAATGAGGTTCCTTGTTCTAATTTTTTATGGTTCCAACTATAGTATTATTATAATGAATGTGCCATATATAGTCTAGACCTTGTATATTATATATCATTTTTTTTATTGACCCCTAAGAAGATAATGCTTTCCTTAGAAATTATCTAATTTTCTTTTGCATCCCTAAGAAGATAATGCTTTCCTTAGGGCTAATCCCACTTATTGATCCCTTAAGATAAAATATTTCCTTAGGATTGATCATTTTTATGGGTTGACATAGAGTTTAATGCTCCATCAAGGAACCCAAGAGGACAACTCAAAATATAAGAAGAAAGATAATATTTTTTATATTTCTATAAATAGTACAACTAACATTACAATTAAAGTTACATGTGTCATTATATTAAGTGAAAGCATGAATTTTAAACCTCAATCAAATAACAAGGTTCTCTTATGTTTCCTAACATCACTATTACCAACACTTAACATACAAGACTAATGCATTAACTTTTACATCATCAAACTATAAAAATTAAATTAAAATATGAAAGAATTTATTTTAAGTTTTAGAACTAGATAACACATAATCATATCACCAAATCATGGTCAAACATATTTATCCGCATCTTTTATCATATCTAAAATAAAAAAAATACATGTTACATTAAAAAATTATAAGTAATCATTGAAACATAATAACATATTATTTTACATTCATATCCTCAAGGAGATTACAAGACTACATCAATATGATGATATAGACAATGTTATATATGTTGAGATTGTTGCCCGGTTATCAAAATTGTCTCAATCTTGATATTGTTAATGCTTTGGTTATTTGTGAAATATGCCTTGTTCAACCATTAACCTATCTTTTAAAAACAAAAAAGGTTAATATAAGCTTCAAAAATTAACCTTTTAAAAAGAGGTTAAGATAAGCTTTGAAAATTAACCTTTTAAAAAGAGGTTAAGATAAGCCTCTGAAATTAACCTCCTAAAAAGAGGTTAAGATAAGCTTGTGATATTAACCTTAACTTCTTGTTTCAAAGGTTAAGGTTAACCTCTAGAATACGTATTTTAGAAGTATTTATTAACCTCATTGTCCAAAAATTCAAAATTCCATATGTGATTCAAATGGAGTAATATTTTTGTGAAGAAAGAGAATTAGGTTTGAAAGGACCACTTTGTCTGAAAATTCCATTGACAAGATTTACCTTCCACCTAGCTTGTACATCTGGAGATTAGCGGCATAGGAGTGAAAAAAAAGAAGATGTTCTTGAACTCTTTGAATTAATGAAGTTTTCTAGAGCCGAGCTCAATCACATAACCTTTGTTTCTATTTTATTTTCATATAGCCATGCTGGCCTAGTTTATGATGCTACTACAATCGCATTGTTGAGTCTAATATAACCCCCAAGATAGATCACTATGTAGGCATAGTTGATCTTATTAGTTGTGTTGGCTATCTTGAGCAATCTCTAAATTTTATCATCAAGTTGCCAATTAAACCTAATACAGTTGTATGGATGTGTTTACTCGGTGCTTGTAGATCACATAAGAGTATTGGGCTAGGAGAATTTGTGGTGAAAACTCTTTTTTGAGTTTAAATCTGATAGTGCTACATCTTACATTTTTTAGACAAACCTTTTTCTAAATTGGGCAAGTCGAGTGAGGTACAAATGGCTAGAGTTTATGAATTTTTAAGGAATTATAAGCAACTACTAGGAAGTGATTGGATTGGAGACCCTTTGTGTTAGGAGAGGTGAGTCTAAGTTATTGGGAATCTTGGATGCCCAACCCCACTCTTGCCCTTGGATGGAACACCAATGAAAAGAACAAAGGTAGTGGTGTCAAAACTGTAGAGGTTTACCACAACAACTAGTGGAAGTTGTTCTTGTTATCAAAGAAAACTCACAATATCCCATGATGTCATATGAGCTAATTTCAACAGATTCAAAAAGACTTGATCCAATATGCGATTTGAGGTTTCACACTCAATATGCAGAGAAGGAGTTCATTTATAATCTAAAACATTTAAAGAGAGCATAGTCATCAAAGTTGAAAAGAGCAGGGATGACAAACTAGATCCGACTTGTTTGATGGAATGCATAATTAGAATGTGGTTGAATTATTTGACCAAATAACAAACTTCAATTGGCAGCTTTGTAAATTAATCTGGCAATTGGAAAGGTCCCAACACAAGCACGTGAATTATCTGATATAGTTCATTTATGAATTCTTAGCAACACCATCATGTTTTTTGAAAATGCCAAAAACTAGAAGAAAGCTTAAGCATATATATATATATCTTGTACCTGCTATTATGAATAATGCATTAATCAAATATATGTAGATTGATTGAAAAGTACTAAAGCTAAATATTGGAGCTAGCTCAGGCACCTTGCACAGTATTATATGAATTGATGGATAAGTTTTCAAATGGAGTATAGGTTTCAATGTCTTCAAAAAAAAATTGAATTTGAATTGTGGAGTCTCCCATTTGAGAACTTTGAAGGAATTCAAAGCAATCAACAAGAAGGAAGCTGAACCATGAAGTATAAATATCAGAGGTTGGATTATGCTCCTATTTTAAAAAGTACACTTCTTGACATTGGTGATACCATTTTAGGAAGTGTTTGCCTTCAAGATTTCTGGTCATCTCTTGAGAGTGAAGACAGGACCCCTTTAGCTAGAAAGATATTAGAAAGTGGTTGGGCTTGAGTAGGAGGAGACCCCATCTTAGTACAGTTCCTTGATCTAGTATTGGAATGCATGAAGACCTATAATTCGAATACTAGAGAAGTTATTTCATCAAATAATAAAGTCATTATCCGTCTAGATCCTGTTTCTATTCTCATTGCCTTCTAATTGCCTACTAGAGTGCAATATGCTAGCATCAATTTAAGAACTGCCAAGGAGTACTATATGGTGAATCAAACTCAATGTTTAAACATTGTTGCTAGGTCATGGCTCTTGTAACCAAGGAAAGGGAAATCTCAACTCGCCAAATCCATCCACAGATCATTGTTAAAAGAAGATGTAGTGGACATGGTAACTCTATTAAGCAGGATAATAGGACTTCGAGATTCACATGAGTTTGAAGGTTGGATGTTCCTATTTATTAACATGGTCTACAAAGGGAAGAAACACATTGATTGGGATGAAATTATCAGTGACTCAGTGCATAGACAGCTCATGGAACTTCGAGAAAATGATTGCTTCTACATGACTTCATACCTTTTCTATGCTATTGCAAGTACCAAAAGTTGGCTATGGCTTAACTGGCAAGGTATATATGATGATATAGCTATTATTTACAATCATCTTCTTCAGATATAGTATGAAAATAGCCTACACCATTTTAGAAGGGTGAATAATGCATTCACCATGCTGACTATAAGAGAAATTTAGGGAAACATGGGACTCAAAATGTCATCAGAAGTAGCAATAAAAGTACAAAAATATGGAAGTTTCTTCATATAGTTCTCGAAGTTCACTTATATCAAGTTAGTTGCCTATGATGGGTGTCTTAATGCTACCTAGATTTGTTGATGATAAATTGCTCCTGATTGAAATGTGCAAACAGATTAGTCAAATAAATAAACTTTATAGGAATAGGAGGATAGATGAAATACCTTTTCCTATTGACATCAGATATTATAGCTTTGACACTGCCTTAGATGTGAGGAATATAGAGAGATCCATTGCCGCAATAAATTTACATCCTTATACTATGTGTTTCCCTTATGATAGTAAAGGCTATGTAGTTAATGAGTTAAAGCTAAACCCTAGCCTTAGTCACTTTCAAACTCTAGAGGACTTTTGGGAGGATTGTGAAAATGATTTCGAAGTCAGGAAGAGAGACTATGTGACTTACAATAAGGCAGGTAATAGACTTCAAGGTGGATATTGATGTGATGAGTGTAGATGATGATGAAAGTTCCTTGGTCAATCTCTTCTACTATGAAAAAATCAAATTACTAGATCTTCCTCCTATTGATTGGTCAATTCAAGAGTTAAAAAGCCTGAAAGAAAGAACTACCTATGTCCTTAAAAGAACAAGATATCGGGTTAGTAAAGTCAAAGTAGAAATGGTGACTGTTGATATCCAAAGTAGAGAAAGAAGAGGTGATCAAGGAGAATCATTTCGAATGGCATTAAAGGAAACTTTTGGTGAGAAAATGTAGCTATTAGATGCAAGTTTTCTAAATCAAGATGAAGATCTAAATCAACTAGTTAAGTTTACAGTCAAAAGAAGGAGGACAAAAGTGAAAAGTAAATCTACTAGATCAAATTAGGAAGGAAATGAGCCTAATATGAAGGATCAAGGAACTCCTCAACTTATTGAACCACACATTCTTGATACATCCTCTCATGATGTAGTAATTCCTCATTTGAGTCTCTCTCCTCTTGAGATATCATTAATAGACATCACACAGTTGGATAATCAATTATCTAATTTAGAACATTTAATGATGATTTCTGAAAATATAATAGGTGACATGCAAGTTTCAGATACTGCACATTCATGGTTCCAGACTAGTCTTTAGAAGAAGAAGAAAGTTGTTCAAATGATCTTGCCTCCATTTGATGTGATCTCTAATTTCCTTTAGAAGCCTCCTAAAGTGATGTCCAGGTTAGCCATTGATAAAACTTTAGGCAATCTATTTGTAAATTAGCCAAGCCCATAATTGAAAAGAATGTTGATGAAGCATCTGAGTCAGATTTCATTCTGGATAAGGTTGATCTTGGTCCATCTACGGTAGAAAGAGACTTTCAAAATTTTGAAGTGACTGCTACCCAAATGTTACAAAGAGCAAAGAAGGAGAAAAGAACTAAGGAGCAACTCAAGGAGCAAGTTCAGATGCTCGTGTCTTACATCAATTTGATTAGAAATTCCTCTAATGCAAAGATAGTAGTTACTTCACTAGCCTTAGTAGGTCCCAATGGCATTCTTGATCATGCTGTTGTTGAAAGGGTAAACAAATAGAAATCACATAGTATGATGATTGAAGCTTGGATAAATAGAATGATAGAAGATGCTTCAAAACTCATAATTGGAGTCAAGGAAATATATGGAAAAGCCATCGAATAGATACATGAAATTTCTAAAGAGCTAGAAAGTAGCAAAGAACAGAAAGTCACCTAGCAAAAAGTAGCTGATGAATTGCAAGAAATGGCCAAGTTAGATACAAGCACCCTAGTTCTTGAGAAAATTATTGCTGATCCAAATGAGAATTAGACATGTATCTGGAGTAAAAGTGTCAATTGGAAAATGATAAATATTAGCAAAGGGATCACTGAGTTTGAAAAACTAATAGCTTCTTGGGAGCAGCTGAAAATGAAAGTTACAAATGAATTAATCTCTACTATCATAGGTGGGGCGACAATAGGTGATCTTCAACATATTGATTGTCAATTTATTCTTGACTCTTTTAGTATCCAGATTCATTCAAAAATAGAGAATCAAGTATCAGATGCCAAAACTGTGATGAAGCTCAGTCTGGTTGTAGTCACTTTGGAAGATTGCGACATTTTAGCCTATCGACAAGAGTCAGAAGAGATCCAGGATAAATAATTCATAGCCAAACTCGGGATGGAGAACATGTTCATTCCAAATTATGATTCAATGATGATCATCCTTGATGCTTATAGGGCTTTCTGGGATAAGTCAGTCATGTCTAGATAGATAGAGTTCATAGGTAGAAGTCTAGTGATTGGATATGTATAAATCCTAGAAATTCTAGCTAAAAGTTTCATTTTTGAAAGTTTTCCTTATATAGGTTAATTTTATAGAGGTTAATTAACCTCTCTAGAATTATGTGTTTTGAGAGTGGTTATTAACCACGAAGAGGTAGTTATTAACCTCTGTGTCTATATAAGGACTCTTTTTGGCTTTGTAAAGGGAACTTTTTTGGCTTTAGAATAAGGGAACACTATGCTGAAATTTTGATCAGGAAACAAATTTTGGAAAGTATGTACAATTTTTGTCTCTAAAATTGGAAATCTTGATTATGTTCTTGGTGCAGGAAAATGAAATGAGATACACTCTTGATTTCTTGTTCTAAAATCAAGATTGTAGTAGTATAAACTACTGATTCTTTTTAGTGGGTGTTTTCATGGTATTGTGTGAATGTTTATGAATCATGAATCAACATGGTAATAATGGTCATTTCCAAGCATAGTTCTTGATTGCATTTGTTATCATTCTACATCCACTCAAGAAAGTTGTAAGGTCATGTGGTGCATTCATCCTGAACGGCTTTCTCTCAATCTTTAGAGTTTTAGATTCTTTATTTTTAAAAATTTTAAAATTATATCATACGAGGGAGCTACCCCTCTAAATGTAGAGGAAGATCGCATAACAAGGGCCTATCCAATTGTTGTGAATGGTTTGCCACATACACTCCATTGGGAAATTTTACAATGACAAATCTATTTACCAATATACATTAAGGTCAATTTGTCTATTAGAGACTTAACACTTAGTCAGTTTGTTACATTGCTATTGAGCTCTACAATTCCTACCAAGCTTATCAATCATCCAACAATGTTAACCTAGAATTTTAGAAGTTATTAAGCTAAATAGTTAGATTGTAGTTCATACCAAGCTTCACAATGTCTATCAAGAATCTGAGAGAGTCTACTATATTTCTCAAGCATAGTAGAGTCTACCAAGCTATCTAGTAGAAGTGATAAAGATATTTGTGTCAATTGAGACTTGTAGTGTTAACCAATTTCTACAGTGTTTACTAAGCTCGTAGTGTTAACAAAGTGAATCTAGTGTTGAATGAGTCATGTAGTGTCAACTGAGTGATTTAGTATCTACCGAGTTTCTCAGTGTTCACCAAGTCACATAGTGCTAACCAAGTTTGTGCTACTTGAAGTGATCAATATGGAATGAACTTCTACTTCAACCAAGTGCTAGAGTTTTCCAAGCATTGACAGTGTTTGTCAAGTGTCAAAACATCATTGAGTTGACTTCAAAACTTGAGTTACAAAAATTGGGTTGACTTTATAAATAATGATGAATTTGGTATTGTAGCCAACTTTAGTAAGTAGTTAATTGGATTGATATATATGTAATATATTATATCATATCCAAATGTAATCAAGTATGAGTTTGTGAAGAAGTAAGAGCATATGTGTGCGAATTGAAGAAGGCTACAAGTAGTATATGGTACAATAGAGACTTATATATTAGAGTAAGGTTATCTTTTCAATTCAAGGAATCTCATTCAGCAAATCAAAGTTCCAAATCAAAGATCAGCCCTTGATTCATTCTAACAGGTGCATTGGTCAAATCCTTTAATTGGGTGGACTTAATTGTCTTTTGCTAAATCTTCCAATCGAGTGCATACTTCATTGTATGTTTGTAAATCCTTTAACAAGGTGGACCTAATAGTCCTTATTGCTCCTAACAAGGTAGATCACCAGAAGTGGTCATTTGTAAGCCTTAACATGCCAACTTTATACTGCAGTACTAAAGCTTGTGGATATCATCCCCACCCCAATTTTACTTTCTATTTGGAAGGTTTTTGGGTCACCATATCTTGTGTCAAAGTGTTATGAATATTTTATTGCTTTGATTCTTTCATGCATGCAATTAGATCATAATTATATATGAAGGATTAATTGGTGAAGTGAGTTAAAGTTTTATTGGTTCTTGATTTACCCTCCCCTCTTAGTAACCTAGCCTACCTTATATTTCCAATAATTGGTATCAGAGCATCTGATTCTCACATCAAAAGTTTAACAACTTGAGAAAAGATTAGAGGCAATGGAGGTATATAGGCTAGAAAAGGCTATTGAGAATGAAAAATTGGATCTAGAATTGACCATTGGACAACTCAAGAAAGCAAAGGAGCAACTCTCTAAATCATTGCAAAGAAGGAAATATCTTGCAACACAAATGGATGGCAATCTATACATTGAAGAAGAATTAAAGACTTATACCCAAAAAGAAATTCTGATGAAGCTGATGCAATAATCAAAGACCTGCTTGAGAAGAATCTCATTCTTCAAGAAGAAGTCAAAAATATGAAAAGAGAGAAAGAAATCCAATCAGTTAGATTGTGTGAAGTCATGGAACAAAGGACACATCCAAAGAAGAGATAGAAGAAAAGTACAATGAAATTCAACAACTATCCCTCCAACAAACAGACTTGATTGATCAACTTAATGATGCAAATAAAGAGTTTATCAATCCAAAGATAGAGAATGAAAGCTTATAGAATGATTTTAGCATGGAAAAGAAAACCAAGTAGAGAATGATGAAATCTCAAGATAGCATGAATCAATTGAATTAGAAAACTCAATATAGACAAAAAGGTAAAGTTGGATTAGGATATACAGATGAAGGTGAATCATCTCAGCAAGGAGCTCAAAAGAATAAAAGACCTACTTGCAATCATTGTGGTAAGATAGGTCATACATCAAATAACTTTTGGAGCAATGGAAAAGAAAAATTCAATGGGAAGTGTTACAATTGCAATAAGCATGGTCATAGAGAAAGTGAATGCACAAAGAAACCTAAGTTTGAAGGAAAGTGTCACAATTGCAACAAACAAGGATAGAGATCTTCAGAGTGCAAAACCTAGAAGTGGAACCCAAAAGAGAAAATTATGTAACATCACATGAGGAAAAGAGACACTACAAAGAGATGTTTTGTTTGTACAGAACTTGGACATCTTGCCAAGAATTGTATGAACAAAGGCAATGTTGAAGATGAAAAGAAGCTAAAGCTGACAACATTAGAAAACAAATGAGGTAGCAATGGGTGTAGAAATATTTAGAGAATGCAAGCCAAATCCATGAAGTAGTTGAAAACCAAGTCAATGATTTGGAAGTTAGTTCCCTATGAAGATCAATGGAACTATGATTCAGAAGAAGTCATCTAACATTAGTTCTAGCTAGTAAGAAGAAAGATCCATATCAATATACAAGATGCATGAGGATCAATAAGTGATGATGGAAATTCAAGAGCTTGTCGAGCAAGGCCGGGTCATAAGATCTTTCTGAGCAAGGTTGGGTTGTATATCTTATTCTGGATGTAGATGTCAAGTTAGTAATTCCTATTGAGTTAGGAGACCTTATCAAGTTGAAGGTGTCTTTTGAGCATTAAAGACCAAACTAAGTGAAGGAAAAATTGTCACTAAGAAAATATGTGTACGAAGCATTAATAGTGATCAAAATTTGTTAAAATAAGGAAATTGAATGTATTTTTTCACCATGAATTTCTAAAGCATTGAGCAAAGAGTGAATTCAGAGCCCTTAAGAAATTTAAGTAGTTGTTGAAGATTTCTTCCATGTTTGAAACCCTACCATACAATGACATCTTCTAGCAGCAAGGTTAAGAAAGGTTTGGAGATGTTGGTTTGTGGAGTGGATTACAAGGCTCCCACATGCAAATTAAGTCCAACAATAGTAGAAGCACTTGACCTCGCTGAAACACAATCACATATTCTACTTAAGGTACTTCTTGTACATGATATTCGATCATTTTATCACTATTCTATTTAGGAGCTTGGAACTCTAGAGATGAATGGAGCATACAATGAACTATATGTGGATGGTGTTTTGAAACCTAAGCACAAACATTTGGAGACAAAGGGTTTGATGCATAATTTACATATGCCAAGGTATTTTCAAGTGAAGTGGATTAGATTCATCTTGAGTCATGTTCATAAAATGTAGTTATGACTAGATCATCCTATTTTGATAACCAAGAAGATGATACACAAGATTATTGGATTGCCCATGTTGAACAAAGAAAAGACCACAAAAATCCTAGGCTAGGTTAAATTGACAAAGCAGACTCTTTCTAAATTTGATGGAAGAGGCATGGAACTGAGTGGAGTAACTAACATGGAATTGAAGTTTGGCATCCCTATGATAGCTCACAAAATCTATAGCTCAAGCTAGTTGAATGATGGATCATGTGAAGTAGTTGACCTAGCATACAAAGTGGTAAAGAACAATATGTCCTTCAACCTTGCCGAGTTGCTACTAAATCGATTGAGAAAGAATATGGAGAGCATCCGAGTATCAAAGAATAATACGTGTAAGTTTGGTTCTCTATTGACATTTTTATATTTCTATGTTCAAAATTTTTTCCCTTCAAAAGGTACTATAGTATGGAAGAAAGATACTCTAGTATTGTATCAAATAAGTGAATTTATAGTAGAGATGAGAGAAAATTTTGATAGTATTATAGATAATTACTTTGAGACATTCAAGGAGAAAATGTAGAGAAGATATAGGATACCAAGAAAAGTAGTAGAAGATTATGAGTAGGATATCTATTTTATGGTTGACTATGACAAGGTTTACATTCAAGCAATCAAGTCTAGAGTGGAATGGGTTAAACCTCTAGAATAAGAGGTTAACATAGATGACACTAAAGATATAATTGAAGCTCTATTGAATGAGCCTGTGGGTCCTAAGGAAAATTATTTTGGCAATATGAAGAGTCTAAGGCTAGGATAGAACTTGAGATTAAGTTACCCCAAGTAGGAAAAGGATAGAGAAAATAATCAAGAACTCTAAGAAATCAAGCTCTCCTCTCATGCAAATAGAGAGAAAAGGAGATGATATAGAAAAAGGAGGAGAAGAGGATGAAGCAAAGGAAGCAAAACTTGAGGAAGGGGAACCTCAAAAGAAGAAAGGGAAGGTTACAATAACAAATCCTACAAAGTCTTGCCCTATTGTGTTCACAAGAAGATCTACCAAAACCAAGAGAAAATTGGAGTTGGGTGAGGAAGATGAAGCCAAACAATTATATTTTAGAGGTCCACCCCTACCCTTAATGAAAAGTTGAATAAATTGGAATTGGGAAGAGGTATATCATGTTTCAAGTCACTTAAGTATGAGACTAGGAGCCAAAAAGATAATAAGCAAATTGAGGATGCCGTTGTGGCAAAATTGGGTAAGTGGAAGTATTCACCTAATGAATTAACACAACAAGTTATTGATGTTATTATGAAAGCAGACAAACCTTAATGGGATAATGTATTGAAAGTTGCTAAAGACATCAATGAACAAACCTTGAGACAACTTATGCTAAGTCTCAGTGAAAAGGAGATGAAGGAATCACTGAAACAAAACCAGAAGAAGCTCACACCTAAATTCAATACATGTCTAATATTTCTAAAGGAAATTGAGTATGTGGTGAAGTCTACTACTACCACATGGAAAAAACATCTATGCGTTGCACAAGCCTAATGACTTAGTTGTGCAAGTTGATGACAAAGATGCTCAAGAAGATGATACAAAAGAGGACGTGTAAATCAAAGATGATGAAATAGACAATATAGATCTTGATAATGAGGAAGAAGAATAGGAAGTCACTAGAGGAAGTCTTCAAAAAATTCAAAGTATTAAGGAATCTGATACAGAAAAGATTGCAGCAGAAGGTATGACTTCCTTTCCCCATTCTCTGAGAAACACCTTAGTGCAATCAAGCTTAGAGAAGCTTTTTACCAAGTTGGTTGTGGTTACAATTGGATCACCTACAACCCAAACAATCTCTGTGATTACTCTATCAAGTGTTTCATTGACTGAAGTGTCAAGCACTTCATCTACCAAGCAACAAGTCTTTCTAGCATTAGGCTTGACTGAGAAACAACAAGGTATTCATGTTGTTAATGTTATTTCTATTATTAGTACATTTGGTGCTATTCCTACTTTTTCAACTATTGTTTCCACCATAGCTAGTGTAATGACAGTTGAGACCTAGTCTCAACCGAGCACTGAAGTTTTGAATAAGGGAAAAGAAATTAATCATTCTACTATTCCAGTAGAAAAGGGTAAAGATGAAGAAATTGATCTAGATGAGGACATTGTTATTCCAAATTGGGATACCTCTAATCTCACTCTTGATCAAATTGATACCCTAGGAGAACTTTGGAAGGAGAGGGCTAAGAAACAAAAGCTTTAAGAAGAGAGGAAAAAGAAAAATTAAGTCCTTGAGGACATCAAGAGAATATTTGTAGATGCTCTAAGCATTAAGGTTGATGTGAAACAACCTATTCTAGAGCAGTTAGTTGAAATTGTCCACAAGTACAATGAAGAACTAAATGGACAAGAAAAATTGTTGCATAGAGCAGAGAGAAAATTTGAGAATAAAGTTTTGGAGCAAGTAGCATAGAATATTTCTATTGATCAAGTAGAACTATCTACTATTCTTGCTACACTGGACACATCTATAAATAATATTATTTCTTTATTTGTCAAGTTGAGTGACACATCTATCTTTACAACGGAAATAGAGGATAAATTATCCAAGATAGATGAGGATATGAAGGCAAGTGCACATCAGTTGGCACTTGATCTAAGTTGTAGTTCTGCACACTTTATAAAGATCAGGTATCTAACAAATCTTCAAGCAACATTGCTAAGGAAAGAAGCTAAAATTAGGGCCACACTTGTAGAAATTTAGGGCATGATTCTTCCAAATATGGATGTAATGCAAAAACATGTTGCACATGTAAAAACATTGGTCCATGATAATAACTTCTCCATAGCTAACCATGTGATGGAACTGTTAGTAGAGGTACATATATACTTACATGCATCCAAGGTATTACAAGAGAATCGAGACAAGAGTATGGTAATAATTTTGAAGGTACATACTGATTTCTTCTCACATTTTGGTATTAACTTGTAAATATTTTGCACCTTTGAAATTTATGTCAAAAATGCAGAGAATACTATTGATAAAGATAAAGGAGGAGGAGATTTTTTTTTTAAAAAGGAGAAAAGATTATTTGTATATTAAATATTATTATACTCTAGATATATGTATACGGGAGATATATGTATGGGGGAGTAGTAATATGGAGAATCATTCATAGAATAGCATAAAATATGTTTACAAAAGCAATTTTGAAAAATTAAAAAAAATAGAGTAATTTACCAAGCTACAACAACAGACAGTAAAAATTGAGTTGAAGACACAAAATGATGATAAAGGAAGTTTTTGACTTGTAATTTTGAGAATTCAGATTTTTGGTATGATAAGTGTTTTTGTCACTAATACCAAAGGGGGAGATTGTTGACATTAAGGTTAATTTTTATATTAGTGACTTAACACTTAGTTATTGGTTACATTGCTACCAAGCTTATCATTCATCCAGCTATTTTAATCGCATGTTTTAGTTGCTACTGAGCTAAATAGTTAGATTACAGTTCATACCAAGTTTCACAATGTCTACGGAGCATCTAAGACACTTTACTATATCGGTTGAGCATAGAAGAGTCTACTGAGCTATCTAGTAGAAGTGATGAAGATCTTAGTGTTAACCAAGCATTGTAGTGTTAACCAAGTTCTATAGAGTTTACAAAGCTTGCAATGTTAATGAAGTGAATCTAGTGTTGAATGTGTCATGCATTATCAATCGAGTGATTCAGTATCTATCAAGTTTCTCAGTGTTCACCAAGTCACATAGTGCTAACTAAGTTCGTGCTACTCAAAGTGATTAGTATGGACCAAGCTTCTACTTGAACTAAGTGCTAGAGTTGTTTGAGTGTTGACAGTGTTTGTCAAGTTTCAGAACATCAACAAGTTGACTCCAAAACTCAAGTTACAGTAGTTGGGCCAACTTTTTAAATTATGATGAATTTTGTATTGTAGCCAACTCTAGTAAGTAGTTAATTGGATTGAAATATATGTAATGTATTATATCATATCCAAATGTAATCAAGTATGAGTATGTGAAGAAGTAAGAGTAAATGTGTGCAACTTGAAGAAGGCTACAAGTATTATATGGTACAACACAAACTTATCTATCATAGTAAGGTGATCTTTGCAAATCAAGGAATCTCATTCAGCTTATCAAAGTTGTAGATTAGAGATCAACCACTAATTCATTCTAAGAGGTGCATCAATCAAATAATTTACCTGATGGACTTAAAAATCTTTTGCTAAATCTCCTAACAGAGTGCATACATCACTGTATGTTTGTAAATCCTTTAACAAGGTGGACCTAACAATCCTTATTGCTCCTAATAGGGAAGATCATCGGAAGTGGTGATTTGTAAGCCTTAATAGGCCAACTTTATACTACAATACTAAAGATTTTGTGTATCATCCCCACCCCAGATTTACTTTTTATTTGGAAGGTTTATGGGTCACCATATCTTGTGTCAAAGTGTTATGAATGTTTTATTGCTTTCATTCTTCCATGCATGAAATTAGATCATAATTATATATGAAGGATTAATTGGGGAAGTGAGTTAAAGTTTTGTTGGTTCCTAATTCACCCCTCCCCTATCAATAACCTAGCCTACCTTATAATTCCAATAACATCATTACATCAACATGAATACATGTAATAAGATGCAATGCATCATAGATATGATTTGGCCACATGGACAAGAACCTGCAAAGAAGGATATAGAAATCCATTCCATCTCTTGATCAAACTCTAAAAAATAATAAATTGCTAAAATATTTTCCCCCCAACTACAAGCTGAACGCCTACTTAAGCTATGAGATGACACAAGGACCCACACCACACATAAAACACAAGAAAGAAAAGTCTAATACAAGGAATACCATAGGAAACCAAAATGGAATACAACAAGATAACATTTAAGACAATAAAAAATTACATCCTATATACTATAGGAAATTTTAAAATATAAATATGGGAATCCAAGGTCACATACTAAGGAGTTTCATCACATAGTTCCATGCTAGTGTCATCTTGATAGTCTCTATGGACCTAATGCCTAGGTGAAGCTTATATAGAATCAACCACCTCTCCTATAAATATCATGTTATACTACAAGATCTACAACTCATAAATGGATAGACCTTCGTTAACCCATCCTCATATATCAATGCACTATATAGGACAAGGGTGAAGCAATTATCTTTTAAAATGAACATGAATTCCCAACTTAGTTTATTTATTAAAATGTTCAATTCATTGAAACTCCACAATTGGTTGCCTTGGACTGATCACTTTGGGCCCCAACCCCCATTGTGATCCACCCTCTAAGTTATATTCCTAGGAAACCCTCCAGTGAACTCTACAATGCATTACCCCAAACCAACCACTTTGGGCCCTGACACCCATTTGAAGCCACCCTCCTATGCAAAGAATAGAGTAAATAAACTCAAATGGAGCAATAAAATCCTCATAATCAAGAGAGAGAAATAAATATATTTTGGAGCATAAACTCAAAATCATCAATAGGTACCACAATGCCAACATAGTAAAGAGGACATTGAAAATAAAATCATAGTGAGAAACTCATAGGAAATCTCTAGCTTCTATAACATAGCCATAACTATGGATGCAACATAGCCCTAGTATAAGTCCTTTGTTGGATCCATTATGACCAACATTGGACATAAGATCCATATGATCCATTGATGTACAAACAGGATCCAACACATAACTTATCCATCATATAACAGAACATGATCACCAAATACAAAGTAGATCAAGAAAACCAGATTTATCCAAAAGAAAACACCAATTTTTTTAGAAATAGATAATACTGAGAGCTGGGGGGGGTGTCAATTAGTATTCTACAAATTTTTTCCCACAACTAGATATTTTTATTTACTTTATAGCTTACATATGAAAGTAAACCAAAAATGTTCAATAGTAAATACAACCATACACATAGAGGACTCATAAATATTTGTTAACTAGGGAAACCTTGGCCAAGGGAAGACCCTAGTGGGTATGATACCCACAAGATGATCCACTAAAAAAAAGAATCCTATTAAGGATATTGACCCTATTAGGAGTATATGAAATACATATAGTGTGAGTCCTTGTTAGAAGACTAGACCCTATTAAAAGCCTCAACCCTGTTATTAGTTTCTTCAACCCTGTTAGGAGTTGGTAGATCAAATACAATGTATGCAAGAAGAGCAACTACCCTAACATGAACTTTATATAATTAAGTTCCTTCACAAGAACAGATATACATGCAATACTTTCTTACTATTGTATCTCATGCTTTCTTTGATTACACTTTAGATCTTGCATCATATAAAGCTTGCACTATCTTCACAATAGCTTGCATCAACATATATTTCTTGCATAACTCACACTTATTTGAGCAAAATAAGATCTTCATATATACCTTGCTAATTAAAAAGCTATGCTCTATTGGCCTTCATGCTTCCATGTGCTTTCCCAAATATAATTTAGGATGTCAGATAATCAAGACTAAGTAATTATTTTGTTACCAAAATAATTCCTTAAGTTGTAAAACTCATCTCTGGTAATCTTTGTTCATCTATGTTGAATACTTGAACTTGTAAATCAATTATAACTTGTGTCCTATAGTCGGTATAGGTCAATATACTAGCACACATCCTCATAACATTGTCATATAGCTAACCTCAAGTGCCCATGAGCTAACTCAAAGTGTGTCAGTTGTACACATCACATATGTTTATGTACTATTGCAAACTATCTAACATTTAGGCAATTTTCTAACTCTAAATACATAAATCAAATATTGAATACATGATGCCATAAATGACAACAATCTAGACATCTTATTGGCCATATTTCCAACAATCTCCCCCTTTGGCTTTGATGGAAACATTTGGGAAAATTGGCTGAGTCCCAAAATGATGTCATACAAAACAAAACAAATAAAAAGTAACTACACAAATATTACCTTCAAAATAGAAAATATTTTATTCATGTTTTGATGGATCATTACATTCCTTATCACTCCTTACAATAATAGATAGGTCTCCCCGCCCCCAAAAATATACATACATATACAATTTTCCTTACTTATATTTTTCCCCCTTTGACATCAATCGCAAAGGTGTAAAAAAATGTATAAAAAAATTGTGTGGCCTTGCTTGATTAGCTTGTAATTCTGGAAAAACACTCTGCAAAAACAAGTTTTAGGCTCTCAATTTCTTTTTTCCAATTCTCCTTGACAATGTCAAAGATGCCGATGAGTGTGCAAAGTGCATAGAATGCCATTTCAAATGTGCTCAAGTCACTATAGGTAAATTTTTCATAGGATGATTTAGCTACAAGGCACTCCTCCAATTGCCTCTTTAAAATGTTGATCTTAGGTGACACAATTTCTCTAAGAGTAGAGAATCTTTAGATTACATTTTCATTATCAATCTCTATGCCTTTGATGGAATTTTGAATCTTCTCCACTTTGGTTCTGATATCTTCAATGTTGGCCTCTGGTAACTACAATCTTGTAGTGAGTGTTTGAAGCTCACTCATTTGACCCTTAATCTTATCTTCAAAATATGATAGGTATTTTTATGACAGAGCACACTACCCATACAAATTCTTACCTCCATCAACATTCTTCCTCAATTCCTTGATGTATGCATGAAGTGTCTTAAGATAATTCCTCACATTTGTGCATGCTACATCAAATGGTGATGCATCATGTTTGGCTTGAGATTGTACTGAAACAATTTCAGACAAGGTTGTGAATTCTTCATCAAAAGACTTCACCAATTCTTTTGCCTTAGTCTGCAGGTCTAGAGTTGTAACAATTGTGGGAACTATCTTCTACATTCTATCCAAGACTTTAGTTAATGTTTTCTCCAAAGACTTAACTGACTTGTTCTTTTGGATATATTTTCTCAAAGAAGTCATTAGTCCTTTCTAGTCATCATTGTCATCTGATACTATTGTTGTTGTTGCTATTTGTTCTATTGGAGCTAATGTTGGAGTTTCTATTGGAGTAACTACTTTTATCTCTACACTCCTCTTCTTTCCTTCGTTTCTCCTTATCTTCTTCTTCCTCACTTTTCTTCCTCTCTTCTTCTAGTCTTTCTTTTTATTTCTCAGCTTCTTTTCTTTTCTCCTCTTCTTTCTATAACACTTATTCTCTTATTCTTCTTTCCTTTTCTTTCCTTTTTTCATTCATAGTTCTATCTTCTTCTCTCTTCCTCTCTACTTCTTTTCTTTCTTCTTCTCTATTTCTCTCTACTTCCTTTCTTTCTTCTTCTCTTTTTCTCTCTAGTTTCTTTCTTTCTTCTTGTCTTTTTATTTATGCTTCTTTCTTCCTTTCTTCTTCTTCTACCCTTTTCTTTTCTTCTTCTTTCTTTCTTTCTTCTTCTTCATCCTCTTCATTCGAACTTGAATATATAGTGATATTGTTGACATTGCCAACAATGTTTGTTTCATATTGAGAAAATGGATTATCTTTAGTGTCCATTTTTATGTGTGTACTACCACTTGTATGGATTTGGTACCCATAATTATATGAGGAGGTGACAAGGTTTTCTATTCCTCTTCAACTTCTTCCTCTTCATTAGATGGTGTACTGGCTTCTACATATATTGGGCTTTTTTATTGTGGTTGCACACTCTCCTTTGCAATGGAATTCAAGTATTTGTCTATAAATTCCTCTTTTTTTTTCTCACTTACTCATAATTTCCTCCCATGACAAGAATGGCTCTTCTTTTATTTCTTAGCAAGGGTTCAATACCTTTCAAAATTCTATCCAAGTCTTCTTTTGTGTTGACTTCACATAGGCGCTTATTTATCATATTCTCTCTTAGCTTAGTGTCTTCTTCCATTACTCTCCTTTTCTAATTTAACAATCCATTATATAGATCTTCTAGGATCTTTCCTTATATGCTATCAAATCTTTTGTTCCTTAGAATTAGATCTACTAGAGTAACTTCTTTTATCTCTGCCCTTCTCTTCTCCTCTTCTCTCCTTTTTTTCTCCTTCTCTTCTTCTTCCTCTCTTCTTCTAGTCTTTCTATATCTTTCTCATCTTCTTTTCTTTCCTCCTTTTCTTTATTTAACTCTTCTTCTTCTTTCCTCTTCTTTCCTTTTCTCATTTGCAATTATATCTTCTTCTCTCTTCCTCTCAGCTTCTTTTATTTCTTCTTCTCTTTTTCTCTCTGCTTCCTTTCTTTTATCTTATCTTTTTTTTTCCCTTATTCTTTCTTTCTTTCTTCTTCTTCTTCCTTTTTCTTTTCTTCTTTCTTTCTTTCTTTCTTCTTCTTTATCCTCTTCATCTGATCTTGAATATACAGTGATATTGCTGACATTTCCAATAATGTTTGTTCAATATTAAGAAAAGGGGTTCTCTTTAGTATCCATTGTTATGTGTGTACTATCCACTTGCTTGGATTTAGTACTCATAATTATATGAGGAGGTGACAAGGTTTTCTTCACCTCTTCAACTTCTTCCTCTTCATTAGATGGTGTAATAGATTCTACATACATTGGGCTTGTTGATTGTGGCTACACACTCTCCTTTGGCATGAAAGTCATGTATTTGACTATAGCTTCCTCAATTTTTTTTCTAACTTCCTCATAATTTCCTCCCATGACAAAAATGACTATTCTTTAATTTCATAGCAAAGGTTCAATACCTTCCAAAATTATGTCGAAGTCTTCTTTTGTGCTGACTTCACATAGCTTATTTATCATATTCTCTTTCTTCTTAGTGTCTTCTTCCACTACTCTCCTTTTCCTTTTTAACAATCTATTGTATAGATCTTTTGTGATCTTTCCTTGTATGCTATCAAATATTTTGTTACTTAGAATAATATTCCTTGCAATATAATTTTCTAATTGTCTCCTATCCATATTGCTATACAAACTATAATACTTATTTAATTGTACAAAATTATCATTTTTTATAATCTACATGTTCAGATTCTCTATGTTGGGTTTCCATGCTTTCTTCCCATTTGGTGTTCTTCCTTCTTTTGATGCTTTCTCAACTAGTTTCTCTTCATTAGATTCCCCTAAATCACTAACTTCTAAAGTTTCTCTCCTTTTCTTGGGATTGTTAGTGGTTTGCATGACCCTTTTCTTGGAGAGTGGCATGGGTACTTGTTTGCTCTTCACCAATCTCTCAGACTTTCTCTACACAACTAATGTTTCAACCTCTAGATGCTTCTTAAGTTGTTGAACTCTAATTGGTGTCACTTGGACAACTACTGCATTGGATGCAGTAGGTATTTGTACTCTAAGTCCTACAACATTTACATATCTAAATGGTTTGCAATAACAATAGGTGTTACTTCTATTACCTCATTTTTCCCACTTCCTTTCATTTCTAGTGCAATGCCTTTGATCTCATTAAATTCATCTTTAGTCATACCTTATTCCTTGAGAATAAAATCTATTTTCTTCTCTACATTCTTCTTAATTTCTTTGCTATGTAGTTCAGAATGTACTTCTCTTACATTTTCATCATATGTATACCATCTAGGGCATTCAATGTCCTTCTCAAACTATAATATGATCTGCACATAACCCTCTATGAGTTCTTCACTCATTTCATATCCCATGGGTTCAATTAATTTCACTATGGGTTTGACAACTTCCATACATATTGATGTCTATTTCTACCATGAAATATATTTCATCTCTATATTTCTCTACCATGGAGGGAGGGCTTCTATATCTCCATTTAATCTCAGATTGAAAGGTCTCCATAATCCTGTCAATGTCATTATCTCTAACATTCTTTAATATTACCCTATAGCACTATGTCACCAAATTCATTGAACATTCATCACTTTACCGACTTGTCATGCTAGGAAATTGCTTGATGCATAGAAGAATAGGTGTGTTAATAATGATTCAAATCTAAAGACTATATTCTTGGACTTCTTGAGCTTTGCAATGTTATCCAAAAAATATATTCTGATAGTTTTACACATATTTACTTTCCTTCTCTCAACTGCCATCACATAGGCTGCATGCATGAAACCTGCTACACAAAGTTCACTCTAGAACTATGATTTAGTTGATATCCTATAATTTTGCTTAACACTTTGACTCCTTTGTCCTAAATCATATCAACCTTAATGTTTCTCCCATCAAATCTTGTGTATAATTTTTTCTCAACTATATTACTCGCATTTCTATCATTTACTGGTTTACAACCTTTATAACTAAGACCTGTAAGTCTATAGATTAGGTCATTATCAATTTCAATAGGCGCACCACCTATCCAAAACATTCCTTCATGGGGTTGAATTAGTATTATTCTGGTCCAATCACGATTACGAAATTCTATATAGAACACACACTTTACCAGGTTTAACTCATTTAAGTGTGCATACTTAGATTTTAGGGTAAGGTCATTATTACACACGACTCATAAATCCTTATGTATGTCTTCATCTCCAATGATTTCAAACTTATAATAAATGTAACTTCAAACATCCTCTACATGAAGCACATTCAAGGAGATTCGTGAAAATGCTCCTAATAGATCATCCTTAAGAGAAACAAATGGGTGTTTCTTGAGCTTATACCTTGGCCTTTCACTAACATCATATACTATCTAACTTGCCATAATTATTAACTGTATACACTAAAAAATTAATTCAAGCTTCATAAAATACCTTAAATGTTGCACTTAGGGCTTTTTCAACTTCACACTTCAAATACTTCTTTTCACACTTGAGTTTGCTATCAAATCACTTTCAAATCATTCTAAAATCATTAGATAATCCTTATATCACTTCAAAATAGACTCCACATTAAATGCATATCTACCACAAATTCAAAAACTATCACTAATTACCAGTAAACTTATTTTTTGTCTTCCAACTTCCTACAATTGTATCTAAGCTTATGCACTTGAGCATAGCTTTCTCTCTATGTCCTCTACCTTCTGTTAACTATGAAACTTCTAACTAGCTCTCTAACATCCATCTTGGTTAAGTGACACTTTGTCTTTACTAGAAGTTCTTAATTCAAATAGGATGAATCGCAGATGATTGTTGACTTCAATCTTTCATTAGGTGCATCAAATAATTGCTCCTCCAAAACTGTATAAGAACTATCTAGATCCTTAGCTTTCACAAGCACTTTCTTAAATTCATTAACATGTTCTTTAACTACTTCTTTCTGACTGTCATCATTTCTTCTATCATTTGTTCTATCATTCTTGTTATTGTTCCTTCTATAATTAGGATTTATATTGAAGTTCCTTCTATCCATTCTACAGAATATTTCCATGTGTCCAAAATTATTGTTAGAGTAATAAGATATTTCCTTATTAATTAAATCATTTTGATTTAATTCTTAAGTCACTTATTATCTCTAGTTTACTTAAGCTAAACTTTAGGCATATATTAATTAGTTCTTTTATTAATTATTATCATGCAACCTAGGTTTTACCCTGTTAGGGTTTTGATCTCCTTTTATAAGGATTGATATCTTTGTAATTTTATTTATTCACTTTTGATATTAGCAATTTCTCTTTTTTCTCTTCAAGAATGTCTCATCTATGGATTTGGCAATTCTGGCCTACATAGATTTTCCTTCTCTCTTTTTGTGATAGGTATTTGCATGCAGGTGATTCTTGGGAGCTATGGGGTTGATCATTCATAAACTTCAATATGGTATCAAAGCTCCAAATCTTCATGCTCCTATTCTATTTGTGAGAAGTTTGTCTTGGCTTTCAAATTTATGTTTTTTTGCATTCAAAGGGATTCATTTTTCAAAAAAAAAATGTATTGAATTTGGGGGGGTCACCATTTTTTGATGCATTTTGAGCCCAAGCAGACATCACCATTGAGCTCAAAACACCCAAAAACCCCTATTTTCATATAAAATCTGACCAATTTGGAGATAGTTGGAATTTGAAGCTAATTTTTTTTACACAAAAATTGAGATTTTTTTTGGTACACAAATCAAGATTTTTGGGCATGCAAATCGAGATAGTTTGGTATGAAACTGACATGCTTCTTAAGGAAATTTCTAGTACTGGTGGGTACATTTTTTGAGGTGTTTTGGCATGACTCTTGAGGTGGTATTTTTTTTTACATTTCCAGCTTTTTGACGTACATGTGGTTTTTTTGACCATAACTTGCTCATCGAGACTCCATTTTTCAATCCAAAAGAAGCATCAAAAAGATAATTTTTAGCCCATCATGATGGTGTAGTTTATTTAGATTTTTGATGCTGTTTGGTGGCCTATTTCGGCTATCAAACGCAGATCCCATTCAATTTTTTTCTTTTCTACATTCTAATGGATATCTTGGTTGTTTCATGTTTGGGTACCAATTTTGTTATTTTAGATGATTTTTCATGGGTTGTACTATCTATTATATTAGTCTTATGTCTCTTTTGATCTTTGTTGAGATCCTTTTCTAGAATTTTTGCAAACGCACTAAGATAAGGTGCTACTCTATTGTATTTTGGGATGTTGGACATCTTTTTGTTTTGTTGTACTCGCACTACATTATAAAGAACCTTGGGAGGTTTTATGTTGTCCATATTCACTATCTTCCTTTATCAAGTGAGTATTCCTTCCATGACATTAGCCTCATGATGTATTAATGACACATGCCAGCATAGGTGTTTGCACTTCTTTGGCACTCTTGATGTTTCTATTTCTTCTGCCTGCATGAGATATTGCATTCAATTTCAGTGTTCATGTCTTACCTCTCAACATTAGAGGAAGGTTATGTTGGTTCTATTGCTTTCTTCATTTGATGGAGTGAGCTATGTATTCAATATTTGATCTTATGTACTAGGTGATTGCAGTGGCTTTATAACTATGCATGTTAGTGAGATGGATCATTTACCATATAGACATTCTTTCATTCCTATTTTTGGAGGTCATGATACCTTCCATATTCGATTGATCAGCTCTTCAAACTTTGTATTCTCTACCTGGTCATGTTCTATACAGTGGAGGTTCTTCAAATCAATAGTTTGGTAGTATTTGCAACCTCATGCTTTAGTGGTGTTCTTCATAATCATCTTTTGTTCCTATCTTTTGGAACATTCTTTCCATCTTTTTTTGGAGTATGATTTTTCCCATGTGGTTTTCTCTATTTATCCTCTTTATAGAGATTTGGTTACACTTGGGTAACTCATCAGACCTTGTTACCAAGACCCAATTTTCTTTCGGCAGTAGTTTCTAGATTTTTATCTACTCCCTAAGTTTATCTTAGGGAGGGTGTTAAAGTAATAAGATATTTCCTTATTAATTAAATCATTTTGATTTAATTATTAAGTCACTTATTATCTCTATTTTACTTAAGCTAAACTTTAGGCATATAATAATTAATTTTTTTATTAATTATTATCATGAAACCTAGGTTTTACCCTATTAGGGTTTTGATCTCATTTTATAAGAATTGATCTCTTTGTTATTTTATTCATTCACTTTTGATAATACCAATTTTTCTTTTTGCTTATAAAAAATGTCTCATCTATGGAACTGGAAATTCCAACCTCCATAGCTTTTTCTTCTCTCTTTCTGTGATAGGTGTTTGCATGCAAGTGATTCTTGGGAGTTGTGGGGTTAATCTTTCATAAACTTTAATAGTTATTACATAATTGACATACAGGTGCACTTCTTCTCTGATTGGTTCTATTCTAGCTTTCAAGTGCTCTACAATTCTTTGCAATGTGTCTTGGATTGTTACATCTATAACATGGGTGAATGCACAAAGTTGGATCGCAATTCTGTGGAAGTCAAATCCACAGAATGAGACCTCTTAGAAATGGGTACTCGATTTTAAAAAATGGGCACCTGTTTTTGGCTCGGGTACCTGACCCTAAATTTAAAAAGTGTGCACCCATTTTTTTAAAAATCGGGTACCCATTTGTTAAAAAATTAAAATTTTGATTTTTTAAGAAATGGGTACCCATTTTTTAAAAATCGAGTACCCATTTCTAAAAAGTTCATTTTTTTTAGTTTTGGGGGGATTTCATAGGCTACTTTTAGTTTTTCAAAACATGAATTTCAAATAACAGATGCCCATTTCTTACAAGATGAGGTGAGATTTTTTTTCCTACCTCAGATTTTGGTTTGGGAAAGGCTTGGTGAGACCAAGTCTATGCCTTGGCCTCCCAAGATTTGGCTAAGACATTGAACTAACAAATTCATGCCTTGCCATAATTTTTAGAGGGTCTTCCCGATCAAATTTTTTTAAGAAACAAAAACCCATTAGAGCTCTCACTGTCTTGATTTCAAAAATATAAATTTTATAGCATTATGATTTTATTTACTATTTTTGTATTATTTTTTAATCAAAGGTGGTACCTAAATGTAAAATAACAACATTCACTAAAATTTTAATAACCCTTTTATTTTATATTTTTTCTTAAATTAATTTATATATCATCAATCTACATTCAATTCTTTTGAAGTTTAATTTTTTTTGAAAAAAGTGAAATTTTGATCAAATTATGGTGTCCGTACACGAGAGGTTTTAAAATTTACCTTTATAGCCAATTAATTATTTTTAAAAAAAAATATTCATTAAAATATTCTCATCAATCTTTGGTGTGTCATGTAACTCTATTTAAAAGGATTTGTAAAAATTCATTTAGTTGTGTCAAATTATGGTATTCGTACACGAGTGGGGTATGGTCCTAAAATAGGCATTTTGAAAAAGTTGTTTTTAAAGATCCATACCAAAAAAATAATCTATCATATGGGTATACAAATAAATTACATATTCAAAAAGAAGATCCCAGGCACTACAATTTTTATTCCTAAAGTTTTTTTCATATTTAATCTCTAAATGACTCAAATTTTAGCATCAATTGACAAAATATTTCAAAAACAGGAAAAACACTTCCACTTTTTGGCCAAAAGTGAAACCCAACTTCTTGCATTGATCTACATACAATTTGTTTCCTTTCTCCACTGGGATTTTGTCTATCATTGGATTTGCTTTGTAATCTTCCTCTTTCATTACTTGCAGGGTTAGTGTTCCTAAACATTTGACTATTTGCACTATTAGTATCAAACTTAGGTTTCTTACAATCTACTACTTTATGTCCATAACCATGACAATTATAACAATAGAAATTAGTGATAGGTTTAAAAGACTTACCTATGCAATCTCTTTTCATATGACCAAATTCATTGCACATGAAACATCTACATCTAAATGCATGTCTAATTTCCTTGGATGGTTCATCTTTCTTAGGCTTATCAGCTTGCTCTATTTCCTTTGGTTTATCATGTTTTACAGATAAATCAACAATTTCTTTAGATACTTCTGATTCAATCTTACTTTGATCAATTCTTTGGGGTTTCAACAACTGGATCTGGGTCTTTCCTAATTTCAACTTTCTTGGCTGACTTTTCTCCAATAAGATATCCAAGACCTATCTTGTCATAAGAGGGTCTGGTGAAATATTTGTTCATCAATTTTTACACTACTGGAATAAAGTTTCTCTAACTACTTCTTATCTTGTGTCAATTCTCCTTTCACATTGGTATTGTACTTTTCTAATTTTGCATGCTCAATCTTGATAGAATCTAATTTAGATGTTACTTGACTCAACTGGGATCTATAGTCTAAATTCATAGTTATCAGATCAAGTTCATTCTTACTGTCACTTTTCTTAAGACTCAACTTAAGTTCAACGATTTTCAATTCATGCTTCAAAATCTCATTTTATTTCTTTAGACTGTCTACTTCATCATCACTACTAACTTGATCATTTGGTTCTTTCCTAGGTTTCAAATCATCTATCTTATCTTTCAGTTTACCAAAATATACTTTTGCATCCTCATACCTATCTTTTAGGTTGTCTGTTTCTTTTGTAAGAAGATCAATTTGTTCAAGACATTCTTAAAGGTTTCTCTTCAATTGTTCCATATCCATAGGGATATTACTCAAGCTATTATGCCTCTTCTGAGTAATTATGCTCTGATACTAATTTTTAGAAATAGATAATACTAAGAGGGGGGGGGTCAATCAATGCTCTACAAATTTTTTTCCACAATTGGATATTGTTAATTACTTTATAACTTGCTTATGAAAGTAAACCAACAATTCTTAATAAAAAAGAAAACTATATGCATAGAGAATTCATAACACCATTATTTGTTAACTAGAGAAACCCTAGCCAAGGGAAAATCCTAGTGGGGATGATACCCGTAAGATGATCCACTAAACAAAAGAATCTTGTTAAGGATATTGACTTGGTTAGGAGTCTATGAAATACATAAAGTGTCTTGAGCCCTTTTTAGAGGATTGGGCATTGTTAAAAGCCTCAACCTTGTTAGGAGTTTCTTCAACCCTGTTAGGAGTTGGTAGATCAAATACAATGTGTGCAAGAAGAGTCCACTACCCTAACTTGGACTTTATACAATTAAGTTCCTTCATAAGAATACATATACATACAATAATTTCTTATTGTACTATATCTCACACTTTCTCTAATTACACTCTAGATCTTACATTATATAAAGCTTGTACTATCTGCACAATAACATATATTGCTTGCACAACTCACACTTATCTGCACAAGATAAGATCTTCATATATACAGTGCTGATTATAAAACTATGCTCTATCAGCCTTCATTCTTCCACATGCTTATGCAAATATAATTTAGGATGTCAGCTAATCAAGACTAAGTAATTATTTTATTACCAAAATAATTCCTTAAGTTGTTCAACTCGTATCTCTAGTATGCTATGTTCTTCTATGTTGAATACCCAAACTAGTAAATCAAATATAATTAGCACCATACAATTTATAGAGGCTTGCACACTGGCATACGTCCCAATGAAATTTTTATATAAATAACCTCAATTACACACGAGCTAACTCAAAGTGTGTTGTCCATACACATCACATTTGCCTCTATACTATTGTAAATTGTCTAACACAAACAATTTTCTAACTCTAAATACATAAATGAAATATTGAATGCATGTTGCCATAAATGATAACACTCTAGACATCTAATTGACCATATTTCCAATAGAATTTACATTAACAATAAAATGCCAAGAACATCACCTAGATCATCATGCAACTTCAATTATGAAATTGGGTCCATCTTGTACATATAATAACTTCAAACCAAAACTCCACGCCCCCAAGGAGTCTATTATCAAATGAAATATACTACAAGGAAAATCAACACATTAGGAGACACCCGTGAAAATAAAAGGAACTCAGAGTTAATAAAGTCAATAGGCTTCATCTCCTTGAGGAAATATGACCTTATTATTTGGATTTCTCAGCATTCTTATGTCATTAAATGTAGAAAATTGTGTCATAAAAGTTAAGTTGGCACTCCAGACATTGTTTGGCATATGGTTGAGAGGATTTTTATAGCATGGGTAAAAGTTTTGAAGGGGATCTGAGAAGTGGTAGACAACTTAAACATCACATACTAGTGCTTGATTTCTAGGCTTAAAGTGTTAAATAGTCAAAGTGGACTTTTTTTCCAAGCTTAATTTTTTCCTTAGTGTGCAATATTTAAGGTTGACCGAGAAGTGGGTTTCTGTAGGTGTTGAGCTCCATGGAAGTTTGCATGGATTCAACTAATTGGCCATAGGTAAAATCTACTTTCCTCCCTCTCTTTCTATTATTCAACAAAATAATGCTTTTCTTTTAACTGAAAGCACATTAATGAGCACAAGGTAATAGAATCATGTGGGCATGTAAGCTAATTGTCAGAGAAAATTAGATTATTTGTAGTTGAATGAGGATGGTTCCTTCCTTGCATAAATAAGCCATCTAACAAAGACCATATCTCTTAAGCTTTCTAGTAATCTAATAGATATTAATATGGCCTTACTCTTCATTTTGGGTAACACCTACTTTCTTTGAAGAAGCTCTCTAGAAGTACATGTGATTGTTTTCTCTTGTTGGTGTCTTGTTTGAGGTTTTTAACAAGCTTGATGCAGATGGCTTACACATCATACACTAAGCATAAAAGTGTTAAATTGTCAAAGTTGATTTATTTTTTTTAGTTTAATTTCTTCTTTATTGTGATGTTTAAGACTAGCTACCCTCATGGATGAAAAAATGAAAATTATAATTTTTTTTGAAGTGAATAGTTATCATTATACTTTAGGATAGGAGAGAATGCTTATTAAATGCGATCACTCATCCATTCTATTGGGATACCTCTAAGAATCTTGGCAATGACCATAAATAGTAGTTTTTACAAATAAATCAGGGTGCCTATCTTTGAAATGTATTTTCTTTGAAATCACATAGTACTATACAGATTCTAGGAGAAGTAGAGCCCAAAATTTGTCTATTCCATTCTTTTCACCAGCCATAGATTTTCTTAAATTTTATGCAAATGATAAAATTGAAATAGTTGAGTTCAATTTCAAACACAGAGGCATTGATCTTGATAAATTTTGACATTATCATTTGCATTCGGATTGACTTAAAATTCATGGTTGTAATACACAATGTGTGTCCTATTTCAATTGTGGTAGAATTGGAATTAGAATGAATAACAATACAAAAACTATAATTTTTCAATGTCATTACACATTGTATATAATGCACACAATAAAAATATTGACTATAAAAATGAAAACAATAGATGAATAAATAAATTAAACAAGTGAAAATACAACACCAAATTTATCTTGGTTCACCACAAATGTGGCTATGTCATAGACTGAGAAGTGTATTGTATTATTATTATAAATGTTTGAATACAAATGATGCAAGATCAACATATATAAAGGCTCCAATTACATTATACATGAAGAGTCTCATAAAATCAAGAGACATACAATTGGAAAGAAGAAGGATTATGATTATTGTCCTTCACATATTAACAAACTCCCACCTAAAGGACAACCAATGTTGCAACTAATCATCCAATACCCTTCTTAAACATTTCTTTAGATTTTCTTCACAAACCCAAAAGAAGTCTTGGCATAGTTGAACTTCTCTTTGGCTATAACCTTTGTGAGAATATCTTCTAGATTGATCTTTGTGTCAATATTTACAACTTTCAATTGTCCTTCTTCAACTACATGATGAACAAAGTGAGCATGGACGCCAATGTGCTTAGAGTGACACTATCACATGAATAATTATGAACCATGAAAATGGTGCTACAACTATCACAAAATAAATTATATTTTGTTTGTTGAACTTTCAAGTCACCAAGCAATAGTTGAATCCAAATCATTTCCCTTGCACCTTTAGAAAGAGCCAAATATTTGGCCTCAACTAAAGAAAGAGAAATACAATGTTGTAACCTTGACACCCAAGTAGTGGAAGCTCTAGTAAATATGAAGGTATAACTAGTGGTAGACTTTTATTTATCCAAATCTCTAGCAAGACCAGAATCAATTTAACCTTGTAGTTGAACTAAGTTATTACCTTATAAACATAACACATAATCTAAAGTAAATTTTATATAACTCAGTGTCCATTTAATTTCTTCAAAATGAGCCTTCCTTGGACTGCTCATGAATCTCCTCCCTGAAGTCCAACCAACATAGCTATGCAGTAGAACATCGTGTGCTTTCCATTTAATTTCATAGAAGAATAAAGCCTTGGGATGATCTCAAGGCCACTAAACTCTGTTCCAATACAGTGTGAATGAGTCTTCTCCAAATTAAATCAAAGTTAAAAAAAAATCTCTTATAAAAAACTCAATCATAAACTGTCTCATCAATACATAATTAAAATTGTTATTTTTTGCATATTCAAATTATACTTCTCCTACACTCATCACAAATTCACATGCACTTAAGCCCCCTTGTCAATAATCATTGATAGAACATTACCATTATTAGATTCTCTTTTTTACTTGGCATTGCTATTCTATATTCATACTATAGACCATGACTTCAAAACTACCATCAAAGTTATTGAAGAAGTCTTGCACACAAATATTGCCACACAACAAAGATGTTTGGAGATTCATGAGTGTTGAAAAACTTGTGGGACAAGGGAATATATGACTGATCTATGTTGATTCATCACAAGTGGGCCAAGCTTAAGTAATTCCCCCTTACCATCATGACTGCCAATATTATTATGAAAGCCAAAGTCACTATTGTAAGATCCCCAACAACCTATCTACTCCTTGTGCGTGAAATTTGGTATGGACACACATGGCGTATTATCTACCACATAATGTCAAACATCCTACATAATATTCATATGTGCCTTTAGGGGATTCTCTTCCCCTTCCTCTACACTTTCACCTTCTTCTAGAGGGAACTCCATATTTTCACCTTCATCTTTTCTATATAAGACCTCTTACATGCTACTTTATCTTCTTTTATAACAGACTTCTTGTCTTTCATTTCATATTTTTTAACAAAAAAATTCTTGTCTATCCCTTCATCTACTTCTATAAAAAAATTCTCATTTGCTTCTACAATAATCTTCTTGTTTTCCCTAGACTCTCATTCTTGAGCGACATATGCATAGTTTTCCAACTGCAACACCCAGTGCACTTTAGAAGCATTTTTTTTTTGGATCATCTACTTTGAAGTCATAAATAAGAGAAGCCATGCCATGAAAGGCCAATACCAAGTGTTTTAAAGTCTCATCATTCTTGTCTTCCTTTTCTCTCTTATATAATTCTTGCATGAAAACTTTTTTGTTTTGTGCATCGCCATTACCCATGCACTCAATAATTGCACTAAACTAAGATTTAAGAGCTTAAAAATATTCTTTTGCTTTATCTTCTAGCTTATCTTCCCAACCATCCCACCAATGCACATGGTAGATTTTTTTTCTCTTTCCATGCACAACCTCACTCTCTACCAAGTTTAAATTCCCAAGAAATTCATTGATGCTAGAATCAATATCATTGTCTCCATCTCTGTTGTAGTCTTACCTTGGATTTGATACCAATTCAAAGGATTGATTGTAAAAATGAAAATAGAAGATGAATAAAAAATTAAAAAAGAGAAAATACAACACCAGATTTATCTTGTTTCACCACACTTGTCACTACATCTAGACTGAGTAGAGTATTGCACTATTATTATAAAAGTTTGAATACAAATGATGCAAGAGAAACATATATAAAGGCTCCAATTATACATGAAGAGTCTTGCAAAATTAAGAGACAAGCAATTGGAGGTTAAAAGGATTATGACCATTGGCCTTCACATATTTGCACGCAAACCTCCTATCTCATGGTGTACATATCTCCAACTACAAAAAAATTGAATTGGCAAGAAAGGGTTTCAAGAGGATAAGAAAATTCATTCTCTCATCACTCACAAGGGGTTCTGCATTTGATACAAACATTTTGTTCTAAAAAAAAACTTATTGACAACAATATTGTAGATTACCATGATTGAATGGTGCTCTTGGTGAAACTTGAAAGAAATATGGTCAAATGGATTATAATGATAGTAGTATATACACATAATGGATATGGTAAAAAAGGATTTGAAGATTTCTTTAAAATAATGCAAGTAGTAGATATGAAGCCAAATAGCATAGCATTGGCCAATACTCTCCCAACATGCCCCAAAATGGAAGTCAAAAGGGAGCTTTTGGATTTTCTTCAAATCTGACAATCACCAGTGCTCTAGTAAACATATGCAAAATGTGGAAGGATACACTAGGAATGAGTATTGTCAATCCCTCATAGCTGAAATATTGTATCATGGATTACAAAGATTGCAGGCTATGTCATGTATGGATTTTGTAAGGATGTTTTCTAAATTTTTGAGATAATGAAGCCCTTTGGAACACACCCAGACCATTGTAAACTAAGCTGACATGGTCTAGGTGTGTTCCAAAGGGCCCTTTGGAACACACCCAGACCATGTCAGCTTAGTTTGCATTTTATTTGCATGCATCCATATATGTTTAGGTGATGAGGGTTGTAAATACTTCAATGACATAATGCAAACTTTTTGTACTATGTCTATTATGAATCATTATATGTGCATGGTTGTTGTAAATTTGAAAGAGATCAAGTGGATTTGAAATTATGTTAAAATCAAAAGGTATTGTATTATTTAAGTGAGACTTTTTTTTTTTTAAGTACATAGACTTTTTGGGTTATTTAAATAGTTCTTTAAAATAATCTAAAAAATAAAATGTTCACCAATAAAACAAAAGTTAGAATTATAACTTTAAATTTTGAATAGAAATATTTTATTAGAAGTACTATTCTAGGTTTTTTATTTTATTATACTATATGTCAATCCACGATTGCCAAACAAAAATAATTATATAAAATTAATATATAGTATTGTAACATTATATTCAATTAGCAACATATCAAATTTAATATTACATAATACTAAATAATTATAATGTGATTTCTATATAAAACATATTTAAAACTACATAGTATTTAAAACTAAATAGTAAATATATTAAAATATTATATTTTTTATATATTTAGTACTCTTACTTGGCATTAAAACACTAAACACTATTTTCAAAATTTTCCTTCATTATCTCCTATCTAAATATAAAAAAGAATTTTGATGCAAGAGCATCGGTGTAAGAGCAATCTTGCATCACCCAAAAATATTTTCATTTCAATCTTTTCTATTTTAATAAGGACTATTAGATAGGGTGGTTACTATTTATGAGAACTTGCTACTTTTAGTAGGTTTGTCATACGAGCTCGAAATGTTCTCATTTTCTACATGAAGGTTCATTTTAGAGTTACAAGCCTACTGTAAAAATCTCATTGCTCTAGCTTAAGCATCAGAGAAGTTAGTGCAGATTTATGGTGGAAAAATTTGCAGAAAAATCTTCAGGCTCACTGTTGGAGGCCTTATAGTGCCCGGATGAGATTTGAAAACTCAATGGATGGGCACTTGCACGATTTTGAGCCTGTAGATTAGGAGGTAATGTTTCTAAAAAGTGGTTACAATAGCCAATCAGAGGAACAGTTTGAGAGTTATGGCCTTCTAAAGTTGGGTTACCTAAAATATCTAAATTAATTGTCAAAGATGTATTTGGCCGACTCTATATGTATTCTTAGAGTCTGTCAGCCCTAGGTATTAAGTTTATTGTCTAGAACCTTCTTGGGCAGCATAAAATTGCCTATTTGAGAATGGCCTAAATATTGTCTAGGACAGCTCTGGGTGATAGTTCGTAGCTTATCTTGAAGATTATTATAATAAAGGCACCCATGTGGGTTAGCATATTGTACTTGTGAATTCTGTAATTCTGCATTTATGACACAAATAAGAAGTCCATATTTTGTTCTCACATTTATTGTTGTTTCCTTTTGTTTGTTTGTTATGGTTTATGGTATTAAGGGGAGCACCCTTCATCAAGTGGTATCAGAGCTAGAGTTCTTGAGTGTGTGGATAGATCACTGATTGTGCAGTAGGTCACACCAGGACTGTGTTTTGGGCTAAACATGTAGATAGATCATCGATTTTGAGTTAGTTTGTACTAGGGTTTCAATGGAAGCGCAAAAATGCCTCCACAAAGTGAGGGTGGTGGAAGAGCTATAGGTGTTGCACCTAAGGGTTTTAGAGCCCTCCAAAGACTAATGCAAGCATTGGAAGAACAAATTCTTAGAGGAATGAATCTTCTCGTAAGAGATGAAAGTGAGGATGAGGACAAAGTAGAAGAAAATGCCAAAGTAGAGGCAGTTCTAAATCTAGAGGAAGAGAGACTTTTTAGGGCCATCTCCAAGATTAGAAAAAGACCTAAGTTTGAGGTTCCCACATTTTTAGGAAATCTTAATCTAGAGGAAGTAATTGATTGGATCACTAAACTAGAGGAGTACTTTGAGTATGAAGATGTTGAGGATCCAAATAGGGTCAGGTTTGTAAAGGAAAAATTGAAGGGACGTGCAAAGATCTGGTGGCAGGAGGTTCAGTTGGAGTGAAATAGAAAGGGAAAGGACAAAATCACTAGATGGAATCAAATGATAGATAAACTAAAGTGACAATTCATTCTTGTGGATTATGAGCTTGATCTATTGAAGCAGATATAAGGGTTGAAGCAACCAAGAAAATCTATTCAAGAGTATACCGAAGAGCTCTACTGAGTACTCATCAAAACTAGCCATCTAGAAGCTGATAAGGAGAAAGTCACCTATTATCTTAATGAGTTAAGGCCAACTATTTAGGATGAGCTAGGTTTGGTTCAGATGAATAGTATTGAGGAGGCATACCAATTTTCCCTAAGAGTTGAGGAGAAACTAAGCAAGAAGTTTGACGACAAGAATAACATAAGAGGTCGTAGTGGAAGATCTGGTGGACAATCTTATGGAGGCCATAATGATGATTAAAAGAACAAGGATAAGGCTAGAGGTAGTAGTCAGAACTAGAGGGGAAACAATTCCAACTAAGTCCATGATCAAAAAAATAGAGATCAGCAAGGAAGAGGTAGAGGACAAGGATTTGGAGGAGGAGACTTGTGGAAAATGTTTTCATTGTGGAGAAGAAGGGCATAGAAGGATAGATCCAAGAATAGAAGGCCAGGCTAGAGTTGTACATGTTGATGAAGATGCCAGGTCATCACATTCTAAAGATGTTGAAAGAGGAGAATTCCTAGTTAACAAAAGAGCCCTACTGAATGGTGAGAATGAACCTGATCAAAGAAGGACTTGTTTCACACAAAGTGCAGATGTGAAGGTAAGTGTTGTGATGTGATCATTGGTGGTGGAAGTGTTAGGACAAAACTTAGACAAAAATAATAGTTGCATGCAAATATTACCAATATCATAAAATAATAGATTGCACATAAGAGAACACAAGACACCAAGATTTAATGCGGTTCACCCAATCCTTGGGATATGTCCACCAACAACAAGTCCAATATTATTAGTATCCAGTGATTACAACCTAATTACAATCTAAAATCCCTTACAACTCAATACAACTGCAAGAACCAATTTTTGCATCACACTATGAAAATCCCCAACCCTAAGTCTTTTATACAAGCTTTTTGTTGCTTACAAAATTAGGGCTAGAATAATTGAAAAATAGTAGTTGATGCCTTTTAAAATATAAGGTCATTTTTTGCTTTGGGGTTATTGCCCCCAAAAACCCTCACGGGGGCACTACCCCTCAACCCTACCTTGTACTATAATAGGGAGCACACTTGGACCTCGTAGGGGCACTACCCCTTAACCCTATCTTGGGGGCACTACCCCCAAACCCCATAGAAATAATCTAGAGGGACACCATGCTAAATAAACCTTTGAGTTTGATTAGGCTCCACATCACAACAATCTCCCACTTGGAGATTGATTAGACTCCACAATAATAACCTCCCACTTGGAGACTGATCATAGCATTTTTAAACTATAGCTCCCACTAGAATATCAAACCACTATAGACTATGTTGTTCTTTTATTCTATTTAGTCTAGAAGACCAACTGAAGATGAAGAGAAATTCAGCTTCTCCCTTGTCACAACCTTTGTAAACATATCCTTTGGATTTTCATTTGTATGTATCTTCTCCAACTTTAACTGTCCATCATCCAAAACTGATCGAATGAAATGGCACTACAACTGTATGTGTTTTGTCTTTGAATGTAGAGCTAAATTCTTTTCAAGATGAATGGCACTCTAGCTATCTATGAATAAATAATTATCCCTTTTTGGGTGTCCTAATTCTTCCATGAAGAACTAAATTCATATAATCTCCATGGCTACCTCTATAGTGGATAAAGTATTAACCTTCTGTAACCTAGAAACCCAGCTCATTGCTACCCCACCAATAGTACATACATAACATGTAGTAGTTCGTCTGTTATCAATATCTCCTACCAAATCTAAGTCAATGTAGCCTTGTAAATTAGTAGTATAGCTCCCAAATTCTTCATAGCAAATGCATGTGCTAACTAGCATTTTAGCCCCTTAATTTGATCCATGTTATACCTAGCTACAAGCATATCATCAACATATAAACATAAAATAATGTAGCTATCATCATCCAACCTCTTCAAATAAACACATTGATCTGAATGACACCTATTGTATCCATGCTTATGCATAAACCTATCAAATTTTAGATACCATTACCAAGGTCCTTGCTTCAAGCCATATAAACTTTTCTTCAATCTGCACACTAAGTTCTCCTTACCTTTGACCTCAAATCCCTGTGGCTATGCCATATATATCTCTTCATCCAAATCACCATGAAGGAAGGTTGTTTTAACATCAAGCTTCTCCAAATACAAATTTTCAGTAGCCACAATACTTAAAACAGTGTAAATAGAAGTCATCTTAACAATAGGAGAGAATATCTCATCAAAATCAATGTCTTTTTTCTGTGCAAATCCTTTTACAACTAACTTGGCTTTAAATATTTTCATACCTCCATCCCCTTCTTTCAACCTATAAATCTATTTATTCTATAGAGCCTTTTCACCCATAGACAACTTGCATAAATCCCATGTCTTATTTGTCAGCAAAGAGTTCATTTCTTATTTCATTGTAGATTCTCACTAAATCTTTGTATCCACTTGCATAGCTTCATCATAACATTCAGGTTCACCAGCATCTGTTAGTAAAATAGAGTACAAAGAAGGAGAAAATATTTCTAGAGGTTTAGTTATCCTTGTTGACCATCTAACATTCACTGGGGTGTGTGGTATTTGTTGTTGTGGTTGTTGCACATCATGAGGAATTGCTAGAACAATCAGCTTTTGAAGTATCATCCAACATTACATAATCATTTTCTTTCTTCCCATGTTGTTGCAATAGATCTTTGTATAACACTTTCTCATTGAATATGACATCCATGCTTCTTACAATTTTATGATTTTCAAAATCCCAAAGCATATAACCAAATTCCTTAATGCCATATCCAACAAATACACATTTCTTTGACTTAACTTCCAGCTTGGTTCTATTTTCAGAATCTATATGAGCAAATGCTTCACAACCGAAGGTCTTGAGAAAAGAATAACTCACCTTATTACCAGTCCATGCTTCCTCTAGAGTACCACAACCCAAAGGAGTAGAGGGACCTCTATTAATCAAATATATAATAGTATTGACAACCTCCATCACATGTTTAAGGGCAACCCAACATACAACCTCATGCTTCTTGCATGCTCCATTATAGTCCTGTTCATGTGTTCAGCCACTCCATTTTCTTGTGGAGTCCTTGGAATAGTTTTCTATATATAGATACCATTAGTGGATCAATAATCTTCAAATTCATGATTTCAATACTCACCACCATTATTAGATTTGAGACATTTTAATTTCTTTCTAGTCTCATTTTTAACCAAGAATTTTGATTTCTTAATAGTTTGAAATACATCAATTTTTTGTCTAAGGGAAATAAACCCATACTTTTCTAGTTTCATCATCAATAAATGTAACATAATAATGAGAACCATCAAGGGAAGATACCTGAGATGGTCCCTATACATCTATATGCACAAGCTCTAATTTCTCACTTTTATTTTCCTTCCCAGTCTTCAAAAAACTCACTCTCTTTTGTTTTTCATACACACAAATTTGAAAAAAATCCATATTAACACATTTCAAACCTAGTAAAACTTTCTTTGAATGAATTAATTTCATCCCTTTCTCACTTATGTGCCCAAGTCTTTTGTGCCATGGCATTGTATCAGAATCTACAACAATTATTTGTTCTCATTGCTTAACTATAACAGCTATTCTTGAACATTTATTTTTCTTTGAAACAATCAAAGTAGGAGGAACAATATGACCTATACAAAGATATAAGGTGCCTACTTTCACACCTTTTTCTACTACAAGGGAACCTTTTGAAAGCTTCATATTTTATCATTAAAAGTAACTACACAACCCTCATCACCAAGTTGCCCTACTAAAATTAAATTCCTACTCAGCCTTGGAACATGTCTTACCTCATGTAGTAGCCAATGATTCTCATTCGGAAACTTAATTTTAACTTTTACCTATACCAGAGAAGTCCTAGGAGGATGTTAGCATGGATTTTGTTCTTGGATTATTGAAGATACAGTGTAGGCATGATTCTATTTTTGTGGTGCTTGACAAGTTTTCAAAGATTTCACATTTTATTCCTTGCAAGAAGACTAGTGATGTTGTTCATGTAGTAGAGTTGTTTTCCAGAGAAGTGGTGAGACTACATGGTCAGCCAAAGAGTATAGTTTTAGATCAAGATACCAAATTTATTGGGTATTTTTAGCATACATTGTGGAAGAAGTTGAAGACAGATTTGAAGTTTAGTTCATCACATCATCCACAGACTGATGGATAGACAAAAGTTGTGAATCGTAGTATGGGAAACTTGCTAAGATGTTTGGTTGGAGACAAGCCAAAAGGATGGGATATGATTTTACCATAGGTAGAATTTGCATATAATAATTCTATCAATAGGAGTACTGGTAAATCACAATTGTATATGGGAGTAGTCCTAGAAATGCTTCTGAACTAAGGTAGTTGGATAAAGGTGAGATAAGTAGTGCTGAAGCAAAAGATTTTTCCAAACATTTGAAGAATATCTATGAGGAGGTGAGGAAGCACATCATAAAGATGAATACATTTTATAAAGCTAAGGCAAATGTGAAAAGGAGGTATAAGGAATTTTATATTGGAGATGAAGTCATGGTTCATTTGAGAAATGAGTATTTTCTAGTGGGTACGTATAATAAGCTGAAGATGAAGAAGTTTGGTTCGTGCAAGATAGTGAAAATACATGATTTTGGAAATGTGTATGAAGTGAAGTTACTTGCTAAATTGAATATTTCACCAGTATTCAACATTTTAGATTTGACAACATATTATGAGGGAGGTGCTGAAGATGAAGTTGCGAAAGTGTAGTGGATTATTCTAGCAGCTAATTTGGCTACCAAAGAGATTGAGGAGATATTGGATAGTTGTGTTGGCAAAAGTACCAAGAATAGAACTTATGAGGAATATTTGGTCAAATGGAAAGGGAGGCAAGTTGAGGATTCATCATGGCTAGAAAAGGAGGAGGTTAATCATCTTGGTTTTCCTCTAAACACCTGAGACATGACAGGGTCACTTCTCAAATTACCCCAAGTGTTTGATGTAGGAGCATCCTAGGTGTAAGAGAAATCTTGCATCACTCAAAAATATTTTTATTTCAATCTTTTCTATTTTAATAAGGACTAGTAGACATGGTGGTTTACTATTTATGTGAACTTTCTATTTTTAGTAATTTTTTTGTACGAGCTCAAAATGTTCTCATTTTCTATTTAAAGTTTCATTTTAGAGTTATAAGCCTACCATAAAAATCTCATTGCTCTAGCTTAAGTATTAGAGAAGTTATTGTAGATTTTTGGTGGAAAAATTTGTAGAAAAATCTTTAGGCTAACCATTGGAGGCCTTAGAGTTCTTGGATGAGGTCTAGAAACTAGACGAAAGGGTGCTTGTGTGGTTCTAAGCCTATAGATTAGGATCTGATGTTTCTGAAGAGTGGTTATAATAGCCAATCAGAGCGATGGTTCGAGAGTTATGGCCTTGTGAAGTTGGGCTACCTGAAATATCTAAAATAATTGTCAAAGATGTATTTGGCCAACTCTATATGTATTCTTGGGGTCTGTCAGCCCTAGGTATTAAGATTTATTGTCTAGAACCTTCTCGGGTGGCATAGAATTGCCTATTTAAGAAAGGCTCGAACATTGTCTAGGATAACTCTAGGTGATAATTTGCGGCTTGTCTTGCAGATTATTGTAATGAAGGCACCCATGTGGGTTAGCATATTGTACTTGTGAATTTTGTAATTTTGCATTTGTGGTGCAAATAAGAAGTCCATATTTTGTTCTTGCATTTGTTGTTGTTTTTTTGTTTTCTGATATGGTTTATGGTCTTAAGGGGAGCACCCTTCATCAAATTTTCAAGAGGGTATTTTTTAATAAGTAATGGGTCGAAGCCTAGATTAATTACTATTATTTGTTAAATTAATTATTATTAGCATGTGTCAAGATCAAGTAGACTTGAAGAGAAGACATCCCACTTAAGAGGCTCACAAGTTACCATTGTATTATAGGCTCTTCTCTAAGAGGAGTGTACTTTTAACAAAAGAATAAAAATTAATTGTTTTCATAATATGATTGACAAAGATGATCTATCTATTCATTTTATATTACTTAAATTTTTATTTTTTAAAACACTTTTATTTGTACTTATCATGATTTGCATTATTAGAAATTACAAATATCAGAGAAAATATTGTTTTAGTTATGACTATAATACCCCAAAATTGGCACATTGCCATATTAACCAACTTTGATTTATTCAATTATTCTTAAGTCCTATTTTACTAGGCAATTCTGATTCTAATAATCACTACTTGACCTAGGTGTCAAATGTAGAAAACCCTAATTTGCATTAATCACATTATTTATTTAATTCCTAAAGTATCGACTCAAATTAGCTATATAAACCTATTCATTTAATTTAATTCAATCATGAGTGTTCTACTTTAATTAAATTAAAATTACCCCTTTAGCTAATATACAAAGGAATTAAATACATTAAATTTAATAAGATATCTCCTCTTCTTAATTATTGAATTTAATTATTCAATTAATTGAAGTTATTCAGTTATGACATCATATTCTATTTTATTAAATTAAATATTCTTGAAAAGGGATTAACTCTTTTTATCACTCAAAAAGGAATCAATTAACTCCTTTTATTACTCAAAAAGGACTCAATTAACTCCTTTTATCACTCAAAAAGGAATCAGTTAACTCCTTTTATCACTCAAAAAGGACTCAGTTAACTCCTTTTATCACTCAAAAGGCAGCCAGTTAACTCCTTTTATCACTCAAAGGCAACTAGTTAACTTCCTTTTCATGAGGAAGTTTCCTTTATGACTGGCTCTCCTCTTCAATCTTGATCATCCATTCCGATTAATCTCGACCGTCGATCATCTCTTGGATTCTATAAAATAAGTTCTTTGTTCCTCATTACAGAGGAAGAGAACTTTGGAATTTGCATCAAATTAATGCTGAAACATCTACTCAATTTGCTCTTGCATTCTTAGCTTAATTTCTTACATTGCAATCTCATATTAGCTTAAAATGCATTCATTTAGCATAATATGTTTCTTTATTTCTTAGCTTAACCATGCATTCTCATCTAGATTAATCTTGCATATCTTATATAGTTTTAAATCCTTCATTCTAGAGGTTTGGTTGCCCACTTCTCATTCTGAGAAAAAAGGCATAATCCTTCTAGTTAGAAGGCAAGAGGTCGATTTGTTAAACTATTTTAGATGAAAAATTCAATGTTCATTCTAGGATGGTTTCGCATATAATGACCATGTTGAAGTGTGTGTGAGGATTTGAGACTTTCATTTCATGTACACAATGACCATTAAAGTATATTCAAATTTTGCATTAGAGGAGAATTTCTCAAATTTTTAAATCTATTATTCATTTTGTAATAGATAAGTATATTTCTTCAAGAAAATTAAAATATCGATGGTTCTTGTATTCCTTCTCCATCTCCATCTATATCTCCTTACCTCTCCACCTCTCCCTATTTCTATTCCTTTCCCTCTCACTAATTTCTTTTTTTCATTACACAAACATATCATGAGCTTATTAGTATTAAAGTTTGATTATCTTATTGACTGAGAATTTTAATTTCACTCATGTTTAGATCATGTATCTGGATGCATAATGGACATAAAGCATAATTTTTAAAGGATTCCCAATTTACCTCATACACATTATAGATTTATGTAACAAATAGACTAAGTGTCTTTACCTTTTGAACTTACCATGTATGTGGATGCATAGTTGACATGCACGTCATTTGTTAAAGGCCTCTAGATTTACCTTCCACACCACAAATGTATGTAACAAATAGACTAACTCTCTTTAATTATTGAGGTTTCATATATCTTTGGTGCTCCCATTGCACACTCAAGCACAATTTATAGTTAAAATAGTATATATTTTACCAAATGGTGCATTTTGTGAGAGTAGGTTAGGTGGACATTGGACACCTAAACAAATAATTAAATCTCTTAAAAGTACTTATTAAAAGAGATGGATTCAAATTTTGTATCTGAATATACTCTGTTTGAATTTTATTAATGATGACCCTAAAGATTATTTAGGTTTTTGAGATTTTTTTTACGGTTTTAAAATTTGGTTAAATTTATTATTTTAGGTTTTTAAATGGATTTGAGAGCTATCATGCAATGTTGATAAAATTGATGAAAATACACATTTTGACTTTCTTCATAAATGGTTTGCAGTACATCAAATAGTATTTATGTATATTAATGTGATACATGTAGTAGGTGTATAATCTTGGCTCTCAAAGATGAACGTGGTAACTATTAAAAAAGCATTCATTCATTTTATATTTCATTTTTTCTTCACTTTTACTCATAGGTATTGAGTTATTATATCATTTGTGTCATTTTATTTGATAGATACCAAATTAGATTGTACTTTCTAAATCTAGTCATACTACTTAATTATTATTGTTTGTGGTTGATCTTTTAATGATAATGTGGTCTCGAAGAACTGAATTCATTTAACAGCATTTTCTTCAAATGAGTTATGTTTACAACTCAAAACATAATTTATTTTGTTTAAATGTGAATATCAACTTTAAATAACCTATATACATAAATAAACTATTGATGTAATATTATGATAGATAAATATATAAAAATATTATGAATGAAAATATAATTAGAATAGTAAGATGGATAGAGTAGATCAAAGGGAAATAGAGAATTTTTTTGAAAGATAAAGTTATAAAATATTTGTTTCCACTTGAAGATTTGATAAGTTGATTGATGATAAAGTATCTGCATTATTGATCACATATGCTAGATTTTTTTAATTAAATATATGTATACATTCAATAATCATTAAATAAATTTTATTTTTCAAAATAAATTAATTTAAATTTAACACTTTACATTGCTAAGATGATTTATCATTTTTAAAATTTGGTAACAATTTAAATATGTGAAAAAAATTAGAAATTGAAGTATTTAGAACACTAAGAAGAATTTAGTTGTATGCAAAATAAATTCATTTAGGAAAGTAGGAAACATCTTAGTTTTTTTTTATATTACAAAATCTATATACTTTACTCTCTTTAGCATTACAAATTGTGCACTCACATGTAAAAAGTTATAAAATGTAAGGTGGTGTTCAATATAATATTTAAAAAATTAATCAAATAAATATATCTAGAACTTCTTCCTCCTATTCAAAATTTATATGAAATAGAGAGTGAATTGGTTCAAATTTCATTGATTCAAACTCTCAAATTAGAATTGCTCTACAATAAATTGTCCACTTCCCACTACCTTAAGGACTAGGTGGGGATGTATCGTTAGGTGGGATAGATTATATTGAAATATAAAATTCAAAAGTTATATGGTATAATATTATTGTTATTTTGTTAGACTTTTTTCAAGTAAAAATAATAATATTTATTTAAGTTGGTTGTATTTTAAATTAATAAAATTGATTATCTATAGTTAATTTTAAAAAAAAATAATACTAATATTTTTACAATTTAGCAACTTAGATGATGTCATATCTACTTTTAATTAAAACTTTGATATAATTTAATAAAAAAATTATTTTGATAATTCTTTATTAAAAATGAAAATTTATTTCTTGAAATCTAAATAAATTAATATTATCATTTAATATTTAAAATGCAATAAAATATAATATCAATTTTGTTTAACTAATCTCCCAAATTATTTATTTATTACTAACATGACTAAATAAAAATAATCCAATTTCACTTAATTTTAGTTTTATCCTTTTATTAACTTCTCACTTGGGAATGACTTTATGTAATGCAATGACACTCTTTGTCTTTGTTCAAGATTTTAAAGAAAAATATTTATTTTTGGAAATAAAAAATAAAATATTAGCCACACTAAAGGCCAATCTTAGAGTTAACGGTGACAAGGATATGAATGTGGCAATGTCTTAGTGTAACTGAATATGCACGTGAACACAATATAAAAGAAAAATTGTATGTATTAATACCTCAAGTAGAACTATGTCTACATTATATTATAGACTTGCAATCACATTCTCTTCATATTATGTTAAGGAAATATAAGTGGTTTCTATATATAGAAGACATGTTAGTACTTGATTCTCACATCATACCAAAGACGTATTAGTCTCAACTTTGGCTCTCCCATCACTTCCAACTATAACTATTTGTCTCCTACACATTAAGAGGTAATTTCTTGTGTACATGTTCATAAACTTGAATTCATCTAATTTTTATTATGTAGGGTTGCATTTAAACAAATTTTACAGTTGGCCATATTCATATTTTCTAGGATCAAGTTTGAATAAATTCGATATTTAATGCAAAGGTTGAGACCATTACATAATAGTTGAAGATAACATTATGCTCTTTTGAAACAAAATTTATATGGTTTATACGTAAGGCTACATTATACATTTCATTATCTATCTAAAGAATATTGTTGAAGAACTATTTAGCTGAAACTACCTCTACTCCAATCAGACATGCCCATCAAAGAAGAAGACAAGAAATCTCAATTGTGTATCTTGTCAGATGAAGCAAAAAATTAAGAGGAGAGCCAAGAAGAAGTAAAGGCTCAACATAATGAATTGTAGATAAGAATGGTGCAAATGCTACTAGATGGAATTTGTTTTTTTCAAAGCCCTAGTAGATCAACTTGAAGGTGATGAAGAGAAACACTCAAAGTATTGTAGTATGGTAATGGACTAATTATGGAGCATTGTTCATACTTTGAACCTTTATTTTCTCCTAAAGATGAGATAAACATTGAAGAATATTATGAAAAAATGGCAAAAGATGGAACTTGAGAAGATCATTATGAGGTTTATGCAGCCTCCATGGTGACTCATGCTAGCATTAATATGTACCATTTGAAGGGCCAAGTATCCCAAATATTCAATTTTTGATAGCTTCTAAAACACCCACACTCCATGTCTCATATCATGATCGAAACCACTACAATAGTTTATACTTCATTAATAACAATTTCAATGCTCTTGTAGCATCCATGCTTTTGGAGGAGACTCATATAAGTAAAAGCCATAATTATCAAGAGCCTATAAAGTCCATTATAGAAGAAAAAGGGTGCAAAGATACTAACAAAAGTTGCAAAGAAGATAAATTATTGAAAAGAAAGACTGAACCTTGACGAAAGAAAAATTTAACAAGGTGTATTTCATGGGTACCAAGCAAGAGAAAATAATAAAGATTTAAAAATTATCTCACTAATGTTTTATTATGCACATAAAATATTATGAGAAAACTTTTTTTGTCAACACTACAGTGATGTGATTTGATATATATAAAACTATTAGTATAACCCTTGCACCCTTCACCCTTCAAAGGTACAAGTTCTAGTATTAATCTACAATCTTAATTGCATTATAAAAATCACAACACAAACATCACCACAACAAGAGGATAAAAACATATTTTTAATAGATTTATCAAGCATGTGAATGATTTATAACAATCACATAGATTAGTAATAAAATTGTAAACATACTTAACATCTAATAAACATCAATCTTCCACACCTTTCCAAATATGGAAAGCATGAAACAAAAATATCACAAGAATACCAAAGTGTAAGATCCTCTACTTGTTGAAACAATTGATTAATTGTGTATTGTCTTTGATGTTATATAAAATGTCATATTATTACTAGTCAGTGTATGCTAAGCTTTCTCGGGCATTGAAGATAGTTTTTTGTGTCTACTGAGCATTTCAGAGTTTTCCTAGTTCAAAAGACAGTATCTACCAAGTTCACTTGGACGCCAAAGGAAAGTTTGTGGAAGTTGAATGTTAACTGAGATCACTTGATTAATGAAGGAAATGTTGGATGGAACTAGTGTTAACTGAGCTCACTTGGTTACTAAAGGAACTTTGCAACTATGCAGTGTTGATGGAATTCACTTGGTTAACACAAGAAAATCATTTTTGAGTTAGTGTCTACCGAGCAGGGTCGACTAACGAAGAATTTTCTTGTTTTGGCATATTAAGTTCAATTGAATTGTCTATTATTTCTAGCCAATTGAGGAGATGAATAATAATTATTCTAAGTTGTATTCTAGCCGACTTGACAATATGAATGATTATTGGTATGATTTCTGGATTAGATTGTGTTCATTTTTTACTTGACTTGGTTTTGCACCTCTTGCTCTCTCATCCTGATGATGAATCATGTAGTATGATTCAAAATGTTGATGGTAAAAAATTGAACTCAATTTAATCCAAAAATCATACCAATAATTTCAATGGATTGTAGAAATGTAATATCTCTAATATGAAAGATATAAATATAAGGTCAAGTTGAGATTTAGAAAGTGTGAATGCATGGAAGATAATTAAATATTTGATGATGCAAAGAGGAAATGAATCAAAAGGATAAGTAGAATATCCTTGTGGAGCTGAAAAGATATATTCGATCAAGAAGGATCAAGTATACAAGCTATAATTGAGATCTATAATCAGCAATTTAGTTGCATCCAAATTAGGTCATGTCATTATTACTCTCTAACCATTGTAGTAGTGATCTAAATCTTTTAACAGAGTTGGCTTAATAGCTATTTGTAAATCCTCTAACAAGGTGGCATTTCTATTGAATTGTCCAAAGACCTCTAACAAGGCCACTTCTAATATGGTGATTAAATCCTCTAATAGTATCACACCTAACTATGTGTTTTGTAACCTTTAATAGGGTTGGCTCCTAACAGGGATCACTTCAGAAGAGTGAAAATCAGTAACTAGTTACAATCGGTGGTTTTTCCCAAATTGGGTTTCCACATTAAATCTTGGTGTCATATGTGTTCATGCTATTTCTCTTATGTGTTTGCACCTAAATTAAAGTTATAATAATCATAGATAATATCTTAATATTTTCTTGACAAGTATTTGCCAAGCATTTTTAGTGTTTACCGAGTTATAACAATTTTTATGTGTGTTTGTCAAGCATCAACAGAGTTCAATTTTTAGAGTTTATTTTGTACTGACATCTAAGGGATCTGAAATTTATTTTATGGTAACTAATTCACCCCTCCTCTCTTAGTTACTACTCTTGTATTTCCAAAAATTGGTATTAGAGCATTTGGTGCTTGTAGAGAAGATTTTAAGGACCTAGGCTAAAGATTAGGATGTCTTATAGAAGAGAGATTCTCAAGTTGAACTGAGAAAATTTTGTAGCATGGCAAGGACTTATGAGGTTACATCTAGCAACTATCAATGATTAAAGTTGTGAGTATCTTGATACTGAATAGAAGACTTCTAGAACATTATGAGTTGAAGATATTATTGAAAAGAAAAGTCATAACATCATGATGATTGACATTACATTTTCTCTTAATTATGCTAAATTTGATGAAGTCAAAAGTTGTACTACATCTTATAATATGTGGATAAAATTGAAAGAAATCTATGGAGGAGATGATAATGTAAGAAGAGCTAAATCTGAAAGTCTCAGAGGACAATTTGATTAGATGAAGATGAGAGAAGATGAAAACATTGCAAAATATGTTGAGAGAATCAAAGCAAGTGTGAGCACAATCAAAGCATTTGGATGAGATATTGATGAAAAAATAGTTGTGAGCAAGGTACTCAGAACCCTTCTTCCTATCTCTACAATTAGAGTATCTACTATTCAATAAATGAGATGTGATACAAATAGTAAAATAACTTTGGATGCTCTAGTTGGAAGATTAACAACTTTTGAGTTAGATAACTATGATAACTATGTCCCTAGTTCCAAATGTATTGAGTCTACATTTGAAGCCAAGCTTTCACTCAAGAAAAAGGGTAATAAATCAAGGGCTGGTCAATCTGAAAGTGATGAACAAGAAGAAAGTTCATAAAGTGATCTTGAAGTTGTTGAAGCCCTACTTGCAAGGAAATATTCCAAAGGCAGAGGAAAGTACAAAGGTAAGATTCCTCTAATCTACTTTTCTTGTGATGAAGTTGGTAACATTGCTACAAGGTGCCCAAATAGAGAAAACAAGGATGAAAAGAAAAACAATAAGTACAAAGGCAAGAAGGAATTCAAAAACTACAAGGACTACAAAGAAAAAGGTAAGAAATATTTTTTTATGGCTAAAGATTCTGATAACAGTGAAGATGAAATGGTATATATTGCTGTAAAAGATGAATTTGATGATGAAGGAGATAAGATGGAACTTATCTCTCACGTTAGAAAAAATGATACCTAGATTATTGATAGTGGCTACTCACATCATATGACTGGAGACAAATAAAGTTTGAACACATTGAATATTATGTGGTGGTAGTGTGAGATTTGGAAACAATGAACCTTGTTGCATAAAAGGAAAATGATGTATCTCTTTGACCAATGAACTTATATGTGATAATGCTTATTGGGTTGAAGGACTAAAGCACAATTGACTGAGTGTGGCACAATTGAATAACATTAGATTCAAGGTATAATTTATGAATGGGAAGGCCAAACTATTGGATGGAAAATGAAACCTAGTTTGATCTAGCAAACAAATAAAATGTAACCTATTCTATCTTGATCTCAGTGAAAGTTTATGTTTTATTGCTCAAGTAGAAGAAATATGGTTATGGCACAAAAGATTATGTCATGTAAACTTTGATAATCTGATTAAAATAAGAAAAAACAAAAGAGTAAGAGGTATTCCTAGCTTGAGGAAACCTGATATGGACCTATGCAAAACTGTCAAATTGGTAAGATGGGAAAAACTAGTTTCAAAAGAAAGAACTATCATTCTAAAGAAATCTTAGAGGTTGTTCATATATACTTATGTAGACCTATTGGAATAGAGAGTTATGGTGGAGATAAGTTTTTTATTCTTTTTGTTGATGATTATTCTAGAATGATGACTATAAAGCATCTAAAAGAAAAATTGGAAGCTTTTCAAAAATTCAAGTGGTATCTAGCAAAAGTAGAAAAGAAATTGGAAAGAAGTTGAAATGTTTAAGATTAGATAGAGGTGGTGAATTCATCTCCAATGAATTCAATGAATTTTATATTGAAAAAGGAATTAAAAGACAAGTATCAACCCTTGGTACACCTCATCAGAATGGTATAGCTGAAAGAAGGAACAAATCCATCATGGATTGTTGAAGAACATTGATGATAGAAAATAATGTTGTAATCAAATACTGGAAGGAAGAAATCAACACTGGAGTACATACCTCAAACATAGTATAGCTAAAGAAAGACTCAAATCAAACTCCTTATGAACTATGGTATGGCTACAAACTTAATGTAAGTTACTTAAAAGTATTTGGCAGCTAATGTTATATCTTAAAAGAATCTAGGAAAGGTAAATTTGATGTCAAAGGTGATGAAGGCATATTCCTAGGATACTCCTACAGAAGTAAAGCATATAAATGTTTGAATTTGTCTTCTCATAAAATCATAGAAGGTGCACATGTGAGAATTGATGAGTTTGTAGAAAAATGTGAAGAAGAAAGCAACAAAGAGCTAGAGGATTACATAAGATTTATTTACTATGAACCTAATACCCTACCAAATCTATTTGTAAGATAGGAGGCTTCACCCCCCAAGTTCCGAAAATCTCCAATAGCTACCAAGTTGCAGACAGTGCAACCTGAGTCATAATTTGAAGCACCTCAATCATAGTTAGAGGCTACCAAGCTACTACAAGAGAAAACTAAGTCTGATGGACTTGAGTCATAGATAGTGGGACCCAAGCTTAATATTGAAGTTCATGATGAAATTAGTGAAATACACTCCAAATCCAAAGAACCTATGTTAGAAATATATGTCAGAAGGTATCATGCACCTGATCAAATCATTAGAGACAAATCAGATGGAACAATGACAAGAAACAAATTAAAAGGTACATGTTTACTTACTAAATTTGAACCTAGAAATGTTAAAGATGCTTTGGATAATGAAAGTTAGATTGAAGCAATGAGTGAAGAAATAGAATAGATAGAGAAGAAAAAAACCTAGACTCTTGTTCCTAGACCCAAGGATAAAAATGTAATTGTCACAAAGTGGGTATTCAGAAATAAGCTAGATGAAGATGGAAAAGTTTCTAGAAACAAAGCAAGGTTGGTATGTAAAGGCTATTATCAAGAAGAAGGTATTGATTATGGTGAAACTTTTTCTCTTGTTGCAAGATTAGAGGGTGTTAGAACTTTACTATCATATGCAGCACACAGAGGATTTAAAGTTTATCAAATGGATGTAAAATCTACATTCTTGATGAGGAAGTCTACATTGAACAACCTGAAGATTTTGTAGATCCCAGGAAAAGAGACATGGTTTAAAAATTACATAATGAATTATATGGTCTCAAGCAAGCTCCTAGAGCTTGGCATGAAAAACTTCATAACTATTTGGTATAGATTAGTTTTCAAAGAACAAATGATAATAGTAGTTTGTATATCAAAGAAGAAACAAATAAGAAGATTGTGTTGGTAGAAATATTCGTTGATGATACTTTATTAACAAGAAATGATGACTTGTGCAAGGCATTTTCAAAAGAAATGAGTAAAGAATTTGAAATGTTTGTGTTTGGAGAGATAAAAAATTCTTTGTTGGATTGTAGATCCAACAAAAGAAAGATGGTATCTACATTACCCAATATAAATATATCAAGGAAATATTAAATAAATTTGCAATGAAAGACTCAAGAGTAGTTGGAACCCTATGTCTACTAGACATATACTTTCCAAAAATGATGATTCCAAAGAGGTACATCTAACCACAAATAGATCAATGATTGGAAATTATAGTATGTAGTGCATACAAGGCCTAATATTACATTAGCAGTTAGTATGGTGGCAAGATTCTTAGCAAATCCCAAAGAAAATCACATGATGGAAATCAAAAGAATCATGAGATATCTGAATGGTACTAAAGAATATGGTTTATGGTAGAAAATAGGAGGCAATTTGGATTTAAAAGTATTTACAGATGTTGATTGGGCAGGAAGTATTAATGACAGGAAAAACACCAGTGGTGGAACATTCTTTCTTAGTAAAAGACTACTATCTTGGACAAGCAAGAAATAGAATTGTATCTCTCAGTGTATAGTAGAGGCAGAATATGTGGTAGCAGCAGTCAATTGTTCTAATATTGTTTGGTTCAAACAACTATTGGCAGGTATGAAGATAGAGATCAAGGATCCAGTAGTCATATACTGTGATAACACTAGTGCAATAAATATATCAAAGAATCTAGTGATTCATACCAAAATAAAACACATTGCTATAAAATATCATTTCTTGAGAGAATTGGTACAAGATAAAGAATTAATATTGGAATATGTGAATACAAAAGAATAAATTCTAGACATATTCACCAAGTCATTACCTAAGGATGCATTTTTGTATCTAAGAGTAAGCTAGGGGTCATTCCCCTATCTGAAGCTCACTAAATGAAGTTTAGTGATGCATCAACCAAAGCATGTTGAAGATCAATCAATTGGTGCAGTGTTGACATGGGCATATTGCAAATGAATCCGTACTTGAGGCACATTGATATTTACTAAACATTGTCTTTGGCATGAGATGTCAAAGAGGGATAATTTTATTGTCATATCTCATAGAAATTTTGTAAAGAGATGTAAAAAGGGAGAATGAATTTGGTCCGATATCAAAGGCAGAGTTTGCTATGATAAGAAGTTGTAGCAGATAGAAGTTTTTTAATAGAGGGAGAAACTAAAGGTAGGAAGAGTTCACACTGATAGAGGGAGTTCTCATGCATGAGAATCGAGGTGAAACTAATGACAATTCCTTACTTTATTCTTTCTCTAAAAAATTCATTGTATTATGACATGTTGTGTTGCCATCAATGGCAAAGAGGGAGTTTGTTGAAATAATTGATTAATTAGGGATTGTCTTTGACGTTACATAAAATGTCATATCATTTCGAGTTAGTATATGCCAAGCTCACTCAGGCATTGAAGACAATTTTCTATGTCTACCAACCATCCCAGAGTTTGACTAGTTCAGAAGATAGCAACTACCAAGTTCACTCAGGAACCAAACAAAAGTTTGCAAAAGTTGAGTGTTAACTAAGCTCACTTAGTTAATGAAGGAAATGTTGGATGGAGCCAGCATTAACCGAGCTCACTCATTACGAAAGGAACTTTGTGAGTATGCAGTGTTGACTAAGTTCACTTGGTTAACATAGGAAAATCATTTCTAAGTTAGTGTCTACCAAGCATGGTCAACTAACAAAGGATTTTCTTGTTTTGGCATGTTGAGTTCAATTGAATTGTCTGTTAGTTCTAGCTGGCTGGGGATATGAATATTAATTATTCTAAGTAGTATTCTAGCTAACTTGACAATATGAAAGATATAAATATAAGGTTAGGTTGAGATTTAGAAAGTGTGAATGCATGGAAGATAATTGAAGATTTGATGATGCGAAGAAGAAGTGAATCAAAAGGATAAGTAGAATATCCTTCTGGAGCTAAAAAGATATATTCAATCAAGAAGGATCAAGTGTACAAGCTAGAATTGAGATCTGTAATTAGTAATTTAGTTGCATCCAAATTAGGTTATGTCATTCTTACTCTCTAACCATTGTAGCAGTGATCTAAATCTCTTAACAGAGTTGGCTTAACAATTATTTGTAAATCCTCTAACAAGGTGGCATTTCTATTGAATTGTCCAAAGACCTCTAACAAGGCCACTCCTAATAGGGTGATTAAATCCTCTAATAGGGTCACACCTAATAGTGTGTTTTGTAACCTTTAATAGGGTTGGCTCCTAATAGGGCTCACTTCATAAAAGTGAATATCAATAACTAGTTGCAATTGGTGGTTTTTCTCAAATTAGGTTTCCACATTAAATCTTGGTGTCAAATGTATTCATGTTATTTCTCTTATGTGTTTGCACCTAAATAAAATTAATAGTAATCACAAATAATATCTAAGATTTTCTTGATAAGTATTTGCCAAGAATTTTTAGTGTTTACTGAGTTACAACATTTTTCTGTGTGTTTACCGAGCATCAATAGAGTTTATTTTGTACTGACATCTAAGGGATTTGAGATTTATTTTTTGGCAACTTATTCACCCTTCCCCTTTTAGTTACTCCTCTTATATTTCCAACACTATTGACTACAAAATCCCAAATATGAAGGTTGACGGGGATAGATACATTTTATCTTTATATACCATTATAATGGAAAATGCTATTATAAAGGAGATGAGAGGGAGGGACACAAAAGTCCCTTTAAAATAATGTACAGATCCAAGGTGGAAGCAAAGTAGAGACCTATATAGAAGTAAGAATTGAGTTTGGTACAAAAGCCATAATTTTCCTTTTAAAGTCTAAGGTAGTGGGAAGTAGGATAATAAAAGGGGGTTATAAACCTTTTTCACCATTTATAATTGAGATATAAATACATGAAAAAAAATAGATAATTTATTAGAAAAATGAATAAATTATTATATTTTTTTCAATTAATTTTTTAGGGTACATGATTTCTTGCATCATATTTCTATTGCATGCATTTTTTCTTGTAATTTTGTAATAATTTGTGTGTGCAACAATTTGATGCATCTAGACTTGTTTTGTGTATTACCATGGGCTTAAAATAATAAATAAGTAGTGTGTGAGTTCATGGAGATTGGAAAAATATTTGTAGAATTAATTATAGACAATTAAAAGGTACAAAGCTTAGGCACAACAATAAATTGTAATTGTCAAAAGGTTGTTTGACTTTCTAACAACACAATATATGTTCAACTACAATAGAAGGGATCATATATATTTTTAGTGTTATCAAAATCAAAGACCATATTTCATTAGGGTTTATATTACTAGTTGAGTACTACGAAATAAAATTATAAAGGCTAGTGATTTTTTCTGCTGCAAGTGACTATAATGTTTTTAGTAGAACAATAATCTGTGGATCATAATTATTGCACACGAGAAAACTAGATTTATAAAAATAATTTAAAATGTTGTAAAAAATATCTCATTAAAAAAAATCATCATAAAATATTAAGTTTTTTAAAGATTAAATTAATGAATGAGAAACTAATACAATGAACCATATACCTAGAAAAGCCATAATTGTAAAGAGAACCCTTACTTATTTTGGTAACACACAAGTATCTATAACTATTGTCTAGATATAGAATTAGTAAACTCAATTCATTATTACATATCCTATGTATAAAAGGATACCATTTTTCACAATGCATCATATATCACCCAACCAAAAACTCACATAGGTACTGGTTCAATCATAGTTTTGCTAATAAGAGTCTTTGTCTCAATGTTGGAGACACTAAATCCATCTCTTTCTTTGTAGAGAAGTTGAAGAACTTTTAATAGACCATATGCATGATCTTTGCTAATAATAGGGATATTATCAAGTTTTAAATATTCCCAGTTTAATTCTTTGAGTTTTTCATCAAGCAAAGAATCGAGATATTGCAATGCATCCTCCTCTGTAGATCCCAAATTGTCTTTCAAATAGCATGTTATACATGATATCACTTCTCCATGATCCACCTCAGCCTTCAAATATGTAATTATACCATTGTTAAATTTCAAATCAACTACCTTTATATCAAATTAATTGGTCATTTGCATGAAGAAAAGTGATATTTTAAAATTCCAATTCCCTAAATTTGTATCATACCTTGAAAGTTTGTACATCACCTCTCAATCTAAGGGTTAGGCATAGAAGATCATTGAATTTTGATGGATAATCAATTTGTTTTAAAATATCATCTAAAATGGGCACATCTAATGATAGGATGGGTTGTAAGGTAACAACACGAGATCCAGAGCTAACTTTTCCATTGTCTAAATATTCCTCTAAGGATGGTATACATCCCATATTAAGCCAAGTTGCTTCTTTCATGTAAGAATCTATATAAACTTTCCACTATATGCAAAGCAACGTTCCAAATTAGTATTAATACTTCAATGTAAATAAATTACTCATAAACTACTATATATTTTGAAAACAACCATCCATAAAAATTAAAAGAATATAATTTATTAAAACCCCCTTTATGATACTAAGGACAAATAACATATATTTTGGTTAACATGTTGAAATTTTATTTTATTTTATACCTACAATTGGCATCATTATATTAAATTGTTTAACACAGACTACCTTATATGTTAATTATCTCATAGATGTAAGAGAAACACAATGTTAAAATTATATAGAAACATGTTTCTTAATAAAATATTAATTAAAAGGTTTAATTGAATGTATGCATTGTTTTAGTACAATATCTAATAGTGGATTTGATATAAGTTTTTAGTTAGAGTATAGAGAGAGTTTTTCAAGTAAAACAATAGACAAGTAATTTTTATTTGACAATTTGAGTAATGGTTAAATTTAGATAATACATGTTTGAATTATATCATAATTTTTAAAAATTGTTCTTGGTCATTATCCTCCTTTTCATTTATATTTTTATAATATTTTTTTTTAATACACCCTTATAACAATACTTCTCAAACTATTCAATTTTTAGCCCATTAATGGAAAACATAGAAATTTGTTTAAGTTATCAAAGATATCTAATTCAAATAGTCTTCAAGTTATTGAAACATTTCATTTAGGAAATTTTGAAATGGTTTAATTATATATTTAATTTATTTAATGTAGGATTATTTTTCCAATGATCTTATTTTATTTATATGTTGTAGTTACATTGAAATAAAAAAAAATCTATTGTTAAATTTGAGGTCGTTATCAAGGTTCCACAACCTAAGCATTTATATATTACATTGAACTCAAATTGCCTATTTGTTATATTCTTTACTTTTATAAACTATAAGAAAATAGAAGTGATAAAATATTAAAGTTGAATTTCTATCTTGCTTATTTTTAAAACACATTTTCTTTTACTTTTCTTTATATGTATATGTAGTTATAAATAAAGAAAATGGAACTGTATTTTTTATGTCCTTAATAAACTAATTATAAAGGCTGAAAAACATTACCACAATTCTTAGTAGACTACTAAGAGAAGAATGATTCCATTATGTTATGGAAAATGCAAATAATTACAAAATTAGATTTGATTTTTGTTATATCCTTACTACAGTAATTCCTCAAGAAGAAAAATTTCATAGATATTAAGGTGATTTCAAGGAGTATTTTTTATATTTGATTATCTACATAGAGAATATGTATCTTTTGTTGGAAATATTCAAGATATAACAGTTTACTGAGAGGGGAGGGGTGAATCAGTAAACATAAAATCTTAAATCAATTCATATTAACCAGTAAAATATTTAATCACCTAATCTGCAGTGTGTAGACATTCATAACACATAAGCACAGAGATTTTGGTGACCCAGAAACCTTCCAAAATAGAAAGTAAAACTGGGGTGGGGATGAAACCCACAAATCTTCTTTACTACAGTAGGAAGTTAGCCGGTTAAGGCATACAATGATCACTTCTGGTGATCTGCCCTGTTAGGAGCATAAAGGATTGTTATATCCACCTTGTTAAAGGATTTGAAACATACTTCATAAGTATGCACTCTGTTAGGAGATTTAGTACAAAGACTGTTAAGTCTACCCTATTAAAGGATTTATAAAAAATGATTCACCTGTTAGAATGAAACAGTGGATCTGAATACAACTGATTGCTGATGAGATCCGCTACACTCTGATTGTCCTTGATATGACAGATAAAACATTTCTGCTCCAATGCTGATTTTGCTGAAAACCTTCAAAATTCAGCTTACATGCTTTCGCACACATTCTTCACATACTTCATATATTTCACACATATCTTTCGAATGATACAATACTTTACATATATATACCATCCAAGTTAAAATTTCATGCAATGGTTGGCTGAATAAAAGTAGACAAAATTTTAACTGAGCCGGCCAAATAGAAACACACTCGGTAGAACAAACTTCTTTGTTTACCGACTGAGCTCGATTAACACTGAGTCCTATGTTAATCGACCGAACTCGGTTAACACTGCATCTGTCTTTACTCGGTTAATACTGAGTTCTTAATTAACCGACCGAACTCGGTTAATGCTGAGTTCTTAGTTAACCAACTGAACTCGGTTAATACTAAGTTCTATGTTAACCGACTGAACTCGGTTAACACTGAGTTCTTCTTTACTCGGTTAATACTATGAGAAAAGTGTTGTCACTAATGGAAAATAACTTTATGCCAACAATCTCCCCCTTTGGCATTAGTGACAAAAACAATTATGTATCAAAGTTTATGTACAGAAATTGACATACATTTCAAAAAGTTTCCAAAATTGTAGATCTTATTAGATGTATGTCTCCCCCATACAATATGCATAGTATTTACAGATCAATTCATATATCTTTGCACGGATAGCTCTGAAGTTCATCTTTGCACGGATAGCTCTAAAGTTCTGTTCTGAAGTTCTGTCTCCCCCTTTTTGACAATAATGCCAAATAACATATATTTACACTGAGATTTCAAAATGAGAGAGAAATTCTGAATGTACCTTGAGAATAAGAGCCAAAGTCTTATCCCAATTTTCTTGCAAAATTTTGCTGGAGGAGAGTGCAATTTGAATTTCTGCAGAAAGTTCAATCATATGATCTGCAACTGAGAAATTGTTGTCATGAATCAATGTTCTAGAATGAGCAATATGCTTTTGCATTGAAGTCATGACAGGAAGAATCATATTCTGGATATCTATGAGAGTAGATCTGATTCTTGCTTCCTCTCGCAGCAATTCTGCCTATTTCTCCGACAAAAATCTTATTTTATGATGATGGGATGAACTTGTACTGAGGTCAGATTGCAGCACTTGGGCACTGACCTTCATATCCTCATCAATTTTATTCAACTTTTCTTTTATATCCTTGGTATACTTAGTAACATCACAGAGTTTTCCAAAAAGTGAAGTTACATTATTAAAAGAATTCTCAAAATTATTCAAAATTGTAAACAATTTTACCTGATTTAATGCAATATGCTGAGCAATGTGCTCAAGCACCTTATTGTCAAATTTCTTCTCTGCCTTTTCAATCAACTTTTCTTGGCCAGAGGTATCCTCATTGAATTTGTTTACAACCTCTTCCAACTGAATCAAAATGTGTTGAGTAGAATCTACTTCAACACCTATAGCCTCTGTTATAATATTTTTAGCACTCTCAATGATGCTATATTCCAAATCTCTTTCATGTCGTAGCTGTTTCTGCCTAGCCTTCTGCTCTAATAGCTGACTGAGCATTCTCATTTCATCAACTGATGTTGTATCAAGATCTATTTTAGGAAGGATAATGTCCTTATCCAAATCAATTTCCTCATTTAGTGTCTTGCTGGAAAACATGTATCTTTTTGCTTTTCCAGCAAAGACTTCATCTTGACCCTTGTGAACTGAGACGATAGTTGATGAGGCAGGGCTGGCTGATAAGACTAGAATAGGATTATGTAAAGGAAGACTAAGAGATGTATCAAAAATTGATGTTGCTGTACAAGATGGAGTGGAAGAGCTAATAGTTGCCAAAATTTGATTAAGAGAAGTCAAAATTGTAGTATCTGTAGGTACACTTATTATACATTCTGCAATAGAGGTTGATGTGCATAATGAACTTACTGGAAAGACTGATGGAGACTCGGTTAATGAAGGTGGCTGCAGCTCGGTTAATGAAGTGATTGGCACTTGCATAGATGGTACACGGAGCTGAGAGGACTTACCAATAGAAGCTATTTCCATAGTTGATGTAACTGTTTTGGATGGAGAGTGTGGAAGAGATGCAATGACTTCAGCTGCAGTTTGTACTGGATCTTCTTCCACCTTTGCTTTCTCCTCCATTTCTTTTTCAGCTTCTTCTTCCTCTAATTCTTTCTTAGCCTCTTCTTCCACTTCTAACATGATTGAATGAAGATCCCCTGGAATATCTTCAATATCATCATCATCTTCTTTCTCCTCCATTTCTTTTTCAGCTTCTTCTTCCTCTAATTCTTTCTCAGCCTCTTCTTCTACTTCTAACATGATTGAATGAAGATCCCCTGGAATATTTTCAATATCATCATCATCTTCATCATCATCACTGTTGTCACTGTCCTTGATTTCAACAGTATCATCACTGGATTTGTGTAGATGATAGATGTTTTTCCACATGTTTGTTGCATCATTTACCACATGCTCAATGTCTTTGACAAGTATCAAACAGGTGTGGAATCTAATCATCATATTGCCTTCGTGATCTTTCAGTGATGCTTTCACTTCAGCATTAGTGAAACTTGGCAGGAGATTCTTTAGTGTCTGCTCATAGATGTCTTTTACAGTCTTGGTTGCAGCTTCCCATCTGATTTGCAACCTCTCCAATAGTTCTTTGGAGATCTGGGAGGCTATCTGGTCCGGTGAGTATTTCCATTTACCCATCTTGTTCAATACCAGTTCCTCAATCTGCATCTTTTCTTGTTCTGTTCTGGTTTCAAACTTCAATGCTTTGAAGTTTGTGAAGCTAGCACCTGCTTCTAATTGCTTCATTCTATCCTCAAATGTAAGTGGAGGCTTAACAAGTACAGGTTCTTTCTTTCCTTGTCTTGTTCTCCTGGAGAAGACTGCAGAGGCTTGCCTTTTAGGTTTGGTGATGATCACCTTGCCTTTCTTTTGTTGAGGCTCCTTTTCCTTGTCTGACTCGGTTTCCTTTTCTTCTTCTTCGTCTTCTCCTTTGCCTTCTGTTATCATAAGAGAGCCCACTTCCGTCTTCAGTTGGGTTATCTTTCTCTTTCCTTTGCTAATGGTCTAAGGAATTTTAATTTGGAGCTCAATCCTGGCCTTAGCTTGATCATATGTTCCAAAAATTGGTTGCCTTGGGTCTACTGGTTCATTCACCAGTGCTTCTATGATATCCCTGGCTTCATCAATTTTTACCTCATAGGGAAGAGGTTTCACCCATGCTACTCGAGGCCTGGCTGCCTGAATGTATACCTTGTCGCAATCTACCATGAAGCATATGTCTTCCTTGTATTCTTCAACCAGTTTGGGTGGAATTCGGAACCTATGATTCATCTTTTCCTTAAATTATTCAAAATAGTTATCCAAAATAATATCAAAATTTTCACCTAGTTCTGCAATGAACTCGTTTATCTGATAAAGAATTGGTATATCTTTTCTCCATACTACTGATCCCTTTGATGGAAAAGATTTCTGAATATAGAAGAATAAAAAAATCAAAAGCGAACCGAATTTGCAGGAATTGTTCTTGGAGGTTCTAATGCTTTCCATATTCTTATTGAATTGGGATAAAAGTAATTCTGATAAATCAAATTCTAAATTCTTCTTTACTATTTTGTACACCAGATCCACAGCTTCACAGGGTACACTGTTTGGACGGCTTGAACTATAGATTTTGTGAGCAATGACATGAATGCCAAATATCAATTCGACGTCAGCTACAGTATTCAGCTTAAGTCCCCTACCATCCCATTCTGCTTGGGTCAGTTTTTGCAATTCCTCCCGACCTAGGGTTTTGGTAGTCTTGGCTTTGCTCAGCATGGGGAGTCCAGTAATTTTGTTAATCATTTTCTTTGTGATGAGCACTGGTTTCTCTAACCACAATTGGCCATTGTGAACTCGACTAAGTACATACCTAACCCATTTAACTTGAAATTTCCTTGGCAAGTGCGAAATGTGGGTTAACCCTTTTGTTTCAAGATGCTTATGTTCGGGTTTTAGGTTTCCATCTAAGCTCATTTCACCTAGGGCATTATCAATTTCTAGGTTTCCAAGTTCTTGAATAGAGCATTTAAAATGAGATCTTATATCATTGACAAGAAGTACCTTTGAAGAAATTTGAGATTGGGCAACATTAGGGTCCAGTGATTCTGCAATAGCTAGTGCTAATTTGAAGTTCGGCGCCTTCCATTCCTCTCCTCTAACCAGCATTTCTGAGCCTTTCTTAGTCTTAGAGCTTCCACTTTCGGATGCCATTGTTACTTGATAGGTGTAGAAAAATTCTAAATTGATTCTTTCGCTCTTTTGAAAAATTCGCTCGGAAATGTCTTAAGCTCGCTCTGAAATTGCAGAAAATACCTTAGCTCTTTGTTCGCAGTAAAATTTAGATCAAATTTTGCCCCTTTTGATAACAAATTTGCCATAAATGTTTTGGTATGATGGCAGAAGTAATGACAGGTTGACATCCACTAGCTCGGTAGATATTATCAACTCGGCGATCGAAAGAAAATATTGAAGTACCGACCTTACTCGGTTAGGTCACGAACCGACCTTGCTCGGTTGACACAACATGATCAATGAAACTTAGTTGTGATCGACCGAACTCGGCAAAGTCTCTTATCGACTCAACTCGGTAACTGCTACTCGGTTAATGAAGCTTTGTTACATCCAACCAAACTTGGTAAAGTATTGAACCGTCCTGGAGTCAGAGTGTATCTACAATACTAATTTGATCCATCTTCTTCCTTTGGAGCTGCATAGGATAAATCTTGGAAGATGCAGTTCCAATGTTTCTTATATGAATACTAATTGGAAATGGTAGAGTCACCCACCTCTTGAGTGACACTCCTATCTGACTTATCTTGTTCGGTAGATTTTGGAATCCATTGCTGCTTCATTTGCTTTCGAATGTTATCTGCTTTGATTTTCTTTTCATCTTCAATTCTTTTGATATTCATGCAATTTTTGGCTATATGACCGAGTTCTATACATGTATAGCACCTTACAGTTGTGTCCTTTTTCCTTAGGTGATGTCTGGCACAATTCATGCCAGTATGTCCATACTCTCCACAATAGTGACATCTGCACCAGGTGTTGTAGTCCCATCCGAATATGGCTTTGAAAAGTTGTTCAATTGGATTGAATGATTTGGATTTGCACTGGAATTCCTTGTGACCATGCTTTTTGCATTTGTAACAATTGCCTTCAAATTTTGGTTTTTCTTTACACTCATTTGCCTTGTGACCATGCTGATTGTAGTTGAAGCATTTACCATTGAATTTTGCTTTCCCATTGCTCCAGCATTTGTTTGATGTATGGCCTATCTTGCCACAATGATTACAAGTGGATCTTTTATTCCTTTGTTCACCTTGCTTGGAGGATTCACCAGCTTCTTTGTATCCAAGACCAGCTTTGCTTGTTTGTCTTTGAAGATTCTGCTCATTCAATTGATTTACATCTACCTGAGATTTCATCATCCTTTCATTGACTTGCCTTTCAGAGATTAGGTCATTTTTCAAGCTTTCATTGATTTGTCTTTTTGATCTTAAGTCATTCTGTAGACTTTCATTGATTTGCTTTTCAATGTTCAAATCATTCCTTATTCTTTCATTTTGTGCTCTGAGAATCCTGATTTCTTCATTTGCATTGGTGAGTTGGTCTATGAGATCTTCATACTGATGAGTTTGATTGTGGATTTCATGACTTCTATCTTCCAGTTCTTCTTGTGCTTTGTTTCTTTGATCCAAAGCTTCACATAGCCTGATTGATTGTATTTCTTGTTCTCTCTTAAGCTTTCTTACCTCTTCTTGCAGAGATCCATTCTTTTCTAGAAGTTCTTTGATTGCTTGGTCAGCTTCTTCTGAATTGCTTGATGGTAACAGGTCTTCAATCTTCACTTCAACATACTGATGATCATTCATTTGTTTTGCAAGATCCTTTCTTCTTTTTAGGGATTGAGAAAGATGTTCCTTTGCTTCTTTAAGTTGAACCATGGCCATTTCAAGATCTAACTTTTCATTTTCTATAACTTTCTCCAATCTGAATATCTCCATTGACTTTGATCTTTGCTCAAGCTGTCAAGCTTTGTCCTGAGAACCAAGTTAGCTCTGATACCAATTTTTGGAAATATTCAAGATATAACAGTTTACTGAGAGGGGAGGGGTGAATCAGTAAACATAAAATCTTAAATCAATTCATATTAACCAGTAAAATATTTAATCACCTAATCTGCAGTGTGTAGACATTCATAACACATAAGCACAGAGATTTTGGTGACCCAGAAACCTTCCAAAATAGAAAGTAAAACTGGGGTGGGGATGAAACCCACAAATCTTCTTTACTGTAGTAGGAAGTTAGCCGGTTAAGGCATACAATGATCACTTCTGGTGATCTGCCCTGTTAGGAGCATAAAGGATTGTTATATCCACCTTGTTAAAGGATTTGAAACATACTTCATAAGTATGCACTCTGTTAGGAGATTTAGTACAAAGACTGTTAAGTCTACCCTATTAAAGGATTTATAAAAACTGATTCACCTGTTAGAATGAAACAGTGGATCTGAATACAACTGATTGCTGATGAGATCCGCTACGCTCTGATTGTCCTTGATATGACAGATAAAACATTTCTGCTCCAATGCTGATTTTGCTGAAAACCTTCAAAATTCAGCTTACATGCTTTCACACACATTCTTCACATACTTCATATATTTCACATATATCTTTCGAATGATACAATACTTTACATATATATACCATCCAAGTTAAAATTTCATGCAATGGTCGGCTGAATAAAAGTAGACAAAATTTTAACTGAGTCGGCCAAATAGAAACACACTCGGTAGAACAAACTTCTTTGTTTACCGACTGAGCTCAGTTAACACTGAGTCCTATGTTAACCGACCAAACTCGGTTAACACTGCATCCGTCTTTACTCGGTTAATACTGAGTTCTTAATTAACCGACCGAACTCGGTTAATGCTGAGTTCTTAGTTAACCGACTGAACTCGGTTAATACTAAGTTCTATGTTAACCGACTGAACTCGGTTAACACTGAGTTCTTCTTTACTCGGTTAATACTGTGAGAAAAGTGTTGTCACTAATGGCAAATAACTTTATGCCAACATCTTTACCTACTCTCAATACACTAGCATGTTCTTAGTGATGGGACGAGTGATGCATTTCTTAGTATAACTCATTTACTTGATTCAAGCATTTTAATCAATTATATTTTATTAAGATAAACAAATCATTTAAGATATTATATTCTTATTTTAAACCTGTTGTGTATACACCTAAAACTATATGCACCAAATTTTTTTCTATTAGAAGTTTCCAAAAAAGTATAGAAAGTCTTGTAATGATAGTAAAAAAAATTATCCTTTCACTCAATATATAATTATCTACAATAATATTTTTATTAATTTGACATAAATAAACAACAAATAAATTTTGATACTAACATAGATTTTTATTATTAAATATAATTAACTAGTATGAAAAACGAAAGTAAAATGTGTTTTTACATAGACAAAATGTAAGATATTGATATAATCAATGAAATTTAGATATTTAAGTTTAATACATATGTTATGTTATGATTTAAATTTTCTTTCATAAAATTCAAAATTTGTATTTAAAGTTATCTACCTATTTTATAATGCATATAATCTTTGATAAATTTCATATAATATCAATTCTACACATGAAAAAGTAAATATTTATAAATTCATACAGCTTTACACGCATAGTGAAGTGTATCTCTTCCTTGAGTTTTTTCAGCCTCTCGAGCCATATCTTGCATAGCCTCATTAAAGGCCTTAAATGCTACTTTCATAAATTTTGGAAGTCCTTCCATGGATGCTAAATCCCACCTTCAACAAAGAATATGATAATCTATTATTACAATAGTTTTGTATCCTTTTGTTGATCAAATATTGCTAGAATATTTACTAAATATTAAATTTTTGTTTAAGTACATATGAAAGGTAGAAAAATAACTACTTTATGTCTATATACTATAAAATATGATATATTATCCTTAAAATGTTAACTATTTATATGGTCACAATGGTCCCTACATAAATAAATACATTTTTTAGCATGCATATGCTTCAATATCTTCCTTGGAGCTCATTGCAATTTACCAAAATATGTAGAGACATACCTCTTAATCGCTTGTGTGAGAAGTTTGAGTTCTTTGAAAGTTCCGTAAGTGTCATAAATATCATCAAAATAGGTGACAAATGCAGACATCTTTGCAAACCCAATTCTAAAAGCAGAGTATTTTGGCTCAATAGACACTCCACCTACCCAAAAGTAATATTCCACATGGCGATGGTGAGCAAACTCTAGTTTAGCTAGACCAGACTCTGTCCACCATCTAAAAAGAACATATATTGCTTATTCAATATGCTTTTTCAGATTTTGAACTATATAATACATGATAGATCTTTAAGACTTATATCAAGAGATTTTTTTTACCTTGACAGAATCTAAAGTTCTTGTTGTTGCATTGACTGGATCATATTGAAGTCTAACTTTACCAATTCTAAAAGTTTTGAGTTGAAAATGCTATAGCAATCCAAAGTTGCTAAGTTAAAACATTTTAAAGATGTCCAAGCATACTCAACACAATGAAATATATATATATATATATATATATATATATATATATATATATATATATATATATATATATATATATATATATATATATATATATATATATATATATATATATATATATATATATATATATATATATATATCAATGTAAATTTGTTAAATTTTATATTTTTCCTTTTGAATTTGGAGAAGGTTTGCATGTTACAAGGAATAAAAATTACTTTTTGGTGTTATCGATATCTCTAGATATGTCAATATAAGTTCATGCTCCCAACCTAGGCACATTGGTGTGCCAACCATATTCTAGATTGAATTCTATCTGTTACATCACATATATTAGAATTGTAATTGATGAATAAATTTGTAAGATCAATAAGAAAACAATATTAACACATATGAATACCTCTTTTGAAAGACTTGTATTACTAATATTTGGTAGAACTCATTTTAAATATGAACTTGAAAAGGCTTTAGTGTCATCTAAAGCTTTCTCTCTAGGAAATGCAATGAGTGAAGCTCGAAAAAAATTTAAAATGCTTCTAATCTCCTTCTCATTTGAATGATTATTGGAATACAATAGTTGTCCATCTTTGTCTATAAACTAGTGCAAAATGTTTGCTAGATGTCAAGTTAGAAGCAATTCCATCCTTAGTGATAAAACCCAAATTATATCTAATATTAATCTTTAGTACTTTTCTATAAATAAATGTTTATAGTTGAATGAGTGAAGATATCACCTAAAGAAACACCATATTTGTGTAAACGAAGAATTCAAAAACCCAAAGCTGAAGTGTTGAGATCAACACTAGAACTCTCTCTACCACATCCAATACCATTCATATCATTCCAATACCTATCATTCAAACAATTCTTAGATATGATTAGAAATGAACTAAGGATACACTCCTCTTGAGAGATAATAATCAATCTTCAAGAAACAATCTTAAAAGAAAGAAGAAAACCTATAAACATATTCAAGAGCTTCTTTTATCTCAATTTGGAAATGGTGATCTATTGCAAGGCATTCAACATCATCAACCATTGAAAGACGTTTATAGAGATCATCTCTAGATGAAGTGTCTTGAGGAAGAGCATTGAACATGCCCTTTATCTCCCCAATCAGCCTCTCAGCATGTTCAACATAAGAGGGATTCTGCCCATATCATTAAAATCATTAAGGCAATACAAGACCAATAAAACCAAAAGAGATGAGGACAACAAACTTGTAAAGAAATCATACATCATAGGTTCTTGGGAGGGATTGAAGGAAATGATCATCCCACAAGTTGGGGTGATGATTTCCAATGTGCCTTGTGATGCCATCATCATCAATAGTAATGGGAGCCAAATTGATATTTGTAATAACTTGGGTTATTTTAAGGTGTTGTGGGTATATTTTGGTGAAAGGGTTATGACGAATAGAAGAACTAAAGAAAGGCTTATGAAATGATATCTTCTGTCCAACCACAGTGGAAGCCAAAGGATTAAAGCAAAGCAGGGACATTTTGGGTCTGCAATATTATTCCTAAAAGCAAGGATAACTTTTCTCTTTGTTATCGTGAAGATTATTGCACACTCCAATTTATAGTACTTCCATTAGATTTTGAACGACTGATATGAACTTGCATATCACAGTAATAAGATTTATAACAGTTGAGATTCCTATCTTGGGGGTCCAATAAAATAATAATTTGTTCAATATCAAGGAGGTGTTGTTTCCTTGCATTCAACTGTTTCCACGTAGATTAATAGACAGGTAGAAAGTGACTCCATAAATTATGTTACGCCACACAGACAATATGAAATGATATGCAATACGAAGAAATAACACCTTGTTTTGTCCTGCTCAAAATTATTTCTTTTCCTTGCAAATCATTTCTCTATTTTTGATAAGGTTGTACCAACCTTAAATTTGATGTGTCTTGAAAAAGGAGGACCTAGCTATCACCCTCTTATCACCTTTGACATTTGGCAATTTAAGCATAGTTTAAGAGAGTAATTTTAAAAATCTTCAGTATTATTAGTTCCTGCCATGGCAGGAAACTTATGCATTCATTAAAAGTGAATGATCTTTAGTTTGTCCAATCAGGAGCTTTTATTTATTTATATCCACTTTCCACTATAGACATATCTTTTTTTGACATTTTTGCAAATTTAGTGTAATTTATTTCCATTCAATTTGATTGGTCTATGTGTGCTACAATCATGAGTTTGAAAATTTTTATTTTTTATTTTTTGCACATAAAATAATTTATTTTTCTCTTTTTCCAAACTTTAGATATTATTACTAAGAATAATAAATAATAATAGTACAGTCATGAATTTGAAAGTTTTTCATTTTTGTTGAGAGATGACATATGGGTCAACATTTGTCCTGTGAGCATTGATTATGGATGTCATTATGGATGCCACAGAATATTTTTCTTTATGGTTGTGGCTTATAAATTATTTTTAGGTCAACATTTGTCCTGTGTGAGCATTAATTATGGAATTCTCTAGAATTGTTGTTTCCTTATTTATAGCATTGGTTGATTATTTTTAATTCACATTTCTAAAGGCTTTCGTCTCTTGCTACTGGAGTACACGATATGTAGAGATTTCTCTATTCTTTTTATTTGAGACTATATTGTGTTCTAGTTGTATTTTTTTTTATGATGATCATATTTACATGGAATCTTGTTGAAATGTATTGTTTAGAATATATTGTGTTGTAGTTGCATTGTTTTTTGTGATCATCATATTAACATGAAATCTATCTATGGAAGCTTGTCCAAATCTATTGTTTAAAATCAATTTTTTGTAAAAGAATTGAGTTTTTTGTTTGAAAATTTGAGATACATTTGTCAAAATTTGAGATCTATGATCTATTGTGTAGAATCAAGTTCTTGTAAAAGAATTGAGATTTTTTGCCAAGATCTGTGTAGATATTTTAGATCACAATAATTTAATGCACAAAATGGTTTAGAAGTTTACCAAACCACAAGCAAACATGGATCTGGTGAAGTTGTTGGGGACACTCCCTTGAGAAAGGTTGAAAAGCCAAGATTACAATAATTTAATGTACAAAATGGTTGAGAAGTTTATAAAAACACAATCAAACATGGATCTGGTGAAGTTGTTGGGAAAACTCCCCTGAGAAAGGTTGAAAAGCCAAACTCAATGAACTAACATAGCATCACTAGTAGCATATTGTGATTCCAGTGTGTTTGTGATTGTTGCCACTAGAACATTATGGTTCACAAATGTTTGCCATTAGAAATATCTCCAAGTTTTATGGAGATAAGGGTTGAATGAAAGAGTAGATCATTTTGTAGAGAATATACAAGTGATACAGGAACAGGCCTATGGAGTTTTCTACTCAAATAAATATGAAATACATGATTTTTCATATAAAATACATAAATAAATGAAAAATGAGGAATAGAATTGAAATTAGAAATGAATTTTAGAGCCTTTAAACATAAAATGGTCTAAATATAACATAATTTTCTATTTGTTTAAGAAAGAATTTGGATTATGTATTTTGAAGTATTAGTTTTTATTTTGATTGAAATAAGAGATTTTCAAATAAAAGGTGATAATAATATAGTATATTATTTAATATATTATTACTTTGAATTACTCATTAAGATTTTGCAATGTTTTATTAAATTCATATATTTAATCTATTATTGTTGTGAATTAATCATCAAGATTGATATTGTGCTATTGAAATACTAATAAAAAAATTAATGTTTTAGACGTATATTTGATGACATGACAATTGTAGCAAAAGAACCAAGCTATGACTTACCAATAGTTAGATTCTACATTCCACTAATTAATGTTTGTTCCATTAAAATATGTTGACTTGAGAATAGTCAGATTCTACATTCCACTAGTAGTATAGCAAACAAGATGAGAACCAATGGTTGTGAATACATCATGAATAGAAGAGTGGGGCACCTTAAGTTTGACCTATAATGAAGATCACTTTTAAAAGAGGGCTTTATGCAATTGAAAACCTTAAACGTTGTTTATTGACTCCTTCCCAACAAATGGAGCTTGAACAATTTCTCACAACAAAAGGTAAATATGACTAGTCACAAATTAGCATTTATTTAAAATATGAAAAGCAAGTTATTATGAGACAATTACAATATACTAACATGCACAAAATAGAATTTGCAAGTATCCTGAACAGCTATAAAGACATATCAATCTATAAATAATGGCAGTTACAAAAGATACTACTCAATATAAAATAAAGTGTGTAATCAAACAATGTATATGCACGAGTCTCATATCCAAGTACATTCTATGTGTCATATATGTATAATGAAATAATGTATATGCATTGATATGCTATAAGACATACTTTTGTTCTATCAAATTGTATAACATGATTGAGTAGATGCTTTGCTAATGTAAACTATTATTGAAATACAATGAAAAAGTGCACAACATGCCTTATCCTATTGCATATCCAATGTATAAAACACTATCTAAATTGTTATTTATCATATGCAAAAACTATACTTAGGAAGGAACTTTGACGCTTTGCGTCCTTGTTTATTTACAAGATTCATGTCTTTGTTTTTACACATGATAATTGTTTCATACCTTGTAAAAACTATAATTGTTATCTATTTTTCTTTTTCTTTTTATATTACGTATTTTAATAGTTCATATTAATCATGTCTCTTAAAGAAGTGAGAATTTATAATACTCAAAAAAAATTATATTCAGCTATTATTAGTTCAAGTTTGAATTTGATAATCACCCTTTCGCTGTCACATGAATTTTTATATAATATGTTATCAATATATTGTCATTTTTTTTCCAACTTATAAATTATGTTGGATTTAAATATTTTATCAATATTACATAAGCATTAATTAGTAGTATATGCAAAATCTCAAATTTTATCTTCATAAATTCATATGTTTTATAACATAATATTAAATTTTAGAAAATAATTATACATTAATAATATATGTCAAATTAAGAATGTTTATAAGTTACTAATAATTTTGTTAATATTTTATACCTTTGGTTAGATAGGTCTATGAGTATATATATATATATACATATATATGTATATAGGTCTATTTTATACCTTAGGTTAGATAGGTCTATTTTGTTGGTTATATATATACATATATATATATATATATACATATATATATATATATATACACACACACACACACACACACACACACATATATATATACATATATATATATACACACACACATATATACATATAAATATACATATATATATATACACATACATATATATATACATATATACATATATATACACATATATATATACATACATATATATACATATATATGTGTGTGTATATATATATATATATATATATATATGTGCATGTACATGTATATATACATATGCATATGCATAGGTATGGTGTAGATCAAAGAAATATCATCGATGATAGGTAGCATCTATATAGAATTGAAAGAAAGACTTTCAACTATGAAGATATTATAGACTAGTGAATAAATTATTGGTTCTTTATCCTATACGAATTGACTCTATTTATAGAAACTACCTATTGGAATTTAAGTTCTAGTGCATGTTTACAACATTAGACAACATATCTCCAAATTACATAGATTGAAGATTCAGATCAGATTCGATATCAATATTGATAGCAAGTTATTGTTGAGATTAGTCGGTTTCCCCTTGAGCCAACCACTCACCTACCTGTTAGAGACATTAAACTTGGTAGGTGAGTTTGAATTTTGAAAAGAGTGGGAAATTTTTTTAGACAAGTCAAAAAGGCAAATATTCTCATTTATTTGAAAGAGGAGAAGAGCAGGAAGAAAAAAGGTCAGTTGGAGAGAGCGGAGCTTTCAAAGAGCAGAAGGAAGGTTCAAGAAATTAGTCAGAAGTTGCAACAACATAGGTCTTGATCTCCTTTATTCTCTGTATGTTCATTTTGTTTGTCCCATGAAGTAGTGATTGCTCCAGGCATTATTGTATGCAGCTATTTTTAGGAATAAGGTGTCTCAACCTTGGATAACTCCTATTCTTGTTATTTTTTTTGTAAATGTATTTTTTTGAAAATAATGTAATTAAGTGTGAGTGTACATGTCTAGTTGGCATGTTGATGTGTCACTCCACTTGTATGTGTTGGCATCTTGAATTGTGTGTAAGGAGATCATGGCTAAAATGGTTATAATGAATTCCTATGATGTGTAAGAGCTATCTGTAGAAGATTTGATGATGGGTGAAGACATGTGGCAATTGATCATTGAGTACTATACACTTGAGTCTCATGTGTAGAATGGTAAAACCCTAATATAGTTGTTCTTTAGAAGTTTCCCTAAAAGGGAAAGCACATGATATAAGCATTTTTAGGGTTGCAGATAGGGGAGAGAGAGAGTATTGCTGGTATGGTATGTTGCTATTGGATTGGTCTTCTTTGTCCTAAAAGAACTTACATTGCAAGTGTGTTGTAACCTTCTATGTTGAAGATAATACATTGTGTAGGTTTTGGAGGGGTGGGGTTGTTTTGCTGAAAGGTTTTTCCCCACTGACATATCTTTGTGTTTATGTGTTTTCTTTCCCTATCTATTTTCTGTATTCATGGATGATTACAATATTATTGTTTACATAATATCAAATCTGAAATTGTAAGGATTTAATAGGAACTGGCACAATACTTTCCTTAATGGATTAGTGTAGGAAGTTGTTTACACACCTGAGTTTCCTTACAGCTATCAAGTGTTGTAAGTTTATATTTCAAATAGCAGTTGTAGGTTAAAGTATTTTGATTCTGGTTGAAGCCATATGCTCCCAGATCTATAATAGTTGAACCAATTTTTTGAATAGAAAGCAAGTAAGTAGGCATATTAGTCGATCTAGTCATTTGGCTTATTATTGTCTCATTTTTATCTATTCTACATTATGTTTAGTATTTGAGAAGATCATAGTAGCAAGTTCATTTTTCTTATCTCTATGTCTTAATGGTGGATGATAACTAGACTATAGTTTGGTCACCAAGTAACTTGGTATCCTTAATAACCTAGTTCTTTGCCCTCACTCGGTTCTAGTGTTGCCAAAGTTCTTCCCATGTTTACCAAGTCATTTGGCCTCAATGTTAACCAACCTCACTTGGTCCCCTCCTTGATTGAGTTGACCAAGCTCACTCGATATAGTGTTGTTTGCGCCCATTATTATTGAGCTCTTTTGTTTTGTGACTGAGTCACTCAAGTCCCATTATTGCCGAGCCACTCGACATTCTCTATCACTGAGTTACTCAACATGTCAAGCAACTCGGCACTCAGTGTCTTCTTTGATTGCTAAGAAAAAAATTTTGTGAAGTTTTTCACATGGTATCAAAGCTTTGAAGCCCCACATCCTTGTGAATTTGGGTATTTTCCATTGTAGGAGATGGAAGAAAGACATGGCAGCAACTATTGTCCTTTAATGGAAAAAATTATGATACTTGGGCAAAGAAAATGGGAACCATCATGTTTGCTAATGATTTGTGGGAGTTTTTGATTAATGGGTTTAATGATATAACTGACCCAACGCAATATGCTTCCCTCACCAACACTCAGAAGACTCAGTTGAAGGAGTCAAGAAGAAAGGATGCAAAAGCCTTAAGTCTAATTGAGGCAACAATGATAGAGACTATTTTCCTAAAATGGCAACGGCTAACTATTCAAACGAAGCATAGAATATTCTTGAAACAAACTTCAAAGGAACTAATAAAGTCTGAGTAGTGAAGCTGCAAATGATCATAAGGAAGTTTGAGAACCTTCAAATGAAGGATAATGAATCTATTGCAGAATTCATCTCAAGAATCTCTACTTTGATAAACCAACTCAAATCCAATGGAGAAGAGTATGAAGAGAAAAGGATTGTTGAGACGATATTGAGGAGTTTACCTAAAAATATGACAATCTTTTAATGACCATTGAGGAAGAAAAGGACCTCACCACATTGATAATGGACGAGTTGACTAGAACTCTTCAAACCCATGACCACTGGATTAATAGGTCAACTACATCTTCCCAAGAGCAATCTTTCAAGGCTCAAGAAAATTCAAGACGTAGTGGTAGAGGAAGAAATGGCTTTAATAGAGGCTCAAGAAGTAGAGGTCATGGAAGAAAATGTCAGAGAAATGCTAGTGCAAAAAGTTGAAGACCAGCAAGCAATCAAGAGGGAGGGAGCAACTCTCAAAATAGCTCTAGAGGAGGTAAGAAGAATTACAAATCCAACAAAAGCAATGTAGAATGCTACCACTATCATAAATTTTGGCATTATGCAAGTGAATTTTGGAAGAAGAAAGGTGATTAGTCAAGATAGAATACAAATGTGGTTGATGTGAATATGCAGTGAAATGCAAACAATCCCACAACCTTCATCGTGTGTAACATTGGTGAAGAAGGAAGCCCTGAGGTATGGTACTTGGACAACAGTTATAGTAACCACATGATCAGTAATGGAAGTTTATTTTCTTTCATTGATAGAAATTTAAAGTCTAAAATTAAGATGGGAAATAATGGAACCATTCCCATTATCGACAAAGGATCTATTATGGTATGTACCAAGCAAGGTGAGAAGAAGGAGATACAAAATGTATATTTTTCCCTTGGTATGAAGCACAATATTTGAAACATATTTGACCTTTTACATTTTCTCTTTAGGTTCCTTAAATGATAGTTTAGCTTTGAAAGCAGATTCTACATTTTCAATTTAGAAATTATCAAAATTAGAGAGTTCAAAAGTAGTAAGCCTACCCATCAATCCTTCAAGGGACTAATTACTACCAAGTATGCATCTTATTTCTTGTATGGTAGAAACTCTAATAGCATAGATAGGAAATATTATTCTAAATACTTTTCTAATTACAGTCTCATTATCAATGATGTCATTAGCTCCTCTAATAACATTCACAACATCTTTTTATTCTAGAGCAATATTGAACAATGTTATCACCTTCTTGCATTCTCATGTCATCGAACTTCCCTCTTAGAATTTTAGATTTGGCTCTCAAAATAGTTATATTTCCTCCATAATTAATGTCTAAAGCATCCCACATATTCTTTATAGTGTCACAATCCTTGATATCATCAAATTCTAAGTGACTTAGGGTAGTGGCAATCTCCAACATTGCCTGTTATGTTCTTTCTTCTTTTTCAGATCATCAGCAGTTAGGGCTCCAGCAAGATCAACATGCTCAATGGTGATGGTGGATTATGCATGGTCTCCAAGACCTCCTAGGTGTAACTTCATCAAACTTTGCCATGCAAGAAAGTTTTCCTTGTTTAGTTTGGGCACCTCCTTTTTATACATCTTGATCTTTAGCTTTTAGTACCTTCAAACTATTTCTCTCAAGCACTATGGCTCTAATACCAATTTTTGGAATTCTTTAGAATAAGTGAGAGTGGGGTGAATCATTTATCCAAGGTCTAGATGTACAAATAATTTTTTTTAGTACTAATCAAATTCCTACCCATAAAACCTCAACATGCATGCATCCATTAGATCATACAATACTTTAACTTTGTAGCTTACTGTCTTATGTTAAAAGAACTTTGCAGAAATGTAAACATGAAACACCATAAGAAAATTCATACAATTTGACACAAGGATTTTATGTGAAAACCTAATTTGGGAAAAACCACCAATAACATGCTACTGATTCTCACTCTTTTGAAGTGATGCCTTCTGAAAGGCCAACCCTGTTAAATGTTATAATACACATTGTTAAATGTGACATGGTTAAAGGATTTCAATCACCCTGCTAGGAGTGAACCTTATTAGAGGACCTTAGACCATTCCATTAGAATGTCACTTGGTTAAATGATTTAAAAATGATTGTAAGGTCAACCTTAATCCAAAGGATTTTATCCACACTAGTATAGTTATTAGAAAGTAAGAGTAGGAAATGATCTGATAAAAGCTTACAACTCAATTGCAGATTACAGATCTTGATTTTAGTCCTCCATTCTTCTTGAAATTCATACTCTTTAGCTCTGATAGCTTGTTTACGCTTCAAGAATTCATCCCCTTAAGCCTTCTTTCTTTATATGTCAACTAAAGTCCTTTTGTTTGGCCATTGAATGAAGTAATACCCTAGAATCCTTGTCTTCCTTAGGTTCTCACACATGATAACCTTTTCTTCTGACCATCTATCTCTATAAATAGAGAGTTTAGATCTTTTTCCCCTTAACCACAATCATCCATTTTAGGTTTAGGTAGGATTTACTGAATCTACCCACTTTTCCATTCGGTTCCTCTAGAAGCTTCCTCTACAATCTTCCTTGAATTCACCTCAAAATGGTTTACCTTGAATTTTGTGTCACTAGCTCATCATAGTTATCTTCCACATGCTTCACACAATTCAAGAAATCAAATTAGTTGGCTCAAATTCATCAAATCTTTGATTTAACATTATTTGTTATCACTCAACATCTATATTGTTCTTTCACTCAGCCAACACTAGTTTACTTGGCAAACACTAAATTTTACTAATGATCAACACCAACTAAACTTTACTCGACATATACTAACATTCACTCGGCTTGCACTGTTTGTCTTCTTTGCTCATAACCTCTTGATTTTCACTCAGCTTCTATTGATTTCTACTTGGCTTACACTAACTACTTGGCAAGGCTTGGCATACACTTTTCTTACTTGATCTTATTCTAGTCTTAACTTGAGTAATCTTTCATTTTAGACTATAAGTAGATAAATAATACACTATAGTATCAATGTCTTACTTGGTCATAGTGCTTCTTTTATATACCAAATAATTCAACCTTTCTCTAGGTGCTCTTGTTATCTCCTCTTTTGAAATCCTCTTCATCAATCAAGTAAAGGGTAGCATTAAGACCAATAAGAAATTGTTTCACTAGCAAGTAGTAGGTTTGACATTGTTGGCCTGAAATTCTGTATAATAGGTTTCGTGTTGTCCAGATAAAATTTTAGGTTTTGATCCTTTAGATGGTGATTAGGTTTCCAACTAAGTGCGTGTTTTTATTGGACTAGTCCTTTCTTCCTTTTAAAATTTTCCTTAGCATGAGATTTTAAAAAAAAGGGGAGGGAAGGAAGATTAAGCAAATGATTTTATTCACCTATGTTACCGCACCGTCGGATTTCTTTTAAATCTACGATTGTCGCTAGCTCGCCATGAGGAGATGCGAGAGAATTTAGCTTAGCGAGTTGGCGATGTTATGACACATGAACGTGGTCATCGGGAATAATAAATCTGGCATCCAAATTACTCTAGCAAGTCACTAAGTCGCTATCAGAATATACAAGCAAGTTGCCGGTAGCGACATAGCAAGGACGAAATCAGTACTAAAGGCGGTTGTTTTTTATGACCAAAAATGATTTGGAAATGCTCAAAAAATTTCTTTGTAGACTGTGCTACTTTTCCTAGCGCCTATTTTTCGGTGGGTCATTGCATCGCTAGCCGAATATTGTTATGTTTTGTCGGTAGCGACATAACGACTGACCCAACAGTCAAAAAACACGGTAGAACCTGAGGTAAAGTATGATTAAAATATATATGTGTATGCCAGTGCATTTTTCCAGCTCAGCAATAGATGTACTGTGGACCCACTTCCCAGGAATATAATACAAGGTTTTTCGACCATAAGATTGGGCCAAGATCGAGGGTTGTTGTTAGCTCGCTATGAAGAAATGCTCAAAAGTTAAGCATAGCGAGTTAGCGACGTCATGGCCCACCATTGATTCTTTGAAAACTCATTTCAAATGTATGCCACATTATTAATATAAGATCAAAGGCTATCACTAGCTCACCATGGGAAGATGCTCGAGGTATAAGCATAGTGAGTTAGTGATGTGATGACACGTGTACGTGGTCATCCATGGGCCCAGTCTAAAGTGCTAGCATTGAAGGAAAGGTGCAGGTGGAGCTATCCCATTGGTTTGATTGCAAATATGTTAAGTAAGGAAATGAGCCAGCTTAGTTGTCATTATTAGATAGCAATTTTTTCCAAGAATTGACGGCGCATTTTTTAAAAAAAGGATAAGGGTGGTGACATTCTGTCTCGCGCATTTATGATGAACGAAGATTTCACGTGTGAGAAAAAGGCAGAGTATAATATGTAAGATTTTCTTTTATTATTCACTACAATCCACTCCAGTAAAGATTTTATTTTCTCTGAGCATAGGCACCTATTGATCATTTCGTGATTAAGCATTGGTGAAGACGTGAAGACAGTTTCATATCTATTTGAAAGCAATTGCAGAAGTTCAAAAGAGGATAACTTTTGTGAAATCAAGTAAGTATTCAATCATAACTTCTGTAATATTCCAATTATTACAATCAAGATGCCTCCTAATAAATCATTCTCTGGGCAAGTTAATTATATGAATAGGAATGTCCACGATGATTTCTTAGAATTACTCCTAGGATCCACTACAGAGTCTGCACAAGTCAAAAGATTAATTTCATTGAGTCCTAGGCTTAAAAGTGCCGATGGCTTGTATGACAAGGGGAACTGGGTAAGGGATGTAGTAACCAATCAAATTGGCCTTGTTTTGTTTAAAAAATGGTTTTCAGAGAGGAATTTGTTTGCCCCTCACGCTAACATATGGAATTTTGACTTGGGAAAGTTAGTAGTTCCTAGTGTTTTCATGGACTACAACTTGCTAGAAGATATTGCCAAAAACTATGACCAAGCCATTAGGGTTGTGAGAAGAAGTGATGGTGTGCCTCTAGTATCAATTAACCCTGAAGAAATTAGAGAGGTTTTTCACTTAGAACCATTATCAGATTTCCACATGCCAATCAATTTACTGGAATTAGAAAAGGAATACAAAGCGAAAAAGGATATAATTAGGGGAGGTGCATTGAGGGCACACATTGGTACTATAGGAACTCTACCAATAATAACTGTGGCCTCTAAAGAACCTTTTAAGAAGAGCCTTTTCACTTCCCGGGCTGTAGAGATATACAGGACACTGTGTCGTGTTCTTGGTGAAGATGAGCAAGATTTCATGCCCATTGACCTCATGCATATGATGATTCAAATTGCCTCTTTCGGTGTAGATGTCATTTTTGATTTTGCCTCCTTTCTAGCTAAAGAAATTCACATAGGCTTGGTTGGAATTGCGAGAGGTAAGGTGGAGAAAGCTTTTGGCCACTATTCCTTATTAATGCACATGTTCTTATTCAAGGGGGTAACATATTTTGGTAATGAGATGAAATTAAACAAAGAAGAAAATGGGGAAACATTGCCAGTCCAGTTGTGGAATGTAGATATGACTTGGGATGCAAATAAAGCCAGTTTTGTCAGATTTGATAGATATTTTGCCTCTAAATTGAGATGTCTATTTTTGAGTGATAATCCCAGGATCGCTAAAGTATTAATGAATCTTATAAGACCTATGGATAGCCCCCATAATTTGAAAGTTTCACACAATTGGGGAGATATTATTCCATACCCTGTTTCCACCATTTTCAAAATTTATGGTTTTAAAGGGAGCCCTCATGTCCTGCCTTACCAAGTACCCCTAAAGATAGGGATGGTAGAAGTCTTATGGCAACTAGGAGGAGTAGAGGAAATGTTCTTGTCAAAGAGGCAACTAGGGTCAATTTTCCCTACTTGCACAGTGGCCCATCAGTTTGTGATTACTAAAGGAGGATGGCTCTTTTTGTACAAAATTTTGGATCAGTATATGACGGCTATCTACCACCCCCGTTTTTGTGATTCTGAGGGATTTTTCAATTAGACTCTGAGGCGTAGGATCAAGCTAGGACCAGTAAAGCATGATTCATATTACCCAAAAGACATTATAAGAAATGAATTTTCTTTACAAGAATAGGAAACTAAAAAAGAAAAATGGAGAGTTTACTCCCGGGTCCTAGAATTTATTCATTGTTTTGATCAGAATTATAGTCCTTTAGACAATGCTAATATAGAGGCTGACAGAATAAATAAGCTCATAAATAACTTCCTTGCAATAATAGAAACCATGAATGAGAAGAAACAATTTTTTATTAATTCTTCTCCTGATAAGGCCAGAGAAGTCATGAAGAGGTTAGCCTTCACTCCTAATATAGGGTTTGGTCAAATAATTGTACAGAAAAAACTTGGTTACACTATAATTCAAAATAAAGAGGCTCCTATAGATAAGGGAAAACAAATAATGGGATCCGCCAGTATAGTTTTAGAGGAGAGACCTAATGAGCCTAGCCCAAAGAGGTAGAGGGTAATAAGAGAAGGGAGACCTCAAGCTGAGGAATATTCACCCACCCAATCTCCTTTGAGAATTGGAGAAGAGCAGCTCATAGGTGAGAAAGTTGAAGAGATTGGATCAAAAGGAGGTGTTTTTATTACCCAAGTAGAATTGGATGAAGGTAATCCTCCAGAGCCTCCTCTCCCAAGTTTGGATCTGACAAGAGCTGATTATAGAGGCCGAGAATTGGACCCTGTATTAGAACAAGCAAGTCATCAATTTTTGATTGATGACAATTTTGTAAAATCAAGAGCTTTTCAGCAATTTGCATGTAGAACAAACATGAACATATTTGAGGAGAGATGCAAAAGGATGAAGACAGAGCATCCAGAAATGGATGAAGCTTCCATACAAAACCAGATAAAAGAAGAAATGATGAAGGAATTCCAGAACATTACTCCTGAAGAAGGAAGGAAAATGGTAAAGACCTCTAACATATTATTGTTGCCAAATTGGGATATTGCAGATGCTTTAATTTTCAATTCTATTTCAAGAAAATTGGAATTGCAAGACCCAAATAAAAAGGATTTCCAAGGAACTACATTCATTGAGGATCAAGTTGCTTTGGTCGGTTGGTCATTGAAAAAAGGATCTAGAGCCACATCATTGCAACCAGATGATTCTGGGTTGATGGGCAACATACTTGTAAGAAGGGTTGCTGACACCTCCCATGTACAGGCAGCCTATTGGAATGTGGAGTCTTCCCAATTTCTTTTGGCCATTGCTAAGAAAGAGGAACATGTTATGTTTGAGTTACAAAGCAAGTATGGGACAGTGGTGGAGGCATACAACAAAGAGGTAAAGAAGAGGATTGAGCTTGAAAATAAGCTATTGGAACAATCCACCAGGCTTAGAATAACCTATCCTCGTCCCCCAGTAGAACCTTTCAAGTCTACCCGCCTCATTGAAATGCCAGATACACCCCAAGGACCACGATATTATACTGCTGAGGAATTTGAAGAAGAAAAGGCTAAACTATGGGCCTTACATATAGAGTTGGAGTCTAAATATGAAGATAAACTCAGAAAATCTCTTACATATCTGGGAGATAGAGTTGAATGGCCATTAATCCATCATCAATTGGTCAGGGTGATTAACATCTGGGAGGAATTAAAAGGAAATGATGAGGCTCTAAAGCCTATTGTGGACAAGTGGGTAAGAAGAGAAACCTTTTTTTGTTTATCTGTTATAGATAATTCCCATGATCAGATTGAAAAAATCTTTGATATGGTTTCTGACCTTGCTAACTTTGATAATAAGAGGACACATTTACAGAAGATAGCAATAAATCATTTAGACAAATATAGGAGTCAAAATTTCAAATTATTTCCTCATGCCCTGGATAAGAAAAATAATTTGAAAAGCAAAGAGGAATCAACGAAAGAACTTGATGATGCATTCTATTTAAGAATGAATCAAGTAGTAAATGAAACCGGGAATGCATGGTGGGCCACCACAACAGAGGAGATGGTGAAAGCCAAAATATTCTTTGATTATTTAAAACAAGATTTCATTGATATTAATAATATGGCTAATTACGTAATAAAAAAATAGAAGGACATTTTGCATTTCAGCTGGCTAGATGATGCATTATTTGATAGATGCATGGCAGAAATGGTTTCTAGCGAACAGTTGGATGCAGATGACACTAACAGTGATAATGTGCAAGATGAGGGATTCCAAACCACTGATACTATCGTTTCTCAAAACTAATTAGAAGAAGAAGACAAGAGAAACCTGTCACTTTTAGTTACAAACCTGGGACCACAGGATGTTGATACGGCTAGAGAAGAAGACAAGATAGAAGTTGTTCCTGCCACCCGAGATAAAGACGAAGAAAGCCTACAGGTGGAAGTTAATATGCCATCATCAGAACAAGTTTCATCATTGGCTAATTTGGCAGTTACTTATACAAAGAAAATAGATCAATAACCAATTAGCAACACAAAATTGTATAACAAAAGCTGATTCACTTAAAAGAATGTTTTGATCTAGGACATCTTCTCTTACCCACATTTTGTCTTTTTGTGACAGGTGTATGTAAATATTCTTTGTAAAGGACACCTATCTTTTCTTTTAGCCTGAAGCTTGTTGCATCTCACACTATTTAAGTGAGATTCCAAGGCTAAAGAAGGGTCCAAATTCTATTTCTCTAAGTAATAAGCTTAGTCTATTTTTGGTCCAAATTTTGAAAGCAAGTTTATGATGTATTTTCTCTGTCAATTATCTGAGAATACATCAAGATAGAATGAGCTTTGTTTCTTTCTGAAGGTCATTTTGAGTCTATTGTAAATGAAATACCATTTTCAAAGAAGATGAATAAAAGATTGTGAATTGTCCCCATATCAGTTCTTTCTGAATCTTGTCTCCTTTCAATTACTTGGTTGTCTTGATATTGTATAAGAAAAGGCTTGTGCAATTGAATGCAATCTAGTTAGGTTGTATATTTGTTTATCACTGCTGTTAATTCAATGGATTAAATAAAAGCTTTGGTGAACATGATAAGGCTTCTTTAAGTGGTGGGAAGGGTTTTGAATGATGAATTCTGATAAGAATTGCTGATAGCATTTGTTGTAAGGCAACAAACTAGATCTGAGAACTTGCTATAGACTCTGAACCCCAATAGATTAGGCACTGATCAAATTGATTCAGCTAAAGGTGAAATATATCATAAATGGTTATCAAAATGCAGCATTATTAAATCAAACTTTACTTTTATTTCCTGTAGATCTTCAAAGTTGGCCAGCACTTGTCTGCATGGAATGTTTTAGCTTTAGTTAGCCACTATTGTTAAGAACATCTGCAGATCTATAGAAGAATCCTTGGCCATATCTATTTTATGGGATGTGTTTACCAAGTTAGTAAGAATTATGTATACATCTGAGGATTTTGAAATGAGAATCAGAATGAAACTAAGAATAATCCTCATACAGTTGCTCCAGTTTTAAATCATCCCTGGGTATACCCACCCTGGTTTTGCAGAGCCAACAGAGTAGAAAACCATCTATGGTTTTGTCGAAGTTGGGTCCAAATAATTTGCATTTACAATTGTTGATAAGAATTGGCTAGTCTTTAGATTGTGTTTGTACTGTCATTTTGGTATTAAGCATTTTGTCGCTTAGTAGTTTTAGTGCATTTTAAAACACCAAAAGACATCATTGACAAAATAATGATTTCTCCATTACAGTTTCTTCACTTCAAAAAAATCTCATATCAATACATAGGTATTTCAATTTTAAGACCACCTCTTAAGCTATCCCAAATATTAATTTAACAACCAAAACATCATTCAATTTCACAAGATGGTGCTTCAAAAGGACAAAAGAATGAAATGATCTTAACTACAACTCCCCTACTAAATTAACGTTACTTTTAACAAAGGAACTTAGCCCTCTATTGGGAGGTTTGAAACCAAAACAGTCTAGTTTCAACATGCATCACAATAAAACTAATAGAAGTACTTAACATAATCAAAATTAACACAAGCTTTTAACATATTTATAGTCTTGCAAGAAAGCCTTGTATGTGAACTCTATTTTCTTTTCTAATTCAAGTTCATACATAACTGATCGTAACATGATAAGTCAAGAGAACAATTTTGAAATGTCCCTTTTCTTATTTTATATGATATTTCAAGCCTCTAATCAGATCTTTAAGATCAAACAACCAATCTTTCAAAGATCCACCAATTTCTCAATAAACTCCAAATCGGGTATGCCGGAAATAGTGCCAAAAACTTCACAGCTTCACATATTATTAGTAAATTTGAAAGTTGACATTTTAATAAAAAATTTATCAGCATAACAGCCTAAAAAATGAAATTTTTAGATCTTTATAACATTTACACAACAGCTCCCAAATGGGGGATAAAAACAATGCTCATCAGGCTCCTTAAAATAACATAGAATAGCACGGAAACATCACAAAAACACTAATAATCTATCACAGAAGTATAATCATGACCAAATACATATATTCAACTCTATTTTAACATATAAAAGTCTGAAATACAGCAGCAACCCAAACTGATATGAAATACTCAACCAGAAACACCAAACTTTTACAAAAAACACACCCGAAAAACCACAAATCTGCATTGTTCAGCACAAAGGCAAACTCTGCATGAGCATGCACATGGAGTGGCTTCAAAATCCCATCCTTAGCCTTCATAGAAACCTAAAAAATCCCGTTCTTGGGTCTCCTTATCCACAGGTTTGGCAGCCTCTGAAGAATAACAAAGAAATGAGCAAAAATCAAGTTCTAGAATGAGCCCAAAATGCCTCCAAACCCCTTAAAAGAGGGCATAAACCTAACTCACATCCAAGAGGAGTTAATACAACATATTTTAATAATAATTTTTATTTATTAGTCCATTAGCTTCCAAAGATTATACCCTTTTTCCGAAACTTCACCTTTTTGGGCCTGCCTACCTTAGCAAAGATTATTATTTTTAATTATTTGAAAAGGGGACATGACAAGTCCTCCCCTTCCAAATATTGCTTGTCCTCAAGAAATGGCTAAAAAATAAACTAATCAATCCACCTGGATCCCAAATGTAGTCATGAACTATACTATTGTCAATTAACACAGGCTCCTGCAATATCCTCTACAATATAACCAAGAGGAATCCATAATCAAACTGAAAATTACTACTCAACCAAACTCCAAAGTCACAACTTCCACAGTCAGAAACACATGAGACACAAACTCTTAGAACATCAAAACCCAAGTAAAGTGGACAAATCAAACTACCAACACAGTAAATACCATCAACACATCCCACTAGCCTATACGAAATGTACAATCCAACTCTGCAACAATGGTGAATGCTTTCGAATGAAACTGTACCAAGTATGGAGAATCCACACAGTGTACAACTCCTACAGTCAACACAACTCTGTAGATCACTGGCCACTATCTCATAACCATAACTCCCATGCACCCCTAATGGTGAAAAGCCATCACAAGATAAACAACAAGAAATGGAACCCAAACCAAATTTTTCTGCCATTAACTCCTCAACACAAGGATCAAATGCTAACTCATGTACATACCCTACAATATAATGTTGATAAAAAAAACCAACCTCAGTCAACAGTTCACCATGAACAAGTGATACAACCCACTGTGACTGATCACCCGCTAAGTCAGGAGATGTCATAGCCAAAGGAGTAGAATCAATAACAACACCCATTGAAGCATCACTCCAAAACTCCTACTCTAAGTCATGTATTATCAAGTTGTCAACTATAGAACCTGTTGCTAGGTCATGCCCATCACAACTCTCATCTTGAGGAATCAAACTATCCCATAACTAATGATAAGCACTAGGAACCAAAGTACATCTTTGTATCATCATCTCATCAACATGGTCATCAAAGGTGAATTGATGAGCATATGTAACTAACTGCAATCAATCACTAACCAAGTTGGAACTGACTACTACCTCTGAAGACATCACCAAGGGACTAATATTACTAGCTGGAACCATGCCAACTGCCATCTCACCAACATTACACATGATCTTTGATACAACATCTCTAGTCTCTGTGCCATTAGTACTAGAGGCCACCACCATGTCAAGCATACCACAATAATTTGCTGCAGCACCCAACTCAACTGAACCTAACTCTAGTGGGAATGAACCTGATATGCCAATGTTAGTATCAAGGATGGATGCATCCCCATCTCCACTGTCTTTGACAATCTCGACCATGGACATCCTCACATCACCAGACACCACAGCTTGTGACTATAAAAAAATTGGTAAAGACTGTAGGTGCTCTGACTTCATGGTCACCTTAGCCAAACGAAACTGTGACTCCTTGGAAGCCAACTATGTACTCTGAAGAATCTTAGAAGTCACCTCAAGATGTTGAGCAAGCTCACTCACCTCATCTTCCTTGGCCAACAATGCATCGTATGTTGTACTGCCCCACTCCATAAGATAATCTCTATTGGCTACCAACTGTATATAATCTTGTCTCAGAATCTGGATAGCCTCCCATAAAGAGTGGAACTCAATCAAGGAAAGATAACTGCCTCCCTGCTCATCACTAGTAGAAGAACCCCATCCATAAACTGCTAACAACTAACAAGCAGCATCAAAATGCTGGCAAGCAATAGAAATGTCTCATTCACTAACTCTCAACTGATTAGACACATGATGGTACTGGCTAGACTGTCTCCTACAAACCTCCTCTGATGCACTGTCTAAAGGAGTATCCTCAAAGTTACTAGTCTCTAGAGTATTACCATCCATATCCTGTGAATCAACTCCAAAGCTCATATCAACATATGGAGTATCAAAAACTGTAGCACTGATGTCTAACTCCTCTGTACCAAAAGAAACTTCCAAGGAAACTAAGTCTTCAAAACTACCCACTGCATCCTCCTGGATGTCATCAATGCCAATATGATCCTGGGACTCATCTGTACACACTGCCAAATATGAAAGATCATCAACACATTCCAACAAGTATGGTCGATTGGATATATGAACAAAGCCCAACACCGGTGTATAAAAACTAATACTAGCATCAAACAAGCTTCTAGCACAAGAAAAGACAACACCGTGCAATCTACTAATCAAATCCATGATAGCACCCAAACAAACACTGCTACCAAAAAGTGTTAAAGATCTCCAATCAACTGAATCCCAAATGCCAATATAACAATCTCGAGTCCATATCCGTAAACTAGAATTAGTTGGTAACTCAAGAAAACTCCTCACCTAAATAATATGACCAATACCAACTAACTCCACATACCTGTCATGATGAGATAATGAAGTCACAATACTGTCTTTGTTCACTTTTAGCTGGCTGGACAAATCATGTGAAGTACTACCAGCCTCAACCTCATGTGACGAAGCATCTAACTATGCCTGGTACTCTTTCTCAGAAAATTCATGAATGCTTAATGTCTGGTCATCTCTACCGGGTATCTCACCATCATGCACCACAACATCCTCATAATCATCATCTGAACCCACTACGCTGTAGTCACTACCTGTTGTAACTATACCATCCTAAATACTTGTGACATCACCCTTTGACAACCTGTATACAATTGTCTCAATTTGAGTATCAAGTTGACCATTACTATCAATCTGCATAATATCCTTTCTCACTACCTCCTGTGGCAGAATAGAATTTGAGACCTTAGCCTAGTTATAAGCTAGTTTCTCAAACTCCTCATGCAAGTTCTTGGTAATTGTGTCATCTGCCCTGTGAGAAAATTTGCCAAATAGAAATCCAGTCAACCTATCCACCTTAGCTGGGTTGGACAACATGTCATTCATTATACGGTGGTGCTCAACTAACTGTTCAGACATGTCATGGTTTATTTTTCTAAGTTTATCTCGAATGTCTAAATAACCATCCTTTCTACTATTCTGACTCTGGATATCAATTGTCCAAGATTGTGTCCTCTAAGAATCTATACTATACCTGTCCATTTTGGATAAAGTAGAGTGTAACCCCAATAGGTTATAACTTCTTCAAACACCAAGAACTAACATGAAATTGATTAGAAGTAGCATGCAACCATAGATTTTGACATGCAACCGATTATAAGCAACATGCAACCACCAAATTCACCAAGAACTAACATGCAAATGATTAGAAGTAGCATGCAACCATAGATTTTGACATGCAGATGATTAGAAGCAACATGAAACCACCAAATTCACCAAGAACTAACATGCAAATGATTAGAAGTAGCATGCAACCATAAATTTTGACATGCAAGATTTGGGTAGTTGTCAAAACTAACATGCAAACTTCTACAAACCCTCAGGCTGGCAAAATCATAGCTATGATACCATTGAAATGTCCCTTTTCTAATTTTATATGATATTTCAAGCCTCTAATCAGATCTTTAAGATCAAACAACCAATCTTTCAAAGATCCACCAATTTCTCAATAAACCCCAAGTCGGGTATGCCGAAAATAGTGCCAAAAACTTCACAGCTTCACATATTATTAGTAAATCTGAAAGTGGACATTTTTATAGAAATTTTATCATCATAATAGCCTATAAAATGAAATTTTCAGATCTGTATAACATTTACACAACAGCTCCCAAACAGAGGATAAAAACAATGCTCATCGGGCTCCTGAAAACAACATAGAATAGCTCAGAAACATCACAAAAACACTAATAATCTATCACATAAGTATAATAATGAAAAAATACATATATTAAGCTCTATTTTAACATCTAAAAGTCTGAAATACATCAGCAACCCAAACTGATATGAAATACTCAACCGGAAACACCAAACTCTTACAAAAAACACACCCAAAAAACCACAAATATGCACTGTTTAGCACAAAGGAAAACTCTACATGAGCATGCACATGGAATGGCTTCAAAATCCCATCCTTAGCCTTCTTGGAAACCTAAAAACTCCCGTTCTTGGGTCTCCTTCTCCACAGGTTTGGCAGCCTCTGAAGAATAACAAAGAAATGAGCAAAAATCAAGTTCTGGAATGAGCCCAAAATGCCTCCAAAACCCTTAAAAGAGGGCATAACCCTAACTCACATCCAAGAGGAGTTAATAAAACATATTTTAATAATAATTTTCATTTATTAGTCCATTAGCTTCCAAAGATTATCCCCTTTTTTTGAAACTTCACCTTTTTGGGCCTGCCTGCCTTAGCAAAGATTATTATTTTTAATTATTTGAAAAGGGGACATGACAAATTCACACTAATATTATGCATCTACCAAGATGAGTTCTCCTGATGGAATAAATTTCTTGGTATTAATCAATATGGAATTTATGCAAAATTTATACTCTAGCTCAGCCTAAATGCATAATTCATATTGTTAAAATATGGAAGTATACCTCCAATTCTATCATTTCAATACCCAAGAAATAAATTATTCTAGAGCTTTTAATTGTCAAGAGATAGTTTTATAGAGTGTTCTAATCTAAATCCAAGAATGAGTACATAATCGCTTCATCAATTAGTTTAGAAATTTCTCTAATTGTTAAATAATTCATGTATTTGGTAAACACAAGGAAAACAAAAACAAGGTATACTACACTATCCATCTATGAATTCAAATGACATAAATGAAGAGGCATTTATCATGCTCATAACACCTTCATGAAATTGTAACAATACATATGAATAGTTTCCCCAATAATCACTATTCACCTCAACAAACAATAATATAAATATATGAGAGCATTCATTCTTTTATTTGTTGTTATGCTAATCTAATATTTCCATGCACAAATAGTAAGAGAAGCATTGAAACACAATGTCTATGGAGACCCTCCTTTTATGCACCCAACTACTAACACATTGAAAGAACTATTTCAAAGAAATGTCAACTACAGAGCCCTTAATTAACAACATAATGTATCTCAAACATTTAATCATTTTTTTGCCATGCCTAAATATGAAAATTGAATATGATTGTTTTCCTAGAAGCTTTAGTGGGGAATCATTTTAAAATATTAATCCAAATAATGGATGTATTTGTTTATTCCAATCTTCATTTTAATATATGTATATATAACATAGCAATCTCTTGATTTCTCATCATTATTAGATGCTTAGCTATCATGATGTGATTTAAGGTCATCATAAATAAGATAATAATTAAATAATATCTTTTTGTACATACCTTAAACCAACAGGGTTATCGCACATTCCCATACCTAATAAATTTAATGGATTGGCTAGTTAGAAGGCATTTCAAGCTTCGTAGAAAAGAATTTAAACATGAGCTAGTAAGTCTTACAGGTTGGAGATGACAATTATCAAACCAACTCTTTATTATATCTTGAACTATAAATCAAGATCAAAGCTAATGACTTGTTTGGATTTTCTAATAAGAGAAGAATCATTACCTGTCTTATAAGGAAACATGAAAAATAGTCCAATTAAAAAAAAATCTCATGCAATGCTAATAAGTTTCTTTAACAATCATTCATTTGTGAATTTAGCACAGACATCCAAATATTTAAATGGCTAGTAACATAATTAATAGATCTATTACCAAGAAACACTACATATACTCAATGGTTCAAACGTTATTTTCCAATTACGTGTTGGACAAGAAGGGAAACTGAAAGGAAGTATCTTTCTTGAAGAGTCTCTTTCTTCCCCAAATCCAAAAAGAAGTTGTATTCACTCTCCTTTCATTTCCAACTCCCTTTGATCTATTGTTTTGCTCCTCCATGTTTTTAGTCCTGAATTGGAAAGAAAAACCCATCTCTTTGACATGCCCTCCCCCAAGAAGCTACTAGCTACCAATAATTGATTAAGTTATAACTGACCTCCTATTTTCCCTACATCCCGAAGTAATTGTAACTACCTAATTTTTTTTTAAAGAATCATTTCCAACTCTATTTTTTTTTTAAACTTCATGTGTCAAAGATTTATTGATTTATTTGGTATCCAATGAATTGGGTTGTGAAAGCTTTGGCCGGCTCAAAATGCTTTTTGATCTCCTATGAGTGGGTAGATTCATGAATGGTTGGTCCCATGGTTCCTTTTATTTCAAATTATTTCTTCATTTTAGATAAAATTGTACTAGCCTCTAATTTGATATGTCTTTAAAACATAGAGAAACTATCTATCTATCACCCTCTTATCACCTTTCACAATTATTAATTTAAGAATAATTTATTTACTAGTATAGATATCTTAAATAAATCTATCTAAAAAAATATCAATTTAATTTAATTTACTACACAAAGATATATTTATATTTCATTTATCTCCATTAATTTTTTCACGAACTAAATAGCTTTTTAATTTAATTTGTTAAAAAATGATGATTTATATCTTAAATATTATAATTTTATGAGTATATTCTATTTATAATAAAATTGAAAAATTTCTCATGTAGATAATTGTCAAATTTAAAAATATAAAAGTTAACTTTAACACACTCATACCATCTCACTCCACCCTTTAGTCATTGTAGAACGTCTATTGACATTAACAAGATTTTTGTCTTTGTCTAATTGTGTTATAAGTTTCTAGAAATTGATAATCTTTATATATCTTTCTATGTATTTTAACATTTCACATTGATCATGTCTCTTAAAGAAGTGAGAATTATAGCATTCAACTTAAAAAAATATTCTATATTAGAGAAATAACTTTTAATTAGTAATATATGTTAAATTAAGATAGTTTCTAAGTAATACAAATTTAGAAATATATGTTAAATTAAGATAGTTTATAGTAGATAAAAATGGCAAGTAGAGTAGGCATTAATGTGAAAATGTGAATTACATGTTTAAAGATCTGAAACCCCAAAACCCTAGCCAGAAGGAGATAACGCTAGGGAGAAATTGCACTATTGTATCCCCCTTTAATAATAATCTCCATGCAAAGACCAATTTTGATGTAGTTACGACAAATCCATTTTCAGTCTTGGATGAGTAGAATGATCTAGAGCAACTAGATGTGAAGCGGATCAACCTCAAAAATTCAAGGGCCACTTTAGCAGAGATTCTGAAAAACACTACAGAAAGGATTGGGATCTAGACTTTTGACAAAAGCGGTTGGGAATGTCAGGACCCAAGCCAACTTGGACTCAAAAAAGGTCTCTCTGCCCTACTCCAATTTGAAAAAGACAAGTAACCCTCTGGTAAAACCCCATATTCCTAATTATGAATCCACCAATGCTCTCTTCTCCCTTGGCTCACATAATACTTTCCCTATCATCTACTCCATGTTAAGCCTAGATAATCAAATATAATTTTTCAATCTCACTAAATATGCAGATCATATTAAAAAATCTCTATTTTTTCAACAAATAGGGTTTCGATCTGATTCCTTCATTGATTCCCCGAATCCTTATAAAACTCACCCTGGGAAGACATAAATCAAAAATCTCAATTGTCCCTTGGCTTCACCTCATTCTTATATCCCTCCCCATCACCAAAACTCTTTTTTCAAATCTCATGCCTATCTTGTCTCCCAGCCTATCTCGACTCGTAAACCCTATTCAATTAATTCTGAGGAAAAAGTCCTCATTATTAGTAACCAAGATAGTGAGGATCATTGGAAGGAATGCCAAAATGTTGGTATATTTTCCTTTTGGAACGGGCCAAACTTAGAAATGATCCATCTCGTCAATTTTGCAATACCTAGGTAAGTATCTCTCACCATTCTGATAGATTAGTTTACATCCATTTTATCAATAAAAACATTAAAAAAGACTTTCTTTTTGTTTCTGTCTATTACTTTAAAGGATTTTTTGTGAAACTATTTGAGTGGATACCAGATTGTAAGGAAGAAATGCTAAATTTCTTGATCCCAACTTGGATCTCTCTTCAATCCCTCCCACCAGAATTAATGCATATAGAAATTATTAGGAAAATAGGACTCTTAATTGGTGATTTAATTGGAATGGATGCATCTTTTACATATTGCAATAATATCAAACTTTTGATCAATTACAAGGTTAATAATATGGAACTCAAACCGATCAAAGTAATAACAAATAGAGCTATTTATAATTTAAACTATCACAGATATGAAGGTAAAATCTCAGAGGTAATTAGACTAGACAACAAAAGGAAAATCTCCTTCAAAAACTTGCAATTAACTGTGGATCTTAAAAACACTTTCCCTATTATGAACATAAGGAACCAAAGAGAGTATCAGAGGGTTTCCATATCTGAGAAAGACCACCTGAAGACTTGTTAGGATATAGCAGGGAAAGCAGAATTAGCATTTGAGAGTGATGCAGTCAAGAAAGATAAAACAACATTGACAAATCCATTGACAAGGATTAGAAGTATCTCACCTCCAATTTCCAAAAAAGAATAGAAGAAAGCAATAGAGATGTCATAGGAGGAAGAATCTCAAAGCAAAGGAAGAGGAAAATTCTTAATGTCAAAAATTAGCAAAGAAAGTATTGAATTACCGAATACGGAGGTTGGTAAAGGAATCAGTTCTATTTCAAAAATATTGACTACTTCTGTAAATCAAAGTACCAAAGAACCCAGCAAAGGAAAAAGTAAAATTACTCAAAACTTGGCTAGCTTAAGGAGACAAGGAACAGTCATCAACAGAAAAAAAATTCAAGAAAAGATCAAAAAAATTTAAAAAGGATAAGGATACAAGATTAATAAATGGGGCAGAAAAATCAGCAAGAAAAAAGGTGAAACCTCAAGATAAAAAGTCATGGGGCAAAATTGTCAATGGTATTGAAGAAATAGAAAATAATCTCCTATTTGTAGATGAAGTTCTAGAATAGGAAAAGCTTAAGTATATAAAAGAGGATTTGGTAACCTCACAGAAATAGATAGGAGATCTTGTGAAGGAAACCAAATTTACCAATAAAGAGATAACCATCAAGTTCTACGAATTCTAGCAGACTCCATCCTCAGGAACATAATCACTTGATCTTAATTTCAGTGATCATAAGGTAAAGGGAAGTGACTAGAGCAAGAGAAAAAGAACCTTACCACAAGAATTTCAAGACTTTTTAAATAATGACATGGAAAAGGATGAAGACTTGGAAAGGGTAATCTCAAACGAGGCTAGAAAAGATAATTTGGAATGATTAACAGAGGAATTGATTCAAGTATTTAGCTTTAAGAATACAGATAAGAGTAGTGAAATATAGAAAGATGATCTATTGCAGCAAGTTTTGAAACTAGGTGGAGACAACTACACTTCTAAAGACTTAAAGAGAGATTTGCTAATTATTGAGGATGAAGACAAAAATAGTAAAGCATTAAAGTTAACAAAAGATTCACCAATGATAGTCCGAGGTGATGACCTTGAAGAGGATGGTATTAGGAAATTGCCAATATCAGATGATAAACTCATAAATGATCAAAGGTTACTCACAGAACAAATATTTCAAGAACTAGTAAATGAAGATAAAGATGGAAAAGAAGGAAATCAATTTGAAATTAATTTAAATGTGCAAGAGAACATAGAGAAGTTGGGTATTTAGATGAAACAAGAAGGGATAATTTCTCCCAAATATGGTAAAATGAAAACTAAAAGAGTGAGGAAATCTATTAAGGAACTTAGAGAAGTGGACGGGCAGACAAAAGAGTAGCAAAAGATCAGCCAGTTACTTAATCCAAGGAAGAGGAAGATCCTTCCCAAGGAAGTATGAAGATCACTACTTGGAATGCTAGGGGCTTACATGCCCTTAGCAAAAAATGATTATTAAAGCATAACTTAAAACAATTTGAATAAAAAATTATTATACTTCAAGAAAAAAAATTTAAAAAGGAAGAAGGAACCAAGCTAGGAAAAAAGTTAGGCAGCTAGAACGTTTACCTACATGAATCTAGAGGAGCCTCAAGAGGTTTAGGTATGATTTGGAATCCCAGGAAAGTTACTTTGAATATATTAAAATTGACTAATTCTTGGATGAGTAGCAGAGTTGAAAACATCAAAACTAACCTACAGTTCATTTTAGTAAATATTTATGGCCCAATCTAGAACACTAATAAAAAACTCTTGTGGGAGGAAATTAGTATATTTATCAGTAACTATAGTAATGAACTTATTCTCATAGGTGGTGACTTTAACACTATTTTAACTAAAGATGAAAAATATGGTGGCACCCAACAAACTTCTCAAGCATCAAAAGATTTTAAAAACTAGTTTGACCTAAACAACCTACTCAACATCCCACTTAATAATGGGAAATTTATATGGAATAATAAAAGGAAAGATTTTTCTTATATAGCTGAGAAACTGGATAGATTTTTCCTCAAAGGAGAACTACGTGATTTAAATTTCAATATCCAATCCTAAATTCTACCAATAGCAAGTTTAGATCACTACCCTATTCGTATTGAATTCTCTGAATCTTTTAAATCTATTAGAAATCCTTTAAAGTTTGAAAAAATATGGTTTTTAGACAAAAAATTTCTGGAACTCGTTAAAGAATGGTGGAGTCAAGGTAATTTTAAAGGTTCTAAAATGTACATTTTTGTCTCCAAAATGAAAATGCTTAAAGAAAACATACTTAAGTAGAACAAGGAATACTTTAATAATATATTTAAAGAAAAATTTGAGATTGAGGAAAGATTAAAAGAACTACATTTAGAGGTAATTAGAAAGGGGATGGATAATGACAACTTTTCTCTAGAAAAAGAATTACTTGCTAAGCAAGAAAACGTATTGGCTAAACAAGAAGTCTTTTGGAGACAAAAGTCAAGAGAAAAATGGCTAGCAAAAGGAGATTGAAACATGAAGTTTTTTCATAATTCCACCCTACATAATAGAGCTCAAAGTAAAATATTAAAAACCAAAGATCCATTGGGTACTATTACTAAAAACCCAGACAAAATTGATGAGATCTTTGTGAGTCACTTTTAGAACATACTAAACAATTATGATAGCTCAAATATGGTAGCTTGAGCAAAGATGCTTGAAGCCATATCTAAAGTAGTTATGTTAGAAGATAACAAAGCTTTAAACAAACCTATCTCCTTGGAAGAAGTTATATTGGTATTATTTAGCATGAACCCTGACAAATCTTCTGGTCTAGACGGATTCTAGACCTTCTTCTATCAAAAATATTGGAGCATTATTGGTGTTGACCTTTGGAAAGCTATTGAGGCATCAAGAAATGGAAGATTGCTACTATCTGAAATCAATTACACCTTTCTCACCCTAATTCCCAAAAAGGATGGTCCTAAAAATCCTGGGGATTTCAGACCTATAGCTCTTTGCAATACTATCTATAAAATCTTATCTAAAATTTTAGCAAATAGACTTAAATTGATTCTTCCTAAGATTATATCAACAGGACAAACTAGCTTTGTTCTAGGTAGATCTATCCTAGATTAAATTCTTATCATTCAAGAAATGCTACATTCAGTCAATAAGAATAAAGTGGCAAGTATGTTCATGAAACTGGGTATACAAAAAGCATATGATATGGTTGATTGGAGGTTATTATGCAAAACTTTAGAAGCCTTTGGTTTCTTGCACCAATGGATTAATTTCATCTATCAATGCATCTCTACTACAAAAAATTTAGTCCTTTTTAATGGGACCCCTAAAGGTTTCTTTGACACCTCAAGAGTTAATAAACAAGGAGATCCTCTATCATCGTTCCTATATATTATTATGGCAGAGGCTTTTGGCAGAGAAATTACTAAGGCTCACAATGAGGGGAAAATAGATCGAATTTCTATAACTGGTAATATCCCCAATATCACCCACCAACAATATGCAGATGATACCATTCTGCCAAATGAAAGTACTATGAAAGAGGCCCAAAACATTAGGTCTATCATTTAGTAGTACATGGAAGTATCCGGTCAAAAAGTAAATGCTGCAAAATCCAAAATTTTCTTCATTTTAATACCAAACTTGAAATGGAAGTGTAGATCTGTAACATCATGGGGTATAAAAGAGGCACGTTTCCTTGTAAATACTTAGGAACCGAGTTAGAAAAAGGAAGTAAATATACTAAGGCATGGAAAAATACTTTGGATAGATTGGATGCTAGGATAGGTAGATGGAAAGATAAATGGCTTACAAAAGCTAGTATAGTAACCAAGATTAGATCAGTGCTATCCACCCCAACCTATCCGCTTTCTTGCCTTCCTGTATCTAAACATATTAATAAGAAGTTTGAGGTAAAACTTAGAAACTTCCTTTGGAATGATTGTGATGACTCAAAAAAATTGGCCCTCATAAGATGGGATAATATATGTTAGCCAAAGGAGTTAGGAGGTCTAGGTATTAAAAATTTAAATTGGCAAAATAAAGCTTTAGGGTTGAAACTCACCTAGCGCCTTTTTGGAAAAAAAGAAACATAAATGGGATAAAATTATGTATAAAAAGTACCTTAATGTAGCTAACCCCTATTCCATCTTTAGAATGAGGACCCTCCCCAAAGGATCTAAAAGTTGGAATTTTATAGTCAAAAGTCACTCCCTTATTAGCAAATATCTCACTTGGGACGTTGGAAGGGGTGATGAAGCTTTATTTTAGGAACATTCATGGGATGGGTATCCTCCAATAGACAACATGGAGATCCCAAAATGCATCAAAGAGAAATTAGTCAAATCTTGGGGGTGCAAGGTCTGTGATTATAAAACCAAAAAAACAATAAACAAATTCACAAGCTAGGAATGAAAATCTATGGACAATATAGACTTGGAACCTGTAGCAAAAAATTTATATGAAAAAATAATTCAGAGCGAGAAAATCAAGCAATTAGAAAGAAATGAAAATCTTATATGGGTTGCATCAAATGATGGCAGGTATAGTGTTAAAAATGGTTATAGAGCTCTCATTAACACTAAAAGATGGGATGAAGTAGAAATCCCACTAAAACTTTGTTGGGACTCATCCTGTTTGCCAAAGGTAGGCTTCTTTTTATGGCTGGCATTTCAAAATAGGATTCTTACAACCGATAGAATCCATAAGTTGGGTATTGAGGGCCCATCTAGATGTGTGCTTTGTAAACTATATAATGAAGATACTGATCACATCTTATATAGATGCACATATACACAATACTATTGGGAATGGCTCAAACAAATGTTGGGCTAGAATGCACCTATGCCAGCATCCCTAGTTGATTTCATTAAACATTGGCCAACAGATATTTGCAAAGGTATCTATAGTAGAATATGGAATATTTGCCCATTGATTCTCATGTGGGAGGTATGGAAAGAATGGAATAGAATAATATTTCATGATCAGGATATGCAGCCAGATGGGATTATTAAAAAAAATTAGGCATGTATAGTTGAGACTTTAAACTCTCACCTCAGGAACACCCAACAAGAAGAGGGATCATTTTCAAGATGGGATGGTTCATTGAAAAAGAATTGGAAAAACCTCATTAATCCTCCACTTTCATATAAAAAGAGGAATAAAGAAGCAAGGAATAATTGCAAATGGAACACCCCCCACCCCCCGATAGGGTGGACCAAGTTAAATTTTGACGGAGCATCTAGAGACAATCTAGGATCTACCAAAATTGGATTTATCATTAATACTGATTCAAGTAAATGGATTGGAAAAAGAGCCAAATCCATAGAGCCTATGACTAACAATCTAGCCAAACTAGAAGCGTTGCAAGAAGGCCTCAAAATCTATCTAAATTTTGTAGTATCTAAGATTATTATTGGAGACTCACATATTGTACTAAATGCTATTAGGAAAATATCGACACCTAATTGGGTCTTAAACTCAAAATTGGAAGAAGTTCTTAATATTCTGGACCATTTTGGTGAGTCTCACATATGTCATATTTTTCGGGAAGGTAACAAAAAGGTGGATCAGTAGGAAAACAAGGGTGTTGATGGAAAAAATATCTTGGTCTTAAATGATAGTTAGTTTTAATATTAGGCCCCCAACTCTTATCAATTTTTCAGTGATCAATTATAAGCATTCTAACTAACATCATTTAAAAGCTCTAACTTTAACCAGGCAATTCATCTAGATCAGCCTTAAAGACCATCTTTGGCATTCAAGTTTCCTTTTTTTAGCATTCCTTTCTTAGTATTTCCTCATACCCTAGCCCCTCTTTAATCTTTTCTTTTTCCACTTTTTCCCTTGTTTTATTTGATCTCCTCATTTATTCTCCAGACATAGGGGCAGACAGAGAGTTACTCTGTGTTTGTAAGACCAGTTATATAATTAATAGTATAGTTAATCTAGACGTGTTTCATAAAGTGTAGTTTATCAATTATAATGAGAAAACTTCTATAATATTAGTCGATTAATCATTAGAACTTAATATCTCTATTTTATGTTTTTTTCCCCACCATTATACATCTTTAGCCTTTTATTCCCCTATCTTCTCCATCATGTAGTGATGTTAGGTTCCTTTTGGTATTGGTCTACATTGGCATCACATAGGTGGCATCGGCTAATGTCAACATTTTTCCAAGCATTTCTAGATCCTTCTCTTGTAGCATTTTGTTATTTATACCTAGTTTATCCCTATCTCTTTTAGGCTGAGATTTTTTAAATCTTATGATGGATACCAATATCTATGTTTTTCACATATCAGAAGTGTGGACCATGGCGTTCTGTGGCAACATGAAGCCTAAGAGATGGAGCCATCTACTAAAATTGGTTGATGACATGATGAGGATTATAGTGAGCTATGTCCTATGAGAAGGTACTTTCATCTATGATTTCTCATGGAGAACTAATAGTGATATCATAGGGGCATTCATAAGCTATTTGGCCAGAGCCAAAGTAGATAAATGGGCAATGATTAGAATTTTCTTTAATGTTTTTTATCCAATTTGGTGTATGAGTTTGGAAGAAGTCATTATGATCTTAAACAAGAAACTTAGGGTTCCTCTTCCTAAAATGTATATGGCTCACTCACTTGGGAGTTTTGATTTAGCCATTGTTCCCAGACACCCTTCTCTGGTTATTCGAGAGTATTAGGTTTTTGACCAAGAATGGCCAAAGATGGATGCTAGAATTCAGTTTCTCCTTAGGTGGAGAGGGATTACAAAGGATTGAGGCAAGGCTTGGCTCAAAAACTACCTAGACATTTTTAAAGCTTATATCCATCTAGGTGTGGAGCTGGAGAATCTGGAAGCACTAGAATTTTGCATCTCTAACATAGAAAATCTAGTAGGGAGAAGAGTGTCTTTGAATTCCCACCCAATTTCCATTCTAAGAATCCCAAGGATATTGCAGAAATTATTATGGTTTTCTAGAAATAATAGTTTCACTCACAGATGAGTTATATGTGGATGACTAAGTTTTGAGCATCCACTATTAGGTCATGGGCCCCCTTATTTTGTATCCCCTGTTCTGCCCCCATCCCCTTCAATTATGTTTTGTTCTTTGTTCTTTTTCATCCAACTTTTAGCCCTAAAGGAAATGCTACTCATAGGTTGCCAGGTTTACATGTTATGGGCAATCTTTGTATGTATATAATATCTCTCCATCCAAAATAGTATTATAGACGATATGCTTTGTTTTGAGTCTTTGTAAGAAATTAAGGATAATATTAGATCTTATAAAGGTCATTGTTTGATACCTTGAATTTTGGTATCCTTTTTGGCAAAGATTAGTAAACTTGTTTTCTTTGTTTAGTAGCTTGGGTTTCCCTAATCCAATTCTCTATAAATTCATGATGATATTAATATATATGATTTTTTTTTCCATATCAATGGTGAGTTTATATATGTCTTGGTCTCCTTTGAATAGTTTAGTGTAGCTAGATTGAATTTTCTTAGGATGAATTATATTTTTTCTTTCAATAACTCTAGGTTCTATTTACATCTGAGATAGAAGAAATGTTTGGTTAAAATCAAACTAATGGCGATAATAAAACTAAGTAGTTTTAAATGATGCAAAGCATCCTAGAAGGATAATTAAGTAACCATATAGAGCATTGCACAAATGCAATTCAAGAAAGAATAGAATCTTAATATGATGTTATTAAATGACATTATTAGAATTAGGAAGAGTAGTAATATCTTTTCATATGAAAAAACTAATCACTAATAGTTTGTTTAGTGAGATTTAGACCTGATATATTAAAACTCATTTTTTAGTAGGACTGAATAATCAATGTGATTTCTAGTTTTGATTAAAGAATATTAGGACTTGAAATGAAGTACTGGAGAATGTGGAGAAGCGTTGGCTACTGGCTGGGCTAGGGTTTTTCCCCTAGCCTGTTCTTAGTGTTTGATCTTTACTATTTTTTCTGTTATGTTTGGATTGCTAGCTATTGGACATAATTTGCGTCGGTGTTTTTGGAAATCTTTTGTAGTCAATTTTGGATTGGGGTTTTATTGTTTGCATGGCAGGGCCTGGGATTTCTTCTCCGTTGGTGAGAACAGATTGTTCTTCTCCAACTATGCATACAATGCGATCCGAATTATTTTATTCAGGGGAGAGCTCCAAGCTGAAAAAAGTTAATGGTTGTTTTCCGCGTAGCCATGATTGCCCTGTTCTGGTTATTCCTCCAACGGCTGTAATGGAGGACATTGATTATTGGACCAAGCATGCTTTGATATGCAAATTTCTTGGAATCCGAATTTCCCTATCCGCTCTTGAGGCATGGATCCGTTGCTCATGGCAGGTGGAAGGCGATATGGAGATTATGTTGACAGGGAATAGTTTTTTTTTTTTTTGTATTCTCTTGCATGTCTGATCATGATCATGTTTTTGAAGGAGGCCCTTATTTCTACAACCATGTGGGGTTATTTGTGAAACCTTGGCATTTGGGTTTTAATTCTGCTGAGGATCTCCCTTCAACAGTGCCAGTTTGGGTTCGCTTGCCTTGTCTTCCCTTGGAATTTTGGCATGAAGACATCCTTCGACAAATTGCTGCTTTGTTGGGGAAGCCGACTGTGATCGCACATCAATCCCTCGATAAAAAGGTTATTTCTTATGCTAGAATTTGTGTTGAAATTAATTTGAATAACCCATTACCAGATTCTTTGGAAATTTATCTGGGGGATTCTTCTTGGGTGCAGCAGTTAGATTATGAATCCCTCCCTTTTCGTTGCCAGATTTGTCATGAGTATGGTCATTTACAACGTCAGTTCCCCCGTAACTCGAGTTTCAAAGGAGTGGATGGTTCTACAGCTGGCAATGCTGGTGGTTTGGCAGATACTACAGGGAAAGGACAATCTCAAATGGCTAATACTACCAAGGGGATGAATCCGCAAGATGCTACAAGTAAGGGCAAGGCTCAAATGCAGGATAACGATGGATTTACCCCTATTCACCCTCGAGCTAAGAGACTTGGTCAAAAGAGGCCTTTGAAAGAAAGATTATCTGATTCAGGTTTTAACCACTTTGAGGTGCTAGATAGTATGGTTCTAGAGGAGGGTATTCCTCCTCCTATCTCTTCTAATCCAGTTTGCCCAGATGAGAGATCTATTCCTAATGATGCTTGTGGGGCATCCCAAGTTGTAGTATATCATAATTGTGAGGTCCCTATAGCTCCTATGGCAGAGGCTCTGGTGACTCCTACAGCGTTGGAGGATAATGATGTTGTTTTGGCTGACTTGGTTAAGGATGTGCTACCATCAGGTAAGGGCAAGGGATCTCCTCTCCCCTTGGGGTTGTTGCCTCAACCCTTTAAGCGGGCTTCTTCTACTCCCCCTCTAAGGAGTGGGCGCAAAACAGACCAAGAGAAGATTAAACTCACAAGAGATATATTGATTGAGTCTGGTTCAGTGAAACCTTTGGATTCTCATTTTCCCAATTCTACCCAATGATGATTATTCTCTCTTGGAATGTAAGGGGGTTGAATAGCATCCCTAGACAAAAGGCTATTCATAACTTGGTGGTTGATCATAGTCCTGATGTTTTTTGTATCCAAGAGACTAAGCTCTCTATGGAGTCTATGGTCCAACATGCCTCTATTATTTGGTCTCATGGCCAATGCCAGTGTGTTGGGGCAATAGGCAGAGCAAGGGGTTTAGCTATATTTTGGGATCCTCAAAAAATTTCTCCTCTTGGCTGGATGTCTTCTCGCTCAGCTCTCTCTATGGTAGCTTCTGCTCTAGACTCAGGAGAGGTAATTATGGTTACTAATGTGTATGCACCTATTGATCTTGTGGGAAAGGAGGAACTTTGGGAACATATTCAATATGTTAGAAATTGTCATCCTTATCATCCTTGGGTGTTAGCAGGGGACTTCAATTCAGTTTTAAGTCTGGAGGAGAAGCATGGTGGTTTGGCTAGATTGGGGCCTTCTTCTACTCTTCTTTGGCAACACATATCTCTTTTGCATCTCTCTGATGTTAAGCATTCTAATGGTCTCTATACCTGGAATAATCGCAGGACTGGTGTTGCTGCTATCTCAGAACGTCTGGATATATTTCTTGTTTCTTGCTTATGGGTTAGTGGCACCCTTACTATCTCTTCAGAAATCCTTGATTGGAGGGGTTCAGATCATTGGCCAATCAAATTTTCTGCTATAGGGGCTTATGTTCCGAAGCATCTTCCTTTTAAGTTCCAGTTGATGCGGCTTCGTGACTCCTCTCTTCATGATTTTGTTTTTTGTTGGTGGAAAGATGGTGCTCCTGCATATGGTACTGCAATGTTCTCATTTTCTAAAAGGCTTCAATATGTTAAAAGGCAGCTCAAGATATGGAATAGGGAATGCTTTGGGAACCTTCACTTTATGAAGAGGCTTGCTCAAGAAGATCTTGATGTCATCACAAGGGAGATTAGAGATCAAGGTTTCTCAGAGGATCTTGGCAAGGCTGAATCCCTTGCTTCTAGAGCTCTAGAAGAATGGGAACTTCGAGAGGAAATTTTTTGGAAGCAAAAGGCTAGAGTTGATTGGCTCCAGGAAGGTGATCGAAACACTGCCTTTTTCCATAAAACAGTGCAATCTCGCCGGAATCAGAGCACTATCTCTTCTTTGGTTAATTCTCAAGGTATCCAACTAAATTCCTTGCCAGCTTTGTTCTAGGAGGCTATTTGGTACTTCTCTACCCTCTTCTCTGAGGACTCTCCTCCTGCTGATAATGAAGAAAATATTATTTTGTCCTGTATTCCTTCCCTTATCACTCAGGAAATGAATGATTATCTCATGCGTCCTATCTCTTTGGAAGAGCTGGAGGAGGTGGTCTTTGGCATGCCTAAGGGGAAGGCTCCTGGTTCTGATGGCTTTCTAGTTGAATTCTTTCAGGAATTTTGGGACATCATTAATCATGATTTGTTGGAGGTGGTTAAAGAATCCTATGCTAGCAAGCAGATGCTTCGAGCTTTGAACTCTACATTCTTGACTCTTATTCCTAAGAGAGAGGGTGCTAATCAATTGGAGTTTTTTAGACCAATTGCCTTATGTAATGTGGTTTACAAAGTTATTACTAAGTTGATTGTTGAGAGACTGAAAAGGTGGCTTCCCATTATTATCTCAGAAGAACAAGGTGGTTTTGTTGCTGGCAAACAAATTTTGGATGGGGTGGTTATTGCTACTGAGGCTATTCACTCTATGGCTACTTCAAGGGAGAGAGCCATGTTTGTTAAGCTAGATGTGGCTAAGGCTTATGATAGAGTTAAATGGATCTTCCTAAGGAGTATTCTTCTTTCTTTTGGATTTAGCTCTGACTGGGTGAGTTGGATTATGAGTTGTGTTACTTCTGCCTCTTTTTCTGTTCTTATTAATGGTCAACGTTCTCAACTATTTGGTGCTTCTAGAGGCCTCCGCCAGGGTGACCCTCTCTCCCCATATCTATTCATCATCATGGATGAAGGCTTGGGCAGATTCATTAAGCATCAGGTGTCCCAGAATTCTATTCAAGGCTGGCGGTGGGGTAATGGCTTACCTTCTCTTTCCCATCTTCAATTTGTTGATGATTCTGTTCTTGCTGGTCTTGCTAGGATCAAGGAAGCTGAAGCCTTTCGACATGCTTTGGATTTTTATTTGGCAGCTTCAAGCCAAAAATTTAATGAGCACAAATCTTCCATTTATTTTTTTAACACTCCTGATTCTATTCAGCACAGGATTGTTGGTATCCTATGATTTCAGATAGGATCACTTCCTTTGACTTATCTTGGCATTCCTATTGCTATTTCCAAGCAGCCACGTCTCTTCTAGAAAAATTTGATTACCAAGCTTCAGGATAAGGTAAATCATTGGACTCATAGATGGCTTTCTACTGCTGCCCAGGTTACTCTTCTTCAAGCTATTATCCAAGCTCTTCCTACTTATAGAAGCATGGTTCATGCTGCACCTATTTACTTTCTCAAGGAGTTTGATGCTCTTTCTTGACAATTCCTTTGGAGTGGTAATTTGTGTAGTACTAAATGGAGTTTGGTTAATTGGGCAACTGTTTGTAGGCCTAAAAAGGAGGGTGGTCTTGGTCTTCGATCTAGTCTATTGAGTAGTCAAGCTTTGGCTGCTAAACTTTATTGGCGATGGTGCTCTGGACAACATCAATTTTGGGCTCGTATTATCACTCATAAATATTTTCATGGTGTTGATCCTTGCTCTATTTCCGCACTTCCTCTTGAAGGTCATGGCTCAATGGTTTGGTATACTTTGAAGACAGGTGCGATGTTGGTGAAGAGGGGTCTGTTCTAGATATGTAAAGGAGGTTCTCGGGCTTTGTTTTGGTCTAATTCTTGGGATGGATTCCCTTCCATTTTATCCATATACCCTCATCTTCAGCCTCTTTGTAACTCTTTTCTTGCTGCTGGATGGGATAAAGTGGCTCATTACAAGACTCCTTATCAATTGGGACCTGTTGTTGGTTACAGATGGAACCATTCTTCTAATTGGCCTCCTGGAGGTACAGACATGGATCATCAAGAGCTTTCTCAAATTTTGGCCTCTAGAGAGTGTTCTTCTTTGCTTGGTCCAGATGTTTTGGCTTGGGGTGGTACCTTGTCTGGTAAATATCATGTCTCTGCTGGGTATCAAGAGATAACTAGACAATTATTTGGGGATGTTGAGGTCCCTTGGTGGAAGCAAGTTTGGAATAAAGTTTCTTGGTCCAAGTGCAATTTTTTTATGTGGCTAGTGGCTCACAACTGTTGTCTTACCTGGGATAATCTTTGTAAACGTGGATTTCAGGGCCCCTCTTATTGTGTTTTGTGTGGTAATGGAGAGGAGTCTATCTCCCATCTATTCTTCCATTGCTCCTATTCTACTCAGATATGGCACCTTTGGTGGAGCGCTTGGGGTTGCTCTTGTCGGCATGCTTCCTCTTTGCCTGAGTTCTGGGCCCGCTTGGGTAGTGCTCCCTCCAAGTCTTCTTCTCTCCATGCTGCTTGGATTGCTGGCCCATCTTTCATGCTTTGGCATATCTGGTTGGAGAGGAATCGTCGCATATTCCAATATGTTTGGCTTGGTGTTTTGCATCTTTGGTGGAAAATATCACATTCTCTTCAGGAAACTATTCTTGTGAAGTGTGAGCTTGATGGGGGTATGGATCCGGTTGATCTTGCTATCTGTAATTGCCTCAATTTTCATCTCCAGGATGGGGTTGCAGCTCATAGGTTTCCTTCTATGTCCAGGTAGCTTCACCATCAGAGGAAGGGTCAGGTTAATTGAGATGGGCACTGGACTCCTCCTCCCTGTGGAGTTCTGAAAATTAACACTAATGGTTCTTCCTGTGGGAATCCTGGTCTGGCTAGTATTGGCGAAGTGGCTCGTTGTAGTTCTGGGGATGTTAAATTTTTCTTCTCAGTTCATAAGGGTGATTATACTAACAATCTCATGGAAGCTCAGGCTATTTTATATGCTGTGGAACAGTGTTGCTTGCGGGGATGGAGTAAGATTATCTGTGAGTCTGATTCCCAGGTGGTGGTGAACATGCTTTCTTCGCAAGAGATTGAGGATGTTAGTTGGCAGCTGGCCACTGTTGTTAAGTAGATTATTTTCTTCTCTTCCTCTTTTCAATTGATTAGGTTCATGTATATTCCTCGTGAATGGAATAGAACTACTGATTGTTTAGCCAAATGGGCTTCTAGTCATGATCCGGGTTGGAATATTAGGGATAGGAGGCAACTGTCCTTTGAGATGGTGCAAGAATTTGATGATCTTGTTGCTCAGGATCGAGCTCCTTGTTGAGCTCTCCTTGTTATATTCCTTTCTGTCTTAATAAATTTTTACCCCTCTTTTTTCAAAGAATGTTAGGACTAAGTGAATATTCGATCATTTGAAAGTGATCAACTTTTCTGGATTGACCTTGGTATTCGTGTTCTCATGGATTATCAAAGCTTTTCAGTATCCTGCCAGGAACTCAAATCTTCAATTGATTTTAACTAACAGTACTAATGGCTTTCTCTAAATTGTATAACTGATTAGCAAGATAGTAAGGTGCATGTGTTTCAAGCAAAACAACCTAGAAGGGGTACCTACTAAGAGTATAAAGTTCTAGCTGGAACATTTTTTCTTGGATACAAGATTATGTTTGATTGGCATAGGCACCATCAGAGTTTTCAAGATTTAGAAAAGGATTCTAGTCCTCTTATGTGTAATAATAATAAAATTTTGAAGTGTGACAACTAGGGAATGGCCCTTTTAATAATTTAATAATGAAGGACCATGGTCTCAGGCAAGACTAGAGGTTTTCTTCTCCATTCTTTCCTACCAATGCCCGTTTGAATGGAGATTCTCTATTGTATTTTTATTTTTATTAAATTAATATAATCAAAGGCTTTGGTCGTTTACCAATATTAAAAAAATTAAGATAGTTTATAAACAATATAAATGTGTAATTTGTTATCAAATCAAGTTTGAAACGCAACATAAACAAGGCTCAAAGCCACTAAGTTCTTACAAAAATGTAGACTTTGCTTAGAATAAAATTAGACTGCTTAAACATCACACATTCATTCCAAAACTAAAAGTGTTGAATAGTCTAAGTTGACTTATTTTTGGAAAGCTTAATTATGTCCTTAGAATGTGATGTTTAAGAGTGGCCAAAACAAATGTATAGAATGTAATAATCAAGTTTATACCACATAACTAAAATTTATAAATCACATAAGTTTTGTGTGTATGGTAAAAAGGTATGATATAGTTTTTCATTTGCTTTGCACATCTATGTTTACTTTTTATTTATATACATGACATTTTATAAATAATTTTATTGTCCAAGGGGTTTAGCTTAGTTGGTTGAAGCAATGAGTTCTCATTGTGGACACCTTGGTTCAAATTCCAAGAGGGACATCTTTGGGACTCTTGGTCTTCTATTTGGTTGTATTCATCTTATTTGTAAGAAATGGATTCTAAGTTCCAACCAATATGCAAACGATCTTAATATAAAATAATTTTTTTGTTAAAACATTGAAGTAACAAATTTTTCCTTAATAAAATTTAAATATTATTATTTTAAAATAAATATAATATTAGTGATGTCTTATATCTAATATAAATCAATAGATTTTAAATTAGATTATAATAATTAGAATTTAATAATAATATCATTTTCTAAAACTAATTTATTATTACATAATATAAATAAAATAAGCGATATTGAAATTTATTAGAGAAAAATTGTAAGCATCAAATATTTTTAGCCAATAAAATACTTTTTGAAATATATTTAGTTGAAAAATTGAACTTTATTTTTAATTAAGATAAATATTTAATAAATATTAAAAATATTTATAACCTTTCAAGTATTCTATAATATTTTTTAATATAAAACTAACACATTGATTATAGTTTATATAATTAAATATTAAGGATACTCAAAGCCATTAAAATTCATATTATTTTAAAAAGAAAAATAATCATTTTTAATAAATATATTATTAAAATTATATTTATTTTTTAATTCTTTATTATTATTATTTGTCAAGAACTCAAATCCATAATTGCTCTTTATTCTTTTTTGTCAAGAACTCAAATTGAAACATAATTTTTTTCTAGAAATTAATAAAACCTTGTTACCCTGATAATTTACCTACAAAATTAAAAGAAGGTTAATTCAGGAATGAGAGTAAATTGAAATGCAAAATCCTTCTCTCCTCAAACTCAAACTGTTCTCTTCGCCAAATTTTCTCTCTCCATGTACTAATTTTTTTCTCTCTATATATACTAAAAGTTTTCTCTCTCCACCAACCTTAACCTTTAGACAAAAGTTTGAGTTTGGGTTTCATCTTTGCTCAAAACATGCATTAGATATGTTTATTAATCTCTTGTCTAGTTAATAAAGAATTGTGTGTGTGAATGGCTTACTATTGGTGATAAAAACATTTGCTAGTAATGAAAACATTTTCCAAGAATCATTGAAGAAGTGCCTTAAGAATTTGATCAAAATACCTATCGTGGAATTATCTATGAACTACATAATGGTTACAAAAGCCTCATTTTCAATGTTTTACCAATTCAAAGGTACCACATCTCTGCCAATTGGAAGAGCTGAATATAATCAGAGTGATGTCAGAATAAGATAGCTTTCTATGCCCGCAACTTGATAGAGTCCCATAAGGTGAAAACTCAAGTATAGATATCATATGTGAGAAAGGGAAATGTTGGCTTACTTACAAACTATTTAACAGAATGCCTTGCAGAGCTTCCATCTCATGGCGCTGATGAATAGGTGACATTATATTAAAGACTATGTAGAACACAAAGCATTATTAACATTGAAACATACCAGGAAAGTACGAGGAAAGAAGAAGTAGATAGAAGGCTACCTCAACAAAACCAGTCACATGATTATCAATAAAATTGCATTGATTTTTGGTTTTGTAAAAGTGACATGTCAGTTGTTGTGACTCATAGGTTAAATTTGAACTTGGACTTTGTAAAAAGTTAGAGTTGGTTATAACTTACATTCCAAATTCTCAAACTCTAACTTTTTGAGTAGTTATGAACCAGAAAAGTTAGTTATGCTAGAATAGATTATAAATTCATGAATACCACATGTAATAGGGAACTATAAAACACAAGGAAATGAATAGAGTAACTAGTGGTTATATAAATGAATTGCAAATTAGATTATGTATGTTGATGATGGTTTTGACAATTTGGTATTATCTCAAAGAGAAGTGGTATTTGATGTTCTGAAAATAAAAATAAAAATCACATAACTAATTGAAATGATTTAATGAGATAATATTTCATGGACAAAACTAAATGCAAAATCTTCTAATGCCAACTTTACTGGAATTTGTACAATACAAGGTATCAAATCAAGATGATAGAAAAAATGTTAGTGAAATATATGAGATGATTGTGCTACTATTTATTAAAAGGGATTAGAAACTTGATTGTGATTTTAGATTATCAAAGTGAATAAAGGCAAAAACAATATAATAGAATTGAAAGATATTGAATTCTTAATATAATAATGAGAAGGTGAAAATAATTTGCTTATTAAAAAAGCACTAACATGTTTGAGAGATATAAGTGTTGAAGAATAAGGGGAACAACTATTAATGAAGTAGAAACTTCGATTTAAATCATAGAAGTGCTAATGATTTTTTTATATCATTGTTGTATTTATCATTTGAATGATACAGCTAGTCTTAAACATTGAACATTCAGGAAGAAATTAAGTTTGAAAAAATATGTCAACTTTGACTTTTTAACACTTCTCGTCTAGGAATCAAGCCTTAGTGTGTGATGTTTAAATCATCCAGAATGATGCCTCTTCATCCCTAATATTTTCAATGTTTGGTGAACTTGAGAAGAATCAAATTGGTGCAAATGGTCAAATGATGCATGGATTCTACACTAGCATCAAATTACTCCCAACCAAACTTTGAACTCCCTTAGAATGTGGATCCACAACACTACAAAATTTCCCCCAAACCCTTTTACCTAATTTCTAAATAGAGATCTTTGACCAAATATACAAAAAAAAAAAAATTGGAATTTGCCACATCCAAATCATTGATAGGCTTCAACCATTATCCAGTGTTGCTAAGAACCAAATGGCGAAAGTAGCCAAAAAGTGGACTCAACTTCTTGCTAACACCCAGTCAAATATATCAAGAAAAACCATGCTCGATAGTATATATAACCCAATTAAAAGATTAAATAGGCACTGCGTCAATCATAGTTTTCATGATAAGATTCTTTGTCTCAAATCCTAAGACACTAAATCCATCTCTTTCTTTGTAGAGAAGTTGGAGTCCTTTTGATAAAACATATGCATGATATTTGCTTGTTATGGGAACATTATCAGGTTTTAAATATTCCCAATTCAATTCTTTCAAATTTTCATCAATTAAAAAATTGAGATACTCCAATGCATCTTCTTCGGTAGACCCAGGATGGTCTTTCATAGAACACGTTATACATGATACTACTTCTCCACAATCTGCCTCAGCCTTCAAAAATAACATAAATATTAGAAATTTATCATATTTGTGAACAAATATGATATCTTTAAAGTTAAACTTTTTATTTATGACATACCTTGAAAGTCTTTGTGTCACCTCTTAATCTAAGGGTTAAGCATAAAAGCTCATTGAATCTTGATGGGTAATCAATTTCTTTAAGAATGTCATTAGAAAGGGGCACATCTAATGAGAGCATAGGTTGTAAGGTGACAACACGAGCCCCAGAGCTTACTTTTCCATTCTCTAAATATTCATCGAAAGATGGCATATAACCCATATCAAGCCACTTTGCTTCTTGGAAGTAAGCATCTATATATACTTCCCACTGTATTTGAAAACATCAATCCAAATTAATAATTACACAATAAAGTAAATAAATTAGTAAGAAAATTCAATATAAATAAGAGCCAAAATGAATATTAAATAAAAACATCGTAGGTGCATTTTTGTGGATCGTAAAAAGATAGAATATATGGATTGGTTGTTTTACCTTGCATAATAGGTTTACTATAGAAGTAGAAGGAACAGTAGCTTAAAATTTATACATATTTTTTTAATCGACCACTAAATATGACACAAATAAATATACATATCTAGTTTGTGGGAAATTGAATAGTGAATGTCATAATTATTTTTTACTAAGTGCATATAGATTATTTTCAAACAAAACATCAAAATTATATTATCATTTGGTACTTATATATTGCTATTTTTTTTAAATGAATAGACCTTTTCCATTAATTAGAAATTTTAAAGATATATTCACAAAAAAGGGTTGGGCTCAGGCCGGTCCCCAGTGGCTCCCCCTACTGCCACTGATGCGGGTTGGTTGTTTGCTCACCATGACCCCAAGTGGGCTTTCCCCTGGCTGGATTATTGCTATGTTTTGAAATTATATCAAAAAATTACATCTTGAACCTTCTTCATAAAGCTATTAGTTTTTTCCATCTATCCTTTACTATTTGTCAAGTAATATCAAATAAATATTTTTTTTCGACTTTTGTTTCTAGAATAAAGATTTTTTTTATTAATTTTTATCCTAACATTTATGATCTTATTTAATTTCTCTTCCATCAAAAAATTATAGACATTCGGACCATCATATGTAGTTTCCTATCTTGTCAAATATTAGAGTCATTTTATCACTTCATTTAAAGTCTCCAATAATATTAGGAGTTTTTGTTAGTGGTTTTTTCTTCTTGTAAATACACCATAACATAGTTTCTTTGATTGGTGAAGATGAAGAATAAGGAAGTGGCGATGAGGAGATTGGTCAGAGGACCACCTCAGAAGAAACATAAATCTATTGATGAGGTATGGTCAAATATAAAGAGTTCTCCAAGATTATCTAGTTTTAAATTTGTGAAATATGATACACTAGATGATGATGACAAAAATAGATTTGAGGAAGCTATGATAGAAATGATGTCAATTTTCAAGATAGCTCTAATTGAAATGGAGAATAAGATACCTCAAAATCTTTTGGAAAGATTAAGAAGGAAATGGTAGCAAGTAGAGATAGTAGAAAATAGATAAGAGTTGACACACTAGTCAAAGTTATGCCTGATAAGAGAAATTGAATAGTGAATGTCATAATTGTTTTTGACTAAGTGCATATAGATTATTTTTAAACAAAACATCAAAATTATATTATTTTTTGGTACTTATATTATTGCTATGTTTTGAAATTGTATCAAAAAATTGCATCTTGAAGCTTCTTCATAAAGTTATTAGATTTTTCCTTCTATCCTTTATTATTTGTCAAGTAATATCAAATAAATATTTATTTTTGAATTTTTTTTTTTAGAATAAAGATGTTGTTAATTAAATTTTATCCTAACATTTATGATGTTATTTCATTTCTTTTCCATCAAAAAATTATAAACATTTAGGCCATCGTATGTAGTTTCCTATCTTGTCAAAAATTAGAGTCATTTGATCACTTCCTTTGAAGTCTCCAATAATATTAGGATTTTTTGTTAGTGGTTTTTCCTGCTTGTAAACAGACCATAACATAGTTTCTTTGCTATCATTTTTAATGTTTTAAAAGAACTCTAGAAAACTATAAAGTGCACCTTTTTAAAGGAATTCTCTTTACTTTTTTTTAAACAATGATATATAGATAGAAAAAAGGTAATAGAACTCAAATTTGTATGTGCCTATAAGACTTAGTCAATAAGGAGTATCTGTTGAACTCTTAGTTGAGTACTAAGAAAATTCTACCATCATGATATGTTAATGGAACCACTCTTGCAATTGGAGTTGTTTCTTATGACTTCCTTCTTAGTGCACAAGATAAACTACTTCCTCTTGCAAAATTAATCTAATAATGTTATAGGCTATGCGAAGGACTATCTATCTTTTATTCATCTAGACAAAGAACATTATTGTTACTTATAATTAAAGACCCTCAAAATGGCTACGAGTATCCAATTTTTTCTTTCAAAGTCTCACCCTAATAGATTATTCATTAGGAGTCACCTCTTCATACTCCTAGTATAATAGCCCATGTTCACCAGTAGGACAAGCATTGTACTCCTTATGTTGGTTGGTTTTCTTTAGTTCTATTTTTTAAATAATTAAATTCTAATATAGGCCATGCACACCTACTAATTACTTTCATCATAAACATCCATTGCATATAACCACAATTCTACGACTAACATATGGTACTCATAGAAGATCACTAATCTACTGCATAAAAATATGATATTAGAAATTTATAAAAATTTAAAAATATAATAGTAAATAAAAAATAATGTAAATCTTATTCTGACAATAGGAAAATCTTCTTCTACTCAATAAATGGTGTCATTTACAATAAAGTTTTACCCATTTAACACAAATAAGTAAATTACAAAATAATATGGATTTTAAATTATTAGTAATAAATAATAAATAGAAGAAATGATACCAAAATTATACTCTCTATTTACATGAAAAATAGAGGTCAACAAATAATTGAAATTAAGAAAGGTATTTTGTCTTAAATTAATAGAAACACATGAGCACACATGCACACACATCCACATTCATATCAACACCCACACATTTATGAGATCTAAATAGCATTGAAGTTCTTTTCAAGATTATAAAAAATGTAAAATAAGAATCTTAGTTTAAAGAAATTTCTTATCTATAAATTCTATTCTAGTATAATATTATCTTTTAGTATAAAAAACAAGTATTCTTAGTCATACAGCTTTACGCACATAGCCAAGTGTGTCTCTTCCTTGAGTTCTTTCAGCCTCCCGAGCCATGTCCCTCAATCCCTCATCGAAGACCTTGAATGTCAACTTCATAAATTCTAGAAGTCCTTCCATGGATGATAAATCCCATCTTTCAAAAAACACAAGATAATCTATTAAAAAAATACAATAATTCTAGGTATCAATATATTAGAATGTTCGTTGCATATTAATATTAAGGAAAGTATGTTTAGAAAGTACATAAGAAATAAAGAAAAATAAACCTATTTGTATCTACCTACTAAAAACTACGATGTGCTAATTATTTACATGAACTTCCTGAACCCTTCATAAATAATTAATTTTTAGCATAAATATGGTTCAAGAATTCTTCCTTTATGCCATACTTGACTTGTGAATATAAGTAAATAAATACCTCTTAATGGCTTCTGTGAATATTTTAAGCTCATCTAAAGTTTCGTACATGTCATAAATATCATCCAAACAAGTGACAAATGTAGCCATCTTTCCAAACCCAATTCTAAATGTGGAATATTTTGGTTCAATACACCCAGAAGCTACCCAAAAGTAAAATTCCACATGTCGATGACGAGCAAACTCTAATTTATCTGCTAGTCCAGACTCTGTCCACCATCTAAAATGCATACATATTACACAATCAACATGATTGTCTAACTATTTAACTATACAAGTATAATGTAAACACTTAAAACCTCCAAATAAAATAATATCATACACAACACAATTATTTTACCTTGAAAGAATTTGGAGCTCTTGTTTTTTAATTGATTGGATCATATTGAAGTCCAACTTTGCTAGTTCTAAAAATTTTGAGTTGAAAATACTACAAACAAAAAAAATTCCAAATTTACGATGTTAGCACATTTTATAGATGTTCAGGCAAACTTAAAACATGTAAATTTATGTAAAAAAAAATATTATTGATTTTAATAAGTTTTTCCTAAGTTCTAAATGAGGAGATGTGTATGTTAGAAGGCATTAAATTACATGTTGGTACTCTTGACATTTGTATATATATCAATATAAGTCCTTGCTTCCAACCTAGACACATTGGTGTGCCAACCATATTCTAGATTGAATTTTATCTGTTACATTACATAAATTAGAATAGCTATTGATAAATGGATTTCACGATCTAATAGGAAAAGTACATTAATGAATATTACATTAATGAATATGCATACCTCATTTGAAAGATTAATATCACTAATATTTGGTAGAGCTTGTTTTAAATATGCAATAGAAAAGGATTTGACATCATCCAAAACTTGTTCCCCAGAAAATGCAATAAGCGAAGCTCGAAACAAATTGACATCATCATTATAATAGTAATCTCTATATAACCTGAAGAAACACCATATCTATGTAGGCGAAGAATTCGAAAACTCAGAGCTGTAGTATTGAGATCCACACAAGGACTCTCTCTACCACACCCAATGCCATTCATATCATTCCAATACCTGCTACTCAAACTCAAACAATTCTTAGCATTAGACCAAGGAACACACTACACTATAACAACATAGTACTAACTACTAACATGAAGAAAGAAGCAAACCTATAAACATAGTCAAGAGCTTCTTTTATCTCAGCTTGGAAATGGCTGTCAATTCCAAGGCGTTCAACATGATCAACCATAGAAAGACGTTTATAGAGATCATCTGAAGACCAAGTGTTTTGAGGAAGAGCATTGAACATGCCCTTTATCTCCTCAATCAGCCTCTCAGCTCGTTCAACATATGAGGGAGCCTGATAATACCATAAAACACAAACAAAGCAACAACACTGGTAAGCCCCAAAAGTGCAATAACATAATAATAAACAAGGTGGAAGTAGCCTTACATCAACATATGAGGGAACCTGATAATACCAATACAACACTAATAAGACCAAAATGGATGTGGACAACAAACTTGTAAAGAAATCTAATAAACAAAGTAATCTTACATCAATGGTACTTTTTGGGAGGGATTGAATGAAATGATCATCCCACAAGTTGGGGTGATGATTTCCAATGCGCCTTGCGATGCCCTCATCATCAGTAGTAATGTGAGCCAAATTGATATTTGTAATAACTTGGGCTGTTCTAAGGCGTTGTGGGTATGTTTTGGTGACAGGGTTATGATGAATAGAAGAAGTAGAGAAAGGCTTATGAAATGATTTGGAAGCCAAAGGACTAAAGCAAAGCAGGGACATTTTGGGTCTGCAATAATATCCCAACAAGCAAGGATAACTTTTTCTCTTTGTTATTGTGAAGATTATCGCACACTCCAATTTATAGCACTTCATTCAGATTTTGAATGGCTGAGATGAACTTGCATATCTCAAGATATGATTTATAATCATTGAAATTCCTATCTTGGTTGTCCAATAAAACAATAATTTGTTCAATCTCAAGAAGGTGTTGTTTCCTCACATTCAACTGTTTCCATGTTGGCTGACAGAGATACAGAAAGTGACTACATAAATTTTGGAAGGCCACGACAGACAATACGAAATGAAATGCTCAAAATGCTTTTTTGATATCCTATGAGCGGCTAGATTCTTTCTTTTTCTTGCAAATTGTTTCTCTATTTCCGATAAGATTGTACCAGCCTTAAATTTCATGTCTTCAAAAATGAGACGCTAGCTATCACACTCTTATCACCTTTCACATTTAGCAATTTAAGAATGGTTTGGCAGAGTAATTTAAAAAATCTTCAGTATTATTAGTTTCTGCCTATGGTAGTAACTCAATCTATTAAAAAAATCAATTAATTAATCAATAGTATTCAAGTGTTCTTTCAAACATTTAAGTTGTTATATAGTTTATAAATTAGTACAAATTAGTACATTTTTCAGAATCTAAAAGAGTAAATTATTTCTTATGCTATTGGTTGATTAGAAAAATGGCAATAAGGAAAAAATAAATTATTAACAAAAATAAACAAATTAATTAATAAGCAGTACTGTCTCATACCCACCAACAACAAACTTAGCAGAGGTATACATGTGGACAAACACATGTCGTTTGTTTTATTTTATTTTTCCTTTTTATTTGATTGGAGAATCAAGATTGAAATTCAATTTCTACCAACATAAAATAATATTTTTTCCTTGCTAATATTAATGCCCTTTCATTAGAAGGCGAAATAATGGTCATGCCACAGTGTACAATACAATGATATTTTGCATGTAAGAGAGATCCATCTTAATATTTAATGCTCCTATTATTTTGAACCCTTGCAAGTTTTAAACTTCCAAATTTTAATTTTTTAACTATTTTGATAGTATAAGATATATTGTATAAATAATAATAACTAATTATTAGCCCATAAAATTAATATTATTAGTTTAATATTAAAAATCAATATTGCTAAATTCATAAATTATAAATAGACTCTAAATTTATTTGTTTCACTTGTAATTCTAAATTAAAATTATAATCTTTAAATTTTCATTTTCAATAATTTTCATTGTCAATATTTAATTAAGGATATGTTTAATTGTATCATACCATCTCCAATTATATGAACTTTTACTATTTTCAGTATAGTAATCTTTTCTTCTTTTTTCATATTTTATAAATATTATTAATTTAAAAATACATTTTTATATTAAAAATTAATATTGATAACTCCTATAAAAATAATTATAATCTAAATTCTAAAAATATAAGCTAAATAATTTAAATATTTAATATTTATAATTAAACTATTTTTATTTCATAAAAAGACTCATCCAAATATTATAAAATAAACACAATAAAAATCAATCTAATATTATCAATAAGTATTCTTTAAAACAAATCAATAAATAATTAATCTTTAATCTATAATTAAAATGCGAAAAGAATGATGTAATATATAGATAGAGATAAGAAGAGATGTAGGAAAAGAAGATAAAGAGGAAATAAGATATAAACAAGGAGGAAGGAAAAATTAAATTTAAAGTTAATTTTATTATTTTGAGTTTAAGAATATCCTATTTATCTATTCACTACAAAGTTAAAAGTTAAAAGTTAAAGTCAATATGCAAAATGCCAACTATTAGGTGTTAATTGAAATCTCGTGTCTTCAAAGTAACTACCTTCATCATGAATACTACAATATTAATAAAAAGTGAAAGATAAAAGTACCACCTCTAATGGAAGTGGATTTTACATGTAGTAATTTTCTTTCAAGATTTATAAAATATAAATTATAATGCAATATATTTAATATTGGTATTTTCACATTCTAGCTATAATGCAAGTGGATTTTACATGTAGTATTTTTCTAATTCTAAACATAATAGTGGTTACAAATTCCATTTATAAAATTTCAATTTTGTTACATTGTTTCATTTGTAATTTCCCTCTTTTATTATAATTAGTCTAATTTCTTATATCAAAGATTAAAGTGTTTAAATTTTTTTATATTAAATATAATAAAAAAAAGTTTAAACTTTTAATTTTGTATTCTTTTATTGTAAAAACCAAGTACTTTAACATACCTTTTGAAAATAGATAGTTTAATGACTTCAGATTTAAACATCTAAGATTAACAACATAAGAGTTTGTTCTTAAGATTTTAAATTGAATTGTTTTACAAAACACAAACCCAACCTTATTATTTCAATTAGTTTGAATGTTGTGAAATATGAAAGGGAAAATACTCAATTAAATATACCGATGTTTCTTGATATGTGTCTTATATATGCCATACTTGACTCTTAGTGACTTGACTATGTTGTGAATGTGTTTTAAATGTTGGTAGTCAATCAAATTGGTTATGTGTCAATCTACCTTTTATGATTCAAGCATTTCCTTTTGGGCATAGATTTAAGTTAGATTATAGATGGACTATTCTAAATACTATCTAAAGTTGGTACAAATTCATGAAATTTTAGAGAAGGTCTAGGTAATTGCCACTGACCATTACCATTCATTTTTCACAAAAGAAAATTGATTTATTAAAATTTATCAATAGTTCTCGTGAGAGATAATGATCTTCACAAATTCAAATCTCTCGAGCACTTTACAATCCATGTTTGAATTTCACATTTAAATGAACAACTTGACTCAACTCTTACACCAATAGCCATCACAATAAAGGTAGAAACTTTGGTGCTTGCACCCCTTGTTTATTTACAAGATCTATGTCTTTTTTTTTACAAATGATAATTGTTTCATATCTTTGTAAAAATTGATAATTGTTAGCTATTTTTATTTTTGTATTACGTATTTTAATATTTCACATTGACCATGTCTCTTAAAGAAGTGAGAATTTATAATACTCATTAAAAAATATATTCTTTACATTTTCAAAAGGAGAATGAGAATTCCAAAGGAATTGGTCACAAAATATTACATTGACAGTTGTTTTCTTGTTAATACGGACAACACAAGTGCAAATTGTTAAGCCAAGGAAGGCATGCCTACAAAGTTTTGGATATGAAATAGAGAGTGATGATGTGAGTGCAAACATCGATGCATTATTAAAAGAAGTGATAGATGCTGAAGCAGAACCATTTGGGAGATATGAAGATGAAAAGGCAAGGATAACAATGAATATCAATATAGATTTTAAGGAGAAGAAAAGAAAGAAGATGATTGAAGACCTAGAAGCAAAATTAGGTACCCTAGGCAAGGAAAAAGAACCATTGCTAATAACTCAAGGTATTGGTGAAGATGAAGAACAACGAAATGGTGATGAGGAGATTGGTCAGAGGACCACCTTAGAAGAAACATAAATTTGTTGATGAGGTATGTTCAAATATAAAGAGATCTCTAGGATTATCTAGTATTAAATTTGTGAAATATGATACACTAGATGATGATGACAAAAATAGAATTAAGGAAGCTATGGTAGAAATGATGTCAATTTTCAAGATAGCTCCTATTGAAATGGAGAATAAGATACCTTGGGATCTTGGAAAGATTAAGAAGAAATTGCAGTAGTCAGAGATAGTAGAAAATTGTATAAGAGTTGACACACTAGTCAGAGTTATGCATGATCTGTCACAAGAACAACATGACACATTTTTTAAATAGTAGAGGAACAGATTTGTCCCAAAGCTCATAATGTTACTTATATTAGAAACTAAAGAGGAAGTTATATGAAAAGAAAGAAAATTTCTATGAAAGAACATTTTTGGGCTAACTACAAACGAGGTAGAAATTGTGAATGTTGATGATGAACATAATAGTGGAGAAAGCTTGGGTGTGCTGAGTCGATAAGATACCATGCCTCCTATACATGCCAACACCCCTAACACTCTAGAGGTGTAGAAATCAAGGCTTACAAATGAAGAAGAAGATGGTGGAGATAGAGAAGTTGGTAAAAATTATAATATTGTTTCATCACCTCAAATTGAGGAAAACAAAGAATTGAATAAATCTAAACCAAGAATTGTTGTTATCTCAAGCACCGATGCTCAAGAAAGACTAAGTGGTGATGCCCCTCAACTACTCCCAAGGAAGTGTTGAGTAGTAGCATCCCTTCACCAAATAGAAAGAGAAAAGAAATAAAGGACATTTCACCAGATATTGACATTAGTCTGTGTAAGAATTTGGTAAAGCTATGATACCACGAAGAATTTACCTTAGGGCAAAATAACGCCAAGATCAAGAATCACAAGACTAGCACTATATGGACCAAATAATGTATGATCAGAATAAAAATATGAGAATGAATAACTGATTCTTTGGATATCAAATTATTTGATAATTAACAATTGATTGATTAATTGATGTACAAGTACACTAGGAGTGCCTGAATATAAAGGCCTTTAGAATGCTTTTAGAATGTCTAGGAGTTAGCAAAATGATAAGCCTCACAACTAAGCACATGTCCACCAAGAGTGGGTTATCCTCCATTAAGCACAGGAGCTAGTGTGATGATGAGAGGATAAGCCTACAAAGGTGTGTCACATAAAATTATGTTGTAGACACCATGTGCTTAATTAAGAGTGCAAACAACTGTATTGTCAATATGACAACTTAGTTGATTATGCAAAATCCAGTGTTGTAAACACCATATGTTAAATTGGAGTTACTTACTTCTGTGTTGTCAACAAGACAACTCATATCAGTATGCAAACTCCTAGGTGTCTAACCTAAGAAATAATAAAATAATGCATTTATCCTAAGTAAACTTAAGTAAATTGTAAATAATCATTATTTACACTAACAGTGTGGATGACAATATTGAAATACCACAATTTGATCTAGCAAATCTCACCTTGTAGCAAAACCTCTTGCTACAAAAATTTTTGAAGAAGAAAAAGAGACAAGAAAAGCTAAGAAGAGAGCTAAAGAAACAACAAAAATTACAAGATGTCAAGCATATATTTATTGATACTTTGGAGATATAGAGCTTAGATAAAAAGTAATCTATCACTGATCAACTTGTAAATATCATTGATCAAAAAATAAGTGCTAAGAATTTTGAATCTAATGATAAGTTAATGGACTGATCAACAAGAAGAGTTGAGACCAAGGTTATGGACAAAGTCTTCATAACCATAGCTGAGAAGAAAGTGCTATTACAAGAAAAATAACAAGTAATGATGAATCTTATACAAAGGGTACAACAGGTGTACATAATTTTGTCAAATGTGCCAATATTTATAGATACTATTCAAGCACAAGTAGATAAGACTTAGGCTTAGATAAAGGCATCTAGAAGTGTTATCTCAGAGTTAGCAGGATCTATCATTAATCATTACACAATCCTACCGAATTCTCAAAGCACATTGGTTGAGCTTTAGACAGTTTTCAGTACCGTGAGATTCAAATTGATCTCAATTTAGGAAACGATGACACCTCATTTGGAGGTCATGCAAAGAGAATAGAAAATAGCCTAATATCTTATCACAAAAGATCATAACTTATCAGTGGCTGAAAGTTTTATTGATTTAGCTATAAAACTACAACTGCAAAATCAAATTTTGGAGGCAATATGAACTACATGGAATCACGCATTGTCCATGATTACCATAGTTCACATGGATTACTCCCCAACTCTTTCAACCCCAACAAAAGTGACATCAAGTTTTCAAAAACAAGGGGGAAATATATACAGAGAAATGTATGATGGGACTCAAAATTGTGTTCCTATTTTGAGTACCTTCCCAGGCTTTTGAGTCAATTTGAGCCCCTATAAGTGCATTTAATGCATGTGTACCTTATTTTCCTTTTGAGGCCTAAGAGGTGTTTAATGTTTCTAACACCTTGCATTGAGCATATCCATGTGTTTGATAATAATAAATTGTCATTCTGAGTCATTCCATAAAGTTTCATTTTGAGCAATGCTCATATCTGTATTTTTGCGAAGTGTCAAACAACGACAAGAAACCTAGTTTGCAACTGAATATCTTGCACCTAGTAATGTTTCATGACTTGCTACTTTTGGAATAATTAGTATGCATATTAGAGAACCTATGTCTTTGGTTTCAAGTCATTTTGATATTTTTTGACTAGGTTTTGTGTGAGGCCATGCTCTGACCCATCATAGCATAGTTGATACATTACTATTTTGTTACTCATGACTCGATATGTCGGGACATTCTTTGATACACTGAACATTATTATGCTATTTTATGATGTGTGATGCTTTACTTTCAGATATTTGATTTCGTCATTTAATGCTTTATGAACATGTATAATGATGAAGTAAATGAATGCAGAACTAACACTTTGATTATGCAATTTTAATGGTCAAAAATATGAGTAGAATGAGATAAACAATTGATTTTTAGAAAGATGGATGTTTTAAATTTATATGATTTTCCTGATACGTAATTTACATATATGCATGTGATTTTTTGAACTACTGATATGTGCAATTAGTGTGCGGGATATTTAACCAGGAAATCTAATGGAAAGACAAAACTGAACCCCTTGCTATTTGTGCTATTTGCATTGTTTTTCTTTGAAGGTTGTTTTATAGTCTTAAAATTCTCCTAGCTTTTGTTTGGGTTCTATTAAGTCTTTAAGGCTTAAAAACATTAAATTTAAGTACCCTAGGGGTAAAGGTATGAGTTGGGAGTACTTTCCACACCCTTAGCCTCTTTGGTTGACTTTTAGGGTCACTCGAAAACTCTACTTTTGGTTGATTGCGAAAATTGACTTGTCTCACTCATGAGTTGGTACACAAAACTCCACCTTGGGGTTACCTAAATCCTAGTTGAGTTAGGATCATATTTAGATGCATTTTGGAGAAGCTTTTGGGTTTGTTACCCAATCTCTAGTTTTTAGAGAAAAGTTGAAGATTGAAGGAAAGAAAGGAGAAAGCTCTTCTCAACTTGTCATTTTACCATAACTTTTTGTGAAGGCAGGACTCTTCACTCTTTTGATCATGTTTCTTCTTATTGTTCATGCTTGATTCATGCATAAGGCATTGTGATGATCTTTGTATTGCTTGTATGTGTGTTGAGGGTGTTTTGGGAGGAATCTTAACTTGTTCTTGGATGTCATTCTTATGCTTTGTTTTGAAATTTTGAGGGGATTTCTGGTGTAAGATAAAACTCCAAGACTTGTTTTCACACCCTCCAAGAGACTTCACTTGCCTCCTAGTATCATATTTCTCTATAGGATCTTCCAATAGTCTTAGATCATTAACTAAGACCTATTCAAACTCTTCTATAAGAGTCAATCTCTGAAAACTTCACCTTGAATGATCAACACCCTAGTTTTGATTCACTTCTCCACACTCCCTTAGAAGGCTCTAAGTGCCAAATCTCTATAAACATGGTCCAACATTGCAGGGGTCTTCTCCATCATGTAAAAAATCATAATATTTCCCATTTGAACTATTTTGGAAGGATCTTGAATCATCTTCCAATCACCTTCAGCAATTCATCATGTAGAGACCTTAAAATAGGTTTATTTCCTTATAGTCTTCACCAGTCCGTTTTTCCCCTTTTTAGTAAATTTTTTTCAAACAACTCAAAAAACTAAAACTTGATTTGGATACCCTTTTGGAAGTTTTAAAACTTTCATAAAGGGTTCTAGGTCTGAAAGTGATCGTACAGGGGGTTCCTATAAATAAGGACAAGATGCCTAATAGGCCTGATTTCTAGGACTGAAATGTGGTTTTGATAGCAAACTTGCTCAAAGTAAATCCTAAATTACTGGTATGACTCCTATATGCATAGAATGGATAGATATGATGTTTATCTTCATGAAAAATTACTGGAGCAGTACGGATACGTACAATCATAGAATGTTTCTTCACTCTTTTCACCTCTAAACCTCTAACTAGGTTGCACAAACTCGCCTAGGGCCTAGCATAATATATAGTTCTTCATGCTTTCACAACTCCTAACTCCTAAAAATATATACAAAAATGACTCCTCTTCCATTTCCATCTATCATGAATGATTATCCATGGTTAGATTTCATGGAGGAGTCATGACTCTCTAAACTACTCAAAATAAGCTGAAAATAGACTGCCTGAACTAAAACGCCCAAAACCAATACTTAGATGAACTCAAAATGACCTGATATCCAAATGAAAAAGTTCATAAACAACCTATAGAACACTAATCAAGAATTATATTTAGTCGTTCAGTCCATTAAATATGACTGTCAACACAAACACCAGTAAAAATCTGTTAAAAATGCTTGCAGAGCTCTCTAAACTTTCTCTAACTATTACAATACTTCCATCATACTTTGCGTTCGAGTATTAGGTTTCATTAGATGCCATCTCCTTCATTTTAGGGCCTATTGGATGCAGCATAACCATCCTATAACTTAGGAAATCCAAAGATACCTGAATGGCATGCACTCTTTTGCAATAATTGCAAAATTGAAGACAACTTCTTCTCAACACTTGGCAACTTTGTCATGTGCCTCAATCCTATATTCTAGGACTCATAACCACCTATTTTTCATGGATCCAAAGCCATTTATGACCTTATGGAATCTTTACAACAACCATTATGTATTTAGAACACATTTAAGACTACAACTTAAGCTAAGCTCCTAACACTAGGAAATTGAAATAACAACAAACAAAGGTTAATTAGTGACCTTAGTCCTAGTGACTAATTCACCTAACCAACATAAAACAAGACCTTCTAAGGTCCTCAACCAAATTACACTAACTTCTTGACTTGGCTAGAGTCAAGTACAAGCCAAAATTGACTAACTAGTAGAGGTTAGCCTAGGCGCTCCTGCACCAATTTCTTGAGAATTTTTTTGGCATTACTCACCCTTGGATAGGGAAGAAGTGGCCAAGTATGGGGGAAGGGCCTTAGTTGGACCTCAATAATGTAGAGTCTCCTCTCATGGTGAGAAGAGGGAAAGAGGGTAGGGTGTATGGGCCCCTACTTGTCATCACATACCTTGTATGAAAATTTGAATTCTTGTGGAAGGGAATGAATAGAAATCCTTGTTGTATTGGCCTTGAAAGGGCATTTGTAGAAGAACAAAAGTTCTTAAATTTTAGCCCCAAAAGGGCTATGTTATGGTATGGTAATTGGCGTCTCCTATTGAAAAAATCCACCTCCCCCCTATTGTGGTTCAATGTTAAACTTATTGTGCAAAATCGGGTTGGGAATGCATGCTTGAATTGTTCATCATATATGTTGTTTTACCTTCGGGTCAGTTTTTGTCTTTCTCGTGATTTCCTTGATGCATTGAAGATATTGGAAAAGATCGCTTGTGAAAGACTTAGAAGAGAATTCAATTGTATTGTCACATTATGTAAAAGTGTATTTGAATTTTGATGTATTTGACAAAGATGTCGTATTTTCTTACTGTTTCTTTCTCGATGGAGCCTTGAACTAGGTTGAATAATAGAGAGAAAAGATTGAGAAAACCTCCTTGCAATGCTCTTATGTGTTTTTAAATTTATGCATATGTGTGTGGAAAAATTAGATTAAATGACAATATTTTCGAATTATGAATTCTCAAGTTTTCAAATATGTTAAGGAAAAGTAATTAGATATGTTGAAGTCTTCAATACAAAGTTATATGCATTAGGAGAAAGTAAATAATCCTAAATTGAGGAAAACGAATTTGCCACCTCCCTTGATAAACTATGTAAGTGGCAAAATCAATTAGACACAAAAAAAGAATATATACCTTATTGTATTTATAAAAAAAAAAGATGTTGACACAAAAAATTATAGATATATATATTTACATACTCCTTGTTAAACTAAACACTTTTGGGAATTCAAATAAAACAAATATATTCACCCATGTTTCTATGTGTTAAAAAAAAGAGGAACAAAAAAAATGCACCTACAAGAGCATTTTGCTCTCTGGGATTTTGTATGAGCATGTAATTTCAATTCCATTTGATGACAGAAAATATTCTTTAAAAATGCTCCTTGAATATTATTGTTCAATAAAAAATAAAATGAAAATTTAAATATATATATACACATAGCAAATATCCTATATGATCATTATCCTAAGGTACTATACTTTACAACATAAATGCTATCACATCCTTGCCAATCAAATCTTGGAAGCGGGCAAGGTATTAATTTATGATAGGTTTATTAAACTCCTTACCTTTCCCATGTTCCATGCGAAATCCTTGAGCCGGTCCAATGAAAAGATGGGCAAATAAATTTTGGGGCAGGTTGTGTATTGAAAAAGTTTGCATTAAAACATTCTCAACTTGCCTCCACTTTTATGTCGCCCAAATCCTTGCAAAGGATGGCGTGTAGCCAAGGTCTGCATGGGGAAGTACAAATCTGCCATGTCAGTTTTGACATGACCTTGGTAAAGGGCTCTCGCGTGGGCAAGTTTTGGTGAAAATTTATCCCAAAGGAAAGAACACATTTACTTATACCTTATTGCTTTCTTCCCATGCGAATTCTTTTGCAGCATTAATGGGTGGACCTTGTCTCGTACAAGCCTTCCCACTTGGAATTACGCCCAAGCCTCGGGAAGTGCTATCCCATGTGTAGTAAGGGGGGGAATGGCTTATGTTGATTAGGAGTTGTGTTAGTGAGAAGTAGGTTAGTGTTGCTTAGATGTTAGTTTAGTGTAGTTTATACTTTTAACTAAAGTTTTAAAGTTTCAGAGTTAGTTACACTAAATTAGTTTAAGTTTAAATATTAGCTTAGTTTTTTTTAGTTATAGTTTCTTTTAAATTTAATTAAGATTAATGTTTAGTGATTAAATTGTTAATAGTACTTGTTCTTTTTAGGATTTGTTGTTAGTATTAGTATAAGTTAATCTAGGGTTATAATATTTGTGTATTAGGTAATAGATTGTAAGATAAAGGTCTATGTTTCTATTTATTTATTTATTTTCATTTAGTTGTATTTAATTTTTTTTTAATTGTTAGGAATGTGTTTATTGTAAATAGATGATAGACTTAAAAGAGATTAGATTTATTGAATGATGTTTAATTATAGTTTAGGTAATTATATTACATATTATATAGTAATTAGCTAATTGATTCTATGCTCCGAAATAATTAAGACTTAATTCTCTTTTAGATCGTTATTCAGATAATTGCAATATATGGATCTTTAATGTTTTGCTTATTAGACATTTTGTTGATCAATATTATTATGACTTAAATTAATTGTAAAATATGTGTACTAGTAAGATTAGTACTATTGTTCGAATGATGTAATATTTTTAAAAGGGTAATGAAAGATAATAATGTGTTAGGTCCTTTAATTAATTCAAAATAGCTGGTTTAATTTAATTAATTGATTTAACAATGAACGTTTAAGGTTGTCAATCTTTTCCTGCATGGTGTTATCAACTGAGTCGTAATCCTTTAGTTTTGTTAGGTTGACATGATGTCGTCTTGTAATGTACCTTAGTCGTAACTAAATTTAAACATATCGAACTTGATGAATTTAATTGTTACTCTTTATAATAATAAAAAATCGTGTGTTTTTGCCCTTGCATTATGGGCATGACATTTTGAATCCCTCAAAGTCAATTGTTTATTGTTGTCATGCTTATACTAATTGTTCAGAATTCTAGGAGGCCCTATTTGACCAGTTGTAACTTAACTCCAGTTGACCAAAATGAGAAAATTCCTTTTGTATTGGATTCTAGAGGTCAAATACTTGTTATGTTTCAGATTTGAGGTTATGATGAATCCATTTGATCAATTGTTGAATGCAATTTCATATGTAATACTGGTGTCAAGAAATGCAGATTGATTAGTGCCCCAGTTTGGGATGTCATAACTCTGAATCCATGATTTCCTAAACCAAATGGATTGTATCATTATGCTCTACTCTAAAAAATTTTCAAGTGTGCTAGTTTGAAAGTCTCGATGAATCCATCTGCACACTTTCCTAGGTCCATTCCTTTTGAGAAAATCACTTTTATGCCAGTGTTCCTAGTTCTACAAATCCAAGTACCCCACTTTGACCACTTCCCAAATGCGTCTAGTTATTCGTCATGATCTCTAATCACCGATATATATTCTCATCATAATAGTGAACTAACACCCCAATTTTCAAGCCCTCAAGTGTCAATTTGACCTATTTTTGAAGGCAAAGCCAAATGCATTTCATGTGTTTTCTGACATGTTTGTTTGCAAGCAATTTTGACTGAGCAACTTTGACGATCAATATCTTTTTGACCTAGATTTTTTCATGAGATGAAATCTAATAGGGTGCAAAAATGTGGAACAAAGAATCAATAGGCCTAATTTCAAGGCTTAGTTGGGTGTTTTCATCAATGTTTGAGGCCAATCAAAGGACCTCTTGGCATGAAATTCACAATTTGCAAAAAGAGATGGATTGAATTTTAAATTATCAATGAATGGTCAATTTATATCTAGATCAAATCCAGTTAGTTTAGGGAGTCAAATTAGTGGATTCTAGGAATAAGTTGTTTCAGTTTGAATTTTATTTTTTTAGCCGAATCCTCATGGGACCCAACTGGCTGCTTGGAAATTTTCAAAGTGCTATAATAAGTTACTTCAAGTTACTTCATTTTTAAAATTTCTTTCAAGTGAGAGTTCCATTGCAACAATTTCAACCAAATGATAAAAGTGTGTAAACAAGTATGGATATTTCTTTGACATCACCATAGCGTCGGAGAGAAGATCCATTAGTTTTGCATGTCAACCATAAATAATCTCCATAGAATATAAACTATTGACACATGATTTAGCAGTTTGACATCTTGAAAACGAATTATCATTTCTTTCGATGATTACAAATTACCACCATCAATTCTTCTCAGAAGCAGTGACATCTAATCTGAAGTACCATTATCCATTTATGACAGCAGATGTTCAATTAGCAACTGTGAGGAGTTATGATTACATTGTCTACTTTATTTTGTAATAGAGAGTTTTGTTTCGGAAGATGGGGTCCAGTTGGCAAAAGGGAGAGTTCTAAGAGGAGGAAGATATGTCAATGGTGGATTCTACAATGGGGCGTGCACTGACGAGGACTCTCGGGCCAAAGAGACCCATTATGTGCTCCTGAATTTGTAAGCCATGCCCAAATCCAAGTGCCTTATAACCTCTACATTGAATTTACAAGTGATTCCCACACTATTAACTTGCACACGTGAATAGGAAGAAAGGGATTATATCCTCTCAAAGGTGAATGTAAATGCTCAATTTTAAATAAAGAAGTGTGACATCATTGTGGTTTGAGTAGTTTTATACAGAGCATAGATCGAATTCATCGCAAGGTACTATAGGGGATTTAGTAGGAACCCCATTGGTTGCTCCAAACTCCTTCAGGAACTGAACGCAAAAGGAAGCTGAGCAAATCTTTTCGGGATGCAGTCAATGGTGTTTGGAAGGAAAAGCATTGAAAAATAATCTGATAAAATGGCAGAGAATCTGAGGAAAATCAACTTTATTGCCATCAAAACTTGTGGCATTTTCTGAGAAAGAAGTAGGGGTTTTGTTTGAAGGTATGTTATAATACTAGATGCCACAAGAAATGAATGGATGATGCTATCATCTACCCCTCAACAAATGATTATCGTGAGCTAGTCATGGATAGTTATGAGCCTTTGAATAAATATGTCGAGATGAATTTTAGTGAAACATCATATGGATTGTAAGGAAGCGGTTTGTTTCTTCTTTTTTGGTTTTTTTTTGTAAGTCACAAGAGGCTTGCTCACTAGTGTTACCAAGGAACTCAAGAAAAAATAAGGTTTGTGTAAGCTCATTTCCCTTTCAACCAGCAGATTTTCACATAGTGAGGAATGCGAGAATGAAGGAGGTAATGCACTTTGAAGTAACTTAGGATTCTTTTGTCCCACATTCATTATGTGGAGTCTATTTTTGATGTTTTAATAGACTAGTGTAATATTCCTTAGTTTCTTAAAGACAAAGCACTTTTGAAGGGGCAAGTTGTGCACATGGGCCCCAAGATGGAGGAGGATTAAAGAAATTTTGACCACAAGCATGCCAATTGAGGATATGTTGACTGGATGATGATGTGGACTAAATGATCAATCAGATACTGACATGTGGATCCAAGTGGCCCAATCTGACAATGACACATGGCAGATGCTTAAGAGCCTATCACAAAAACTGAGGTGGTTGTGTGGCAAAGAGGGACACATGGTGCAATGTTGCTATGTCACCAATGTCACCAATGACGTGAAGGTTGCTAATGAGGATAGTGACATAATGACAAGCTACCACGTGGTAGAGGTCAGTGACATGGATTTGATGATGTGGTGTGGATGACAAGATAGATGACATGGACGAAGGTGCCACATGTCATGATGACATGGCAATAGTGTTAACTGGGATAGTGACATAGAGACACAATCTAGAAGCAACACATGGCGCCCAAGTGGTAGACCTGTCTAGAGGATGTTGATGAGGTGGTACAATGTGTGACACATGGTGATCAAGGTTGAGGTGGTAGTTACAAGATGGATGCACCAAATTGAGCCACATGGTACAAGATTGACAGTTGTCTTTATGTCACCAAGGAAAGATGAAAGGTTGAATTTGAATTAAATATATTTGATTAATTACATAAGACTCATTAGGTTTGACATGATTCTATATATTCATTTTACAAGTTAAAACTATAGGTATATTGAACTACATTTATAGGTTGTCCTAGCAGTACCTTAACACCTCATCCCAGTTATAACCTAACTATTTAGAATTAAATCAATACTTTTAAATATTCATTATTAAATCAATTTTGACATCCATTTGCCTTATAACAAAAGCATATACCACTATCACTTATAAAATGCAACCCTTAATACTTTATTAATTTATCATTACATACTACCACCCTCAATTTCTATCACCAAATTCTATTAAAATAAAAGCCAAACACTATTCTTATTAAAAAAACATTAAAATATTAACTACCCACATGAAGACAATTACTAACTAAAATAACATTACATACCTAAGCAACTAACGTTGTCACTACAATTTTTAAAATATCTAATTTTAAAAATCACCTTTACACTAAACCCTATTTGTAAGTACTAATAAAAAATGCTAATTAATTAAATCTAACTAAAATTAAAACTAAGCAACTAACTATATTAATAGTTACTAATTAGATACTACTAACAATTCTAAGCTTTACTAACCAAAATAATTTCATAACATCCCTCCCTAACCATCCTTCTAATTAACACCTACCTTTCTAACCCTACCCAATGCCACTTGGCCACTTAGGCCCCTTTCCCCAAGGTCTTGTGGCAGCTTCCAAGACACATACATGTCAAACCAAACCTTCAATAGGTTTCCCAAGTCTCCACCTTGAAAGTACAAATGGGGAAGGCAAACAAGGTAAGTTGAAAAAGGGAGGAAGGGGGTTTTTAAGTAAAGGTGGCCCCTCCATGTAAAAAATCTAAACCCTACACACCCTTAGCCAAGTCAATGCCCAAGCTTGCCATAAATAGTGAGATGGACGTCAGGCTGGGGTACCTTTAAAGTCTTCAATGCATAGGAGATTTAAAGATGGTGTTAGAGGGGAGAAACTAGCAAGTGGAGTGGGTAGATGGGGTTATAGGGAGATGGTTAGTTAGGATAAAGTTTTTTTAATTTTATGTTTTATTTTCTTGTCTATTCAAAGCAATAAGGGTTGTGTGGATTAAAAGATGGGTTGAGGGTGATGGGTGGTGTGGGACTCACTTATCCCCTACATTCTTATTTTATTTATTATATAAGCCTTTGGAGTCACAAATGCATTATTTTTCCTTGAATATTGATTTGATGGGATATATGTCCAAGTGGGCATTACGTGCCTATATTCAATTATCTCTTGGAAGTTGGAAATTCGTATGAGATGAATTTAATTTCTTCCCATACAATTTCCAGTAGGGGACTCACTTTTGGAAATAAAATGAAAGTGGTTTCCAAATGCACAAATAGATAATTTGAACAATTCCAATTTCTAGGGTATTGTTGTTAGGTTTATCTCAAATGCTTTAAGGGGTTATTAATAGGTGGTTTACATATGTATAAAATTGAGTTATAATATAACATCAGCCCATTAAATTCACTAGATTAAGTTAAGTGGTAACTATAGAGAAATAAATCCATTTTATCATTGAATTTAAGTTATAAACTAGGGTAGACATATCCTTTATGGATTTAATAACTCAATGAAATGTTATGATTCTACCATCATCAAATATAATTCATTCATGATTGAAATTCAAGGTTGCAAGGGGGTGAGCTATGAATTGAACTAACTTTTGATTCTTTACTATTTAAATCCAAGATTTCATGGAAGAAATAGAGAGTGTTCAACTTGAACTTTTTGCAAAGTAATAAACATGAAAGTAAGATATGATTTACAATCCAATAATACTTGTTAACATAAATTGCATATTCCATACCATTACTAAATTTTCTATTTATCAATATTGAAGTTACAACATTTAATCCATTTCTTTCATGATCATTCTCAACATGGGTATACAATACAACATGTGATATTACAATGGGAAATCTCCAAAACAATGACATCAACAACATCATTAGTGCCCCAAAACTAGGTTGCTCCATCATGAGGACCTATATAAGCAATCTACAACACACAAGAAACAACCAAGGTAATCTTTAAGAAACCCCCTTCCAAAAATAGATATAAAATATTGGCGAATCTTTCATTATTTTCAAAAAGGAAAAAAAAAATCTATTCAAGAATCTTTCAATTTTTTTATATATTAAATCTTATGTATATTGGCGATTATTTTTTAATCATAAATTTTGTATAAAAAATATTGGTGAATCTCAATAATAATAGAAATTTCATTAATCACCTTAGAATATTACAAATGAAAATTGAATATTTTTTAACTCATGGAATATCATGAGGATTATTACATTATATTTTAAATCAATAGTGAAAACTAAATTTTGGTGATATATCCCTAAAGTAATGTTAGTACCTGATATGGTCACAATTTCAAAGCTTCAAGTTTAGAGTTGTTGAACCACTTCGAACTGAAGTTCAAAGTAGTTCAAAGTAGTTCGATGGTTCAGAGGTCCAAGTTGGTTTGTTGGTTCAACATGCAGACTCAGATAAGGCTTAAGGTTGTAAAGTTCAATGATTTAGATCAAAGGTATAAGGATCATTTAATCCAAGTTCAGAGGACTTCACAAGAAGTTTCACAGTTTCAAAATTCAATTTCAGATGTTAAACCTCTTTGAACCACTTCAAACTGAAGTTCAAAGTAGTTCAGAATGGTTTAATGTTCCAAATAACCCATCTTGCAGGTTTAATACAATCGAAGTAAAACTTCAAGTTCAAAGTAGTTCGATGGTTCAGAAGCACAAGGTGGTTCACTGGTTCATCTTGCAAATTCAAGTCCTGGCTCAAAATTGTCAAGTTCAATGATTTAGTATAGTAATTTAGAGGTTCAATGATCTATTTTGAGAAGCTTACATGTATGGTTCAATGGCAGTTTTACTTTCGTTGACAACAGTTCTACATCAGGGTTCATAGCTAGGTTCAGTAAATTTCTGCTGTTGACTATATATTCTCCACAGGATTTGAGTTATGGTCATTTGAATAAAAATTCACTGGATAACTAGATAACTATTTTGTGAGTCCTATTTATATATCATCTGGACACTCTTTCTTTCTACTGGTCTCAATTATCGACCACCAACTGGAGGATGGAATCAGTGTCAAAAAGCAAAATGTTGAACCACTATGCCAAATTAGTTCTCAGATGAAGAAGGGTGATTTGATCGATTGGTTTATTCCACCTATGAAGAGGCTTGCTACTAGTGAATGATTCATGGATGATGAAGCAGAAGTGCATATTGTGGCTACAAGAAAGGTGACAAAGTTTTGTAGAATTTTAGATCCTCAGCATGCTATTCAGCACATCCTTCCCTATGTGAAGAACTCGATAGCCAATTCTTCTCAATGCTCTAATCAATGGAAATGGTAGAAAACTCTTTGATAGAATGTGAAATAGAGCCTATTTCTTCAAGCATTAATAAAGACAAGTTTCGGTGCTCCCATGACAGCAAGCCTAAAACACCATGCAAGAATACAACATGCAAACACAAATTCTCTGATGACAAAAAAATAGTCATATTTCAGAGGTCATAAATCCAAATCTAACTGTTGGATATAGCTAAATTTTAGATATTTCTTGGAAAACCTAGTTCTCTAAATCTTCACCAAAGCGTTTTTTCATATTTCATATGGATCAAAAGTTACAGGCTCTTGACTGCACCACTATCAGATACAAAATAACAGTCATAAATTGTAGATGGCAGAAAATAGTCATATTTTGAGGGCCATATCTCTCAATCCAACCGTTGGATCATGATGCATTTAATATATTTTTTGGAAAACCTAGTTATCTAAATCTTCTCCAAATATTTTTATGAGATCAAGTATGGATCAAGAGTTATGGGTTTCTATTCACGCCTCCATCGGCTCAGAAATTAACAATTATAGAATGCAGACAATCAAATTGGGTCTCAGTGCAGGGGGCATAACTTCTAATCGAACCATTGGATTTGGCTCAATTTTAGATATGTTGCTAAGAAGCCAATTATGCATGATCTGAAAAAATCGTTTTTCAAACTTATTATTGGTTAATGAATTACAACCAATTGAGTGGGGCACTATCAAAACTATCAATGACAATTACGAAATCTTGACAAAACATCATCACCAGCAAATGCCACCTGTCAGCAAAAGTATACCATAGGGGCCACAAATTTTCATAAAATGTGAGGATACAAAGGTATGAAAATCATTAATTGACACCTGTCAATTAGTTATGTATACTTGGCCAAATCTGATGCAACCATATACAGATATTGAAACTTTGGTTAATAATCTTTGGGGATTATAGGGAGATATTGCAAAACTTAAGGGTCATCAAAATAATCTTGAAAAAGATTACTATTGATGAAAATAAACTTTATCAAGGAAAACCAAAGGAGAAAAGAAAAAAGACTTCTTGGGAAGTAGAAAAGGATATCAAGATTCAGTTACTAGAATGGAAAAGTTACGGCAAAGAAAAGTTAAATAAGCCAGCGGCAGAGTGAAGAAGGGTTCCAGTTTTTTGAGTTTTGGCTGAGAGACTTTGGGCTATAGTAGAACAGAGGTTGTGAATATAGTGATAGGGGGAAGATTGGATTTTTCTGAGACTTAGTGCTACAGGGGGTCCCATTCTTTTTCCTGTTCCAATTCTTTTTGTTGGTTTCTTCCAAGCTGCAGACTTTGGGCTTCAGGTAGGGAGGAGATCTTGCAAAATCATTTTTATTTCCTTGGGAGACAGGGAGAGGCAGAGCAAGAGAGATTTTCTTTCTTTTCAGAACTTTGTGTTTGAAATGAAGATTAAATTTTGGTGTTTAATGTAATATTGTAGGGAAAGTTTCTGTTTTCTTTGAATAATGATCAGATTGTAATGTGTGAAAGAGGCTTCGTAATCTTTTACAGTTAGGGAAGGGTGGCTGAAGGTTAAACATATTAGACTTTGATGATAATGTATTTTTCCTTCCACTTAATTTGGACTTTGAGTCATTTCCAGTTTTCTCTGAAATTACAGTCTGTTCTTATTGTTCCTTTATTACATTGACATTTCAAAATACCCTGCAAGGCTCTAATTGTAATCCTCTCAGGGAGATGAATGATACAGTTTCGTCCTCATTACATAATGTAGTTTTTAGCAAATGAACTTTGTGTCATCTGTTGTTCTTTAGCTTCCTTTCATGCTTTAGTATAGATTTTCGCATCTACACTGTATTTACGAGTAGATGTTTGATATCCTTTCGTGCTTTCTGGTAAAAACACCCACATTTAATTCATTGAACATCTTGTATGGGGAGTTGTACCCGATAAAAATTCAGAGGAAGGTTATCAACCCCATGATAACCTCTCCAACTGTTGGTGTTAGTTTGTCCTTTCATTTGGGCATTCAGGGTTAGATTTGCACACATTTCCTCGAAGGACAATTTGTTCACTAACAAGTAACTAACAATTATGATAGTTATTGGTGAATTAATTTTAATTTCTTCAATACTATATAATATTTCTAGGCGAATCAAATTTAATCATATATTGAATATTATGGCAAATATTTTAACATGATATTTTTAATAAAATAAATTATTGATTGATTTTAAATATTTTAGAGCTAAAAATTATAAAAATATGGCAATTTAAGTTGTGTTAAATCTTAAATTATTAGCCAAATTACCAACCAAAAATTTCTAAAATTAGCCAATTGATGAATATTAGCCACTAAAAAATACCTTGGAAACAACCATAGAGAGCTCACCTCCCATCCTAGGCTCTAAAAGGCCACCCACCGAGATAGGAGAACCAGTAACTGATCGAGTGACATTCAGAATCCAAACACAATGACATAACTCAACATATAATTCACATCCAAGGTATGCACAACATATTACATAATGAACCTATGACTAGGGAGAAGGTGGATTTTTTCAAGTAGGAGATGTCAATGAAGAACACAAATCATATGCCTCTTCCAGGGCTACCAAATCACATAAACTTTCATGTATTTCTCTCCTTGTTTCCCCAAAACAAAATCATTTTTGCATTGACAAGCAAGGGCCCATAACACCTTGCTTACACTGACCTCGGATCCAACTAAGCCCTTCCCTTGTACATGTCCACTTCTACCCTATCTAAGGGTGAGTAATGTCAACACTCCCTTCATAGTTTCCACAACAAAATAATGAAAAGAAGCATGCAAAGAAAGAAAGTAAAGCCCACAATACGCATCCCTCACATGATACAAAATAAAAACATGTTACAATATGCAAGACATTTACACATACAAGCAATGAACAATGAACATAACCAAAGCAACAGAGAACCTCCCTTCACAAAGGTTATGGCAAGATTGAGTTTTGAGATGAGATAAATCCTCTCCTTCTTGCAATTCCAAACTTGACTCCTCTAAATGTAGAGAATGGGTGAACAACCCTCAACTCTTCCAAGGGACTCTAGATAGCCTCTAAACTTATCTACCCAAAATAGCAATAATTCTAATCTTGACATTAAATCTCCTATGGTCTTACCACTTGCCCCTATCATAAAGGCAACCTCTTATAAGGAATGTAACATTTGGTAACCTTGGATAACCTTGGGTAACCTCATAGAGATGATCTATTTTCACACAAAAGGAAAATTGGGATATTTTAGGGGTCATAAATGTTGCTAGGAAGTTCTAGAAGGGTGGAAAAGGTTCCCAACTCATACACATACCACTTGGGCACTTGAATTACATTAAATTTGGCTTATATGACTAATTTATGACCTATACTAGTGGATTGAAATATTTGATCTTCAAAAACCCTAAGGATGTAACCTTTCCACTAAACCCTAATTAAGGAAAACTTATTTAGGTTACTAACTAAATCAATCCTAGGTTAACGGGTTACATTGCTAACCCTAAATTGACATGTCAATTTACATATGTATATAACGAGTGTCAAGTGACACCATAAGATTTACTTTAACATAACATTTGACATGTCACAAAATATAGAATGATACAAAATATAGAATGATACACATACATTCAAATTACAATACAAATTAAACACTTGACAATGAGGTTTGAATCACTTTATTGGATTCAACCTTGGTCTCACAATTTGCACATAGGGTAAATTACTGATTCTTCGACTAATTCCATGGTTAATTATCTTGCACACTCCATTTGAATATCAGTAGTTCAATAATATCACATTCATATATTTAAACCAAATTTGCATAATCACATTGATCAAAATATTAAACTTTCATTCAAATACCCTTTCTCACTTTTGCACACATATTTAATCATCACTAATTGCATGATTGAATCATCATAACATATTCATTAGTTAGTTTAGACAAATTCAATATTGTATAACCATTTCTCACATTTTCGTGCTCCTTGCTTTCCTGCTCGTTGCTTGCCTGGGCCAAGTATGGTTGTTGGGGTCGCGTCCGCTCGGTCTATTTCTTCCTGTGGTGGTTCTCAGGTTTGGTCTCTTGTTGCTAGCAAAAATGTTGCCTCTTTTGCAGATGTGGCAGCTTTTGAAGCTGATGTCCATGGTTTGGGGGTTCCGTTTGTGGATCTTTTTTCCTCAGTTGTGACTCTTGTCATGATTTTCAATCCTATCTAGCTGGAGTTGGAGGATGATGTTGCCAAAGAAATTGCTCATAAGATTGAGGACCTCTCTAAGAGGGCAGCTATTTTTAGATTTTGAGATTTTTGGCCTTCCCTCCAGGCTCTTATGCTTGGATTTCTAGGCACTAGGACCCATTGATTTTTGAATATGTCCAAATTTACCCTGTGGTTAAGGGTTTTTTCATAGTAAAATTTGATATTGTTGATGACATGAGGGCTATTTTATGTAGCCACTTTAGTTGGGAGGGTTGTTACCCTTTGTTGGCCAAACCTTGGCATGTGGGTTTCAACACTACATTAGAATCTTTTTCTCATATGTGGGTTTGGACCCTACATCAGAATCTTTTTCTCATATGCCTCTAAGTCAAGCTCTTGAATCTTCCCCTTTGGTTGTGGCTGGATTTGGTTCTTGAAGCTATGGGAGATGCCATTGGTGACTTCTAAATGGTGGATTCTAAATCTTTTGATATTATGCATACTACTTACACTCGCATCCTTGTGGTGGTTGATACTTTGAAGGACCTCCTAAGAAGATCAAACTTGAGATCCCTAATGGTTCTTGGATTCAAACTCTAGATTATGAAGGAATTTCTTTTTGTTATAAGGTCTACTCCAGGACTAGACATATTGCAGTGCGTTATCTGATAGAATTGAGAAAATCAAAGAAAAGACCTTCCTGGTGGTCTGGGGCTTTGGTTGAACACTACTTTGTCCTTAAAGACTCTGCTCCTATGGATTCCCCTACAATTGTGGTTGCCTTGGATGCTTGTAGTTATGCCCTATTTGAACACACTATTGATTGGCTATTGGATGTAGATGGTCACCACTCCCTCTATGGATCAGGTTCTTGTGAACAATTTTTCTAGTGTGGTTGTGCATGTTTCTCTGGTTGTTCAGATGTCAATGCTTTGGTTTGGAAGAAAGAGGCTTCTCTGGTGGAGGAAGGTTAGACAAAGGTTAAGGAAAAAAAATACAAACATTCCCAACAGTCCTCTGATCGACTTCTTAGATCTCATTCTTTTGGGAATAAAGGATCCTAAATGGTATTATTGAGTTTTATTTGGTGGCAGAAATGTATTGTGTTATGTGTGAGGCTACCCTGGTCACCTTATTTTGGATGGTGACCTGTTCCACCTCTAGTCTTTTGTTTCCTTTGTTCAAGCTCCATTGAAAATATTTTGATGTGTAAAAGGTTTTAGGCACCCTTCAAAACTTATTTTCCTTAATAAAAAACATATTCATTAGTTTGAACTAAAATATTGAAATAATCATCATAATTTATACGTATACCCAAACATCATAGACATCATCAATAGAGCGTACTGAACTATCTGAATACATAAAACCTAATCATCAAGGTACCAAAAAAAAATCATCATCATCATAAGGTGAAACACCTTATAACATCATTAGTACAAATCAATGTTTAAATAGTCAAACAATGTAGTCAATCTTGAATCACAGGGTATCAAAGCATAAATGTATCAACTAATCTCAATTTCCATTAGGACACCTAAACCATAAAACCTTAATTTATATCCATCATCATAATCATATAAGTCCATAACTTTCTATCACCTGGTTATGTGGATGTATCCTAGAAAACACACACACAATGTTTATGATTTAAACCATAATTTTGAGTAACTGAATAACTCATCCCAATGCAAAAGTATAACCTCTTGTACACAGTACCCTAACAACCTTAACACATCACAATGTACTTATAATTTTTTTTAAATTTAAGCTACTTAAGGGAACTTCTAGAGATTTAATAGTCTTTTTCTTCAAGTTTCAAATGATTCATAAGAAGGTGCGTATTATGTCATATTATTGTAACAATTATCAAATCAGTATATGTAAGATAGCCATAATCATCATAATGTCCTCTACATGGTTCCTAGGCAGGAACAACAACATTACCCCATACCATTGCCTTGTCATACTCAAACATCCATTCAAATCTCCTATAAAGAGTTTTAACAAGAAATTCATATTTAAATAAGTACATACAAGGAGGGGTCTTACATAAGTGTTAAAAATAGGGAATACTAAGAGGGGTGAATCAATGTTCCACAAACTTTTGTCCAACTATGGATATTACTTACAATCTTTAAACTTGCATATATGATCAAACTGAAAAGTAAGCATAACCAAAACACAATTCAACTCATAACACCATTATTTGTTAACTAGAAAAGCTTTGGCCAAGGAAAACCCCCGATGGGGATGATCCACTAATCAAAAGTATCTTGTGAAAGATATTGACCGTGTTAGGAGTCTATTACATCCTTCTAGTTTATTTGTCCTTGTTAAAGAACTAGGCCTTGTTACAAGCCTCATCCCTATTAGCAATTGGTATTATAATACAAAAGTGTGCAAGAAGAGCCCACTACTCAAAAAAGCAATAATATCTTTACAATGATATCAATAGATATAGATGCAAAAAGCCTTTACATGATGTTGATATCTTTAATATGTGATATGTTCTTTTGGTGTCTTCTTCAAAACTGATCATATAACCATATTTCTTTGTACTTGCATCAAGTTCACATCAATACTAATAATAGAAAGTGTGCATTCAAACTTTGTATCATTACAATACAATGTCACACTTCTCTAAACAAAATGTTCTTTTATACCAAAATCTTTCATCTTGACGGCCTTATTGCTTGATACTTTCTAAGACTTTTAAATTAACTTTTTCCACATGAGTTAACTTCTAGGATGTCTTCCCAACATTGTTAAGTAATTATTTTGGTGAACGAAAATAATTTCTAAACCAAAATGCCTTTATAAACCTTTAACTATATTTTGTCTTGTTAAACTATAACTGGAAAACTTGCAATAACTTTGTTTGTACAGCGCCAAACCTTTAGTGCTTTTACCCACATGTCATATATACTATATTCTTCCTTCCTATAAGTGTACACAATCCCATTTACTTCTAGTGATATGTGCTAAACAAGATAAGCCAATTGTGTATTATTTTGTTGATATGTACTCACATAAATTTTCTAAGTTATTATGCCTTCAAACTTATCCTTTCATTTTCCTTTCTCAAGGTAAGCTATATGTTGTCATAAATGATAGTCATAACATATCTCCTTAGCCAAATTGCCAACAAGAAGAAGCACTGATAATAAAAAGAAAGGCCCTCATAATCGAACACTTGATTCCATGGCCAACTCCAACCATGACCACCACATCCCCATGGAGCAGCATAGAAACATCCATATTAACCAAGTTTTAAGAGAAAGTAAAGTGTCTCAAAGATAATGTAGCTTCATCAACCTTTAGGAAACAACTAAGGGAGTTCCCAATAGCCTCAAATCCTGAGATCTCCTAGAAATTTAGTGAGATATTACAAACCCACATTGAATACGCATTGAGTGGTTCAGTATGAGGATTGAATGAAGTTGTCCATGACTTGGTAGAAAGGGAATGATTGCCCGAAACCCACACTTTATGTAGAATTGGATCATGATCATCAAAAGAGGCAAAATGAGCAATTAAAAACCTATTACATAAGGGTAGAGTTAAATGTCACATGAGACAAGAGCTTGCCAAGAGTTAGAAACCCAACAATGCAAGTATGGGAGAGAGGGCCAAAGGGCTGCAAAATTACCAACCAACCCATGACTCTAGAAAAAGTCTAGATTTCTCATCACTTCGAAGCCAAAGACATATTAGGTGATGTCTTCACATGAGTTAAGGGATAAGCTTTACCTTAGATGACCTATGGTAACAATAAAGTTAGCAGCTAGAGTGTAGCTCCTTCCACCATAAGCAATAAGTTTATGAGGTGGATGGTTTTTCCTAATCAGCACCAAAAATTAATGGGATATTTCATAAAAACTATCAAGACGTTTAACCACATGTACTAGTGTTTTCTAAATGAGTGATTGTTGGTGGATAAACATAGCAAGTATTGAGTGAGCATTTTGAAATGGAACATTTTCACAACTTTGCACTCCATGATCCCTACAAAGAGATCTATGAATACCCAAAAGTTGGAGCTTTAGCTTTAAGCTCTTCACTCACCTACGGAAACATGTCAAAAAAATTGGTAAAATCTAACTTACGGTTTAGGAGATCTAAGTGAACAAAGTTAGCTTGGGCAACTACTAGGTCTTTTAAACTAATATTAGTTCTTCACCTTGCTTATATAAGAAAGGTTATTGTACACTTTTTAGATAATATCTCATAGACTATCAAGGAAACTCATTTATTTCATACTCTCTTGTGGATAGTTATTTTGTTTGTTCAAGTGATGTTTTGGCTAATCCTCAACTCCTATACAATATTAGAGCTTAAATATTGCTGAACCTTCTCAAATTTGAGAGCAAATCTATTGTCAGATGAGAAATCTTGATAAATGTTTGAGGTGGAATATCTCTTCTCTTGCATGGTATGATGACCTAGAGATTCTTTTTTTAAAAATTGAAAGAAATGCCAAATTGTGAGCTTTCCTCTAGTTGTAGGTTCCTAGTTTTAGAGCATGTTAGAAATAAATGTGTGCTCACAACTAAGTTCAAGGAGTCATATAAGTTATTTATTTCCTTTTAATTGATTTTTCTTAAATTGAAAAGATTGTATTCATAGTTCTTTAATTACTTTTATTCTATTATGGATGGGTTAGATGGTTCATTTTCTATGCTTTTCTTTTGAGAAATTTTATGATAGATTGGCTAGATAGCAAGCTCAGTTTGGTCACCTTGATACACTTCCAAATAATAAAGGAAAGAGGAAGCCTAAATCTAAAGAAAAATCTAGTAATTCTCCCACCTCTTCTAAGAAGGACAAACCTAAGAAGAAGAAAACTAAGTGTGGATATTGAAACAAACCTAGGCAATGGGAAATATAATTGTTATAAGAAACATTTGAACATATGAAACAACTCCTTAAGGATCATAACAGTTCATTGTCTTCTTGATATTCCAGTTCACCATTTTCTTCTTAATGATCATCCACATATTTAGGATCAACATATGTTTTCAATAATAAGATGAAAGGTCAAGTTCTTATTGCGACTCATGTTGCGCACTAGGGAAACATACTTGACTCTTGTGTTTCAAACCATATGATAAGATCACTAGACAATATCTTATCCTTAGGCCATCATGGGTAACTAAGATCTTGATGGCTAATAGCAGCTATGTTGATCTTTATGCTAAGGGAGATGTTGATATTTGTAATAGAAATTTTAATGTTCTTTCTATGCTTGATATTTCATAGCATAGAATAGTAAGTCCCTTGAATTCATTCTAGATTTAGTGTCCAATCATGATTTGCATATACTTTGTTGCAATAGGTAGAGCCAAACATGGTAAAAAACATTTGCACCATTCCTCTTTTTATGGTGAATGTTCTAAGCTAGATACTCTTAGATCTTATGTAGATAGTTCTTCAAAAGGAAATGTTGATCATTTAAACCACATTGTTCATCATTTTGATGAGGTTCCATCATCTCCCACTTCACATATTAATATAGATATGATTTCCAAGACTTGAGTTGGATACTTGTTGTTTTATAAATGTCTTTGTTGCATGGCTGAAATGTCCCTTTACTGATTTTATATGATATTTCACGCCTCTAATCAGATTTTCAAAATCAAACAACTAATATCACAAAGATCCACCAAATTTCTCAAGAAACCCCAAATTGGGTGTGCCGAAAATAGTGTCAAAAGCTTCACAGCTTCACCTATTATTAATAAATCTGAAGTGGTAATTTTTTATAGAAATTTGAGCAGCATAACAGCGTATAAAATGATATTTCCATATCTGTATAACATGCACACAATAGCTCCCAAACGGAGGACAAAAACAATGCTCATCGGGCTCCCGAAAATAGCACAAAATAGCCCGGAATCACCACAAAAACTTAATAATCTATCACAGAAGTATAATCATATTCAAATACATATATTCAACTCTATTTTAACATTCAAAAGTCTGATATACAGCAGCACCCAAACTGATATGAAATACTCAACCAGAAACACCAAACTCTTACAAAAAAACACACCCGAAAATTCACAAATCTGCACTGTTCAGCACAAAGGAAAACTCTGCATGAGTATGCACATGGAATGGCTTCAAACTCCCATCCTTAGCCTTCCTGAAAACTTACAAACTCCCATTTTTGGTTCTCCTTCTCCACAGGTTTGGCAGCCTCTAAAGAACAACAAATAAATGAGCAAAAATCAAGTTCTAGAATGAGCCCAAAATGCCTCCAAACCCCTTAAAAGAGGGCATAACCCTAACTCACGTCCAAGAGGGGTTAATAAAATATAATTTAATAATAATTTTTATTTATTAGTCCATTGGTTTCCAAAGATTAGCCCCTTTTGCCAAAATTTTACCTTTTTGGAGCCTGCCTGCCTTAGCAAAGTTTATTATTTTTAATTATTTGAAAAGGGGACATAACAAGTCCTCCCCTCCCAAATATTGCTTGTCCTCAAGAAATGAAGGTTGGAATTCTCAAGAATATGTGCTCCTTCCCAAGTTGCATCCTCTAGTGGTAATCCTTTCCATTTGACCAAATGCTCTATGACGCTCCTATTTCTCAATCTTTTCTCTCTTGTATCCACAATCTTTTCTGGTATCAAAACTAATTTCTCTTCATCATCAAGAGGTGGTAATTCTGTAGATACTATGGTTTTCTGGCCTAAAACCTTCTTTAGGCAAGATACATGAAAAATATTATGTATTTTGCTATTTGGTGGGAGCTCCAATTCATAAGCTACCTCTCCTACCTTCTTGGTGATCTTATAAGGCCCATAGAACCTTGGCTTGAGTTTCTCTGCCCCATTCCTCTTCAAGGTGCTTTGCTTATATGGTTACAACTTAGCAAATACCAAATCTCCCACCTCAAAAGATCTTTCAATCCTTTTCCTATCAGCATATAACTTTTGTTGGTTCTGTGCATGTTGTAGATTATCCTTGAGGGACCTTATTATGTCTTGGCTTTGCTTGACGAAATCACTTGCTGCAGGTACTCTACTATCAAAAAGTATTAGATCAACAAAGGAAAGGGCATCATAACCATAAAGAGCACGAAAAGGAGGCATACCAATAGACATGTGATGAGATGTATTGTAACAATACTCCCCTAGGTGTAACCATTTCACCCAAGCATGTTGTTGATTTGAAACATAGTTCCTCAAATATCCCTCTATCCATTTATTAACTATCTCTGTTTGTCCATCTGTTTGAGGGTGATAGCTAGTACTGGGAGTGAGTTCAGTTCCTGCCAAATGAAAGAGCTCCTTCCAAAAAGAGTTAGTACTGAGGTCAGTAACAATGTTTCTAGGCAAGCCATGTAATCTAAAAATTTTTTTGAAGAAAAATTCGGCCACTTGTAATGCCTTGAAATCAGATGTGATAGGAAAGAAATGTGCATACTTAGTTAGTCTATCTACCACCACATATATGCAATCCTTACCTTGAACCTTGGGAAACCCAGTGATGAAGTCCATGGAAATACTTTCCCATTTTTGTTCAGGAATAGGGAGTGGCTGCAACAACCCTGCAGGAAAATTTTGCTCACTCTTGCTTTGTTGGCATACCATACATTCTTTAATGTGTTTAAAGATATCCTCCTTCATATCCTTCCATGAAAACCGCTCTCGAATTTGCCTGTATGTCTTGAAGTATCCCTGATGACCAGCCAAAGGTGTGTCATGAAAGGCCCTCAATATTCTCTCCTTAGTTTTTAATCCTGGCACTGAGAAGATCCTGTTCTTGTAATAAATCAATTCATCAACAACCTTGTACCTGTTATCATCCACTAACTTATCCAAAATCTTAGTGGCAAAGGAATCTTTAGCATACTCTAAAATTATGGAGACTTTCCAATCAACAGAGATAAATGATAAGGAACACAAAGTGGGCTTTCTTGAGAGAGCATCAGCAACCACATTATTCTTTCCTTTCATGTATTCAATATCAAAATCATAAGCTTGCAATTTGCTTACCCATTTTTGTTGACGATCATTCAAATCCCTTTGGTTCAAGAAGAACCTGAGGCTATTATGGTCTGTCTTTACAATGAATCTCCCACATACCAAATATTGTCTAAACTTATGAAGTGCATGCATGATTGCCAACATTTCCTTATCATAGATGGAGTAACCGTTCTCTGATTGATTTAATTTTCTACTCTCAAATGCTATTGGATGTCCCCTTTGAGTTAGGACAGGCCCTATACCTTCTCCAGAAGCATAACATTCAACAACAAAAGGTAAAGAGAAATCTGGAATTGCAAGCACAGGGCATGAACTCATTACCTCCTTAAGCTTATCAAATGTTTTTTGTGCCTCTTTTGTCCAAACAAAAGCCCCTTTCTTTGTCAAATTAGTCAAGGGGGAAGCAAGCTAAGAAAATCCCTTGGCAAATCTCCTATAGTAGCTACACAACTCGAAGAAACCTCTCAACTATGTAAGATTAGTGGGTGGAGGCCAATCCAAAATTGCCTGGATTTTTTGTTGATCAACCTGTACTCCTTTAGAACTTATAATATGTCCCAAATATAGGATCTCTGTCAAACCAAACTCACATTTAGATAGCTTAGCATAGAAGGATTGCTGCTCCAAGATTCCCAAAACAGTGTCTATGTGCTTTAGATGCTCTTCCCATGTTTTACTGTAAATCAAGATATCATCAAAAAATACCAAAACAAATTTTCGAAGATGCTGGCTGAATACCTTATTCATACAAGATTGGAATGTTGCAGGTGCATTAGTGAGGCCAAATGGCATAACAAGAAATTCAAAGTGCCCAAAGTGACATCTGAAAGCTGTCTTTTCCACATCTTCACTCCTCATTCGGATTTGATGGTACCCTGATCTTAAGTCAATTTTTGAGAAGTATACAGCACCATGTAACTCATCAATGAGTTCATCTATGTGTGGTATGGGATACCTATTTTTTATGGTCTTCTTGTTTAGAGCCCTGTAGTCTATACACATTCTCATTGTACCATCCTTTTTCTTGACAAGTACCACAGATGATGCAAATGGACTAGAGCTAGGCCTTATGAATCCCATGTCCAGGAGTTCTTGAATAGTTTTTTCAATTTCTTCCTTATAACCTCTTGGATGGCGGTATGGGGTTGTTATAACTGGTTTGGCACCCTGTTCTAACTCTATAACATGCTCAAAACCTCTATCTAGTGGTAATCCTGGAGGCAAGTCATTGAAAACTATACTATGCTTATCAAGAATATTTTGAATTTCAAAATGGAAATTACCTTGATTCTTTGAAGAGCTTTTTGGATGGATTATGACTCCTACTGCCCATGCTACTTGTCCTCTTCGAAAAATCCTCTCCATCCTCTTTGCAGAGACTGCCTTAGGTGCTCCATTCGATAAACCTCTCAATATGACTTCTTCCCCATTGGAATGAAATTTAAACTCCATAGTTTGATGGTTCATGTAATAGCCTCCAATAGAGTGCAACCATTGAACACCCAATACAAGATCTGTCTCCCCAATACCAACCACATAGAAGTCATCACATAACTCATAATCTCCTAAGGTCATCTTGAGTTGTTTCACCACCTGTGTGCAAGGCATAGTGAATCCATCAGCTACAGTAACATTGAATCCCTCAAAATCTTTTGCTTTAAGCCCTCTTTTCATGACAAATCCCTCATCAATAAAATTGTGATTTGCCCCACTATCAAGAAGAACTGTCAACCTTTGCCCTGCTAGTACCCCTCAAATTCGAAAGGGATGGTATCTTGGGACTCCTGATAATGTTGCTAAAGTTCCATGTAATGCCCCGCCAAGGGATCCAAAGAATTTCACTAAGTTTGCCAAACAATTTTTTTTTTTTAAACATGAAAGTAAAACCATTCATAACATTAACATGATGGCGGAAGCAATAGTAACATCCATCTGAAAATAACATAACAGATTACAAACTTTAAAGATCCCTTAACGTTGAATTACTTCTAACCATAACTTATTCATCTAACATTACATCCTTAACAATGAAATAACAAGGATACATCCAATGTTCTTAAACAATATACAAGTGTACATTTTAGATTGCTCAATCATCCACTATACATGTTACAAGGTATGAAAAGCTTAAAAGAATAAACATCCATGTAAATAAAGTACATCATCATCCAATATTAATCCATGATGCAATAACATAATGAGATCATAAACCATGCATGATACATCATCACAAAAGTCATAAACATCCATCATAAAAGATAACCATATATTACAAACATATCTAACTAAGTGCACGGTTCCTCCCAACTGTAAATAGCATCATTAGACCATCGTGGATCCTAGCCATCCCTCCGTGCGTAACATTCCAAAGCACCGAAGAGATCATCGGCTATAAACATAGTAGGAATGTCACTCCTAAAACATCCTACTAACATGCAAAGTAAAGCATAATATATCATCAACTAACATATGCAAATCATCAATGTAAGGAACATACTAGTAAATACATCCATCATAGAGTATATCATTTACCATAATGCTCCAAGAACATTATGAAGATAAGTATCAACCAAGAATGCTCCAACCACGGTGTCTCCGACGAATCTCAAATGATAAGAGTGATAAAACACTACCACCCGACCGCGTGGAACCTAAATGGTCCACTCCCACCGTGCTGAGGAGATAATCTCAAGTCCCAAACAGGCTATCCAAATCACAAAGCATAAATCTCTATGAGCCCAGGAATCCTAAAAGTATACTAACTCAAAGGTTCCATCACACACAAAATCGACATCTAATTCCCAAAGGCACAACAATGACATGTAGGAAACCTACTCTGCAAGCGAAAAAGTGTCATCGCATTTATCTCGTACAAGTTACCCTGGCAATTAGCTAAACTCCACGGGTCCATACAGATCTCATGCGACCACTAGTATCCTCTCATACTGACGAGGCATACTATGGAATGCAAGGTCGCAACCATGCGTCTCACTACTCCCATCCTAGCCTGTACAAGCGCTCAAGGCATGGGCGAGAACCAAAACAATTATCTTTTTAGGTTCATTTAATCCCCATTTAGTGTGTAAATGTTATCACTTGTTAACCAAACTTACAATGAGTTACCCTAGCAGCCACTTAGGGCCCTGGCCCCCATTGCAAGCCACATCCCGACACAAGTAGATTACCTACCCTAATGCTCATGGAATCATAATTCACCACAGTCCTGTACAAGCGACTGTAAAGAAATCCAAAAGATAATCCATAAAAAGAATCATTAAATATTCACAATATAAGCATCAAATATTCACAATATAAGCATCAAATATCCATAATAAGAATCATCAAATCTCCAAGATAAGAATCATCAAAATCTCCATGAGCATCTGGAAAAACATCCATAGAAAATCATGACCACAACAGTTCTCTATTGGCAACTGAAGGCGTCAATGATAATTATAAGTATCCATTGGTTCTCAATAACCAAAATAAATCATCTCATCCATTGATTCTCAATAAGCAACCAAGAATATCTCAAAATCATACTGATCGAAGACTCCAAAATGGTTGAGTCAAAACATGTCACAACATGACATCATCAGGAAATAAATCCACATTTCAGTCCCATCATGGCGACTAGAAAGTAATCTAAGGATAATTGATCGATAACTCAAAAATGATTAGCTCAGGTATCTCATACATCTCAGCTTCACACATGAAGACTGATGAACAATAACAAACATTTCATAGAGCATACGATCACATAACCATGGTTGGGCTTATAAAGATCGAGACCAAATAAGATCAACATGCCAACACATCTCATAACCCCCGAGCCTCTGGTAACAACCTAGGACTGGTCAACACTAGTCAACCCAAAAACCCAAAACAAGAAGCATTTAGAATACACGATGCAGACACATGTTTTGGTTTTGCTATAATCTCATAGTTGAATAATATGTGGAGTTTCATCTCCATTTTCAAGTGTAGGGGTTTCAGTTTCCATTTTCAAGTATACTTCAAATGTCTAAGTTTCATCATTTGACCTACAAGTCAACCCAATTGTTCTCCGATAGCATTATCCTTCCATTATTAAGAATTACTTTCTAAGAATAACTTAAGGATAAACATTTACTCATTAAATTGATCATCATTGACCTTTAAATAAATTGTTCTCTTTATTTAACTAAGATCCATATTCAAATTGATCAACTCTTCTTATCGTTACTTCAACTTTTCACATAAATCAAGGATCATTGATCATTAAATTATAAGAGAACCAATTATCATTCTTCGAATAAGATATCTTAACTTAATTAGAATGATCAATTAAATCCATCAATTTACATAGGCACACCATCTATGACCTATTATCATTCTAATAATTCTTAATTAAGACTAAATTAAATATTATTAAAATTTAAGCCTTTAATTCAATCGTTATCATCATTGACAATCATATAATATCTAAAGTCATAATTCAAGTCATAAGACTTATCAACCTCAATATAGATAATTTACAATCTCGTCAAAAGATTTATATTAATTAAATCTCCAATACATAACTTAAGTATTAAATCTAATTAACTCTAATTAATTGATTTAATAAATAATTTCAAACCATCAACCCAATGAATATTAATTAACTAATAAGTTCAATAATAATAACTTGTTAATATTTAATGACAAGCTATAATGGGAATCTTATTAAAGATCACATTCATCATTCCTTATGAATACTAATGTTTCCTTAATTAATCCACATTATCAATAATCATTTAGACCATTAAACTATTATTTATTAATAATTTGCTAAACCCCAACAAATATTAATAAATAATAAACTCATCAAAACTATTATTACTTGTTCTAGAGTTCCTTACATAAACTTCATTAGTTAATATTTAACTAACTCTTAACACTATTAAGACGTACCAATAATCTGTTTAATAACTCAAATTATAACGATGCTATCCACTTTCATTAAAGTCTCATAATATAAATCACCATTTCTAAATTAGATATTAAGAGTCAACTATATCATTAGCTAAATGAATTATTTCAAGCGAGAACACTCTTTTTGAGGTATTATTAATCCAAATGTTCACTCAAAATTATTATCCAATATCCAAGGTTGAGAGATCCAATTACATTAAATAATTTGATATATCAACCCCTAATCTTCATCTATTAGTGAGCCTAAATTTAAAATTAACGTCTCTTAATTTAATGTCAACTTCATTAAATCACTATATTCCAATTCATTTGAATTAATAATTTTATTATAACTTGATAATATCTATTTAAAAATTTTCCAATAAGTTCATTTTCAATTTCAAGAACCCAACAATAATTCAAATAATCTTTATTTGAACTCATTCCAATTACATAAATTTGTCAAATCTGAATATCAAACAATATAGTTAATTAACCCGAACATTGAAATTACATTAACATAATATTATAAATTTCATTAATATATATATATATATATATAATAATTTCATCATACTTAAAATCGAATTTGCTATGTGTGTGTGTGTGTGTGTGTGTGTGTGTGTATGTGTGTGTTTATATATATATATATATATATATATATATATATATATATATATATATATATATATATATATATATATATATATATATATATATATATATATATATATATATATATAATAAACAAACCTCAACATCAATTAACATAACCTTTAAACAAAACATAACGTGCACATGCCCCAATCCGCCGTCGCGAGTACACAGTACCCTGCGAAATGCATACGAATGCTTCTGCACAGGTGGGGTCTGACATACACGTCTCCCTCATAAAATATGGTCATGCCAACACTTGGCATTAATATTATGACACACGATAGTATTTGGTTCGAGTTGTGTGGCTTAATAAGCTCGGCCGACCTGCGGTCGCAGGTCTGTGACTATAAATATGAGGCCGCTGACGTATTAGTAAACGGTACTAGTCGTGGGGTACGGGGGGTGGGAATATATCCCGCCCCTCCAACACATATATAAAATTTTATTTTTTATATAACTTTTTTTTTATTTTTTATAAAACGTTCATCCAATGTGCTATTCGAATTTAATAAATAAATTTCTCACTTGAATATACTCAAATATATATACATATATGTATATATATGTATATACGTATATGTGTGTGTGTGTATATATATATATATATATATATACAAAATTTGTTATCAAATATCACTGCATTTTATACATATATATATATATATATATGCAGATATACAAAAGAGAATATATACTTAGATTTTAAAGGACATTTCTAAATAAGAATTTTTCCTTTTATATAATTGTTTTCTAAACATATCCATTAATTCATTCCAATAGGTTTAACTATAGATTTTGAAATCATCTTTCTCGATTTGATTCTAATTCGAACCCAAACCCGATTTAGATCTAGTTTTCTCTTTAATTGGATCTAGGGTTTTCTAATGTTTTCTACTCAACCAACAAAATATCTAGATTCCAATTCAATTGCAAATTCATTCATGGAATATAATCAGACAAACATGATGAAGACAGGAAGAGAAATGATGCAAAGAGAATATGTGAATATCACAAGTGCACCTGGACACTGATGCTAATCCGCCATGCCTCAGAAGTCCATAGAAAATTCCTTCCTTCTCCATCATCCGCAATCCTTCCAAGATCCAAGCTAACCGAGAATCCCCAAGTGACTAAAAATGCTAGAAGGAGCATAGAAGCAAATAGAAAATACATGAGCATATGAACTTCTCCAATGCATGTAAGCTTTGAAGCTTCCATTTTAGCTTGAAGCTTGTAGCTTATAGCTTCCATTAAGCTTGTCCCAAACACATTAGGAGAGCCTCTATTTAAAGGCCTCTAAGATGCATCTAGAGTGTCTCTAGAGACAACCAGAAAATAAGTATGACAACCAAGCATGGGTCTTCTCCAACCTTCTAGATGAGTCTTAAGGTTGTAGACACCGTGTGCTCAAATAAAATGCTAACTTCTAAGTGTAGACAACTTGTGCATTCTTAGAGTGCAAACTCCAGTGTTGTCTACATGACAACTCTCGAGAATTTGCCAACTCCTATGTGAACAAATATTTAAAATAATACACATTAATTAATATAATAATTAATTTACTCTTCCCAATTTAATTAATTTATTTATTAAATCTCATGCACAAACTTTAATAATTTCACTTTTCAATCTTAATATATTTATATTTTAAGCACATGAAATCTAGAATCTTTTAATAATTTAAATATATCTTCCACTTTTAAATTTCACTTAATTGCTAAAATATTTATTAGCTTTAATAATAATATTATTTAGTCATTTATTTAAAAATGAGCTCCAATAAATATTGTCATATTCCAAATTTAATATTATAAATTTTATTTCACATTTAATTATTTTATTTAATTAATTTTTCAATTAATTAAATAAAATAAATATTAAAATATCATATTAATTTTTCATTTAATTAAACCATTAATTAAATCTTTTAATTAGGCTTAATTAATAGAAAATACATCAAAGACTCTCAAGGTAAAAATATGAAAATCCATCATAGCCAAAATACATACAAAATCAAACCAAGGGTTTAAATCACGAATTACGTCATCCAACGTATTCGGAGGGTTCTCAACTCAGATACTTATCCTAATTTTTCAATTAGAACAAATGGCTTAAAAGGGTTGGGATTTGGACTTGAGAATTTATCTCCCCTCTCTTATCATTGAGATAATGTGATAGGGTACGCTCATCCTCGCAATTCAGGGAAGTCGATACCCGGTACCTGCAACCTGCATAAAAACCACGCATGTACAAGCACAATATATATTAAACTAAACAGGCAATGGCAGGAAGTGGTGCATCGTGTGGATCCCGACTAGCAGGTGACTACGACTCCCTTAACCACATCCGACACGCCATACAAAAGTAAACACGCAAAGCAAACACGCACACCATACACATGCAAGTATGGGGTAAGTATCCATAAGAAAACACATATGATAATAAATCATCTTACAAATCATCATTAATAACTGATAGCAATGTAATAATCATCATTAATAATTGCGAACACTCAAAATAATCATCATACATACATGAAATATAAAGTCTAAGTGATCTCATCACATAATAAACCGAATCCATAGCACAATATCTGATAATCTCAAAACAATGCTGCTAACCATCAACATAAAACTAGCCTTAAAAAAAATGCGAACTAGGGGCAGGCACTACATGCCATCCTTGCTTATTTCTTTTTCTTTTTCTTCTTCTACCTCCTCAGTATCATGAAATTCCTCATGCTCATCTGAATCAGATTCTGAAGCAACTTCAATATAGTGCACTTGACCTTTCCCCAAACATCTATGTCATGGAACCCATGGTTCTCTACAAGTAAAACAAAGCTTTTTCCTTCGTAATTCACTCCTAGTCTCTTCATCTACCTTCTTTTTTGCCACATTTATCACATCTTTTGGTGGTAGTGTTGGGAAAGTCTTTTTTTGAAAATTTCCCTTATGTTGCCAAAGATTTGGGGGTTTTTGATTAGTGACTGATTTTATAGGCACGCAAGTTTCAAGTTGAAAGCTTCTTTTGATAGCTTCCTATAAGGTTGAGGGTGAGAAAGCCTTAACCAAACCCTTAACAGAATCTTCTAAACCATCAAGAAAAAGATAAACAATCCTCTTTTCACTCATATCAGGTACCATAACAGCCACTTTTTGAAATTCTTCTATATACTCATTAACTGATTTGGTTTGCTTCAACTTTGACAATTCTTTAAAGTACTCTTCATCATCCTTGAGGTCAAATCTATCTATCACTCTTTGACTAAAATCATCAAATGTAGTTACCTGATCGTGACCTTAAGTAGTCATTCCATGATACCACCAATCATAGGCTGCATCTTCCAAGTGTAGACTTGCAAATTGAACAGCATCACTCTCCTTCATGGAGTTAAGTGTGAAGAAAGTCTGTAATTTTTGTAGCCATGCTCTAGCTGAAATTTTATTTGTTCCATCAAAAGTAGGTGTTGTAAACTTGCTTATTTTATTTTTGAGCTCTCTGCCACTTATGTCATGCTCCCTTCTGTTCTCTTTCTTGGGCATCAAAGTGTTCATCATATCCACATATTCTCTAATAGGAACTGAACTACGAAAATCATCATCTAAGCCATTTGTAAGTAGCTCTTAATGTAATCAAATTACCTGTAACCTCTTCCACAGGATTAATGGTTGGATTTGGTACTGGTGGCTCATCTGCAGGCAAGAAAATAGTTTTGGTTGATTTAGATGGTGTGGATTTCAGATTTCTTGGCTCCTCTGAAGTGCTCCCTTTCTCATTAATAGATGCAACTCCTTGTAGTTTTTCTGTCAATATTCGCAAAGCCTCTCTCGTTTTTGCCAAACTATCCACTGTTTGCTTCTGAGTATTTTGGATGTCTTGGAAGAATTTCTTTGCCATCTCATCTGGATCAGCCATACTTTTCCCTTCCTTGGATTTTATACTTTTACTTTCAACTGGAGGTTTGATCAAAATTTCTTTATTCTTTTCTCGCTGCAAATATCTTTTTTCTCTTTCACTTAGTTGCATGCGACCATAAATTTTGACATGCAACTGATTAGAAGCAACATGCAACCATAAATTATGACATGCAAAATCTGGGTAGTTGTCAAAACTGACATGCAAGATCTAGGTAGTTGTCAAAACTGGCATGCAAGATCTAGGTAGTTGTCAAAACTGACATGCAAACTTCTAGAAACCCTCAGGCCGGCAAGATCATGGCTCTGATACCACTGAAATGTCTCTTTACTGATTTTATATGATATTTCACGCCTCTAATCAGATTTTCAAAATCAAACAACTAATATCACAAAGATCCACCAAATTTCTCAAGAAACCCCAAATCGGGTATGCCGAAAATAGTGCCAAAAGTTTCACAGCTTCACCTATTATTAATAAATCTGAAGTGGTAATTTTTTACAGAAATTTGAGCAGCATAACAGCGTATAAAATGATATTTCCATATCTGTATAACATGCACACAATAGCTCTCAAACGAAGGACAAAAACAATGCTCATCGGGCTCCCGAAAATAGCACAAAATAGCCCGGAATCACCACAAAAACTTAATAATCTATCACAAAAGTATAATCATATTCAAATACATATATTCAACTCTATTTTAACATTCAAAAGTCTGATATACAGTAGCACCCAAACTGATATGAAATACTCAACCGGAAACACCAAACTCTTACAAAAAACACACCCGAAAACTCACAAATCTGCACTGTTCAGCACAAAGGAAAACTCTGCATGAGTATGCACATGGAATGGCTTCAAACTTCCGTCCTTAGCCTTCTTGGAAACCTGCAAACTCCCGTTCTTGGGTCTCCTTCTCCACAGGTTTGGCAACCTCTGAAGAACAACAAAGAAATGAGCAAAAATCAAGTTCTAAAATGAGCCCAAAATGCCTCCAAACCCTTTAAAAGAGGGCATAACCCTAACTCGCGTCCAAGAGGGGTTAATAAAATATAATTTAATAATAATTTTTATTTATTAGTCCATTGGTTTCCAAAGATTAGCCCCTTTTGCCGAAATTTCACCTTTTTGGAGCCTGCCAGCCTTAGCAAAGTTTATTATTTTTAATTATTTGAAAAGGGGACATGACAATGGCTACATAATAGGCATATCATATTTGTTTTGAGATTCTTCTTCTACAAATTGGGATGACATTTTTGAGGGGTCTATCTCCCCTTTGATGACAAATACTCATCTATTATTGTCACAACTACATCGTCTTTCTAGGTTGCTCATGAGTTGCCTCATCTTTTTTATTCTCTTCTTCCTTGATTAGGGTAGTATTAGACTTTTTCTTTACACATTCTCTTGCATGAGGGCACTTGATCATTTTTTAGAGATACCTTTTAAGGTTTTACTCCCTCTTCTTTCTTTGTGGAGATGGAGTTTCTTTAGCACCCTCTAGTGGAATTTGTTTTTCCCAAGGGTAGACCTATTTTTAGTAGGCATTAGATTATCTTTTTCTTAAATAATTTTTAGTGGATTTGGAAATACTTTAATGTGGTAGGAAGAATTTGTAATGTATCTTCATGATGGATGGGAGTCTTTAGGGGGCATCATCCATACATCATTCTTTCCATCACTTCTACATGATTTCTCTTTTGCATTCTCTTTTGAAGAAGGATTCTTCCCACCTGAATTTACTTTTTTACGTTGTTTGTGAGAGATATTTTGTACATGGCTACGTAAAAGGGCCACGTAGTCAAGACTAGGCCTATGTCTTTCCTTGCATGATTTGCATTGGTTTGTTCCTCCCAAATTGCAATTAAAGGTGAGTGTCGGTGTTAAAAATAATGGTGAGTGTAGGAGTTAAGAATTATATCTAAAACTCAAGCTCATCCACAAAAATAAAGATAACCTTCCAGAAAAGAGATCATGCAAGAATTCAAATTACATAAAATTAATATCTATGACATATTTAGTGTACAAAAGTCTTGCTCATATGGGTAAGGTGGAGCGATACTTTTAGACAATATTGGCACGTGCCTTGCTCATATAGTTAAGATGGAACGATACTTTTAGACGGAAGCACCTACCCAGCTGACAAAATAGACATTAATCTATTATTAAAAATTAAATTAAAATTACAAAACAATTGCTTTAGAATTTATAAATAATTAATAAATTGCAATAGGCAGCAATTTTGTGGACTAGATAGCCATTTCGCTTTTAGACAACACTGGCACGAGTCTTAATCCTACAACATGAAACAACTAACAAGGCTGATGTAGCATATGGAATAGCAATTGCAGACGTTTGCTAATTTAATTCATGCAAGATGCCATGCTCCTCATTTGCGAGCTACATCATGTCTCTAAATAGTCAGGAAAGAAAAATTCTTACTATTCTTACTCAATGTTTTGTCCTATTAGAAGTTGAAGTCGGCATTATTTGTATAGATGTGTATATTTGGATCTATTGTATTTATATGTACTTTGATCTATAGATTTGAGAAGAAATTTTTTGCAATAGCTTTGTGAAACACTACTGTTGCATTATATTAAGTTTAAGAATTTAGTACTTTCAAACAATCGAAGCAAACTCTAAACAACTGAAATAAAATAAGATCATAATCGACTTAAATATAATTGAACAGTTACTTTTCTCAACATTGATGAAAATATTTGGTTATAACGTTTGATATCAATTACAATGAAACAAAAAAATGCATGTTACATTATCAGAACTCCAATTCTAACTCTTAACACATATAACCCTTACCCATAATATTAACGATACCCTCCCACTCTACATGCCCTGAAACTGTTTGTTGATCTAAATTTATAAAACCCTTATTGATAATTATAGTGTGTATTGTATTGTATATTATAACTGTGTATGAATAGCTTTCCTATATTAAGTGCATACTGTCCCTCATAACAAATTTGGCATGCATGTAGAGAGATGTCATGGAGTATTAGGAAGCAATTGAAATAAACGATTATGAATTTATAAAAAGCTCAACTGATATTATAAATGTGTAATGTAAATTTACACACTACATGTATGTGCGTGTCTATCATAAATTTATTATACATTTAACTCTTCCAATATACTGAATAGGATTATCTTCCAGGTCTACTTGGCAGTCATTCCCAGAAAGTTCACAAGGATCTAAATAGATCCAAATTGCCATCTAGATTTGTCAAATGACAAAGACCAGAAACATTTGACACTTGCAATGATCCGAAAGAGATGATATCAATTGTCACAAGATGACCAGAGTCTAGCCTAGAAAGATACTAAAAATGAGGGAGGTTTCAAGTTCTTATGTTTGTTCTCAAGCAAAGAGAATAAGACTCATATCCATGTAATATAAACTAACACAAGCTTCTGCTACAGATGAATGAAATTGAAAAACCCACTAGCCCCATATGCATCAATTGAAGATTTAAATTAGGAACATAAGCAAAGCAATTCATTCATTGAATACAAAATTTTGATTGTTTTAGCATGCTTTCTACAGCCATATTCGTTAGCTGCATTTATCCTGTTTCCAGTTGATTCGGCGTAGATGCTCGTTCATTGGCTTTTAGTAGTCCACCATTTTACAATTCCTCATTGTCGTTTTTTTGGGTTTCGGAAATGGCAAGTACACAACAATTTGAGCAAAAATGTTTATGTGGCTTCTTCAAGTTGAGTTTGTTGGAATGTGTAATTTCTCCTTCAAATGAAATATAAAATCGTACTAGAGGATTCTAGAAACTCCAGCTAGATTGCCGAATAGGATTAGATCAAATTAATATTTAAATTTGTAAAGTTCAAGAAATCATTTATATTTAGATATTTCTAAAAAAGTTTATTTTTTATGCTGAAGGGATGAAATGATTCTATTATTTCTATTTGTGTATTTTGTGTTTAATTATCATTGTGGATCCAATCCATCTACCTCCATTAGAATTCACTTGCACAAACCCTTCACAATGATAGTGATAGTAATGACGTTGGAATGATTTTCCATCCTTCCTTACCATGGCATTGATAGTTATGGTCTGAAATAATTTCCATCCTACCTTTCCTAAGCATTGATAGTTAGGGTCTGCACTATTTACCAACTTCTCTTTCTCAATAAGTCGTCAATAAGGCTAGGGTGCACCCACTTCCTTATAAATAGAGTCGGTGCTGCTGAGATTTTTTAAGATATTTAAAAAGGGAAACAGTTCTATGGATTTATAAATGAATCCGCTTCAAAAAAAACATAGTTGCTAAATTTAGTGGGAATTCATTTTGGTGGGAAAATGAAGTCTCGATTGTTGACAAATAACATAATTCCTCTCTAAGCTGGTGGGGCTAAATTCAGCACCACCCCTTTTTCATTCGCTCAAATTGAGAGGGTTAAAAATTTGGGGCTCCTATTTCGTAGGAAAAGATTCCGGTTAACCCTTTAGCCCCCCTAAAAAGGTATCATGGAGCCACCCACTCCACAAATATAGAACCCAAATTCCTCCTATAGGGCCCCTGCCTAAGTTGATGGTTGTGACCTAGAAATGGTTTAATTTTATCAAAACAAAAAAGCTATAAAGTGTTTCCTAGTTATTCCTTGCATATCTAGTATATCGCAGACAAATTTCCTTGAAATCCCAAGGTGTCCAAGATCACCCAGAAGCGCCAAGCTAAATGGTTAATCAACTCTTTTCTTATAGATGCACCCAGGCTGGATTAGATATCCGCGTACTCCCCTTTGAAGTGGAAACAAGGTGAGTGCATAAATCTATTTCACAAGCCTCAAGCTTCATTTGGCTAAGGGAACCAATCTGTCAAAATCACCCAGAGATTTACATCAATTCCAATGCACCTCCAAAAAACTGAACCTTGATCGAAGCACCAACATCATCATCATAAATTGGACTCAATCCTTTCATTATAGTAAACTATTTCAATATTTATAGCAGATCACAACAAATTATAATATAATATTACCCTGTTTTCTATTCTTATAATACCTTTTAATCAACATTCATGATATGATAGGCTTTCATGCAATTGTATTTGCAGACTGCAGTTACTTAATCTCAGCTTTCATTTCATTGCCAAAACAGTTTCAAAGCTGAAGCCCAGTTGATAAGGATCATATTTTATTATATTCTATTACTAAATACCATGATAGCTGTGAAAGGCCATGCCTGGAGCTCCTTACTAAGCACTTGAGAATTATTCTGTATGGGATAAATAACATACTGCTTATTCCCCAATTACTGTTAGTGAGGTCACTACAACAGTTTCTTAAACATAATTTCATACTCTATGATGTGCTAGGGCATATTTCCTTCAGAGAGAACTATGTTTACCATATTTCAAACTCCTGAACACAACAACGCCGAAATGAACAAGTAAAAACAACTCACCACACATCCATCAAACTGTATACAACTCTATTCATTAAATCTCTACCTTATCATCAGGATTTGTATTATTGATCAATCTGGAAAATACTAGGATTAACAATCATATGGATTATAAATGGAATGACAATTTACTATAATTTTTATACCTCTAATTCATTGACAGTGAGACAAATGAACTTTAGGACAAACAAACAATTAATGAGAAGCCTGTCCAAAAAGTTACTGAAAGAGAAGCATTAATAGGGAATTTCTGTTTGGCTCAAATGAGCAATCATATTCAAAGTGTTCACATATTCAACACCCCAGATTTGCCACCTAAATTTGAGACTATAACATAGATCATGTTTTATTAGGATTCGAATGCATAATTATTGCATCATGACCGATATTTCATGAGCAGTCAAACAAAACCACTTCTCATTGTGAACAGCAAGGGTTCTTTGAACTAGCTAGGCTCTCAAAATCTTTCTAAACCAACGAGAGTATATCAAACTGTACTTATTCCCAAATTACTGTTAGTGAGGCACACTACAACAGTCAGAATTCCAAAACTCCATGAAGTGCTAGGGCTTATTTCCTGCAGAGAAAGCTTTGTTACTGCATTTCAAACCCCTCGACACAATATTGCCAAAATGGGAAGTAAACACAACTCAGCACATTCGTTAAACTGTATACAACTCTGATCATTAAATCTTATGTTGTCACCAGGAATTTGCAATAATGATCAATCTCCAAAATACTAGAGTTAACAATAATTAAGTCGATAGGCTTCTCCTATAGAGCGAACGTTTCAAAATAGAATAATTATCTCTCATGCCCAGTCACCTGTCTCACGGCAATGCTTTTTAAACACAACTCAGCACATTCATTAAACTGTATACAACTCTGATCATTAAATCTTATGTTGTCACCAGGAATTTGTAATAATGATCAATCTCCAAAATACTGGAGTTAACAATAATTAAGTCGATAGACTTCTCCTATAGAACGAACGTTTCAAAATAGAATAATTATTTGTTTCATGCCCAGTCACATGTCTCATGGCAATACTTTTTAAATCATAGGACTCGTATTCATCACTTTTCCAGTTGCATTAACTTGTTATTGACATTTGTGGATTTTAATAAAATTCATTTTCTTTCTGCCTTTCTAATGACTTCCCGTTCCACTTTGAATATGATTCGAATTTATGATATTGCTATTCAAATTTAATTGTTACCGTTGCATTCCCTGGCTTAACGAGGATGCTGCCAATTGTCAATTGGGCTTGTACACTTGTATTTCTTCACATCAAACTCATTGTAGACAGCTGTGCAAACCTCTTCACATCAAACTCATTGTAGACAGCTGTGCAAACCTCAGGTTTACTGTTTGGGAGAAAATTTGGGAATTTTTTTTGTATATTGACAATGTGAGGTTTGAACTAATGACCTCCCCAAAGGAAGCCATGCCAAAATTGGAGATTTTAAGCGAATGCCGCGAATTTATTACAGTATTAACCGCACTCTCAAACTTAATTCACTTTAAAGATCACCGACAGCAGTCCACAAATGGGGAGTTTATAAAGGGCCCGGTTGAAATGGCATTTAAAAAATTATTCAGTTTACTGGCTGGTCAAAGGGAGGATGTCGAAACAAGCTCAATTTATAAAATCTTTGACGATATGTCGACGGTGGGGAAATTTATCTAGATGTGTAATAACTACCTTATATAGTGGTCCATGTTTTATGAAGACTTACAATACGTTTTTTAGTTTGATGGCGATGCCAATCAATTATTCTTTAGCAGTATTATATGCTGAATAGTGTCCATTCAAAATATTTGATTTATTCGATAGATAATGGGAGAAATTATGTATTAATTTAGCATATATAGGCGCAGCTTTTCATTATGATGATGACTGAAGTGGACTTCTTTTTTTCGGGGGATCTATCTATTTCAATTATGCCATTGTCATTCAAAGCTGGGCAAGGCAAAGAAGCTTACAGTAATTCTTATTGCTACCACTAATAATACTAAACCACGCTTCTGATGTTTCCGTTTTTTAAATTTAATACCATTTCACTGTACACTTGTTCGTTTGCATTCGAATATTGAGGGATGTTTTACCTGTCAACAAGGTTAGTCTGCGGAGCACTCCAAATGTCATTCTACAGTTACTTTGCATTTGAATATTAAGGAACGTTTGACCTGTCACCAAAATCTGCAGAGCAACAGAAATAAAAGGGCCAGACAGACAGGTTTTTTTGTAGATCGGGCTGCTTGAATAGAAGTTCAAAGACAATTCTAATTACTTCAACATTCACAGGTATTCAATGCATATCTACATTCATTGCTTTATTTCCTACAATTTTTTCACAATTTAATTTCTTTTCAACTTATTTGTTTTCTCTATAAATCGCTATGCACTTTAAGTTTTCTTTCACCATTAATAATGCTACATGTTTAATATATTTTGTTACCATTTTAGGAGGTTTCAATTGGAATTTTGAATACCCAATGGCTGCTTGAATGATATTAGGCGATCGAGAGTTTAGTAGGGAATTTCAATTTAGATTGGGGGGTGTAAATTTGGGAGAAAATTAGACTTGGGCGGCTCTTCTAAAGAATAATTTGAATATGCAAGGCATCAATATTTTATTTATCTCCAACCGACGACAATTCACATTGTGCTAAATTGCAATATTGTTATCTACATGCAATGTTAAAAAACCTCCTCTTGTCCAACGAATTAACCGTTTTTTCTTTCATTGGGCTGTCGATTTAACTGTTTTTTTCATTTGGCAGTTGTTTTACTTATTTGACATTGGGCTTTTTTCAGCAATTAATAATTTTTTGATATTAATAAAAATTTGTTTGGTCACTCTAGGCTGTATGTTTTTGTCATTTCTATGTTTGTCTTCAGCAATGATCCAAACGTTTATGCTTGTATTTAGCGATGACATTAATAGTTTTGTTTTAATAGTTTTGTTTGTTACGTTGTTAGGAATTCATTTGTTGTTTTGTGCTGTGAAAACCCCTAAAACTCGGTGTTTTTTTAATTGATTGTAAACATTCAAAGTGTAAAGTCTGATGATTTTGGTTGTCAGAGGAATTCGCTACGAGTTGTGATTTCTGTTGATGTGGAAGTTTTTAGCTCTATCTTTTGTGTTTGTTTTTTTCCCTTCTTGGACATAAATGTTTGTACTTGGAAGCAATTCTGTTAAATTTATTTTGACAATTTTATCTACTTCTCTTTTACAGGTTCACTAGTTGCAACAATGAAACAAAGAAAGTGGTTTTGACTTGCCATACACAAGATCTATTAATGAACTCCAAATATTTGCACTGCTCAAATTTGAATGGAAATCCTACAAGTTTTACCCATACAAAAATATTGTTCTATCCAATTTGACACACTTTTTTTTACTTACATACAATGCTTCTATCAAACATTAAGCATGTTTCTAATGACAATTTACATTGATATTGTAAACTACTATTTAGCTTCAAAAATACCTATGTTGTTAAGCACTTTTATCGAACATTATGCATGCTTATAATGGCAATTACTATTCAGCTTCAAAAATACCATTGTTGTTGAGCACTTTTAAACCACCTATGACCAGAAATCCTATATATCATAAGAAAATTATGTTGAACCCTATAGTGATCTATGCTATTTCATACAATGATAATATTCATAAAATACTCTATACCTCTAATTCATCTGTCCATGAGACAAAAAAACTTTATGGCACACAATTATTAGTAAGGCTTAGTAAGGCCTATTTGATAAGTTATTAAAAAAGAAGCATTAAATTGGGGATTTCTGTTCACAATCTAATAGATTCAACATCCCTGATTTGCCTCCTAACTTTAAGACTATAGCAAATAAAATACCATGTTGTTTTACCAGGATTTAATAGCATAGCCTTTTGCATCATGACCCATATTCATGAGCGGTGACTAGTACAAACCCATCTCTCCTTTGTGATGAGCTAGGGTTTGTTTAAATTAGCAGGCTCTCTAAATCATATACTTTATAAACCAGTAAGAGCAACTCGAACTGTGTACCTATTCCCAAATCATTGTTAACGAGGCACACTGCTATAGTTTCATGAACAGAACTCCATGCTTTCTGATGTGCTAGGGATTATTACCCTTCAGAGAAAACTATGTTACTATATTTCAAAGTCCTCAACATAATATTGTCAAAATGGACAAGTAAACACAACTTAGCACACATCCATAAGTAAACACAACTTAGCACATCCATAAGACTGTACACAACTCTGCTCATTAAATCTGTTCTATCATTGGAAATTTACAACATTGATCAATCTGGAAAATACTAGAATCAGCAATCATGTTAATAAAGAATGAAACCATAATATTTAGGGCACACAAATTATTAATTAAAAACCTTCTTGAAAAGTTATTAAAAGATATATATTAAATAGGGAAATTTATTTAAAATATATATATTAAATAGGGGAATTTATTTGGGGCAAATGAGCAGCCATATTCAAAATGTTCATGTTCTAATAGATTCACATCCCTGATTGCCTCCTATATTTGAGACTGCATATCAGGGGTGTTGAATCTAATAGAATGTGAAAATATTGAATATGGCTGCCCATTCGATCCAAATAGAAATCCTCATATTTGGTGCTTCGAATTAGCTATCCTCTCTATATCATGTACTTTCTAGAATCTAAACTAGTGAGAGAAAACCTAATTGTACTTATTCCCAAATTACTGCTATCGAGGCGCGGTAAAGTAGTTTTACAAACAGAGTTCCATACCCTATGATGTGGTAGGGCTCATTTCCTTCAGAGAAAACTATGTTAGATATTTCAAACCCCTCAACACAATATTACCAAACTGAAAACATCAAGACAAGCACATCCATCAAACTGTATACAACTCTGATCATCAAATCTGTGTTATCATCAGGAACTTACAATATTGATCAAAATGTGAAGTACTATGGTAAACAATCATATGGATCAGGCATTTCAAAATGAAACTTAGTACCAAATATCAGTTAGCCAATCAATATTAAAAATTACTAATCTTTCAAATAATGGAAACAACATGGTACACTTTAAGAATCAAGAACACCTTAGATGACTACAGTGATTACCCAGGCTGAATTGATTTGCCAAAAGGGCATCAATGCAAGATGGGGAATTTCATTCGCCCGATTTAGCATCCTTGTATAGAAAATTCAGAATTTAGATAAGATATTCATTGATGCCTCGACAACGAACAATAATCTTTGAATAGGTGATGCAATTTCAACTTTCCTTTTACCTGTAGGTGCCTCATATTAAAATTATTGGAAAATAATGACCTTAAAAGTGGAGGGTACCCCTTCAAAATTCTCTATAAATGAGATTTAATATGCTAAACCTAAACTGTTACAAACAAAGTATAAATCTATGGAAATAGTTTTCATTATTGTACAGGTGCAATTATAAGATTGCTATCATTGTAACCTGTTGATAGGAAGAAATCATCGGTAATGGGTAGAAAATATTCAATTAAACATCCATCCAAACCATCATATATAATTGGCATCTATAAAGCTTAAAAATAATATAACCAACATTATCCAAGGGAGTTCTACATCCTTGCACAAAAGTATGTTTCTCTACATGATTTAACTCTTAATTGAGTACATAACAATCAATTTGTAGAGAGAAAACACATATTGAAGAATTATTTTGATGTCTACTATATAACAAGGCAGAGGAGTTATGCTACCCTACAAATAATAAAATAATCATCATGTACAAACTTTTCATATTTTTCATTGATAAACATCAACCAGCCAATGATAACATTTGGAACCAAACCCTTTTCTGTCATCTCATCCATAATTGAGAGAGGACTTTCAATTTTAGTTTCCTTACAAAATAAAATCACTCAATATATTGGAGTAATGCCAACCACTTACATGTTTTAGAAAGAATTTCAAGACCTTATCCCCTTTTCTGTCATCTCATCCATAATTGAGAGAGGACTTTCAATTTTAGTTTCCTTATAAAATAAAATCAATCAATATAGTGGAGTAATGCCAACCACTTAGAAAGAACTTCAAGACCTTATCCATTTCACCAATTTCACAATTAACACAATCTTATTCATTAGTGAATGTGCTTTAAAAAAAAATTCCTGCCTTCCATTTATTATTGGATTATCAATGATTCCGATGTATGTCACTTCATTAGGTTTCAAATCCCTTGTTGTCAAAACATCTTATCTCCCATGTTCATGCCGTCTATTGTACAAATACACACATCAAGAACACTGCATATCACTGTATTAGAGGCATGTACCTTGTTTTCCATTTCCCCTCTTACTCTGACATAAACCAGCAATTACAACATTGTATCCCAAAACATTTGGGGAGTAGTCCTTTCTTAGCATCTCTTTGAACAACTTTTGAGCCATCTATTAGGCTAGATTAAGTGTAGCTGTTAAGCAAATGGTCATCTCGTAGCATTTCAGCTACTAGTCCTAGAGTGTCATCTACTCTTTCTACTTTGCAAAGACCGTCACTCAGAGTGGTACGTGCAACACCATTTAGAAAGCAATAACCATTTCTCTTTTTAGCTACTAACCTTAGAGCTCTATCTTCTTTACCCACCTCGCAGAGACCATCTATTGAGATACTGTACGTGACACAGTACCTAGAAAAAGGTTATTTTGTGTTACTTCAGCTATTAAATCAAGAACTTCAATAATTATACCGATCTGGCAGATTCCATCTATCAGAGCATCATACCTAACGATGTAAGGAAAACAGTGAACATGCCTCATTTTGTGCAAGAGGTTATTACCTTCCTCAATCAAATCACGTGTACTCAAAACAAAGTTATAAGTGATAGCATGTGGATGTACCTCCATATCTTTCATTTCTGTAAAAGAGGAAATGACTCTGCAGACATCAGCATTATTTCCAATATCCCCCCAAAGCGGACTGAAGGATACGGCATCGGGAGGAAGGTGTTTGGTTAGTACCAACTGGAAGAGGTCCCAAGCCTGATTTGTGATTCCTAATTTGCAGAGGATATCAATGGACTGACTGAAGTGCACAGAATTAAATTTGTGAATGATGCGACCATATGACGCACTACAATGCTTTACAGAATGAGAAGAAAATACCTTTTTAAACACGGGGCATATGCATTTCTTCTTCACATCCCTGCTATTAAGGGAGTCGACCAAAGCCGCTCCTAATCCTCAAACATCGTCTCCTGCCTTACCCTATTCATCGTCCTCAGAGGAGATAAATCCTCAATGGCTTACTTATTTGCGTTTTCAGATTTAAAAAATAAAAGACATAAAACCCTAACCCTAAAATGTTTGTGTTTACGATTTAGACCTAATTTACCTTGTAAAAAACATAATCTTGTCCAAAAAAATCCATCGTTCAAATCAGACTAGTGATTTTGTATTTGTTGTTTTTTTAAATTGCCATGCCATATTGTTTTGAGAGCTGATTTATATGATGATCTTATACCTACTTACTTTTCTAAATAGTATATAAGATTTCGTGCTTCGGATAATTTTTTAAAAATATTATTTAATAAGCATAAATTAAATTAATATTTTATTTTTATTTTTTTTAAAAATTAAAGAAATATTATTTGTTTATTTAATTTATCATATCTTAATAAATTATCATCTAAAAAAATAGCACGATAAAAAATAAAATAAAATAATTATAAAAACTAACAAATAAACTAATTTAAATTTGTTAACTTAAATATATAAATAAAATAATCATTTAAAAAAATCTACATCAAAAAAATTATTATGAAAAATTAATATGAGAAATATAAAAATATATTAAAAAATAGAAACTCACAAATATCCTAGCTAAACTAATTTTAAAAATAATTTAAAATAATTTAAAAATAAAACTTCAATCAATTTTAAAAATCAAAAGTTAGATTTATGAAATTCTATCTTTAGTTGAGTTCTGAGTTTGAGCTCTAGTTTAGAAGTTAAAATTAAACTCTCGAACCCGATTCTGAATTGGATTGAGAGAGTAGGGTTTCTTGCTTCATGTGAACTTTCAGTTTTTTTGTGTATGACTCTTTGTCTAAGCTTTCTTTTTGTAGGCACCACTTGTCAAACCACATTTACTACGAGAGCTTTTAGGTTAGGATATAATGGCTCCAACCAGCAGTGAACCAGTTGTTTTTGGTATTCACGTTGCTGCTTCGGATTGCCATGGTGCCGCCTCAGAACAAACGCTCGCGCAAGTTTGTCTCGAAGGTCTTTCACGAGGTAATCCTGACATTATCCTTCCTTTGCAAGAATTTGATGATGCTTGTGACTGGTTAGAGCAACATACCTTGATTGGTTATTTTGTTGGTAGGACTCCTTCTGAAGCTATGCTCTGAGACTGGGTTAACAAATGTTGGACTCCTCATAGAGTCCGCCTTGATGTTGTGCAAAACCTTACCAAAGGTTTTTTTTTAATTTTGCTTCGCTAACCTGTCGCAAGCAGACGCAGTCTTTAACATCGAACCTTGGTGTATGCGTTCCTCTCTGCTTGTTTTCCAAAAATGATAAAAAGCTTAGGGTTCCTATGTGGGTCAAGTTTCCAAGCCTTCCCTTGCCATGTTGGCCTTTCATTGAGTCCATTGTCAAAGCCCTTGGCAAAGTTGTCACCAAGGAGCCTCAAAAAAAATTTAATGCTTGCCCACAGCGATGCGTTTGCATCAAAGTTGATCTTTCCAAGGATCTCAAGGATTCTGTGGAAATCCATATTGGAGCTCAAACCTTCTCCCAAAAGGTGCTTTACTTGAATCTACCTAACACCTATTATAGGTGCCAGACCGCGGAACACAAGATCAAGGATTGCCCTCTGGCTATGCCTAGGGTCAAGCCCAAACCTAAAGAAGCGCCTACCAAACAGGCCGAAGGAAAAAGGGAAGAATGGGTTATTGTTGGGCACAAGGGCAAGGTTCCCTTGAATCCCTTGTCCCCAAAGCAATCTTATGTGGCGGTAGCCGTGGTTCCTCTTATTCCCATAGGAGTGTCCGCACTGGCTAGCGTGGGGACACAAGCGGCTTCCACAGTGCCTATTTTGGGGGTTTCGCAGGTTCCAAACCCTACTAGTACGCAGGGGATTAAGGCAGCCGCCAAGGTTTCACCTTGGCTGAGGTTCGTGCTCCTCTTGCAATTTCTTCCATCGTGCCATCAGCGACAAGATGTTCTCGTAGTCCTCCTGCACCTGCGGAGATACCAAAAGTGAAATGGCAAGCTATAAGGTCAAAGGATTTTTCGTCCGACTTCCACCTAGTTTCTACCTTCTTGCAGAATAGCTACTCCTCTCTTGAGGATGAGAATGATATGGAAGAGTTCTCATGAACTTCCTCTCTTGGAATGTTCGAGGTCTTATAGACCTCCCTAGAAAATTCTATGTCCAGGACGCCCGTCATAGACTTGGTAATTTAGATTTTCTCTGCCTACAAGAAGTTAAGATTTCTAGTTTCATGCTTTCTGCTGCGTGCCATGTCATTTGGCAGGATGGTGTTATGTTTTCCTCTCAGCATGAACCTGGCCGAGGTGGTGTAGTTACTCTCTTGTCACCTCACCTTCATTCTGCTATTTATTTCGCACGATTCTGACCCCACGCATAGTATTATTTGGCTTTTGCTTTCCATTTACAATCATTCTTTTAGAGTCATTAATGTTTATGTCTCCAATGATGTTGTGGAAAGGTCCCAGATGTGGGTTTGGCTAGTTGACAACTTGCCTCCTACTACTTGGGTCATGTGTGGGGACTTCAATATGGTTGAAGTGGCATCTAATAAAGATGGCATTTTGCCCCTTTGGTGGAGAGCTGGGGAAAGAGAAGCCTGGTACTACATGCGAAATAAATTGGGCCTTTTTTATCTCAATACAAACCGCCACCAAGGTAGTGGGGTTTGGCACACTTGGTCCAACTTTTGAGCTGGCTTTGATTGCATTTTAAAATGTCTCAATCGTGCTATGATCTCTGTGCAATCTTTTTTCTCTTTTTCTGAAGATCGAGATATGCATGTCATTCCCTTGACAGATGTGATGTTATCTGACCACTATCCCATCTATTTTGTCATTTCTTGGCAAACAGTTGTCCCCAAGGTGGCCAAGTCTCAATTCTTCCTCAACACGTCTATGTTGCTGCATGCTTCCACCATCTCGCACATCCAACATGTCTAGAATTTGGAGCCACGTCCACCATCCCAGCGAGGATGGATTCAATGGTGGAATGATGCCATTACCATAACTACTCAATTTCTGCACATCTATGGGCGCTAGGTGGCAATTTTCAGGAAACTCTCTTATGAAGCTAACACCCTCACCCTCAAAAAAGCCTCTGAGGCTCTCACCTTCAACCCCTTTGATGTGGATTTGCAAATTCACCTTGCCAAGCTTTGCCATGACAAGAAAATTGCTGACAACTATGCTGCCTGCGAGGCTCAAATCAAGGCTCATCTCCACTGGTTGGAGGTTGGCGATAAAGCCTCGAAGGAGTTCTTCCAGGCTCTCTGAGACTGTCATACTAATGTTGGGATTAAAAAGATCAAACAAGGAATGGTTGTTCTGTCTAGTCTCCCTAACATCCTGCAAGCATTCATTCATCATTATGAGAAGACCTTTTGTTCGCAGGGAAATTCGGTTGCTCAGGAGGAAGCTCTCAGAAAGTGTATCTTTGTTACTCCAAACTGCCTTATGGTTGAGCAACGTGCTTTCTGTGAGTAACTTCTTTCCCTCAGAGACCTTAAAGAGGCAGTTTACTCCAAGGCGGATGACAAGTCTCCTAGGTGTGATGGCTTTCCCTGTGAATTTTACAAACACCTCTAGGAACAAATAGGTCCTGACTTGCACAAAGTCTATCTTGAAGCATATCATACTAAAAGCTTAGGAGCGATAATAAATAAAGGGAATATCAAATTCATACCTAAAGCTAGTGATCCTGAGGACATATGCAATTAGAGGCCCATTACCCTTCTGAATGTGTCTTATAAGATCATTGCCAAGGCGCTTTCTCTCAAAATCAGGCACATGTTGCCTTTAATTGTGTGGCCTGAGCAAACTAGCTTCATCAAGTCTAGATATATTCTTGACAACATCATTGTTGTCTAGGAAGGTATGGAATGGGCTCACATGTCCAAGCAGCAGGCTATCTTTTTAAAGATAGATTTTGCTAAAGCCTATGATCGCATTGAATGGCCCTTCATCTTGGCTATGCTTCAGGCTTTGGGTTTGGTCCCAATTTTCTTCAGTGCATGGAGATGCTCTTTGGTGATGCTAATGCTTGCATTACCATCAATAATTCACGATATGAGGCTTTTGGACTTTTTCGTTCAATCAGGTAAGGTTGCCCTCTAGCTCCAGCGCTTTATGTCCTTGCTACTGAAGGTTTTGGCTATTTGCTAGCTCATTATATGTCTTTAGGGCTGGTTCGTCGCATTTCTTTGCCTAAATCTTCCTCCTAGTTAGTCAAGGGTCATTTTGTTGATGATTCCTTTCTTACTCTTCTTGAGGATGAAGAGAACATAAAAAATGCTTTAAATTGTTTGGACACCTTTTGTCAAGCCTCTGGCTTTGCCATCCAATAGCATAAAATGCTCTGCTACCACTAGTCTTTTTTGCCAGCTTCACCTTGGCTCAGCTAGTTCCAGTGGAAATGGGTTACTCAAGGGGAAATCTTCCACTTTCTTGGCATTCCCTTTGCCTTCCAGGCCTCTCTTGTGGAGCTTTGGAATGCTGTGCTTTCCAAGATTAGCAAAAAGCTTGACTATTGGCTCACCAAGCCGCTTTCTCTTACTAGTAAATTCCAGATTTGTTCTAAGATTATGGCCACCACTCATGTGTACTATTCTTCCTGTTGGGCGCCCTCCAAAGCTTCCTATCTCAAGTTGGAACGTTTGCTCAAAGATTTTCTTTGGGCTTCCGGTTCTGACAATCATGGTTTTCACAGAGTTACTTGGGATTTTTGTTGTGGAGTCTGGTGGTCTTGGCCTGCTTTCCACTCAAAAATAGGGCCTTGCTCTCTGTGCAAAATGGATTATCCGAGCTATTTCTAGGGGACGAAGCCTAGAAGATTTTGGTAAGGCATTGCATTTCTTCTGGCTTCCCTGTTAACAGGCCTACGTGGAAGGGGATTTGTTTTCAAACCCTTCTCATCATGCATGAACTAGTGGCCATTCAGGGTTCATTTGTTATTAAGAGTATCTAGAAAGCCTAGGAAGCTCTTAAGTCGTGGCTTCGTTAGGCTGGAGATGAGTTTCGCAATGGGCTCTCCTTGAATCAATAGAACATTTGGTGGTCTCCCTTGTTTGCAATTTAGGGTTCTCCTCTCGCAAAGATTCAAGGTGCCAGTGCTCTATGTTTTTTCAAACGTGGCATCTGAACTCCTAAGGATCTCTTTCCAAGAGTCACCATGAGTTTCAGGTCATGGGAAGATATGCAAGTTCAGTACTGCCTTGTCAGTATGGATCAACAGACTTTTGACCTTATGTTTTCTTCCATCCCTATGCACCTAGTTCATAAGGTGGGGATTCAATCTGTTCAGCCTTGGTGGCATCATTGGAAGTGGTATCCTGCCACTCCATTTGCCAATTATAAGCCCAATATGGGGTATAGATGGCTCTCGCCCCATCTTTCAATGGTTGACACGCTTAACTAGCAGTGGCATTTGCAATCTTCGCTTTCTCAATGGAGAAAATGTTTTGACACCATTTGGAGTGCTATTACAGTACCCAAGATTACCCACTTTGCTTAGTGCCTTGCCTGTCAAGGTCTTCCCCTGGGGCCTCGACTCAAGCACGTTGGGGCTCCTGATCCCAGATGCCCCTTATGTGGTCAACCTGAGTCCTTTTTGCATATTTTCTAGTTTTGTAAGCGTGCTCAAAATTATTGGCACTAGATTCATGATTTTTTCAAGCCTTTTAGGCTTGAACCATTTTCATGGCACATGATCCTGTTGGGTGATTCCCCCAGAATTCCTCAAAAATTCACTCAGATTTGGCATACCTTCAAGATGGAAATTTTGTTTTCTCTGTGGAAAGATAGGAATGTTGTTTTGTTCACCCATAGTTTTTTGGATGTTAACATTGCTATGTACACTAAGGCATGCATTTGTAACAATGTGATTATGCAAATCCCGGTGCAAGCTAATAAAGTTACCCTAAAAGTTGCTCACTTACAGGAATTGTTAAATCACTGGGGCAATGCTCCTTGCACCATTGCCAGAGTTCCTCTGGATGCCTTGGCTGATGCCTCTATGCCTCGTGGTCGTCATTCTCACCGCTAGTCCTCAGGCCGCCACTCACACATGCCGTGCTCCCAAGCTTCTCGCCACCGCTCTCCTAGTGGTGGTGATGGCAGATGGAGGCGTCGCTTTGCTTCCCCACCCCGTGGTGGTTCTGGTTGGTCCTCGGCTCCTCCTTCTAGGCCTTGGCAGGCGTAATCTAGGAAATTTCCTCGCCTGGCTTTGGCGATTTCTCCTCCGCAGCCAGAGGCTAAGGATGCAGAGGTTGCCCCTAATCCTGCTGCTGATGATGATGGTTGGACTATTCCCAGTCTGCCCCACAATCCCACTGATATGTGGGGATTTCCTAATAATGATGATCCTCCTCCCTCGGCTGGCACTGCCTTGGCAACCTGAGGTTGTTTATTCTATTTTTTTTTTAATGGATAGTTGTGGTTACCGGCTGAGGCCATGTCTTTAAGTCTGGCTTCGGCCGTATGAACTCTTTCACAGAGTGATCTTGTATCCCCCAACCCCTTTTTTGTGAATTGTATTCTTAGTATATTTTATTAATAGAAAAGGACTATTCATTAAAAAAAAAAACCAAAAGTTGAATAAAAGGAATAAAAATGTGAGTTAAAAGTGGATATAGCGACTAATTAAGTTTCTAAATAAATAGGAAAAAAGAGAGAGTTAAAATTAGAGATAAATTATAAATTAAATGGTGATGTTGAATGGCTCACAAAGAGCCCAGCAGGGATCAAGTCTTTATGAGTGCAAGGCTCAAAGACATCATAAGGGATGAGGTCGGGATTGTGCCTCGAGCGCAATATGGATGCTCCTTAATCCTTGGCTCTTAGCCGAAGAGGTTTTAGGCACGCGTTGGCCTGTATCAGGTACCTAAAACTTGTTTGCGGATGACCTTCATCAAAAAATATAAAATAAAATAAAATCGCATCTCAATAAATTAAATTCTAAATAATTTCAAACTAAAATAAAATAATATTTATTTTTTAAAACTAAAAAATCACTAATTACTAATTAAGTTAAATAAACAAATTTAAAAATAAGAGGTAACAGTAGAAATAATAAATAAATAAATTTAAATATTTAAATAATGTAAGACATATCTTATTAGTTTATAGTTATAAATTTTAAGTGAAAAAAAAATGGAAAAAAAATAGTAGTTAAGACTATAGATGATAGCTAAGTAGCAGTCGCATGCTTTTGTACATGCAATTATGAGCCGATAGTAAACATAGTTTTTTTAAGAATATAAATACCCACTTTCTGAAAAGGATCTGTTTCTCAAAACAATAATGGCTTAAGTGATTGACAAATTAAGTTTCCACAGTTCAAGATGATGAACATAACATTGAAAGTTTTGACAATCTACATACTAATATGAAATTATACATTAACAATATTTGTTTTATGTTCAACTATATTTATTTATTTTATCCTTTTAAATCAATATATCAAATCATGCTCCAGTATCCATCTTATCATAATATTAAGAAAGAGAAGAAAAAATATCACACAAGAAGTGAGTGAGATAAGCTACCCATACTATCATGGAGTAATAAAGACACTATATTTGTCACAACTAAGCATATCATAAGGATATAAACATGTAAAGATGTTGCATTTCTCATCACTCATGAGCATTTAATCATAATAGTAAACTTTATTTCCAATGGAAAACACAACATGGTAATTTCAAATACATAAACAAAAGTTTACATCAAATAACAATATCCTAGATAGGTAAAATACACATTTTCTTGAAACATGCCAAACTTATTAATCATTGTTAATTTTCAATGATCTGTAAAAATAGATTGGTTATGATTAAAATTGCAAAATTATCTTAACCTTCCATTTTAGAGATCAAGTGATCATAATAAATGAAGACAATTTAATACTCGATAAAAAACCACAAATCATTTTTTATCTCAACCATTCATTAACATACAATCATGTACTAAAAATAATGAGTTTGATTGAAGGTTCCATATTATTAATGCAAATAATCTAAAACATCAAGGCATCTGAAATGTCCCTTTACTGATTTTGTATGATATTTCAAGCCTCAAATCAGATCTTTAAAATCAAACAACCAATATTACAAAGATCCACCAATTTCTCAATAAAACCCAAATCGGGTATGCCAGAAATAGTGCCAAAAGCTTCACAGCTTCACCTATTATTAATAAATCTGAAAGTGGAAATTTTTACAAAAATTTGAGCAGCATAACAGCCTATAAAATGATATTTTCATATCTGTATAACATGCACACAATAGCTCCCAAACGGAGGACAAAAACAATGCTCATTGGGCTCCCGAAAATAGCACAAAATAGCTCGGAATCACCACAAAAACTTAATAATCTATCACAGAAGTATAATCATATCCAAATACATATATTCAACTCTATTTTAACACTTTAAAGTCTGATATACAGCAGCAACCCAAACTGATATGAAATACTCAACTAGAAACACCAAACTCTTACAAAAAACACACCCGAAAAACCACAAATCTGCATTGTTCAGCACAAAGGCAAACTCTGCATGAGCATGCACATGGAATGGCTTCAAGCTCCCATCCTTAGCCTTCCTAGAAACCTGCAAACTCCCATTCTTGGGTCTCCTTCTCCACAGGTTTGACAGCCTCTGAAGAATAACAAAGAAATGAGCAAAAATCAAGTTCTCGAATCAGCCCAAAATGCTTCCAAACTCTTTAAAAGAGGGCATAACCCTAACTCACGTCCAAGAGGGGTTAAATAAACATATTTTAATAATAATTTTCATTTATTAGTCCATTAGATTCCAAAGATTATCCCCTTTTTCCGAAACTTCACCTTTTTGGGCCTGCTTGCCTTAGAAAAGATTATTATTTTTTATTATTTGAAAAGGGGACATGACAAGTCCTCCCCTTCCAAATATTGCTTGTCCTTAGGCAATGGCTGAACAATAAAACAATCAATCCACCTGGATCCCAAATTTAGTCATGAACTATACTATTTTCAATTAACACAGGCTCCTGCAATATCCTCTGCAATATAACCAAGAGGAATCCATATTCAAACTGACAATTACTGCTCAACCAAACTCCAAAGTCACAACTTCCACAGTCAGAAACCCACGAGACACAAACCCTAAGAACATCAAAACCCAAGTAAAGTGGACAAATCAAACTACCAACATAGTAAATACCTTCAATGCATCCCACTAGCCTATACGAAATGTATAATCCAACTCTGCAACAATGGTGAATGCTCCCGAATGAAACTGTACCAAGTATGGAGAATCCACACACTGTACAACTCCTGCAGTCAACACAACTCTGCATATCACCGACCACTATCTCATAACCATAACTCCCATGCACCCCTGATGGTGAAAAGCCATCACAAGATAAACAACAAGAAATGGAACCCAAACCAAATTTGCCCGCCATCAACTCCTCAACACAAGGATCAAATGCTAACTGATGTACATAGCGTGCAATATAATGTTGATAAAGAAAACCAACCTCAGTCAATAGCTCACCATGAACAAGTGATACAACCCACTATGACTAATCACCAGCTAAGTCAGGAGATGTCATAGCTAAAGGAGTAGAATCAATAACAAAACCCACTGAAGCATCACTCCAAAACTCCTGCTCTAAGTCATGTATTATCAAGCTATCAACTGCAGAACCTATTGCCATGTCGTGCCCATCACAACTCTCATCCCGAGGCGTTAAACTATCCCATAACTAATGATAAGCATTAGGAACCAAAGTACATCTCTGTATCATCATCTCATCAACATGGTCATCAAAGGTAAATTGATGAGCATTCCTCATAATGTAATGCCGATAGAATGCACCAATCTCAGTCAGTGGCTCAGATTGCAATCTAGATGTAACTAACTGTAATTGATCACTAACCAAGTTGGAACTGACTACTACCTCTAAAGACATCACCAAGGGAGTAGTATTACTAGCAGGAACCATGCCAACTGTCAGCTCACCAACATCACACATGGTCTTTGATACAACATCTCTAGTCTCCGTGCCATTAGTACTAGAGGTCACCACCATGTCAGGCATACCACAACAATCTACTGCAGCACCCAACTCAACTGAACCTGACTCTAGTGGGGACGAATCTGATATGCCAATGTTAGTATCAAGGATGGATGCATCCCCATCTCCACTATCTTTGACAATCTCGACCATGGACATCCTTGAATCACCAGACACCACAGCTTGTGACTGTACAGAATCTAGTAAAGACTGTAGTTGCTCTAACTCCATGGTCACCTTAGTCAAATGAAATTGTGACTCCTTGAAAGCCAACTGTGTACTCTCAAGAATCTCAGAAGTCACCTCAAGCTACTGAGTAAGCTCATTCACCTCATCTTCCTTGGCCAAAAATGCATCATATGTTGTACTGCCCCACTCCATAAGATAATCTCTGTTAGCTACCAACTGCATATAATCCTATCTCAGAATCCGGATAGCCTCCCATAAAGAGTGGAACTCTGTCAAGGAAAGATAACTGCCTCCCTGCTCATCACTAGTAGGAGAACCCCATCCATAAACTGCTAACAATTGACGAGCATCATCGAAATGTTGGCAAGCGATAGCAATGTCTCGCTCACTAACTCTCAACTGACTAGACACATGATGGCAATGGCTAGACTGTATCCTACAACCCTCCTCTGATGCACTGTCTAAAGGAGCATCCTCAAGGTTACTGGTCTCTAGAGTATTACCATCCATATCATGCAAATCAACTCCAAATCTCATATCAACATACGAAGTATCAAAAATTGTAGCACTACTATCCAACTGCTCTGTACCAAAAGAAACCACCAAGGAAACTAAGTCTTCAAAACTGCCCACTGCATCATGTTGGATGTCATCAATGCCAATATGATCCTGGGACTCATCTGTACACACTGCCAAATATGAAAGATCATCAACACATTCCAGCAAGTATGGTCAACTGGATATATGAACAAAGCCCAACACCGATGTATAAAAACTAATACCAACATCAAACAAGCTGCTAGCACAAGAAAAGACAACACCATGCAATCTGGTAATAAAGTCCATGATAGCACCTAAACAAACACTGCTACCAAAAAGTGTTAAAGATCTCCAGTCAATTGAATCCCAAACGCCAATATAACAATCTCGAGTCCATATCCGTAAACTAGAATCAGCTGGTAACTCAAGCAAACTCCTCACCTGAGTAATATGACCAATACCAACTAACTCCACATACCTGTCATGATGAGATAATGAAGTCACAATACTGTCTTTGTTCACTTTTAGCTGGCTGGAAAAATCATGTGAAGTACTACCAGCCTCAACCTCATGTGACGAAGCATCTAACTGTGCCTGGTACTCTTTCTCAGCAAAGTCATGAATGCTCAATGTCTGCTCATCTCTACTTGGTATCTCACCGTCATGCATAACAACATCCTCATAATCATCATCTGAACCCACTATGTTGTAGTCACTGCCTGTTGTAACTATACCATCCTGAATACCTGTGACATCACCCTTTGACGACCTGTATACAATTGTCTCAATTTGAGTATCAAGTTGACCATTACTATCAATCTGCATAATATCCTTTCTCACTACCTCCTATGGCGGAGTAGAATCTAAGACCTTTGCCTGGCTATAAGCTAGTTTCTCAAACTCCTCATGCAAGTTCTTGGTAATTGTGTCATCTACCCTGTGAGAAAATCTGCCAAATAGAAATCCAATCAACTTATCCACCTTAGCTGGGTCGGACAACATGTCATTTATCATACGATGGTGCTTAACCAACTGTTCAGACATGTCATGGCTTATTTTCCTAAGTTTATCTCGAATGTCTAAATAACCATCCTTTCTACTGTTCTGACTCTAGATATCAATTGTCCAAGATCGTGTCCTCTGAGACTCTGTACTATATTTGTCCATTCTAGATAAAGTAGCGTGTAACCCCAATAGGTTATAACTTCTTCAAACACCAAGAACTAACATGCAATTGATTAGAAGTAGCATGCAACCATAGATTTTGACATGCAGCTGATTAGAAGCAACATGCAACCACCAAATTCACCAAGAACTAACATGCAAATGATTAGAAGCAGCATGCAACCATAGATTTTGACATGTAGCTGATTAGAAGCAACATGCAACCACCAAATTCACCAAGAACTAACATGCAAATGATTAGAAGTAGCATGCAACCATAGATTTTGACATGTAGCTGATTAGAAGCAATATGCAACCACCAAATTCACCAAGAACTAACATGCAAATGATTAGAAGTAGCATGCAACCATAGATTTTGACATGCAAGATTTGGGTAGTTGTCAAAACTGACATGCAAACTTCTACAAACCCTCAGGCTGGCAAGATCATAGCTCTGATACCACTGAAATGTCCCTTTACTAATTTTGTATTATATTTCAAGCCTCAAATCATATCTTTAAAATCAAACAACCAATATTACAAAGATCCACCAATTTCTCAATAAAACCCAAATTGGGTATGCCAGAAATAGTGCCAAAAGCTTCACAGCTTCACCTATTATTAATAAATTTGAAAGTGGACATTTTTACAAAAATTTGAGCAGCATAACAGCCTATAAAATGATATTTCTAGATCTGTATAACATGCACACAATAGCTCCCAAACGGAGGACAAAAACAATGCTCATCGGGCTCCCGAAAATAGCACAAAATAGCCCGAAATCACCACAAAAACTTAATAATCTATCACAAAAGTATAATCATATCCAAATACATATATTCAACTCTATTTTAACACTTTAAAGTCTGATATACAGCAGCAGCCCAAACTGATATGAAATACTCAACCAGAAACACCAAACTCTTATAAAAAACACACCCGAAAAACCACAAATCTGCATTGTTCAGCACAAAGGCAAGCTCTGCATGAGCATGCACATGGAATAGCTTCAAACTCCCATCCTTAGCCTTCCTGGAAACCTGCAAACTCCCATTCTTGGATCTCCTTCTCCACAGGTTTGGCAGCCTCTGAAGAATAACAAAGAAATGAGCAAAAATCAAGTTCTCGAATCAACCCAAAATGCCTCCAAACTCCTTAAAAGAGGGCATAACCCTAACTCACATCCAAGAGGGGTTAAATAAACATATTATAATAATAATTTTCATTTATTAGTCCATTAGATTCTAAAGATTATCCCCTTTTTTCGAAACTTCACCTTTTTGGGCCTGCCTGCCTTAGAAAAGATTATTATTTTTAATTATTTGAAAAGGGGACATGACAGCATCTATTTCAATTCATTTCTTCTGATTGCTCCTTTCAATTCCTTTCTTCTGATTTCTTTCATTATTGTAAAAGTATATTAATTTTAATAAGTTATACAATATACAATATAAATTGTAAAATAAATAAGATATATTATTTTATATTTTAAATTCTATATACTTTTATTTTATTCTTATTATTCTTATATTTTTGTAATATGGATTTCTTATTTTTAATATTAATGAACTAATATTTTATATTTTATAATATTATTATTTATATTTCCATGGTCACCAAATTTGGGTTCTATATGGTCGACCAACTTAGCAGCATGTTGTTGTGGCATTATACCAGTTGTGGCCACATGAGCAAGGTCAAGTACACGGAGAATGTGTTGGACCACTCATTAATGAATATATTGCAAAAGCTAAAAAGCTTCCTCAAACCTTATTTCACACTAGTTTGTTGAAATGGGAAATTACAACTTAACTGGTTAGGATTAAGCAAAAACAATCAAGACACAAGTAGCATCACATAACACACATATTTATCTTGTGGAAGCCTAACTAGGGTGAAAACCATAGTGTGTGAGTTGATTCTCACAAAGTTTGCACTCTCCTAAAGTACATTTGATCAAAAACTTATCTTTATTAAAATATTACAAGGATGCTATCAAGTGCCACCCAGTTAAGGGATTTTGACTAGATCTCTGAGAGTCTTTCGCTGTAAAGAGTAGCCTGGTTAAAGGACTTAAAAGAAAAAGTAATGTGTTACCTTGTTAGGGGATTTGATACAAAGAACTTGTTAGATTTCACTCTCAATGGGATTTGTTGTTGTAGTGATTAGAGAACAAGAGAAATGTTGATCTAAGTAAGATAGCTACTTCACTTAGCTATACATAGATCACCTGATGCTCCCTAAACCTGTCTATGACTTGCTCTACTCTATCTTGGCTCTGCAACTCATACAAGATTGCTAATGTGCTTGGCTCTATTGACTACAACACACTTCATCAGTTTGTTGATCGACACATTGGCTCTAGTCAGCACACTCTTCTCTTCACTCATTATATTGTTTTTTTCTTCAAGATTACACACAACTCATCTCTCTAGAATTTTTCTTGTCAATCTGCAAACTAAACTTCTCCAAAATGACAATATTTAATATGGTCCTTGATCACTTGGCTACAATTCATTGTTAGGGAATTCAAAATTTGAATTCACCACCCTTTGCTTAACATGTACTCGTGTTAGTGTCATGTGTCTCTCTTGTTAGATGTACATTGTATGAATAGAAGTCATAGATTTCCAAAGACTTCAATAGCTTGACTATTTGGAAAGAATTCAAATTCAAATTGTTTTATCTCCCATAGATGTGATAGTTTTTAACTCCATTAAATGAAATGGCAGGCATGATCCACCTACTTCATGAAGTGTCAATCACATGATTCTTGCTTATGTACTTCATCTAACTATCATGGCTCAAACTAGTCTATGTGACCACTGATCACTTCATCCTCTATGCCTCCTTAACTTCTTGCAACATACTTAGCCTCAATTTGACTAAGTGTGAATGTCCTTGTGACTTCCTCCGCTTTACATAACCTTGATTTATCTTCTGTCACTTGTGGACAAGAGATGCACTCATGTACACACACTACATCAATAGTCACAACCTTGTACTAGTTGATATTATGCCTTAGATTTTGACATCAATGACAACTAACTCATAAATGGTCACACTAGTAAACTCCACTAGTCTTATTCCATTAAAGAGGGTTAAAAACCAGTTTTTACTAAAATAATCGTAACATTTGCAAAACTTAACAAAAATGTACCAAACCAATTGCATTAGAAATATAATTCATCCCTCTTTCCATTAATATAAGATTCATCTCTTAAAAAATTTGTTATATAATTGTATATACATTGCTTTAATATGATTGTATTTTAAAATTTTGAAAATTATTATCCATAGAATGCTCATAACTTTCTCAAATATGCATGAAATTAACTCAAACAAAAAGAAATGGAGGGATTGGTCATTTTCCTACTCTATCATATCACTAATACATCATTTTCAAACTACACATGGTCATGCAAAGCTTGGAAACAACAAAAGAACTAGAAAAAACAATCAAAATAACAAGTACAAAGTGCTCCACAAGATCTGAACTATTCACTTTCATTCTTGTTATTTCTTTTTTATGACCTTTCAATTCATCTACAATTTCTCAATCAGTTTAGACATTACAAATACCACCGATGACCTTTAGACTTCCTTTTACAACTTTAATGCAATTTTACATTGTTGCATGTTTACAACTCTTCATCTTCTTGACAACTTAAATTTTTTTTGACAAATATGATGCCATGACTTTGAATAAACATTCAAGTCATACCCCATCTTACCATACAAAAACCTTTTGCATGATTATTACCCTTTCAAGGGTTATTTTACAACTTTTGACATATTTAACCAATTGGGATTTTTAATTATGATAATGTGGACACTATTACATTTTTATTACACCTTTTTTTTTCAATTGGATTCCATTACATGGATTTACATTACAATATCTAATAATGAACATAAATAATTAAAATGTCCATTATGATCTATTTTAGTCATATGATGGCTAGGTGCTCCTGCACACTCCACCCCTGCCATTGATGGAAAAACTTAACACTTTCAATACTTGTATGTTGAAGACTGTTGGAGCTCTCAAAATTTGAAAGGATTTTGAGTGTCATATTGAGTCTTTTTGGAAAATTGAACTCCTATAATCGCTTTTCATTCCTATTTACCTGACTAGTATTTTGAGTCCTATGATGATTTTCAAGTGTTTATTTCCTTTCATTTAGTATATACATTTGTGTTAGATTTTTAGTTCACAATTTTGAATCATTTTGTAAGAGGTTGTTTATGCATTTGAGAAATCTACATTTTTGTCTAAGTGTCAAACAGTGTGTAGAGGGCTAGTTGCGTTTGAATATCTTGCACTCTATTAGGTTTTAGGACTTCCACTTTCGTAATGTATAGTATACATATCAGAGAGCTTATGTGCCTGATTTTGATAGAGAGCTTATGTACCTGATTTCGAGTCATTTTGATAATTTTTTATAGGGTTTTTAGTTTCCCAAAGTCGGGTGATCATTGTTGTTATGTTGTTTCATTTTGCACATTAACTTGGGAAGCCTTGTTTGATAGTGAAAAGTTTATGAGCCATTGAGTATTTTGAAAAAATGAGCATGTAACTACATTGTAGTCATAAATGATAACCATCATGTGCAATTTGAAGCCCTGGTGAGTCCATCTAATAAGTTTTCCAAGCCAATTCCATTTGCAAAAACTTTAAATTTCCCAACTGTCTTTTATGACAATTACCCAATAGCCATGTTTGACCAACTATAAATTTGACCAAATTGACCCTATTGAAAAAATTCTTTCTCCACTACATTCTAGGGGTCAAAAACATTCTATGTTCCAAATTTGAGCTTTTGATGAATCCATTTGTCTAGTTTTCAAATGTGATTTCATTTGCAATTTCTAAAAGTACTGGTAATCATATTTGTAGATTGGTAGCCATGTTCATGATGTTATAACTTTGAAACTATGATAGATATGTCTAAATGGATCTCACCATTGTGTTCTATACTGAAATTACTCCAAGCATGTCAGTTTGCAAGCTTTGATGAATCCATTTGAGCACTTTCCGAAGTCTATCTCGTTTGCAAGAATCACTATTTTTCAAGCTTGCCTAGTTCTACAATTCCCAAAGGCCAACTTCAAAGACTTGCCAAATGTGCCCAATTATTTTTCATGAGCCCAAAACTTTCCCTCATACCTCTCCATATTAAAGTGAAGCCATGCCCCAATTTTCAAGTGACCATTTGACTAGTTTTTTAAGTCAAATCCAAATGCAACTTTATGTTTTTAACATGTTTTAGTGCAAATCAATTTCAAAAGAGCATCTTCAATAGTTAATATCTTCTAGTCCTAATATATTCATAAGACAAAAATTTGTGGGATGAAAGAGTTTGACTCAATGAATAGGTTTGTCAAGTGTCAAACCTCAATTGTTTGATTTTGTCAGTTTTTAAAGCTAGTCAAGTCAACAACTCATGAATTGGAGAGTTTTCTTTGAAGTAGTTTGAAATACAAATTTTAATTATTAGTTGGTGACCAGATGTGATCAAATCAAGTATGGAGATTATGCAAGGTTTAGTGGATTAGTTTGAGGGGCCAGTTGTTTGAGTTCTTAAAAAAATTAGCTAGACCCACTTTGGGGCTTGACTGATTTCATCAAAGTTGACAAGATATTATGGAATGTAAAGATCTATCAAGAGATCATGCTCATGTTGACCATTGAAATATGGTAGGGTAAGGGTGATATCAATAAAAATTGTAAATGATAAATAAATGGGCATATTTCTCAAAGGGGAGGCATGTCATGTCAATACCAAGTTGACATAAACTAAAAGAGGTTGTCAGTTAGTTGAAGTTGGATGTAAAATTAAAATCCCACGGTCCTATGCTTCTAAAAATTAAAATTGTGATCAAACACCATTGGATGTCATATCTTTCAATATGCACATATCATCATTTGAGATCAAAGGGGCGTATGGGTTGGGAAGTCCTCTTTTGCAATGGCTTTGCCTGTAAAGCTATTGTTTCAAACTTTTGTCATGGTGAATATGTTATGAGTTTTTCATCAACATAATGCATCAAGAAAATACAAGAAAGCTCATGAATTGCTTCAACCATCATCCACTCAAGTGTCAAGGTTGCTCACTTAGCCCAGGGGCTCCTTTTTGCATTATAACATATATGATGAACGAGAGTTGTGTCAAACAAAGAAGATGATCTTCGTTGGTCAAACAAGCTCATTGATGCTACATTTGTTCAAATAATTGAAGTAGTATTGTATGCTTTCAGTGGTTTGCATATGATTGGATCTACACATATTCCAACATCGTTGACAAATAATGAATCAACAGATTTGCATGTATTGCTCAAGGGGTAGCAGTAATGGACCTAATGCTCCTCTTAGATACGATGAAGTGGAAATATAGCAAAGTATACATTGGAAATATGATGTTGGGAAAGGAAGGATCAATGTGGAGAATATTCAATCTACTAGATGCCAAATTAGCCATTTGTAAAATCTAATATGTTGGTTGTGGCAAATGTGTTGTGAGATTTTTTGTTGGTTATGTCACAACTTGTTATTTCTTTGAAACCATGCTTAAAACTTGTCTATGTAGATAATGTATTACGAGTTCTTTACAATGTGATGGAACGTGTGTCTAGGTGGACAGCTTCAAAAACATCTCACAGTAAGTTTGATTCTAACACTAAAAGTATTAAATAGTCAAACTTGACTTTTTTTTCCAAGCTCAATATTCTCCTTAGTGTGTGATGCACTAAAAGTGTTAAATAGTCAAACTTGACTTATTTTTACCAAGCTTAATTTTCTCCTTAGTGTGTGATGCACTAAAAGTGTTAAATAGTCAAACTTGACTTATTTTTTCCAAGTTTAATATTCTCCTTAGTGTGTGATGCACTAAAAGTGTTAAATAGTCAAACTTCACTTATTTTTTTCAAGCTTAATTTTCTCCTTAGTATGCGTTGTTTAAGGGTGGTCGTGTCTAAGAGGTAGTTGTGTGTGCCATGACTATAGTTGAAGTTAGTAGCTATCATTATTAAAATCTCTTCTCTGATCTACTCACAAAAATGTAGAAACACAAATTTGTGTAGGGATGTTCTATTAATGTCAGATAGGTGTGTAGAGCGATACTGTAGACACTTAAAATCGTCTCAAACACCATATTAATTCATTTAATATTTCCTTTGACATTATAATTAGTTATTTATTAATTAATTATATTTAGTCATATCCTTCTACTTATTTAATTAAATAGGTTCATTTCCTAATATATTTAAATTTAATTTAAATACTTCCCCCTAATTTATTAAATTCATTTAATGCATAGTGCTCTATAAATCCCCTTTTTAAAAAATTATAATTTATTTAATCCCCTCCACTTTATTAAATTCTCTAATCCTGTGATTAAGTTAAATCTTATTTAATTTAATCCTAATCCTATCTAAAAACCTAGTCTACACCCATCACTTTCATCCTTCTAAGCCTACCCACTACTTAATCCCACTTATTTATCTTAAACACCTTTTAGCTCCTGAGTGTTTGCTCACACATGTGTGAGAAGCTCATGATCCAATAAAGCTTCCACTTCATTTATACCTCTTACACCTTCATCCCCCACTCCTTCCCCCAAGGTTGCTCACACATGTGTGAACACACCTTGAACCTCTCAACCATAAAAGCTCTTTTTGACTTTTGCATGGCTTGTCATTTAGCCCATGTGTCTCCCTTGTGGCACCTATGTGGATGCCACATAGATGCCACCTCCTCAAGGTCTCTCTCAAACCTATAAATAGAGTCCTTGTCTCAAGAATTTTTCATCTCCCTCATTTGCATTATTATCATGCTAGTTTAATTTTAGAGCTTTTAGAGATTTTATGCATTATTACTAACCTTTGGTAGTTGCTAGTTCATTTGCACTTGCATTGTTAACTTAGTTTATTTCTTACATCCACATTCACATCCTTTGAGTGCTTTCAAGCATGGTTGCTTCCATAGCCATTGTTTGAAACATTCTCCATTCATCTTAGTATAGTCTCATTGTCATTGCATTTTTATCACATTGGGATTCTATAGTTGTGTTTGGGAGAGCACATCCACATCCCTCCAATCTAAAGTACACCAACAAGGCTTCTCATGGGTGCCCTTTGTTGAGCTTCTTTGAGGTTGCATGAGGACTTCTAATTTGTGTTTGCATAAGTTGTTAAACTCAAGCTTATTTTAGTTGTATTCTAACTTTTTTCTAATATTTCATATGCACATGTTAGAACTAACGTTTACTTGTTTTTATGTGTGCTCCTGATGGGTTAGGTTTTTGTGTATACATTTTGGCATGCCTGGTGGAACCCACATCCCTTTTTCCATATTCAAAATTGGTTAAAAACTTATTTTTTTGTAGAAACTGCACACTGTCATCTCTGTTAGGATGCAATGTTGTCTGCAAAGATGCTTCATCATGCCCATAGATTAGCGTCTTTGTTGTTTGGTGTCTCCACTTGTAACATTTTTTTAAAAAATTACTTCATACCACAAACCAACTATTTTTTCGTCTCTATCATCCATATTTTCATTTGTACTATTTTACCTATTTGGTCGTCTGTGTTGTAATCTGTCGAAAACCTGCAATATTTGTATACTATTGTCTCCATTGTTTTTCTAGTCTATCATCTTCCTTGTGGGTAGCTAAAAACCAATGATATTTTGTAGACTATCATCTTCACAAATTTTCATAGTCTATCATCTCCATTGTAGGCGGTCGAAAATCTATAATATTTGTTGACTGTCATCTCCAAAATTTGGTGTTCTATCATTTGCATTGTTTGGCGTCTATGACCCTATTTTGTTGCCTGTGACTATCAATAGTTAGTAAAAGAAATCATACATCTCTGAATTTTGTCATCTATGTGTTTCGACGTCTCTGTAGTTTTGTCGTTTGTGTAGTTCTGGTGTCTATGCTTGGTGTCTGTTGTCTCTGTATTTTAGTAGATTGGCTTAAATTTTTAATATTTAACTTAGAGATTGGTTGATCTGTAGGGATTTCTAACTAATTTTTCATTGCAAGAGACAAAATTTTAGAAAATTTGTAGTCATTTTAATCACTTGAAGAATTTATAGTGATCTTAATCACTTGAGGAATTTGTAGTGATTTTGATCACTTGTGGGTTTTAAATGGTGAATGAAGTTGTATGAATTAATCACTTTCCTTGGAATGCATGTTGCAACTAATATCTAAAGGTCAAACACACTCATGAATGCATTAAGGTAAAACATTACACACGCTTGAATGATTTAAGAAAATTTACACACATATTATTGGAATGAATGATGCTCAAAGAAACTCTTGAATGCCTTAATGAATGAACAAATTTCATTGGAATGCATGTCTAAAATAGTCAAACCCAAAGTTGAACGCCTTAAGGAAACTGACATGCTTTCATTGGAAGGAATGTTTAGATAACAAATACACTCTTGAATGCCTAAGGTCAATGAAGCTTGCTCTGAAATATTTGGATTTGGTGCTTAAAATGAATTCACTCAATCTTGAATGACTTAAAGGAATTGGTTTCATTTTCGACAATTTGCTTATGTTGAAGATGATCTATTTACTTTTTGTTGACGAATCCTCACTTTTCATTATGTTGACGATATTGTCAAGTTGGAAAGAAAAAGCATGCTTAAACACAACTATCTTTAAGAGTAGATTAGAAAATCTAAAGCTCCATTAGGAAAGAACAAGTGTCTTTAAAACCCCGAGGCCACTTACATATTTCTCCTCTCGTGCCTCTAGGTGATCTTGAGTGCACAAGAAATAAGTGGTCTTGTTTATATTTTTTGGGAGGCCTACTTGGGGATTTCATCACCCCTTGGGATGAATTCAACTCTAGCATTTTGGTGAATTATAAATATCGAGAGGTGAATCGAAAGACACCTCTCTTGGAAGCACAATCTTGTCACCCTTGGCTTAGCCCCAAAGAACTTTATACCTTTGGGAAGTGAAGGCAAAGATTTGGGTTATTGTCTCCCCCCAATTGTGTGGCATTATTTTCTTTCATCTATAGATTTGGGCCTCATGTACCTTGTGTATATCGAGGATGCCCTCTAGATAATCTTTGTACATCCTAGTGGCAACCTTATTAGGATTGTTGATGTGTTCAACATGCTTGATTGTTTAAACATCCAAAACCAATACCAAACATCAAAAAAGTTCAAAAATGAGTGAAATGGTGAGCTAAACTTCTAGTGAGTGAAATATTTGTAAGTGGGTCCTCTTGATCTACAGTTATTTTTCAGGAGTTCCTTTACTTGGTCTAGTATTTGAAATTCATTAAGTCTTTTAGTCACAAGTTTGTTTACAAAATTTTTGTGCTTGAACCTAGGTTTTCTTGTTCCTACCATGACCAACAAAGTCAAACTTAAGAAGGTGAAATTATCCAAACCATTTTCCTACAAGGAAAGGAAAAACCTAGCACATGATGATAAACAATTCTGATACGCTATCAAAGACATCAAGAAAGAGGAAGTTGAAGAGGACCATTATGATAGAATTTTATACAATGGTAAACTTTGAAATTGGTCTACTTTCCCTAGAGTAAACCCAAGATTTTTGTTTCTAGTGATAGAATATTGAGTTATTTGCATAGTGACCATATCACCCTCATTGTTCCACATCAACCCATTTTCAAAATTTCTAGTCTTCCATGTGTAAAATTTCCTCTAGAGAGCTTGATCATTTGAACCTTAATTTTTTGGCCTAAGAACATCTTAGTCACAAAAATTCTAAGATTACAACACTAGACCTTTATCCATTAGCAAACCTCTATCATGGTTATAATCGTGCATTTGGGATCACAAGTCTATCTCCAAATAGTGAGCAATCTATTTGATATCCTAGTTTGCCCAAAGGTCACTTGTTCATAAAGATAATTTTATCCTATATCACATTTGGTTTGCCAAATTAACAAGGTCTTTTGTTTACATTTAGGTTGTTGGTTGTTTTATCATATAAAGGTTTAGTTGCTCTCTCACATTTCCTATTTTCTTCCACAACCTTCCACCCATTAGTTTGGCCACAATTGTATGGTACAAACACAATCCGAAAAACTCACATTTAAGCCTATGTCTCATTTATTGGAAACACTAAGACAACAAGAATGTAGAATCCTTTTCCTCCATAATCGATCTCATTGGGGAGCACACTTCCCCCTTAGTATAAACTTTGGTATGCCTAGTTCAACATCCACACAAGAACCAAAGAACCCTTTCAAAAAAACCACTCTAGGGACACATGATGATGAAGAAGTGTACCAAGATAAAGATCCCATTGATAACAATAACATCCCTAGTGATGTCCAAACATTTCTTGCAGATCCATACAACTTGGGAATGATGGAGAAGTCTACTAGGGCAAGCAAGACTGAGATCTTCCTAAACTTGGTTAAAGATGGCGTTAATGTCCCTACAAGTTTTGATGAGAGCACTTTCTTTAGAAAAATTACCAAGGGTGGTGCTCCCATATTACCAACTTCAAACATAGCCCAAACATCTAGCAAAGAAAAGGAACCTATGGTGAGAACTAGTTCCATACCTACATCAAGTGTTTCAACACAACCAACATTCCAATTAAGTGCAGAACATATTCAACAAATCATTAGTGTTATGCCCAACATTACTACACATGCTAGTATTCTGCAGTCAACCTTGACAGGTCCAACTATAGGATGCTTAAACATTGGGCAAGTACTTGCACAACAAGTGGCAATTCCAAGACAACCAATATATTCCTCTTATTTGCAAATGCCAACAAGTATGATGAAAACATCTATGCCAATTCCAATGACTTCATATCAATACATTGGCCAAAGTGGCATGCCACCACCTCCACCACCTCATAATACATTTGGGAATCCCTACAACTTTGGAGGTGGGTTCATAAATTCCCAACAATAAAAAATGCAACCAAGCCAAGATCTAGCCCAACAGTTGCATGAACTTCGAAATTTGGTCCATACCATGAACACCAAAGGGGTGAAGGATTTCTCTTTTGAGCTAATTTGTCCCTTTCCATTTGATAGATCCATTAACATGATGTCATTTCCACCAAACTTTGAAATTCCTAAATTTAACAAATACATGGAAGAAACGTGTCCTGTCACACATCTCAAAGAATTTTGTCTTATGTCAAGAAGTAGCCTATAGTGAGGATTATCTTAAGAGGCTCTTCACATGAAGTCTTAGAGACCCCACACTTGAGTGGCTAATGAACTTACCCAAGGGTTCCATTACTTCCTTCAATGATTTGACGAAGAAATTTTGTAGCACAATACTCTTACAACATTGAACATCATACCTCATTGAGTGATTTGTGCAACATGAAACAACAAAATGGTGAAACATTTGCCAACTTTATACAATGGTGGAGACATCTTGCTAATCACATGCCATACAAAATTGAGGATTCCCACCTTGTGGATATATTTATCAAGAATTTGATACCAGAGATGTCTTTCCACATGAAAATAGCTAGTCTCGAAGAATTTGCCACATTAGTCAAGAGAGGCAAGAACATTGAAAATGGACTCTTAAACAAAGGTTCCATTAAACATTATAGCTCTTCATCCTCAAACAATGACATGAACAACAATATCAAACCCAAATTTTGGTCTAAAAACAAAGGTGTTACCCATGATGGTGTCACTAATGTTAAAAGTGTACAAAATCTCCAAGGTGGAAACAACAACAACAAGAACAACTATCATAACCAAAATAACAACAATTCAAACCATGACAATCAAAATCAAAACAACAACCAAAACAACCAGGAATCTCGTAATCAAACACAATTTTTTCATTGCAACAACAATAATACCAATAATAATTACAACTATGACTATGATCACAATAGGAATTTCACCAACTTTTGTGAACCATTGGATGTGGATCACAATTTGATGGTGTTTCCCAACACATGACCCTTTGATGAAAAACAACCCAAATCAAAATGGTATAGAGAACATGAATATTGCAAATACCACCACATTGAGGGACATGAAACAAAAAACTGTATACAACTCAAAGTCTTCATTCAAAATCTGGTTGATGATGGAGAAATTGAGGTAGAAGGAGGACCACCCTCTAAAAATGTTAAATTGAAGATATTTCAAAAACCATTCCTTGACCATGGCAATGACAATAAAAACAATGGAAACAACAATACGAACAATGTAAACTAAGCTTCCACATCAAATGCACTCCACTATGACTGTTTTACTAACCACATATAAGGATTTGACTCCTTGTGTGGTAAAATAGAAACAAATGATATATGTGGTTTTGACTCCATGTGTGGTCACATTAAAGAGGTAGAGACTCATGTGAATACCCTTGTCCTACAAGCAGTTGACTGTGATGCAACCACTTGACGAGGAAGAATTACTTTGCAAGCTGCCACTCCCAACACCACTAATCCATTAGTTCTACATGTCCTTGCTGCACCATCCACTTCACAAAGACCTGCTTCTTGCTATGATGTATTATCCTAGTTAAGGAAGACTCCTGCACAAATATCCATTCTAGAGCTCCTCACCACCTCACCACCTCACCCATCCACAAAGAGATTTTGGAGACTGCTCTTTTAGAGTCTTGTATTCCTAAAAATATTAATGCATCCCAATTCATCGTCATGATTGGAAATCTTGCTGCACAACAACACCTTGTCTTCATAGAAAAATATTTCCAAGGTCCTAGTTAACATCACAATTTTTTGCTCCACATTGAAGTCCTTATACAACAACATAAGATAAAATAAGTCCTTATAGATAATGGATCTAGGTTGAACCTTTGTACATTGAAGATGATTCGTTTCTTGGGGCTTCTAGAAGACCTCCTAGATATCAATAAATGAATAACAATCAAAGCATATGAGAATGAGAAAGAGAATCAAAAGGAGCTATCATGTTACCACTAAAGTTTGGGCCAGCTATAATAAATACTGAATGCCATGTCCTAGTTATGGACTTGCCATATAACATCTTGCTTGGTCGACCATAGATACACACACTCAAAGTGGTAAAATCTACATATCATCAATGCTTGAAATTTCCCCACCAAGGTAGAGAGGTCACAATTTTAGGTGATCCTTTACCTTTTTCCTTTTGTAAGAGGTTGGAAAGTGCCTCAATTTTTTTTTGTCCATTTAGTGAATTTGCCAAGGTTACACCTAGATCTCTCACAATAATGGAATCACCTTCTACAATAGTAACAAAGCTATCCAATATTGATTCTAGTTCCCGTAACGAAAAAGAGAAGGTTGAAGATATTAAGGTCAATACTACGGTAAAGGAGGTTACTTTTGCTGACCAAGGAATGGGAGAGTATAAGTTCAAAAATGCCTTATGTGTTGAACAACTACCACTCTCCCCTCGATCCTTTGGAAAACCTTCCCAAATACCACCTTCTACAAATAAGGATACCATGCATGTTAATAAGACAACATTTGAACATTGGGTGTCACTTAGTGATGAACACATGGAATCTAATATCCTAGCTATATTTTGATGGAAAAGATGAACTTGTGGAATTCCCTAAAGATAAGTATGTTAAGGCTCTTCCTATCATTGAAAACATGGGATATTGCGGCATCGGCCTTGGACCTAAAGAAGATGGAATCAGACAACCCCTTGAGGCTAATAGCTATCCTAAAGGATGTGGTTTGGGCTCCATTAAACCCAAGGTGTCCTTTGTTGACAACTATTGTATGGATGAACCTGATTTAGAGATAGAGGAGGAGGAATTCTTTGAAGTCCCCTTCCAATATATTGAAGATGACCTAGATAATTATGTCCATGCCATTACCATAGTTGTCCTTTCATCTACTCGCTTACCCCTCACCAACCCTGACATGATAAACTAGGACCTTCAAGACACACCATTAGCTATTAATATCTATAACTCTGACAAAGCAATAATGGCACTCTTTAGCCTTAGGAATCTCCAAGATTAAAAACATGAGATCCAATATAATGAGGAAGCCTACTTTGGTAGCCAAGTCAACTCTCTTAGTCACAAAAATAAAAAATAAAGTAAAAATAGAAAAATAGAAGAAACATCCTCTAGTGAAAACTCTTTTGGAGCACTTTTGGATGAAAAAAAAGACAAAATAAAGGACACATCTTTTGGTGAAAACCTCCAAGAGGCACCCAAAGAGGGAGAGGTTGACTTGTCATTCAGATCTTTAACACTAGAAAAGTCATCTCTATTGAATTAGGAGACAATTCCAGTTAATTTGGGTACGGTAGATAATCCACAAATCACCTACATTGCAGCTACCCTAAGTCCCAAAGAACAAAAGGTGATGATTGAGTTCCTACAAAAAGGCAAAGTCAATTTTGCATGGACATACAAAGACATGTCTGGTTTAGACATATATTTTGTTATGCATCACTTGGCAGTAGATCCAAAGATTAAACCTATGAAACAAAAGTTGCATAAGATGCATCCTTAGGTAACACTTTTGGTCAAAGTAGAACTGTAGAAAATGTTAGAGGCAAAATTCATCTGGCCTATTGATTATCCTGAGTGGGTTTCCAACAATGATCCTATAGGAAAAGCATCTAGGGGCATCCACATCTATTCAGATTTTCAAGATTTAAAGCTTGCATGTCCTAAGTATGATTTTCCACTTCCTCATATAGATATCATAGTGAATTTTACTGTCGGACATGAAATGTTATCTTTAATGGATGGTTTCTCTGGTTACAATCAAATCAAAATTGCAGAAGAAGATCAACATAAAATGACATTTACTACCCCATGGGGGACCTTTTTATACCAAGTCATGCCTTTTGGTTTGAAGAATGCTGGCACCACGTATCAACACGCAATGACTATAATCTTACATGATCTTCTACATGTCATAATGCAAGACTATGTTGATGACTTTCTAGGAAAGTCTAAAACACATGATTCCCACATTGATGTGTTCATGACCATTTTTGAAAGGTTGGAGAAATATAAAGTGTGCCTAAATCCAAAGAAGTGTGTTTTTGGGATCAAATAAGGTAATTTTTTAGGATACATAGTGTCAAGAAGAGGCATTGAGGTAGATCTCTCCAAAGTAAAAGGCATCATGGAAATGCCTCCACCTACTACATTGAAAAAACTTTGCAGTTTTCAAGGAAGGTTACAATCCATCAGACAGTTTGTCTCCCAATTAGAAGATAACATTCATCCACTCCAATATTTGCTTAAAAAAGACACTAAGTTTCAATGGGATTACCAATGTCAGAAAGCATTTGAGCAAGTTAAAGTCTACTTGGCTAATCCACTAGTTCTAGTCCCTCCAATTGTAGGATGACCATTGATTCTATACATTTCTACCACTCCAATTTCCTTAGGTGTTCTTTTAGCACAACTAGATGACAAAGGTAATGAGCAAGCCATATACTATCTCAGTCGAACATTAGTAGGCTATGAGTTGAACTACACTACTATTGAGTGAGCTTGTTTGGCGGTAGTCTTTTGCACACAAAAACTACACCATTACATGCTTAACCATACTATACACTACCAAGATAGATCCACTCAAATATTTACTATCAAAAGGTTCCCTTTCTAGTCGAGATGCAAAATGGGTTTTTATTTTAAGTGAATTTGACATTGTCTATAAGGATTACAAGGCCATTAAGGGACAAGTATTTGCAGATCAGCTTGTTGAAGCTCCTCTTCAAGAGGACCATCCTATTATAGCAGATTTTCTAGATGATAGAATTGTGACTGTTACCCCTAGTATGTAATGGAAGCTATTTTTTGATAGTTCCTTCACACAAAAGGGATTGGAGGCAAGAATTTTGTTTGTTACACTGCAAGGAGACCTTATTACTAAGTCTTATAAAATTTCATTCCCTTTCACAAACAACATTGCTGAGTATGAAGGATTGGTAACATGGCTCCTTCAAGCTATCAGATGGAATATTAAGAGCCTTCTTGTCTTTGGAGACTCTTAATTGGTCATTAAACAAGTCACAAATGAATACCACAAAAAATATGAAAAGTTGTTGCCATATTGCTGAATAGTTGAAGATCTTAAACAACACTTTACTCAGATAGTCTTTTAGTAGATGCCAAGGATTAATAACAAAGTAGAAAATGCTATGGCCACCATTGCCTCCATGATCGCCATGCCTGAGTACAGTCCTAAGTGTGAGTTTCTTGTTGAGAATCTTCTTATTCTTGCTTATGAGCAACCCGAATCAGAGCTGGTGAGTGAGATTGTCAATCTCGAGTCTCCATGGTATGTTGACATTTTTTCCTACCTTCATCACAAAATGATCCCCATAGCCCTCTCCCCAAATCAAAGAAAAACCTTCATCTAGCACATTACCTAATATACTATCCTAGGTGATACACTTTTCTAAAAACACTTTGATGGAACCCTCCTCCGATGTCTCAATTTAGACAAAGCCACAACAACGTTAGAAGAGGTCCACCAAGGAATTTGTGGTGCCCATTCTAGTGGCCTTATGTTAGCAAAAAAAGCTCCTTAGAATAGGTTACTATTGGCCTACTATGGAAGTGGATGCCTATCATTTTGTGAAAAGATGTATTCCTTGTTAGCAGCGTGGTGATTTGATACATGCACTTCCCCAAAACCTTCAGCCCACCATCACCCCATGGCCCTTTTCCCACTAGGGATTTGATCTTATTGGTCAAATATATCCAAATTCCACAAATGGGCACAAGTATATTATTGCTACCACTAAGTACTTCACAAAGTGGGTCAAGGCTATCCCATTTACCTACACCACCAAAAAAAAAGTTTCAAAGTTCATCTTGAACTACATTATTTGTCATTTTGGTATACCTCAAGACATCATGACTGATAATGGAACTCCTTTAAAAAACCAAGAAGTTGCCACATTGTGTATGAAATTTGAATTCACCTAGCATTTTTCCACCAAATACTTATCCCAAGGCAATGGCCAAGCTAAAGCTACCAATAAAACAATTTTGTAAATCCTAAAGAAAACTGTTGATGCAGTTGGCTATGACTAGCACCTCCGAATTGTCCCTGCCCTTTGGGCCTACTGTACCTTCATTTGTACCCCCATAGGAGCCACTCCATTTCCCCTTGTTTATGGTTTTGAAGCTATCTTACCCATCAAAATTGAGCTCCCTCCCCTCAAAATATCTCTCAAGAATCTAATGTCTGAAGAAGAATACCGAGTTGCTCACTTGCAAGAGCTACAACTCCTCAATGAAAGATGCCTCAATGTCCTAAATCACCTCCATGTGTATCAAAATCACCTTCAGCTTCAGTTTCACAAAAAAGTCAGACCTCAAGAATTTGAGGTGGGTGACTTAGTTTTACAACATAACACGAGGAACCTCCAGAACTATGAAAAGAAAGGAAAATTTGAAGTTAATTGGCTTGCCCCGTTTATCATTACAACTAAATATGGTTCTGGGGCATATCAGATTACCACTTCAAAGGGAGATCCACTCCTTGAACTTGTAAATATCCAACATCTCAAGCAATTCTATGCTTGAGTCTTACAGTTCTTGTACAATGTTGTTATAAGTTCCACAAAAATACAAAAAAATTAGAAAATCAGAAAACTCCAAAAACATTCACAAAATGTTCCTAAAGAAATGACTAAAAAGAAGAAAAAGTTCCTAAAAAAAGTATTTTGGTCCATTATCTATAAGGCTCATCTCACTTCACCACATTCCACCATTTCATCCCATCTTTGTGTAGAAGTCCTATTTGACTTGCACTTTTCATGCATCCAATAAAAGACCTCTTGTTTGTAAGGCTTCCCTTCGCTCCAAGTTTTCAAAAGACCTTTAGTCTGTGAGGAATTTTTTTTTCTACTATTTGTCCCAATCCCATTACATTGAGCTTTTTCCCACAATAGTGACTGTGACAAAACCTAAAAAATTCACTATTGAGACTTAACGATTCAAGAAAATTATTCTTTTCACAGCCTTTGCCAACAAACATTTGTGACAACCAACATCAGACAAACAAACTTTCATAGGATGGATCCTTCCTATATGTGGTAGTAAAACCTTCACCTTTGGGACTTAATGTTCTTGGCAGGAATTGTGGACTGAATGACTACCTGGTCATGTAGTCTCTTTTTGGTTGATTTCATTTTGTGTGTTAGTAGTAGCCTTTTATGGTGTGCCTTGATCTTCCATATTTTGGTATCACCTGAATAGCTCTAACTAACTACACGTGTCATTTGTGGTATGATCTACTTTTGATGCTTTAGTACATATGTGTCAATTTTCAGTTATGGTTATGCATTGCACACTGGGGGCAACGAGTTAGTACACTTTCCACCAAAGATCCCTAAAAAGAGTTTGGGTGTGCCTAGACCTCTCCAAGGTGTATACAACATTTGTTCCATTATGACTATGCAAACTACACCTATCATCCTAAAGTATCTCTTTTGTTGAGAGTCTAGTCCACGCAAAGGAACCATGTCATTTATGCTTCTATAGAATATAGTGCATAACTCCTTTTGCAAAATCAAACTAGGGTGTGCTTTCCCATATAAACACAACTAAATCCCTTGGTATCATATAACTAGGATTCATGTAGCTAGGATTTCCTTATGCCCTACTTGAGACAATGGTTTTGTTCATTCCCACCCCATGCTAAGCTACTTGATTCCTATACATGAAAAGTTTTACACATGTACATTTATTAGGTTCATTTATTTTACATTTGAATATCTCATATTTCCACTTTAAAATTGCATCATTTCACTTTGCATTCATCATTAGGGTCTTTTTCTTTTACTGACATTTTCATTTAAGATACATTCATTTTCATATTAAGTACATTCATTGCATTAGACATTTCATTCATTATTAGATCCCATTGTTCGTTACATTAATATATGCATTTTTCCCATCACATTTAGTAATATATACATCATGATACATCTCATACAACATATAGTAAATCCATACATGTATAAATGCATACATCTCATATATTGCCATAGAATCTACATCATCTACACATTAGTCATCATATATGCATCATAGGCAACATAACATCACACACATCTTACATCACAATGTCAGTAACCACATCATAGAAATCACATGCATAAGAAACAATCACACATATACACCTAAGCTCATCAAATCATGTCATATATATCAAAAAATTAGTTTATGTGTACAATCCATATGCAAAATAATCATATAGAAACATCGTGCATAATGCATCATCACAAAATCACTGCATCTGCATCACTGTGTCAAAACTGCTCACTATAGTAATCATGGAGTTGGATGTGAGGGCCCAACCCCTCCTATACCCCCTCCTTGTGGAGGCCTAGCCGATCCAACTGACTGCTCTAACCTCTCATGGCCCCCTATGGTCCATGGACTGGATGCCTCTCAAAAATCTGGCTGTCGATGCTCTGCCAAGATGACATTGTTAGGATAAACCACAAACAGAAATAAAAAACTACATGCAAATATAACCAATAACAAAAATAATAGATCACACATAAATGAACAGAAGGCACCAAGATTTAACATGGTTCACCCAATCCTTGGGCTACATCCACAAAATAGCAAGTTCGATCTTATTACAATCCAGTGATTACAACCTGATTACAAACCGTAATCCCTTACAGCTCTATATTGCCGCAAGAACCAATTTTGCATCACAACATAATAAAAAATACCTAACCCTAAACCCTTTTATACAAGTATTTTATTCCTTTTAGGGTTACAACATGTTGGCCATAATATGTCGGCCACGGCCCAAATTTTTTTTTATGAAGTATGTATAGTACTTTCCTAATCAGTCACCATAATCTAGCAGACATCATGATACAAGGACCTATAGTGGGCTGCCTCTCACATAGCCTATGTCTCCTATTGGTGAGCTATCATAGCCTCTTGCATCATAGTCATAGCCATCCTAGGCTATACCATCTATTGGGCCATGTCTCGCTATCTGCAGTACTCATCCACTTCTCTCTGGTGTGTCTCCTGCTCTACCCATAGAGTGGTCACCTCCTTTCATAAAGTATCTATCTTGGCCAGCTCATCCATCTCAACCTGCATACCAAAATAACTAAACTCCCCTGCATCTATCCTAGCCTGTAGTGCTGCCAAGGCCTCTTGGGCACTGTCTGCCCTTGCTTGTTGCACCTGCACTTGTACCTCAACCTATAGTGCTACCAAGGCCTGTTGGGCATTATTTGCCCTTGCATGCTCCACTTGATGGGCAACCTCTATTTGGAGGCTATCCCACTCAGCCTTGACTGTATTTGCATTCTCTAACTAGGGTGACCCCTATACTTGTGGCCTCTCTGGTAGCCCTGTTGGTGTTGGTACTCTCCTTTGGAAGACTCTGCACCCTTGATGACCTTGTTGTGCCCCCTACCCTAGTGGTGGCACCATCACTATTAACCCCCATCCCATGCTCCATCCCCCTCACTCTGTGCCTGCTCTACTGCTAGTGGTGCACCTGGTACTATGAGTCACACTAGTTGATGGGCTGCCCACCACTGGGTATATGCAGGTGCATCCCTACATCTCCCTAGTCCTATCCATACAGGCACTAGCTACATCCCCCACCATGAGATCCAAGCTAATCTGAATGTGGTCCCAGAACCCCATTATCTGCCATACTCGCGAGATACCGCTAGATATAAAAATTTGTCTAGCACAACATCCTATATCCTTCTAAACTATCACTGCAGCCTAGAGGGCATATATCTCATCACCATGTGAATGGTTTGATTGATGAGCTAGTAGTCTGTCTGAGTATAAGGAAGGTAGCACTAATCCTCATTGTCATCCTCTCCTCCTGCTACTAAGGTAATCCCCCATTGCTCCATGCCATCATATGGTGTCCAATCGAACATAATGATCTCATCCAGAAATCTCCTCCAAAATTTGACTGACTTGGTCAAGTAGTACTAGATAGGTGGCCTGTATCAACATGAAAATAGCTCCTAGGCTATCGAGTCTCATGCCTCATGATAGGGCGTGTCACACCTATATGCTCCCATGACCACACCATCAATAGTGTCAGTCCTGGACCTATAGTATACTATGTCATGTATGTGCACATGTGTAGGTCTTGGTACAACTCAGCCAAAATAGTTTGACCCTAGTAGAAAATCATGCCATCATCCTATAATAGAGTGCTCAACACTCATGTCCACCCAATCAAGAACCAATGCCCAACATGGTCTAGCACCATCCTCCATATGAGTGATGCTAGATAAAGGGGAAGTCATGGCAACCTCTACTCTAATGCCTCTCTCCATCCTAGCCATCATCTCTAGATCAGGAGCCTCTTTTGTTGGCATTAGAAACACTCTTGTAAATAGGGATTTTCACCCTCTAGGATATACTCTAGGTAGCTCCCATGGATCAACACTCAAAGAATTTGCCACACATCAAGCAAGGTCACTGTCACCTCTCCAGTAGGTAGATAGAAGCTCGAAGTTAGTGTGTGCTACTACTCTATAAGTGCTGATAACTGCACTGAGTGTGCCCTTAGATAAGGCCATTCATGGACATGCTCTAAACCACATAGTCTAACATGTCCCCACTTTGCCTTTGTTAATGTATCTCCTAGCACCATAGTCATTGGATAGTGCTCCCACAATCGAAATGTCATCATCTCTATCTGCAGCATAGACATGCAATGGTCAGTGTATCCTCTCTCTAATGCTCATTTTTCTTACCTCAACATGAGGCATCCTACTTTGTTCACCCTTGGTCATCCCCATCCCCTAATCTTGTCGATTCGTCCCAATTGCTAAAGATGCCAATCAATGTAGATGCCCATCAATGGAGACACTGATCCACACAGATGTGGATTAGCAGAGATGACAAAAATTGGAGATGCCCATCCAACATCTTTGGTGGCTGCACAAACATCCATTTTCCATCGGCGACTGACAGACTGTCATTTTTTGAGACGATGATACGGAGAATTGTCATCTTTGATCTAGCTCTAGTTTCCCTTTCCCCCCTTTGTTGTCTGCAAAGATGACAAGATGCATCCCATCATCTTCACAGAAACCTAAATCCCTAGTTTGTCATCTATGAAAATAATAGAGCAGAGATGAAAGACCATGTTTTGGCCTCATTTAAAGCACAATAAATGTTGAATTTAAGTGTGTAATAAATTTTTTGACAAGGTGGGATACTTAACTCACCAATGGGCTATCTTGGCTGACCTCTGGTGCTTCTGGACATGCTCTCCAAGCTCTAATTTTCCAATTGGATCCATCTTTTGTTTTGATTCTCTGCTCTCTAGGTGTGCAAATGACTCTTCCTTGAGCCGTTTGGGGGCTTATATAGGCCCTCCAAGGTCCCTTTTCGAGCCCCTACCCTTTCCTTGGCCATGTCGACCCTTGTTTATCCCCAAGTCATACAAAATGTTCATCTATGCCTTTTTCCTACCTTTTTTTTCCTTCTAAATGACATTTTTGCCAAAATTGCCCAAAATTTATTTTTTGCGCTATTTTCGCGAGGGGGGCACCCTCCTCTGTCGTCACTTCAACACCACTCCTAGGACTCCTATTCTTTTTGGGGCAACCTATATATATATATATATATATATATATATATATATATCCTAACATCACATCAAAGAGGGGCAAAATGTAGATGCTTAAAATCATCCCAAACACCATATTAATTAATTTAATATTTCCTTTGACATTATAATTAGTTATTAATTAATTAATTATATTTTTTTGTATTCTTCTACTTATTTAATTAAATAGGTTCATTTCCTAATGTATTTAAATTTAATTTAAATACTTCCCCTTAATGTATTAAATTCATTTAATGCATAGTGCTCCATAAATCCCCTTTTAAAAAATTTCTAAATTATTTGATTCCCTCCACTTTATTAAATTCCTTAATCCCATGATTAAGTTAAATCTTATTTAATTTTATCCTAATTCTATCCTAAAACCTAGTCTACACCCATAACTCTCATCCTTCTAAGCCTACCCACTACTTAATCCCACTTATTTATCTTAAACACCTTTCTAAACACCTTTTAGATCCTAAGTGTTTGCTCAGACATATGTGAGAAGCTCATGATCTAATAAAGCTGCCACTTCATTTATACCTCTTACACCTCTTACAAGCTCTTTTTGACTTTTGCATGACTTGTCCTTTGGCCCATGTGTCTCCCTTGTGGCACCTATATGGATGCCACATAGATGCCACCTCCTCAAGGTCTCTCTCAAACCTTTAAATAGAGCACTTGTCTCAAGCATTTTTCATCTCTCTCATTTGCATTATTACCATGCTAGTTTAGTTTATGAGCTTTTAGAGATTTTATGTATTATTACTGACCTTTGGTAGTTGCTAGTTCATTTGCACTTGCATTTTTAACTTAGTTTATTTCTTACATCCACATTCACATCCTTTGAGTGCTTTCAAGCATGGTTCCTTCCATAGCCATTGTTTGAAGCATTCTCCATTCATCTTAGTATAGTCTCATTATCATTGCATTTTTATCACATTAAGATTCTATAGTTGTATTTGGGAGAGCACATCCACATCCCTCCAATCTAAAGCACACCAACAAGGCCTCTCATGAGTGCCCTTTGTTGAGTTGCTTCGAGGTTGCATGAGGACTTCTAATTTGTGGTTGCATATGTTGTTAAACTCAAGCTTATTTTAGTTGTATTCTAACTTCTTTCTAATATTTCTTATGCACATGTTACAACTAATGTTTGCTTGTTTATGTGTGCTCTCAACAAGTTAGGTTTTTGTGTATACAGATACATATCAAGTTTGAATACAAATGAATCGTGCTTGACAGTCTAAAATGGATTCCATTAGCAAGTTGTGTGCATGTGTAAGAAAAGTGTCTAGATTGATAGACGCAAGGGTGTTGTTAAGGCATGAATGAATGTGGAGGCTTAACATTTTAAACTTAATGGAAGGCTTCTTTTTATGCAAGCTCCTCTTCAAGGATTTAGAGCCTGGGAATAGAAATATGGGAATAAGAATAGTTATTCTGGAATAGAAAATGGGGGTATGTATTCCTATTCTCTATTTGGTTCAGCCAAAATTTGATGGGGAATTCACAGACCAAAATTTATGCTTTCTAAAATAAATAAAACTGGAATAGGAATATGTATTCCAATTCCAGCTATTTAGGTGGAATTGTAAAAGCTCATTTTTGGGCCAAAATTGGAATACGTATTCCTATTTTATTTTGTTTTCCAATTCTGATTTAGTGCATCCAAATGGAGAATTCAAAATTTTAAGAATTTACATATTCCTATTCCACTTGTATTCTTCCTGCCAAACATACCCTTAGTGTCATTTTAATGGGTATTGTGATAGATTTGAAAGAATGTGATGTGAAGTGTGGCCAATGTCAGTTTTGTATGTGATGGAATGGTTGTTTTGTCCCACATTGTCCATGTGAGGAGTTTTAAATTATTTTTAATTAACCACACTCCTTCTAAATGTCTAAAGTGCTTGGCTTAAAGATAAGTTGGAGCTCACATGCTGGGCATGAGGTGGACCAATTTGGGAGCTAGCTATCCAGCCAACTAATTTTTTAGTCACTTGGTTACCATGCATCCCCATACATCTATATATTTGATGTTTGTTGCACAAAAATGAAATATCCACCGAAGAACTTTTGAATTGGTATTTGTTCAAAATTATTTACAAAACAAATCAAAATAACAATTGTAAGAAAAAAATTCCAAAGAATTTTTGAATTAGGATTTGCTCAAAATTATTTACAAAAAAAATCAAAATAACTATTGTAAGAAATCTTTTTCCATAGAATGTAATTATTACAAAAGCATCATTTTCTTCCACATACTAAGGAAACAAAAACAAAAAATATATAATCTAAACCATGGAAAACCTACACTCAACATCTTATGTGGTTAGTGATTTGTTGAAAGCTTCTAAAGCCTTTCCAATACATCCATTTTTAAGTATCCAACAAATTTAGCATCTCATTAGGTAACATCTTTGTCTAGGCATTTTGTCAAATAGTATAACAAAAAAATTTAGGTAACAACATGATCTATCTAGATTTTGTGTACATGTGTACATGCTTATGATATAACTACAAAAACCAAAAAAATTGGATGTTTTATCCTTTCATTTATATATAATTCAAGATCCTTGTCCTAAGAAAAAGTAACTTTGAACTACATAGTCAATAAATTAAGGAAACAACTGGATTTGGAGTTTGGTGACTTGTGAAGATGATTTTGAGATTTTAGTTCCATAGATTGTTGGGATACATGCTTTGAGATCCAAACAAAGCTACCAAAGATTTATAGGCAATTGAATCTAAAATTCAAAAACATTGTAAGAATTTGAAAAAGTATTATATTATAGAGGATATATAATTTGAAAATAGTTAAAATGACAATTGACTAACACACTTTTTTTAATAGATTATAGTAAATCATCTTTTCTAACCCACTAACAACTTTTTGTAATAAATTAGATAAAATATCTTCTCTAACACAAGGATGGCCAACTATGAGAAGTATTTTTAAAAATATTTAGTCTTGAATCTTTTCTGTGTCAAATCATTTTCTTATTTATTAGAACCCCCACCTCCAAGTGAAAAGTCACATTAGAAAATAAAAATAATCAATGAATAGTTATTATTAAAGAAGTAACTTATCTAAAAATACAATTGATGAAAAAAAAATTATGGATGAATATTTTAAATATATATCTCTAGATTACTATTTATATGTTTAAAAGATAAATAATGATAATTAGTAGGTAACACAATGAGATGATGATGACGGCGATGATGGTGTTTAGCTTGATATTTTTAATGAGTGACAAAACATCAAGTAACATCTAACAATTATACTATTATTTTGTTGCTTTCTTAATTTCAAAACAAGAATATTATTATTTTTAAAAAATTAACATAAACTAATCGTAGATACATTGTTGAACTTTCATTTTTTAATTCTATGAAAATTTGGCAATGCATAATTATTGGAAAAAAAGTATTGATCAATTACATTTTATTATTTATCAATATTAAATATAATTACAATTACACAAACATAGTAATAGTATAATAATGTTCTTCTTTCTAATATTTTAAAATAAATATTATGATAGTAAATACTATCTATTCTTTAATACTATTTAAATAATTTTATTATGGAAATTAAAATATTTATCGTAAATTAGGCAAGAGCCTAAAACACAATGATACATTGTGAGCCTCTTATCGAAGAGGTCTTGGGTTCGAATCTACCTGTGCTTGATAAAATAATAATTAATAATAATACATAATAATTAATCTTGGCTTTGATCTCTTACCGATAAAAAAAAAAAATTATCCTAAATTTATATAATAATATTTTATAAAATATATATTTTAAAATCAACATTTAAATTGAAATCCATTACATAATATTATATAATTTATAATATTTGAAACATCTTCCAAAAATGCAAGGAGGTGAAAACTACAGCTTGAAATAACCCTTGGACAAACCACCACACCTAATATTTTCAACTCTAGCATGGTTCCCTCTCGAGTATGTACATCCCTGGCTTATTGGTCTTCCTAAAACATCAATGGTGGAAAGAAATTCCAACAACTTTAGTTGAGCTTTTCTAATCACCATGGTTGGGATACTTAATGCATGAGACAATAAAAATTGAAAACAAGTTCACTGGTCAAAAACTAAATCATCAACAAGGGATAATTGGGATCTCTCTAATCACATGTCACTTCAATGTTGAGAGATGATTGGTAGTTCTAGGCTCATTCTAGTGCCACAACTGGATATTGAAAAGGCCACTCTGAGCTCAAAAGGACCCAACAATCCAACAAATCCAATCAAATAATTCTCCAATTCATTGTTCAGACTCCCCTTCTTTGTATTTATTTTCCCCTATTCCTCTATTGCTTTGGGTAAAGAGGCCCCATTAAAAATGGTGAGCAATCTGACACACCAATTTCTTCTTCTCTTGAAAATCTACTATGTAATTTTCTAATTTGCATTGATATACATTACAATGTTAGTGATAAATGTTGTAGTTTGGATAGGGTTATTGGTGAATGGAAACTTTGAGTATGCTTCAAAGCAATCAACTCTGTAGGAATGATGATCATGAGTTTAAATTCACTACCCTTCTCAAAGATCATATAATTTGTGGAATATAAGAAAGGATACATGTTTCTTGTTGTCCCTTAGGGAGCACACACAATAGGATGGGGAGCAAAGAGCACTTGAGTCTAGAGAGTCAAAGTGAAGAAGAGATATCTCTATTCACTCACACTTAGCATGGCTCAAGCCATGAATATCTTTGGTTTGTTGGAGGTAGGGGAACTAAAAATAAAAACATTTAGGAGCCTCTCAAATTGGGATTTGTATGCCTTGGTTTCCATGCATCATTCTATGAAACTCAGGCATGGAGGAGGACCCCACATATAAAATTTAGTTGACACCATTGCCCAGGCAGTTGTCTCTATCATGATGAGCCTCTCTCGTCAACAAATAAATTTCCAATCACTACACAAAGGGAGCCAAAACATGGTGAAAAATGTTAAAGAATCCAAGAAAATGATGGTCGGTAAAACAAGGTTGGACGAAATGGTAGAGGCAAGAAGTGGACGGTATATATTATTTTTATGGCCATCCATTGCATATAAATGATGTGGAGCTATTGATCATTTAAATTAGCTTGTCCATCTCATGTAGGGAACACCTTTGACGTAAATATATTCATTTTATCCATATATTCATAATTTTTTAATAAAATAACAATAGTTCAACATTCATAATGTTAGTAATATATCAATTAAATAAGATTTACTAAATCAAATATAAGAAATGTGTTATGAAATTGTTGCCCCACTTTTCACCATATACAATTTTTGCAAAGTGGAAAGTGAACTAATGTCATATTTTGTCAAAGTCTGGTCAATAGGTCTTTCCTCTTTAAGTGCTAAGTTTCTCCATCGGGTTTTCATCTTTTCCCTTCTCCCGTGTCACATATAGCCCGGGTAGGTATTTCTTGATTATCATGAGTCTTAGGGGTAGTTTAGAACCATACCCAGTGGGGATTCTCGATTTGTGCTACATCATTTGAATTTATTGAAGCTCATTTAGTTTGGAGATAGAGAAAATTGAATTGGCAGAAAATCAGGTTCTGACTTCTCCATTGTAGGTTTTCGCACCCCAAAGGTGATTTTCTGCAAAGGCTGGCAAATGCTATTTGTATTGAAGTAAAGTGAATCATGATATGAAAAGATCATTCAACTGATGTCACGATCTCACAACAAGAATCATTTTAAAGTCTAGAAAATGATCAGAATAGTGATCAGCGAAAAACTAGAAAAGAGCTTCTCCGTGGTAGGTTTTCGAAGTCGGTTATTAGTTTTTCGAAGAGGTGTATGTAAAGGAATTGAGGATGCCAATAGGCCCCACCTCTCACTTGTGAAGTTGACTTTGTATTTTTTGGAGGCTTAAAATAAAGTGAATAGGGAAGAACAAGTAAAATAATGAGCATTGGTAGAAAAACAAGTTTCTTCTTCTCCATTGCGAGTTTTCAGACCAGAAGGTAAAACTCTGCAGAGATCCATAGCTGCTATTTGTAGGCTGAAAAAAGATATGAAAGCTGCATAATGGTTAAATCATTCAAGATTATCATGTTTTCATAGCGGAAATTACTTAGAACTTATTAAGATGATCAGGATAAACATCGTCGAAAAACTCAGAAGTAGTTGTTCCTTTGGCGGACTTCGACCCAAGAGGTAAATTTTCCGCAAAGGCCCAAATAGAAAGGTAAAGTTACTATGTGGGCCCCATTTTTCGCTCGTGAAGCCTCTTTTATGTTTCCTGAAGGTTTTTAGTAAAGTGCTTAAGGTAGAAAGGTAAAAGTGAAACCTTAAGAGGAAAATAAAAAATTTGCTTCTCCGCTGCGGGTTTTCTACCCTCGAAAGCCATTTTTCGCATTTCAAAGAAAGTCATTCCTGCAAGTATGGTAGGTATGTGATTTGATTGCAGATTATTTTGGGCAAGTAAATAGAAGCAAATTAGTGGATTGATTAGGTTTTTGCAAGCAGAATTGAGTTAAGTGGATTTTGCCCAAGGAAGTACTCCATTCTTATTTTTTCGAAAGATGGATAAAACAGAAAGTAAACTAGTAATTAATGAGAGTTATCGTTGAGCCAACAGAAATCGTGAAAAGATAAAGATTAATCCATTAGAACCTTTACATCCACCAATCCAACAGATTTACCCTTAATTTTTCTTGTATGGCGCAATTTATGAAATTCAACAGGCAAATCTAGGGTTATCTTATAAAGGGGGAAGTAACAGATTTTCAAACTACCGTTTTACTATTATACTATTGCATTGGATAGTGCTCTCAAGTATTTTTCAAAATTACAAAGTTTGCTTCTTGTGTCAATTGCAATTGTTTGAGTTTGTGCTATAATACATCAAATAAAATGGCAAAAAGATTTGGGGGCTTTGATGTATTGGGTGGAATTAAGTCGGCGTGGTCGACTATCATAGATACTTCACTCCGTTTCTATGATATGCAAGCTTTTCAAAGGAGATTAAGAGCAGAGCTAGTTCATCCCATAATGGAGAAACTTTAGGGTAGTGGATTAGTGGAAGCAGCTAGGTTCCTTGTAGTAGTACAAGCCCTGGAGCTGATTTTGGAATGCATCAATCATTACAACTCAGATACAAAGAAAATTCTATTGCCTGACCAAACAGTGTTGATTTCAATTGATCGTCAAGCAGTAGTGAATTGCTTGTGAATTCCAAAAGAGGAGGATTTCTCAAATTTAATGATGAGTCGAGCCATGTCTGAGTACTCTTTGAAGAATATGGTTTGGAGGAGGGAGATCATGTAGTCTTGGTTTCAAAAGCCAAGGGGAGCTAAGAGTAAAGTCCCTAAAACTCTTTTCGGCACTGACCTCAAACTAGAAATTGTTGACATTTTGGTTCTATTGCATTGATTCAAAGTTGAGGTAGAAGCTTTTAATTTTGTGGAGCAGTACTGCTTTTTGGTGCAAGTTATTTGCTTAGACACATAGTATATTGATTGAGCATATGAGGTCAGTGAGCATCTTTCTAGGTCTCTCAGTGTAGCCAAGTTTTATAATTCATTTTATATGTCCTCTTTCTTGATATACATGATGGCTTCTCTGCAATTGTGGTCGGGACTCCCTAGAATTGAGAATTTTCCTGATAATGTAAAAATTTATGAGTTTTATCCATGCTTGCAATTACAAAATAGTTATGCAGAATACATCCAGGTAAATGATGCATTCACCATGAGGATTTGCAAGGAGCTCCAAGGGTGTCTAGAGCGGAGGTTCAGTCCAGAAGTGATGGCGACCATCATCCAATTTGACAATTATTTCATTCAGTTTTCATCATTTTCTTATTTGCATCTTGCAACGTTCGATGGATTCCCACTGAAGCTACCCAGGTATCCAAATGATATGATCGTGCTCGTGGAGATCGTGAGGCAAGCAATAGAAGTGAACATGTTGAGTGCCAGCCTAAGGAAGAAAGGGTATGAATTCCCTATAAAAGTTGGAGCATACAGTTGTGAAACTAGATCAAATGCAAAGAATATACTCAAAGCATTTGAGAGTAAATACAAATTGGAAGAGTATGAAGCAGTAAGGCCCCTATTTGATCCTAATGGATATGCTAGAGATGTGCTCCAAATTGGAAGCGTAATCAAACATGTGACAACCATTGAGGATTATTGGGCAGATTGTAAGAATGAACTGGAGAGTCCAGATCGTGCCTTTGCCAGATTTACAATTGATCAGGTAAAGACATATGGTATAAATTTAGATGTGGAGGGATTGGAAGATGATGGTCAAAATATGTGCAATAATACATATTTGACTAAGTTGAGGAATACTCCCATTAGTTTCGAACTGTATGTTGACATAGAAGAAGATTTCGATGTCATGATGGCAAGAATTATCAAAAGGACCTAGAAGTGGGTTGAATGGACAACTAAGAAAAACTGAAGTAGGAGCAAAACTACTCAAGCTTCTCCACCTCCAGCTACTACAACTTCATCTCAAAGCGCCACACCCAGTGCTACTACCACAACTAATAAAGGACCAACCCAATCTGCGGGATAAGGTGACCAGCCCCTGGAGAAGAATGTTCCAATAGCCCCAACCTATCAAGGTGGATCACTGCCAGTCATTAGAGCTCAAGCTGAAGCTGAGAAAGGAATGAAAGAGCAGAAAGATGGGTCTCTTGCTCTAGTCTCACCTCCACATGCCACTCTACCCCCATTGCCTCAACCTTCTCACACTCCATCTCCTCATGTCACCCCTATCTTATCTCCTCATCATAGCCCTACACCAGCTATAAGTGCTAATTTTCTCAAGCCCACTGGTTCTCCTATTCAAATAGTAGAGATTGGAGATGATAAAAGTAGTAGTAGCGAATACACTGAGTCTCATGAAGTTGCAAAGAAAGCTCAAGAAGAAGAGAAATCTCTAGGTTCATCTCGGCTCCTTTCTCAAGATCTAAAGACCCCCTTTTCTGTAGCTACAACAACAACGACTCCAGTGAAGAAGAAAATGTTCAGCATTGAATCATTCAGAACAGCCTCCAAAGTGATTAGTACAGAGTCTTGGCTTGAGGATACTTTGGAGAAGAAGGGAAAAAGGAAAGATGAAAATTTTCCTTCAAAGGATGTTGTATCTCAAGTGGCTCACTTAGGATCTACCTTAGTAAAAGCTAAAAAGAAAAAGACCTTGTCAATATTGGGACAAGATCTAGAAATAGGGCACTTAACTATGGAGGTAGCAAAACCAAACAAGGCAGGGAGAATTGAAGATATGACGCCAGAGGACTTCACTCTGCACTCAATTGATCTTGGAGAGGCTAGACATGATACAAAAGTAGGCCTATGGAAATTGAGTAATGAGGTGATAGAAGAGAAATTGGAGGATCTCAAGTCATCGAAGGTCAGAATGAAAGTAGAAATAGAGGAGTTAAGAAGGTTCATCCAGCAATTAGTTGTTCCATTGGCAACTATTATTAGTGTTCCTGCCACTGAAAATCCTTCAACAGAAGAGGTACAAGCCTTCATATCATAGATCCAGAAAGATAGGCATTTTGGTCAGATTGAAAAGGAATGGATTGAGAAACTCAATGTAGATGGAGTTTCCTTAATCGATCAAGTTGGGAATATTATCCTCCAGCTAGAAATTGAAAAGGATAATATTACATCTAATAGTAATACCTTTGCTAGAGAAAGAGCAAGATGCATATAATTTATTTCTCTCCTAATGATGGTTATTCAAATGAAGGCAAAGGATGCAATTGAAGCAAAGATTCTTAAGAATGGAAATGAACCTCTGAATGAATGGTGCCAAAGTATGTAGTTCAAGATGGAAATGATTCAAGAGGCTGAGAAAGGACTCAGAGAAATAGGGGACAAGGTGAAGAAGACCCAGGACAGAGCATTTGAGCTTATGCAAGGATTGCACACTGAGTCACAAACTAGTGGAAAAGGGAAATCCTTTATTAATATAGAAGTGATGAAGAATAACTTTTCTATATATTTAAGTAACCTATCTGAGATAGCTTCAAGCAGTCAAAACAGGGTAACAGAACTACAATTACTTGGTGGATGCATGCATGTGGCTGCTGAAGAAGTGGCAAGTCAGTTGAATGAAGTAAAAGAACTAGCTCTAGAGCATTCAAGGTGGCTATTGAGATTCACTGACGTGCAAGTGCCTAGTCACGAGGAGATGATCCCAATTATAGTGGCTGCCAGAACATATAGGACGAAAACTTAAAAGGGGAAGAAGTCCAAGTGATTCAGATTACCCCCTTTTTAATTTTCTATTGTATATTTTGAAATCTTTGTTAATATTTTGATATGATAAATTGGCATCTTGCCATTTGTCATCAAGAGAAGATGAACCGATTAATATTCACATTATAATGGTCATTCCTAAAGTCCTATATATATGAAGTTCAATGATTAATCAAAGGTCGGCAAAATTTTGGTGTGAAGTACTATCTGTTGCAGAGACAATTGAATGACACTTCATTTCAATCATTTTCTGTTCCAATAGGTACTATGATTAGTTAGTATTTCCTTTCTGTGTTATAGAGAACTAAGAAAGAACAGAGTTTTATTTCCCCTATTTTTTGGAATACGAATGAATGTAATAAGTATCTCAAGTCCTATATATATGAAGTTCAATGATTAATCAAAGGTCAAATTTTTTTTGGTGTGAAGTACTATCTGTTGCAGAGACAATTGAATGACATTTCATTTCAATCATTTTCCATTCCAATAGGTACTATGATTATATTGTATTTCCTTTCTGCGTTATAGAGAACTAAGAAAGAACAGAGTTTTATTTCCCCTATTTTTTGGAATACGAATGAATGTAATAAGTATTGTTATAATTCATTTGAAGAAAGGATTTTATAATTTTTCCTGATTCATTAGTCAAGTCTAGATTTGAATTTCATTTTGTTCTAGTCTTATGCGAATAGATTTATGGATTCATAAGAGGTGTGAATACGTGAATCTGTTTTAGTATTTAGAAGTATTTCTTGCCTGCATTAAGTTCTAGTTAGGCTTAATTCGGTTTGCCTCTTCCACTCTCAGGTTAAGAGCATACCCCACATTAGTCTAGGAATTAAACATAATTCCTTGAACATCATTCAGATAGGGAGTTGTACCTCAATTCAGAGGGAAACTAGATATTCTTAGAAACAGTTTTTCGACTGTTGTGTAAAGTTTTTCTCCCTTATAAGTTTGGACACATAAAAAGAGGAAAAGAAGAAGAATAAATCTGTTTACTAATAGATTTTTGGTGACTCTGCTAGGGAGACGAACAGTCACTTGATCAAAAAGCCTATGTCATGAGGAAAGATGGTACTACCTCATGAAAACACAATCCTAGTGCTCCAACCTAACCTTGGTTTTCAGGATGACCAAGAGGACATAATGTCATCTCTTAACACATTTGTTTGGAGGCATAGAAGGAACACTGAACATTATCGGAATGCTAGCCAGATATTAGAGGAAGCAGAAAGAAGAGCTGAAGCTTTTGAAAGAGCTTTTGAAAGGAGAGATATCCGGAGAGCAGAAAGATAATTAAGATAGTAAGCTTAGAGTTAAATTAGACCTAGCATCTTGGAACAATTTAGGTTCCTCAGAAGTACCAAGAAATAGGGTGGGCAAGATTCCACTTTTGATAAATTAACAGAGCTCGATTTTCCTATCTTAGAAGTACCAAAATGGAAAGGTGAAGGTAAAAGTTAGAGTAGACCCCCTTCCCCTATTAGAAGTCAAAACGCCAGCACTTTGAATTCCACTAGTCAGGTGTTAGCACTTCATAGAGTTACTGCACCTCCAGTTGTTAACTTTCCACCATATACTGATCGAGCAATCATGGCTGCTCCATGGGCTACGACAATAGGGCCGCTAGCACTAAATGCTTATCATCCACTTCCAGCTGGTTCAAGGAAGAACTTCCCTAAATTCTCAGGTGATGGGAAAGTCACAACAGATGAACACATTAAAGCATTCTTTGCGTCTACCCATATATTGGGGGTGGGACATGAAGATATCACTATAAGATTGTTTGTAGAGACCCTTACAGATAATGCATCAGATTGGTTTTATCATTTAGCTGATGGTTCAATAACAGATTGGGACACAATGAGAACTGAATTTGAAGCCAGATTCAAAACTACGGAAGATGAACATGCCTTGCTAACATAGTTGAATTCAATTAAGAAGCAACCAACTATGAGCATAAGGGATTTTGTTGACAACTTCAATAAGATTAATAATAGAATTCCTACTGCTGATAGACCCACGCCTGGCAATTTAAAAACTTTCTTTATTAGTGCTATGCCTCCAGATATCAATTATGATTTGAGAAGAGCATGCCCTACTGATCTAGCTGATGCACAGAAGAAAGCTATGGAATGTGAAGATGACCTAATTTCTGCAGGAAAATGGACACTAGAACTTCAAACTAAAGGGAGTTCTAGTAATACCACATCTTCAGAAGAAATGATTCAGAAGTTGTCTAATGAGTTAGTAGCAATGAACAAGTAGTTACCCAGATTCAATAATTCTTATCAATGGAATTACCCAAACTCACTAGGTAGAAGCAATGAAAGTAGATTTTTGCAGCTTACAGGTTCACAACCTAGGTTGCAAATCAAAGTAGCACCGAAAAAGGGGAATATGTGCATCTTTCATTTAACCACAGATCATGACAGTGAGAATTGTCTGGAGACTGTTCGTATGATGCAATTGCTATCTACTAATGAATTAAATGTTGTAGCTCCATGTTCAAAACCCGATTCCTGTTCAAATGGCGACTCTAGAAATTTATTTTTAGAATATGAATTGGATTTTGAATCAAAAGGTGAGTGTTATGAAACTATTAATGGAACCTCATACATAGTACTAACTCATGGACAAAGGTTGAAGAATCAAATCTCTAGTCATACTTACAAAGATGGCTCCAGTTCTTCTATGAGTAAAGTACATACTGATCAAGAAACATCCACTCTACAAATGGGTAATGACCATACATCTTTTGATTTCATTCAATTTTGTGAAGAGTCAAAGGTTCAAATTTCCACTATTGATTATTTAAAGTCACATCCTTTTGAGCTAAAGAGATTAGTGGATAAATGTAAAGGAGGTACCTCAGACTTGAATCATAATGTGACTATTGAAATTGAAGATGAAACCTTAACATCTGGCTTGTTTAATCAAGAAGATTCTATTGTTTTGGCAACTTTCCCTGGATAGAAGCTTGAACCTTTTTATATTTCATTGTATATTAATGGATGTAAACTCAGTAATTGCATAATAGATTTAGGTGCATTAGATAATGTTATGCCATACTCCATAGCTAAAGCCTTGGGGTTGAATCTTACTAAAGTGCATGGGAGATGTTATTCTATGGATGCCAAACAAGTCCCTTTGCTTGGACAAATTAGAGATGCACAAGTAGCTCTAGCCTCATATCTAGAAAAGAAACTCCTGTTAACCATTCTGGTAGCTGATATTCTTGCAAGTTATGGACTCCTTTTAAGTAGAAGTTTCTACCAAGACTTAGGAGGAGAAATTAAGCTAGACTGGTCCCAAGCTGTGATACCTATTGGTAATAAGAAGGTCAAGTTAGAACCTGAAGAAAAAGCAAAATTCACAGTCTTGAAATCAAATGATCCCAAAGCTCAAATTTTATATCAAGAGTTGGAGTTCGGTAACTATATGTTATTTACTGAAGAAGATTCAGGTAAACAAATGAATGAGAATTAGGTCGAGAAAGTCCCTGATGAAAACAAAGAGGCTTTTAGCATATAGACACTCGAATTTGATGGAAGTTGTGCTTCCTCAGGATCGGGAGCTGGCGTAGTGTTGATATCCTCAGAAGGAGAAGCTGAGCCCTTCGCTTTCAAATTAGAATTTGGTAACACAAACAATACAACAAAATATGAAGCTTTAATATTGGGGATAGTTACTGCAAAAGAAAGAGGGATAAAAGTCTTGAAGGCATAAGGTGACGCAAAACTCATTGTGAGACAAATCAAAGGACAATACTCAGTGAAGAATCATAAACTAAAGAATTACAAGAATAGGGTGTGGGATGAGATAGAACGTTTGGATGCCTTCTCCATTAAAGCTGTGCCAAGAGAAATGAATACAAAGGCTGACTCTCTTGCAGTCTCTGCTTCCTTGTTACTCCCACATCTAGATTTTAAGGATAATAAATATCAAATTGAAATTATATATTGACCTACTATCCCAGATAATATAGAATCCTGTCAAGTCTTTAATGATGATAAAAGTTTACAGTTGTTTCTTGAAAATGATAAAGTCAATTTTGAACTTGAGTCTCGCGAGGACAATGAACATAACAAGAGTGGTGAGGTCCAACTGAAAAGAAATATTATTCCCCTATATTTTGTAGCTCTGGAAAAGTTATTTAACAGACATGATGCTTATGTTAAGCATAAAAGAACAGAAAAGGGACCTACCACAGGTGAATATGAAGGATTGAACATTGGAGATGTCCATGGTCCCAAAATGATTAATATTGGAAAATGTTGTACTCTTGAAGAGAGAGAAAATACAAAGAAATTATTCAAAGAATATAGAGATGTCTTTGCTTGGAGCTTTGAAGACCTAAAGAGCTACAGAGGAGGAGAGGTGAAACATTAGATTCCTCTCAAACCAGATGTAGTAACCTTTCGGAAAAAGAAAAGAAACTATAATCTGAAGGTTGCATACACCATTTTTCGAGAAGTTGATAAAATATTAAAAGCAAGGATCATTTATCCTATCCATGACTCTACCTGGATAGCCAACATAGTGCCTATCAGGAAGAAGAACAGAGAGATAAGGATTTGTGTAGATTTTTGTAACTTAAATTAGGTATCTCTCAAAGATAATTTTTCTCTCCCAAACATAGACCATTTGTTGCAAACAATTGTTGGATCTGAGATGATGTCTATGCTCGATGGATTTTTAGGTTATAACTAGGTTGAAGTGGAAAAGAAAGATCAACATAAAACAATGTTTACAACTCCTTGGGGTACATTTTCATATCATAGGATGCCCTTCAGATTGATCAATGCTAGGGCTACGTTCCAAAGATGTATGAGTGAAACCTTCATTGATATGAAAGATTAAATAATAGTCATATACCTAGATGATCTCACTGTGTTCTCCGAAAAAAGGAAAGACCATATGGAGGATCTGAGAAGAGTGTTACAAAGATGCAGAGAGCATGGGATTTCTCTCAACCCAAAAAAGTTAGTTTTCTGTGTAAGTGAAGGAAAACTACTTGGACATATAGTGTCACAGAAAGGCATTAAGATTGATCCTGACAGAGTAGAGGCCATCCAGAGACTAAGCTTGTCTATAAACAAAACAAGAGTTAAATCTTTCTTTGGCTAGGTGAATTTCCTTAGAAGGTTTGTTCTCGATTTTGCAAAAACTACTAAGCATATAATAGATACGATGAAGGGAAATTCAAGTTTCAAATGGAGTGAGGAAGGAAAGCGAGCTTTTCAGAATATAAAAACTATCGTTGCTAATGCCCCTGTGCTATGTCATCCAAATTACAAGCAAGATTTTATTATTTATTGTTATGCTTCAGAACATACATTATTAGCTATTCTTGTGCAGGAGAATGATGAAGGAATACAAGCTCCCATCACTTTCATGAGCATACCTTTGAAAAATCACAAACTAAAATATTCACAAATCAAAAAGCATGCTTATGTAGTAGTCAGAGCACTTAAGAATTTCCGTTTCTATATCTTACATTCACACTCTGTTGTCTTTGTCCCAGACACAGCAGTAAAAAGTTTACTAATGCAACAAAAATTAGGTTTCAATGTTAGAGGAGCATGGGTGGCAAAGATACAGGACTATGATATTGAGATTAAACCTACCAAGCTGATAAGAGGAAATGCTCTATGCAGAGCAATTGTAGAAAACAAAACCACTGGAGAATTAGAAGAATCGAATGAGAAGCAACTGGTGCTAGTAGTAGGTCTCTATGATTCATGGTTTGAAAAAATTTCTTACCTTTTAACATATGGTGAATTTCCAAAAGGATTGAATGTAAAACAAAGAAGAGATCTTAAATTAAAAGTGGCCAAGTATGTGATTTGGGATGGCAAGCTTTTCAAAAAGGCTATTGATGGTACATTCCTAAGGTGCGTAGATAAACTTGTTGTCCCCTAAATTTGCACCCTATCAAATTACAATAGAAATTTGATAATTTAGGCCAACATTGGAACAACCAAAGGCTGTGGGTAACCTTTCAATGGCTGAACCTCCAGATTCTAGGCTGGCTCCTTTACGGGAAATCACCTGATTGATTCTTCTAACACTACTTTCTTGCTGAGAAAAGGGTTAAGGAAGATTACAAAATGGAAAAAGAAACTACTTCCTAAAAGTTGATGCACCAAATATGTTTAAAGAAAGGTTTTAATGAATAACAACCATTTCATCATCAATATATAGGAAAAACATTAATAAGCACTTCAAAATTTATATTGGCCTGCAACAGTGTTTCACATTAAGGTTTTGATTCTCACTCATTAAGAAAAATAGAATTTTTTTAACTTAATAAGATGAAAATTAAACAAACACAAAAGGTGATCTGCAGACAAAATACACTTCAGTGACAAGGTATAAACTGAGATAGATTATCAAGGAACTCTTGGATTCACAGACTAATCTTATCAAATCAGAAAAAACTACACAGTACCACTGAAAAAGATTGAGGCTTGAAAATCTTTTCCAAAATGAACCTATAAAAAACTTGTCATATATTCAACTTTTCTTCAAAATAGTTACAGAAAAACACATAATAGTACTCAGGATAAAATATCACTCAATACTGTTTTGCATAACTTAGAACTACTACAAATAAGTTTTAAAAACTCTATATGTACAATGCCCAACATCTCTTGGGTCGTATGCAGAATGATAGCCTCCAAAATAGGGCTTAGAAATTTCCAAAATGAAGTCCAATAAAGTCTAAGACTTCATTAGCTCACAACTGCACCCCATGACTCATCAAAACCACCCAAAAAATGCTCTAACAAGTCATAAAGAGCCATAAACCAATAGGGAAAAGTCAAATTCGACCTCTACACCTCCTCCTAAAAAGGTTCCTCATGTTTCCAACTTTAACCTTTTTAATCAAGACCATTATGGGAAAAAGATGACTCATATCATGCATTAAAGGTATAAGCGAAATTATTAATGATTTATAATTATATCATTAAATATTCCCTTTTTTTTTACATTAAAGAGTGACAATACAAAAAATAATAATGAGCCTATCATATTTTTGTATTCTCACTAAGAAATAATATTAAATGATGATAACACATCATTATAATATTACTTCTTTAGAAAAATGAAAATAATGCAAAATATAAGATATTTATAACTCCCTCCTATGACTTCAAAGTGAAAATAGTTGAAGGGATTAAAATCCCAAAATGAAGCCCACGGATTTCAAAGAAAAATGCAATGTGGAAAAGGGGAAAGAATATTTGAATACCCTAAAAATGAAATCATTCCATCATTTTAGTTTGATCGCTTGAGATTCTGGAAGGTTGGAGGATGAGGTTTTCAAGTCTGGATCATTTTTTATGGAAATTCATTTCCTTGCACTATCGCCGTGTTTAGAGTGGACCTTCTTCACATCGTGGTCAGCATTTTCATTTGAGCTTGATCCATTGTTGGCATTTTTTGTATCTTCCATTGCAAACGTAACTGAAGCTAAGAACTTAATTTCAGTTTTTGTTTTACTGTTACTGTCTTCATGCTGTCTAGTTTGCTAGAGATTCATTTTTGCTAAAACAAAACACTGTTGTAGATGTAAACGTGTGACAGGAACAACATTTTTGTAAGAAAAAACCAGATAGATTCTGTATGTAGATTCTCACTAACTGCCTGCAAGATATTAAACTTGCTGTTATGAATACTTTTAAAACTTGAACTGGGTTTTTCTATAGTTATATCATCGACTTAATTTCTTTTTCTCTGCTAATTCTTCAAACCTGTATGTAGATGCATATTGAATACATTTTTTTTTGTTTTTAGTAGGCCATGTTGTATTGTACTCCCCATATGAATCTTTGAGCCCTCAGACATTTTGGGAAGTGTCGGCGATCTAACTGGTGATTCTATATTCACAACTGGAACATCTGAACCAAGCGGTGATAAGTGCACAATAGAGTCATTCCTACCCCTGTTATCATTTGATTCAATTGGCATAGGAGAGGATTCCTTGGAAGGCAATGTTCCTCTAGATAGTTCTGCTTCTGTACCCTTCACAACTCCTTGGACAGGAATTTTTGTAAGTTCTAATTCATCAGAAGCTGTCTCTGAATTGGAACCCTTGCTTGTATGTTGAACTGATAACTGAGATCAATCTTTTTCATCTAAAAGTGGTATTTTTGACCCACTAAGAAAATGAGTGGGTCCATCTAGCAAATCTTCATGTAACTTAAAAAATTTAGCTTCTATGTTAGATGAGTCCCACTCTACTTCATGTTCTTCAGCTATTTCCTTCATTAGCTTCAATTTCACTTCGGCGTGAAGAGCACGTACTGAAAGCTTTTCAATAATAACAGAACCTTCTATAACGCCAAACAATACAAATGACACAATTTTTCTTGTCAATCTGATTTAGCACTACTGACCTAGCTGAAGATGGAACCCTTCGTATGTTGTTAAATATAACACTTGTGAGTACTCCTTTACTTTCAATACTAGAGTAACATAGGTAAAATGGACTGTTTGCATAATCCCATGAGAAGTTCTCATGCTGATATCCATGGGTTGAAGCTTTTGTTCCAAACCTATATAATCTGATGTCTGAACAACAAGCACAATTGCTTTTCCTTTTCAAGCCATAATTACAGATGTTAAAATTGAAGTTGAGATATATTTTGTTGTTGATTTACAACTCCAGTTTCTTAAAAGCTTCATTTTAACTGCAATATTTATCTCATAGAAAGCTTTTAGTAATACCTCCTCTCATACATCTGCATCTTGAGGCTTTGTGATAACTTTTTCTTGTAGCATGCTTCCATTTCAATAAAAATTCCTTAACTCTTAGCATAGCTTGAAGTATTTTCCCTTGATAATCTCTTATGCTTTCCTACAATAGATACACTCTTGTAATCTGTGATCTTAACCATTATTTACTTGCTGTAGCATATTATCATGTGAGGTTCAAGCACGGGCTGATGACACTCACAATGACTTTTATTTCTTTCTTCCAACTTCTTTTCTATTTTAAATGCATCAACAGATAGAATATGTCGTTGTAGAGATAGTTAGTCATTGCTTAGATCCTTTGGGATCTAACATCAGTTGCTTCCATATTTTTTGCAAATGTTGGATATCATGGAGCTCGGAGCTAGATGAGTGCGTCAGATAGAGGATTTATAACCAGTCAAAGCAATAGGCAATGACTGGTTATCTCTACTCCTCTCTTCTTTCATTCATATGTATTTGTTTATATATTTCCTTATGAAAGAAATTTAATACAGTGAGCTATACTCACAGCTTGTGTGAGATATTTTTTATCACTCTTTCATTCAGTACATATTCTTTAATTCTTTAATGTATAAACTCCAAAATTGAAAATTGTCATTGTTTAATACAAATAAAGAATTTTCTCATTTTATCAATGCAATGTACTTTTTTTTGTTTCTATGAACATTGGCAATTGAATGCAATTGATAAATAGTAATGAATGTTAAAACAAAATTTCGTAGGTAATGAAATTTTGATAACAAAACTACAGCAAGAAAAGCTGTTGAAAGCATTTCATGATGAGGCCTGTGGAGGACACTTCTCTTCTTTAGTTACAACTTTTAAGCTACTAAGGCAATGCTATTACTAGCCTGGGATGTTCAAAGATGCATATGCATGGGTAGCGAATTGTGAAAAGTGTAAAATGTTCTCTAGACGCCCTTAATTAGCTACACTACCACTAAGACCTGTTATCATTGAAGGACCATTTCAGCAATGGGGCCTTGATTTCATTGGTCCAATTACTCCTGCATCCACTAATGGTCATCAATATATCATAACTGCAACTAACTACTTCACCAAGTGGGTAGAAGCTAAGGCTACAAAGAAAACTACTTCTGAGGTGGTATGTGAATTCATTAAAGAAAACATTTTGGTCAGGTTTGGCATTCCTATTAAGTTAGTGATGGATAATGCATCCTATTTTTCTTCAATTGAGATTACTAATTTCTATTTTGAGTATGGGATCATTGTCAGTCATTCATCTGATTATTTCCCTCAAGGGAATGGCCAAGCAGAATCTAGCAATAAGAACTTGATCAATATTGTAAAGAAACTAGTGTCAGATAACCAGAAGAATTGGCACAAAAAGATTCATGAGGTGCTCTGGGTAGACAGAGTGACACCTAAGAGGGCAATCAGAATATCTCCTTTTGAGCTAGTTTATGGAACTGAAGCTAATCTACCTTTACAATTGGAATTGGCCACAAGCAAACTCAGAACAGTAATTGAAGATGATGTCTATAAGGATGGCCTAGAAAAGAGAATCCTGTATCTAAGTAAACTGGAAGAAGAAAGGATGGAAATTGTTGATCATATCACACAGCACCAAATGCGAGTAAAAGAACTATTTGATAAAAGAACAAGACCGAGGAAATTCATGGTAGGAGACAGTGTGCTACTTTGGGACAAAAGAAAGGCCCCGAAAGGAATGCATAAAAAGTTTGATGCTCTATGGAAAGGCCCGTTCGGAATTCAACAGGCATTCAAGAACAATTCTTTCAAACTGGCATATGAAGATAGTGAAGTACTGCCCTTGACTTATAATGGTCAGGATCTCAAGCTCTATCAAGTTACAAATTGAAAACAAGTAAGCCCTGTAATGTACCATAGTTAGACTTAGTGTTGTGTGTGTCTTAGTTAGCCTTCCCTTTCCGGTGTCTTTTCCTTGCTTTCTTGTTTTGTTTTGTTTTTGTTGTGTTGCCACCTTTTTTTTTTTTTTTTTTTTCCTTCTGCGAAACCAGAGATTCTAAGTCCCTTTGCTTGGGCATACTCTACCCAAGTCCCCAGTCAGAGCCATATGTTGCCCCACTTTTCACCATATACAATTTTTGCAAAGTTAAAAGTGAACTAATGTCATGTTTTGTCAAAGTCTGGTCAATAGGTCTTTCCTCTTTAGGTGCTGAGTTTCTCCATCAGGTTTTCATTTTTTCCCTTCTCCCGTGTCACATATAGCCCAGGTGGGTATTTCTTGATTATCATGAGTCTTAGGGGTAGTTTAGAACCATACTCAATGGGGATTCTCAATTTGTGCTACATCATTTGAATTTATTGTAGCTCATTTAGTCTAGAGATAGATAAAATTGAATTGGCAGAAAATTAGGTTCCGACTTCTCCATAGCAGGTTTTCACACCCTAAAGGTGATTTTCTGCAAAGGCTAGCAAATGCTATTTGTAAGCTTTATTGAAGTAAAGCGAATCATGATATGAAAAGATCATTCAAATGATGTGACGATCTCACAGCGAGAATCATTTTAAAGTCTAGAAAATGATCAGAATAGTGATCGGCAAAAAACCAGAAAAGAGCTTCTCTATGGCAGGTTTTTGAAGTTAGTTATCGGTTTTCTAAAGAGGTGTATGTAAAGGAATTGAGGATGCCAATGGGCCCCACCTCTCACTTGCGAAGTTGGTTTAGTGTTTTTCGGAGGCTTAAAATAAAGTGAATAGGGCAAAAGAAGTAAAACAATGAGCATTGGCAGAAAAAAAAGTTTCTTCTTCTCCATTGTGGGTTTTTGCACCCAGAAGGTAAAACTCCGAAGAGATCCATAGCTTCTATTTGTAGGCTGAAACAAGGATATGAAAGCTGCATAATGGTTAAATCATTCAAGATTATCATGTTTTCATAGTGAAAATTACTCAGAACTTATTAAGATGATCAAGATAAACATTGTCGAAAAACTCAGAAGTAGTTGCTCCTCTGGCAGACTTTGACCCAAGAGGTAAATTTTCCGCAAAGGCCCAAATAGAAAGGTAAAGTTACTAAGTGGGCCCCATTTTCACTCGCGAAGCCTCTTTTATGTTTCTCAAAGGTTTTTAGTAAAGTGCTTAAGGTGGAAAGGTAAAAGCAAAAGCTTAAGAGGAAAATCAAAAATCTGCTTCTCCGCTGTGGGTTTTCTACCCTCAAAAGCCATTTTTCACATTTCAAAGAAAGTCATTCCTGTAAGCATGGTAGGTATGTGATTTGATTGCAAATTATTTTGGGCAAGTAAATAGAAGCAAATCAGTGGATTGATTAGGTTTTTGCAAGCAGAATTGAGTTAAGAAAATTTTGCCCAAGGAAGTACTCCGTTCTTATTTTTTCGAAAGATGGATGAAACGAAAAGTAAACCAATAATTAATGAGAGTTACCATTGAGCCAACAAAAATAGTGAAAAGACAAAGATTAATCCATTAGAACCTTTACATCCACCAATCCAACGGATTTACCCTTAATTTTTCTCATGTGGCATGATTTATGGAATTCAAAGGGCAAATCTAGGGTTATCTTATAAAGGGGGAAGTAACAGATTTTCAAACTACCGTTTTACTATTATACTATTGCATTGGATAGTGCTGTCAAGTATTTTTCAAAATTATAGAGTTTGCTTCTTGTGTTAGTTGCAACTATTTGAGTGTTTGCTATCATACATCAAATAAAATGGCAACAAGATTCGCGGGCTTCAATGTATTGGGTGGAATTAAGTTGGCGTGGTTGACTATCACAGATACTTCACTCCGTTTCTATGATATGCAATATTTTCAAAGGAGATTAAGAGCAGAGCCAGTTCATCCCATAATGGAGAAACTTTAGGGAAGTGGATTAGTGGAAGCAGCTGGGTTCCCTCTAGCAGTACAAGCCCCGGAGCTGATTTTGGAATGCATCAATCATTACAACCTGGATAGAAAGCCGATTCTATTGGCTAACCAAATAATGTTGATTTCAATTGATCATCAAGTAGTAGTGAATTGCTTGCGAATTTCAGAATGGGAGGAGTTCTCAGATTTAATGATGAGTGGAGCCATGTCTGAGTACTCTTTGAAGAAGATGGTTTGGAGGAGGGAGATCATGCAATCTTGGTTTCAAAAGCCAAGGGGAGCTAAGAGTAAAGTCCCTAAAACTCTTTTCGGCATGGACCTCAAACCAAAAATTGACATTTTCATTCTGTTGCATCAACTCAAAGGTGAGGTAGAAGCTTTTAATTTTGTAGAGTAGTACTTCTTTTTGGTGCAAGTTATTTGCTCAAACAAACAGTATATTGACTAGGCATATGAGGTCAGTGAGCATCTTTCTAGGGCTCTCAGTGCAGCCAAGTTTTATAATTCATTTTATATGTCCTCTTTCTTGATATACATGTTGGCTTCTCTTCAATTGTGGCCGGGACTCCCTAGAATTGAGAATTTTCCTGATAATGTAAAAAGTTATGAGTTTTATCTATGCTTGCAATTACAGAATAGTTATGCAGAATACATCTGGGTAAATGATGCATTCACCATGAGGATTTGTAGGGAGCTCCAAGGGTGTCTAGAGTGAAGATTCAGTCCAGAAGCAATGGTGACCATCAGCCAATTTGGCAGTTATTTCATTCAGTTTTCATTATTTTCTTATTTGCGTCTTGCAGCGTTTGATGGATTCCCACTGAAGCTGCCCAGGTATCCAGATGATATGATCGTGCTCGTGGAGATTGTGAGGAAAGAAATACAAGTGAATGTGTTGAGCACCAGCTTGAGGAAGAAAGGGTATGAATTCCCTATAAAAGTTGGAGCATACAGTTGTGAACCCAAATTAGATGCAAAGAATATACTCAAAGCATTTGAGAGTAAATACAAATTAGAAGAGTATGAAGCAGTAAGGCCTCATTTTGATCCTAATGGATATGCCAGAGATGTGCTCCAAATTGGAAGTGTAATCAAACATGTGACAACCATGGAGGATTATTGGGCAGATTGTAAGAATGAACTAGAGAGTTGAGATCGTGCCTTTGCCAGATTTACAATTGATCAGGTAAAGACATATGGCATAAATTTAGACATGGAGGGATTGGAAGATGATGGTCAAAATATGTACAGCAATACATATTTGACTAAGTTGAGGAATACTCCCATTAGTTCTGAACCATATGTTGACATAGAAGAAGACTTTGATGTCATGATGGAAAGAATTATCAAAAGGACTAGGAAGTGGGTTGAATGGACATCTAAGAAAAGCTGAAGTAGGAGCAAAACTACTCAAGCTTCTCCACTTGCAGCTAGTACAGCTTCATCTCAAAGTGCCACACCCAGTGCTACTACCATAGCTGCTCAAGGACCAGCCCAATTTGGGGGAGGAAGTGACTAGCCCCCAGAGAAGAATGTTCCAATAGCCCCAACCTATCAAGGTGGATCACTACCAATCATTGGAGCTCAAGCTGAAGCTGAGAAAGGAACAGAAGAGTAGAAATATGGGTCTCCTGCTCTAGTCTCACCTCTGCATGCCACTCTACCCCCATCTCCTTAGCCTTCTCCAACTCCATCTCCTCATGTCGCCCCTATCTTATCTCCTCATTATAGCCCTACACCAGTTGTAAGTGCTCCTTTTCTAAAGCCCATTGGTTCTCCTATTCAAATAGTAGAGATTGGAGATGATAAAAGTAGTAGTAGCTAATCCACTGAGTCTGATGAAGTTGCAAAGAAAGCTCAAGAAGAAGAGAAAGCTCCAGGTTCATCTCGGCTCCTTTCTTGAGATCCAAAGACCCCCTTTAGTGCAGCTCTCCTTTCTCGAGATCCAAAAACCCCCTTTTTTGCAGCTACAACAACAACGACTCTATTTAAGAAGAAAATGTTTAGCATTGAATCACTTGAAACAGCCTCCAAAGTGATTAGTATAGAGTCTTGGCTTGAGGATACTTTGGAGAAGAAGAGAAAAAAGGAAAGATGAAAATTTTCCTTCAAAGGATGTTGTATCTCAAGCGGTTCGCTCAGGATCTGCCTTAGTAAAAGCTAAAAAGAAGAAGACCTTGTCAATATTGGGATAAGATCTAGAAATAGGTCACTTAACTATGTAGGTAGCAAAACCAAACAAGGCAGGGAGAATTGAAGATATGACGCTAGAGGACTTCACTTTGCACTCAATTGATCTTGGAGAGGCTAGACATGATACAAAAGTAGGCCTATGGAAATTGAGTAATGAGGTGATAGAAGTGCAACTGGAGGATCTCAAGTCATCAAAGGTCAAAATGAAAATAGAAATAGAGGAGTTAAGAAGGTTCATCCGGAAATTAGTTGTTCCATTGGCAACTATTACTGATGTGCCTGCCATTGAAAATCCTTCAGCAGAAGAGGTACAAGCCTTCATATCACAGCTCCAGAAAGATAGGCATTTTGATCAGATTGGAAAGGAATGGATTGAGAAACTCAATGTAGATGGAGTTTCCTTAATCGATCAAATTGGGAATATTATCTTCCAGCTAGAAATTGACAAGGATAATATTACATCTAACAGTAATACCTTTGCTGGAGAAAGAGCAAGATGCATAGAATGTATTTCTCTCCTGATGATGGTTATTCAGATGAAGGCAAAGGATGCAATTGAAGCAAAGATTCTTAAGAAAGGAAATGAACCTTTGAATGAATGGCTCCAAAGTATGCAGTTCAAGATGGAAATGATTCAAGAGGCTGAGAAAGGACTCACAGAAATAGGGGACAAGGTGAAGAAGACCCAGGACAGAGCATTTGAGCTTATGTGAGGATTGTACACTGAGTCACAAACTAGTGGACAAGGGAAATCCTTTATTAATATAGAAGTGATGAAGAATAATTTTTTTATATATTTAAGTAACCTGTTCGAGATAGCTTCAAGTAGTCAAAACAGGGTAACAGAACTGCAATCACTTGGTGGATGCGTGCATGTGGCTGCTAAAGAAGTGGCAAGTCAGCTGAATGAAGTAAAAGAACTAGCTCTAGAGCATTCAGGGTGGCTATTGAGATTCACTAACATGCAAGTGCCTAGTCACGAGGAGATGATCCCAATTATAGTGGCTGCCAGAACATATAGGATGAAAATTGAAAAGGGAAAGAAGTCCAAGTGATTCAGATTACCCCCTTTTTAATTTTCTATTGTATATTTTGAAATCTTTGTTAATATTTTGATATGATAAATTGGCATCTTGCCATTTTTCATCAAGAGAAGATGAACCGATTAATATTCCCATTGTAACGATGATTTCTCAAATCTTATATGTATGAAGTTCAATGATTAATCAAAGGTCAGAAAATTTTTGGTGTGAAGTACTATCTGTTGCAGAGACAACTGAATGACACTTCGTTTCAATCATTTTTTGTTCCAGTAGGTACTGTGATTAGTTAGTATTTCCTTTCTACATTACAGAGAACTAAGAAAGAACAGAGTTTCATTTCCCCTATTTTCTGGAATACGAATGAATGTAATAAGTATTGTTATAATTCATTTGAAGAAAGGATTCTGTAATTTTTCCTGATTCATCTATCATTCTAGATTTGAATTTCAATTTGTTCTAGTCTTATTCGAATAGATTTATGGATTCATAAGAGGTGTGAATACGTGAATCTATTTTAGTATTTAGAAGTATTTCTTGCTTGAATTAAGTTCTAGTTAGGCTTAATTCAATTTTCCTCTTCTGCTCTTGGGTTAAGAGCATACTCCACATTAGTTTAGGAATTAAACATAATTCCTTGAACATCATTGACATAGGGAGTTGTACCTCAATTCAGAGGGAAACTAGATATTCTTAGAAACAGTTTCCCAACTATTGTGTAAAGTTGTTCTTTGTTATAAGTTTGGGCACATAAAAAGATGAAAAGAAGAAGAAAAAATATGTTTACCAATAGAAATTTAATTATTTGATATGATCATTAGTTAATCAATTAATTGATTTTGGAACCATTTTAGTTAAAATATTTACAAATAATTAAAAAATACCTAAAAAGTTTGAAAGATTTTTTATTTTCATTAATAAGCTATTAAAATTGTTTTTGGTTTATTTAGAATATTTGTAAAAATAATAGATATCTCAAAAAATACATTATATTTTTAATTTATTTTAAGAAAAAATATTATATTTTTTATAAATAAGATAATAAATAGAGATTACATTATGTTTACCATGTTGTAATATAAAAAAATGAAAGAACATTGTTATTTAATTTTAATGTTAGATATAATTTTTATAGATATAATTTAAATAAAATATTTCCTTTTAACATTATATTTTTCCCTTTTTTATCATTCTAAAAATTTGATTTCTTGAAAATTTAATTAACATCAATAAATATGATAAATTTTCCTAAAATGTTGATCAAAAGAGATTTATGTTGATGTGAGAAATTAAAATATTATCTTATTGATGTATTTAAGTTGAATTCAATTTATAAAATTATAATAATAAATTATTTCACTAAAAATTTAATATACAATTTAGTATATTTTAATTCTTTGATTTTAGTTTAAAAATATTGTTTTGTTGTTAGACATTATTTTTTCTTTATCTAGTTAAAATGATTTCTATATATGCTATGGTAGTTGATTCTCTTTTAATTTTTATTTATTTAGTAAAAAATATATGTATTTATTATGATCATATTGTAATCATATATAGATAGAATTTGTTTGCTAGTATAAACATTTTAATTTCAATTAATATTTGTATTAGTTATGAATAGAGGATAACATATATTGGCATATCCCCTACATATATCTAAGGAAATAATACTTTTTTGTCATACAAATTGTTATATCTTCACAAAACACTTGACAAGTGAAATATCAAATCAAATCAATTATCTTCTAAAAATTATGTGACCTAAAGGAAATTAATTGCTTGCTTCATAAAATAATTAAAATCTCATAAGAAAGTTAGCCAATTTTCAAAAGATTCAATACTTGTCCCACTCAAAAGTATATAAAATATATATAGTCATCTACAAGGTACTATCTCCAAGAGCCAAATTATAAATAGAGTTAAAACACTCATTAGATAACTCATATTACACTAATTCAGAATAATGATTATCCAAAAAGGTATTGATCGTGACCCTCCATTATAGTATCATCCATACTTGCAAACACATGAGCTAGTTAGAAAATTAAATTATAAAAGAAAGATTCAAAATTGTTGGAATTTCATATTATAATATTCTTACCATCTCTAGTTTCCATTACATTTATTGTAGTTGATGTTTCTTGATTAAGATCCAATTATAGTCACTAACTATTTTGGTGATCTATTAAGGTTGCAAAAACATGTACATTTCACAAATCAACTTAGATAAAACCAATATACAAATTGAATACACAAAATTGACTAAAGTTCACTTTGTAATTTTCTTACCATCTCCAATTTGGGTCTTATCATCCATTGGTGTATGGTTATTATCAATAAAATAGGGAAACATATTTTCTTCTACTCTATCATTTAAATCTATAATAACACACAAATTTAAAATTTCAACTTAATTAGCCAAATACAAATTAGAGATTCATAATAAAATCCATTTTACAATTTTCCTACCATATCTAATTTGTGCCCCATCCATTTTTATATATAAATCTACCTAAAATGTTGATCAAAAGATATTTATGTTGATGTGAGAACTTAAAATATTATTTTATTGATGTATTTAAGTTGAATTCAATTTACAGAATTATTATAATAAATTATTTCACTAAGAATTTAATATACAATTTAGTATATTTTAATTTTTGATTCCAGTTAAAAAATATAGTTTTGCCTTTGCCCTTAGACATTAATTTTTCTTTCTCTAGTTAAAATGATTTATATATATGCTATGGTAGTTGATTCTCTTTTAATTTTATTTATTTAGTAAAAAATATATGTATTTATTATGATCATATTGTAATCATATATAGATAGAATTTGTTTGCTAGGATAAACATTTTAATTTCAATTAATAATTATATTAGTTATGAATGGAGGATAACATATATTGACATATCCTCTACATATATCTAAGGAAACAATACTTTATTGTCATAAAAATTGTTATATCTTTACAAAACACATGAAAAGTGAAATATCAAATAAATTCAATTATCTTCTAAAAATTATGTGACCTAAAGGAAATTAATTGGTTGCTTCATAAACTGATTAAAATCTCATAAGAAAGTTAACCAATTTTCAAAAGATTCAATACCTGTCCCTCTCAAAAGTATAAAAAATATATATAGTCATCTACAAGGTACTATCTCCGACAACCAAATTGTAAATATAGTTAAAACACTCATTAGATAACTCATATTACACTTATTCAGAATAATGATTATCCAAAAATGTCTTGATCGTGACCCTCCATTATAGTATCATTCATACCTACAAACACATGAGCTAGCTAGAAAATTAATTTATAAAAGAAAGATTCAAAATTATTTGAATTTCACATTATAATATTCTTACCATCTCTAGTTCCCATTACATTTACCGTTGTTGATGTTTCTTGATTAAGATCCAATTATAGTCGATGACTATGTTAGTGATCGATTAAGGTTACAAGAACATGTACATTTCAAAAATTAACTTAGATAAAACCAATATACACATTGAATACTCAAAATTAACTAAAGTTCACTTCGTAATTTCTTACCATCTCCAATTTGGATCCCATCATCCATTGGTGTATGGTTATTATCAATAAAATAGGGAAATGTATTTTCTTCTATTTTATCATTTAAATCTATAATAACACAACAAATTTAACATTTCAACTTAATTAACCAAACAATTAGAGATTCATAATAAAATCCATTTAATAATTTTCCTACCATATCTAATTTTGTTAGTGTAAATAATTAATTATTCTTACACTTTACTTTAGTTTACTTAGGTTAAATGCATTATCATATAAACACCTAGGAGTATGCGTTGTCATACGAGTTGTATTGTTGACAACACATAAGTTAGCAACTAATTTAAGCGACATGGTGTCTACAACATCTCTTTATGAGATACACCTTGTCATGCTTATCCTCTCATTGTTGCATGTACATTCATGCACAATGGAGGATAATCCACTTCTAGTGGACGTGCACTTAGTTGTTGAGCTTATCTCTTTGCTGACTCCTAGTCATTCTAGAGGCCTTTATATGCAAACACTTCTAGTGTGTATGTAAATATGATATTCTCATTATTGTTATTCTGATCATGCATTATTGGTCCATATTGTGCTAGTGTTTGAGCTTCTTGATCTTGGTGTTATTTTACCCTAAGGAAAATTCTTACATGGTATCCGAGCGATAGGAGATCTCTTCACATAGCCATTGGAGACCATTTTTTGCTTCACCTCTTGGAGGACCACAATTCAAATCCAGAGTATTTGTAGCTATTGGGAGCATCTAGAGCCAAAGGGACATCACCATTGCATTTAGAGCATCAACTCAGTGAATTTTGAATATAAATTTGCCTACCCTAGGCCATAGTCAAATTTGAGGCAATTCTTTTTTGCAAACCAAAACCCAAAGGCCCGATTTGCGAAATTGGTATGGTCTCTTCAGATCTATGCATTTGATTTTCAAATCTTCATTTATTATTATTTCTGTCTCTGCAATTTCTTTGTAATTTTTTTTCAAATTTGTATTTGTGAATTTTTTTGGCCTATTAGGCCTGTAGAGGAGCAATTTTTATCACAAGAAATCGGTGGTCAAATCCAAACACCTGTTGTGGAATATTCCACACAACTCCAACGACATATTCCTCACACCCAATGAATCACATTATACCAGGCATCCAACATTCTGACAACTTCTTACAAATCAATGAAATCAATACACGGTGGATCAAATAGCGCCAACTTCTTAGCCATTTGAAGTGTCTATGGCCTTTTGTTTTTAAAACATTCGGAAATCAAAGTTGGGGTGAATGTGGGACAAAAGTCCCACACCCACCTGTCAACTTCTCCATGCCAGTCACCAACCCCTATCAGCAACTTTCTACCTTTACTCCCATCAGTTTTTACTCTCTCATGCTAACTGATCCACTCCCACCAGTGCCAACTCTACACTTCTATTTTTCCATGACAATAACCACCTCCATTGCCACATCCACGTAGACAACAAAGTTAGCATCGATGCAAGTGGAAACCACCTCAGCTTTGATGTGGTTGACAAGTTAGTGCCATGTAACAGGACACATCAGTAGACATGTGGCACTACCATGTCAACACCTCCTGCACAGTCAGTGACATGTTATCAATCCATACTTTTTTGGCACCATCATCCACGTCAGTTTGTATGGTCCATACTACCATGTAAGCCAAGTAGACCCTTTTTCACTGATGTCACTATTTCGCTATCTTAAAATTTATAGTCATTTGACCATCACTACTAGGCCATATTACACTGCTGTAATGATCATTTGGATGTCAAATTTAACCTAGCAGTTTCCTCTGCAGACCCCTCACCATATGCAGTTTTGATTTGACAATCCAACTTTGGGAGGCCATATCTCAGTCATCCAGACTCCAAATAAGGTGTAATTTTTTTAATTTGGGCTAGAATTTCTTGAATTTTTTAGTGTTTCTATTATTTTCTAGTTTTGGTGCATGGATTTGTCATAAAATTCAATTTTTGGTGACTGTACCTATCCAATCCTACATTTTGCAATGTCACACGCTTCATATGGGCTCATCTAGACACATATTTAGGTTCTATTTTTTTTGAAAGTGCATAATTTTTTGTCTACTTTCTAGATCTGTAATCAAATTATAGGCCTATGTGGATAGAAATACCATTTTCAGAAATAGGTCCTTTTTTGTATTGTATTGCTTTGATTAGACTTCAAAATTGTTGTATATCTGAGCTACATTACTAAGTACCAGATTTGAACTCTAAGAGGAGGTTGTAACAAAAAAATTAGAAGCTCACTTTTGTCCATTTTGACAAGTGACCTATTATAAATGCACTACATATAAAATGCCTAAAGCATTCATTGCGGGGGGGATTGAGTGAAAAGTTGGTGGGGGGGGGGGGGGGGGGTGTGTGTGTCTTGTGTTCTTGTATCTCCTTGATATTGTTCTCTTTCTTTTGTATTATGAGTTCTTTTTCTAACTTAACACCACATAATTATGCTACTTGGAAGGAAAAGATAAAGGAACCATTAGTTGAAAAAGGTTTACTGTGTTATGTAACTAGTGCAACAAAGAAACCTGATGATGATGCTGATGAGTCTCATAAAGAAGACTGGGCTTCAAAACAAGAAATGGACCTAGGAACCTTGTTAAAGAATATCTCAGATCCTATTAAATATCACATCAGGTTCATTACCAATCCAATAGAAGTTTGGGGTAAACTTGAAGCAATGTATGGGACAGTAGATGAAGATATGGTCTACACCATTGAGAACAATCTTCTCAAATTAGATCCTAGGAATTTTGACACCATCAAAGATTATCTTACCCAAGTAGACATGTATAGGGCACAACTTAAGGATTGTGGTGAACCCATCAAGGATGGAAAGTTGATCAAACATGTGATGACTCATCTTCCTCCTGAATATGTAGCTTTTGTTTCCAGTTATAATACTCACAAGTTAACAATGGGTAGCGCCTTCACTAAGCCTTCATTCAAGTCATTTTCAAGAATGTTGGTCTTAGAACATGAAAAGTCAGTGAGTATGGGAATTCTCCAGTCTTCCAAGGGAATCCAAGTGGTAAAAATTCCAACAAGAAGCAAAAGTAGTGGAAAGCTAAACCATAAGATGACACACATCAATCTTCTTCTACACAACAATCTTCCTCTACACATCAATCCTCCTTCACACAAAAATCTTCTTCACAACAAGTTAAGTCTTTTTCCAACAATAATAAGAAGGGGAACAACTTAACAAAAGGGAGAATAAAACTTGTGCCTATTGTAAGAAGAATGGTCATGATGAACATGAGTATAAGGTTAAGTAGATTGATGAGTTGCTAAAATTAATGAGGAAACATGAAATTGATGTACCAAATGCCTATAAGGATAAGGGATCCTCAACCACTTCAAAAGGTAAGGGACAAGCTTTGGTAGCAAGTACAAAAAATTCTGAGGAATGGGTTCTTGATTTAGGAGCTACACATCATATGGGTACTTCAAGGGAGCATTTTTCCTCTTTGAAACTGTCACATGTACCTTACATCTAGGTGGGAAATGAAACACATGTGAAAGTTGAAGGAAAAGGGAATGTTGAGTTGGACAATGAAGTCTTCAAGGATGTTCTTCATGTTCCCAACCTTAGCACCAACCTTCTTTCCATCTACCAAATAACTCACTATGGATGTGGCAAAAAAGTTGAGTTCCTTCCTGCTTTAGTTGTGGTGAAAAATCTAAAAGATGATTCTATGGTGGCAATTGGAAAGGCTAATCATGAGACAATACTTTATTCTTTTTCTCATGTTGTGCCTAAGTCCACTTCCCTTTCCTTGTTGACCCACTCAAATTCACCAAGTAAACTATGGCATGCGAGGTTTGGACATCTCAATTACCGCTACCTTCAACAACTTAGCAACAAGGATATGATCATTGGTCTACCTCAAGTCAAGTATTCAGAGGGTGTATGTATAGGTTGTGAAGTAGGCAAGAATTTGAAATAGAATTTTGACAAGGGGAAGTCCTGGAGAGCTATTGTTGATCTTGAATTGATTCATAGTGATATAGCTGGCCCATTTCTAGTACCATCATTTGGAAAGGCTCACTATGTTTTCACCTTCATTGATGACTTTTCACGCTACACTTGGGTCTTCTTTCTTGCTCATAAGAGTGAAGTATTTGATAAGTTTATCACCTTCAAAGCTCAAGTTGAGAAGCAATTAGGGAAAGCCATCAAGATTCTACGAACGGATAATGGAAGGGAATATGTGAACTCAAGGCTTATAGACTTTTGCACTCATGAGAGTATTGATCTTCAACATTTAGTTGCATACACTCCACACAAAAATGGTGTTGCTAAAAGAAAGAATAGAACCCTTAAGGAGATTACCACTTGTATACTACAACATAAGTCTCTAGATCAAGTTTTTTGAGCAAAAGCTATGTGTTGTGCCAATTACATCCAAAATAGAAGTCCACATAAGGCCTTAGATGGAATTACACCTTTTGAGGCTTGGTATGACAGAAAACCAAGTGTAAAAAACTTTAAAGTTTTTGGTTGTCCAACATGGGCAAGGATAGCTCCACAAAAATGAAAGGCATTAGAACCTCAAAGAAAACCTTGTATATTTGTTGGATATCTTGACCACCTTAAGGCATACAAACTCATGGATCCAGAGATACATGAAATCTTCTTTGAGAGGAGTGTTCATTTTGAAGAAACTTGTCCAAGTTTAACTCCTTCAACTCCTTCTTCCTCCTCAATGGAAAGTGATGATAGTGACTTGGAAGATGATATTCCTTCAACTTTGACTCATAGGACACCACCTTCGTAGGGTCCACAAATAGTTGAGGATATTACTTCTTCTACTAGACCTTGTTGGGCACAACAAACACTTGATTCAATAGGTTCATTGGTGGGGAATCCTTTAGGTACTAGGAGAACAAGGTCACAACACAAATCATTTCCACATGCATATATTGCCATTGCTTCTGATCCATAATCATTTAAGGAAGCATTAGGGATTCCTAAATGGGACAAGGCCATGGAGGAAGAATATAACTCTTTAATAAAAAACAACACTTGGGACTTATTTCCTCTTCCTAAGGGAAGAAAGTTGGTTTGGTGTAAGTGGATCTATTAGACCAAGTTTGCAGCAGATGGAAGTGTGGATAAGTATAAAGCTAGACTTATTGCTAAAGGTTTCTTATAGGTTCCTGGTATTGACTATACTGAGACCTTTGCACTAGTAACTAAGATGAACTCCATTTATTTGACACTAGCTATTGTTGTAGCTCATGGTTGGGTTGTACATCAGATGGATGTGAAGAGTGCATTCTTGAAAGGTGATCTTCATGAGGATATTTATATGGAGCAGCCATAGGGTTTCATACAAGATTCTACTTTGGTTTGTAGGTTGAAAAAGTCTATCTATGGTCTTAAGCAAGCTCCTTGGGCTTGGTATGCCAAGATGGATTCATTCCTACTCTCAGCAAGATTCTCTAGTTGTCATTCATATTTGACTATCTACATTCTTCAAAGGGATGAATCACACTTGATACTTGTACTTTATGTAGATGACTTGATCATTCTAGGAAGTACTTCATCCATAATTGCCAGTGTCAAGACTTAATTGCAAGATAGATTTACTATGACTGACTTGGGTTTACTTCATTATTTCCTTGGTATTGAGATCACAGAGTCTTCATCTAGGATTGCATTTTCCCAACCCAAGTATGCTCTTGATTTTCTTTCTCAATTTCACATGAGTGACTGCAAGCCTGCACCTACTCCCTTTTTTTTAGGTGTCAAGTTAGAGGCCAAATGTTCTACTCCACTCCTTGATGCTACATTATATAGACAATTGGTTGGGAGTCTCATCTAATTGACACATGCATGCCCTGGCATAGCTTTTGCAGTTGGCATGGTTTATCGCTTCATGAAAGAGCCACACGAGCTTCATTGGAAGGCCACAAAATGCATCTTGCACTACATATAGGGTACACATACACATGGGATACACTATGCAATAGGTACTAGACTTCAATTGGTTGGATATAGACTCAAACTATGTAGGGGATCTTGATTCTCACAAGTCTACTTCAAGTTACATCTTTCATCTTGGTTCCAACCCCATTTGTTGGTAGAGTAAGAAGAAAAATACTATTGCTCTTTCTTCGACTAAGGCTGAGTATCGAGGAACTATCACTATGGCTATAGAAGCTATTTGGTTACAACATATTTTGAAGGAGTTTGGATTTGACATGTCTAAGTCTATAGTCATTCATTGTGATAAGTAGAGTGCTATTGAGATCTCCAAACATCTAGTTCATCATTAGTGGACAAAACACATTGAGGTTCATATGCACTACATCAGAGAGCTAATACATGAGTAGGTCATTGCATTTTTGTATTGTCCTACAATAGAGTAGGTTGTAGATATCTTCACCAAACCCTTCACTAAGGTCAAGTATCTTCATTTGTGAGATCTCTTGGGGGTGCAAGATATTTCACCAAGGGCGGGTCACATGACTCTTCTCTTCTTTATTGTTCTTATCTCTCTTTTTGGGGGAGGGTTTTTCCCATGAGGTTTTCCCTCTTTCTCTATTTTCAATGAGATTGCATTGCATCACATTGTATGTAGAGCATTTCATTTGTACATGGGTACCTAACGTGGCCTAGTAGCTAGGACCCATCATGCATTTTCATCATAGCTTTTGTGAGTTTAAGTGCATTCCCCTAAGTTGCACTTAAGGGGGGTGTTAGTGTAAATAATTATTAATTATTATTACACTTTACTTAAGTTTACTTAGGTTAAATGCATTATCATATAGACACCTAGGAATATGCATTGTCATATGGGTTGTCTTGTTGACAACACAGGAGTTAGCAACTAATTTAAGCACATGGTGTCTATAGCATCTCTATACAAGATACACCTTGTCAGGCTTATCCTCTCACTTGTTGCATGTACATTCATGCACAATGGAGGATAATCCACTTCTAGTGGATGTGTGCTTAGTTATTGAGCTTATCTCTTTGTTGACTCCTAGTCATTCTAGAAGCCTTTATATACATGCACTTCTATTGTGTATGTCCATATGATATTCACATTATTGTTATTCTAATCATCCATTATTGGTCTATATTATGCTAGTGTTTGAGCTTCTTAATCTTGGTGTTATGTTTCCCTAAGGAAAATTCTTACAAATTTGCATCACATCCATTTTTTTAATGTTTGGTTGAGATTCATACAAAAGGGAAACAAATATCCATTTTGTTTTTTAACATTAAAACTGAAATAATGTGTAGATTAGATTGTGATCAACTTAGATAACATTTTCAAGTGTAAAAATATATAATGTAACTAGTATATAAATGTAATGAATAATGTTAGTTGCCTAAAATGGATTGTTGAAATGTTTTCTTGGGGGTGACATTCACCATCAATTTTTAATCTCTACAAATTGTATCTAATTTGTTTGAATTAGTATAAAAAATTTGTTACATACATGATTAAGAAATTTTCTATAAAATATTTATAAATAAATTTAATAGTTAAAAGATATCATCTACAAGGTGTATTTCACATATTATTTGGTTTATATCAATAGAAATAGGTAATTGATGTTGTGGAGTACTTTCTTGATCATACAAATATGTACCATGCATAAGATTAATTTATGAAATGATAAAATCTCATACTTCTACAAATTAATAAAACATTTTTGAATATTTGTTCTCACCTTTCCGTTTTTTGATAATGAGATTTTTTTTGTATTGATATACCTGAGAGATTAATGCCCTTTTTTTTCCTACATCCTCTAGAGGGGAATTGAAAGGTTTCATGCTCAATTCTTTCACTTATGTATTGAGAAATGGCCTTATTCCTTCATTGAGTGGAATGACATTTGTGCATTTTTCTTGGATTGAACCATGGTGATATTTGTATCATAGGAATGTTATCTGGCCTAGGCATTGCTTGAAATTTAGAAGAGGGAGTGAAAGGTGCTTCGACATCTTTTCTAAATCTCTTAATACATTCACTAAGATGTTTTTTTCTCATATTCTTTAGTTGGTTAGTTCTAGAGCAATGAATTCACATGATCAATGGAAATTTTGAAGTATTTATTTGAAGCATCAAATATGTTTTTTTAGGCAAAATTTTGTAAGCCACTGAATATATATATTATTGTATAAAAAAACATGATTCAAAAGCTCAACTGGGAAAGAACCAACAAGAGAACTTGACAATGTTGTTCAATAAAAAAATAATAATTACCATCGAGGTTTACATAACGTGTCTACTAGAAAGACACAAAGATATCATTGCAATGTTGAGCAAAATATACATCTCAAAGTGGTCAGCTTCAAAAAAAAGTTTTTTAAAATTCTAACAGCATTGCTTATCCTTTCTCCATCTCCACAATTTTTGGTTCATCGATCTATCAAACTCACCCCCCAATCCCAATTGAATGTGTTATCCTTATGATGAGGGACATCCCAACTAGAGGAAGTTCCCTAGCCAAAAGTAGTTATAATTGGAGAGGCAAGAGGCATATTTGCATCCTACTTGTTAGCATATTGCTGATCGTGACCACTACCAAGTTGGACTAAAGGTGACCAAACCTACAAGCCATGTGAGAGTTGAAGAGGATGAACAATGTTGAAAAGGGCAAGTAGATCCAACAAAGCATACCCAGTTTGCCAAATTTTGTCTTCAAGTTGAAAGACAAGAACATAGGTGGAAACTTTGGTGCAATTTTCATGTAGTGGGAGCTCTATTTCTCGAAATATTTTTGAAGAGCTTCAAAGACAACCAGAAATTTGTGCTACTTGATAAGCATAGACCTTGCAAACAGACCCCCTATAAGTGCATTACCTGCCCAGAGGTCATAGTGTTGCATTGCAGATTTTAGTTTGTTGTCCACCTAGAAATGCTTCTTAATGATTTTCATCACAATAACTTCAAGGAGATGTGTAGACCGAAGAAGATCCATTGCATTAGATAGAAAGATAGAGACCAAATTTGACGGATACAAAAAATGTTTAACAGTAGGAAGAAGAATTTCTTCCCCCAAAACATGTTTGATTACATGCCATATAGTTGGAGAGTTCATAATGAACATCTCCTTGAGGAAAACATCATCTACTCCTAGCAATAATACATTTTCATCCAAATGAGGCTAGATCCAAAAAAATTAATTTTTTGTCAAAACCACCCAGTGAAATTTATTACAAGGGTTGCACTTAACACAAACATCGGCAGGAAAAGCCATCTCAAAAAAAAAAACTATTCTACACTAGGACTAGCACATTTAAAGTGGCATCATGTACTTAGAGATTGCAGGAAAATATGACACCGTAAGTGAAATTAATGTAGTCTGATACCACCTGATGTGAAATAAAAGCATTCAATCAAAATCATAGATTATCACATGCAAGGCCATGTGACATAGGTACCCCAAATCATATAATCAACACCATGCATCCCATTGATAATTTAAAGCTCATATGAACCACATTAGGGAAAGATATTGATGAAAAATAAGGAATAATTAGTACTAAATAATGACATCAATTACACAACTTAAAATGACCTCACAACCTTGATCAACTCATCATTCTAATGGTTAGTCCACAAATCATATGCAATCAAATTATTGAGTAACTCATTTTGGGTGATAAATTATCTAGATTAGAAATAAATATAAGTTAGTAAATACTTAATAGAATAAATAATTCATTTTAAAAGATGATATAGAAATTTACCTATTTTTGATCTTCACCAATGATAAGACCAAGAGCATCATGATCTTCACATTGAGCACAACTATCTATATAAATTTGAAATAAGAAATAATAATAAAAGTCCTCTCCTCTTTGAATTCCTCCATGAAATTATTTATTAGGTGAGTAGTAACGTCTTCATCATCACTCTTTCCATACATAATCTGACCTAATCTATTGACATTTTTGGTTCTAATGCCTAAAATATAAAAGTAAAAAATATCAAGATATGATGTCTAAACATGTAACATTATGCATTCTAATTTAAAATTCACTTATGTATACACATTCTTCAACCACACCCTACACACATGCCAAATACATAAAAGTATTTGACAATCAAAGGATAGCCTACATGTATAGTTAAAGTAGTTCATGAGTAGTATTTGAACAAAATCGAGTTTTAGTATTCAAAATAAATGAAAAAATATAATTCAATGAACTAAATTCATCAAGAAATAAAAACTTGATTGCCTCAATCTCAACACTAGCATCATCTCTCATGAATGCATTTTAATATGCTAGTCTTTGTTAAAGTAACTAAGATCGTTTCTACAAATGTATAATCATGGCCATTGTTATTGATGATATTAAAATGCAGATTTGGATCTCATATAAATATGAGAGGAGGAGACATATCTCTTCAAGAGACATGTTGCTATAGTTAATCATCATTTAGTTAACAAATAACTATATGTATAACTCACCTTTAAACATATATATATATATATATATATATATATATATATATATATATATATATATATATATATATATATATATATATATATATATATATATATATATATATAATGTTAATAAATTAATCATATATGTAATATATTATTAAATTATTATCTAATAATATATAATGCATAATATATATAATATATATTATATTAAATATATAAGATATTTATCTTAAAGATAATTTACCATCAATGAGGTATCTCATGATAAAATCAATCCAACAAATGCTACAACAAAGTCATGTCCAATAGAGACATGACTCTACTTGGCCAAAGGTCACGTAGGCTCAAATACAATTAGTTTTCTTCTGAATAGACAATCATGTGATGGTAAAACAATTACATTTAGGAACTTTATAATATAATAGTCTCTTCTGATTAGAAGAGCCTAATTAGTTAAGTAAAGTCATTTATAAATAAAAACACACACACACACACACACACACACACACACACACACACACACACACACAAAGGAGAGCACATTATAAAGAATTCATTTTTGAACTCCTCCTCATAGGGAACATATCATCCACAAAGGATTGCATCTCAAAATTTTCTCCCTCTGAAAATTGATCCTAGGGAGTCACATCCTCTAGTTACTTCCTCAAAAACTCTATACTCATCACTCCCTCATGATATACATAGGAGTAGGCCCATTAACATTATGTAGTCACTCACATGTATTTCTAGACTCCCTTTAAGTATAAATCTTCTAAGTTCCCGCATTGCCTTTGAAGTGTCATACTCCCTCTTAATGTAGAAGAATCTCATAATCTCAATCATCAAAGATGAGAGCCTTATTTTATCCATCTTGATCATCAGGGTCTTTGGAGTTACTATCACTAGGTTGAGAGTCTGCCCAATATCTAGTAGCATGTGTAAAGTACCAACTTTCTTTTCCTGTAAGAACATCCTCAGACATAAAGAAAAAGATCAAGGAAAATAACCCTTATAGTATGTATAGAATCATGAATAAGAGAGAGACTAAAAATTACATAAATGCAAAGATAAGAATACTTATCTACACATAAAGAGTTAGAAATTGTCTTCTAATATTATTTGAGAATAGAGCATCTGATGCAAGGAGGAGGTGGTAATCTTGTTTCTTATTATGAAAAATCTATCAATAGGCTTCTTCCAAGCCTACAAACATATTACCATTAGTCCCTCAAGACTCTTCTAAGGCTAGAGACCAGGTGGTTGGCCTATTCTTCATGCCATACTCACCTCTACCAAGTATCTCTACCTATACCTTCACAAACCCAAACAACTCTCTCTCACACTACACTACACCTCCACTACCTTACACCTTCTAGGGTCTTTCACAACACCATACCCCAATAAGCTTTCAAAATACTTAACTCATTTCAACCTAAGCGATTTCAAACATTCACAAGGTTCTATACACATTGGTGGGCTTCAAACACCAATTTTCATAAATTGACCTAATGAGGGCTCTTCCTTGTAGCCCTTTCTTGGGATTTAGGTAATGAATCAAACTCTTTCAAACATCTACAAAAAACTAAAGGAAGATTCAAACACCCTTTATTAAACTCTATCAAATTCCAAAATCTTAAGGTTTCAACTGATCATTAGGGCATTCATCTTGCAGGCCCTAATCTAGGCTAATAGGCCTAAAACACTCCCTTGAACTAAAAAGTCACTAAAATTTCAAATAACACCACCAAATGAACTTTAATTCATAATTACCTTACTAAGAGCTCTCAAACTTCTAACTTTTGGGCTCCTAGTCCTTGAGGAGATGGTTGATTCTGCAAACCCATGTCATAGTGAGGGTTTCATGGTCATTTTAAGAAATAACCTCTACCTCCATTATCTCGACTACCAAGACTTAAAATGGATTCTCCAACTTCCCATCATTGGATACAAACCTTCCTTTTCACATGCAAACTCTAGACAAACTTCTCTCATGTTTCTTCAAGAATGTTGATTCATTGTTTTACTGGTTACAATAGTAGATAACATGCTAATTCACGACCATGCTGATATGGGGGGATAGAGTTATGATATAGAATCATGGAAGGACATTATCAACAACTCAAAACTTTCCAAAATATTCTCTATCTCCATGAAATGAAAACATATAGTCATTGTGACAACTTTCTTTGAAATATGTAGATTTTACTGCCTAAACAACGAATAGTGAATTCTTGTCCATAAAACAATGATACCATACAAATGTTTAATTATAAAAAGTAACATTATCATTAATAGGAAATTTTAAATATTGGTATAACCAAGGAGTAAGGAAGAAACTGTTAAAATTGTTTCCCAATAACAATACACCAAAAAAATGATTTCTTATTCACAAACCATATACAAAACCCTTCATTTCTCTTCTCCTCATATCCTCCTCTATTTTTTCTACATGAAAATGTATTTATTATATACTAACATGACCTTTCACCTATTCAAAGATATTTTCCAAGATGGATGACTGTCCATGTTCCAAAATTTGTCATTTTTGCAAAAAATTGCTAACAACTCTTTGACAATTTTACTTTTTGCACATATTTGCATTTTATGTTTTCACATGCTTTCTAGGTACCCTAAATAGTTCCAAAATCTTATTATTACTTTTTTAACACTCTATCTATTGCCTTACATGGTATTTCCCACATTTTGACTCTCTTTGACCCACATTGCTTAAAACATGAACTTGGCCAACATGGCCTTAATCAAACACTTAACAACATGAATTGAAATAAATAATACAAAAACCTATAAAGACTCAAAGAAATGATAATTATGACTCAAAATTCCATAGGAGATGGTCAGGGTGCTCCTACACCACACTCCCCTTTTTGAAAAAACTCAAGACCCTTGAGTTTGTTGCTAGGACTTTGTCTAGTATTGATGTTGCCTCTTTGTTCACTTGCTTGCTACCTTGTCCAACCATTGTCCTTTTTATTCTTCATATTATTACAAATAATTTTGATCTCTTCTCTCTTTCTTGGAGGCTTAATTGTGATATTCAATTCTTCAACTCTATCTTGGATGGTCAACATTGTACCAATGTTTGGTGGCTCTATTATCTGAGGTACCTTGGCTCCACATGAATGAATCAATTTCATCTTCACCCAAAGTTTTCCTTTCCTTGGTGACACAAATACAATATATTTATTATTCATCATGCTATTTTCCAAAAATGATGGCTTCATCAACAACTCTAACCCTTCTATTTCCACAACTTCATTCCTTAGATTGCCTCATGTCTAATTCCAATCTTGCTTGCCAATAACCAAAAAAAATTTAGCCTCTCCAAGAGCTATGTCCCTATTCTGTACATAAATTTATGTCTTCTCCACCTCTATTTATTGATCCCATCTTCAAATGGGCTTCCTCTTTACTGTTGTCATCAACATTTTTAGTCATAGTGCTGATTGTCTGCCCCATTTTTCCTTCATATTGTAGAGACTTCATTTCCACATCATGTTCCAAAACTTCTTGTATTTCCTCTTCACCCTTGTTGTCCTCTATTTTGGACACTTCTTCTTCCTTTGGCTTTATCATTTGGTCTAACTGAATGACCATTTCTTCCACATCTGCCCGATCCTCTATCTTAATAGGTTCCTTCACAATATGTTTAACCTCTGCAAGGTCACATTTTTGCTTAGCTTCATCCTCTACCTATTGCCTCAATAATATCTCCAATTTCCTTCCTCTTTATTCATTATTTTTTAGTGCCTCCTTCAAACTTCTAATCCCCTCTAACATTCTTTCCTCCTCTTCTTTATGTCTTATCATTCTCCTTTCTTCTTCCCTTTATCTTCTCAAGGCATCTCTATAGCATACCCATTTATTCCATATTTTCTTCCTATTTTGGTGTCATCCTTGGTGCCTCTCAAATGCAAAACAAATTCCACTTCAAAAACAAATTGAAACAAAATCTTGCCCACTTCTATCAAACTTCTACAACTAGCACAACTATGCTCTCCAAAATGGTGCAATCATTCTTTGATACCAAATATGAAGCAAGGAGGATGTAGTAATCTTGTTTCTTATTAGTAAAATTCTATCACTAGGCTTCTTCCAAGCCTACAAACATATTACCGTTAGTCCCTCAAGACTCTTCCAAGGATAGAGACTAGGTGGTTGGCTTATTCTTCATGCCATACTCACCTCTACCAAGTATATCTACCTATACCTCCAAAAACCCAAACAACTCTCTTTCACACTACACTACACCTCCACTACCTTACACCCTCTAGGATATTTCACAACACCATATCCCAATAAGCTTCCAAAAGACTTAACTCATTACCAACTAAGTGATTTCAAAAATTCACAAGGTTCTATACACCTTGGTGGGCTTCAAACACCAATTTCCATAAATAAACCTAATGAGGGATCTTCCTTGTAGCCCTTTATTAGGATTTAGGAAAGGAATCAAACTCTTTCAAACATCTACCAAAACTAAAGGCATGTTCAAACACCCTTTACTGAACTATATCAAATACCAAAATCTTAAGGTTTCAACTAATCATTAGGGCATTCATCTTGCAAGCCCTAATCTAGGCCAATAGGCCTAAAACACTCTCTTAAACTAAAAACTCAATAAAATTTCAAATAACACCACCAAATTAACTTGAATTCATAATTACCTTACTATGAGCTCTCAAACTTTTGACTTTGGGGCTCCTAGTCCTTGAGGAGATGGTCGATTCTACAAACCCTTTGCATAGTGAGGGTTTCATGGTCATTTTAAGAAACTAACCTCTACCTCCATCATTTCAACTACCAAAAATTCAAATGGATTCTCCAACTTCCTATGAATAGATACAAACCTTCCCTCTCACATGAAAACTCTAGGCAAACTTCTCTCACGTTTATTCAAGAATGATGATTCACTATTTTACTACTTACAACAACAAATAACATGTTGACTCATGACCATGCTGATATGGGGAGACATAATTATGATATATAATCATGGGAGGACAATCTCAAAAACTTAAAACCTTCCACAATCTTCCCTATCTCCATGAAAGGAAAACATATAGTCAATACAGTCACCGTGACAACTTTCTTTGAAATATGTAGATTTTACTGTCCAAACAGTGAATAGTGAATTCTTGTCCATAAAAAAATGACACCATAAAAATGTTTAATCATAAAAATGAAGTACCATTATCATTACCATTAATAGAAAACTTTAATGATTATCACAATTATGGAGTAAGGAAGAAAATGTTAGAACTGTTGCCCAATAACAATACTCCAAAACACTGATTTCTTATTCACAAACCACACACAAAACCCTTCATTTCTCTTCTCATCATATCCTCCTCTATGTTTTCTACATGAAAATTTATTGATTATATACTAACATTACCTTTCACCTACTCTAAGATCTCATCCAAGATGGATGACTGCCCATCTTCCAAAATTTGTCATTTTTGCAAAAAATTGCTGACAGTAACTTTTTGACAATTTTACATTTTTTGCACATATTTTCATTTTTTGTTTTCAAATGATTTCTAGGTACTGTAAATAGGTCCAAAATATTATTATAACCTTTTAAATACTCTCTCTATTTCCTTACATGGCATTTCCCACATTTTGACTCTCTTTGACCCACATTGCTTAAAACTTGAACTTGGTCAACATGACCTTAATTGAATACTTAACAACGTGAATTAAAAAAACTAATACACTAACCCATGAAGACTCAAAAACATACTAATTATGACTCAAAATTCCATAGGAGATGGTCAGGGTACTCCTGCACCAACATGTCCCTTCTAATGAAGGTTCAAGTGGGAATGTAACATTAACTATTATTCCCCCCATAGTATAAAATTCCTATTCATTATTATATTGTTTTGCATAAAATATGATAACTTCTTTCTGAGTTCCAAATTTTTCTTTTTATCCATTGAAAATCCAAACATTCATTTAGCTTAATAGTAGAAACAAACACAAAACTTGTCTACAATACACCAACTCATACAACTCGTACATCAAGTATCATTTATCATTTATTATAGATGATTCAAATGTACTCACCACTTTCATATGATGTACACAAGGGATAGGCCCATTAAGATCACATAGTTGCATGAATTATAGTCCTCTTGACTTTTACAATTTATTGATCATTGAAGATTCTATTACAACATGGTTTACTCCCTCTAAATCAAATGATCAAGATCACTGAAGGTTGACATAACTGTTGTGGTTCCACAACAAACGCCCCATTTTATAACTAAAAATGGGGACCCCCTTACTTTATTTTTTGGGCTTTTTGGACTCCTACTCAGAGATTTGAGCCATTTTGAGTTTTTCCCTAGCCCTTAGTTCATATCTAAGTTCTTCTAGTAAAACCCCACAAGTTAGAAATTCAAGAAATTCTAAAAACATGCTAAGGATAAGAATTTTCTGTTCATCTTAGAAGGTGCACTGGTGCATTTAAAATTGAAAAAATGTGTGTTTTTGCGCAACTATGTAGCTGACACAAATGCACATGTCCCCAAGTCTATATAAGAGGAAAGGGGGCTCATTTCCTCCCCACTTTGCTACTTTCCTTGCCAAAACATCTCTTTGCATTTTCACTTTTTTTGTGTCTCTAACATCGTAGCACAACCTATACTAAGGTGCAGTGATTATCCTTCTCATTTACACCAAAAGCATAAGCCATTGTTGCATACAAGTGCACCTAACTTGGTGTGCTAGGTGCACACTAATATCCCCATGGATCACTTTTAAAAACAAAAAGACACTAAGGTCATTTTGAGCTACACACTAGTGCACCTTCCTAGGTACATGAATGTGCACCTCAAAACTTGAAGGGGACTCCTTGGGATTGGGTGTGCACTCACGCACTTTCTCAAGTGCATTAGTGCACAACTATAGACTAAATGTATATAATGAAAAGACAAAAACACATACAAATAAAACCTAAAATTTGCGCACCTAACATGGTGTGCAGGTGCACACCAAACCTTAATACAAAACAAAATAGAAGGAAAGAATAAGGTGCACACACCTAATCTAGTGTGTTGGTGTGCACCTTATATTTAAAACAAATTGTTTTAAGAATAGGAGGATAATAGGGTGTTTTCGTGCATTTAACTTTTTAGGTTCCAAATGAGACTAAGTGTTATTGCAATCTTTTCATTCTTGATTTTGAACTAATGGATGTCTTTCTTTTGTCATGTAGATATAATAGCATCTTCATTAGGTGAGAAAATGGCACCAAAACTAGTCATGTTCAAATTCCAAGGCATGCCATCGAAACCAAGGTTCCAAGATGACTACTCTGAGATTAAGGACATAGATTAGGGACACACCGATTTGGTAGAGTTCTTAAGGATTTGCAACAAACCCACTGAGAGGTTGGCTTTGATTTTAGCATTAATCTGATCAGGACTAGTAAGCACAGCTTCACATCCCATGTTAGTACAATCTTCCAAGCTTGTCATGACACTTGTACAACATTTTGTTCTAGAGGAAAGGGTGGTAAAGAGTGTTACTCGAGAAGTTGTCCTAGACCTCTGGCCCAATAACATTGAAAGGGTATTGCATCTCCCTAGGGAAAATCAATTCATCAGATTAACCTATGAGGCAACATAAAGGTGTTATAGAGAACATCTGAAAGAGGCTTTTGAAATCATCTAGTTCTCTTATTTAATAGAAAATGCTCCTCTAAGGAAGGTAACCAACAAGGTGGATATGATGAGAGGATATATGAATGATGATATCGTATACTCAATCATAGTTTTGAGTAGGATGATGGGTCTACCAGCAGTTGGGCACCTAAATCTCTTCATGGTGCATTTCATTAAGACTATCAAAATGGCAAGGATACCACTTGATTGGGCCACAACTTTGAGCAAAAATCTATGTGAGTAGTTGGGAGTAGTAAAAGACAAAATAAGTTTTATATGACTTCATACTTGGTGTATCTGTTGGCTACAAGGGTGATGATTATCCCAATTTGTATAGAAGAGGCAGCATACAAGATCCAAATGCTTGGCCATATCTTATCTATCCCTAGTTGGTAAGGAAGAAGCTTTCGGGCCAAAGTAAGGAATACAAAATCGTGAATGATGCATTCATATTTGCTATCATTTGATTCATAGAGGGTGATTATGCCAAAAGATTATCTGATGATGCAGTATCACAAATAACAACACTTGTGGCCTATTTCACTTAGTTTAAAACATTTACATATCTAAGGGGAGCTGGTGCCACTGTCAATACAAAGAAGCTCCTAGGATATCCTAATGATAAACTTGTTCTTTTGGAGATTGCATGACAAATTGAGTCTGCATATGACAGAGTCAAGAAATAGCATAGACCATGTTGGACATAGCCCCTAGTCATAGGACCATATCAAGTTAAGAGGAAGTAGGATATTCCTTCTTTTGAATGGGAATGGGATCAATATCCCCTTGGAGAGTACAATTCCTTAAGGCCCTATTTTGATAATATCGCGAAAGTCCAGAGTCTGGCAGGCAAGGAATTTTAGCATGAAGAAGTCATCGAAGACCACTGGATGAATGCAACAAATGACTATGATATCTATATCAGGGACTATTGTAGGATGACTTTGTATTTGGAAAAAAAGGATTTAAATATAAAGATTCCATTGGAGATACTGCAACAAGATTTTGGAGAGCTGCTTGACCCTCTATTCAATGCAGATAAGATTGGAGAAAAACCCATCATGAATGTTGAGGTTGACAGGGAGGAGAATGATGATATTAATCATCAAGTAAGGCATGTTATCAAGTTGACATAGGATTGGATTAGGAAACCATTTAGAATTGATCCAATACCTGACACAGTAATTTTTCATGCACAAGCTCGCCTGGCAAAAGGTAGAGGGAAGAAAGTTACTATTCCTACCTTTGTATCCTAGTCACTTATAAGGTCGAAAATAGTATACCAACTAGACAGACCTATTGGATACTATCACCCTTGGGAGAGAAAAGGAAAGGGAAAAAGAAAGAGGAGTTCTCCTCAAAGAGCCAAAATAGAGGAGGGTGAAATTTTGGCACCTCCATAGCAATAGGAAAATGTGTAAGGATCGAAGGATACTGGGGCATAGCAGGAAGATCCACTATTGCCACAAGTTGCACCCAACCAAACAGAGGGTGAAACCCAAGAAGTCACTCCTCCTTCATAGGCCAAACAAGCATCCCCTTCCGCCTCTAAGAAATAGAAAAATATTAAGACCCCCATGAAGAAAAGGAAAATGGTTATTAGAAGGATGGTTCCTTTACCATTTGTCCAGAAACCTATTCCTACGGAGAAGAAGAAGAAGAGAAAGATGAGGAGGAAGATGTGCCCTTAAAAAGAAGAACATGGCTAGCAATAACCACAAAATAGGAAAGGAGGAGAAGCTCCATTGTGAAACTACCATCAACCCTGGAAACCTTTGGAAATAAATACTTCGGAGGATGAAGTATAATAATGGGTTGATGGGCAGGATGAAGAGGTGATGATGTGTTAAAAATGTTAGATTTAGATTTCATGCATGTAGGGATGGAATTGGTAGAAGGCCAAATGAGGGACACCCCGATGAGTGAGCTTAAATAGGAAGACTAGATACAAATGCCGCAAGAATCACAAGGTCCTGATCTTACTCTCCTACCGCTTGTCCCAATCATAGTTGTTGAAAAAGGCTCATCTGCTCCTCCACCTTTGAATGTTGAAGAAGAAGAGGTAGAAAAGGAGCCAACATAGGAGGAAGAGCCAGAACAAATTGGAGCCAACATAGGAGGAAGAGCCAGAACAAATTGTGACTGATGAAGTGTCCAAAAAGGGGCAAATGGTTGAATATCAACAACAAACCTTCCAAGACATTGAGGTTCAAACTACAAGCTCCATCGAAATAGAGACTAATGAGGGAGGGTCATCATAGAAAGAAAGAACCCCAAAATGAAGTGACAAGGGGAAAGCAATAGCTAAATAGACTCCTTCATGCTCAAGAGGTGGGCCTTTAGTAGAAAGAGTTCCAAGGTGGTTGAGGAAGGAAATGATGAGAAATAGGAATCCACAATTCCATGTCAATGAAGAGGATATGATCGAGTTGGCCAAGGTTCTGAACAAATTTGAGTCCCCATCAGAGGAAGCAAGAGCTTTAACTTTCATCAATAGTACTCAGAACCAATATTTATTTGCTCAAGTGACTATCCCTCCTCAGGATATAGATGTAGAACACTTAGGTCTATAGGACTATCAAATCTGAGAGGTAATGCTCAGGAAGCCTACATTGGATACCACCAGATTGATGGTTACTATGGGAATAAAGGAAGTCTTTAGAAGCTTAGAGGAAGAGGGGGCCGAACTTAGAACACTTCATAGGTAGAATGAAATGCTACGAGGATATTTAGCTGAAGTTGTTGGTCCCTTGGATCCTGATCACCCCAATGAGACTCTAAATGTTGCACTCAGAGAAGGGGGAGGTGTACATCTGGATCCATTTTTGAAAGCTTGTGAGCAATGGCAGGAAATTTTTGAGGAAAAGGGTGTCTTAATCATCCAAGGAAATCTAAAGTTATTGCATGCTATGTAGGAGAATGTAGACAAGATGGTAGCAATTTTGAAGTAGGATTTCAGTATAATGGATGAAGTATGGGCCTGGAGTAAGGATTTACAGGTATTATAGGCTATTAAAGGGAAGAATTATAGGATTTTGGTAGATTTATATACAATTGAAGAGTTTTATATTTAATTGATGATTGGATTGAGAAGATAGCAGATAACAATAAATTAATGGAAATATTACATGCGAAAATCCATTGGCTCAAGGACCAAGCCTGAGAGCAAATTTTGGAGGCAGAGAGGCATTATAGTAATGCATGTTTGTAAATTTTTGAGGATGATGAATGGGAGAAATTAATACCCATAGAGGTAGTGGTAGAGAAGTTCCAGATGATTTTTGAAGAAGCTTCTATCGATGATGACATTCGGTAGGCATCCAAAATAGAAGAAGCCTTGCTAGAGTTGGATACAAAACTCAGGGATTTTGCTAATACTTAAATTGAAGTAAAGAACTATAGACAAAAGGTCAAAGACAAATATGATGCTTTAGATCTTTTAGATGGAACTAAGATTATTGAGATTATTAATAATTCAAGGGCAAACATCTAGACATAGCTCTAGTATGAAGGGCGATAAAACCTAGAACCCAAAATTTCAGTTTTGACACTCAATAAAATTTTGAGATTTTGGACCTTTTGAGGTGCACAGGTATGTAGGTGAGATGGTGTACTTTTCTGAAGGTACATTGAGAGTTAATTGCCAGTTCCAAAAATAGAGCTTTCCATGCATCAGAAACACATTCTAACAGTAGTTTAACTCCGACAAATGCCTAGTAAAGGATCAACTTCTATTTTTGATACTTCTAAAAACTTATACTTTGATTGAAGGCTTTCTTATTCTTTTTCTCTCATAAATTCTTTGTCCTATGACATGTAGAGGCTCATGCATCCAATTAATGAATATAAAATGGATGGAGTCCTACTAAGCACCAGTTAGATTTTGAGTTTGTATATAATTAGTTTGTTTTATTAATTTAAAAGCATATTATTGCATGAATATATCTCTCACTCTCAACATAAATTAAGGAGATGATTTCTTATAAATATTCCATTGAAATATGTAATTGGGGGCCACCATTATTTTGCAATAAAATTATGTTTTTGGTGCTTGCATTTGGAATGTAGTGATTCATTCCTAAATGTGTCATTGTTTTGTGAATTTATGTTCATTAAATTGTGATTGAGCCAAAAGTTTATTGCTTTGTTTCTAGTTGTGCAATCTTTAGTTTTGGTGTTTGCTATATTTTTAACAAATTTTGCCGATGTGTCTAGCTTGAGAAGAAATCATCAAATTGTGTCTGCATAAGTCCTTGTCTCACATGAGCGCACTTTCTATGCCTTGTGATTTGATGAAGAGTGAAATATCATATGATTATTGAAGTTCTCCATATTTATGATTGTATTAGTGGAATTGAGGAAGCGTTGCTCCTGTTTTGATTGGTTACCTACTGATTTCTTTGAAAGCTCAACTTGCAGATGTGTTGTTTTCATAGCTTATGTCCATTAGCATTTCAATTTCACGTTATTTACTTTAAAGTACTTGTTATTGCTTTACTAACCCCTTGTTAGTTTAGGAATTCATATTAGTTGCGTCGTTAGATTGTATTCATTGGAAAATATAAAAAATACAAAAAACATAGTTCTTTTTTTGTGTTTTATTTTGAAGCAACGAACAGATTCTATGTCTCATCCAAAATCAAATGATCTAGCAAAGGCTTCCTCATGAATAATCACATTTATCTCCAACTAAATGAATTCTAGTAGGTCATGAGATCACCCAGAACCTTGGAGTTGATTCACAAGATCAATTTTTCAAGAGAAATCTACCAAATTTTTAAAATTCTATGTTTTTTTACCAGTTCAAAATTTTTTCTGAGCTTTTAAGAAATTTAGGTGTGTAGCTGCACAGATCCACATGTGCACAAATTTTTTGGTGCACAAAATTCTATGGTGTGGTTCATTTTGTGACAAAGTGTACTTCTGTAGAGGTGCACTTTTTCTAGAGTTGATACAAACTAAAGGGTTTTGATTCAAAATCCCCATTTCATTGAGCATTAAGATCTTTGCCCAGTGCACACGAGTTTCTTGAGATTACCCACTTCCACAAACCATGCAATGATAAAGGAATACCTTGAATTCAACCACTTTCATTCAAAATTTCATCATCTTCTTCAACTCCACCTCCACTCCAACCACCTGGTGGGCCACCACATATTCCAATAGTTTCACCTCAACAACCACCTTTAGGTCCACCAAATCCTTCGATGGCCTTCTTCGTAAACATTGTAGACTCACTAATTAATTTGAGAGGTGCACTTAATGACCTCCCTAAAAATCCTGAGAAGTTTTTCCCAAGATTCATTTATAGAGAAACACGAATTGTCGAAGACCACATTAAAGTATTCAAAGAAATTTTCAACTAAAAATAGATTGCGAATGAGGATGTGCTCCTTCATTTATTCTCCTACTCTTTGGGGGAATCTGTCTACAATTGGTACATTAATTTTCCACTTGGGTGTATTGGAGATTAGCACACCTTCAAAAAATTATTCTTTGAACAATTAAAAACTTTTGTCAATCCAACAGTGATACATCAACAATTCATATCGATTAAAAGGGATCCAACTGAGATAGTTTTGTGCTTTAATCATCACTTTCATATGGCGTATCACAGGTTGGAAACACCATATACTATACCAATTGAAGTGGCTATTTAGATTTATCTAAATGTTATGGACCCTCTTACTGCTATCTTTCTGAGAAGGCTTCTTGTAGCAAATATCGATACATTGGAAAAGGTCTTCGCAGAAGCAATACCTTTCACTAAGAAAGCCAATCCTAATGGAGGAGGATTGATGCTTCCAACCCAAGCTATTACAACAATGTCAACATACCCTATTAGAGTACCCACTATGCCTAATTAATTCATACCTATGAATCCAATTCCATTACAATAGGCACCTACTCCATAGAACCCTGCTCTAACATATCCAAGGTATGAACCTCTGAAAGCTGCCTTCTTTGAGCAAAAGACAATAGTACAAGTTGAAGTAGAAAATAGCTCTATTTCTAAATTTGGTTAGATGAAAAAAACTATGTCACAAATGAATAATGAGCTGACTCATCTAAGGTTGTCAGAGGGACAAAATAACAGTTTTCAGAGGAACAACACTAACCCCTACAACAATTATTTTCAAAATTATAATAGGAACTTTAGTGGGAATAATAATAGGGCGAGCAACAATCTGACACCAGTTAAACCACCATATGGAGGACAACAAAATGAGAACCAAGTGAATGTACCAACAATATTGAAAAATCCTGCTTGGTCTACTAAAAAGTAAAGTATGGTAGAGGACTTGAAATGAACAAAGGCCAATATGTCCATGTTTGACATGTTGCAAAACTATCCACAACAATGATAAGCCCTCATGAAGAATCTCAATCATACAAAGACCTCCCAAAATATGAATACTACCCCTCAAAAAATGGTATTGCAACAAGTTAATGTTGCAGAGGCATTTGCCACTATGTTTAAAGATAGGGTAGAGGTGCCCCCATTTTTGCTTAGCATGAAAATTTATGGGAAGAATCTTCAAAATTTCCTTATTGATTCAAGAACTTCATGCAATGTCATGTTGTTTTCCATAGTGAAAAAGTTAGGAGTGAACCCTCAAACTACCAACTAGATAGTGATACAGTTGGACAAAATAGAGGTGAAAGTCATCGATGTACTAAAGGATGTGCATATATAGTTAATAGTCAACCTACGAATTCAAGATGTTATTGATATACATGTGGTTGACATCCTAGAGAAATATGGATTACTCCTCAATAGAGAATGGAAGAAGTGTTTAAGGGGATGGTTTTCCATGGATTTCACTCAGCTTTGGTTACCATGGAAAGGTTTGAACAATCAAATCAAAATAGATGTTGAGCCAAAGTTAAAAAAGATGATCACAAAATACAATTCTTCTAATGATGTAGCCATATTACAAACAAATTTAGGCTCCTACAAGGTAATGGTTTTTGATACAACTTCAACCAGAAAACTAGATGATCAAGATATGGACCGCATAATTTCAACCCTAAAAGATGAGGTTGTAACACAACTCATAGAACATATGATGGCTAATTTACAATGTTTAGGAGAAGAAGCTAACCCCAATACCCTCCTCCTTCTAGTATTTTGTCGATTACATAAAGTTAGCCATTCAGAGTTTGAATGTTCATAATGTCAAGAAGCAGTTGCTAAGATGTTAACAAAAATGGTGGGAGTAAAGAAAGTCAATGAGCCACAAAATGAACCTATAAAAAACCAATTTCTTACAAACACATCCAATGTTGTTGAGGAGATTGAAGGGAAACTAAAAATTTAAATGCATCATATAGCAATACCTCTTCAGATGGTGGAGGTTTGTCTTCTCCTCCACCTGGAATGATCAAAGTATAAAGAAGAAGATAGTATATAAAAGGTCAGGGATGGACTTCGGTAGTTGTCCATCCTAAACCCAAAGTGGATGAAATAAAAGAATTGATAGATGGAATTCAAGAAAAACATACGCTCCCACTTTTGAAGAATGACGATGGAAAATTAGTAAGCCCACCCCACAAAAGATTATAGTGGCTAACCAAGAGACAATCCTTCCAAGCTTAGGTAAAAGAAAAATTGAGGACAAATAGGCATAAGGTTAGAAAACCCAAGGAAAGCCCAAATTGGATGCTTCACTTTGATGGTTCCAAATGAAAATCAAGAGCTGGTGCAGGTATTGAGTTAATTAGACCAAAAGGTAAGTCTTTCTACATAATATATTGATTACAATTTAGATGTACTAACAATGTTGTAGAATATGAGGCATTGATTTGAGGACTTCTTTTTGCACTTGAGAAAGGAGTCACAAATCTCATAGTCGAAGGAGATTCTCAGTTGGTTATTTGACAAGTAAAATCACTATATTCTTGTAATGATAAGAGGTTACTTGCTTATAGAAAAAGGGTATGGGATTTACTAGATAATTTTGAAGCTTTAAACATAAAGTCTATTCCAAGAAGGAAAAATATGGTAGCATATGCCCTTTCTATTTCAACAAGTGCATTACAACTAGGTAAAGGAACAAAGTTAAAATTATTCTTAGTTGAATTGGTTGTCATTCTGTCTATCCCTGACAATATCACAAACTTCCAAGTTTTTTAGGATGATCAACATATTCTTGAATTTATTATGTGTAGTGGCCACTTTAAGGGACATGAATTAGATGACACCCCAGATGATGCACCTGAGGATATTGCAACTCAAGATGAAGATGGAATCTTGAATCTAAAAACTAATACTATTCCCAAGGGGATGATCAAGTTGGAGCACTTTTTTTATTGTGATGAATTTGTGTTTAATAAAAGGACCACTAAAGAAAAAGGCATCGAGGAATGTGATTCATCAAATTTAGGAATAGAGGATGATCCCAAGATGGTAAGGATTGGGAAAGGATGTAGTTTACAGGAAAGGGAAGACATGCTCAAATTGCTCACAGAATATAAGGATGTCATCACCTGGAGCTATGAAGAACTGAAGATGTATGATCCTTAGATTATTACACATGATATTCCACTCAAATCTAATGGCAGACCTTTCCAACAAAGGCAAAGACTTGTCAATTCCATTCTCGAGCCTCTGATAATGAAGGAAGTCAAGAAGTTGTTGGATGTGAAAATTATTTTCCCTATGTGTCACTCTACATGGGTGGCTAATATAGTTCCTGTATGAAAGAAGACTGAAGAGGTTCGACTTTGCATAGATTTTTGCAATTTGAACTCGGCATCTCAGAAGGACAATTACCCATTGCCCTCGTTGGATGAAGTCTTACAAATTGTGAATGGTTTGAAAATGATGTCTTTCTTAGATGGATATTTAGGCTATAATTAGGTAATAGTAGAAGAAGAAGATATACTAAAGACTGCCTTTACAACTAAATGGGGAACCTTCACCTACAGGAGAATGCCATTTGGATTGATTAATGCAGGGGCTACATTTCAATAGGCCATGGATGAAGCTTTTAATGGATTGATTAATAAATGTATAGTTATCTATATGGATGACTTGACTATCTTTTCAAAGGATCTAAGATAGGTGTCATAAATATGGCATATCTCTCATTCCCAAGAAGTGTTAATTTGGGGTCACTAAGAAAAAACTCGTTGGTCATGTCATTTTTGAAGTTGGTATCTCCATTGATCCTAATAGAGTTGAAGCCATTTTGAAGTTATCATCCCCCAACAGTCAAAAGGAACTCAAGTCTTTCTTTGGGAAGATAAATTTTGTTCAAAAATTCATAACCGGATTTGTTGAGATAGTGCATCCCCTTAATGATTTACTCAAAAAGGGAGCTAAAATAGAATGGGTTCCTAAGGTAAAGAAATTGTTTGAGGATATTAAGGTAGCCATTTCCATGGCTCTAGTATTGGTAAGTCCTGATTACAACCTTCCCTTTAAGATATATTCCTTCACTTTAGAGAATTTGTGCATAGGGATCTTAACCCAGAAGAAGGAGAAGGAAGATGAAAGACCTATTGCTTTTATGAGCTACTTGCTGAGAAATACTCAGTTGAATTATTCTAACCTTGATAAATAGTCTTTTGCCTTGGTTAAAGTAATAAAGAAGTTCTGCCATTACATACTATGGAGTAAGGTGTATGCTATCGTACCTGACCCAGTAGTAAAGACATTATTGATGCAAAATGAACTTGGTGAAAGATGAGGTAAATGGAAGACAATATTGCAAGAATTTGATCTAGAGATCCAACTCATAAGGTTAGTTAGGTGTCAAGGATTATGAAGAATGATAGCTAATAACCAAATTGGCAATGAAAAGAAATTTAAGTTCGAGAAAGAAATAGATACTGAAGATGAGAATAAAATGATAGTATCTCAAATTGACATTGGTCAAGGTGTAGTAATAGATGTCTAGTACTAGGATATTGTTTACTATCTCCTACAAAACTAATTCCCTAGTTAGATGAATAGTTCACAATGTAGAGGACTTAAAATAAAATGCAAGTCCTATATGTTGCAAGACAACAAGTTGCACAAAAGGAACTATGAAGAGATCTACTTAAAATGCTTAGGATGTGAGGAAGTGAATGAAGCCCTAGAACCATTTTATGATAAGTATGGTATAGGCATGGTTCAGTAGAAGCAACTACTCATATGATTTTAAGATCGGGTTATTTTTGGTCCATGATATTCAAGGACACTTTTGAGCATGTTCATTCTTGTCATGTTTTGCAAACTAGTGCTAACAAAGAAAGACACCCGACAATGCTGCTACAACCCGTATAGAAGGTATGTCCCTTCACAAAGTGGGGGTTGGATTTCATTGGTCTAGTCAATCCACCATCACCAATCATACACACCTACATTCTTATAGCCACTGATTATTATATGAGATGGACAGAAGTAGAAACTTTCAGAAATTGTATTGCTAAGGTAGTAACAGACTTCTTGGAGGAACACATTGTTACTCGATTTGGGATATTGTTCACTTTAGTGTGCGATAATAAATCAAATTTTGCATTAGTATTCCTAATGCAATGGGCATTCAAAAATTAGGTTATTATCAAGTTTTCTTCAAATTATTATCCACAAGTGAATGGTGTAGTTGAATCTATGAACAAAAAGTTGATCACAATAATAAGACGGTTATTGAAGGAGAATCTTATAACTCAAATATGCCTTATGGACAAATCAAGTAAGGGTTAAGAATGCTTTGGGGACATCTCCATACTTTCTTGTTTATGGACAAAAGCCAGTGTTCCCACTTAACCTCAAGATTCTTGTTTTGAAATTCATGAGTGGGTACACTGAAGATACTAACAAAATACAAATTAGATTGATGAGTCTTTTAGAAATGGACGAGAAATGAATAGTTGCATTGGAGCACATGGCTAAACATCAAGTTGTCTTGAAGAGGTGGTTTGACAAGAGGGCCATGATAAAATTATTTAGAATTTCTAACCTTGTTCTACTTTGGGATAAGGTGAAAGAAAAACTAGGCAACCATACCAAGTTTCAATGCTTGTGGACTAGTCCTTATTAGATTGCGAAAATTCTCAAAGAAAATACTTTTAGGCTCAGTTCCTTACAGGGAGAATTTCTTCCTTTGCTAGTAAATGTGCAATTTTTGAAACATTATTTTAAAGCCTAAAAAAATAAAATAAAATGATTAGTTAGATTTTATTTCTACAAGTGTGTTTTCTTTCAGTCGTGTGTTTGCTTTTAGTCATGTGTTTTCTAAAAAGTTGTGTTAGTTCTGGGGGGGTAAGGTGCACTTGAGATTTTATCTTGAGATATCTTACTAACCACTCTTTTGGTTAATGCAAAAAAAGTGTGTTTTTGTGCAATTGCATAGCTACGCAGATGCGCATGTCCCCAAGTCTATATAAGAGGAAAGGGGGCTCATTTCATCCCCACTTTGCTACTTTCCTTACCAAAAGATCTCTTCGCATTTTCACTTTTTCCACATCTTTGACTCTATAGCACAACCTATATCGAGGTGTGGTGATTATCCTTCTTGTCTATGCCAAAAGCATAAGTTGTTGATGTGCACAAGTGCACCTAACTTGGTGTACTAGGTGCACACCAATATCCCCATGCATCACTTTAAAAACAAAAAGACACTAAGGTCATTTTGAGCTATGCACTAGTGCACCTTCCTAGGTGTGCGAATGCACACCTCAAAATTTGAAGGGGACTCCTCAAGATTGGGTGCATATTTGCGCACCTTCCCGAGTGTGCTAGTGCATAGCTATAGACTAAAAGTATATAAGGAAAATTAAAAAAACACATACAAATAAAACCTAAACCCAAAGTTTGGTGTGCATTTACACACCTAACATGGTGCGTAGGTGTGTACCAAACCTTAATACAAAACAAAACACAAGGGAAGAATAAGGTGCACACTAGCACACCTGATATGGTGCATTGGTATGCACCTTATATTTAAATAAAACTATTTTAAGAATAGGAGGATAATAGGGTGTTTCCATGCATTTAACTTTTAAGGTTCAAGATGAGACTGAGTGTCATTTTAATCTTGTCATTCTTGATTTTGAACTAATGGATGTCTTTCTTTTGTCGTGCAAATATTATGGAATGTTCATTAGGCGAGAAAATTGCACCAAAACTAGTCATGTTCAAATTCTAAGGCATATCATCAAAATCAAGGTTCCAAGGTGACTACTCTGAGATTTTAGACATAGATTTGTGACACACTAATTTGGTAGAGTTCGTAAGGATTTGCAATAGACCCACTAAGAGGTTGGCTTTGGTTTTGAGATTAATTCGATCAGGACTAGTAAGCGCAGCTTCACATCTGACATTAGTACAATCTTTTGAGCTTGTCATGACACTTGCACAACATTTTGTTCTAGAGGAAAGGGTGGTGAAGAGTGTTACTAGAGAAGTTGTCCTAGACCTCTGACCTAATAACATTGAAAGGGTATTCCATATCCCTAGGGTGGATCAATTCATTAGATTAACCTATGAGGTAGTAGAAAGGTGACATAGAGAACATTTGAAAGAGGCTTCTAAAATCATCCAATCCTCTAATTTAATAGAAAAGACTCCTCTAGGGAAGGTAACCAGCAAGGTAGATATAACAAGAGAATATATGAAGGATGATATCTGATACAAAATCATACTTCTGAGTAGGGTGATGGGTCTACCGACAGCTAGACACCTAAATGTCTTCATGGTGCATTTTATTGAAACTATGAAAATGGCAAGATTGCCACTTGATTGGGAAATGACTTTGAGTGAAAATCTATGCGAGCATTTGTGAGTTGTAAAAGACAAAAAGAATTTCTATATGACTTCATATTTGGTCTATCTATTGGCTGCAAGGGCGAAAAATTATCTCAATTTGTATAGAAGAGGTAGCATGCAGGATTTGAGTGCTTGGCCATATATTGTCTATCCCTAGTTGGTAAGGAAGAAGCTTTCTAGCCAAAGTAAGGAATAAAAAATTGTGAATGATGCATTCATATTTGCTATCATCTGATTCATAGAGGGTGATTATGCCAAAAGATTATCTAATGATGCAGTAGCACAAATAACAACACTTGGATCCTATTTCATTTAGTTTAAAACATTTACATATCTAAGGGTAGCTGGTGCCACTGTCAATACAAAGAAGCTCCCAAGATATCCTAGTGATAATCTTGTTCTTTTGGAGATTGTACGACAGATTGAGTCCACATATGACAAAGTCAGGAAACAACGTAGACCATGTTGGACATGGCCCCTGGTCATAGGACCATATAAAGTTAAGAGGAAGTAGGATATACCTTCTTTTTAATGGGAATGGGATCAATATCCCCTTGAAGAGTACAATTCCCCAAGGCCCTATTTTGATAATATTAGGAAAGTCCAGAGTCTAGAAGGCAAGGAATTTCAACATGAAGAAGCCATCAAAGACCACTGGATGAGTGCAAAAAATGACTACAATGTCCATATTAGGGACTATTGTAGGATGACTTTGTATTTGGTGGAAAAGGCTTTGAATATAAAGATTCCATTGGAGATATTGCAACAAGATTTTGAAGAGCTATTTGACACTTTGTTTAGCACAAATAAGATTTGAGAAAGACCCATCATGAACGCTGAGGTTAACAGGGAGGAGAATGATGATATTAATGATCGGGTGAGGCATGTTATCAAGTTGACACAAGATTGGATCAAGAAACCATTTAGAATTGATCTAATACCTAACACGGTAATTTTTCATGCACAAGCTTGCCTAGCCAAATGTAGAGGGAAGAAAGTTACTATTCCTACCTTTGTAGCCCAGTCAGCTATAAGGCCAAAAATAGTATACCAACTAGATAGACTAGTTGGATACTATCACCCTCTAGAGAAAAAAGGAAAGGGAAAAAGAAAGAGGAGTTCTAATCAAAGAGCCGAAAAAAAGGAGGATGAAATTCTAACACCTCTGTAGCAATAGGAAAATGTGCAAGGACTGAAGGATACTGGGGCACAATAGGAAGATCTACTATTGCCACCAATTGCACCTAGCTAGAAAAAGGGTGAAACCCAAGAAGTCTCTCCTCCTTCACAGGCCAAACAAGCATCCCCTTCCACCTCTAAGAAATAGAAAAAGATCAAGACTCCCATGAAGAAAAGGAAAAGGGTGATTAGAAGGATGGTTCCTTTCCCATTTGTCCCAAAACCTATTCATGAGGGAGAAGAAGAAGAAGAGAAAGATGAGGAGGAAGATGTGTCCTTACAAAGAAGAACACAACTAGCAAGAGCCATAGAACAAGAAAGGAGGAGAAGCTCCATTATGACATTGCCATTAGCCTTGAAAGAACCTTTGGCAATAACTACTTCAAAGGATGAAGTACAAAAATGGGTTGATGAGGAGGATGAAGAGGGCCATGATGTGTTCAAAATGTTAGATTTTGATTTCATGCCTATAGGGATGGAATTGATGGAAGGCCAAATCAGGGACACCCCGACGAGTGAGCTCCAACAAGAAGACTAGATGCAAATGCCTCCAAAATCACTGGGTCTTGATCCTACTCCCCCACCCCTTGTCCCAATAATAGTTGTTGACAAAGGCTTTTCTACTCCTCTACCTTTGAATGCTAAAGAAGAATAGGTAGAAAAGGAGTCATCACAGAAGGAAGAGCCACAAAAAATTGCAATCAATGAAGTGTCTAAAGAGGGGAAAATGGTTGAATATCAGTAGCAAACCTCCCAAGACACCAAGGTTCAAACTACAGGCTCCACAGAAACATAGACTACTAAGGGGGAGCCATCACAAAAAGAAAGATCCCCATAAAGGAGTGACAAGGTGAAAGTAGTAGTTGAACACACTCCTTCATCCTCAAGAGGTGAGCCTTCAATAGAAAGAGATCCAAGGTTATTGAGGAAGGAAATGATGAGAAATAGGAATCCATAATTTCATGTTGATGAAGAGGATATGATCGAGTTGGTTGAGGTTCTAAACAAACTCGATTCCCCAACAAAGGAAGAAAGAGCTTTGGCTTTCATAAATAGTACTCAGAACCAAGATTTATTTTCTCAAGTGGCTATCCCTCCTCAGGATATAGATGTAGAAGACTTAGCTCCACAGAACTATCAGATATGAAAGGTCATGCTTGAGAAGCCTACATTGGATACCACTAGACTGATGGTTACTATGGGAATAAAGGAAGTCTTTAGAAGCTTATAGGAAGAGGGGGCCAAACTTAGAACATGACGTAGGCAGAATGAAATCCTATCAAGATATTTAGCCAAAGTTGTTGGTCCCCTAGATCTCGCTCATCCCGAGGAGACTCTAAATGTTGCACTCAGAGAAGGGGGAGGTGTACATCTGGATCCATTTTTGAAAGTCTGTCAGCAATAGCAAGAAAGTTTTGAGGAAAAGGGTGTCTTAATCATCCAAGGAAATATAAAGTTATTGCATGCTATGTAGGAGAATGTAGACAAGATGGTAGAAATTTTGAAGCAAGATTTTAGTATAATGGATGAAGTATGGGCCAGGAGAAAGGATTTATAAGTATTATAGACTATTAAAGGGCAGAGGTATAGGATTTTGGTAGATGTATATACATTTGAAGAGTTAGATTTAATTGATGATTGGATTGAGAAGATATAAAATAGCAATAAAGTAATGGAAACATGACATGGGAAAATCCATCGGCTCAAGGACCAAGCCTGAGAGTGAATTTTGGAGGAAGAGAGGCATTATAGTAATGCATGTTTAGAAATTTTTGAGGATGATGAATGCAAGAAATTAATACCCATAGAGGTAGTGGTAGAGAAGTTTCGAAAGATTTTTCAAGAAGCTTCTATCAATGATGACATTTGGCAGGCATTCAAAATGGAAGAAGCCTTGCTAGAGTTGGATATAAAACTCAGAGTTTTTGTTGATACCCGAATTGAAGTAGAAAACTATAGAAAAAAGCTCAAAGATAAATATGATGCTTTAGATCTCCCAGATGTAGTTAAGATTACTAAGATTATTGAGAAATTCAAGGGCAAACATCCACACATAGCTTTGGTATGAAGGGCGACAAAACCCAGAAGCCAAAATTTTAGTTTTGACACTGAGTAAAATTTTGGGATTTGGAACTTTTGAGGTGTGTAGGTATGTAGGTGCATAGGTACACAGGTGAGCTAGTGCACTTTTCTGGAGGTGCGTCAACATTTAACTGCCAATTCCAAAAATAGAGCTTTCCATGCATCAGAAACACATTCTAATGACAATTTAACTCCGATAGACGCCCAGTGAAGGATCAACTTCTATTTTTGATACTTCTAGACACTACTACTTTGACTGAAGGCTTTCTTATTCTTTTTCTTTCATAAATTCTTTGTCCTATGACATGTAAAGGCTCATGCATCAAATTAATGAATATAAAATGGATGAAGTCCTACTAAGCACCAATTAGATTTTTAGTTTGTATATAATTAATTTGTTTTATTAATTTAAAATCATATTATTGCATGAAGATATCTCTCACTCTCAACATAAATTGAGGAGATGACTTCTTATAAATATTCCATTGTAATATGTAATTGGGGGTCGCCATTACTTTGCAATAAAATTATGCTTTTGGTGCTCGCATTTGGAGTGATTCTTGCCTAAATGTGTCACTTTTTTGTGAATTTATGTTCATTAAATTGTGATTGAGCCAAAACCTTATCACTTTGTTTTTTATTGTGCAATCTTTAGTTTTGGTATTTGCTACAGTTTTAACAAATTCTATTGACGTATCTAGCTTGAGAATAAATCATCGAATTGTGTCTGCATAACTCCTTGTCTCACATGAGTGCACTTTCTATGGCCTTGCAATTTGATAAAGAGTGAAATATCATACAATTATTGAAGTTTTCCATCGACGATTACATCAGTGGAATCGAGGAAGTGTTGCTCTTGGTTTCATTAGTTACTTACCAATTTCTTTGAAAGCTTAACTCGCAGACGTGTTGTTTTCATAGCTTATGTCCATTAGCATTTTACTTTCATGTTTTTTTAAAAAAGTACTTGATATTTTCTATAACCCCTTGCTAGTTTAGGAATTCATATTAGTTGCATAGTTAGATTGCATTCATTGAAAAATATAAAAAATACAAAAACATAGTTCTTTTTGTGTGTTTTATTTTGAAGCAACGAATTGATTCTACATCTTATCTAAAATCAAACGAACCAGCAAAGACCTCCTCATGAACAATCAAATTTATCTCCAACTAAACAAATTCTAGTAGGTTGTGAGATCACCTAGAAGCTTGGAGTTGATTCACAAGATTGACTTTTCAAGAGAGGAGTTCAAAATAATTCATGTTGTTTAGCATCGTGCATAATGATAGCTCAATAGTAACCATATCCTCTATATGCTCCCTCTCTTCCAAGGTTGGAGCTAATGAGATTTCAAATGTTCAACTCCTTCTTAATCTCAATCTCTCTTGCAAGAACATTCTCAAAGGAAAAGATGAAGATACATAACTCTTATAGTACAAATAAGAATGTTAGTAGTTTAGCTCATGTCTATTACTAACAACAACCAAAAAATTCTCATTATTGTCATGATTCACATTATAATTGTTAATTTTATAAATTCATATAATATTATTATGACATTCAAATTATATTTAAGTACTCATATGTCCTTATATTTAAATATTATATTCAAATAATCATAACCAAATATTTACAATATGAAATAATACATTATTCAAGATATAATCAATAATTTTATCTTACCATAGCTTGACCCAAGGCGTGGGGTCTATGCTTTCTTACCATCCTCTTATTTGAATAAATCTTCTACTGTTTGCCTTATTTCTGATCACCTTGGGATGTAATGAATTTACCACGTTGGATGTGATGCCCTTTCCATGTGGCTACTTTACCTTCTACTTGTGATCTTCGTGGATTGTGTTTCTATTCAATGTGAGTGACCACTAACTCACAATCTGATCCTTTTATTTGTTAATTCTTCCTATCCCACATCATCACTTCCTTTTGATTGGCTGAGATTATTAAGTTAAGTTTATCCCTTATATAACTCTATGTTACATGTTTGGTCTAATCAATATTTATCAATGGGAGGGCCACCCTTGGCCATGTAGGTAATCTACTTGTTTGAAGGAGACTTCAATAACCAGTTGTGTTCCTCATAACTTTTTTTATAACTAGAATGGTGATGGGATCCTTTTTGATCTATGTATACCTAGTAGATACTTGTTCTTATCCTTTTGAATTCTATTCTCATGATCTGAGCTCTCTCATATTATCATCATTCTCTACTTCTAATATAAATCTTGAGAGGAATTAGGCCCCATGTTCTTAACATACCTCCCTCTCTCTATATAACTTGGTGCATAAATTGTTAGATTCTATGCATTGACATTTATTCCCAAGCCACGATGTATATGTTCTAAACACATGGTAGATTATGGATTGTAGTGTCCTTACATACCTAGAATGAGGAAATCATTACATTCACCGACCTCCATTTTTTGTTTACCATGTGTCCCAAGCTGATCATCCTACTCCCATTTCCTTTTGTGTTGTATGCTTCCTTCGTAACTAGTGATCCTCGTCCCATCCACATAATGGTATGCATCTACAAAGTTGCTTCACATTCTCTGCAAGTTTAGGATTTTCAACAAAGTCAATGTATAGATCTTTAAGTATCTTTTGTTGCAATGTTCAGTTAATTTATAGAGGGATTCCAAATTTTGGCAATCTTGAGATTCGATAAATGATGTAAATTGTTGCACAACTTCAAGTCCCAATAGTTTCTCTACATTTTCCCTATTTTTGTTGTCCTCATTGCCTTGAACAAGAGAAACCATTCATTTGATAATCATTTCCTCATAAACAACACAATTGACACATTCCTTATTGAGCCTTGTAGGTAAATCTGGTATAGATTTCAGGACAAGAGAAAATAACACATCTTTGTATCAAAACTAAGCTTCTTCCATTACAAAAATAAATAAATTCAAAGGTTCAACAATGCTCTTATGTAGATGCCTATCAATCAGTGTATTCATTTGTAGGCAGCTTTGATAACATGTTAAAGTAACTAAGATCATTTCTACAAATGTATAATCATGGCCATTGTTATTGATGATTTTCAAATACAGATTTGGATCTCATATAACTATGAGAGGAGGAGACATGTCTCTTCAAGAGACATGTCTCTATAGTTAATCATCATTTAGTTAATGAATAGCTATATGTATAAATCACCTTTAAACATACATATACTATTAATATATTAACTATATATGTAATATACATTATATTATTATATAATAATATATAATGCATAATATATATAATGTATGTAATATATATATATATATATATATATATATATATATATATATATATATATATATATATATATATATATATATATATATATATATATATATATATATATATATATATATATATATATATATATATATATATATATATATATATATATATATATAATATAACGTATTTATCTTAAAGATAATTTAGCATCAACGAGGTATCTCATGATAAATCAATCCAACAGAAGCTACAAAAAATTCATGTCTTGTAGAGACAAGACTCTACTTGGCCAAAGGCCATGTAGGCTCAAATACAATTAGTTTTCTTCTCAATCAACAATTATGTGGTGGTAAAACAATTACATTCATGAACTTCATAACATAATAGTCTCTTCTGATTATAAGAGCTTGATTAGTTAAGTCATTTGTAAATAAATACACACACACACACAAACAAACACACACACACACACACACACACACACACACACACACACACACACATTCTTATCAATAATATGAGACATAAAACAATGTTATATAAATCATGGATACAAATACTCAATGTAGTGAGTATATCACTTCGACTAATGCTATACTTCAACAATATTCTTTAGACTCTTTTCCTCTTTTATAAACCTCTATTAGCCATTAATTTATATTGTCAAATTTATTTCTTGAGGATATTTCCCATGCAATAGGAACATCAGTCTCTTGCTCATCAAATACAAGCAAAGTATATAACTCAAACTACAAATGATTACACTATATCAATACATAAAATATATTTATGAAGTTTCTAGATTATAACTATCAATGATAAATTTATGATCCATAGATATGGGTATCAATGCTTTACTTACACCATATTTATTTGTAGAGAGTTTGAAATCAGTTGCAATGAGTGCCTTATGTGAATGTTTCACCATAATTTCAAGCATCCATGTTGTTTGGATACCTATAACAAATGAAACATCTTTCGTGTTGTTTGGCCTTTTATAGTAGAAAAAAAATCTTTGTCCTCTGCATGCCATAAGCTTGCACTTTAGGCATCGTCTTCATTATTTTGAGATCAAATGGACCTCACTCTCTTCCATGCATTCAATACATCTTTTCTTACATAAATATTTATCCCTTTTATTCATCAACTTCATTAGACTATGGTCTAAGTAGTGTTGCTCACATAATGTTTCAATTATAACAACCATTAGTAATAAAGATTTAATGTAAGATTTGCATTTATTTGATAATCTTGGTGCAAAGTTTCTCTTTGGATCCCCAGCAGGGTCATCCTTTCCATGACAAAACTCACTGTAAGTGTCATAATGGGTAAAATATCTTCAAGTTTATTTTCAATCAAGTTTGGAGGCTTCTAGATGAATGTCAAGATGTTCACATTTCTCAGACATTTCAGGAAGGTAACCAAGTAGCCGATTATCTCTCAAATTTGGGTAGTGATGGGTTGTTATTTTCATCATTACACCCATTATCTATGATTAAAAAGTATGATGTTCTTAAAAGATTAATTGAAGTTGACAAGACTACTTGTTATTGTATGCATCATTAATATGAGCACGATTTGGTATAGACAACATATGTTGAAATAATTAATCAATTGGAGTATCACCAGTGTATCATTTGGAATGTTTGGGCACTAATGTTTATTTCTAGAAGTACAGGTTGCAGACTTTTCGAAGGACATATTTCATGCGATATTCACATGGCTTCTTAGGTGTGAAGTTAAATGCAAAGCATCACTTTAGTTTAGGTTCATACGAATAGGGATTTTCCATATCTGCCAATAAGTGCTTTCAGCATAGCATACTTCTCCAGGCTATTTATCTAGTTCTAGACTGCACTTTACTCATTTGTTATGAAAATGTTGAAAGCAATAGATGTTTCTACTTCCTGCAAAATTTGTCACAAACAACATCGTGTATTATTGCCAAAGAATTGTCGCATATGGATTCCTCTGAGACGTGATGAAATTGTGTTGCCTTCTGATGTGGATGATTTAGTGTTGGATATGATGTTTATCATCCATTCCCCTACAATTTGGTGAGCTATCAGATAAGTAATTGGAGAAGAATTCATGGTTTCTTCAGCACCACATTTCTTGTATCCTTTGAACATGGTATCCATCTTTCTCTCTAATGCAATGGATATAATGCAATCTCCTCTGCTTCTTTAGTCACTAGCTCACAAGGTAATATGCCCTCATTTTATTGTTGATCTAATAAGCTATCTGTGGCTATGCAAAACTATGATCTTCGTAGTGGAATGGCTCTTGTGGGGGCTTTATTTTTGCATTCACAATTGCTTCACAAGCATGAATGTTTCATTATGTTTCGAGCCCTTAAAAAGGCAATTGACAAGCACAACTCTTCCCAAATAAAAGTTGTATTGTAGGCCACTTCCTGTGCATTAGGCTTCCAGTTAGAAGAAAGAGTAAAGAAAGTTGGGTATGCTCTTTTAGATTTGCAAAGATTTTCCAATATGCATCACAGTCAAAGTCCAAATATGGGGACATCGAATTATCAAGTTGAAAAATGGAATGCTTGGGACTCTCTAGTTGCACCATAAATACCATCATCACTTATCATAGTACAAGTTGGGTATGGATGGTCCCCCAAATTATCAGATGTGGAATGTTCTGGATGGGATTGTGAGGGTGCTCATGGTTGGGCCCGGGCATCTATAGAATGCACAAATTCAAGCGTGCAAGGTGTCACAAATTATGGAAAAAACCAAGACAAGGTGGACATGAATGCCAAGGTAAATAGGGGTCTTTGTGGCTGTGATGATATGGAGGAGTGAGCAATGAAATGAGTTTTGGATTTTTGTTTTTTGCTTGATAATTTGTAAATTTGAACATCGAATGTGATGGTAATTAGTTTTTGTAAATTGAAAGTGTACTCTTAGGAGGTAGTTGATACTCCTTAATGTATTCATGATATGCTTTTAATGGTGCTAAAAAATCTAACTATAGAAACTATACCAATGTAATTAAATGGGATGATGTTGGGTTTTGCTACTAATTCTTTCCTAGTTAACTTATTTTGAATCAGATTTATATATAAATATTATAGTGGCTTGCCACTTTTACCTTAAAAAAAAAAAAAAAAACATGTGGTTCACCATACATAGACCTAATTAGAAAATGAGCTTGACAACCCCTTTCTTAGGTAAATATATGTTGTCTTTCAATGTTTTTAAGTTTTCCTCAATTGTCCTGAGGGCCATAAGCACGCCAATAACTGTGTATACAAGGAAAATTTTGACTGGATAAAACTATATTAATAAATATGGCATTCAATTAATCTATTAAATATAGGAAAACCTTGAGTATGTCTTTGTAGTGTGGTTAGTAGGTTATTTTGGGAAGGGCTATTTATGCTTCTTACATACAAAGTGTGTTTCTATACTATCCAACAACTCTTCTCCTTTAACATAATGAGGGAACCTTTCAAGAGGGATTCCAACACATAAGTCCATGTCACCACCATTTCCAATAGTTGTCCATTCAAGATTATCACTTGAAAAATAATTTCCTTGGTTTGGAATATCGTGTACCCCTAGGTTGACTAGGGATTCCAATTTGTTTTTTACCCATTCTGAGTAAAATTAAAATAATTAGTGACTATCCTATTCAACTGTAGGAATAAATATATTAGTTTTATAACCACTCTATAGTATAATTCCCTATACCTTAGTGTTAACACACTCTTTTGACTTCAAAAATAATATTATAATCTAATACCATGCCATGTTGCACAAATCATACAAATAAAGTAAATAAAAACCAATGTAACTGTATCAAAATTATAGAGATATCATTAACTATCTCAAGAGTATAAAAAGGAGAGATACAAAGGTTCAGATTATTTTTGATACATTATTACAAGTGAATGCATGATATATTGTTGCATTTTTTTTTACTATGAGTGATTTGATAAAAGATAATTCAATGTGAACTATAATGAGATGACTATAGTAATGACTTGTGAAGGGGGTTTGTTTTAGGATATTCTAGTTTTAGAAAAATGACTAAATTATAATGAAAGGCTGAGCTATATGATTGGAGAGTAGTAGTATCTTACGAAAGAAATTATGATTTTGAATTTTTTTTGTATATTTTAGATATGTCTTCTAATAACCATAAAATACTTAGCCATATGAAAATGAAACATGGAAAAAAAAAAATTTAGAGACTTTTTTTTAAAGACTGAATTGTAGGTGAAACCTTAATTTTAGCTTTGTTTAATTTTAACATAATCTAAGTTCAAGGTGATCGAAGACTAACACTATTCACTAATTTAGATTTTTTTATAAGACTAACACCAGGTGAAGCCTTAATTTATTTAGTTTTGTTTAATGTTTAATTAATCTAATTTACACTTTATTTCAATAATGGATAGAAATACTAACACTATTTATGTGGGATTCTTCTCAAATGGTATAGAAACATTCTCTTAATTTTTTATTTACAAACTATCTCTTACCTTCTACTATAATATTATGTATCATTTACATGAGACCATGATGTATGTACTAGATATTGAATAAATTTATATGAAATATTTCTTAGCTAACAATTTCTTCATTCAAGCTTGGTTTATTTGTAATGGATTGAAATCTTAACCAAATTTTGGGACAACATAATTCAATATAATTTACTATATAATATGAAAAAATTAGAAAATTATTTTATGAAATTCTTTATAAATGTAGTAGAATAATTTTTTAAAAACTAGTTTTAAATGTATAAGAGAATATTTAAAATTAAAATGAATGATTAAAGTTCATTTTATGATCTTTAATTTTTCATTGAAATCTTCTTAAATTGAAACAATATATTATTTTATTTAAAATAAAAGATATTTTATTTTATTTTTAAATAATTAAATTTTACGATTTTATATACTTATTAAGATCAAATGATTTTACACTTATAGAATATAATTTTATTTAATTCTTATAATATTTAATGAATGATGGTCTAAAATTCAAACACATCTCAAATGAAGATTATATATAGATTTTTATAATTAATATATTTTTATCTTTAAATATCAAATTGTAAAAAATACCAAACATACGTAAATAAAAATAAAAGTTACAATTTACCAACCTCATCTCTGTATTTTTTTTCTTGAATAACCTCTAACCAACAATCAACCAAAACCTTGAAATTTAATAGATTTTATTTAAATCATTTTTTAAAAGTGTTTTTTTCATTTTTAAAATAATACTTTACAATCCTCTAAAAATTTCAAAATGTCAAACCTATATATTGTTCTATCATTATAATTTTTGAGCATAATTTCTTACTGTCATCACTTAAGAATCTTTTTTTAAATGTAATATATTTAAGTCATATCAATTTGATTTTACAACTTCAAAATAATTCAAAATCATTATATATTTTATAAAGTCAAGCTTTTAAAACCAAGCTAAACCATCAGTAAATAACCTAACATAGGCATTAACCATCTTTAAAAAACAAGTATTTTAGAATAAAAATGATATAAATCTAGCATAAATAAATATGAATGTAAAAATAATAAATCAATGAAAAAAATTGTTATCCAAAGTTCTATCCACCCGCTCCAAAACATTTTCTCAAAGAATGAAATTTTAGTTTCTACCTCTCTAAATTTCAATATTTTATGTTTCTATTTATTAACATTAATTGGTAAAATTTGGCACCAAAACTAATTGCTAAATGCAACAGATTGGAGACAAGATTTAGGATGAGTTAGACTAATAGTGGACTCGTGAGTTAAGATGAGGATTTCAATTTTTTTTGTAGCAAAAAAACAAAAAATATATGGATAGATGTTAGATGCATGATAGATGTATGGTAACCAAGCAGTTGAAGAATTAGTTAGCTGGGTAGCTAGCTCCAGCCAATTTGGCATGCTAAAGGACATATTTTGGACAAAATGAGTACGCAAATGGACCAACGATATTGATAAACAGTTGTAACTTCATGAAGTTGGTGATGCAATTAGCAAATAAGGTTGTGAGGCTATGCAACAATGGATCATAAATTCGTGAGGGTCAAGGGCCAAATTGCATGTGATATTTTGAGGTCTGACAAGGTTAGAATGTAACATCACAACAATTAGGAGTGGTTTGTGGCTAACAGCTCCAAAGTAACACTAACCACTAGTGGTTAGTCGTAGGGTCACATCAGTTAGATGCTTGATCATTCAGGAGGTTCCTTGATCATTTAGGAGGCTCCACACAATGTTGGCAAGTGACACGTGCATCCTACTTGGTAGTGATGTGGCATGTTGAGGTAGTTGTCTAGTGGTACTAATAAGGATCTTAGGTGGCATATTTTGACCAATTAGAGATTGACATGTGGCAATTAGAGGTTGCAGGCTTGCATGTTGACTAGATGGAGGGAATAGGTAAATTTAAAAGTTTCTTTTAAATATTAAAATAATTCCCAAAGGTCTTGAGCACTCCTAATGTAGGATTAAGGAAATATTAAAAAGATTTTGAAAATGAAATGGGGTCTGCTTGAAAATAGATGACCAATTAAAGAGGGTCTACACTTTTTCTTTTAAAAGGGTTGTATATATACTATTATATAGTTTTAAACAATATAATAAATGAATTTTTTTCATGTTTTAAAAAGGCATGTGTGCTATTATGGTCTACATATTCAAATGAATGCCAAGGGTGCCATTGGAGACCAAACATACAAGTATTAGAAATACCTTGGAATACAAATTTTATTTTTGCAAACAAAATAAGTGCAGGTCTGATTGGATAAAAGATATTCCTAGTTTTGTAAAATAGGGGCCTTCTCAACACATTCTTTTGGATTTTTCCATGGAGCTTCAAATTCAGTTTTTGAGCAAACAATTAAGTGTGTTTGTCCCAAATTTGGCATAAATGCTCCTAGAAGTGTTGTTTTGCCTTGGAAAACCATTTAGTAGGTTTTTCAGCAAGACTTATAGTAGCAGCTCTAGTTTCTTTCTAGTAGTTAACTTCTTCATCATTTTGGGGGTATTTTGATGAGTTTGTTGAGGCAAATGATGAAGATTTGATATTTAGTTGAAGGGGAAGAGAGAAGAGATATGGTTTGCTACATGTGGAGAAGATTCAAGTGGACAAATGTCATGCATAGATTAGATTTGAGATTATTCTATTTTCTATGCAATCTCTCTCTCTCTCTCTCTCTCTCTCTCTCTCTCTCTCTCTCTCTCTCTCTCTCTCTCTCTCTCATTGTAGAGGGTTGGATCAAAGTGTTTGGACAAGTTTACAACTTGTGTTTCCATCATTCTTTAACATTTTCTTCTATATGAACAACATATTGTACATTTCTTTGAACAAATTTATGCATCTATGTTCAGTCCTTGGTAGTTTTGTGAGTGTATTAAGTCATGTATCATTGTAATCAGGAAATAGTAGAGTTTTTAATGTAAAGAATTTCAATTTTAGCTCTCTCCATTAGTGTAAATCATTAGGGTTTTGAAATGAATAAAATATTTTTTCTTTCCCTTTTAGTGTCTTGTTGTGAGATACATATTCATTGTCGAGCTTCAATCTAATGGATTCACTACATTACTTGATAGGATTATGGATTTTCTAGTATTACATATGGATATGATAAGTAGCCAAGTTTAAATCACTATTGTGAGATGTTGTAAGGTAGCATTTCATAGATTTTCCTTACATTGCTACATTTCTTATAACTCTTGTTTTCTCAAGGATTAGGCACCAATCTCAACTAGGAGATTGAATATTATTATTGTTTCATATCTGGTTCATGTTGAAAATCTTCAAATATCCAAATGACCATTTCTCTTTTTATTTTCCAGCTCTATCCTCCACATGTGAAAGGTAGATCTGAAGGTTCTTAGCCCAAATCTTCTCATCCTTGGTGTCTTGTAATTGAATAGTGCAGCTACCTACTTATTCAATTCCATGAGAGAGGTGAATGTATGAAAATAGCATGGAATTAGGGAGTCCCCCACCCTAGGTCTTCTAGGGCCTGAAGTGTAGAAGGTTTGTATAAAACCTTATTAGTTGGTCCACCCCCATTTCTTTTGTTTCCTCATGTCATGCTAAAAATATAGGGCAAAAACACACCAATAATTATTCTTTGATGATAATAACTATGTTTATTACAAACTAACATTGAATGCATTACACAAAGATAACAACATGGTAAAGTCAAGTTCAAGTCTCAAGTTTGCACACTTAGTTACTAGTTTTCTAGGGTTTTAGTTTCAAAATTACTTCATCGATCAAGGTAATAAAAATTAGGTATAGGTAAGGTATACATAGATGGTTTTGTTCTCGATTCTAGGTTTAGGCATACAGATGCAATTTGATTAACATTTCTTTCTAGTAACCTTTTCTTTTTATATACATTGATCAAATATAACAAATTTGTATAATTGGATTAGCCATTTAACATCTAAAATCTCATTTCAATGAACTCATCATTTCTAAGCAGTATTCATATTAAATATTTACATAATTCAACATTGTGATATAATCCATCAATTTCAATCTTCAACTTTTAAAACATAGTTCATCATATAATTCAGAATATAATTCAGATTAATTTAATATCATCAAAATGGACTATCTAAATTCTTATAAACACAACCATCAAGGTATCATATATAACATCTTAACGTGAAACACCACATAACATCAATAGTATATATCAATGTTTAACTAGTCAAAAAATGTATCAAATATTAAATCATAGGGTATCAAAACATGAGCATATCAAATGATATGAATTATCATTAAAACACCTAAGCAATGAAACCTTAATTCATTTCCATCATCATAGTCATATAAGTCCATTGATTTTCTAATACCTAGGCATGTAGATGTATCCTAGAGAGCATGTGAAATGTTTATGATTTACACCATAATTTTGAACAACCAAATAACTCATCTCAATACATAAGTATATCCTCTTGTGCACAATACCCCAATAACATTTACACATTAAAATCTACTTTTAATATTTAATATTAAGTTACCCTAAGGGCACTTCTAGGGGTGATAATCTTTATCTTCAACTTTCTAATGATTATAAGAGGGTAGTATTAAATTATTTTATCATAACAATCATCAAATTAGTATACACACAAGATAGCTTGAATTTATCATAATGTCCTCAATATGGTTTTCATCCATAACCATAACAACTTACCATACCCTCACCTTGTTTTGATCCTATATCCATTCAATTATCCTATACATGGATTTGATAGGGAAATTTATATTTAAATAAATACCCGTGACACCTCATTAGTGAATTTGGATAATTCATAGGGTTTTAGCTAGGGTGTGGTGGTTGCTATTTTGTAGTGTCAACCTAGTGCAATTTCAAGAGCCAAAAAAGACTCTCCCTTATCATGTCTAGATGATAAATTCATACTTAGAAGCTAAATCATGAATTTTCCTTGTGTTTTTCTTGATCCACATCTCCCCCTAGAATGATGCCACTTTTTGCAAGTTTGTTGCTTTCTATTTCTACACTCCTTGGCTCTGTACTTACTTACATGTTCTACCTTTTTCCACCTTTCCCTTTCTTATGTATTCCCTTCATTATCTTGATCTTTATGTTGGTATCTCTAACCATTGTTGTCTATTAGCATCAACCACTTAGTCATTTACAAGGTAGAGTTAGATGGTCATCACTGCAATCAAGCTACTCTATATAGGTTGAGTCATGCATATAAGAAAGTATGTACCAGGCTCTATAGGAGTTGAGTAAGTGTATGGTCACCAAGTATTTTCTATATGAGCCAAGCTCAATAGGAACTGAGCAAGTTTCATGCATACAAGTGCCAAGTGACATAGTGTGTGTTGAGCACTATATAGACCGAGTAACAACATTGTTGAGCATCAGAAAACAATAAAGGCCGAGCAATGCAAATTTTACATAAAATTCAAGAATGGAATAGATTTTGAGGTTACACATTTTCAAACTGATGTGAAATGAACATTTAAAGTTTGTAGAGGTTGTTACAGAGATTTTTATGTGTGAATGACATGGATTACATATCCCTATGTTTTGTGATCAACAATTCAAATGGAGAGGCTATTATGGAACCATCTAGAAAAATCTTTACATAACTCCTTAAATAGAGAAGATATTAACCTAGATCATATGACATGGAGATGAGGAGAGAAGTATATACATGCAAATAAGGAGCAATATCCAAGTGAAGGATCGAGATCATATCAGAAGTCAGTGAAAGGGTTTTGTTATCACTTAATAAAGCAAGTGAGATATTCATAGCAGTGAAGTGAAATGGGAAGATAAGTCTATCAGATAAAAGGAGAGGACTGACTAGCAAGGAAGATACTCGAAATCAACTTATAGAGAAAAATGAGAGTCAAGTTCTCAATCAATTCTAACTGATTTGAATCAGGGTAAATCTATTAATAGATCTTTGTAAATATCCTAACAAAGTCCTTACTTTGTTGTAACTGTTAGATCCTCTACCAAGGTGAGACCTTGTAGTCTCTTAATCTTTTAACAAGGAAGACCCCTCATAGGGTAGATCATATTTTATGATTAAATATTGTAACCACAGTAGGTTAACTTTACTGTAGTAGTGAAGATTCATGGGTGTCATCTCCACCCCAGTTTTACCTTCACCTTGGAGGGTTTTTGGGTAATAAATATTGTGGCATGTGTTTATTTTCATGCATGTGATAGATTGAATTTACATGTTACAACATGTTCATCATTACAAGTTTTACATGCATAGGATAACTAGTGAGTGTGTGACTAAATTGGTGAAAGTTTAAAGTGCTTAAGATTCAGATTGACCCACCTCCTCTATGTATCTTGTTTATCCTATTTATAAACAATATTTAGGCATAGATAGATAAGACACAGGCTGAGATGAAGGCATCCAATAGTATTATTTTAGAGTCAGTAGGATCTAGCATTGATCACTACAATATTCTATTGACTGCTCAAGGCACATTGGCCGAGCTTTAGGTAGCTGATAGCACCATGAGAACCAAATTGATCTCAATTCAAGAAATTATGATACCTCATTTGGAGGTAATGTAGATAGAACAAAAGACAACCTATGATCTTATCATAGAAGATCATAACTTATTAGTGGTTGAGAGTTTAATTGATCTAGCTGCAAAACTACAACTACAAAATCAAATTTTGGAGGCAGCAAGAACCACATGAAATCATGCACTACCCATGATTACTAGAGTTCACAAGGAATTCATTGAAACATGTGGATTACTTCAACTCTTTCAACCCCAACATCAGTGACATAAAGTGTTCAAAAATAAGGGGAAAATGTATACAAGGGAGAAATATATATGGAAGAGAGAGTGTATTGAAGAAATGAGGATATACATGTATAGTATAAAGGTTGTAATGAATTTATTCATTATTCATAAGTTATAAGACTTAGGGGGAGAGCTCACTTTTATCAGATTGTAGTGATATGACAAAGTGATATCAATATGAGAGTGTTTTTTCCACTAATGTCAATGGGGGAGATTGTTGGTATCTCTAACCATTGTTGTCTATTAATTCCAACCACTTAGTCATCTACAAGGAAAAGTTAGATGACCACCACTATGATTGAGCTACTCTACATAGGTTGAGTCATGTATACTGGATAGTATATATTGAGTAATTCTATAGAAGTCAAGCAAGTATATGGTCACAAAGTAATTTTCTATATGTACCGAGCGAGTTATCAACGACCAAGTAAATTCTAAGTATATAAGTACCAAGTGATGTAGTATGTGCTAAGCACAATATATGTCAAGCATCAGAAGGTTAACAAATGCCAAGCATAAAAAACAATAAAGATCGAGCAATGCAAAGTTTACATAAAAGTGAGGAATGGAACAGAGTTTTAGGAAAAATGATTATCGGGCCAACTTGGAAGGTTTATCTAATATTTGAAGAGGTTGTTACAGAACTTTTAGATGACATGGATCACATATCCCTATGTGTGTGTGCAACAATCAGGATGAAGAGGGAAAACCTAGAACCATCTAGAAAACTATTTATGGAAATCTTTAAATAATGATGATCTTAACCTAGATCGTATGGTGTGATATGTGAAGAGAAGAGAAGAGTATAGGTGTGAACATGAAGCATTATAATATGAAGGATTGAGAAGATTAGAAGTCATTCAAGGGTTCTGCTATCATCCAATAGAGAAAGTAACCTATTCATAAGAAGTGTATGTGAAAGGGAAAGAAAAGTGTTATTGGATTAGAGGATAGGATCAATTATTAAGGAGGAGACTCAAAGTGAGATTATAGAGAAAACTGAGAGTTAGGTACTAAATCAATTTGAACTGAATTGAATTAAGGTAAATATCTTAACAGGATGGTCTTAACAGATCTTTATAAATCTCCTAATAGAGTTCTTACTTAATTGTAAATGTCAAATCCTTTAACAAGGTGAAACTTAACAGTTTCTTAAGTATTTAACAAGATAGACTCCTTACATAGTAGATCATATTTTATGGTCAAACATTGTAACCTTAAGTGGTTAACTTTATTACTGTAGTAATGAAGATTTGTGGGTGTCATCCCCACCCCAATTTTACCTTCACCTTGGAGGGTTTCTTGGTAACAAATATTGTGTTATGCATGATTATTTCATGCATGTGATTGAATTGATTTACATGTTACAATAAAGTTTAAATTTATAGTTTGGCATGCATAAGTTATCGATAGATGTGGACGAATCTATGAAAAGTGAAAAGTGTTATAGATCCTGATTCAACCCCCCTTTGAGTATATAGTTTACTCCTCCTTAAATCAATAGATGCACCAATTGTCACCTACCTTGAAAATATTGTTGATCAAATCAATGCTAGAAAGATGGAGTCAAATGAAAAATTAATGGATTGGTCTAGGATAAGATTTGAAAATAAGGCTATAGAAAAAGTTTCCATAACCATTACCGAGCAAAAAGTGCAATTACAAGAGTAAATACAGGTTATGATAGAACTCATACAGAAGGTACAACATTTTATCAGATGTGCCAAGATTCACAAGTGATATTCAAGCACAAATAAACCAAATTTAGTCTAAGATGAAGAGATCCAATAGTATTATTTTAGAGTTAGTAGGATCAAACATTAATCATTACAATAATCTACTAAATTCTCAAGGAACATTGGCCAAGCTTCAGACAACTAACAAAAATATGAGATTCAAATTGATCTTTATTCAAGCAATGATGGTACCTCATTTAGAGGTCATATATAGGGAAACACAAGCAACCCAAGGTCTTATCAAAGAATATCATAATCTATCAGTGCCTAATAGTTTAATTGATCTGGTTGCAAGACTATAGTTGCAGAATAACATTTTGGAAACAACTAGGACCAGATGAGACCATGCACTATCCATGATCACAAGAGTTCACAAGACATTCATTGAAAAATATGGATTACTTTCGCCTATTCAACCCCAAAAATCATGACATAAAGTGTTAAAAAATAAGGGGGAAATAGACTTGATAAGGGGGAAACATATATGCAAACAGATTTTAACAAGGGGGAAATTAATGTGTTATTCATTTTACATTAGGTATTCATTATTCATTAGCATAAGTCATGAGACTTAGGGGAGAGCTCATTATTAAATTGTATTGTAAAGATGTAAATATGACAAAGTGTTTTTTCCAATAATGTCAAAGGGGAAGGTTGTTAGTATCTCTAACCATTGTGGTCTATTAGTATCAACCACTTAGTCATTTACAAGGCAGAGTTATATGGTCATCACTACGACCGAGCTACTCTATAGAGGCTGAGTCATGTACATAAGATAGTATGTACTTAGCTCTATAGGAGCTGGGTAAGTGTATGGTCACCAAGTATTTTCTATACAAGTTGAGCTCAACAACGATCAAGAAATATTTATGCATACAAGCATCGAGAACTATACAAAATGATCTACAAAAATGTTGAGTGTTAGAAAATAGTAAAGGTTGAGCAATGTTGAGTTTAGATAAAATTTAGGAATAGAGCATATTTTGAGGTAACAAATTTTTGAGATGATATGGAAGGAACATTTAATTTTTGTAGAGGTTGTTATAGAGATTTTTACACTTGAATGATGTAGATTACATATCCCTATGTTTTGTGATCAACAATTCAAATGGAGACGCTATTATGGAACCATCTAGAAAAATCTTTAAATAGAGAAGATCTTAACCTAGATCATATAGCATGGAGATGAGAAGAGAAGTATATGCATGTGAACAAGGATTAATATTCAAGTGAAGGATCGAGATCAGATCAAAAGTTAGTGAAAGGGTTTTTTTATCACTTAACAGAGCAAGTGACTTGTTCGTAGGAGTGAAGTGAAAGGGGAAGGCAAGTTTATCAAATTAGAGGAGAGGACAAGTTAGCAAGGAGCAGACTCAAAATTATCTTATAGAGAAAACTGAGAGTCAAGTACTGAATTGGTTTTAACCTATTTGAATTAGGGTAAATCTCTTAATAGATCTTTGTAAATCTCCTAACAGAGTGTTTACTTTGTTGTAAGTGTTAAATCCTCTAAAAAGGTGAGACCTAGTAGTCTCTTAATATTTTCACAGGGTAGACTCCTCATAGGGTAGATAATATTTTATGATCAAACATTCTAACCATAATAGGTTAACTTTATTACTACAGTAGTGAAGATTTGTGGGTGTCATCCCCACCCTAGTTTTACCTTCACCTTGGAGGGTTTTTGGGTAACAAATATTGTGTTTTTTGTTTATTTTCATGCACGTGATAGATAAGATTTACATGTTACAACAAGTTCATCATTAAAAGTTTTACATGCATATGATAATTGGTGAATGTGTGAATGAATTGGTGAAAGTTTTAAAGTGATTAAGATTCTGATTCACACCCCCCCTCTCAGTATCTTGTTTATCCTATTTGTACCTCCATCAATTAGCACATTATCTTTACTACAAGACTCTGTTTTTCCTTGTTTATTTATCCCCCTTGTTTTCTACCTTGAGAACTTCTCCCCCTTTAACAAAAATGCCAAAGGCACATATTTTGTTTCAGTGACTACTCCCCCTATGGAGTAGGCCCACCTTTCTCATCAATCCATTTCAAGGTTAGTCATTGGAGATCATGAATTGATGTCTAACCCTTTGTTCTACTTCAAGCTTGATAGGGGTAATACCCCTAACTTTTCTCTAAAATACTCAAAGGCATGTTTCTGAAGAGGTTTTGTGAATATGTCTTCCAATTATTCTTTGGTTGGTATATATTCCAACCTTACCTCTTTCTCTTGTAATTAGTGCCTAGGAAAATGATATTTGATTGATATGTTCTTTTTCTTAGAGAGCATAATCGGGTTCTATAATATGTTTATTGCACCATGTTATCAACACTTGGGAGCCTGACCATTCAAAAAAAAAAAATCTCCAATCAAAATAAACAACACCCAAGTTTTTTAAAAATTCCATTGCATTCGCAGGATCAGGAGCCTGCTTGTGAGGAAAATAGTAGAACTCAAAACACATACCAAATATACAAGTTCTATGGAAAACAAAAAAAAATGTCTCCAATGAAATTATTGGTGCTAACTACTGGTATGGTTCACTAACTAGAGTACCAAAGAGGCCCGAAAAATAAAGAGGATTCGTGCCTTGTAAAAAATGCCAATGGCCTGAAAATAAAATTGCCTCCAAGTTTAAGAAGGCGCTCTACCAAAACTTGTGAACAAAGAGCAAACTACACAGGTGGCCACTAAAGTGTTGATGGAGGCATAAAGAGCCGTTGACATGGAAAAATTTATGGCATGGCATGCAAGGACCACTATGAGGTTAGCTCCAATTGCCCACAAGTTGACAATGTGGTGGCATATGCTAGGGTCAATCTTCACAAAATTTCACATCTCGCCCTATAATCATTTCTTTTCTTTCTTATGTGGAAAATGTTGACTTGGTCAAAATGGATTAAACTTAATTTAAGATAAATGAAAGTTAATATTTTAGATTACTAAAACGAAATGATTTATTTTACTATGGATATACATGAGATATTACATTATGATGATGATGTCATTTGATGTTTTCTTAAATGTCATGCTAATATCTATGATTCAGTTAATGTTTACTTCTTAATGATGATGTAATTAAGTTGTGATACATTGATTATGATTGATACTGACTCTTTTTTCGGTTGCGATTGTCTGAGTAGATGAAGGGATCATCATGGCGAGAGTGTGGTTGAGGTAGAGAGGGAGAGCCTCTCGAAAGGGGATGTGTCAGATGACTATGTTGCCACACACACACACGTCACATAGGATTCATGTGTTTGTTTTATTTTACATTACATTATTAAAGTTAATGTTAAAATTTGGAATGAAATTTAGATATATCACTTGATTGGTTTAATAAAAGATGTTTAGATTGAATGTCAATATAATAAATCACTAACAGATAAGTATATATATATATATAAAGCTCTATTTTGGGATTTGATAAATAAGAACTTAGAAATACATTTTTCTTTAACACACACACACACACATGCTTATAAAACACAATTGTTTTAAAAAGTGCCCTATTTTGTTTAAAAACCTTCAAACAAAAATTAAAAAACAATTAAATATCTATTTGGAAACAAAAAATAAATAAATCAATGAAGTCATCGTGGGGGAATTCTTTTTGCATTTTAGGTTAGTTATTGGTACTATTTTTAAAAGGAGAGGGTCGGCAAAAACTTGGACATAGTGGTATGGAGAAGTGAGAGAGTTTGTTTAGGGCAGAGGAGAGAATGCAGTAGGCTCTCACCCCTTAATGTGAGCAGATTGGGAAGAGATGGTAGCAGACTGAGCAACAATAGTGCAGCATTTGGAGATATCATAGGTTCTTTCCTTCTATTTCATAACTCTTTGTATTAATCTTGAATGGAAAACTTTGATGTTTAAAGATGTCTTCAAAATTTTGTTTTCCCTATATGGTGAAAGTGTAACTAAGTTATATGGCATGATTGTTGATTCCCTTATTTTTCTAGGACTATATGAAAAGTCCCATTCTTAACTGTTAGTGTCTTAAAGCTTGAATAGGGTGAAATTTCCTTTTACAATTTGCAACACTATCTCATACTTTGGAAATGAGTGTGTAAAGTTGAAAATACCTAAGGTATGAACTGTAAAAATTGTTGCTACTATAGACTAATAATCTTGTTATAATGCAGATGTATCTATATGCTACCATTTAAAAACATAGAATGGAGGAAATAAAACCCTGTTCAGCCCAAATCTGGGTTCTTGGAAAATTTAATTCTATTTCTTTCAAATGCAGTCATCAATTATTGTTATCTTACTATTTTACTAATTTTGTAATGGCAAAAAGTCTCTTCATGTGATAAGGCAAATACTCCCTATTTCATTTTGTGAAAAATGTTCTATGTGTTTGAAATTTCTTTAATACACAACACAAAGCTATTCTGGGTCTATGTCTATAAAGATTCCTAAGTATTGTAATGAAGTCGCAGTTACTTAAAATTTTGAATGCTGAAATCAATATATGTTAAAAACCACAACATTATTTCAATTCTTTCTAAAATGAGATAGACCTCAATATAAATTATGTATAATGATTGATCCATTAGCCAAAATGCTTGAGTCTAGACCACCCTCCAAATAAAGAACTTGTTGAGTGTAACAAGAAAGAGACTTTCCTAGACAACTGATTCCTTCCATGACCCTAGGTTATGAAAAGACTCATAGCTAGGTGATTTCTTAAGTTTTATAGTCTATGAAACTAACTCTCTATACTCTCAATTCCTAAGTCATACTTTAAATTGATTACTTTAACTATTATTTTAATTTCTGTATGGATTCAAATGGTATACTTACTATAGCATCTTTTGTTAGCAGTGTATGCCAAATCTTTTACAACATTAGGTAACTGAAATAGTTTGAACTACAAGAGGGGTTCCATACACTATTTTTGTTGTATTAGATTACTTTTTGTAATCTCCATATAGAATCTTCCAAACAAAATATTTTCCTTCTATAGTGTAACTTTGGTTCAATGAAGGAATGAGATTATAGAGAAATGTCAATATTTGAAAAGGAAATACATTATATATGATTGAGATGAACAATATTCTTTAGCATCACTATGAATGATGATACAATAAAGAGACAACATTAGATTTAACCTCTTTTTACAAAACATCATTTTCTATGATCAATTGAACCATATGGAAATAGTAATCTTATGAGTGCTTCTATATTTTTCATTCCAATAGTTATGTGATTGACTTTTATACCTAGAGAATGACCATATGTTTTATTCATATATAAATTAGATTTATTGAACATCTCATTGTTGTTAGCATTTAAGGGTGCAATTTTCCTTCATGGTTGGGTGTAATGTAGAAATTATGGGATAGATAGATGGATACTTCACATTTAGTTTCTCTATCTACCAGTTTTGTACAATGGATAAATGTTCTTGTTTCTTCTACATGTAAATCTAGTTTTTAAGTGCTTGGCCAAGCCATTTGTTTTCTAGATATTGTATATATGTATATGGTTATGCTTATTGGTTTTACTACATATCTGTAGATGTGTAGTTTATTTATTTTTATTTCCCTGCTACATTCTGTGATTAGGCTACTAGGCACATGGTTGCAATGTAGTGTGTTTCACGACCGCACTAGATCCATCTGATCCATCTTATTCTTGGAAGCTAGGCTTCTCATGCCAAGGTCGAGGAATTCTTCATGTTAGGAAGAATCTTAGGGGAGTACTTCACTCCATGGTTGGTGAGGTTAAAGCACCTAGGCCACACTCCCATCTTAGGTAGTGGGTGGGAGGTGTCCTATAGCTTTGGAGATAGGATACACTAAAGAACACAATGGGAAATGTTATCTCAGTCTAATTGCATTGTTCATCATTGAGATGTACTGATATATATAAGTTGTAACTCAGAAGTTATGTAAGTTGGAAACTGATGTAAAGAACTATAAATTATATGTAACCATTGTAATTGTTGTATGTTGGATCAACAATTTGTAATTGTTGTATGTTGGATCAGCAAACCTGTAATTGTTGTATGTCCTAACATGGACTTTTTCTGTATATGCATAAAAGGGGAATTGTTGATCAACATTTTAATGTCTTTTTATGCACATAAATTATTTGTTAATGATTAAATAGTTTGACTATTCCACCATGTTGTGACTGGTTCTCTTCCACATTTTTCGTGTGATGATGTGGCAAAGTTTGTTAGGATATGGTTTTTATGAAAATGTGCCTTGAAAAAATGATGCCTCCACCTTCCAATGCAAAAAAGTGTAAAACACCAATAAAAAACATCGTGCACGTTGACTAGAATTCCACCTATGCATCCTCCATTATGTATGGATTACAAAGGTGTTGCAAATCAAAAAGGGATGACCCGTGTTTAGTTGGGCATTAACCGAGGTACACCACATGTCACAACAGTGAGAACACACATTGAATGCTTGAACTAATATAGCACACCCAATAATAGGAATTGATTGCAGCATTAACATGGGTATGCATCTAATGAAAAAGAATGATGTTGGTTCCAAGAGAAATACACTTTGTCCAAAAGTGCTACCTATACCAATGATGTCATGTCAATCTTCAAAGTGCTCCAATAACACACACTATCAAAAGCCAAAAGAAACATGTGATTGGATAGGTCTATGTCCAATGATGGGCATGGAGGCCAAGGTCGGATAGGTTTGCAGGTACATTGTTTGTCATAGGTGGCCCACAAGGTACGACCCTACCTTTTGAAATATCACCCTTTCCCATTTAAAAAAAAAATGCTCCCTTCACATGCAACTATTAATAAAGTTGCATTCTATTTTCTTTTTTAAAGGAAAAAAATATAGATTTTCTAACAAAATATACAAATAATTTTTTGATTAAAAAAATTGACCATCTTGATTTGTGTGCCAAGTCTATACGACCTAGGTGCAAAATTATTATGCCTTAGATTTCAACAACATATAAATTAGATGTATTTTATATGGAAATAGGGGTTTTCAAATTCTCTGAGCTTAATGGTGTCAAAGTGCTCTGAATGACCACCACCCCCCCCTCCCCCCCCCATCCAATACAAAAGCACTTTTGAAAATTGAAACCCTCTAAAGGAAAAATAACATAGACTAAAAACAAAGCCAAACCTATATGAAATGAAGATATTATGTTCTGATACCATGTTCAAGTTTATGAAGGATCAAGCCCACAACTCCCAAGAATCACCTGCATGCAAACACTTATCATATAAAAAGAGAAGCAAAAGCTATGGAGGCTGGAATTCCCAGATCCACAAAGGATGAGATATTCTTAATGTGCAAAAAAGAATTGCAAATTCTATTTTATGAATGTGAATTACAATGAGGGATTGATCCTTATAAAAGGAGATCAATAACCCTAACAAAAATCTAACCTAGGTTGCATGATAATAATTAATAAAAGAATTAATTAATATATGCCTAAAGTTTAGCTTAAGTAAAATAGAGTTAATTAGAAAATATCTAATTACTTTAACAATTATAGAGTAAAATAGTAAATATTACTTTTAAAGTGCTTGAGTTAAATAATAAAGTGGAAAAAATAAAATGAGAGAATAATTTAATTAAAGAGTGAGCTAAAAGTGTATGAAAGGATTAATTAAATAAAGTAATTGTATTCTAGGGCCTTTTTAGCAAATTAGAGACATAAACCCTATGGAGAAGTTAGGGCTCTATATTAGAAGATTTTCAATTCATTATTAGACATAGGTTTTGGGGGGTAAATTTTCATAATTTGAGCAAAATAATTATTGGAAGCTTTGAAGGGTTCGGATTAGCAAGGGTTTCACCAGATTGACCAAATTGTTAGCATCAAAATAAGGTAGGATCTTAAACCCATAGTAGTAATTTCATCTAAAAAGATCTGTCTACTTTGTGCTTGGTGGATATTGTAATTTGGTTTCTATTTAATTGTATTGATTTGAAAAGAAAAGAAAAGAAAAACTTGGAATTATCAAACCTTTGATTGAAAATTAACAGAAAAAAATTGTAGGGAAAATGAATTAGATTAGCTAGGGTTTGATTTAAAAATTATGTAGATTTAATCTACAATTTTGTTTATATTTTTGCTCAAAAAATAATTTTTAAAAAATTAATCTTGCTAGAAAAAAATCTGTCCATCAAATTACTGTTATTCAATTGATAAAAAACTATGAAATAAAAAAGGTTTTTTATTTACATTCTATATTTATAAAAAAAATAAATTAAAAAAATTGATTGGGTGGGGTTTTACACCCTCACCCCCCCAAACAACGACTGCAAAAGCATCACATGGTTTGCTCATGGCAGCAACGCTGCCTTTTAAGGTAGAAAACCCCCTTTGGAAGATTTGATAAAACAAAAAATAGTTGTTATATATATGTATATGTATATGTATATGTATATGTATATGTATATATATATATATACATATATGTATATATGTATATGTATATATATATGTATATGTGTATATATATACATATACATATACATATATATACATGTATATATATATGTATATATATGTATATATATACATGTATATATGTATATATATATATACATATACATGTACATATGTATATATATATATACATATATATATGTATATATATATGTATATGTATATATATGTATGTATATACATATGTATATATATTTGTATGTATATGTATATGTATATGTATATGTATATATATACATATACATATATATATACATATATATATATATGTATATATATGTGTGTATATATATATATGTAATTCATATACATATACATATACATATACATATATTATATGTATGTATATGTATATGTATATGTATATACATATATATATATATATACACATATATATATATATGTATATGTATATGTATATGTATACATATATATATACATATACATATACATATACATACATATAATATATGTATATGTATATGTATATATGTATATATGTATGTATATGTACATGTATATATGTATATATATACATGTATATATATATATACATGTATATATGTATATATATACATGTATATATGTATATATATACATGTATATATGTATATATATACATATACATGTACATATGTATATATATATACATATATATATGTATATATGTATATGTATATATATATGTATATGTGTATATATATACATATACATATACATATACATATACATATACATATACATATACATACATATAATATATGTATATGTATATGTATATGCATATATACATATACATATATATTTGTATGTATATGTATATGTATATGTATATGTATATATATATACATATACATATATACATATATATATGTATATATATGTGTATATATATATATAATTCATTTCTAAAATTGTATTTTGTTTGAATTAAAATCAAATTAAATAGATATTTATTAGATTTAGGTTATTGATATTTTTAATATTTTATTTTATTTTGATTAAAATTTAGTTTTAATAGATGTTATTTAGGATTATTAAAATTGCAAGTCATCAAAAGTTTTAATCAATGAGCCCTTTCCATCTTTTTTATTTTTCTATACATAGAATAGTAGGGGCGAGCCTATAGTTTCTTTAGGAAAATTTTATACATAACATGACTAGCAAAAAGGAGAACCAGCTTATTGTTGAGCAATTATAGAAATGTCAAGGCAAACATCATTGTCTGGTTCATATGACTAGCCCCTAAACTAATCTTCCTCTGCATGCACTGGCAATATAATAGTAGCCTCATCACCCTTAATAAATAATAGGGAAAATGACATCATCACTATTAAATGGGCATTGGTGCCCCCCCTACTATTTTAAGGCTAAAGGAGAGGGCACAGGACCTTCATTCTGGGATCTATCTCCTTCATCCTGTAGTGCCTTCTTGAGCCTATATTTGTGTTGTCTTACTATTATGGAAGTTTAGCATTATTTTATTAGCAATTGGATTCATTTAAATTTGTAAATTTATTTGGTTAAATCTAAGATACAAATTGTATTGAGGATTAGTTTAGGAAAGTAATTGACTTTAGCTAATTGGATTTAACTGATAACACAATTAGTTTTATAATCCTTTCTTTTATGAATGATTATTAATAAAAATATAAATAAATTGACATTACATTATTTTTTGAATATTTTGTTTATTAAGTCTAAATTCCTTATTGGCATAACATGTAAAACTTTAAAGACAAGGAACATACAATTGCTTGAATTAAACATTGAGACCGATTTACTGAAAACAAGTGACTTGGATTTGTGTTAATTATATTTGTTTATTGTCTTGTGGTTTTGTTTCATAAATGGGTTGAGTTGATTAGGTAGTCATCTAGGGCATACACCAGAGGTGTCAATGAAAGTTTGTTTTATGTTATTTAGTTAATTGGGTGTCATGATCCATTTAATACTTTGAAAATAAATCTATGTCTGTGGGGTTTATGTTGATGAGTATTTATTGTGACTTGGGTTTTGAGAACCAAACTATTTTTGAGTTTCTTGTTAAGAAACTGAATTTGATCATTGTGGTTGTTGTGATATGGGACACAACTATGGTTTATGTTCTTAGAGAATGTTGTCTAAGTACATGTCTTTGGGAGTAGCTTACAATAGGAGTCGAAGACCCAAAGTGGTCAGTACCAGGGTAACCTATTGTAAGTTTTGTAACAAGTGATAACATGGCAATCGAATATCTTGCCTAGCCCTTTCCTTGAGATACATTAGAAAGATAAGTTAGAGATGTTCCTCACCCATAGCTTGAGTGCTTGTATAGGCTAAGCATGGAAAGGGGATGATACCTAGTGAGAGGTATGACTAGTTTTCCTCATCATCATGAGAGGATATACTGATTTTGCATGGGTCATGTTGGGGGTCCAAGGTCCACAGTGACCAATCTAGGGTAACTCAACACTTGAGGGTTTAGGGTCTAGTGAGAGACTAGTCTAGGGTAACTCAAGTAATTTGACCATGCGATGACACTCTCTAGCATGTAGCTCGAGTCTCCTCTGTAGATTTTGTATTTTCCTTAGGTGGTGTATTTGTTGTGGTTGTATTCATTGTTGATGATTTACTTTCATTGATGATAGTTTTTATCTTTTAGTTATTGTGCTTTTGAAATTTGGCACTTGGTTTAGAAATGGATTTTTTTTACTATTTATCCATTTAGTTTTGATAATTGTTTTGTACTAGGTATATGGATGTTGACTTTGGTATGAGGTGTTGGATTGGTTGATCATTTTTCAATCTTGGTTATCTTTTCTTTATGAGTAGTTGTGTTACCCTTGAGGTAGAGTTGGCTATCAGGAATCCTTTCGTAAGATTTTTTTATGGTTTGATTATTTTAACGTGGATTTTTCATTATCTTCCTTGTAGGTGGGAGTGGGGGCTTGATTAGGTGATCACATGGTCAAGAGGTATTCACTTCTTACCATGTGGGTCCCCCTCAATTTGGAAGATGTTGGATATTTGTTGATGTAGTTGTATCATTATCATTGTTATCTTATCCTAGAAATATATATTTACATGTTGTATCTATGTGTATTATGTACCTTACATGTTTGAGATCCTATGAGATAATGTATAGTATTTTGATGTACTTGTATTTATTACTACATATTTTGTGACATGTGTAGTGTATGATGTTATCTAGATGTAATTTATCTTATCAGGTGTTCTTATGAATATGTGTATGAGATTATGTATTCATTTATTGATTTTATGACTATGGACATTGATTTTGAGAATTAAACTACTAATTAAAGTTTCTTAAATGTGACTCAACATGAAGGAACCCTTAAGGAATGAAATCTATATTACAGTTGCATATGTGTGATTGTTGTGCATGTGTGTTAGCATGAATTTTGATGATATTCGTATGGGGGAGTATCCTATCATTATTGAAGCATGGAGGAGATTGTTAGTCTGATCATATGTTGTATTCATGGTAGTGTTTGTCATTGATGTCAACATATTGCCTATTCTATGAAGACTGACTAAGTAGAATATAGAGACTGAGATCATATGATTAAAGGATTGAAGATGATGTCAAGCATAGTTGAGGAAATGTTCTATAGATTTTCATAATGCCATGATTAAGAGGGCATTCTAAAAGTCAAAGACTAGTGATTATTATTTGACATTTATAGAAGACAATATACATATATAGTTCCAGAGAAGTGGTTTCTGGTAATCGCATTATATCTTTTAACAGGGATAGAATTTGGGTAAGCATAGTTAGACAAAGATAGAAGACAACACAATGATAACTAAGGTGAATGTATGAAGTCTGTGGTTATACATGTAAAGATTAGTGAAGATTGTGAATCAATAATGTTATATAATTATAAAAAGATGTAATGTAATGTGTATTGCTTTATCTTAATGTGGTCCTATTGTAATTATAAATTTGGAAAGCCTCAAGGCCAACTCAATGAATTAATCTAAGGACTTGTTATAAAGGAAGGTTGTTTGTCTTATTAAAAAAGTATGCAAGAATATATTAAAGTAAGAAAGTAAGTTTTAAGTGTGAATTACATGCAAGTAAGTGATGCAAGGGATTTGTGTGATGTGAGTTTGTCAATCTGAGGAGTGTTTGGTGTAGCAGAGGCACAATTAACAAGCAAAATGATTATATTTGGTAGAGAGTACTAGTGGACAGTTGATCATTTGGTATTGTTCTAAAAGGAATAATAAAGAGGCTAGTTAGACAATGAGTTCAGTGGTCTTGCCCCTAAAGTTGTTTGGATAGTGGGTCCTTCTACCTTCCACAAATCCTAACAAGCTTGGAATCTCCCTACAAGGATTCAAAGTCTCTTTACAGGGACTAATATGTAGTAAATCTACTTTATTAACTCCTAATAGAGTCCATCCTCTTGTGATAAATTTATATGTTAGTACATCATTTTATCTATACCATCCCCACCAGGGGTTTCCCTCTAATCAAGGGTTTCCGTAGTTAACAAAAATGGTGTTATTGTATATGGTTATCTCCTTGTGGTTATTGCACTTGCTGATTACATGTTTCAAATTTAAAAAGGATAAAAAAAATTGTTTTGATTGCATAACTAATTCACCCTTCCCCATCTCAATTATCTTGGTGGACTTTACTTTCTAACAATTAGTAGTAGAACATCAAGTCTGTAAAGGAAAAGCTTAACAACTTAAAGAGATATATGGTGTATCATTTCATTAAGGATAGTATAAATTTTGACAGAACCAACTATGACAATTTGAAAGAGATGTTGAAGACACATTTTTTATGCATGAGTCTAGGATATTGGTTGATTACTAAGAATGAGAAATATGTGATTGAAGAAGAAAAGCTTGAAAATTGTACTAAAAGATAGAGAGATTTGTTCATGTGTAACATGCTTTCTAGAGAAGCACTTTTGACAACCCTTCTTGAAAATGAATACAGTCAGATAAAATCTTTAGGAGTATCATATGAAATTTGGAAATCTTTGTAACCTACTTATAAAGGTGATAAGAATGCTAAGAAGGTTAGATTATAGAATTGGATATGTTTGTTTCAAGAAGCTAAAATGATGGAAGCTAACCTTATAAGAATCTATTTTCATAGAACATCATAAATTGTTGCATGAATTAAGGTTTGTGATGGAAAGAAGGATGAAGATGAAATTGTATGGAAGATCATGAAAACTTTGATGCCTACATATAAGTAGATAGTGTAGATGATTGAACAAGTTACACCATGCTTAGAAAATTTTACAAGAGAGACTCTTCTTGGAAGATTGGAAGTAGTGGAGATAACGTTAAGATAGAATGGAGATTTACCTAGAATTAAGACAATATTTAGTGCACTAATTTACGAACTTCATTGACAAGAAACATTAGCACCACTAGAGATTATGCTAGTAGCAGTAGAGGAAGAATTGAAGAAGACAAAATGATTGAAGAAGGAATAGCCCTACTTGTGAGAAGAGAACCTGAAGGTAAGAAAATCTTTCAATGTTGGACTTGTAATGAATTTGGTCATTACGCTTCTAAGCTCCTTATGAGAGTAAATAAGTATAAAATGTCTTTATGCAAATGATGAAGATTTGGAAGCTGGTGTGGAAATATTTTTGCATGAAAGTGATAATGATAGCAATGAACTAGGATTTGTTATAATTAAAGAAGAAAGTTCTGAAAATGAAGAAGTTAGAGAAGAAAAGGCATTATTGTCACAAGTTGAAAAGAAGTTTGATTGGATCATAGACAGTGGTTGTTCACATCATATGACTGGTAATATGAATAATTTTTTAAAGTTCAACAGTTGTGATGGAGGAATTGTTAGAGTTGGAAATAATGTGACTTGTCATATAAATGGAATAGGATCTATTACTCTTGATGGTAAAACTAATATTGATGATGTTTATTTTGTTGATGGTATAAAACATAATCTTCTAAGTGTTGGACAGTTGGTTGATAAGGGATATCAGTTGTAGCTCAAGAGAAAATATGTATTATCAAGGATAAGAATTGCAAGATGATTGGTACTAGCACAAAATCAAGAGGTAATGTTTTCTAGCTAAATCCTACAGAAATGACGTGCTTAGTTGCTAAAGTTGATAACAACTGGTTATGGCACAAAATATTGTTTCATATAAATTTTGATAATATTGTGAAAGTGAGTAGTACACTTGTTAGAGATTTGCCTAAAATAGTAAAGCCTAATAACATGGTATGCAAGGAATATGTTATGGAAAAGTAGACAAAAATCTCTTTTCCAAGAAAGAAGTTTACAACACCATAAAAGTTAGAGATAATACACACAAACTTGAGTGGTCCTACAAAAACAAGAGTATTCTATAGAGAAAGGTACTTTATGATTCTTATTGAAGATTTTACTAGGATGATGTGGGTGGGATTTCTTAAAAGTAAAAATGAAATATTTGAGAAGACTAAGGTGTTGAAGAATAGAGTTGAAGGTGAGTTTGGATCAAAGATTAAGTGTTTAAGATCATATAGAGGTGGACAATTTAATTTGAATGAGTTTAACAATCTTTGTGAAGTAAATGGAATTAAAAGATAACTTTTAGCCCCTAAGACACTTGAGAACAATAGTGTAGCAGAAAGGAGAAATAGATTAGTGACAAATGAAACAAGAGCTATAATGTTTGAGAATAATGTCTCAAAGACATTCTAGAGAGAAGCAATTAACATAGCTATATATACAATGAATAGAGTATAGATCATACAAGGTATTGGTAAGACCCCTTATGAGCTTTGGTTTGGACATGCACCATCATTTAAGTATTTCATAATTTTTAGAAGTAAGTGTTATATTAAGAGAGAATATGACATTGGTAAGTTCTATGCAAGAAGTGATGAAGGTGTATTTCTTGGTTATTCATTGAAAAATAAAGCATGCAAAGGATTTAATTAGAGAAATAACACTATTTTTGAGAGCACAAATGTTAAAGAATACTTGATTATGATTCTAATGAAGAAACTAATCCAAAGGCTAACCAAGAGAATGTTGAGTTGTTTTATGAAACTAACACATATTTGCAAAAATGATATATAGATTATGGAATAGAGAAGAATCAACAAGTGAACCTAGAGCTAAAGTAAGAGTCAAGATAGTGACACAAAATAAAAACCTAATAAAGAATCATCCTACTGATTAGGTTATTGGTAGCAAGGAAAAAAGAGCGATGACAAGAAATAAGGTAAAAAGAGAAAAACTATGTTTGATTTATCAAGTAGAGCCTAAAACTACATATGAAGCTAGTAAAGATGACTTTTGGAATCAAGCTATGAGAGAGGAATTAGATCAAATTGAGAAGAATGATACATGGGAATTGGTTCCTAGACCTAAGAACAATAATGTTATAGTAACTAAATGGGTTTTTATAAATAAGATGAATAAACTTAGTGAGGTTGTGAGAAATAAAGCAAGATTAGTATGTAAAGTTTATTCACAACAAAAAGGTATTGATTATGAGGAAACATTTGCACTTGTTGCTAGAATAGAAGCAATTAGAATATTTTTTATTTATGCAGCTAACAAGAAATTCAAAGTGTATTAGATGGATGTGAAGTCAGTATTTTTGAATGGAGAACTTGAAGAAGTTTACATTGACCAACCTAAAAGATTTCTTTTGACAAAGAAGGAGATATGGTCTTCAAATTAAAGAAATTCGTGTATGGTTTGAAACAAGCACCTGGAGTTTGGTATGTGAGGTTGGAAAAATATTGGGCAAAATTGGGATTCACTAAAGATAATGTAGATAGTAACTTGCATTTGAAGGAAATTGAGAATGGTTTGCTGAATATTGAAGTATTTGTGGATGATATAATCTTTGGAGGAGATGTTGAAGCAAGTGAAGCATTTTATAGTGAAATGAAGAAGAACTTTGAAATGATCATGATTGGTTAGATGAATTATTTCTTGGGTTTGTAAATTGTGTAGATCAATTAAGGTATTTTCTTATCATAGACTAGGTACTTACATGACTTGTTGAAAATATTTGATTTGAAAATTTGTAAACCTATTGGTACACCTATGGTAACTAGTCATAAGTTATCTAGTAAAGATGAGACACCTATTGTTGAGAAGAAGTACAAATCCATGATTGGAGGCTTGCAATACTTGGCACATACAAGACCAGATATAACTAATGCAATTGGCATTATTATGGGATTTCAAGCTCATCGTAAAGAAGCACATTATGTAGCAATGAAGAGGATTTTTAGATTTTTGAAAGATACACTTGATTTTGAGTTGTGGTATGACATATCAAATGACTTCACCCTATGTGCATATACTAATGTGGATTGGGAAGGCAATATGGATGACAAAAAAGAGTACAAGTGGTGGAGCATTTTTCTTAGGAGGAATATATGTTTCTTTTTTAATAAAGCTACAAGATTGTATTTCACAAAGAACAACAGAAGAAAAGTATGTAGTAGTAGCAAATAATTGCAATCAAATTGTATGGATGAAGTAGATGTTGAAGGATACTCGAGTTGAGTTTACAGAGTACTCGAGTTGAGTTTACAGAGCTTGTTGTCATACATTGTGATAACATAAGTACAATGAGTATGTCAAGAATATTGTGTTACATTTTAGAACAAAGCACATATCTATTAAGTATCATGTTTTGAGAGATAATATTACAAAGAAATAAATTAGATTGGAGAATATCAGCATGAAGGAGCAGATATCTTACAAAGCCTTTTTCAAAGGATGCATTGGAGTATTTGAGAGGTATTCTTGGGGTTATGCCCTTGTCTACTTTAGAGTAGATGAGTCATAAGTTGCACCAATCCACTGGTACATAGCACTATTGTTTATCTGGTCTAGATGTTGTTGCTTACTCTATGGGGGAGTATTTGTGTTTGAGATAAGTCATGAAGGACTCTTGGTTGTTGGTATTTAATAGTGTCTTTGGACACTTGACCTTGATGAAGATATTTTTGTAGTAGATTGACATAGTGTTGCCTCTTTCATCGATGTCAATGAGGGAGAAGATTTACATGAAAAACATCTCATGGTAAATTGAAATAAGGGAGAAGATTTATATGATACAAGGGAGAAGATAAAAATAAGGGAGAAGATGCAGAGAGTATTGACAATGTTAAAAGAAGTATATCTATGGGGGAGTAATGATGATGAAGAGTTGTTCCTAAAATTTAGATTTGATTGATGAAGAGGAATTGAAAAGAAGATGACTACAATAGTGGATCAATTGTAGTATAGTGGTATGTTTGGTATTATTAGAAATTAGATGTGTTTCATTTATGTTGCCATCAATGCTAAAGGGGGAGATTGTTAGCATGAATGTTGATCATATTCCTATGGGAGAGTATCCTAGAATAGTTAGTGTGATCATAAGTTGCATTCATGACAATTTTTGTCATTGATGTATGTTATCTCTAGAAGTTGTGCCTCGACTAAAAACTACAATTCTAGGATTCAGTCACTTCGAGTAACATGGAAACACTCCTAGGTAGTGGGAAGTACTAGGGTTAGAAGTGAATCTCTGGGTTATAGGCTAGTTCCTTATGATATTTCACCTATTTACTTCTTCAGATAGGAAAATTAAACTTGAGAGGGAAATGGATAGGAGGATTTCTCGAAAGTAAATGTTGAAAGGTAAATTAAGATGAAAGTATTACTAGCTTAACATGATGAAACACTTTTGAATAGTTAAGATGGGCACAATATTGACCGCAAAATATTCATACATAAATGTTTCACAAGAAGGATATGTTTTAGACAAGATGCTAAAGGGAACGATAACATTCACAATTCCACAAAACTTGAAAGAAAGAAAAAAATCACAACTTGCGACCCATATGAATACTCCAAACCTCACTTATAGATAAATATTGAGACACAAAACTCAAGGATTAAAGATCAATCAGAAAAATTATATTAGATCAGTGCTTTAAACAACAAAATGAGACAACAAGAAGGGCTTCTAAACTATTCCTATATTTAAGCTTCAAAGATAGCTTCACAACATTCATCTAGACTAACTGTAAGGTAAAGTAATCTACAGAGAAAGCATGAAAGATTCTTAAGAAATATCGATAGCACTATTTTGCATCAAAATTTTAAAATTCTTGCCCCTTTTCCACATCTTAGAAGTCCTTATAAAGAGAAGGATTGAAATTAGTTTCAGATGTGTGGGAACATGTCAAAAGATCATTGGAAGAAATAGAGATATTTTAGAAAATTACATTTTACATTTACATTCTACATTCTCTATATTTGGGTGAAAACAAGAAGATGATCATGAAAAATCTAGGTGGTACTTGCTACAGGAGTTCTTTAACTAATTATGTTTTCCTTTGTTGTCTTTCATCATGAAATTCCTCAACTGCATCAACTAATAGAGTCATGATATCTTCAACTACTCTTACCACATCCATTTTTTCTTTGGGGCCATTCAAAATATTTGATCATTTATTTCAAACTTCCTTCTCTACTTTATTCATATCTTTGTATTTCCTTGTTCTAGCTCTGTAACTCGAACCTATTATTTTCTACCACCTTTGGTCAAATTCCTAATTGACTACCCAATGAGAGCCATGCACCATTACTTGATATGCTAGTTTTACCACCTATTCACATCCTCGCAACTAAATTTCCATCATGACCAAGTTGACTCATGATGACACAATGTTATGATCTTACGATCCATGCCACATGTTAACACTTGATTGGTTCAACCTCAAATTTTATTGAAAGTGGGCCACCTGCACCATGTGTCCCCCTCTCATTATGTCACTTTGGGTAACCTTCTTGCCTCTTTGGTTAGTGATATAATGTTAACCTCTGATCAACCTTCAATTTGATGGTGGAAACCAATAACTACATCATAATTGTGTTGGGCCTAGTAAGACATGTGTCCTATTGTCACTATCTCACTACGATTATTTGGTATGCATCTTTTGTTAGCAATAAAGAGATAACTGAAGATATCATTTTGATCTTATAGTCCTAATGTAATATATTGTCTGTACTATGCTTATACTAGTGGCAAATAAAAACTTGACAGATGGAACTTCATGCATGATGAAAACCTACAATAACTCCCTACGTGGGTTGGTCCTACCACTTTCCACATGTCACATTGTCACATTGTCACTATAAATAAAAATTGTGTAGTCCTGCAAAGAGACATAACGACAACCCTCGATCTATTGTGATCTGATGTCCACAAGGAATTGAATCTCACTTGGCATTGTCAATATTCTCGACCAATCAAGTACTCCCACATCAGTAGGTTTTCTTTGAAACCTTTCTTACTGTGTGGCTTAAGCTTTAATTTGGCCCCACCTGGACACGTGTCATATTTTTGTTATCTTATTATAGATAAAAAACGTCCATCTTTTTATAGTGACAAGACTATTGTCATGCATCTGCTTTGAGATATATATCCTCCATGTTTTGTTGATTGTTGTGCCTAACTCTTAAACAAGCTAACCCACTTGTCCACATGTTTGTCTGTCACTTTTTCACTATAACTATTGATCATGTGACTTTCATTGATGATATAGTGAAAACCATAGACCTTGGGGAGATTAGAAGACTAAACAAAATACACTTTCTTTTCTTGTGCTCATATCTGTAGTGAATAAGAAATTAACAGTTGGAACCTTATTTATGATAGAAGAAATTGGCAACTCCCTGCATGGCTAGTCCTACCACTTTCTATGTGCCAAGTTGTCATTATGTTGTTGTGGCTAATGATCTTGCAACTTCCAATAGTGACATAATGATGATCATTGATCTAAAACTGATCGATGGCTAAAAAAAGGGCCACAATTTACCATCCTTGCCAATATATTTGACCAATAAATACCCCTCCTTATGCCAACTCATTCTGAAACCCATCCATGTCTTCACTTTACAGACTAAAATTGGTCTAGCATGTCCACGTTCCCTTCTATCACTTTCTCACTATAACTATTGATTGTACAACTTCCATTGACATTATAGTGACAACTATAGATCTCCTTCTGATCTAATAGCTTATGGTTGAGAGATCTCTTCCTTCTACTTCACATATGTGATGAATAAAAACTTGACATCTAGAGCCTCGTACTAACTACACCCTTATGCAAATTCTCTCATGAGCTGGTCCTACCCTATTTGCGTATCACATCATTGCTTTTTCACTATGGATAACATCCTTACTTCTTTGGTTAGTAAAAAAGCAATAATTGTAGATCCCCTTTTGATCTAACTATCCCAAAGATGCATTGATCCCTATCAGTCCCTTGGCCAATCAAAACCTTGTCTTACACCAACTCATTCTAACACCACTTCATTTGTGGCCCACAGCTAAAACATGTCTCACATGTCCATGTGTCACATCATTTCTTTATCATTATGGATAACATCCTTGCTTCTTTGGTTAGCAACATAATGATGACCACTGATCTATCTTTGATCGAACAACTGGGAAGATGCATGCTCTTCTCTGTTGAAAATAAAAATAAAGCCCACAAGACAGGTGTCTACTTGTCATTATGTTGCTATAAGTAATGACCTTGCAAATCCACAAAGCAACATAAAAACAACTCTTGATCTTTTGAAAGATCAAGGGCTTTCGTGATCTCTAACTTCATGACATAAAATATAACCTACAGAAGCTTAAAAGTATTAATAAAAAATTGGACAAAAACATGAAACATGTGGATTTAAAAAAGGTTAGAAAACCTAGGGATATAAAAGATAAGACATTGTCAATATTTTATGTATCCCCTTCATGCATGCATGTCATTTAATGAACCAATAGAAGAACATAAAATATGGTTCGCCACCCTAAAGAAAAGACTGGTCAACATTTCTACCTATTTTTGCATAGTGATATTTTATGGTAGCAATGTCAACATACTAGCTATTATGTAAAGACTAACAGAGTAGAAGAAATAGATTGAGATCATATGATTGAAGGATTGAAGAAGAAGTCAACCACAGTTGAGAACATGTTCTACAAAGTGTCATGATGCCATCATTAAGAGTGCATGCCAAAAGTTGAAGACTAGTGACAATTATTTGAGATTTACAAAAGACAGTATACAAATAGAGTTTTTGAGAAGTGGTTTCTAGTAATTAGATTATATGTCCTAACAGGGATAGAATCTAGTTTAACATAGTTAGACAGAGATAGAAGACATCATGATGATCACTTAAGTGAGTGTGTGAAGTCTGAAGTTACATGTGTGAATATTTGAGAAGACTGTGAGCTGACAGTGTTACGTAATTATGAAAAGATGTAATGTAATGTGTATTATTTTATTGTAATGTGGTCATATTGTAATTGTAAATTGGGAATTCCTCAAGGTCAACTCAATGAATTAATTTGAGGGCTTGGTATAAAGGAAGGTTTTTTTCTTTTGTGATTTAAAAAGTATGCAAGAATATGTTAAAGTAAGAAAGTTAATTGTAAGTGTGAATTGCATGCAAGTAAGCGATCTAAGGGATTTTTGTGATGCAATTTTGTAGATTTGGTATTGAGATCTAAGGAGTGTTTGGTGTAGAAAAAGCACAATTAATGAACACAGTGATTATATTTGGCAGAGAGTTCTAGTGGAGAGTTGATCATTTGGTATTGTTTTGAAAGGAATAATATAGAAGTCAGTTGGATAGTGAGTTCGGTGGTCTTGCTCCTAATGCTATTTGGATAGTGGGTCATTTTTCCTTCCACAACTCCTAATAAGGTTGGAACTGTTGGAAATATTCAAGATATGATAGGTTACTGAGAGGGGAGGGGTGAATCAGTAACTTCAAAACTTTAAAACATTTTAGCACTTTAACCATAAATACTATTCACCATACATTCATCTAATCTATTATATAAATGAGAGATCAAACATTCATAACAGATGTACAAAGTGATTTGGTGACCCATAAACCTTCCAAATAGAAAGTGAAACTGGGGTGGGGATGATACCCACAAAACTTTGTTACTGCAGTATGAAGTTGGCCTGTTAAGGCTTACATTGACCACTTCTGGTGATTTGCCCTGTTAGGAGCATAAAGGACTGCTAGGTCCACCTTGTTAGAGGATTTACAAACATACACTGAAGTATTCACTCTGTTAGGAGATTTATACAAAGACTGTTAAGTCTACCCTATTAAAGGATTTACAAAACTGATTCACCTATTAAGATGAAATAGTGGATCTACTTACAAACTTGATTTGCTGATTACATCCTTGAAGTATATATCACCTCTTGTGACTGATGTATCATTACTGCTCCTTGTAGACCTTGTTTCTTACTATACTCTTCTGCTGATTCACATTTACACTACTCAAAACATTACATGTCTCTCTTGATACTCTAATCCACATTACATCCATCTTTTCAAATGATATAATACATTACATATATATACAATTCCAATAATTACAAGTGCAATGTTGGCTAAAACATAAGTGAACAAAATATTACTGAGTTGGCCAAACGGTAAATAACTTAGGTTCACTGAACTGACTCAGTGACCTTTTGATACTCGGCATCCACTACATTACTTGGCATCGTCATGCACTCGGTAGAAGTGAAGGCTCAGTCCATACTAATCACCTAATGTAGTTCTAAACTCGGTAACCATTGGAGACTTGGTGGATATAGTATCACTCGGTAAAAACTAAACCCTTCATTTACCTTGCTTTCACTCAGTAAACATTATACTTCCATTACTTGATAAGCACTGCACTTGCATCACTCGGTAGACACTATGCTTCCATCACTCGGTAGGCACTGTGCTTACATCACTCGATAGGCACTGTGCTTTCATCACTCGGTAGGCATTGCTGGATTGCACATTCACTCGATAGTTGTACTTAGCTCAATTAACACTAGAATGCTCAGTGTAAATTTCTTAAGTGATGAATGTAAAAGGTAACCACTAAAGAGCAATTTGAACTTCTGTTGATAATTAGATCAAGTGATCAGCCACTGAGAAGTTTTGATCTTGGACCAATCTTTTGCAATGTACAAGATGTTTTTGCATTGTGTCCATGATAGGAAGGATCATGTTTTGGATGTATATGAGTTGTGACCAGATCCTAGCTTCCTCCCTCAATAATTCTACCTGAACATATGCCAAATATCTAATCTTGGTGTGATGGGAGGTGGTGGAGGAGGATTTCACCTTTAGCTTGGAGGCACTTGATTGCATATCAATATCGATCTTATTTAAATTATCCTTTATTTCTTTGGTGAAGCCAAAAACATCACAAAGTTTAGCAAAAAGTGATGCTGCATTATTAAAAGAATTTTCAAAATTTCCCAAAAATGTTGACAATTCGACTTGCTTTATCGCTATCTTTTGAGCAATGTGCTCTAGTACCTTATTATCAAATTTCTTTTCAACTTTCTCAATAATTTTTTCTTGTCTGGAAGAATTCTCATTGAATTTTTGTACAACTTCTTCTAACTAGATCAAAATGTGTTGAGTAGAATCTACTTCAACACCGATAGCATCTATAATTATATTCTTGGCATTCTCAATTATTCTATATTCATTATCCCTTTCAGACCTTAACTGCTTCTGTGTAGCTTTCATCTCTATTAGTTGACTAGCTAACCTCATCTCTTCAATGGTAGCATTTTCATAGTCAATCTTTGGAATTACTATCTCTATGTCTAAGTCAATATCTTTTGCAATTTCCTTTCCAGTGATCAGAAGTCTTAATGGATGCTTTTGTTTGACTTCTGTGATGACTGGTTTGACCTTAGGAATAGACACAATAGTGGAGATGGAAGGGCTAGCAGTAAAAACTGGGATAGGACTTGAGGATTGAATGCCAATAGGAGTATTAACCGGACCAAAAATTGAAACACTTCCCAAAAATGGTATCATACTCGGTAGAGTACCCATAGTAGAACTTATTGGAGTGGAAGTGGATATAGATGAGTCTAATGGAAACAAAACTATAGATCTTGCTAGAATTGATGAAGACAAAATTGTGGAACTTACTGGTACACTTGTTGTTGATGAAGGAGCAGAGGAGGTTGACTCAGTGGCTGAAGAAGTGACAGACAGCTCGGTAAATGAAGTTCTTGGCACCTCTATTTCAAATACCTAGAGCTAGGAGGTGGTCGATGAAGATTGAACAATTGATGTGCAATTTAGCTCACAATCTCACTTGCAGAAGTTGTCTCCAAAGTGGATGTAACAGTTTTTGGTGGAGAGTGGGGAAGGGATGCAATCACTTCTGCTGTAATTTTAACTAGATCTTCTTCTTCCTCATGTGTTTCTTCCTCCTTGTCTTCTTCCTCTCTTTCTTCCATAAGTGCATGCAGCTCTCCTGGAGTAACTGTGATGGATGGAGTGCTATCAAAATCATCACCGTCACTGCTATCATCATCCTTGATCTCAACTGGATCTTCACTGGGATTTTGCAGATGATAGATGTTCTTCCACATGTTTGTTGCATCATTTACAACATGCTCAATGTCTTTAATTAAGATCAAACATGTGTGAAATCTAATCATCATTTTACCTTCATGATTCTTCATTGCTGCCTTTATTTTTGCTCCAGTGAGACTCCGTAGAATATTCTTCAGAGATTGCTCATATATGTCTTTAACTATTTGGGTGGCTAACTTCCATCTCAGTTGTAATCTCTCCAATAGTTATTTGGAGATTTGAGAGGCAAGCTAGTCTGGGGAGTATTTCCATTTACCCATCTTATTGAGTACTAGTTCCTCAATTTGCATTTCTCAGCATCAGTTCTTGTTTCAAATTTCAATGCCTTGAAATTTTTGATGCCAGCTCCTTCTTCCAATTGTTTAAGCCTTTCCTTGAATGTGGGTGGAGGCTTGACCAATATAGGTTCCTGCTTGCCTTTTCTAGTTCTTCTGGAGAATACTGCAGTGGGCTTTTTCTTAGGTTTGGTAATAGTTACCTTACCTTTCTTCTTAGGTTGTCCCTCCTCAGATTCATGTTCTTCTTTTTCTTCTTCTCCTTCTTCTTCTTTATCATCTTCTTCATCCTCACCTTTTCCCTCGGTAAGCATAAGAGGACCGGTAGCAGTTTTTAATTTTTCTATCTTCCTCTTGCCTTTGCTTATGGCCTGGGGTAGATTGATTTCAAGCTCAATTTTGGCCTTTGCCTCATCATATGTTTCGAAGATTGGTTGACTTGGGTCTACTGGCTCATTCACTAGTGCTTCAATAATATCCCTAGCCTCATCAATATTTACCTCATAAGGAAGAGGTTTTACCCATGTAGCTTGGGGTCTGACTGCCTGAATGTATACCTTATCACAGTCAACCATAAAGCATACATCATCTCTATAATCTTCAACCAATTTTGGTGGAATCTGGAACCTATTATTCATTCTCTCCTTGAAATCTTGAAAATAATTGTCCATGATGCTATCAAAATTTTCACTCATTTCTGCTACAAACTCATTAATCTAATAAAGAATGGGAATGTCTTTTCTCCATACAACTGTTCCTTTTGATGGAAAGAATTTTTGAACATAGAAAAATAAACAGATCAATAGAGAGCCGAATTTACAAGGATTATTCTTTGAAGTCCTTATACTATCCATATTTTTATTCAATTGTTTCAATAATAATTATGACAGATCAAATTCAAGGTTCTTCTTTACAATTTTGAAGGCCAAATCCACAGCCTCACAAGGTACACTATTTAGTTAACTAGAGCTATAGATTTTGTAGGCAATGACATGAATGCCAAATCTTAGTTCAATATTTGATATAATGTTAACCTTCAAACCTCTACCATCCCACTCAGCTAGGGTTTGCTTTTGTAACTCCTCCCAACCTAGGGTTTTGGTGGTTTTTGCTTTGATGAGCATAGGGAGAGCTGTGATTTTATTAATCATCTTCTTTGTAATTAACATTGGCTGCTCTAACCATAATTGCCCATTGTGTACCTGACTTAAAATATATCTAATCCATTTTGTTTGGAAGCTTCTAGGCATATGCGAGATATGAGTCAAACCTTTGGTTTCAAGATGCTTGTATTTGAGTTTCAGAGAGCCATCTATACTCATTTCTCCTAGGGCATTGTCCATCTCTAGGTTTCCAATTTCTTGAACAGAACATTTGAAATGAGTACAAATATCATTGATAAGAAGTACCTTAGGTGGAATTTGTGATTGAGCTCCATTCGGGTCGAGTGATTCTGCAACGACTGGAACAATTTTGAAGTTGGGCACTTTCCATTATGTACCCTTTACCAACATTTTTGAACCTCTTTTTGCCTTGGTGCCACTGCTACTCTCGGATGCCATTGCTGCTTAGTAAGTGTAAGAAAATTTTGAACAGTTTTTCTGCTTTAAAATTGCTTGAAATCGCTTGGAGTTGCTTGGAATTCACTTGAAATTTATTAGCTCTGAAATCATAATGAAGAATGAAATCAAATTCTGCTCTTTTGGCAAAATTTTTGCCATAAATGCTTGGTATGAAGGTAGTTGAGATGACAGAGTGTTTTCCAAGTTGTCATTCATTGCTCAGTAGAAGCTTGCAACTCAGTGATCGAACAAAACTTTTGGTTATTACTGAACTAGCTTGGTAAGGTCTTCAACCGACTTTCCTCGGTAGATGCAACTCGACGAAAGATATGCTTTCTTTATATCGTTATGTATCTGGAATACTAATTTGATCATTTTTCTTTCTTGCATTCAGAACTGCTCTGGATATAGCTTGATGATACAGTTCCAGATCCTTTCTGAATCTAATTGGAAATGATGGAGTCACCCACTTCTTGAGTGACATTGCCATCACTTGAACTATTTTGCTCGATAGATTTTGGAATCCACTGTTGTCTCATTTGCTTCCAAATGTTTCCAGCTTTAGCTTTCTTTTCATCTTCAACTCTTCCTATATTCATGCAGTTTTTAGCTATATGACGGAGTTCAGTGCATGTGTAACATCTTATTGTTGTGTCTCTTTTCCTCAAGTGATGCCTTGAGCAGTCTTTGCCAATGTGTCCATATTCTCCACAATAATGACATCTGCACCAAGTATTGTAATCCTATCCAAAGATTGCTTTAACCAGTTGTTCAGCTGGATTAAATGATTTGGATCTGCATTGGAATTCCTTGTGACCATGCATCTTGCACTTGTGACAATTGCCTTCAAATTTTGGTTTTTCCTTGCATTCATTAGCTTTATGACCATGCTAACTACAACTGTAGCATTTACCATTGAATTTACCTTTTCCATTGCTCCAACACTTGTTTGATGTGTGACCTAGCTTACCACAATGATTGCAAGTAGATCTTTGATTCCTTTGGGCACCTTGTTTGGAGGTTTCACCTTCTTCCTTGTAACCAAGTCCAGCTTTGCCTTTTTGTCTATGAAGATTCTTCTGACTTTGCTGATTTAATTAAGTCATGTCTGCTTGAGATTTCATCATTCTCTCATTGATTTTATTTTCAGTGATCAGGTCATTTTCCAAACTTTCATTGATTTTTCTTTCAGATCTCAAGTCATTTTTTAAACTTTCATTGATTTGTCTTTTAGTGATCAGATCATTCCTCAGGCTTTCATTTTCAAATCTTAGATTCATAATTTCTTCATTTGCATTAGATAGTTGATTTACAATATTTTCATGCTGAAGGGATTGATTATTTCTTGCCTCTAAGTCTTCATTTTCCTTGTCTCTCTGTTCCAAGACTTCACATAGCCTGATTGATTGGATTTCTTGTTCTCTTCTAAGCTTTCTTACTTCTTCCTACAGAGAACCATTCTTTGCTAGGAGTTCCTTAATAACCTCATTAGCTTCATTTGAACTGCTTGATGGTAAAAGGTCTTCAATCTTTTCTTCAATTTACTGATGATCATTCATTTGTCTTGCAAGTTCCTTCCTTCTTTTCAGGGATTGAGAAAGATGCTCCTTAGCTTCTTTGAGTTGAGTCATAGCCATTTCTAGATATAGCTTTTCATCTTCAATAGCTTTGTCAAGTTTGAATATCTCCATTGTCCTCGATCTTTGCTCAAGCTGTCAAGCTTTGTCCTAAGAACCAAAATGCTCTGATATCAATTGTTGGAAATATTCAAGATATGATAGGTTACTGAGAGGGGAGGGGTGAATCAGTAACTTCAAAAATTTAAAACATTTTAGCACTTTAACCATAAATACTATTCACCATACATTCATCTAATCTACTATATAAATGAGAGATCAAACATTCATAACACATGTACATAGTGATTTGGTGACCTAGAAACCTTCCAAATAGAAAGTAAAACTAGGGTGGGGATGATACTCACAAAACTTCGTTACTGCAGTATGAAGTTGGCCTGTTAAGGCTTACATTGACCACTTCTGGTAATCTACCCTATTAGGAGCATAAAGGATTACTAGGTCCACCTTGTTAGAGGATTTACAAACATACACTGAAGTATGCACTCTATTAGGAGATTTATACAAAGACTGTTAAGTCTACCCTGTTAAAGGATTTACAAAACTGATTCACCTATTAGGATGAAATAGTGGATCTACTTACAAACTTGATTTTCTGATTAGATCCTTGAAGTATATATCACCTCTTGTGACTGATGTATCAGTACTGCTCCTTGTAGACCTTGCTGCTTACTCTGCTCTTCTGCTGATTCGCATTTACACTTCTCAAAACATTACATGTCTCTCTTGATACTCTAATCCACATTACATCCATCTTTACAAATGATATAATACATTACATATATATACCATTCCAATAATTACAATTGCAAGGTCGGCTAAAACACAAGTGAACAAAGTATTAATGAGTCAGCCAAACAGTAAATAACTCGGGTTCACTAAACTGACTCGGTGACCTTCTGATACTTGGCATCCACTGCATTACTCGACATCGTCATGCACTCGGTAGAAGTGAACGCTTGGTCCATACTAATCACCTGACGTAGTTTTAAACTCGGCAACCATTGGAGACTCGGTGGATATAGTATCACTCGGTAAAAACTAAACCCTTCATTTACCTTGCTTTCACTCAGTAAACATTATACTTCCATTACTCGGTAAGCACTACACTTGCATCACTCGGTAAATATTGTGCTTCCATCACTCGGTAGGAATTGTGCTTACATCACTCAGTAGGCACTATGCTTTCATCACTCGATAGGTACTGTTGGATTGCACATTCACTCGATAGCTGTACTTAGCTCAGTTAACACTAGAATGCTTGGTGTAAACTATGAAGCTCGGTGTAAACTGCTTAAGTGATGAATGTACAAGGTAACCACTGAATGCTTGGTATACATTGTAGACTGAGTGATGAGCTCGATAGTTATACTGATACAGATAAGTGTTGTCACTAATGGAAATAATAACTTAATGCCAACAGGCACAACTCATAATAGGGTTGGAATCTACTCATAGGGATTCAAAGTCTCCTAACATGGATTGATATGTATTGGGTGTATTTCATTGGCTCCTAATAGAGTACATCCTCTTGCAAGGAATTTATATATAAGTACACCATTTTATGTGTACCATAGCCACTGGGGTTTTCCCTTTGATCAAGGGTTTCCCTAGTTAACAAATTTGGTGTTACTGTGTATGGTTATCTTCTTGCAATTATTGCACTTGTAGATTACATATTAAAGATTTAATAAGGATAAAAAGAGTTGTTTTGATTGCATAACTGATTTACCCCCACCTCAGTTGTCTTGGTGGACTTTACTTTCTAACAATGCATGTTTTACTTTCACATTATTACTTTGATGTTGTTTAAACTTTTTTTAAAAGATAGTACAGTAACTGTTATAACACATTAGGTTTATTTCTCATGGGTTCCTTAGTAGAGTGTTACAGTTTGATCTAGACTGTCTAAGTATAGCTTACTATTGCTGCTGCATACTCTATTTATGTTGTTGAATACAATATGCAATTATTTTTCATATTGTGGACACTAAAACATGGTTCATACATATGCAGCCATTTTTTACACGTCTTCTATATTTTTATTTTTTATTTTCTTTGATCGGTAAGAGGCCGAAGCCAAGATAAATTATTGTGTGTTGTGATTTATTGTTATTATTTATTAAGTTTGAGTAGACTCGAACCCAAGACCTCCCAGATGAGAGGCTCACAATTTACCATTGTGTTGCAAGCTCTTGCCTAATATGTCTTCTATATTGTGATATTGTGTCATTCTTCTATGTCATCAATCAATAATTTTTATTCCTAATTTACATTATTTTGCTAATCAATCTAACATTTTGATCATTGTCCAATCATATCATTTTTCATCATTGATAATCAATAAACTCATTCTTTTAGGGGTAAATAACCATTAATTTATCCCCTTCCCAAGTCCTAGGTTTTGATAAATTAAATAATATGTATTCATCCCTTTTGCCACACTTTCACAATTAATTAATTTAACATTAATTAACTAACTAATTATTGATTTATGAGATTTTCATAAATTCTAAATCCTAATTTTTCATTTTGTGGGAATAAATGAATTTTCAAATTCCCTTCCTTTTCTAAATTGTTTTTTTCCCTCATTTGTGCTTCACTTCCTCTTTTCTAGCCACCACTACCTCTTTTTTACCCTCTTTTTCTAAGGTGTCATCCCGTGACCCCATGCTGAGGCGTCATCCTGTGTAGAGGTGACATCCTTGGATATTTTACAGCATCTCAAGCTTCAGGTGCAAAGGCAACATCTTGTGACCCCGTGCTGAGGTGTCATCCTATGACCCCGTGCTAAGGCATCATCCTGTGTAGAGGTGACATCCTTGGATATTTTACAGTGTCTCAAGCTTTAGGTGCAAAGGAAACATCTTGTGACCTCGTGTTGAGGCATCATCCTATGCAGAGGCAACATCCTATGCAGAGGCGACATCCTGTGACCCCGTGCAGAGGCATCATCTTGTGCTGAGGTGTCATCCTATGCAGTGGCAACATCCTATGCCCTCTAATCTTGTGCAGCGAGCTGACGCCATAACCAAATAGGTTCCATCCCGTTCCCTCTAATCCTGTGCAATGACCTGACACTGTGATCCCTGTTTGGCCCTAACATTTGACTACTGATGCCCTAATGTTTGAGGCCCTTGACTGTAGATGCCCTGCTATGAAGTTATCCATGAAGTAATCATCCCCCTATAGTGAACATGCATGTAAAGTATGGAGAAGTCGTAATCGGTCTGTACCTACACCACAAGATAGATTATGACCCACAAGATAGTTCGTACATGATTTGTTTGACAGAATGTTCGGTACTATTTTTGCTTTGTTTTATTCAAATATAACTTAGTCTTATTTATTCATATATCGTTTAGTATTGTTTTGAATCATGGAACCCCCACCCAATCCAGCAACATTACAACAGATAGTTGACCGCTTGGCATTATTAGAGAAGGATAATGCAGCTCTGAAAGTCACAACTCTTTCCCTCTCAGCAGTTTCCCAAGGTCTCTTAGTGCAGCTCCAGAAGTTCGAATCAGTGAATCAAACTCTCCAAGATACTATTCACTCCCTATCTCAATCATTAAATGACTTGAACTGGCAGGTTGTAGCTAATTCTTCACGCATCCAGGACCTTTCTGAAACTTTTACCACACAAATGGTAGGCATTACAAAAGATATCAGCTCCATTATTGAAGACTTCGGAGACATTGGAAACCTCAAGGATAAGCAGACCGAGCTTGTTAAAAAAAAATCATCTCTTTTGACAGAAATAGAGCAGCAAATTAAAGCTTGGGCCTCTACTTGTAAAAACTCCAGTACTACGCCTCTGCCAGTGATTGAAAAAATTGTCTAAGAGAAGTTGGCAGAAGACCAAGTTAGGCACTTCAAGGAACTCAACCTTCGAGTTAGAGGTCTTCCTTCATCCTCCATTGATCCTCTCCCCATAGGCTACTCATTTCTCAATGAGCAACTGGGTATTTCAGATATAACATTAGATAGAGCATGGTTTGGACACGATGGCACCCTTTTTCTTAGGTTTCTCTCACTGGCTAATCAACTACAAGCTCTCAGGGAAAAGAAGAAGCTCTTCCTTCTTCCCACAAAGATATTTCTTGATGAGGACCTCACAAAATCACAGGTAGTTGAACTAAAGCACTCTAGGAGTCTTTTGGTAGAAGCAAGGAGTAACGAGAAATGGGCAGTTATAAGGAATCTAAAGGTAGTTATTCATGACTCACCTCCCAAGGGTTGGGATGAGAGACATACCCAAGCCAAATGACAGTCTGAGCACCAACAGTTTGGCAAGTCTAAGCTCTCCATTGGCTCTTTGCTTGTCAATTGTTGGAATGGCAATGGTTCCCTATGGTCTTTGCCAGGCTTACTTCATGATGTAGTTGGGGATGTTGATTTGTTAGCTATTATCGAGACTGATGAGAGTCCTTCTTGGCCCCTTCTAGGTTACATAGGGTATCAGTGGCTTTCAGTTTGCAGAGAGGAGGTATGAGCTTTGGGTGGTGTGCATGGTTCCAATGGAGTTGTTTGTTTGATTAGAGATGATCTGTTCAGTAATACCACATGGGTTCTTTCTGAAACTTATGCCAAATTTATGTGGATCCAAGTTGGAGGTACCAATCACCATCAAAAAGATATCTTTATTGTTGTTTGTTACTTCTCGCTGACTACCTCACCTTACGCCATTCATAGTGTTGAGGATGGGAACCCTTTTTTAGACCTATTCGAGAGCATCTCCAAGTTTGGGGCTATGGGTGACATCATCATCTTAGGAGATTTTAATGCATGGACTAAAGATCTCCAGACCCCCCAATATGACCATGGGTCCGATTTGATTTGTACTACTGAGAGGGATCTTACTAGTATGGGGCTTCAATGTTTATCTGAGGATCATAGTGGACTTCTAACTTTTTATGGTCGCCACCTTCTCCAGCTCTATGAGTCCTCCAACTTGGTGATTCTGAATAACCTCTCTTGTTTCCTGGGTTCTGAGCTTTTTACGTGTTGGCCTCATAGTGGGGCTGCAAGCATGACGAATTGCATCCTTATTGTTGCTTCCTTCCTCCCCTCCATCCAAAATTTTACTATCTCCCGTCTTCCCTTGGTTGATCATGTCCTTCTTAGCCTTTTGGTCCACGTTTCTTCCCACCCTTTATCACCCATCTCTACTCACCCTGCCCGGTTCCACCCCCACACTCATTTCTGTTTCGAGGATAGTGATCAAGACCTCTTCATTTTCCATTTGAGAAGATTCCTCTGCCTAACTAGCTTCATGGATCACAGTCAAGTGTCCACCATGTTTCACTCACTAGCTACCACGATTTGGGAGTTGGCTCTCCTCTCTATCCCTCACCGCTCCATTTCCAACACTCATAGATCGGCTCAACGAAATACTTGTCCCATGAATCAGTGGTTTGATGATGACTGTAAAACTTTTCACTGCTCCTTGTGCTTGGCTTTTAATACTCATTCCCTCGCTTTCACCAATTTACGGCTCTCTTACAAACGCTTTCTTCGCCATAAGAAGTGATTATTTATTGCTTCACAGGGCAGATCCCTCCGAGACACGCTTATTCAGTATCCCAAGTTGTTTTAGCGCATCATGTTCCCTAGGCATAGCCAACCCCAGTCCACCCCGAACCTTCATCTCCTTGCTTCCCATGTCTCCACGTTGTATGACATCCCGGGTCAGCTTGCCCCCCCTCCTAGCCTGCTCCCCCATTGTCACTTATTCTCCACCTCCAACATTTATGAAGCCATCAGACTTGTGAGATGCAGCAAGGTAGCTGATGAGGAGGGTTTTTAGGCAGAGCTCTTCAAACTCGATACCATGATCTTGGGCCCTTATCTCTCTATGCTCTTTAATAGAGTGGTTTGTTTTGGTTTTCCAAACTCTTGGTTGAGACACATTATTCACCCAATCCATAAGTCTGGGCTGACCTCTAATCTTGGAAACTATAGGACCATAATGATTGGGCATACATTTGCGAAACTTTATGCTACAACTTTGAATACTATTTTATCCAGTGAGCTTGATAGGAGGATTTGCAGGGCTAAGGGTCAAGCATGATTCAAGATAGACTACCAGACCATAGATCATATCTTTACACTATGATCTATTATCGAGGAGGCTCAACATCACTCAAAGAAAGTCTACTCTTATTTTGTGGATTTTCGTAAGGCTTTTGATTCCATCCCCAGAGCAACCCTTTTTTAGAGACTGAGAGATATTGGTATTTTTAACATCTTATTGACGACTATTATGAGGTTATATGAGACTGTGATTGGTAGACTCAGGACCATAGAGGGCCTCTCTAATCCTATCCAGAGCACCATTGGGGTGAAGCAGGGCTGCCCTCTCTCGCCCACCTTGTTCAGGACCTACATTGATGAACTCGAGGCTTTTCTTAGTGACTCCTCGATTCCAAGTGATGGTTGTCATCTACATCAAATATTGATCTCCATCCTCTTTTTTGATGATTTGGTTCTTCTTGCTTCCTCTCCTGAGGGTCTTTAGAGGCTTTTAGATAGACTTGCATTTTTTTGTGATATGAGACAGCTAGTTGTGAACCTTGAGAAGACTCGAGTTATGGTCTTCAACGGTCTGAAGACTTCACATCTCCATTTTCACTTCCAGGGTTAAGAAGTTGAGATTACATCATCTTACACATACCTTGGGGTTAAGTTTTCTGGATCTCGTTTCAGCTTGAGATCAACTATTCAACCTCGGATCAGTAAAGGGTTGGGTTCCCTTTCCATGCTCGAGAGACAGTGCTTCAGGCACTAGTTTCAGGATACATCGTCTAAGCTATCCCTCCTGGATTCCTTAGTAAGACCCACAATGTTCTATGGTTTGGTGGTTTGGGGTCCTTCTCTTTTAGACTCAGATTGGGCCATGATCGAGCGTACCCAGATTATGCTCCTCTGTCGAATTATCAGATGTCACGGTTCTACCCCCACAGTATTATTTTGGCCGAGTTCGGTGCTCACCCATTCAGACTTGCAGCCATTTTTGACTTGATCTAGTTTCTCCATCATCTTCATGGCTTTGCTAACTCGGAGGAAGGCCAACACAGATACCCTTATTTAGCCTACTGCTCCTCAGTTGCTATTGTTGATGTCGATTCGGCCACTAGAGCTCGCAGTTGGTATGCTTAGGCTACTATCCTACTGAGTTCAGTGGGGATCGACATTGATCATCTTCCTCCCTACCAGTTCTCATTGGATGCCCCTGCTCATCTACTTCCTTCTCGACAGGAGTTGAACAGGCATGTTAGACTTGACATTTATAGGAAGTATATCACATGGACCTGGGTGGATCCTCCAGGGGGACTATGTCCAAGGATGGCTTTCTACATTGAGCACTTCTTAGTTATTCGAGATGGGATTATTGTACGCCTTGAGTACTTACATAGATACTGGACTCACGCCCTACGTATCTCCCTTGGCTCCTTTAGGGTGGGCTCACACAAACTCCGAATTCAGGTCGATCACCATATTGCTAGAGAGGATCGGGTGTGTACACATTGTACCTTAGCAGAGGCAGAATCTGAGATTCATTTTCTTTTCAGATGCCCCATATACTACGAGATTAGAGGGAGATTTTACTGTTTGTTTAGAGATTGCAGATCCCTCTCAAATTTTTTCAGGTACATCGATCAGCGTTGCATTGCACTCTATCTCTGCGAGTCCTTACAACTATGTGACCATATTTTACAACTTTTATTTCCCAGGAGTTAGACCCAGGCACAACTTATTACAACCTTCTTCTCGCCCTTAACTCTAGCTCAAGGTGTGAAGCGATCGTACAGTTTCCCTAACACAGGCTGTTCTAGATCGGTGAGACCCCGTAAGGGACCTTTTTGCCAACGACACTCCTCTCGTGGCACTCAGCTTCATCACAGGGCTTTTGGTAGCCACACAGATCAGTCACTGTTGGACTTTTTCCCTGTGAAGATGGATAACTAATCTTTTTCGTGTTGTTTCCTGCTTTCTTCTTCTTTTGTTGTGCTTTTTCTTTTTTGGACACTTTTTGGTGCTCCGTTTGTCTGCTTTTTCCTTGTTGTAAGCTTCTAGTCCCATAGACCCACGTTGTGGTCTTTTGTTGGAAATTAATAAATTTATCTTTATCTTATCTTATCTACTTTCCTTTTAGCTTTTGTCATAAATTTCATAGTTTATTGAATTTTTTTTTTTTTTTTTGTTTTGTCACAGAGCATGACAATTTTCTTTTTCTCATATTTGTCATAGTTTATAAAAAAATTCCTTTTTTGACTCTTTAATTTTTAATTGTGCATCCTTTTGTCATACTTTGTGACAAATTCCTACTTTCATAATCCCAATTTCTATGAAACAAAAAATGCATAAGTTGAAGGACAAAACTAGGTAATTTTAATCAAAACCATCGTGGATTAAGATCACCTAAATTCTTAGCACGAGCTGCAAAATGGAGAGTGAGTAATAATGATGACAAACCAGCTATATAAGGTATTTCAGAGTAAAGAGGGCTCACACTTTTTCAAAGAGCTATAGGAACTAGGCTGGTGAATCTCAATTGTATCAAACAGGGCATAGGGCTAAGATGGATATGACCATTAGGATGGAGTTTGGCCTTAGAGAAATGGCCTTTTGGGGGGGAATCTTGACCCTTACGATCGGTAACATTGTAAAAAAAAGGATAGATTATTTCACAGGGCCATTAAGATAATCTTGGGGGATGAATTCTCTGCCTTATGTGACCAGCCCAAGCACAACACTAACATTGTTGTTATGTTTGTGGCTACCATTCGTCATGTGGATAGGGACAAACTAGCCATTAGGGATTTTTGTAAAGCTGTCTTCAAAGCACCAATCATTAAGGAGCTAGATGTTGTTTTAGGGAATATTGATGATGACCTTTATATTCCTAAAAGGAGAAAGTGTTTGGGACTCTTCAGTTGAAGTATTCCCAATCCTGATCATACAAGATAAGAGTGCCTTTATGCAAAAAATTAAGCAAGACACCCCCAACTAGATGTTCTTATTGGCAACTACAAGCACACGTGTCTGTGTTGACTAGAGGGGCATGGAATGGTACAATCAGATGGAAAACCTCCGGGAAGACTAGAGATGGTTTATTGGTTCAACCTTTGTCCGATCGAGTTAAGCTCAAAACCACTTTTTTGGTCTTGACCCAACTCATAGGGCCTATCTTTATAGCTAGTAGTACATCTACAAGGAAGGTTGTCATTATAGTGTGGGCCATTTTGTTTCTTTGCTACTAACGTCAGGCTGATAATTAGTAACGTAAATATGATAAATTAAACATATCAGTAGAATGGCAATCACTCCATAAGTTATAATGAATCTTTTTCTATAAAATCTAGTTTCGATAATAACAACATCTGGAATAAATTTACAAACTTTAAGTCGTTATCTTTGTAGTGCCCTAATCCTCAATGGTCATTGGTTTTATTGTTGTTTCTTCATGCTCTATCTCTTAAGATGGTTTCACATCTATTTCAAAATGGTTTTACCATTAACGTTTCTCACATATGGTTCAGAGTTTGCATGGGCAGTTTAGAATGAGTTCAGTTTTGTATCCACTTTAATAAATTTGGCCTAACCTTACCTTCAAATCGCTTCCATAATGCTCTGAATGTTAAAGCAATACGAGGTTAGAAGACTTAAAAAATTATTAGAACATAAGAATCAATATAGTAAATAGGGTTCAATACTACTCAAAACTATGCTCAATTATTAATCAGGGAGGGTTTATGAGGACAACTCTCTAAACTTGTCAACACTCCCACACTAGAGACTTCTAGCTAGCAAGCAACAACACATTAATTCACTTCAAAAGATATTTTATCTTATTTCTAACCAAGCTAACAATTTTCTTAGCTTGAAGTTTTTGACAGAATTCAAGAAAGCATGATGTCCAAGCATATTCTTCATGACGAAATCTACCGAAGGTTTGTGCACTCTTTCCCCTTTCACACTTATTCAGAGCCTCCGAAACCATTCTTAACTCACTAGATATGGATAAAAAGGAAATTTATATTATAAAATCTAAAATGAGCATTGGACAAGGATCACATCAATTTTGTAAAATTATAGTACACCACTTTTAATGTGTAACAATGTATAGGATGAAAGTCATGAGCAAGACTGAGGTTTTCTTCTCTATTCTTTCCTACTAGTGCCTATTTGAACGGAGATGCTAAAAATTGTTGTAAATTCTAATTGTTTTTAATAATAAAATCAATTGGCCTCAACCTTTTCCCCATAAAAAAATATCTATTTTATTTTTTTATGCAAATTATTAAACATATATTTTTAGTAACAATGTCAAGTCATAATTTGTTAATTTTAAAATTATTCTTGTAACATCTTAATCAATTATAAAAATAATATCATTTATTATGTTTAATATATGTCAAATTAAAAATAATTAAATATATCAATACTTAATCTTAGAATAAATCTAAATGTATATAGAACCTTTCTCTTTTTAAAGTTTTTTATTCTATTAATTTTATATAGGAATTATTTAATAGCTCAAAATTATTGGGATAAGTTATTTCATCAAATGTGTTATATAAATTGTAAAACACTTTTAAAAATGTATACTTCTATTTTTCTAAAATTTCCAACCTAAATCTTTAAATGAAAAAAAAAAAAACTTAATTAATTGATTATTTGTTATTTTTATATCTTTATATTAAATTACCATATTATCCATTAAAGGCTTCATTTGACAAACTCAAGCTAACTAAAGTATGACATTAATTCATAGATTTTTTTTCCATGAAAAAACAATGTTCAAACTACCTTACTAATTAAAACCAAGTTTTATTTTCAAATTATAATTGTACACATTAAGATTCGGTTAAGTTTTTTTTTTTTTTTTAATATTAAAAAAATGTAAATTACAAAGGAAAGAAGAGCAGTCAGAACTATTGGAAAGAATGAAGAAAACATTACAATAGAGAACCAAGAGGCAAAATAGCCCACAGGGGTACATAGAGAAGAGAACACATTTTCAAATACAACTTATCAAAATCTGGATAAGAGGCTAAAGACTATGAAGCACCCCATTTTGCTGATTCTTGATTAGCTAAACTACTTGGTGCTGGATACATTGGACCTGATATGTTGTCGTAGTTCTCTTCTTGGAATCCGCCTGCAGTTGAGTGAAAATAGAAGCAAGACAATAAAATATGTCTGAATAAAGCTTTATAATTGCAAATTCCTGATGATCATATAAGTTATCAAAAGCTGCTTTACAACGGACTCTCCGTATGTGCAATAAGATGGTTTGTCAAACACTTTCAACAATGACATTGTTTCAAAACCCAACTCCAAGTAAAGCCTCCTTCTAGCTAAGGTAATGCCAAAAGATAGCATGAAGACAATGAAAAACAGAGTTCCATAACTTCTTCGCAAAAGAACAGCCCCAAAAGATGTGATGCATGTCTTTAGATTTCTTGCAAAAAGTACAATTAATGGGATTAACCATGATACATTTCAGCTTGCTACCAATTGGTAACTTGTAATGTAATATCCTCCAAGCCATTAATTGTGCCTTCATGTTAATCTTTGACTTCCAAATTTTAGCTGAGAGTTTTGCCCAAAAAATTTCACTAAATTTACAATTCCATTTGTTGTTCAAGTGAGACTTCATGGGAAGATTAGGCAGCAGCTATAAATATATTTTCTTCAAAGGAAAAGACAAAAAAGAAAATGCTGAAAGCCATAGCTAGTCTTTTAAGAAATTGCATTGAATTGGGGTACACAATTTCATAGACAATTCTAGAGGTACTAGAAGATAAAAAATGATTTGTATTTATTGTTCAGATTAAATTGGGCTTTAATGACATCCCATGGCAGCTAATCTAAATTATTGAAGTCCCAAAGATCTCCCACCATGTTAATGCCTTTTTTGGACAACAAATAAGATAATTTAGGAAAACTCAAGGCCAAAGGCTGATCATGATACAATATATGTCTGTTCCACCAAATAGAAGAAGTGAAAAAGCTAAAACCATGTTGGAGAGAACCATCTCTCCATTTTAAAAGATGGCTAACTCTTTGCCAAGCTTTCCAAATTGATTGGAGAGAATGTGAGGCCTTAATAGAAAAGAAGGGAGCATGAAGTAACTTGCCCAGCCACCCTACACCTTGCCATTTGCCTCCAACCGTGGCAAGGAATATCCTATTCTGAACAAGATCTTTCCAAGGTTCATCCCCTTTAGTAACTCTAATAATCCATTTTGCTACCAAGAAAAACCCCTAGGTTTTTGGGTCAATTAATCCCAAGCCTCCTCTGTGCTTTGGTTATATCCAATGAGACCAAGATGTAGATATAAACCCCATATTGCCATCCCATTTAGTCCATAAAAAATGTCTAATGATTTTAATTAAATCCTCATAACCTTTGTTGGAGTGCATCCAGCTGGATGAATAATAAACATGAGTGGCCAGAAAAATCTTATTAGCAACTTGAATTTTCCTAGCAAGAGAAAGAAATTTATTATCCCAATTAAAAAGTTTGGATTTGACTCTATTAAGATACCAAGTCCACATATCAGAGAGAGTGACTCCCAAACCAAATGGAATCCCAAGATATCTCATAATCTCACCATGCTTAATATGCTTCCATTCACGTGGAATCCAATGGGGAATATGCCCATCTCGAATCATCAAAAATTCTATTTTTTCATGAGCTAGCTTGGAGCCAGAAACAACACAATATATTTCCAAAACATCCAAAGTATTAGAGATCTCTTGCTCAGAGTTTTGTAGAAATAATAAGCTGTCATAAGCATAATGTGAGTTAATAACAATAGAACTTTGAGGAATAGAAACACCTGAGATGAGTTTCAGCTTCCATGCACCTTGCAACATATAGCCTAATGCATCTATAGTTAGTACATAAAGGTAAGGGGCAAGAGGACATCCATGATGAATAGATCGCTGAAGAAGAAAAGGATTAGTCATCATATTATTGATAATGATTCAAGAGTTAGCATCTTGAAATAACATACAAACATGAGCTTGGAGTTTAGGACCAAACCCCAACCATTTGAGCATGCTCAAAATAAAATTCCATCGGATTCTATCATAAGACTTATCAAAATCAAGTTTGACAAGAATAGCATTTTGACAAGTTTGTTGGGCCCATTCGCATGTTTCCCACACTAAAATCAAATTTTCAAGAATATATCTACTAGCAATAAAACCAGTTTGTTCAGGTCAAACAATTTCTTGCACCACCAATTTAATCCTATTAGCAAGAGCTTTTGCAATAATTTTGTAGGAAGTATTCAAAAGTGTAATGGGATGCCAATCTAAAATAGAATCTTCATTTTTCCCTTTGGGAAAAAGTTTGTATTATACCACCATTAATAGTAGGACCCAAGGATCCTCTCTCAAAGGCTTCTAAGTATAAGTAATAAAAATCTTCTTTGATGTGTTTCCACATTGCTTTGTAAAACTCCATAGGAAGCCCATCGCTACCCAGACATTTATAAGGAGCCATGTTAAAAAGAGCATTTTCCAGCTCTTCCAACGTGAGGAGTCTATCAAGGCATCAGCTGTAATCAACAACTATATGCTGAGGAATGTGAACTTTAACAATATCTTCTAGAGCCTCTTGAATGTCTGGCCATTGATCATCTTTGAATAGATGTTCATAAAAATGTTTAAAAGCTTTGCATATTTCAGCTGGGTCAATAAGAAAAGAACCAGATTTGTCTTTAATGACACCAATCTTTTCCTTTTTGTGTTTATAACTGAGATAATTAAAGAAATATCTCGTACCCTTATCAGCTTCTTTTATCTAATGTAATCTAGATCTAATTTTGGCTCCCTAACCTTTATAATTGTCCATCTTGCGCAATTGGTTTTTAGTAGCAGCAACAACAGATTGAAGGTTTATGTTATTAGGATCAGCACTAAAGAGTTTTCTTACATTCACAAGTTTACCTTGAAGAGATCTTTCTTTACACTTTCGCTGTCAAGTCTTTTTTTTTTTTTCCAAAAGATTGAAGAAAATTAGTGCATTAAGAAATGGCAAGACACCACCAATCAATTCAAGAGTCTCCTTCTTTGGGTTTAAGAAGAGAATTCAAAATCTCCTCAAGGGAAGCAAGGCAAATAGGATTCTTTAAATGAGATAAGTTGCATTAACATTGACAATGACATATCTAATAATATTATTACCATCATGCTAAAGGTAAACTTAATAATACTATAGAATGGTCTCAAAATAGTAATAATGTGGTATCTTAAAAAGTCATTTATTTTATCCCTACAATAGTAAAAACCAAATCTTACATATAAGTCTTGAATTGAGACAAAGTTGAAAACTTCTTACCTAAAAAATATATAGGAAGGACACTAAATAGCAAGTGCAATAAAATTTGTTTGAGAGCTTCGTGATTTGTTTTATTAGAAACTTTCTAAATTAATTATCAACATAATAAACAACTCTAATATTAATGAGCAATTGCAATAATGTATATAACACACTGTTATGTTTTTAGGAATGTAGTGGAATTGAAACTTAAGATAAAAGTATAGAATAAAGTTTATTTTGAAAGAAATTTTAAATTTTGGTTTTTTAGATTATAATCAAAAAAATAAATTAGAAAAGTGCACCAAAGCCAAGGCTAGGACTAAGATTATGTAATTACAGATTTCCTTGGATATCCTAAATAATTTCATTAGTTGCCACTGCAAAACTATAAACTTGCAAGTGCTAAGCCTATTGTTATCAATTGTTATTGTCAATTTAAATATTCATCTTCTACGAATATCATGGAAATTGCAACAAATAGATTATAAATGTATAATATATAAACATACAAAAAAATGCACAAAATGCTAACACCCATAAAATGTAAATATTAATGCTACAAAAAGAGCTAGATCTTAGCCAACATTGTTCTTCTAATCTTATTTCGTGTCCTTAAAAATCTTTCAATCCCTCTTCTTCTTGAGAGCCTAGTGCTTGTTAACATCTTCCTTTGATGAAATCCATATAATTCCACCCTTTCCTTTCTTTATTTGGTTCTTCAAAGGTTTGGAATTATAAAATAAAAAGTGATCATCTACTACTTTTTAGTGCGGTATAATGGAATTATGTCTTCTACAACTTTAAAATTTGATCACAAAGAAACTTATTGGAAAGTTACCAAAATACTATTGATGTTTCCTTAACTACAATTTTTTAAGAATTATTTCTTAATTATAAATTTTCATAAATCTAAGTTATAGTTAAAAGACTGACAACTATCTGGTATTAAAAATTTATTTCAAGGAGCAAAGCTCACATATATAACTCTATCGACTTAAAATATGTTATTTTTATTCTAAAGTCAATTTAAATTTTATTTATTATAGAAAAAGAAAAGAAAATATATACAATTAAAAAATATTTTTCTCCTCTTTGTATATGTTGACATTGTTGAGGTATAATGACTTTTTCTAGATTGGAATGGGTATTCATATTTTTTGAATTCTATGTTGATGTCTTTTAAAATCTTAGATGTATTCATATCCTTGAATTATAAAGGTTAGTAATTATTTTCAATGATATAGTCAAGTCTTCAAAGAAAATATAGGAAAATTGTACCATACTAATTTGATTTTATTATTAGCTATATTTTGAAATATAAAACTTCCAATATAAGTTTTGAAAAATGATTTTATTGAGCTACTTATCAAAAGCTTTTGTAATAAATTGTAAAGAAAAATGGAAGTAAATGAAGAAAACATAAAGCAATGCTTAAAATGGAAAATCTATTTTATAACAAAAGTTATATTCATAAATATTTAATACCTTTTATATTTATCAATTATAAATTTAAAAATTTATTTATTTGAAAACTAATTTGTGTTTGAGAGCCCACCCATGGTTTAGCGTTTATCTCAGTGACCTTCATATAGGAGGTCTTAAGTTCCACTCTCACCTATATATAAGGAATGTTTCTTAAATATTATTAATAATATAGATAGATTTTATTGAAATCTAGAATTGAGTTTTAAAAATTATTTTAAAATCATTGATAACTTCTTTTAAAAAAATTTAAAATACATTAATAAATATATCTTACAGTTAAAATATAGAAATATTATATTATAATCAAGATTTCAAATTTGAATTTATTAGAAAAATATTTTAAAAAAATCTACATAGATTTTAGTTAAAATTTAGAAAGATTTTGTTGAAATAATAAATTGTGTTGTTAAATTAATTTTGGAAAGGTGATGACTTAGTTTAATTCTTTTAATTGGGTTTGACATCGAGATGATTAAAAGGCAGGCATTAAAGCCAAAGATTGGGAGAAACCCCAAGAGATATGGCCAACTTATTAGAGATAATGATTGGAATGTTCTAGGAACTTCAGGCTTCACAAAAGTTTGACAAGGAAGCCTAGACAAAGGCACATGAATTTTTTTTGAAGGGTATGTAGGAGATGGAATCTCTATCAATGCTAGGGTTATATAGAACACAAGTTCAATTGTTGTGGGTGAAGCCATTTTTGTTATAGTTGCAAGGAGAATTGAAGTTGAAGAAGAAATAGCAATCCCTTACTTTCCCAGTGCTTTTCCATTGCTCAAGCGAGAAGCTATTTGTAGGAGAATCAAAATCAAGTGTGATTGTAAGTGGTGTTTGTTAGAAAGGTCTTTTGTTTTAGTTGAATCGACATCTTATAGGAAATCTATGAATTCGTAGACTCCATCGACCTCGTTGTGCTCCCTAATTTTGAAAGGTGAAAAATTGCTATGCGATTTGAAAAATAGATACCCTAAGCAGCGAAGAAAAGCAGGTGATCAAAGCATCTTTTATCAAGCTCTATCACAATATTTGTGAGTTAGAGTTCGTTCATTCATACGGTAGAACAACTTAGTCTTTGTTGTGGGAAGAATTATATGCTTTCAAAGAGGTATTTCTATAAGCATTTTTGACTCGCTTTGTGCAACTAAATGGAGGAAATGTGTATTCTCATAATGTATTCTTGGTGAACCAAACGATCTCAAATCAAATTCTCAAAACCATAATTTGGATTTCAAGTTCTAGAATCTCGAATATAGGATACTCAATGCCAATTCTCAAATCAGATTCCAGCAACCAAATAGATCCTTAGCACTCATTAGATCTAGGCGATGCGCACAGAGGTGAAGCACTGACACTTCCTAGAAGGTCACCCATCCCAATACTACTCCAGCTTGAGTGCACTAAACTACAAAGTTTCATCCATTGATAAACTCGCTTTGTTTGCAACCCTATTTGCAAAACCTTCATCAAGTGTTGTGCCTTATGAACTATTCATTAAAAATCTCCTACAGTAATATCACAATTTGACTAAAAAACTACAAAGTTAAATCATGACAGCAATATCAAAATTTGACTTCTTATGAAAATTGTCTCCTATTTATTAATTATACATTATTAATTAGTTTATTACTCCCAAAATAATAGAGGTCTTTATTTCCCACAATTAAGCAGTCAGTAAAATGTGTGCTTCTCCTTAAAGTGTGATGCTCCATTTTATATCCATTAAGCCCATGCATATTAAATTTACCGCGCATTCTACAAATTTAATGAGTTGCGTGTAAATTGGAAAGAAGTCCACTCCTTGATTTTTTCCATCATGGTGCAAGGCAACAATCTCAAACTTCTATTCTTTGTGAGCCTTGGGCACATAATCTTATCCATTCCATCATGACGCTCATCAATAGGACTGTATTTGCAATTGGATTTCTGTTGATTGTTCTTATAATATCCAGGACGTATTAGCAGACTATCACTCTATAAAATTCAATGACTTTGGGATCCTTAGCATGAGACTATGTCACATGACCAATCACAAATAACTATTTGGTTTGACAGGCAGTCAGGTAGAAATCTTTATGCTTTCCTTCAACTCTTTAACATTTTGCTTTATTTGATTTAGATTGCTAAAAGTCTAATCTTTCACCTTTGCCAAATACTAACAAGAAAAAGTGAACTAGCTACAATTGTTTTCCTTTTGTTGCAATCAATTGACACAAGACAATGCTATTACATGACTTATATTGGTTTTACGCTTCTTAAGGTGCATATGCTCTTTTGATTAATTGGGATCCAATCAATAGAACAAGTTCAATAGATAAGTAAACAAAAATACAAGTTGATTTCGTTTTGATCTATGCTTTATTTATTTGGTGTACAAATAAAAAATTTCCTCCATTAGCTTCCATGGTGTTTGCAAGGAATACCATTGGACAACAAATATTGGTAGGGTTGTCATAATTTTCAAAGCTACTGTTTATTAAACTTGAGACATTCTTCAGCTTGGGGCTTCTTAATCACATAACTTTGGTTATCCTTTGCTTTAATGGTTAGGTGTATAATTGGCAACCTATGTGTGATGCTTGATTTAATTTATTAAGATATTTGATAAGCTCTTCACTGAAACATATTTAGATAATTAGTAACCATAAATCAAGAATTGGACATTTAACAATGAATAAGAAACTGAATTTCAATAAAGAAAAATAATAACGAATTAATAAAAAAATATTATTTGAATAATATAAAAGTTATTTAATTAATATATAAATTCAAAACTAACTTAATTGATCAAATTTAAATGATTAATTCTAAAATAAATAATGATAAACATCACATAACTATACAAACTAATAATACAAATTTTAAATTATCAACTCTACACAAATGCCTATTTTAACATTTATTGTGTCTTTATTTTGTCTTGGAGCTTCTTAGGGATAATAAGCATTGAAATATTTCAAACCCAATGAAAGCTCTTATCCCATTGTTTATGGAGGGGACATTGCAGCACCTAATATTTCTACCAGCTCTGCAGGGTAAGAGCTTCATAACAGGGGATATGATGTAGGATTGTAGGTTTATTTAACTTTTTTTAAGCACTTCAGCAGCAGGGGAAGGTTAGATAAGATACTAGTAAAGCAGGATAGAGAACAGAGGTATGTTTAGCATTAGGAGCAATCCCAAATTAATATAGTTAATGACATTACTTTTTGAGCTATATATTTCTCTGAAGCTGCAAGTTTGTTACAAGCATTTAGAAATGGATCTGCATCATGCATTTTTATGTCCCAGATCTGTAACATGGAATGCAAACTAATTCAGATTCACTCTAGATGTAAATTATATGATATTTACATTATCTGATATCTACCTTTGTATTCCTACATATCTCTATAAATCATTTCCTATCTCTATCTTTATATTTATTTCTCCCTCTCATTCTCCTCTATTTTCTTTTGAATATTCATCTATTACATATATGTTTACCCCTTTTCTTTCCCCTCTCTAACTACTTTGCAGGAGCTATGACTTTAAAAATTGAATCAACACAGATACACACAGTTTGTAGAAATAGATATACACGGTAACCATAAGTGTAGTTACTTTTCTGACTAGTTCTACCAAGCAAACTGAACCCCAATATACTATCAAACAGATACGTACTAGTTTCATAGCAAAATTTTGTTTCCAGCCCTCATTTGCCATGAAGGTGAACAAGGGAGGGCATGTTTCAAAATCAAAGCAGACTTTTAGAGACGCATTTATGTCTTGCTGCTGTTGTAGACAAATCAAGGCTTTACAAGCCTCTTCTAAACGAGCCCAAAATAAGTTGCATTCTCAGTTAAGGATGCAAAGCTTGAGTGAACCTTCTTTCCTCTACCAGTCAAAGTTTGCTATTTTAGTTTTTTCTTTCATCCATTTCTCCAAAACTATGTGACGACGTGGTTGAACCCCATTTGGAATGTAGCTTTTGTTTCCCTTATCTAAACAATAGTTAGTGGTATGCAATGTCCAAGAGCTCTACAACTTTTCCATATGCAGTGCCAGCATTATCGATTTATTTCTGGTTCAGAAGTCAGTGGGCAACACATGCTTCTCTTCCATCACGACAATCTCATCCCAGAAGCCTCCCAACTTTGTTGTAGCCAAATTTACATAAAATTGTTGCCTCCATCATGCTGTTTGAAAGTGTCATAATAGCCAGTGTTGTTGCCCTTGCAACATATTCATGAACAACATTGAGTTTCCCAGTGTTCATTTCTTGCTCTTTTTTTTGGCACTCTCCAGCTTGAGTGCGAAAAATGCATGTTTGTCCTCAAAAATACAAAATCAACATTAAGATGTAAGAAAAAGCCTACTAGAGCTATAGAAACCAATGGTAAAATTAAACAACATATAAATGCATTCCAAGTACTCTTACAGATCTTGATAGATGCAGTAGATGCCTTTGTGTAGTTGATTTGTTTCTTGCTCTCTTACGGTCAAGGATTGTCATGTGGTGTGTCCGCATTGTAACTCTGGTTTGGGGTTCCAAAACCCCTTTTTCCAATACAGGTTAGCTCATATCTAATTCTTCATATTTAGAAGCTGTTGACTCGTGTGAAATACACCCAACATTTTGATTTTGAGTATGCTGATACATTGGGGATTAAACACAAGCCACACTTACATGAAACATTCAAAGCATGGGTTAGAGATGATAGAAGGTTATTAGACTTTTGTACAAGATTCTGGTGGTTTAAGTTGAAGAGTATACCCAATCGCTGATGAACTACCCCTTTCTAATCTGGGATAAAATACCAATAGAATCAACTTTGAGAATTAAGGTAGGCTCTGCTCCTGCTCCTCCCTGTTCTTGGCACCTCATCTAAACTATCCAGCCAGCCTTGCTGTAACATTTCATTTTTCTCTTTACATTTTCACATATTATTCGTCTATTTTATATGACTAACAAGTTGAATCTGTGTTATCTTTGGAAAAATCTCCCTAACAAAATGATAGGCTTAACTATGGCATGAGTAAACAGAATTAGGGGGGAAAATAAGCTTACAAAATATTGATCCGAAGGCTGCTTAACATTTGCTTGGTGAGAATTCTTTTAAGAGTAAAGTACAACCACATTTAGGATGTTCACTTTTTAATAGCTTGAACATCTCTGATTTATTATGTGAATTCCAGACATTGTGAAAACAGAATCTTCAGAATTTATCAAATTATGATCCGCTAGAGAGTCGACTACTAGAATTACTAAGCTGAAGTGGGTTTCTCTTTATATCTTTCTTCTCAAGCAAAATGAATTGCTTAATATGAATGGACAAACTTGATTGCTACATATAGAATTTGAACTGTCATGATCAATTATCTTATATTTAAAAATTAACATTTTATATGCTAACCTTGAAACATTTCATACTATTATGAAATCACAACCTGTTTTAAATTGTTGATAACTTTTAAGTACACTTTTGAAATTGCTTACTATTGTAAGGTGTTGATGGAAAGTAATTGTCAATAATAATAGAAGGCAGCATCCAATTATGCTTCAATCCAGATTTTTACGCCAGATTGGAGTTTTTGAAGATAAGATTATAACTAATAATATCAAATTAACTTTCCTATCCTTACATAAAAACTGATTCTGTACATAAGTATTACTTAAATAAATGCATGAATATCAATTTATAGAGCTGGCAAATGTGTAACCAATGAAAAACTCTCCCCAAAGCATCAAAATTATGTTGCCTTTGAAATAATTTAAAATTTCTGATGTACAAAGTCTATTAACGTTTCCTTTTCACCAGCTTTAATCAGCCAGCCAAGTATCCGGACAGTTTCATCAGTTGGAGCACAACGCTCTTTCTTCATTTGATCTATAATCCAATTAGTTTTTTCAAGATCATGTCTTTTGCGGAAGGTGTCAAACAATATATTATATGTGTTAACATTAGGAACTAAATCCTTCCTTCTCATATCATTCAATATTGACAAAGCTATGTCAAGTTTGTTTTCGTTGCAAAACGAAGTAATGTATACATTATAGGTTACAACATCTGGGGTAATGCCTACCACTTTCATTTCAGAAAAATACTTCAAAGCCTTATTTATTTCACCATTTTTGCAACTGGCATCAATCAGACAGTTGTAGGTGACTGCATCAGGAGTCAAGCCTTCATCTACCATCTTAGTCATGAGGAAATGTGCTCCAGATAAATATCCAGTCTTGCACAGACCATCAGTGACTGTGTTGTATGTCACTTTATTAGGTTTCAAATCCCTCGCTTCCATTTCCTCTTTCCTACCAAGTTCATGTCTCCCAATCTATGAAATGCATGTATTAGTGTACTATATGTAATTACATTAGGGAAATGTCCCTTATTTTGCATCTCAGAAAGAAGGGTAAATGCTTCCTTTTCCCTGTCATTCTGACATAAACCAGCAATTAGAGTGTTGTAGGTAACAACATCTGGGGAGTAGCCTTTGCTAAGCATCTCTTTGGAACAACTTCTGAGCCTTTTCCATCTCATGTAGTTCGCATAGGCTGTGTATCAAAGAGCTATAAGTAATTACATCTGGTTGTAAACCATTTTTGCCCATGTCATATAAACAATCCCAAGCCTTGTGCATCATGCCATCTTTGCATAGTCCATCAATAACAGTATTAAATGTCACTACATTAGGCGAAGGACCAAAGTCTGCCATTTTCATAGCAAAACTTTGTTTCCAACCCTCATTTGCCATGAAGGTAAACAAGGGAGGGTATGTCTTGCTGTTGTTGGAGACTAATCAAGGCTTTAATCTAAACGAGCCCAAAATAAGTTGCATCCTCAGTTAAGGATGCAAAAGCTTGAGTGACCCTTCTTTCCTCTACCAGTGCGAGTTTGCTCTTTTAGTTGTTTCTTTCATCCATTTCTCCAGAAGTTTTGTTTCCCTTAGTTTTTTCTTTCATCCGTAGCTTTTGTTTCCCTTATCTAAACAATAGTTAGTGGTATGCAATGTCCAACTCTTCCATATGCAGTGCCAGCATTATCGAATTATTTCTGGTTCAGAAATCACTGGGCAACACATGCTTCTCTTCCATCTTTGTTGTAGCCAAATTTACATGAAATTCTTGCCTTCCATAATAGCCAGTGTTGTTGCCCTTGCAACGTATTTTATACCATTCTAGCTCAGCAATATAGCTTTTGCTCTTGCCCAAGTCCACATTGAGTTTCCCAGTGTTCATTTCTTGCTCATTTTTTTGCCTCTCCAGCTCGAGTGTGAAAAATGCATGTTTGTCCTCCTTAAAAATACAAAATCAACATTAAGATGTAAGAAAAAGCTACTAGAGCTATAGAAACCAATGGTAAAATTAAACAACATATAAATGCATTCCAAGTAATCTTGCAGATCTTGATAGATGTAGTAGATGCCTTTGTGTAGTTGATTTTTTTCTTGCTCTCTTACAGTCAAGGGTTGTCATGTGGTGTGTCCACATTTGTAACTCTGGTTTGGGGTTCCAAAACCCCATTTTCCAAAAATAAAGTTGAACAGAGGTTCGGAGGTTTGCTCATATCTAATTCTTACATATTCAGAAGCTGTTGACTCATGTGAAATACACCCAACATTTTGATTTTGAGTATGCTGATACATTGGGGATTAAACACAAGCCACACTTACATGAAAACATTCAAAGCATGGGTTGGAGCCAATAGAAGGTTATTAGACTTTTGTACAAGATTCCAGTGGTTTAAGTTAAAGAGTATACCAAATAGCTGATGAACCACCCCTTTCTAATCTGGGATAAAATACCAGTAGAATCAACTTTGAGAATTAAGGTGGGCTCTGCTCCTGCTCCTCCTCCCTGCTCTTGGCACCTCATCTAAACTATCCAGCCAGCCTTGCTCTAACATTCATTTTTCTCTTTACATCTTCACATATTATTTGTCTAATTGATATGACTAACAAGTTGAATCTGAGTTACGTTTTGCAAAATCTCCCTAACAAAATTATAGGCTTAACTATGGCACAAGAAAACAGAATTAGGGGAGAAAATAAGCTTACAAAATATTGATCCGAAGGCTGCTTAACATTTGCTTGGTGAGAATTCTTTTAAGAGAAAAGTACAGCCACATTTAGGATGTTCAGAATTACAGACATTGTGAAAACAAAATCTTCAGAATTTATCAAATTATGATCCGCTAGAGAGTTGACTACTAGAATTACTAAACTGAAGTGGGTTTCTCTTTATATCTTTCTTCTCAAGCAAAGAGAATTGCTTAATATGAATGGACAAAATAGAATTTGAACTGTCATGATCAATTATCTAATATTTAAAAATTAACATTTGATATGCTAACCTTGAAACATTTCATACTACTATAAAATCACAAACTGTTTAAAATTGTTGATAACTTTTAAGTACACTTTTGAAATTGCTTACTATTGTAATGTGTTGATGGAAAGTAATTGTCAATAATAATAGAAGGCAGCATCCAATTATGCTTCAATCCAGATTTTCACGCCAGATTGGAGTTTTTGAAGATAAGATTATAACTAATAATATCAAATTAACTTTCCTATTCTTACATAAAAACTGATTCTGTACATAAGTATTGCTGAAATAAATGCATGAATATCAATTTATAGAGCTGGCAAATGTGTAACCAAAAACTCTCCCTAAAGCATCAAAACTATGCTACCTTTGAAATAATTTAAAATTTATGATGTACAAAGTCTATTAACATTTCCTTTTCACCAGCTTTAATCAGCCAGCCAAGTATCCGGACAGTTTCATCAGTTGGAGCACAATGCTCTTTCTTCATTTGATCTATAATCCAATTAGTTTTTTCAAGATCATGTCTTTTGCGGAAGGTGTCAAACAATATATTATATGTGTTAACATTAGGAACTAAATCCTTCCTTCTCATATCATTCAATATTGACAAAGCTATGTCAAGTTTGTTTTCTTTGCAAAACGAAGTAATGTATACATTATAGGTTACAACATCTGGGGTAATACCTACCGCTTTCATTTCAGAAAAATACTTCAAAGCCTTATTTATTTCACCATTTTTGCAATTGGCATCAATCAGACAGTTGTAGGTGACTGCATCAGGAGTCAAGCCTTCATCTAGCATCTTAGTCATGAGTAAATGTGCTCCAGATAAATATCCAGCCTTGCACAGACCATCAATGACTGTGTTGTACGTCACTTTATTAGGTTTCAAATCCCTCGCTTCTATTTCCTCTAACATCTTTCCTACCATGTTCATGTCTCCCAATCTATGAAATGCATGTATTAGTGTACTATATGTAATTACATTAGGGAAATGTCCCTTATTTTGCATCTCAGAAAGAAGGGTAAGTGCTTCCTTTTCCCTGTTATTCTGACATAAACCAGCAATTAGAGTGCTGTACGTAACAACATCTGGGGAGTAGCCTTTGCTAAGCATCTCTTTGAACAACTTCTGAGCCTTTTCCATCTCATGTAGTTCGCATAGGCTGCGTATCAAAGAGCTATAAGTAATTACATCTGGTTGTAAACCCTTTTTGCCCATGTCATATAAACAATCCCAAGCCTTGTGCATCATGCCATCTTTGCATAGTCCATCAATAACAGTATTAAATGTCACTACATTAGGCGAAGGACCAAAGTCTGCCATTTTCTTAAACAGATTGTACGCTTTGCCTGTTTTTCCAGCTTTACAAAAGCCATTTATCAGGCTAGTATAAGTGTAGATATTAAGAAAATGGCCTTCTTCTATCACTTTAGCGAATAATTCCAGAGCTTCTTCTACTCTGTCTACTTTGCAGAGGCCATCAATCAGAGTATTATATGTAGCAATATTTGGAGAGCAGTAACTGTGTTTCATTTTAGCTACTAACCTTAGAGCTTCATCTTCCCTTCCCACATTGCAAAAACTATTTATTAGGGTATTGCACGAAATAACATTAGGAGAGATGCCAAATTGTATCATCTCAGCAAATAAAACAAGAGCTTCATTAACTCTACCTCTTTTGCAGATCCCATCAATCAGAGTATTATATGTAACAATATTTAGAGAGCAGTAACTGTGTTTCATTTTAGCTACTAACCTTAGAGCTTCATCTTCCCTTCCCACATTGCAAAAACTATTTATTAGGGTATTGCACGCAATAACATCGGGAGAGAGGCAAAATTGTATCATCTCAGCAAATAAAACAAGAGCTTCATTTATTCTACCTCTTTTGCAGATCCCATCAATTAGGGTGCTGTATGTAACAACATCCGGAACACAAAGAGCTCGCCTCATTTCGTGGAATATCCCAAGTGCTTCCTCAATTCGATCCCCTCTACACGAACCCTTTATGAGGGTGTTAAAAGTGAATAAATCTGGCTGTATTTCCATCTCTTTCATTTCAGCAAGAAGGGAGTTAATTCTACGGATATCGCCAGAGTTTACAAGGCCACCTAAAAGCACATTGAAGGATACAACATCGAGAGAACGGCGTTGAGATAAGGCTGAGTGGAATTCCTCCCACGCCTTGTTTGTTTTTCCAGTTTTGCAGAGGGCAGTAATGTGCTGAGTGAAGTGCACCACATTGAAGGGCAGTAATGGAGAGGGTTTCGCCTGTTTGAGTGTGTGTTGAGATGACGAGGATTTGGGGTATTGAATTGAAGAATGAGAATGACGGGAAAACACCTGATGAAAGAGGAAGCCGGGGCGTATCCATTTGAAGCTCTGCATCATCTCCATATCTTCACAGGGTTTGAACAGAACAGAAGAAAACCCTGATTTGTCGTCTCCGACGCGAAACACGTCCGGAAATATTTGACAAAAAAATTCCGGCGGAAAGTTTTCAGAAGAACGAAATCCCGACTCAAGTTTGTCATCGTATGCAAGCCGTATTAATCCCACGAGGTCACGCAGTACACCGTATTCGTCTCTATTTCTATCTTCTTTTCCCTCCTCCATTTCCTTCCATATCATTATTATTGATTGAACATATATATATATCTTCTTTTCCCTCCTCCATTTCCTTCCATATCATTATTATTGATTGAACATATATATATATATATATTTTCAAATAATTCAAATATTATATAATAATATACAATATAACTAAAAGAGTAAAGTGCAATGCATTTGTTATTATTGGGTGCTTAAAAACTTCTCGATCACCACTTACCTTTTTTAACAAACTTCGTGTGTGTGTGTGTATGGTTGAATTGGCGATTTGATTCTCCATATAGTTTGACTTGACAACAACGAGACAAATAGTTAATACGATTTGACTTTGTTCAATAACCAAGGCCAAGCCATTTACTCAACGTTTATGAAAGCTTAAAAATTGGTAAGGATTGTTGGCTTTCTTAGGAATGTGACAGGTAGTAAAAAAATAATGGTAATGATCAATATCTCCTTTATATATATATATATATATATGGTTGAATTAGTGATTTGATTCTCCATAGAGTTTGACTTGACAACAACGAGACAAATAGTTAATACGATTTGACTTTGTTCAATAACCAAGGTCAAGCCATTTACTCAACCTTTATGAAAGCTCAAAAATAGTAAGGATTGTTGGCTTTCTTAGGAATGTGACAGGTAGTAAAAAATAATGGGGAAAAAGAATGGTAATGATCGATATCTCCTTAACTCTTTATCAATATATCTCATCATTTATATCTCTTCCTTTGTATCTATGTAGATCATGTATTAAATTGACCTCTTGATCTATCTCTATCTTTTCCTCTCATCCTCCCACTCTTTATTCATCTCTATCTTTATCTTTCTCTCCCCCTTCCATATCTAGACACATATCTCTCTTTTTTTATCTATCCATTTCTCCCCATGACCCCCTTCCTATAACTTAAAATCTCTACATTTCCATATTTCTTCCCCCATCTCTACTTCTTTATCTGTTCCTTACTGATATTTCTAATGTTTGATTTTGCTCTATTTGGAAGTAGAAATGCCAAAAATTTCACTGTACATTTGTGGGCTTAACATGACATTATGAAGTTCACACTAAGATAAGGTAAATCACATGGTGGTCTATGCGAGTTCATGTTTTCCATTGAAAAGGTGCCACTAAAAATTTGTGTGCATATCATCACTTTGATTTAAGTAACAAGTTTTCATATTTTAATTAACCAATCACATATTCACAAACTAAATTTTATAAATGAAATATGTGAGTTTAAATGGTCTTTAAAAGTCATTACAATAGTAAATTGACAAATTGAACACAATAAGAAAGATGAATGTAGTCCTATATGGTTACTAAATTGATATTTTCAATTGGAAAAGCTCAGATTATTAATAGATTGGTAATCTCCACCAATCTTTCATCCCCTTCAAAGCATCCTCTCCCTACTCTCAAATTATACATTCAAATGATTTTATAGTAATAATTAAGTACTCTATAAAGCTAATCAAGGTAAATTCTCAACCTTAAGAAAAATAACCAAATTAACAAAGTTAATAAAAATTCATTAAAAAAAATAAAATGACTAAAGTTAACTACCTAACTAAAATAAAGAAATATAATTAATTATTTCAAAATCCAAATTTAAGAGCTAGACCCCTTTAAACATTCAAAACAAAACTCTCATTTAAGAACTATCTTAGATTAATTCTTAACTAAATATAACCATTCCTTTACTAAATGTTAAATTCCTCAAAATTGATGTCATTTATTCCCTCATATTAAAGTAGAGGATAGGCTGAAAAGAAAAACAAAGTAAACAGATACATTCAAATCATTAACAAAACATAACATGCAATAATTCCCTTACAGAGAACCTAATATATAAAACTTTTCATAGAAATGTAAGATAGCAAAGATAAAAGATATAGGTGAAACTTACATGCACTATTGAGGAAAGGTATAAAAACATCAAGATTAAAGAAATACTTAGCTAAACAACAAACAAATTAGACACATAAGATTATATATGTACAAGTATTATAAGTATATGAGATCTCCAACATGAGAAGTTGGTGCAATGAATTGAATTAATCATATTTAAAAAGTAACATCATTACTCACTCACAAGAAATGTCGCACATGTCTAAAATGAGTTGTGGGCGAAAAGAAGTGGCGGTGCAATGCAATAATGAGAATTTTACAACGGAACAGATAGGTCGTACATGGAACAAGAAGCCAAAACATGTGTGGTTCAAAATGGGTCCCAAGAAATCTTGCTTTTTAATGGATATGGGGAAAAACATTGAATAGTGATGATACATCCTATGGTCGTCCAATGCATATTAAGAAGACTACACCGTTGATTCAAACATTTTGTCTGGCCTCATTCATATGGGAACGCCTATGGCATAATTGTTGGAAATGAATGAAAAGATCATGAGGAAAATTGTTGGAATAATCATATGGAACTGGTAAAGAATGTTCTCATCATTGTTTTGTCATTGATGCCAAACTTGCTACTTGCAGGAATGGCAATTGTTTTAGTGATCCAAATACTATCAAGTGGTTGATTGACAAGGAGGAGGCAATCAATAAGCTGTAACTAGAACACCTAGAGAAAGGTTGAAGTTATGATGTTGAAATGAAGTAGAAGGATCAGCTAAGCCATTGATGAAAAAGTGTATTGATGACAAACACAGAGAATAGGCACATTGAAACATATCAAAGATGTAAGGTTTTAGCTAAGACATCTGTAAAGCCTAACTAAAGTTCATTAGAGAGAGGGAGCCGAGCAAGCTAGTAGGAGCCGAACAGATTCCTAGTTAAAGCCGAGCGAGTAAACTTCAAGTGCCGAGTAAACTTCAGATGTCAAGTGAACTTCAAGTGCCGAGTAAACTTCAGATGCCAAGTGAACTTCAGATGCCGAGTAAAATCAAGTGCCAAGCAAAATCAAATGCCAAGCATCAGAAAACCAATAGTGTCGAGTAACACAAAGATGTCGAGCATCAGTAAATCAATAATGCCGAGTTGCTGCATTATTTTGAAAATCGAAGATTCACCAGATCCAAGCCGACAAGGTTGTTATCTAGAAATCTGTGAATTAAATGGAAGATAAGAATGATGAGTTGGTGGCACAGAACACCATGTAGAACATTTTTGAGATTACAACTGGAATCTAGACAAAGTTTCTAGATAAGAGCAAAATATAGGGTAGATACATTGTATCCTACCTAATCCATTTGAAACTCTAAAGTTGGAAAGGGAGAATTGAGCGGCAAAGGTAAACCAGATTTCTATTTAAGAAGTCATAAGGTCATGAAGCAAATAGAGGAGAAATTGGTCGAGCATAAAAGCATGAAGTGCTGAAGGAGGTGCTAAGGAGAAAGAGAGCACAGTTACTCTGTTTCGATAAGAAGACCCCAGATATGATTGCATTGGCATGATGAGTAAGAAGACTCAAGGAGACGAAGCTTGAGAGGAAGACAAGCTATCAGAGCTGAAGTGATTAAAGCCAAGCAAAAGGATAGAACTGAAGAGTGATCTGAAATCTGCAAAGTATGTTGTAAGTTGTATCAGATCAACATACCATTATTATTACTCTCTAGAAATTGTAACAGTTAGTTTAAATCCTATGGACTTAGGTTGGTTTAATAGCCATGAGATAAATCCTTTAACTGGGTGACATTCCAAGTGAATGTTCTAAAGTCCTTTGATCAGGCCCATTCCTAATAGTTTGGTGAAATCTTCTAACGAGGTCACATTTAACAGTGTGTTGTAAGCCTTTAACAGGGCAGGCTTTTAATAGGGCATCACTTTAGAAGAGTGAGAATCAAGTAGCATGTTATTGGTGGTTTTTCCCAAATTGGGTTTCCACGTAAATCATTGTGTCATGTGTTAATCTTGCATGTTTTATTACTGCATGTTGATTTACTATAACTTGCTAATATGGTTGAACTAAGTTTGGATGAATGAAAAGTTGATGGATTCATTTAAAGTAGTGAAAAAGTATTATTAGGGCATTTGGACCTTGGATAACTGATTCACCCCCTCCCTCTCAGTTATTCTAAAGAATTCTAACAATTGGTATCAGAGCCAAACTGTTGTTTCAATTTAAAGGGACTATAAGCAGGAAAGATCAAAATGTCTAAGAGAGAAGTCCCCAAGCTCAACAAAGAAAACTTTGTTGCATGGCAAAGTTTGATGAAGCTACATCTTGGATCCATAGGAGATTATGCCCAAAATTCAATTATTACTGAACATGTTGATCCAACTGGTACTCTTACTGCAGAAGATATGAAAAACAAACAGGAACACAATCAGACAATGCTGGAAATTGCCTCTGCACTCAACTATGCTGAATTTGATAATATCAAAGGATGTGACACTGCATTCAAAATGTGGAAAGCCCTATCAGACATCTATGGAGGAGATTAGAATGTCCAAAGAGCAAAAAGAGAAAGCCTCAGAGGAAACTTTGATGATATGAAAATGGAGGAAAATGAGAATGCTGCTCAGTATGGCGCAAGGATAAAGGAAGTGGTAAGTGCAATAAGATGTTTGAATGGTCAATTGGATGAAGATACTGTTAATAGTAAGTTTTTAAGAACCTTGCTCCCTATCCATGCTATTAGAGTATCTGCAATACAAGAACTAAGATGTGTACCAAGAAATAATCTAAGTTTTGAAGGTATAGTGGGTAGACTCACTGCATTTGAGTTATCTAACTTTGACAACTACAAACCTGAGAATGTTGAATCTGCTTTCAAGGCCAAGCTATCACTGAAAGATGTTGAACAGGTAAAATCAAAAAAGGGAAGAAAGATGAAATATGTATCTAGTGACAGTAGCACTAATGAGGAAGATGTAGAACAATTGGAAGCACTACTTGCTAGAAGATTTCATAGAGGTAAAGGAAAATTCAAAGGTAAGATGCCTATCATTTGTTTTAATTGCAATGAAGTAGGTCATATTGCTGCCAGATGTACACAGAAAAAGGATTACAAGGAAGGCAACAAATACAAATATGGAAGAGAAGACAATAAGAGAGATTACAAAGACAAAGGCAAGAAGTGTTATATTGTTGAAGAAAATTCTGATAATAATGATGATGAAGTTGTTTATGTAGCCATGAAGGACCTATCTGATTAAGAAGAGCCTACAACAGTGGTAACATGTATGAACAAGAATGACAGATGGATCATAGACAGTGGATGCTCACATCACATGACAGGAGACAAAAGTAAGTTTGTTAACTTTACTCAGTATGATGGAAATAGTGTTAGATTTGGTAATGATGCTTCATGACAAATAAAAGGAAAAGGTTCCATTAAGCTTACAAAACAAATTTCATGTGATAATGCATACTATGTGAAGGATTAAACTACAATTTGCTAAGTGTCTCACAGTTAGGCAATATAGGATGCAAAGTAGAGTTTGGAAACAAAACTGCAAAAATCTATGATACTGATGGTAAACTGATAGGAAAAGGAGATCAAACAAGAAGTAATATGTTTTACCTTGATATGGATGATGTCTCTTGTTTTGTTGCAAAATTTGATGATCAATGGTTATGGCACAAAAGGATATGTCATGTCAACTTTGACAATCTAGTCAATATTAGTAAAATGAAGAAAGTTAGAGGTTTACCAAAATTAAAGAAGCCTGATAATACCATGTGCAAACAATGTCAGCTAGGGAAGATGACAAAGTCAAGTTTCAAAAGCAAAAACTATACATCTAAAGAAGTACTTGAGTTAGTTCATACTGACTTATGTGGTCCAATGGAAGTACAAAGCTATAGAGGAGATAAATACATAATGTTGTTTGTTGATGACTATTCCAAAATGATGACTGTTATGTTCTTAAGACAAAAATCTGATGCCTTTCAAATGTTTAAGTGGTATGTGGCTAGAGTTGAAAAGAAAATAGGAAAGAGCTTGAAATGCCTGAGATCAGACAGAGTGGTAAATTCACATCAAAAGAATTTGAGATATTTTGTAATGATAAAGGAATCAAAAGACAAACATTAGCTCCCAGAACTCCCCCACAGAACGGAATTGCTGAAAGAAGAAATAGATCTGTGATTGACTATGCCATAACATTAATGATGGAAAAGACTGTTGTTCTAAAATACTAGAGAGAAGCTGTAAGTGTAGCTGTTCATACACTAAACCGAGTACAAGTCAAGAAAGGTACAAATACAACACCTTTTGAATTATGGTATGGTCACTCACCCAATGTAAAACATTTCAAAGTGTTTGGTTGCAAGTGCTTTATCCTTAAAGATGTTAGAAATGGAAAATTTGATGCAAAAAGTGATGAAGGCATATTTCTTGGTTACTCCACTAGAAGTAAGGCATACAAGTGTTTGAATACTAACACTAACAAAATTGTGGAAAGTGCAAATGTAAACTTTGATGAGCATACAGAAGTCCAAGTTGAAGAACCAAAGAGAATGAATAAAATATAGAACCTTTGTGTATTCTTATGAAGGAATGTCTGTCAATCAAATTGAAACTCAACAACAAATTTCAATTTCGGCCAAGTCACAACCAGTGAATGCCGAGTTGCATTCAGAAGTCGAGTTGATGAATGAAGGAAATGCACAATCTAATTCTGAAGTCAGTACACATGAAATAGATGAAGAACAACCTGAAAAATCAGTACATAGTGACCCTAAATTAGAAAGATCAAACATGGAAACAAGGACAGAACCAAGATTATCCAAATATGTAAAAAGACATCACCCTACTGAACAGATAATTGGTGACAAAGATGCAAGACCAATGACAAAGAACAGACTGAGACATGAATCATGTCTGATTAGCAAATCTGAACCTAAAACAGTATATGGTGCATTACAAGATGATGACTGGTATAAAGCTATGGAAGAAGAGATTGATCAAATAAAGAAGAACAAAACTTGGAGTTTAGTTCCTAGACCAGTTGACAAAAATGTGATTGGCACCAAGTGGGTATTCAGCAACAAGCTAGATGAGAATGGTGAGATTACTAGACTATGGGGAAACATTTGCCCCTGTTGCTAGAATGGAAGGAGTAAGAACTTTACTTGCATATGCTGCATATAAAGATTTCAAAATTTATCAGATGGATGTAAAATTTGCTTTTCTAAATGGTATACTAGAAGAAGAAGTCTACATTGAACAACCAAAAGGATTTGTTGATGAGAACAACAAGGATATGGTTTGTAAATTACATAAAGCACTCTATGGTCTGAAACAAGCACCTAGAGCATGGTATGAGAGACTTCACAAGTATCTAGTGCAAATAGGATTTGAAAGAACAAATGATAATAGCAACATGTACATCAAAGCAGAAGAAGGTAAGGATATTATTGTATCTGAAATCTTTGTGGATGACATAGTGTTTGAAGGAAAGGAAGTGCTTTGCAAAGGCTTTGCTGACAAAATGAAACATGAGTTTGAAATGTCTATGTTTGGAGAGATCAAATTTTTTGTTAGATTGCAAGTACATCAACTAAAACATGGTATATTTGTGACACAATCAAAGTATATCAAAGAAATACTCAAAATGTTTAGATTGGAGGAGTCCAAACTAGTCAGCACACCAATGGCGACAGGAAATAAGCTATCCAAAAATGATGAATCAGCTGAAGTCAATCAAACAATGTACAGATCCATGATTGGAAAACTACAATATGTTGTACATAGCAGACCAGACATAGCATTAGCAGTTGGAATAGTGGCTAGATTTTCTGCTAATCCCAAAGAAAATCATCTCATAGCAGTAAAAAGAATAATGAGATATCTTAAAGGAACTGATAATTTTGGTCTATACTACAAAAAGAATGGAAAGTTTGAACTCAATGCATATATAGATGCAAATTGGGGAGGCAACATTGATGATAGAAAAAGCACAAGTGGAGGTGCATTATTTTTAGGTAAAAGGCTAGTTACTTGGACTAGCAAGAAAAAAACATGCACATCCCAATCCACTGCAAAATCAGAATATGTAGCAGCTACAGTCAATTGCACAAACATTGTGTGGCTCACATATCTATTAAGAGGAATGAAAGAAGAGGTAACAAAACTTGTGATATTGTATTGTGATAATACAAGTGCTATAAACATATCCAAAAATTCAGTAATGCATGCAAAAACCAAGCATATTGCAATCAAGTATCATTATGTTAGAGAATTGGTAGAAGACAAGCAAGTGAAGTTGGAATACATTCACACAAAGGAACAAACTGCAGATATCTTCACTAAACCATTGCCCAAGAATACTTATGAATGTCTTAGAGGCAAGTTGGGGATAATACCCCTAACTCAAGCAGTTTAAAGCAACAAGGATGTTGCCCTGCATCAACAAGAACAAATCATTGAAATATTAGAAGAATGATGCAGAAGATGACAGCAGGAGTAGAAACTTCAAATCAATCACAAGCATGGTGACAGAGAGAGAAAACATGAGACGCAAAGCTTATATTTTGCATGATAAAGATGCTACATCTTTGGCATTTATGTCAAAGAGGGAGAAATATGCAGAAACCTGATCAGTACAAAGCAAGAGGGAGATATATATGAAAGAAGGAGATTAATGAAGAAACTAAAAGAGATATATGAGATCAATAGTAAAGATGCAGCAGCCAGGAAAAGTAGCAGATAATAGCAGACAATGTATACAATCTTGGTGGTAACTAAGTTGATCAATTGATCAATTTGGTTTTGCCATCAATGACAAAGAGGGAGATTGTTGGAAATGATTGAAAAGATCATGAGGAAAATTGTTGGAATAATCATATGGAACTGGTAAAGAATGTTCTCAATCATTGTTTTGTCATTGATGTCAAACTTGCTACTTGCAGGAATGACAATTGCTTTAGTGATCCAAATACTATCAAGTGGTTGATTGACAAGGAGGAGGCAATCAATAAGCTGTAACTAGAACACCTAGAGAAAGGTTGAAGTTATGATGTTGAAATGAAGTAGAAGGATCAACTCAGCCATTGATGAAAAAGTGTATTGATGACAGACACAGAGAATAGGCACATTGAAACATATCAAAGATGTAAGGTTTTAGCTAAGACATCTGTAAAGCCTAACTAAAGTTCATTAGAGAGAGGGAGCCGAGCAAGCTAGTAGGAGCCGAACATATTCCTAGTTAAAGCCGAGCGAGTAAACTTCAAGTGCTGAGTAAACTTCAGATGTCGAGTGAACTTCAAGTGCCGACTAAACTTCAGATGCCGAGTGAACTTCAGATGCCGAGTAAAATCAAGTACCGAGCAGAAACAGATGTCGAGCATCAAAAAACCAATAGTGCTGAGTAACACAGAGATGCCAAGCTTCAGTAAATCAATAATGTCGAGTTGCTGCATTATTTTGAAAATCGAAGATTCACCAGATCCAAGCTGACAAGGTTGTTGTCTAGAAATCTGTGAATTAAATGGAAGATAAGAATGATGAGCTGGTGGCACAGAACACCATGTAGAACATTTTTGAGATTACAACTAGAATCTAGATGAAGTTTCTAGATAAGAGCAAGATATAGGGTAGATACATTGTATCCTACCTAATCCATTTGAAACCCTAAAGTTGGAAAGGGAGAATCGAGCGGCAAAGGCAAACTAGATTTCTATTTAAGAAGTCATAACGTCATGAAGCAAATAGAGTAGAAGGTGGTCGAGCATAAAAGCATGAAGTGCTGAAGGAGGTGCTAAGGAGAAAGAGAGCACAGTTACTCTGTTTTGATAAGAAGACCCCAGATATGATTGCATTGGCATGATGAGTAAGAAGACTCAAGGAGATGAAGCTTGAGAAGAAGACAAGCTGTCAGAGCTGAAGTGATTAAAGCCAAGCAAAAGGATATAACTGAAGAGTGATTTGAAATTTGCAAAGTATGTTGTAAGTTGTATCAAATCAACATACCGTTATTGTTACTCCCTAGCAATTGTAACAGTTAGTTTAAATCCTATGGACTTAGGTTGGTTCAATAGCCATGAGATAAATCCTTTAACTGGGTGACATTCCAAGTGAATGTTCTAAAGTCCTTTGATCAGGCCCATTCCTAACAGTTTGGTGAAATCCTCTAACAAGGTCACATTTAACAGTGTGTTGTAAGCCTTTAACAGGGCAGGCTTTTAATAAGGCATCACTTTAGAAGAGTGAGAATCAAGTAGCATGTTACTGGTGGTTTTTCCCAAATTGGGTTTCCACATAAATCATTGTGTCATGTGTTAACCTTGCATGTTTTATTACTGCATGTTGATTTACTGTAACTTGCTAATATGGTTGAACTAAGTTTGGATGGATGAAAAGTTGATGGATTCATTAAAAGTAGTGAAAAAGTATTATTAGGGCATTTGGACCTTGGATAACTGATTCACTCCCCCCCTCTCAGTTATTCTAAAGAATTCTAACAATTAGCAATCACACCTTGGTGTGCAATAGCTATGCCGAAGATGAAGGAAAAGCTAATTAGATAAAATTTAGTCTATTTATTAAATTTAATTGTGTTGAACTTCAAAGCATTTAAGATGTGGAAAAAACTAATTAGATAAAATTTAGTCTATTTAGTACATTTAATTGCATTGAACTTCAAAGCATTTAGTAAGTCATTCAAATAACAATTATGTAACATTGATTTAGACAATAAGGTTGTTTTTGTCAGCATCCAACCTCCCTTTGTCACAATGGGAGATTTGGACTACAAATTAGAATTAGATAATGTTGTTGCAATAATCTTGGTAGACCATGTGTTCAATTGTGTAGATGAGTGAGTGCCAAAGGAAGAAGCTTCATAGAAATCACATAAGTGTCATTTTCATTGGATATTTATGATATTGTAATTGATCTATTGATTGTTTCTCAATTCTTTTCAAGGAACATGTTTCTCACCCTTGATATCTTAAATGCTGTCATTTTTCTTGTACTTATTTTTCTTATTAAAAGATAATATTTTTAGATTATTATTATTGATAAATTGAATATAGCTAAATTTATAAGAATACTAAAAATATTTGAATAAATTTATAAGTTTTAAAATAATATAATTATTGTAATACAAAAAACAATTTTAATAATTTATTTCTAAAATTTGAAAATAAAATTCTGTCTTTGAAGAGAAATATAATGTTTAGTTTTTAAAATTGTTTCTTTAATTAAAAAATACTCCATCAAAATTAAAATTATTTTAAAACATATTACTTACATATTAATAAAATGAGGTGGAAGATTACAAATGTATTAATTTGAAAGCTAGATTTTAAAATTAGAAATGTATCTTATTAAAAGTGTGAATTTCACATGGAAAAAAATTGTATTATATAAAATTATTTTCACCCATTAATAGTTAATAAAAAACTTTAAAAATATCTAACCCCTATTTAACCTCACATTTGGAAATTCTTTTTTTTTATAACTTAATTGTTAAATGGTCTAGATAGTTTTAGCTATTGGGCCTTGCACTACATTATTACTTAGAAGACCATGCTAGTTGAGACATGTTCACGTAGAGACATTCATTTTGTCTCCCTTCATCTACAATTAATTTGAAGTGCTCTACAGTTAATCTAAAGTGCTCTACAATAGTAGGCTACCAAGGGGGGCCTACCCTAGCCTATGGCAAAGGGTAAATGAGATTGCCAACTCTCTGTTTAAAGTGATGCTAGATCAATCTGGATTGATATGTATGGAGCTATTACTTTTTAATTGACTTGATTAGCTCCATGCTTTGTTGCCTTGTGCACCCCTCCATTACCCCCTTCTTGATTGTGTTTGTACCCATCATAGGTGAGGGGAGACCATAATCTTCAAGGAGTGAAGGATTTCAGTGAGAAGGAAGCTTCGATTGAAGGGACCAACCACTTGTGACAATCAAGGTGAAATGCCCTCATCCCCCTTCCTTTCTTATTTGTAGTGGTTAGTGGATAATGACTCTAATGCTTGTGGTCTCGCTCATCTCTTCAATACCCAATCCAAGCGATTCTAGATCGATGCGAAAAAATCTCTGCCCCACCCATGATGTCGCTCCTACACTCTCTCCCATTGATTCCTCCATTAAATTGGGAATGTGAACCATAAAGCTACTATAATTCCCTTCAACACACTACCAACAAGGAATCTTTCAATATGTAAATATAAACCCACTCCATCATCAAAAGACCTCATCTACCAATCCATAATTTGATTGCAAGGGCAACCCTCTCTGTACCACTTTACAAGTATAATTTGATATCTAAGCCTCCCCATAGATGCATGCATCCATGAGTATTGAAGGTATGAAAAGGCTTTGCTATTGATAGGTTTCATAGTTTGAGATGTTCTCCCTTTCACTTGAGGGTCGGAGCCTCTCAACTTAAATATCGTAATATGCCTTTTTTCTTTGTTTGTTGGGTTCTCTCTTTACTTCTTGTTAACGCTCTTTTGTCTTGACACTTTCCCTACTTTGCTAGATCACAATAGGATGGCATTCACCCCTCTCACAAATGATGGGATGTCTAATGAAAAATTTCCCTACTTCTCCTTATTTTGTTTACCTTCAAATCTAGAACTACCTATATATTTTTTTGGCGTTCCTAAGAAATTCCACAACCTTGCACCACTCCATTTTAAAAATTTATTTACTTTCATATTAAAATTAAAAAATTTAAGTTAGTATTCAAAAATGGTTGAATGTATCTTTCATCACATTTAATATAATTCTCATTTTATACTAATTTTTAATAAATTCATAAAAATTTAATATCATATTCAAAATTGTAATAGTCATTATACTCTGATCAATATAAGTCATTAGAGAATGAATAATATGCAAGAAATATTGATCACACTATTTGATATTGCAAGAGAGGTCATCAAGTACTATGAGTATAAGAAGGTTGTGGGGTTTCAGATAGGGCCCAAGCAATTAATGTGTTGTGAACCACTGGTAAGCCATAATAATACAAGAACATGTTGTCAATGATAAACTAATAGTGATAGGCTTATATTGGTAATTGTTTGCATTCTAGTCAATCCAATTAAACCTTCATATAAAAGTCATATTTTATAGGATAAACATATAAAAGACCTTTTGTACAAACATCTATTCATATAAAAGCCACATCTTTACATTGCCAACATTTTTGTAAAATAAATTAATAACAATGGTCTTAATTTCAAAGAATCAACTTTTTTTTGACATGAAAAACTCTTTCACCATTTGCGCTCTCTATCAAACAAAAGAGAAGATTAAAAAATAATTAATAATAAGTTTTAAAAGAGAAGAAAATATCCCACCAATACATTTTCCTAAAATTTCACAAAGTAACATAATTTAAGAACTTGCTAGATTAGAGGAGCTATATTCATACTAATATTAATTCTTCTACTAAACAAGCTCACCAACAGTGACCTACTCAGTAGTAGACTTATAAACAAAAAGAAAAATCAATGATCAAATGATTGATAAGAATCTTCAACTCAGCTATGCAAATACAAGTATCTAATAAAATTGGAAACATTTTTGTCCATAAAAATTGCTAATGAGTATGACAAATGTCCCAAAAAATTGAATGAATGTATGTTTTATAAACAAATAAATGAGATGTGTATGATAATTCCTACCACGATTGATATCTACTAAAAGATCAAAAGCCAAAACACTTTTTCCTAACATGATGACTATAAACCTTTTAAGTATATGATTGGTCATTAAGATGTTTGGTGATGTCATTCCATGTAATGGAATCAATATGTAAAGCAAGTTGTAATATTTTCCTAGATGTCCACTCATAACTTAGTTTGGTTAAATGGTCAAATTGTGTAAACAAGCCATGAAAGGGTAAGAATGATTGTGAGGGAAAGGATTTGTGTAAGTTTGAACATAAAGTCCTCATTGGTGATTGGGTTTTTGTGGATGGTGATGTCATACCCAAGTATCTACTCATAGTATTACATTTGGGAGAGAGAAAACATAAAGAATACAACAATACTGCCTAAATTTGAAAAAAATAGAAAATTACCCTTTTTGGAAGATTTTTACAAATCTTGAAATTTATCATTTTTGGTAACCTTCAAAATTAACTCCAAGAAAGCTGAAAATTAAAATGGACTTTCCTTGATCTAAGACAATTAGACCTACCAAATAATTTTTGAATTTGGAAATACTCATTCAAAGTTATTACAAAACACAAACTCTTAAAAAGTCATAAAGATTATGGAAACAGAGTTTTGGGGTCCAAATAGATTTTTTGGGACCTAAAAATTATTATTTTTGGACACAATGGGGTAGAGTTGAATTGTCAAACCACTAAACTCCTCCTATTGAAGTCACTATAAAAATTTGAGACAAAATCCAGGTATGAGTCAAAAGTTATGACTCCTTGAAGTTGATGCATCAGATGCTCTACATCACATTCCCATAATCATTAACTCATGACTTGTACCTTTGGAAACCCCCAACCAAACATTACCTTGTATACTTGTCATACTTTATTTGAGCTCATCATTTCACACTATTCTTGGATTACCACATTATACTTCTTTCACTTACGAGAGTTCATTATCTAACGTATTGAACACAAAACAAATAGTTATATTATTCTAATCACAAAATAATAATTATATTGCCTAAACAAAAGAATTAGACCTCACAGTAGTCCTTGTAATTCAAATATCATGGCTATTGACCTATCCAACATGACATTCACTTCCAACATGTAGACATCAACTTGAACAATATAAACAATTTGTCAATTGCCCATCACAACTTCAACTTTTAGTCATCTTTAGCACTACCATTGATTAGGCATGTTATTATTATGAATTCCCATTGATTAGTCATGCTAGGACTATGAATCAATATATGTTATTCTTTTGAGTACCCACTAAGTAGGTATGTTATTATGGAATAGTAATAAGGGGTGTGTGTGTGTGTGTGTGTTTTTTCCTAAGATTTATTAGGGTAAAAGGGTGTGAAGATTAGTGCATGGAGTTATTGTTGAAATGTGCAATTAACACTTTTTAGTGTGATCAAAGGATGAACATTGTCAAGATGTGGAGCATGATGATTGAGAGGGGGCAAGAAGGTTCAAAGTGTTAAGAGAATTAGGAAGGAACCCTCGAATGATTGTCAATGGTAGGAGGGCCCTAGGAGTTGATCCATGAAGTTTCAAATCCATCCTTAACTAGGACATTTGAATGTTTATCCACTTTTTTCTTCATCATTAAGGTTTCCTAAGTTTATTTTTTCTCATATTTGGTTATTTGTGCTCTATTTTTTCTGCCAAACCATCTAAATCCTATTTGATGGTTAACCTTGTGTATGTGTCGTGATCAAGACAAGTATATTAGAATATTTAGAGGGCTACGATTGAATTATAAATGGACACTTAGGATTCATTCAAGGAGAAGTAGTACCCAAGACTATGGAGTGGAAATGAATCATACAAGGCTTATTTCAAATCAGACAAATGCATTGGTCTCACATATTATTCAATAAAATTAATAGTGGAGCATAATAGAATATTGAAAATTGTGTTAGCTTATTGAGTGTCTCTTAGTTTTAATAATAGTTTAATATTCTCTACTTAATAGGGCCAATCTCATGAAGGTGGGAGCTCATTTCTCCCCCCTCCCCCACCCCAATATCACTCTAAATTCCCCATTAATATCTAACATTCATTCATTCTTTCATCTATTAATAAAACATAAAATTCATTTAATATCACATAACAAAATCATTACACACATAATATGCATTCATGCATTACATTCATTGGCACATAACATTCATTAACACATAGCATTCATCAACACGTAACATTCTTGAACACATAAAATTCATCAACACATAATAGTCATTAACATTCATGGAAATCTTTTTAGGTACAAACGACAAGATACCATCTTTTAGTCTTAAAGCATTCTTGTCCAATGTCAGGGATCCATGTGCTTTCTCTCTTTATTGGAATAAAGTGTCTAGAAGTCACTTTGCTTCATTTCTATATACCCATCAATTATGTGGTGTACCAATCAATGCAAAGCACCTTTGCACCCAACTCAAATATTGAAGAGAAAGGACATTAATCCCCTTTTGATAAGGATGCTTCACAATTGAAATATGGTATCCTGTCATTTCTACCTAAAAACCATTTCCAAGGTATTATATAAGTTATGTCCTATGATCTATGAAGGTGAGTTGTAACTCTCATGGGATCGTGAATATGTGTTATGAGGGATGCATAACATGGCTTACATTTTGGGTGCATTGTGATATTATAATTGATAGCATACCATGTTTTAGTCTTGAAGCATCTTCATCCAACGTCAAGGATCCATTAGATTTCTCTCTTTACTAGAATTGGGTGTGCAGAAGTTTATTTACTTCATTTTGATATACCACTCAATTTATGATGTAGTGCAAGGCAAGAGAATCCCAAAAGGACATATCCTAGCCCCTAACAAATAACCACACAATTGAAACACAAAACAAGATACACCATCTGATACCAAACACAACTCTTTATTCATAAAATAACTATTTAAATGAAATGTGCCTAGCTATAAGGACTTTTAGGTTTTGGCCAAATATAATAGCAACTACAAAAATAGTTCTACAAGATCGCTCAAGATCCAACCCAAACACTAGCTAGTCTAGATTCACACTCTGGTAGAAACCTCCAAGGATGATCTAAACTTGTGCTCGCAAGCACACCAAAGAAATCTCCTTGTTTCCCAAGCCTCAACTACTAGCCCTTCTCAAATTTTACCCAAGATCCACACTCTAGTAGAAATCTCCAAGAATGATCTAAACTTGTACTTGTAAGCCCACCAAGAAATCTACTTGTTTCCCAAGCCTCAACTACTAGCCATTCTCAAACATTGAGCCACAAGTCATCTTATAACAAAAAATAAATACATATAACCAAATTAAATGCCAAGGTTGGCTCCCACTAGAAACCAAACATAGAAAACTCAGGCAACACAGAAACCAAGTGTCAGAAACAACCCTCGTTAGGGGTCTATTTTGATGTAAATCATTAGGAGTCTGTGTGGTTGTCTGCTAGTTGTTTCACCATTGTTGTAAAGGGCCAACCCCCTAGTTTTAGATTCTTTTATATAAAAAACAACCTCTAAGCATCAACAAAACCACAAGCATAATCGAGCCCCTTCATTGATAGAGCCACTTGGTCAACACAACAAACAAACCATGCAATATAAGCTGAGCTCCCTAATGTATGCCAAGTTCTACTCCTTCAAAGACTAAGTTCCTTGAGAAATTGAACTCCTTCAAAGGTTGAGTAACTTAGGCACCACTGAAACCAAGCTTCACGAGCTCCCAGTGCGTGTGTCAGAAGACCAAAATCTTGATGAATATTTCAAGGTTTTTAAAAAAAATTTAATAGCATCATTATAATTTGATGAACACAAGTCATTCAGGGAACACATAATCACATTATTTGATATTGCAAGAAGGTTGTGGGGTTTTAAATATGGCCCAAGCAACTAATGTGTTGTGAACCACTCGTAAGCCATAATAATACAAGAACACATTGTGAATGATAAATTAAAATTATACACAATGCAAACCTAATTGTGGCAGGGATTATATTGGTAACTGTTTACATCCTTATCAATCCAATTAAACCTTCATATAAAAGTCACATTTTTTTAGGGTAAACATATAAGAGACCTTTTGTACATAGGAAGCTGGCATTTAAAATCACATTTATGAATATAAAAGCCACATCTTTACATTGTCAACATTTTTGTAAAATAAATTAACAAAAAATGGTCTTAGTTTCAAATAATCAACAATTTTTTCACATGAAAAACTCTTTCACCATTTGCGCTCTCTATCAATCAAGATAGAAGATTAAAAAAAAATTAATAATAAGTTTTAAAAGAGAAGAAAATATCCCACCAATGTGTTTTCTTAAAGTTTCACAAAGTAACATAATTTAAGAACTCGCTAGATCAAAGGAGATATATTCATACAGATATGAATTCTTCTACTAAACAAGCTCACTAGCAGTGACCTACTCAATTGTAGACTTATAAAATAAAATAAAAAACCAATGATCGAATGATTGATAAGAATCTTCAACTCAGTTGTGAAAATACTAATATCTAATAAAAGTGGAAATATTTTTGTCAGTGAAAATTGCTAATGAGTATGACAAATGTCCCAAAAATTTGAACGAATGTAGATGTTATAAACAAATAAATGAGATGTGTATGATAATTAATATCATGATTGATATCTACTAAAAAATCAGAACCCAAAATACTTGGTCCTAACATGATGACTATAGACCTTTTAAATATATGATTGGTCATTAAGATGTTTGATGATGTCATTCCATATAATGGAATCAATATGTAAAGCAAGTTGTAATATTATCCTAGATATCCATTCATGATCTAGTTTAGTTAAATGGTCAAATTGTGTAAACAAGCTATGAAAGGGTAAGAATAGTTGTGAGGGAAAGGATTTTGTGTAAGTTCAAATGTGAAGTCCTCATTGGTGAATTGGTTTGTGTGGATGCCGGTGTAGTACCCAAGTATCTACTCATAGTATTACATTCGGTAGAGAGAAAACATAAAGAAAATAAACAAATGCAATACACTAATTTCAAAACTCATTGATTTTCCACTCATCATCCTCCCTTCTACATCGTTTTGCAACTTCTTAAATAACCAAAAACACCCTAAATTCAAAAAAATAGAAAATTACCCTTTTTGGCAGATTTTTATAAATCTTGAAGCTTGCCATTTTTGGTAACCTTCAAAATTAACTCCTAGAAAGCTGAAAATAAAAATGGACTTTCCTTAAACTAGGACAGCTAGACCTACCAACTAATCTTTGAATTTGGAAATACTCATTCCAAGTTATTACAAAACACAAACTCTAAAAAAGGCATAAAGATTATGGAAATAGAGTTTTGGGGGTCTAAATAGATTTTCTAGGACATTAAAAATATTTTTTCTACGCATAATAGAGTAGAGCTGAATTGTCAAACCACCAAACTCCTCTTATCAAAGCCACTATAAAAATTTGAGAGAAAACCCAAGTCCAAGTCAAAAGTTATGACTCTTGAAAGTTGATGCATCATATGCTCTACATCAAATTCTCATAACCATTAACTCATGACCCGTACCTTTGGAAACCCCCAACCAAGACTTACCTTGTATACTTGTCATACTTTATTTCAGCTCATCACTTTACACCATTCTTGGATTACCACATTATACTTCTTTCACTAACGAGAGTTCATTATCTAATGTATTGAACACACAACAAATAGTTATATTATTCTAATCACAAAACAATAATCATATTGCCTAGACACAAGAATTAGACATCACTGTAGTCCTTGTACATTCAAATATCATGGCTATTGACCTATCCAACATGACAATCACTTCCAACATGTAGAAATCAACTTGGAAAATAGAAATTATTTGTGGATTTTCTATCACAAGTGCAAGTTTTAGTCATCTTTGGCACTACCATTGATTAGGCATGCTATTATTTTAAATGCTCATTGATTAGTCATGCTAGGACTATGAATCAATACATGTTATTCTTTTTGAGTGGCCATTATTTAGGTATGTTATTATGGAATGGTAAGAAGGCCTGTACGTGTGTGTGTGTGTGTGTGTGTGTGTGTGTGTGTGTGTGTGTGTGTGTGTGTGTGTGTGTGTGTGTGTAAGGTTTATTAGCATACAAGGGTGTGAATATTAGTGCATGGAATTATTGTTGAAATATGTGATAGGATAAATATTGGCAAGATGTGGAGTATGGTGGTTAAGAGGGAGCAAGAAGGTTCAAAGTATTAAGAGGTCTAGGAGAGAACCCTCAAATGATTGTTGATGGTGGGAGTATCCTAGGAGTTGATCCAAGAAGTTGTAAATTCATCCTTAAATAGGACATGTGAATGTTTATCCACTTTTATCCTCGTCATTAAGGCTTTCTAAGTTTTTTTTTCTCATGTTTGGCTATTTGTGTTCTATTATTACTACCAAACAATATAAATCCTATTTGATGGTTAACCTTGTGTATGTGTTGTACTCAAGACAAGTATGTTAAAAATATTTAGAGGGCTAGGATTGAATGGTTAATAGAAGTTTAGAATTCATTGAAGTAGAAGTAATGCCCAAGACTATGGAGTAGATATGAATCAAATAAATGCATTGGTCTCACATATTATTCAATAAGATTATAATGGAGCATAATAGAATATTGAAATTGTGTTACCTTATTGAGCATCTCTTAGTTTTAATAATATTTTAATATTCTCTACTTAATAGGGATAATCTCATGAAGGTGGGAGCTCATTCCCCACCCTCCCAATATCACTTTAAATTCCACATTAATATCTAACATTCATTCATTGTTTCATCTATTAATAAAACATAAAATTTATTTAATATCACATAATACTAGTCATTACACACATAAAATTCATTAACATTCATCACTAGTACATTTGGGTTCCTTTTTTGACATAAATTATTGAAAATAGGTTAATTTGGTTGTTGGATACATTTGTCTAATTGTGTGTTGTTATTGATGTTAAACAAATGTCATATCAATTGTTAGTTAGTGCTTATTGAGCTCACTTGGTCAGGAAGACAACTTTCCTTGTCTACCGAGCTTTCCTAGAGATTACTCTGCAAAGATTGTGTGTACCAAGCTCACTTGGGCATCGAAGGAAATTGTGGTAGAAAGTAGTGTTAATCGAGTTCTCATGGTTAGCAAAGGAAAGTTGGTCAAAGTTAGTATTAACTGAGTTCACTCGGTTGCCAAAGGATTTTGCAAGTTCACAGTGTTAACCAAGCTTTTGTTGGTTAACATAGGAAATAATTTTAGGACCAGTGTTTACTGAGCAGGGTCAACCAATGAAAGATTTCATTGTTTTGACATAAGAAGTTTAACTATTTCAAGTATTAATTCTAGCTAACTATGGTAATGATTATTGGTCATTGTAATTTGTAATTGAGCCGACTTGATAATCTAGATGATATAAATGAAGGTCAAGTTGTGATTTTCAGTAGTATGCAAGCATATTGATTGATTGAGAAGAAAAGTGTGTGAGCAAACTTGAAGGATGGTTAGATATCCTTGTGGAGCAGAAAAGTAATATTCGATCAGGAAGGATCTAGTATGAAGCAGAATAGAGATCTATAATCAACAATTCAGTTGCATCTCAATCAAGCCATTTCATTGTTACTCTCTAACCATTGTAGCAGTGATTCAAAATCTCTTAATAGAGTTGGTTTAACAGCCAGTTGTAAATCATCTAACAAGGTGATAGTTCCGTTGAATTGTTTTAAGACCTCTTACAAGGCCACTCCTAACAAGTTCAAGGGAAGAGATAATAATAGATTATAATTTGAATCACGTAGATACAAAGAAAGTTACTATCATGGGACTTATAAGTATCATATATGTAATATTTAAACTAATTACTTCCAGTTAGAAATTTAATATACAATACACCATTTATTAATAAGTTTTTGCTAATTCAATTATTCCTTTCATTATGTTGATGGTTTTATATATACTCTTTCTCACAGGGTGACATGGCTGATCCATCGAATGACAGAGGCAGAGATGTTGCTTGCACCCCTTCTCTAGTGCAAGTAAACCTTTTGAATAAAAAATGTGCAATAATAATTTTACAAAATGTCAAATTATTATGTTATTTTTGTTAAGGTTTTGGACTTGTTTTGATTGTTTTATTGATGTTTTTGTCACAATTTGATGCTTAGGGAAAGGGAAGAGAACATACTACACAAGAGAAAATACTTGTTGATATAGAGGCCACATTATTATGAGATGATGGCATTGCATATACTAGTGACCCTATAAGCATGTGCAAAAAGAGCCTCAAGAGCATCAATCTACAAATTCTTGTGCTTGTGATGGATCCAAATCCAACAGAAGAGAAAGAGACCACAAGAAATGAATTGTGTTGGAGAGCACGTTTTCTAGAAGTAAGCAACAATGAATATTTTTCTAGGACAATAGTTCAATGAAGCTTTATATTTTATACTAATTTATAGACCATGTACCAAAATATGTATGTTTTGTCAAAACAATTCTTGATACCTTATGTAGTTGTTCCACCTGGCAAGAGTACCAGTGTAGCTCCTAAACGTATGTGATTTCAATTTTCAATCATCAAAAGGGAAATTATTTTCTTCATGATTATTAGTGACAATTTTATATTATTGTTGCAATATTTTTTCAATCTATATTTTAAAAAGAAAATACATTGTTTATATATGATTTTTTAAGGTTTTGATGACATGCATATGCCTCCTTCCACGAGGCCAACTAGCACTTTGAGATTGTGATTGCAGGATCGACAACAAGGAGCATGCAAACATCCACACTTGTTGCAACTAGAGTTGGTAAATCCTTGTTTTGCTACATTTTGTTATGTGTTAAATATGATTTGATTTTTACTTTCTTGTCAATTTGATCATAGTATGACACTGATTAACTTTTTGTAGGTACAGGTACACCTTCTCATGATGATAGAACAAATACCAGTACTAGTGATAATTTAACAACCTTTCCTGGAGCAACCCATGTTACTTCTACTGGATCATTGGAGGCATCATTGTTGATGGTTGAGAAAGATATGATTCCTTTAAAATTTTTCTAAGCTTCTGGGTACTTTAAAATTGTAATTATTTAGAGTGTAATTGTAGTATACTTATTCATAACTCATTTTTGACTAATGATCTTGTGATGATTTTGCAAGAAGTGATCTTTTTTTTGAAACTTTTTATGATTTAACATTGAAGACATTTGGGCCCACATTACGTAAAAGGTATGTAGCTTCATATAATTGGTGCTACAATTTTTTGTTCATCCATTTGTTGTAATATATTCAAGGTACATAGATTGAACTAATTTTTTATCAAACAATTCTATTTTTTGTTAAAAAGTGGAATGAGCAAGGCCCTAAATTAAAAGATCAACTCATAAAAACTATGGAGGAGTTCTTTGGTCAAAATATTTTGAATAGAGTCCAAATTCTTAAAAAAGCTTGCAAACATCTAAAGACTATGGGAGACCAATAGAGAAGGGCTTTAAAGCTCAACTCGAAGTACAAGCATCCTCCTATAGTTCTAGAGATGGATTAGAATGAAATCGTTAAAGATGCAAAAGAGATAAGACTAAGAGATAAATGAATTAACCCACCACCCGACAAAAATAGGTATGTTGTAGTATTAATGTAATTATGCAAAAATTAGTGATCTTTATATTTATATAATCTAACATATTTCAAAGTTTACATATACAGGCTACAAGACACATCAAAGGCTACACAAGCTAGGAAAGAGAAGGTTGGTTAACACTATCTTGGCTTTGGTGGATATATGAAAATTCACTTACAACTTGTAAGTAGGTAGTAAATGAAATTTCATATCAAAATTTTAATATAAAATTACAAATAAGAAATACATTCAATATTGACAATATTATGCAAAAAATGCAAGGCATTAAATTTATTCTAGCACCCATAGAAGAGGACAAACAAATTGGCTTCAAGCAAGGCTATAAAGTAGTGGTTGCCCACCACTGCACAAATTCTAGTGGCCGAAGAGATGTAGAAGATTCTAGTGCACTGGTTCACACACAAGTAAATAGGCCTAATGAATAATAACAAAAATTGAGAACTTTATGAGATATAATCTATTTGATGTTAATTTCAAACAATGATAACAATGCACATGACATTTCATTGCAACCTTCTGCTCATGACATAGATCCTACTCATGATGACGAAGGCACAGATCCTACGCATGATGAAGGCCTTGATGTGCATAACAATGATACAAGTACATATTCAATTTCTATTGAAAATTAATTATGTAATTATTAATAAAAATCAACATCTTAAATTTCAATTGTTGTAACCTTTATGTGATAATTTTTGAGTATATAGAGCATGATGTTAGTGTTAAGCATTTTGAGGTTGGGGTTTAACAAAATGTGATAGTAGATTATGTGGCACTCTTAGGTAAAGAAAAATCCCTGCTATGTCCTTTAGATTAATGAAATACTTATAAAATTTAAAAATTTGTTTAGAATTAAACCCATTTATTTCTTATTGTAGGGGTGCATCAACCTTATCCTTGAAAAAAGAAGAGGAAGCCTCATGTCATAAGATCAAAACCACAAGAGCCACATGAGAATGCCAAAGATAGTCATGATGTGCTTATTAGCCTTTATCTTCAATAAAAGAAGAAATGAATGTTAAAAATCTCATTTAATGATGAATGTGTTGATGAATTTTTATGAATGTTTCTTATTAATGAATTTTATGTCATGTTATTGAATATTGTTATGTGATTATAATGATTGACATGTTCACAAATTATTGATGAATGTTTATACATATTAATGAGTTATATGTTGCATTAATGAATGTTATGTAAATATAATGATTGATGTGTTCATGAATTATTGATGAATGTTTTTACATATTAATTAATTGTATGGTGTGCTAATGAATGTTATGTGATTATAATAATTCAATGATATATTTCTAAAATGAATGAACGAAATATTTACTTAGTTGCTAATAGGGAATTCAGAGTGATTATGGGGGGCGGGGGGGGAGGCCAAATGAGCTTCCACCTTCACGTGGTTGGCCTTGTTAAGTAGAGAACATGAAAGGGTTCTTGAAACCAAGTGAAGATCAAACTAAACCTATCAAAACTAAATGCCAATAAATGGTCCCATCAATTCTTCCCAAATGCCTTACCAACTTGACACTCAAATAAACCTTCACTAAATCATCATAAAAACTTCTAAATAGGATCAAATGGATCAAACTCATTTGCTGATTACAACGGCCTTATGAACAAACTCCCAATGGAAGCTTCACCATTTCCATCACAATTTGATTTGAATGTCATATTGTGACTATGGCATAATAGTGACACATGAAAGGATCCAAACCTTCCCAACACACACTTCAAACTAAATAAATAACCCCAATGCACTTCAAGGGCAATCATAGTGTTTTTTCCCCAACCATATAGATATGACCTTTAATGAATCAATATATTACTATGACTGTCACTGTCATGCTCAAGACAGTATGATAATGTCTTTTCTACATAAGGACTGAAAACAACTTAAAATCCATTTCCATCCAATGTGAGGGTTCATCTCATTAAACTTCATGGAATAATAGGAGACTTTCATTTCTTCCATGTTGATGTAGACATGTCTAATTGACTCCTTTGGTCATCACCAAACTCCAACTAACACACTTTTCTCAACTTTATAAAAATAACTAATCTCACTACCTAAAGATAATATTCTATTGTGAGATTGTACACATGCAAAGGCATTTTAGGGGGAAGATGGCTTCGGAAGATTCTTCCTTGGCATTGTGAACACTCCATCCTACTCATTGCTCTTCATCTGGTTAGATATCTTCATTTTCATCCTCCCAGCTGCATACATATGTAAACTCACCAAGTATGCACCCAAAGAAACTCTTATGTCTTCACAAAATATCCAATCTCTATTCTTGGAGCATAAACAACCTCCATGATCTTGTCATGACCCATCACCAACACCATTGAATCCTTTTCATTGAGATCACTTCTTCTACCAAACTATCACTTACCTCATGCCATTTGTTTTGGCATTCTAAGTCTTCATTCATCATCAAGATTACATCATTAGCCTCCACACCCTTATCTTACTCAAAGGACTCGTCATTATCCAAAACACCACTAACTCATCATACTCAAGCCCCATATGACTTGCTTCCTTGCTCTCTTTAGTAGAACCTTTGTCTTCCACATCTACTTCAACACCTTCAACCTATTCAGCAATAGGTTCTTCATCTTCTTCACCATCCATCACTACTTAAACATATTTAACCAACTCAAATTTGAGTTCTTCGTCCTTTTTCCACTTCAACCCCATTTTCCTCTCTATGGTATCAAGCCTCACTATCTATCATTTTCTCGGTAGTATAGCTCTACCTCCTTTCCTCACACATTTTTTTCCTCTTCTCATGTTTCTCTCTTTCTTCTTTCCATTACTCAATGATCCCTTCAATGTTTTTTATGCTTCAAGCATATTTCTTTCTAATTTTATTAAATCCATCTTTGTCTTTCCTAGACTTCCTCTTAACCTTCACCAACTTGCAATGATATAATCCCTTGCTCTCATACCACCATGATGCAAACGATAGTGGTTCAACACATTTTTCCCATGTACAAGGAAAAATTCTTTAATTATTCCAATGAGATACAACTTCTCACATCAAACATATCCTCTTAAACCACTAAACTAATTAAACCAACACCGATTCCCGTAATTAATCATCCAACCACTTAATGACTCTACTAAGACCTATTAATGGTTAGAGCCTATCGTAGATAACTTCATCCAACCACCATGCTACACATATTGGTTTTCCATCAATCTCTAATCACACCTAAGTAATGATCACATAACAATTTACTACTTGTCATCCCTTTCTTCTTATCACAACTTCATGTTTCAAATGTATCCTAATCCCACAAACTAGGACTCTAGAACACTTGACAATTGTTTCTCTATAAACAAATATCATTCAAGGGCATTCATTGTTCTTTCATCCACAAAAAAATATGATATAGGTACTAACAAATCAACTATGAAATTAGAACCATTTTAAAGTGTTGTTATATTAGTCAAAACATATAAATATGCAGAAACTTGCCCTTAATTGATGCTCAAAACTCATTCAACTATTACACTTATCATTAGGCTTTGACATCTTTTTATAGACCAATACAATATACTAAAACCAACCTCCACCTTTGTAACTACCTTATAAACATAATCAACTAATTTTTTTTTCTTAATCCCTTATGTTGTGAATTTAACAACTTACACCATTTTTGCAACTTTAACATGTATTTTGTATTCCATTGCATCAAATAGCCTCTTATTACCCCTTTAGATTCAAACAACAACTAAACTCTAAAGCTATCCTTGAAAACTTCTATTAGCCCTTGTTTTAGATTACGGTAAAAATAGGTTTTGAAGGGACCCCGAAACCCTCTATTAGCTCGAAACTCTCTATTAGCCCTTGTTAGGCCTATTTGCCCACATTGGTAAACTTTAACATTTTGACATGTTTTTTAATTCAAACTTCATTAAAATGGACCTAATTGCCATGGTTACTTTGTTTTATGACCTTAAAGTCCTTATTAATTTTCATACTACTTTTTGGATCGCCTTGTAGCCCTAGTGTTCCTCTGAACCCCCTGCACCATTCCTTCATACATATATGTCCTTGAATTTGACCCATTGGATCAAAAATATATCAATACCCTCTCAATCAATCAAAATTTGAACCATCTAGCAAATTAGAGAGATATTTTACAAGATTACATTTAGATGTTGACAATGTTGTGAAGCAACATTGAAAACTTTTTGCATTTTGCAACAAATTACACCCAAACCATTTCAAACCTTATACAATAGGTTCAATATGACTTGAAAATGTTCCCAAAACCTAAGAACACCAAATTCTACCCTTACCCCTTTGACCAATTTGACCATGATGGCTTATATATAAAACTTGGGCCAATGGTTTTACAATTTGGGTCATTATTACATATCACTTGTTCCATAAATCTCTATTTTGGATTAATTTGTTTCATATATCTTAGTTTTAGGCAATGCAAAAGGAGGCCCTAGATCAATATGTGATCTTAATTGATATGCATAGTGTAGAACAAGATTTAGTATGCAAAGAACATTAACAAATAAAGTAAACATTCACAAACCAAAAACTAAATTCACATATATGCTTAGACAAAGAAAGCAAACAAGAAGTGCAAACTTCACAAGAGAAAACACTCCATGCTTTCTTGATTCTGTAGATGTGTCCTTTTGCTGTGGATGTATGCTCAAGATGCTCAAAAGCTACTTCAATGGAGATGGGTAATGGAAAATTGGTAGCTTTGTGAGCTCTCAATTTGGCATTATAAGGGTAAGATTGATGGCTTTGGTTCTCAAAATAGCATGGTAACTTTAGCTCAAAGATTGTTGATGAAATGGCTTGGGATGGGATTCAATTTATAGGCTAAGGGGTAGAGGGATGGAGGGCTTAGATGCAAGGATGGATGAAGGCTTAAGGAGGGCTAGGATGCACTCAAAGGAGAGCACATGGCTTGTGCTTGTTTAGCACCAATGGGAAGGTGACACTTGTCACAAGGAGGATGAGTGTGAGAGGGTAGGGTAAAGGGTTGGTTAAAGGCATGATGAGTGGGGTTGAGTATGTAAGAGGGATGTAAGAGGAATGAGTGTGGAAGAGGGAAGAGTGTGGAAGATGGGTGTAAGAGTCATGAGTGGGCTTGTAAGAGTCTTTTATGTTTTGTAAGAGTACTCATGACTTAGTGGTTGGGTTTTTTGAGGGGAGACTTTGGTTTGGATTAGGAAAGTCTTAAACTTGTTTAAGGAATGTGACAACATTAGGGGGTGGATTAGGCTTGGGTTTAGGATTAGATTAGGGATGTTAGAGATGTACAAGTGGATGGCATTAATGAGGGTGGGTGAGTTAGTGGCTAAGCTTGGTTAGTATGGGTGGATGGGGTGGATTAGGCTAAATGGAGGATTAGAGATAGGTTAGGGGTTTTTGAATTTGAGGATTTCATTTATCAAATAGATTTATTTAATAAATGGGGATTTTTGGAATTAGATAGGAGAAAATGATTTAATTGATAAATAATAGATTATCTGATTTATCAATTAGGACTATAGATGATTAATTAAATTATTCAACTAGGGGATGACAAAGGATTAATTAAATAGAAATTTAATTAATAATGCCTTTTTAGATAACTAAATAGGATTACTAAAATAGTGTAATCAAATTTAGGTGTCTACATTTTGCCCCTCTTTGACATAGTGTTGAGACAACACTATTTCAAAGAAGTTTGAATGAAGACGACACGAGGAAGATGTTTTAGCAACAAGGTTGCCCCAGTCTCGGATAAGAAGAGGAGAGACTAGACTTAGATGATGCCCCCTCAAGAAGGCGACGGGGAGAGAAATGAGGCTCGAAGACTTCTTGAAAAGTACAAGAAATTGAGATGAGCTAAGACACAGGTTGGCAAAGAGAAGGGGCTGAATTAGCTCTCACTATGGGAGAATGATAAAGGGAAATCAGAGGCACAAAAGTAAAGCAAGCTTAAGACTTTCCAGGATTTGGGGGGGGAGATGGAGGAGTGGAGCGCTATAAAAGGAATCCATGGTAGGGAGATGGATGATAGAATGATATAGCTGATGCAACAGGATTTCAAAGAGTCAGATTGGCAGAAGATGGGTTTCGAAGATCCCTAGGACTAGGATTTTAGATCTCGAAAGATGAGGCTTGGTGGATTGATTTGATTGGTGGATCCCTAAGACTAGGATTGTGGATCCCTAAAGCTAAGCGTGAGGAGTGATTCAAAGAGATACTGATGCATAAGCTGGGGTAGGAGCGAGAGGTGCAGGATATAGATGGGGGATAATGGAGATGAAGGGCATCCATTGGAGCTTTTTGAGCAGGGGGATACTTCAAAGAGAAGTACCACAATGTAGTTGAGCACTAGATTTTCTATAGGACTGTTGGTTAATTGCCAAGGTTACCAAGAACATCAAGGCCTTTTCACCAACCGTCCAGAGGACTGACGAACTGAATTGAAACAAACACGCAAGGATTGCCCCAGTATCACACATGAATCCCAAAGGAAGTAGCGTGGAAATGACACTAGGTAACCCACAAGCAAAAAAAGAAAATGAGCAAAAGACCTGATCAAGACCTTACGCTCTGATTGCCCCATTCGCAGCATACCATGATATGGAAGATCGTGGCAACCTTGAGGAGGGAACAAGGAGATTGCTTGGAAAAGATATTTCAAGACCCAAAAGGGAAGATCTCAAATCAAAAGAAAGCGAAAATCCAAAAGAGAACTGTTTGCCAACGAGATGGGTAGGACAAGGTACTAACGGACCAAGATCAGACATGAGGAAAGCTATATCCTGCAAGGATCTATCAGAGAGCACCTAAGCTGATGGATCTGGATGAGTGATGTGTCTGGCAAGCTAAACTAAGAAGGATAACACTTTGGTGACATGAGATCTAGCTAAAGGATGCATTGGAATAGCTAACCAAGGTGTGCGATGTGTGCAAGATGTTGATCAAGGACAAACTGACACGAACGCTGGATAGATACAATGGTACTAAGCTAAAGAGGATGTACAAGCTGACAGACCAAGATATGTTACAAATGTACAAGTTTGTTCATGTTTTGGTTTTTTGTGAGATGGAAATGTTTGTGAAGGATGGGATGTCTATAATAGTTGATAGGTGGATAGGTAGATGGTTTGTGAAAAGCTTAAGAAAAATGGGATTCTGTGTGTGCATGTGATAGGATACAAGCTAGGATACAAGATTATTTAGAAGCTGGAATATGGTACAAGCTTTCGACAAGATTCGGATATATACAAGGTATGGTACAAGATTTACAAGGTATAATACAAGCTTTGGTACAAGATTTACAAGCTGTACAGGAGGTATTGGAAAGCTCCATCAGATTTTGGATATTTGATTGGAACACCAAGGGAACAAGAAGGTGTTTTATGGGATGGTGGGTGGATGGATGAGGGATAGGATAGTGGTAGATAATGGATTAGTCTTTAGTGCACAAGGTGCCTGAATTACCAGGTTTTCAACAAGGTACCTGTCTAAGGCACTTGAATTGCCAAGTTTTCACCATTGGACACTTATTTCTCTTTACTATTTTTTTTTTTTTTGTATTTTTCAAAAGCTGGGTATACCAAGGATCTTCAAGCATAGAACTTCTTGAGATGAATGATGTTAGTGGGATCATTCAAGAGTTCTCCTTCTAGTGTAGATAATTGATAAGCTCCGGAGCCAAAGGAGGCAGTAACCACATAGGGACCAAGTCATGTAGGTTCAAACTTGCCTTTCTTTTCTCGATCTGCTTGGACTTTCATATTTTCTTTGAGGACCATGTCACCTGGCTGAAAGTGTCGTGGGAGCACCTTCTTGTTGAAATTCCTTTTGAGACGAGTTTGATAGACTGTGAGATGGTCATAGGCTTGTTGTCTCTTCTCGTCTAAGAGATCTAGCTGGGTGAGTCAAGCTACTCTGTATCCTTCATTTGAGATTTGCCCTCGCAAAGATATGCGTAGTGAGGGAAGTTCAACTTCTATAGGTAATATCACTTCAGCACCATAGACTAGGGAGTATGGAGTTGTGCCTGTGGACGTACGGAAGGAAGTTCGATAGGCCCATAGAGCCAGATTTATTTGAAGGTGCCAATCACGACCGGAATCATTGACAACTTTCTTTAGGATTTTGAGGAGGGTTTTATTAGTTGCCTCTGCCTGGCCGTTACCTTGTGGGAAATATGGGCTAGAAAAGTGGTGATGGATGCGGAGGGAAGTGCATAATTCTTCCATGTTGAGATTTTCAAAGTTACCTCCGTGGTCAGTGAAGATGGTGGATGGGATGCTGAAGCGGCAAACAATGTGGTACAAGATGAACTTGGAGACTTGAACTCCTGTAGCTGAGACTAGGGGGACTGCTTCCATCCACTTAGTAAAATAGTCTGTAGCTATTATTATCCATTTATGTCCATCAGATGAGAGAGGTGTGATAGTTCCAACTAGATCAAGGCCCCAACAAGCAAAAGGCCAAGGTGGTGCAATAGGCTGTAGATCCTGTGCTGCAACGTGCACAAGATTTGCATGCTGCTGACATGGGAGACACTTTCTAACAAAGTCACAAGAGTTTTCTTCAATGGTAGGCCAATAGTAGCCTGCTCTAAGGATTTGTCATGCTAGGACAATACCACTCGTGTGGGCACTGGAAAGTCCGGAATGTACTTCTTTTAATGCCATCGCGGCCTCATTTTCATCTAAACATCGAGAGAGGGTATCATGATAACCACGACGATATAGGGTATTGGTTATGATAACATAGCTGGATGATTTTCGAATAAGGTTCTAGCGTTGGGTGCGTGTGAGGTGAGGGGATATGATACCATCATTAAGGTAAGCGTGAATTTCATGGTACCAAGGGGATTGGGGACCAACCAAGATACAAACACGGTTTGAATCCTCATTCGCATAAGCGGGTGTGAGGTGCTGCTCAACTAAAAATTCATACTGCGTAGCTTCTTGGGGAATTTCCAAGAGTGAGCCGATAGTGGCCATGGCATCTACTGCCTTATTCTGCATTCGAGGCACTTGTGTAAACTGAAGCTTTGGAAAATGCTGGGTCAACTGATCAACTAGCTCTTTGTAGGGTAATAGCTTTTCATCTTTGGTTTGATATTCATTTAAGACTTGTTTGATGATGAGTTGGGAATCACCAAAGACTTGTAACTCAGTGATATTCCTCTGCAGCTATCTTTAATCCTGCTACAAGAGCTTCATATTCTGCTATATTGTTGGTGCTAGGGAATTGTAGCTTGAAGGCTTTTGGAATGTAATCTCCTTGAGGTGTAACTAATAATATTCCTACCCCTAATCCATGAGAGGTGTATGAGCCATCAAAATAAAGCTTCCATGGGGGCTATTCTTCAATTAGGCAGATATGCTCATCTGGAAATTCTGTGAGCAAAGGATATGCATCTACTAGAGGTGCATCAGCTAGGTGATCTGTTATAGCTTGCTCTTTGATTGCCTTTTTGTCCACATACTGGATGTCAAACTCACTTAGTAGCATAACCCACTTTGCTAGCCGACCTGTGAGTGCTGTTCTAGAGAGCATATACTTGAGAGGATCAATCTTAGAGACTAGTTGGATGGTATCACTTAGCATGTAGTGGCGAAGCTTTTGAGTTGAGAAAACAACTGCCAAACAAGCTTTTTCCATAGGAGTGTAATTGAGTTCATAACCAACTAGGGTTCTACTAATATAGTAGATGGCTCTCTCTCTGCTATAATCATCATGTTGTGCTAGAAGTGCCCCTAGAGTAGTAGGTGTTGCTGATATATACAAGATCAAGGGATGACCAAGAACTGGTGGAACCAAGATAGGGGGATTGGTGAGATACTGCTTGAGCTGATCGAAGCTGAACTGACATAAAAGATCCCACTTGAAGTTCTCATTCTTCTTTAGCAAGTGTGAAAATGGTGTACACTTATCTACAAGTTGGGAGATGAAGCGTCGGACAGATTGAAGTTTTCCTTGAAGAGAGCGAAGTTGTCACAGTGTTTGGGGAGGAGGCATGTCTAAGATAGCCTTGACCTTTTTGGGGTCGATCTCTATACCTTGTTTAGAAACTATGAAGCCTAGAAGCTTGCCAGATGTGACCCCAAAGACACACTTCTTGGGATTTAGCATGAGATGATATTGGGCCAACCTATCAAAGACTTTTTCCAGGTCAGCAAGATGATCCATGAAGGTGTGAGATTTGACTAGGATATCGTCCACTTAATCTTCCAAAATGCTATGGATAAGATCATGGAAAATGGCTGTCATAGCTCTTTGATAGGTAGCCCCAACATTCTTTAGGCCAAAAGGCATCATGGTGTAGCAAAAGGTTTCCCAAGGGGTAGTGAATGCTGTCTTATGCTGGTCCTCTTCTGCAATCTTAATCTGACTATACCCAGAAAATCCATCCATTAGGGACAGAATTTCATGTCCAGCTGTAAGAACTACAATCATATCTATGTTGGGCAAGGGAAAATCATCCTTTGGACAAGCTTTGTTAAGATCTCTAAAATCAGTGCAAATTCTGATGTCACCGGAAGGCTTAGTGATAGGGACCATGTTGGAGATCCATTCTGAGTAGTCGATAGGTCGGATAACCTTAGCAGCTAACATTCTTTCTAGTTTAGCTTTGACTAGTAAGGCCACCTTGGGGTGCATTTTTCTAAGCTTTTGTCTTACGGGCTTGATCTTTGGATTGACTACAAGATGATGAACTACAAGCTTTGGATCAAGTCTTGGCATGTCCTGATATGACCATGCAAATCAGCCAATGTTCTCTCGTAAAACCTCAAAGAGGAGGTCAGCTTGGTCTTGTGATAGGGATGCAGCAATGTGAACAATTCTAGGGATCTCTGAAGAACCAATGTTGACTTCTCTAGTATCCTCTATTAGAATAGAAGACACCTCTGGTCGATTATCTTGAGGAGGCAATACTAAATCCTCATGTTCTGCTTGTGGCTCTAGATTTTCTTACTGAGGGGTTCTCTTCGCTGCCTTAGCTAGTCCCAGATTTACCTTAGTTCCAGTTTTGGGTGTATCGAAACTAGGTTGGGGATTTTCTCCAAAATACCCCTTGGGATCTAGCTTGTAGATGTAGGCAGAATCTGTCTTTGTCTTCTTATGAGGAGTTTTGGCTCCCATGAATCTTAGAAGCGCTTCCTCTGATGCGAACTCATCAATATGTATGACACTTGGTTGGTCCAAATCTATGAGTTGTGGATGAGCAAGTGGTAGGTCAATGAGATGGATGGATAGTTCTCGGAGAATAGAGTCTCCTAGGAAGATTTGGTCTGGGATATCGTCGTAGGCTCTCTTTTCAACTTCCTCAGAAATGTCTTCGATTTCGACAAGGTCGCAGTGGATGTTTGAAAAAGCGTGACTATTCTCATTGGTTCCCCCAGTTGTGGGTATGCCAAAGCCAAGTCCTGACTTCGTTTCCCAATTATGTGCTTTGATGGGACATTGCATGCCCCTTTCTTCTGGTCCTAGTCCACCTCCTTGATAGTTCCATTTTTCAGTGATGAGCTTATGTTGTTGGGGATACTTTTGGCTGAAGTGATCAAGGCATGCTTGATTTTTTGGAGGTGCATCCTTATGTAACCAATTGTTGATATCTGGAGTGAGCTCTTCATGAAGAGGGGTTTTTGAGGACACAAAGGTGGTTGGGCCAAACTGTTTGTATCGAGGAGGTGGAATCTCCCTAGCTTTGTGATATGTCGGTTGTCCATGGGTATGTGGATCAAGTGGGATTGCTCCGATAGCAAATGCATCTGACAGACTATATTCTCCACAACCTTTGTTGTTGATCTTTACGGTAGATAGGGTGGAGGCGAGGATGGTTTCTGCATCATTACAAGTGTGGGATGAGCTGGCGATGGATGTGCCAATGTCTATTCCAGGGCAATGGTTTGTATATGAAGCTTCAACCTCATTGCAGTAAGCAAAGGGTTCTGGATCAGCATGGATGGTTACCTCAGTGCCCTGATGCAGAAATTTGATGCACTGATGGTAGGTGGATGGAACAGCCTTCCTAGCATTAATCCATGAGCGACCGAGGAGGATGTTAAATGGTAGGTTTAGATCAACAACATGGAAAACTATCTCTTGGATGACTGGCCCAACCTTGATTGGTAGCAAAATAGTCCCTTCTATGGTTCTTTCCAAGTTGTCATAAGCTTTGATGGTGATAACTTCAGTGATCATATCTGCCTCAGTATACCCAGCTTGTTTTATGAATTTTAGGGTGCAAATGTTCAAGGCTGATCCATTATCTATCATTACTCTTTTCACAGCGAAATTGTATACCATGATGGCTATGCGAAGCAGAAGGGTGTGATCTGGCTCAACCGCGGGTATGTCAGTGGGTTTGAAAGATAGGGCACATGAGGATGAAAGGTGTCCAACAAGATTACGAAAATCAGTAGTATTGATATCAGAAGGGACACGGGATTCTATGAGAGCACTGTCAAGGATGTCTTTGTACACAGGACTAGTGCGGAGAAGGTCTAAAATGGAGATTTGGGCTGGCATGCTCCCAAGGTGTTCCAAGATATTGTACCGGCTTTTTGATGGAGCTGATGGTGCTGATGAAATTGGTGGGCCTGCGATGTTAAATCGTGCTCTTCGAGTGGTGACCGCACACTCATTGTCTGGTCCTCGGATATTGATAACATTCACAGAAGGCTCTTTCTTAGATATACAACCTATAAGGCTACCATAGTCTATATAGGATGAAGTGTGGTCATTGTTCTTCCCATGCTGTTGGTTTGGTTGGAAGTTGTTGGTGTTGTTTTGGATAGGTGTTTTTCCAGGATTTTGGTTGTTGTGTGGAGGAAAAGCATTTTGATAAATCTGTAAGCCTGCATTGGGAGAGGTTTGGGAGCCAACAGTGATTTCCTTCCGATCAATAAGGTCCTGTACATAGTCTTTCGATTTCATGCATCTGAGGGTGGTGTGACCGTTTACCCTATGGAACTTGCAATGCTCATTGTCCTTGTACCATGCAGCTTTGGATTGGCTTGGATCAATTTGCTCGGTAGGAGGAAATTTGATGAGGTTTTCCTTAGCCAATTTCTCAAAAATAACATCCAATGGCTCACCAAGGGGTGTATAGTTTCTAGGTGCAGGTTGGAATGTGGGCTTTTGCCCCGTAGCTACATTGATGGCATTAGCTTGATTGTTAGACCCTTGAAAGTTGGGTCTTGTATTGTGGTTTTGATAGCTTTGGTTATTTCATTGTTGGTAATTGATAGCTTGTTGGTTGTTTGTTTGATATGGTGGGTTAGACTGGTTTTGAGAAGGACCAACAATATTCACATGTCTGGTGTTAGTAACCCCATCTGTTGCAACATGCTTGTTTTTGTTCCAATACCTAGACCTGTCATTGGAATGTGATTGATTTTGGTTGGCCTCTTTGTAAATTTTTACCACACCATCTTTGATGAGTCCTTGCTCAAGGATCATTCCTTTCTCTTTGATATCCTTATAGGTCTGCAAACAGTTCATGGTCATGTGGTGAGCCAAGCTGGGATGTGCATTATCAATAAACATTTTCACCACATGGCGTTCTGGCAAGGTGCAGGATATGTGGGTGGTAAGGGTTTGCCATCTTTGCAGGTATTCGACAAGGCTTTCTCCACCTTTTTGCTTGGTGTGGACAAGATCAACTATTGATAGCTCTGTTTCAACAAGATGGGCATATTGGGCTACAAATGCCTCATATAATTCAGCAAAGTTTTTAATTGTGCCATAGGGGATTCTATAAAACCATTCAAGAGCTGGTCCAGCCAAGCTTTTGGAAAAAAAGCACAAGAGGAAGACATCATTGTATGCCACGTCCTGGCAGTGCATGTAAAATTCTTTGATATGTGTGACAGGGTCTCCTTTTCCTCTGAATTTGTCAAATTTAGGTAACTCAAAGTGTTTGGGAAATGGTGTCGTGGTGATGGCTCTGTCAAATGGGTAAGGACACACATTCTCAAACTTGAATGTCTTTGGATCATTCCCTTCTTGGATGGCTTTCAGAGCTGTCTTCATTTGCTCCCATTCTGAATTGATAGGTGATGGCTGGGGTGCCCCCAATGTAGGAGTGCCTTGAGGTAGGTATGTGCTAGATGGGGCCATTGAATATGGATGGTTATGAGGGATTTGCTGATAGGGATGGTACATTGTTTGGGCAGCTGCATGGTGGATGACGGGTTGTTGAGGGGGAGGTGGTGCATATTGCTGCATGTGCTGCGAGGCTTGCTGTTGATATGGGATTTGAGGTTGGGATTGAGGAACATAAGCTGGCTGTGGGATAAATGGATTGCTTTGTGGAGGTAAGGTATAAGATGGTTGTGAGGTTTGAGGAAAGGATCGGGGGGCTTGTGGGGTTTGACAAATATATGTGGGTTGTGCCCCCATTTGGGATGGTATCTGCAAATAATTGGTGGTTGGCTAGGGTGGTGGATTACCTCCTAGAAGTGGCATTGAAAAGTAGTTGGTAATAGGAGGTAATGGATTAGTTGGTGGTGGAGGTGGTGGGAATTGAAAGCTTGGGAATGGAATTGATGGGGTTTGATAGCTTGGTGGCTGGATTTGGAAGCTTGGTATAGTGGTGGCGGGAGCTGGGGTCACTTGGGAGCTTGGTAGAAGATTGGCAGTAGTTTGTGGGATTTGATAGCTTTGTGGAGTGAAGGTAGTAGCTTGTGGATTTGTGGCTGGTGGTATTGAGCTCCCAAGACCTAATGGAAATGATGGGATTGTGCTTTGGGCTGTGGTGAACAAGCTGGGGGCGATGAAAGGTTGATTACTTGGCCCCATGGGTGGCATCCCTGTTGTATATTGCTGAGGTTGGCCAAAGATGCTAGCACTGATTTGGGAGATGGGTGGATTTGGAAGGCTGGGTTGGGGAGCAGCAGCAATAGTGAAGGGGGTGAACGGTGAGATGTTTTGGGTAAAGGGGGTTTGGAGCGGAGAGGTATGAACAAAGGATGGAGTGGTGGTGGCTGGGTTGGCTTGCGGCATGGAGATTTCAACTTGGGTGGATGATGGTATGTTTGGGTCTGTTGGGTCATATGGATTGCATGGAGGCTCTTCTTTTGGAATATATTGAGGATAATTTGGATCATAAGAGCCTATGGGTGGTGGCAACTACCCAAACAACGGGTGAGATGGATCTGATAATGGAGGGGGTCTTCCAAAGTCAAAGATTCCTACATTGTCCCTTCGAAAATTAGCCATGATTGTCTCTTTGTTTTTGTCTATAATGGCGTTTACCAATACTGCATTTCCTGGTTGGTTCATGAAAGCTTCAATGTCAGTAGGTGATGGCATAGCTGGCTCTAGGCTGAAGGATGGCTAAGTGCTCAAGGGGGGTGAGGCTGTTCGATCCAAATGATAGGGCTCCATTGTTTCTTTCTTCTTGGCTAAGCGAGTGACGGGTGGCATGAAAAATGCTCCTAGGGATGAGATGCAATAATGCTGATGGATGCAAAAAGGGGAAGGCTTTTCTATGCAAATGATTTCCTAGGTTGAGGCAAAGCTATATGACAAAACCTAAGGAGGATTGGGTTGGGGATTCTAACTTCAAAGATATGTTGTCAAAGCACAAAAGGTCTGCTTTCCTATGTGCAAGCTTGGTGGTGATTGTGTCAACTTAAGGATAAACTGATGATCCTTTAGGAAGAACACGAGATTGACCACTTGTGGATCCCAACCTTTAGCTCAAGGTGATGAGGGATAACAAGTGACAAAGCTAGATTACCCTATACAAAGATCTGTCAAAGGGATAACCTTGGTGAGATTGGTGGATTTGGAAGATTTTAGGAATGGCAAACTTTTAGCAAGGTGACAACAATTTTGAAAGCTTAGATGTGCAGATTTTGGATTGCTGGCTAGATGGTTTGATTCTAAATGAGATGGATGAGCTAATAATGCTTAAGGGGATAACCTAAGATGGCTGGCTTTTCTACAAAGATGACTCTAAAGTGAAGCTTATCCAAGAAGATGTGGAGAAACAAGGGTGTCTAATCATAGAAATCATGCCTAGTTGGTAAGGCATAAGCAGGATTAACTCCTAGATGTTGGCTAAATTTGATGGTGCGCTCTAACCAGGCCTCTTGAAGTGCTTCATCGATAGCTTTGTCCTCTGCTTTGTGGAGTTTGGCAATTCGTGGGCTTGGTGTTATTTCTTTTCTCTTGCCTGAAAGTTCTTGGTATGCTAGAGATGGCTTGAGTTTGACTTTGTGAAACTTCTGTTTGGGTTTGGGTTGTTCCGACATAAATTCCTGAATTTGCTTGGCTTTGGGAGATTCTAGTTGTTTTGCTTCAACCTGTTCAACTTCTAAAATAGGCAGTGACTACGCTAAGTGTGCCCTAAGCTAGGATTGACCAAGTTTGGCAAACATTCATTCAATAAATAAAAACAAGCAATAGATAGGAACACCCAGATAGAAGTTTGTGGTTTTCAGAATGTGATACCTGCGCCGAGGAGTGTGTATGTTCTACAAATGTTTCGATCAGTCACTCCAAACACATTAACATCCTAGATAGTTTTCTGCAAGGCTGAAAATTGGTTTAGCTAGGGAGTCCTCGATATACGCAAGGTACGTGAGGCCCAAATCCGTAGATGAGACCAAAAGGATGTCACACAGCCGAGAGGAGCGGTAACCCACTTCTCCTCTTTCACTTCTCAAGGGTATAAAGTTCCTTGAGGCTTAGCCCGAATGACAAAATCTTGATCCCAAGAGAGGTGTCTTTCGATTCACCTCCCGATTCTTATACTCTGCCGGAACGCTGGAGTTGAGGTTGTCCAAGGGGTGATGAAATCCCCAAGAAGGCCTCCTAAAAAGAAACAAGGTTTTGGATCCTAATCTTATGCACCCAAGATGGCCTCGAAAGACGACAAGGGGAGAGAAGACTTGGATGACCTTGGGCTAAAAAACACGCTTGTTCTTTTACCAACTGACTCTTATGTGTGCTAATCTAGACTTTGCAAGCACTCATGTTTAAGAGACAATGTTCAATTCCAACTTGAAGCACCAACAAAAGTAAATCGATCAAAGAATGCAAACAATAAGAAGAGTTAGGGTCAACAAAAGAAAACTTGTGTGCCCGGAGGCCCTCCACGTCAAGTATCGATTAATTTTTTTTAAGGCATTCAAGATTGAGTGTGAGTTTGTTTTAAGCCCAAAACAAAAGTGTGTGAGATTCGATTTCAAGCGCGTGCTCGGAGGCTCTCCACGTTAGTTGTTGTTCAATTTTAGTGCCCAAACTTGAAGTGTGATCGATTTAATCCAGAGTTTTGGCCATTTAAGAATTTTGATAAAGTTAAAGCAAACGTTCAAAGACCAAGTGAGTGAGTTAGATTGTGGAACATTTAACACCTTTTTCAAGTAGACCCATTCCCATAAATGGCGCTGAGATTGCAACCAATGGTTAATATTTGATGGGTGATTAGAAAAGAGGTGAGTCCAAGGAACTACTCAAATTGATTTTTTTAAATTTGTATTTTAACTTAACAAAGTTTCTTAAATGTCCAAAAATCAAACTTTACCTAGATTGCATGTGGAAAAGAAATTTGTTTTGTTCAATTTTAGAAGCTCCAAATGAAGTGTTTGATATTGCAATGGTTAATTGATCCTTGGCATTCAAGATTGGATTTGTTGTTTTAAGCATGCATTCCAAGGAAAGTTGATTTTAATCCATGACATTCAAGAGTGTATTTTGAACAACATTCATTCAATGGAAAATGTGTTTAACCATTCAAGTTCATTTTTTTAGCAACATGCATTCAAAGACAAATGGTTAAACATTCAAGTTCATTTTTTAGCAACATGAAAACCTGCAAGAAACATGGTTAGTGGTTCCATATGTGCTCCAACCTGCAATGAGACAAAAAAAAAAGCAATTTAGTTAGTTAGCCAAAATCTTCAAAAATGAGAGCTTAACTATGGAAAAAAATTTTAAAACTTTTTTTGCTGTTTTTTCTACGCGTAAAAATGCTTAAAATGGTCTAAATCCTACGGAACCACTAAAAGTCAAATTTTGATTTATACTCTTTTGTTTTGTTTTTGTTTTTTTTTTAAAGCTACAAAGTGCAGAAATAAAGATTTTAAAGCAGAAATGCAACATAAGCAGGCAGAGACGACAGCCTATCAAGCGGAGACGCCAAAATATGAAGACGCTAAAATACAGAGATGCTAGTATTCGGAGACGACAGAACAGATTTGCGGCACAGAAAATAGGTGACAAGCAGAGACGCCGATTTGCACAGGTGTGGATTTTCGCAAACGACGATTTGGATTGGCGGTGGCAGAGACGTCAATTTGCGCAGACACGGATTTTTGCAGACGACGATTTGGATTGGTGGCAGCGGAGACGACAGAACAGGTTGCAGACGCCAAAACTGCAGAGACGACATTGCGCGAAAAAAGTTGAAAAACGTGAATTTTTTTAGATGGTATTTCTTCTTCCTAAGTGCGTTATTTAACCTGCAAAAACAAGCAAAACACCCTCACAACACACTCAAACAACAACAAACATTAGATGGTTAGAAAAAATGACATATAGATGAAAATAGATGATTAAATGACCCATAGTGGGGTCCCACCGGGCGTGCCAAAATGTAGAACAAGATTTAGTATGCAAAGAACATTAACAAATAAAGTAAACATTCACAAACCAAAAACTAAATTCACATATATGCTTAGACAAAGAAAGAAAACAAGAAGTGCAAACTTCACAAGAGAAAACACTCCATGCTTTCTTGATTCTGTAGATGTGTCCTTTTGCTGTGGATGTATGCTCAAGATGCTCAAAAGCTGCTTCAATGGAGATGGGTAATGGCAAATTGGTAGCTTTGTGAGCTTTCAATTTGGCATTATAAGGGTAAGATTGATGGCTTTGGTTCTCAAAATAGCATGATAACTTTAGCTCAAAGATTGTTGATGAAATGGCTTGGGATGGGATTCAATTTATAGGCTAAGGGGTAGAGGGATGGAGGGCTTAGATGCAAGGATGGATGAAGGCTTAAGGAGGGCTAGGATGCACTCAAAGGAGAGCACATGGATTGTGCTTGTTTAGCACCAATGGGAAGGTGACACTTGTCACAAGGAGGATGAGTGTGAGAGGGTAGGGTAAAGGGTTGGTTAAAGGCATGATGAGTGGGGTTGAGTATGTAAGAGGGATGTAAGAGGAATGAGTGTGGAAGAGGGAAGAGTGTGGAAGATGGGTGTAAGAGTCATGAGTGGGCTTGTAAGAGTCTTTTATGTTTTGTAAGAGCACTCATGACTTAGTGGTTGGGTTTTTTGAGGGGAGACTTTGGTTTGGATTAGGAAAGTCTTAAACTTGTTTAAGGAATGTGACAACATTAGGGGGTGAATTAGGCTTGGGTTTAGGATTAGATTAGGGATGTTAGAGATGTACAAGTGGATGGCATTAATGAGGGTGGGTGAGTTAGTGGCTAAGCTTGGTTAGTATGGGTGGATGGGGTGGATTAGGCTAAATGGAGGATTAGAGATAGGTTAGGGGTTTTTGAATTTGAGGATTTCATTTATCAAATAGATTTATTTAATAAATGGGGATTTTTGGAATTAGATAGGAGAAAATGATTTAATTAATAAATAATAGATTATTTTATTTATCAATTAGGACTATAGATGATTAATTAAATTAATCAACTAGGGGATGACAAAGGATTAATTAAATAGAAATTTAATTAATAATGCCTTTTTAGATAACTAAATAGGATTACTAAAATAGTGTAATCAAATTTAGGTGTCTACACATAGGACATCAAGTGGAGCTGAAAAATACAACATGTTTACATATTTGATACATGTCATTAATGTAAATGTGTTGCACGTTTTCAGAGCCACCTATTGTCCATGCATATGGAACGTTGTTGCACATGCATTTCCGATTTGGAGTGTTTGAATCTTATTTTGGATGGGAGGGAGAGAAAGCAAAGACATGTGGATTCTTAAGTGGCTACAGATAATGATTATTCACTATTTACATTGTAGTTCTATCAATGAGTTCCTTTTTTTGACTATTGCTACATTTTGAATTTTGATGTTATTAAAAGTAATGTTTTGTTTCCTTTGTTGAAATGTATTATGCCTTCAATCACTAAAATTGATTTTGCTAATTGTAACCATATTGATAATGTGCTGATCTTAGTCTTCTTAAAGTTTTTTTTATAACATTAATTGATCATGATTTCATTGTATTTGGTTGCAAGGTATCAAGCAGCATAACTGAATGAGAAATTGAGATTTTAGAGTAAAGAAAGTATCTCTCCATCATTTGAGGGTAATTCCAGCTTAGTAGTGAATCTATTTATGGTTTGAATCTAGAAGGAAAGTATCGATGACAATGTTTTTTAAAGATTCCAGCATAATGTTATTTTGTTACATGTTTGGTACTGAATGAGGGATGCTAATCGATGATCTTCTCCTTCTTATTCCAATTCGATAGAATGTTATTAAGGCTTCTCTAATTGTAGTAATCTATAAAGAATAATATTTGGCTGATCCCCCCTTGAAAAGAGTTTGAATCCCATCTTATGTCTTGCGATGAATGATTTCACTTCAACCATTGTCTTGTTCTTGAGAAACTTAAGTTGGAGTACCTGAGTTTGACAATATTGATACTCGAGGTTTGTTATTACACTAACAATCCATTTTTTTTAAATTTATGATCTGGTTAAAACATTAGTGGTTTTAATTTCCCTATTAAAATCATTTTAATTTCTATAACTTATTTTTGTATCATGTCATTATTGTCTCTCATGGGCATTATTGTCGTTATTGTAGATGGGGATGCTCCAACTTTGAAGTCTCAAACATGGTTGGATCACTTTTGTAAAGTGATAGGGATCGATCACTCTCCCCATAAAAGTGTTGAAGGCACCATCATTGCACTTAATCGTGTCTTTAATCAATATATTGAAGAATGTGTGGTGAGTCATGTGTTGCTTCTCAGAATGTTTGTTTCACTTACTCTTTCATAGCAATCTTAGTTTTCTTTGGTAAAAGAAATTAGTTTGCAACATGTGTAGGATTTTTTAAATATCACAGGGTGAATACATACTTGCTTACTAAAAATGAAGTTCTATTTTGTATAATTTATCAAGTGTAATTAAAGGGTGTATTATCTTCATTTTGCTAAGAAAATGAAGGATTCTCTATTCATACAACTAAAAATGTGAGGAAACATAAAAGTGAAGAATGCCTGGATTATGAAATATTAAAGCATCAACCAATTCCACACCATTATAGAATCAAATACTATTAAAAAATAACATATCAAACTATTTAGTTATCAACTACCAGGTATCTAGTTGCATTCAAGAAACAAAATAACACACTGACTAGAACCATGAAAATCAACCCAAGCTGGCTTATGTGGTAAATGTGTTGCATCTTGATTCAAGCCCTTAACTTCCATCTTAGTATCCCACATAATGAATTCCATTAGATCTCTCTCTCTCTCTCTCTCTCTCTCTCCATGGAATGAAGCCTTCAATGTATTGGGGGTGTGTTGGCAGCTCCAATAGTTTCCAGGGTCTTCTCCTTGAGGGAATGGTCATGAGTCTTAACAAGGGTCAGGTTGGAAGAAGCTATCAGAGCATGCTTTGTCATGAAGGCCCAAGAAATCAGCGGTTGTGGTGGACTTTGATAAGAATTTCCTCAAAGAGAGGCACCAGGAGAGGTCCTATTTTAAAAGTTTTTCATTGATTCTTTTTTTCTAAAGCTCTGGTTGTCATTGAATTTTGACAACTATTTGTTGATGTTTAGACGATGCCTTTCATCGATGGCATGATAAAATCCTCAATAAAAGTTTCCTAATTGTTGATATTTTGATGAGGCGTATCATTGAGGGCATGGCAAGATCATTGATAATAATTTCCTAAACATTGAAATTTAGATGAGAATTGTCATCAATAACAATGTCATAATTGTCAAAGTTTCGACATTTCCTAGTAGTGGTCTAATGTCGCCTCATGACTGAGATTGGGATCATTTTTGATAGGGTTGTCGTTGATATATTGACAAACTTGGATTACATCAAAATTTTGATGAAATTATAGTGACACCATTTTTTGACCATTATCCATCAAAATATCAACCAACGCTCATCAAAAAATAGGTCCAAATTTACTAGAGCATTAACGTGTACCATTCATCGGCACATAAAATTCATTAACACATAACATTCATCAACACATAACATTCATTTAACATTCATCAACACATAACATTCATTACCACATAACATTCATCAATACATGAAATTTATCAACACATAATAGTCATTAACATTCACGAAAATCCTTTCAAGGTACAAACGACAAGATACCATCTTTCAGTCTTAAAGCATTTTTGTCCAATGTCATGGACCCATATACATGATCTCTTTATTGAAATCAGGTGTACATAAGTCGCTTTTCTTCATTTCTATACACCAATTAATTTTGTGGTGTACCCAATCGATGCAAAGCACCTCTGCACCCAACTCAAATATTGAAGAGAAAGGACTTTGTCCCCTTCAGATAAGGATGCTTCACATTTGAAAGATGGCATCCTATTGTTTCTACCTAAAAAGCATTTCCAAGGTATCATATATGTTATGTCCTCTGATCTATGAAGGTGATTTGTAACTCTCATGAGATGGTGAATGTGTTATGATGGATGCATGAGATGGCTTACATTTTGGATGCATTGTGAGATTACAAAAAACATGATACCATGTTTTAGTCTTGAAGCATATTCATCCAACATCAAGGATTTGTGTGCTTTCTCTCTTTACTAGGATTGGGTGTGCAAAAGTTTCCCTACTTCATTTCAATATACAACTTAATTTATGTGGTGTACCTAATCGATGTAGAGAAACCTCTACACCTAACTTGATTGAGGAGAGAGGACATTGATCTCCTTTGGATAAGGATGATTCACAACCAAAATATGGTATCCTACTATTTTTGTTGAAAATAAATTTCCAAGGCATCATCTAAGATTTTTCTTATGATCTATGAAGGCAAGTTGTAACTCTTCATGAGATGTTGGATATGCATTAGGATGGATTTATGGGATGGATTATGTTGTTGGATGCATTATGAGATTACATGAGTCTAGGAATGACTTATGTTGGTAGTCCCATATACAAATGAGCATTATCCAATCAAAGGATATATCAGATCATGGATTTTTTTTTTAGGTTCAAATAGTAGGATACCATCTTTCGGTCTTGAAGCTTCTTCATCCAATGTTAGGGATCCATGTGTTTTCTCCCTTTACTGGAATCAAGTGTACAAGAGTTGCATTGCTTTATATTTCAATATACCACTCAATTATGTGGTGTACCCAATTGATGCAAGGAAGCCTCTACACTTGACTTGATTGAAGAGAAAGGACATTAATCCCCTTTGGAGAAGGATGTTTCACAACTAAAAGATGTTTTTTGTACCCATAGTTCACTATCTTTAAGATGATAGTCACATTTATTCCCCAACCCGAGGGTTTGTCAATGAACAATGATCACTTATTTCTTTATTAAAACTATTTAAAAACTAGTTCCACCAAACCAACTTTTGATTTACTATAAACCAAGATGCTTTTGATTTACTATCTTAACATATTCAAGATCATGGATCTTAGAATCACCAATGCATAGACTAGATGTAAACACTAAAAAAAAAAATCAACTATCACAAAATATAAATATGACTTATTTCAACATATTAGATATTATTAGTGTTTTCTAAAAGTCAAGATGGTGTTGTTCATTATATGAGGGAATTGTGAGAGCTAAAAGGTATTGTATTCATTAAAGAGGAAAATTTCATAAGAACAATCCCAGTGGTGTAGGAACATCCATTTCACAAACACCATTAGGAGATTCAAGGTCGTATTGGGTCATTATTCTATCTGTATAAATATTTGAGTAATTTGAAACTATTTTAAGGTTCATATGTAATGTAATGAATAAAATATGATAATGTTATCGTAAGGTCCTAAGTTTGGTCAACATGATTATTATTCAAGCCTTAGTAGTCTTTTTCATTAGGTTTCGAAATTGATTCAACTCATTCCTTAGGTCATGCTCTTGAGGCTTCCTCAATTCTTAATTAAGTTTCCTTAATCCTTAATCCAAAATAAAATCATGCAAACAATTTGTCCTTCAAAGAGGTTAGTTCCATAATCACTTTGTCCTGCATACAATATACCATCAAAATATAACAATATTCCATTGCATTTCTTAATAGGAAACATTGGTCACTATGTTGATGCGTTCAAAAGGAACAATCAGTGCACATAGTCCTCAATAACTAGCTTATATATCATATTCCAATCATGAAAGCCAATATTAATTTACATTCATATGTTATTACAACTTTTGTAAGCATCTCTTTGTTTGTCATAGAATGTCGACACATAAACAATCTTGATGTCCTTACATCCTAATGAGATTACTATCAGTCAACAAAGACTTTTAATACTCTATCATTCATAACAAGTTTCTCCAAGAATGAGGGAATCCTTAACTTTTCCCAATGCAACAAACTTTTAAACGAGCCCAAAATAAGTTACATCCTTAGTTAAGGATGCAAAGCTTGAGTGGTCCTTCTTTCCTCTACCAGTGCAAGTTTGCTCTTTTAGTTTTTACTTTCATCCGTTTCTCCAGAACTATGGGACAATGTGGTCAAACCCCATTTGGAATGTAGCTTTTGTTTCCCTTATCTGAAAATAGGGGTATGCAATGTCCAAGAGCTCTACAACTTTTTTATATGCACAACATTATCGATTTATTTATGGTTCAAAAGTCACTGGGCAACACATGCTTCTCTTCCATCTCAACGATCTCATCCCAGAAGCCTCCCAACTTTGTTGTAGCCAAATTTACATAAAATTCTTGCATTCCATCATGTTGTTTGAAAGTGTCATAACAGCTAGTGTTGTTGCCCTTGCAAAACATTTTATACTATTCTAGCTTAGCAATATAGCTTTTGTTCTTGCCAACATCCACATAAGTTTCCTTGTGTTCATTTCTTGTTCATTTTTTGCCTCTCCAGGTTGAGTGCGAAAAATGCATGTTTGTCCTCGTTAAAAATACAAAATCAACATTAAGATGTAAGAAAAAGCTACTAGAGCTATAGAAACCAATGATAAAATTAAATAACACATAAATGCATTCCATGTACTCTTGCAGATCATGATAGATATAGTAAATGCCTTTGTGTAGTTGATTTGTTTCTTGCTCTCTTATGGTCAAGGATTGTCATGTGGTGTGTTTGCGTTGTAACTCTATTTTGGGGTTCAAAAACCTTTTTTTTTTTCTTCAAAAAAAAAATAGTTGAACAGAGGTTTAGAGTTTAGCCAATATCTAGTTCTTTGTATTTAAAAGTTGTCGACTCTTGTGAAAACACTAAACATTTTGATTTTTAATTAAAAGAAGGGTAAAAAAATTATTAAAAGGAAGAGGGTAAAAAAAGACAAGCTTAGCAAGGAGTTTTGTCCTTATGCATAATGTCATCAAAATCACTAGACAAATCTAAGAGGAGCTGCCCTCTATCCACAATATTTCAATCCTGAATATGTTGATACATTGGGGATTAAGCACAAGCGACACTTAGGGTGGAAACATTCAAAGCATAGGCATTGGGGATTAAACACAAGCAACACTTATGGTGAAAACATTCAAAGCATAGATTAGAGCTGGTAGAAGGTTATTAGACTTCTGTACAAGATTCCAGTGGTTTAAGTTGAAGAGTATACCAAATCACTAAGGAACCACCCCTTCTAATCTAGGATAAAATACCAATAGAATCAACTTTGAGAATTAAGGTAGGCTCTGCTCCTCGTCCCTGTCCTTTGCACCTCATCTAATCTATCCAGCCAGAATTTATTGTTTAATTTTGTAAACAATGGGTTTAATTAAAAAAGAATTATATTTCTGATAAAAAATTTTTTTAATACAAATAATGGAACTTTGAAGGATTCTTATTCCAGTTTGTCTTGCTTTTGAAAGCAATTAAAGAGAATAATGCACAATAGTTTAGTAAATTTAAGAAAGTCATTTATAACTTGTTTATAATAGTTTAATAACATATGTATATTGTTGTAAACAATATATTGTCTATGTGAGATTCTATAAAACAATTCTATTTAACTAAATATTAGTATTAATTTGAATAATTGAGTTTTAATTTTTGATTTCCAACTTTTATCTATATATATTCAATTTTTTTTGTTCTTGGTTCGATGTCAGCGGGATATTTTTTTGAGCTTTGACTTTAGGATTAGTTTTTTATTTCTTGTCAACCTTGGTTACGCTTGTTTCCTCCATTATGAATCTTCTATCTGTATGATCTTATTTTCTTGCATTTTGATGACAGATGTAGTATGATCCAAAAACAAATCAAACCATAAATGATCTAACAAACTGTAACTTCAAGGACGGACCAACCGATACTCACAAATTCTCAAAAAATTAAATGGCTTATCGTAAAACTACCACTTCATATTACAGTGATTTCTTTCTTATGAAGCCATTATAAAGGAAATCAATTGTAACAGTAGCAAATATTATAATTCACCTTATTATTATAATCTAGTTCTAACACCCTTGTTGAATAGCATCAAGTAATAAATTGGTTCACACTTTGAAAGAGCACTTTTACTGCTAGCAAATCTCGCCTGTCAAATCTTTTGAAATCTTTTAGAAGAAAAGATGGTTTGAATTTTCCAAGATTAATGCTCCTTGAGATCTTGGGAAATTTAGCTCATGACAATTAATGCTTTATCCAAATGATCTTAATCATTTATCTAAAAATATAGAAAAATCTCATGGCACTAGTCAATTCGGCCTTAATGAGGACTATATCTTTTCTAAGAACTCTGCAGCATAATAAATCTGGTTTTTGATAGACTTTCTTCAGAAATTTTCAGCATAATTTACAATACAAACATCAAAAAATTGGATGCTAAGTCTTACAATCTTCATTCCACAATCAATTGATTTTATTCGTAGACTTTGCTTTTAAGAAATGAGGATTGCAACAAATATAATTGCACTTTCATCTTCAGTATATAATTTCCAACTGTAACCACTTCTTATATTTATAAGAGAGCGAGAGAATAGACACGTCCCTTCATAAGACAAGTCTATTCATTAACATAATTAAAATCATATATATATATATATATATAGGACAAGTTCATTGTAATAACCCTAACAGTTTATTATATCTTTTTTTCAGCACCCAAAATCTTTATTACTTTAGGAGTTCGACATTTCGTCAAACAGTCTGCATTCAAACTTAGATACCATTGAGTGAACCTTTCTAAATGAGACACTAAAGTAACAATACTTGATAGTAGCTATTCATCAAATCAAATCTTTATGCCATGATGAATTCGCAAGAAATACAGTCCCCTTGTTTTATTAACAATCAATTGGAAAATAACAGTCTGAAAAGAATTACAACTGAGCAATAAAAAAAACCTGGTAATCGGATGATTTGATTCCAGTTATCATAGGTTGGATGGAATGTAGTGTCGTCTCTCCTCTATACAACCTGCCATGGAGAGGTCTGCTAGTCAATGGATCATTTCTTCTACTGCCGTGGCTACCTTGCTTCTTAATACTGGTGTTGTGCTCTGACCGCTTCTTGCCCGCTCTGTCAAAAGATGGAGCCGTTGGTTGCAAGGTGAGGAGAAGCCGATAGGAGAACAAGTGCACCGTTAAATCCTTCTGCCGGCCCTTCCGAAACAATGCTTGGAAATTTGCAAGACAAATCGCTGATCACAGTCATCTGAACGATCAACAAATCATCATTTCGTGACCATGATATCCCTAGTGATTCGGTGGCGATGAGGAACGTCTGCATTGGTTTCGTTCTAGGAATATCGCGTTTTGCAGTAACACCCAATGGAAATGCCAAACCCATGGATTACAAGGTAAGTTTAACCGGTATGAAGATCCAATCCGCCTCCGCCAAAACGATCCTGTTCATGAAATCGAGTGACCCAAAACGGATTCACAATTAATCCGCTCCTGATGCGTTTGTTAGCTCATCGTTCTGTTCTTCAGAATAAGGTATTCAGGCTGTAAAGCAAATCATTGCTTCACAAATACTCTGACTGTTGTTTTCGGCTAAATGATTCCAATTTCACCAATCCTCAAAGCTCCAAGACGTCACCCTTGCAATGATTTGGATGTGCAAATAGTTTCAACATGAAATGGCTGAAGACCATCTCCAATGTGCAACCCTTCGGGGGAATATTTCACCTCCTCAGTTATGCTGATCCAAGGGAGTTTTTCGTTCCCAAAGACCTAATGGAAATTTGTAGACCAATGACTACAAATTGCCTCAATTGACATAGAAATCGAATTCACAAAATCGCTTGCTTGAATGGGTGCCTCATGTCCTCTATTTATTCACTTTGTTGAAAAGTTATTGGAAGCTTTCGAAATTGTCTTTTATAATGTACTTTTTAATTATTTAACTTTATAAAATTAAATAAATAACTTTATAAAGTTAAGGTACAACCTTAATTTAATATTAGAACAAGTAGGCCCCACTAACAGAATTATTATTCTCCGAGAGCAAAAATGTAACCATCTGGAAATAAAATGACTCTCTTTCCAAAATCATTTGCCTACGAGAGTCGATGATAGGCAAATTCCCTGTTAAAGTTATGTTGCTAGAAAGGGGACATGACATTCATTAGCATAATTAAAATCTTATATATATATATATATATATAGATGTAATTTATGTGAGTAAAGTTACAAAACATCAACACATACAACATTCAAATTCATGGCTAATGATTGAATTTATATAGTAATAAATACTAACAAGATTTTAAATTTTAAATTTTATTGTTCAAAATTTAGTTCAAAGTTTCAAACTTCAATTTTTTTTATATGATGCTAGAATCAAATGTTTTTTATTATGACAAAAGGGGGTTTTCTAGGGACCCAAAACTCATTACATCATAAAAAAGATTATAGCAGATAAGTCCAGCACAAACATATCAAACATATATGCTGGAACAGACAAAAGTCCAGCATCCAAAAGGCCAGCAGGCCAAGACAAAACCAGATACAAAACACAAGTAACAAGGATCAGAGACAACACATGTTATTAGAATCAAATATTATTGTCAGTTACAAAAGCAATTAAGATACATTGGCAATGATTTAGTATGCATGAATATTGTGGACAGGCAATTTTCTTGAGAATGTGGATTGTGTGTAGATTTTGCATAAACCATCTACCATCAATTTAATAGTGTCTGATGTTAGGTTGCTAATGTTTACTATTGTCTATCACGTTGGAGAAATCTCCCTTTATATAGACTTACTCAAACCATCAACCGATTTCTCTATAACTAAAAAGCACAAAAACAATCTGTCCATGACTGAAAACACAGACGTTTGACTGTCAAAATTTAGTTTTTATGATCATGTCAGTTAGATGCAGATATAATGCTTGTTTCCCTAATGTTAGATATGTAAATATTTGAACTCAACTCCAGCATAGTATTTTTCATTAGAAATGTTTTAATTTAGCCAACTTGTATAAAATAAGTCAGTATAGACTATAATAGTGTCAACAGAATCCACCCAAAATATGTCTCACTTTGAGCTATGAGAAAATTAATGAACTGAATGTGTCAACACACCTTTACAACAACCTATGCAAGTTAACTTTTTTACTGCTAGGCCTAGCATATTTCATGCTATGCACGAATCCACAAAAAGATTTGAAGTTTGAATTCATATTTCATTTTTTAGGTATAATTATAGAATTGCTTCTAACTGTAAGCTACAGAAAAAAAGTTATTTGATGTTGAAAAGGAACCATCATATTATGCTCTCATTCTAAACTATTATACAAGATTAGAGTTTATGCTAGAATATAATATAACCAACATTGATTCTCCTATCCTTGCACATAAGTTACTATTCATGAATTATACTGAAACAAGTGTATAAATATCAGTTTCTACCTGGAAAATTATATAACCAGGTGTGACTTTGATATGGCTAGCACTGACAAAGGCATAAGAGTTATGCATCCCTTGAAATAATAAAAGAATCATCATTTACAAAGTTCCCTAGTTTTTTCATTTGACCAAGATCAACAAGCCAATTAAGTATCCCAATAGTTGCATCATTAGGAGTACAGCCTCCTTTCTTCATTTGATTCATCACCAAATGAGTTTTCTCAAGGTCATGTCTATGGTGTAAATAAATTAAAAACACAACATTAATTTTTCACTCGGCACTAACTATTGTCGAGTGCCAGTTTTGCTCGGCACCTTAATAAACTGAGTGGCAGGAGTGTACCGAGTGAGCTCGGTAGATGAAAAAATAACTCGGCAACAATGGATGCCAAGTGAGCTCGGTAGATGAAGGACAACTCGGCAACAATGGATGTCGAGTGAGCTCAGTAAAGTGTGGATGCCGAGTGAACTCGGTAGCCACTGCAGAAAATGACTTCTACCAAAGACAATATCGAGTGACAAAACTATTACGTGAACATTTCCACCATTAAAACCAGAGAACCAAAGTTTGAAACTTCCAAACAAACTTCTCAAATGCAATGAATAGAAGAAGAATAATGGATTCTAGTATGCCTCCTTGCTTTCTATTCAACTTTGATTAAATCATTACAAAATTTGGGAGGGTTCGGCTTCAACCAGAAAACCCTATAATAACCCTAAAACTTTAAACAACTTCAAACTTCAAAACTTTAAACTTGCAGCTCTAATGGCTGCATACAATAGTGCCTAGAGCAATCACTACTTCAACATGACAAACTCAAAAAACAATAAACTTACAGAATGATCAGAGAAGAAATACATGCATCTGCAGGCATGAAATGAACTTCCTTCTGTCTTCTGCACAACTGGATCTATTGATCGCTTACTTTCTTCTTCTTCCTTCTCTGCAACTTCTGATTTCTTCAACTTCTACTCTCTCTGATCTAAAATGAATGTGAGACATTCCTTTTGTCTTCTACAACAAAAAAATTCCCCTCTTTTCCAAATTTGAAAACTCACCTACCGCATTCATGTTTATGACTGTTGTGCAGGTCGTCAGGGATGGTAGGTGGGTGTTTGGCTCTAGGGGTAAACAACCATTTGCATTTAATATTCCAACACTCCCCCTTTGTCCCGATCCAAACAAACAAGGATCACTACTGATCCACATCAACTACACCAAGACACTCTCTTAGGTGTACAAAACATCCAATGCCTAATGGCTTTGTGAAAATGTTTGCGAGCTATTGCTCAAACTTACAAAATTCCATTTTAATATCCCCATTCTCCACCAACTCTCTGATAAAATGATATCTGATCTCAATATGCTTACTTCTACTATGGAAGACTGGATTCTTGGACAATGCAATTGAAGAGATGTTGTCACAATAAATTGTGGTTCCATCCTCTTGCCTTTCATTCAAGTCTATCGAGATCCTCCTTAACCAAATAGCTTGACATGCTATTGCATTTGCTGCTATGTATTCAGCCTTTGTTGTAGATTGAGCAACAATAGGTTGCTTCTTGGATGCCCATGAAATTCCACCCAATCCCATATGAAACATGTATTCAGAAATGCTCTTCCTATCATCTATACTTCCAACCCAATCACTATCCATGTAACCAACCAACTTGAAATCTTTATTTGCGATATACAAAATTCCAAATCCCTTGGTACCTTTCACATACCTTAGGATCCTCTTTCCTGCTTGCCAATGGGAATCCTTTGGTGTTTCCATAAATTTGGAAATCAAACTTACTGCATGCATTAGGTCTAGCCGAGTTGCAGTCAAATACATTAAACTTCCAACCATACTCTTGTATAGTGTTGGATCCACTCTCTTGGTAGAGTCTTCCTTGCTCAACTTCAAACCTATGGCTGTTGGTGTGGGAGCTAGCTTACTATTCTGCATTTTGAATCTCTCCAAAATCTGCCTTGCATATTTTTCTTGAGAGATGAAGATGCCATCATGCACTTGTTTTACTTATATGCCTAGAAAGTATTTCAAGAGACCAAGGTCCGTCATCTCAAATTCATTTTTCATGGCCTCTTTGAACTCACCAATTAGAGCCTTGCCATTACTAGTAAAAATCAAATCATCTACATACAAGACAACAATCAAAATTTTTTTATTTGCTGCCTTGATGTAGAGAGTAGGCTCACCACTGCTTTTGCTAAAGCTATTGCTCATCAAATATGAGTCATCCTATTGTACCATGCCCTTGGAGCTTGCTTGAGCCCATAAAGAGCTCTCTTCAATCTATATACTTTGTTCTCTTCACCTGCTACTTCATAACCAGGTGGCTGCTCCACATATACTTCTTCCTTTAATACACCATTTAGGAAGGCGGACTTTACATCCATTTGGTATACCTTCCATTTGTGTTGAGCTGCAATTGCTATGACAACATGCACGGTTTCCATTCTTGCAACCGGGGCATATGTCTCATCATAATCTCTGCCATACGCTTGTTTGTAGCCCTTGACTACTAGCCTTGCCTTATGCTTATCAATCTTGCCTTCAACATTGCATTTGGTCTTGTAGACCCATTTCACCCCAATCACTTGCTTCTTGGGAGGCAAATCAATTAGCTCCTGTGTCTCATTCCTTTCTATAGCATTTATCTCCTCATCCATGGCCTTACACCATTTCTTCTCCTTAATAGTTTCTTTAAAATATATTGGATTACTATGAGAAAATAATGCAAAATTAACACTCTCATCATAATCTTCATACCTTTCTTCTTGGTATATCTCCCTAAGACTCTTGGTCTTTCTTGGTAACAAGGAGGAAAGTGTGGGATCAGAATCTTCACTACCGCTTGGCACTGACACTTGGTCATGCTTAGAGGAGCTTGAGATTGATTGAGGCTACTTGCCTTTTCTGCTATCTGCTCCTTCTTCTTGTTGTTCATTGGCATCCTCTTCACTCATAATTGGCACTTTATTTGAGGTGCTTGGTGATTCATCAGTCGGTCCATACCATGACTGATTTTCAAGAAATTCCACATCTCTTGAGAGAATCATCTTGTTGTTAAATGGGTCATACAATCTGTATGCCTTTGATTCTGAGCTGTACCTTGTGAAGATGCACTTCACACCTTTGTCATCCAATTTATGTCTTTGCTCTTTAGGCACGTGTGCATATGCAACACATTCAAACACCCTTAGGTGTTCAACTGTCCATCTTCCTCGTGACCATGCTTCCATTGGAATTCTATCACAGGCTGCCTTTATAGGACACCTATTAATTAGGTAAACTGCTGTTGCCACAACCTCTCCCCAAAATTTAGTTGGAAGACCTTTTTCTTTCATCATGCTCCTTGCCATTTCAACAATAGTCTAGTTCTTTCTTTCAATCACTCCATTCTGCTGTGGTGTATAGTTGGTTGTGAGCTCTTTCTTTATGCCATGTTTCCTGCAAAAATTTACAAAAGAATTGGAGGTATACTCCCCTCCTCTATCTGATCTTAGGACCTTGATATAGTGTCCACATTCTCTTTCAGCTAGGGCTTTGAACTCAAGAAACTTATCAAATGCTTCAGATTTAGATTTCAAAAAAAAACCCATGTCCTACGACTGAAATCATCAATAAATGTCATGAAATAAGTACTCCCCCCAATGGAAGTAACTTGCATAGGACCGACTAGGTTAGTATGCACTAACTTTAATGGATATCTAGCCCTCCTAGAATTTACAGAATTAAAGGGAAGTCTATGTTGCTTACCCAAAATACAAGCCTCACACTTGTCACATGAATTTTCTATTCATGGCAAACCTTCTACCATTCTTTTATTTGACAACAAATTTAAATCAGCATAGCCAAGATGACCATACCTGAGGTGTCATAGCCGTGAAGGGTCTTCAATCACACTCCTTAGAGCTGATTGTGTGGGAGGTGCAATATCAACTTGAGATGAGAAACATGTCTCTATCCTCAAGGGAAACATTATGTTCTTTGTCATTTGAACTGCTGCAAGTAAGTTCTTGCTCCCATCCTTTTCATGAATGACACACCTGTCATTCTCCATCAGCACTTTGTATCCATTTTGAATGAGCTGACCAATGCTCATTAGATTGTGCTTCATACCAGGGGAAAAGTACACATTTTGTATTTCCTTCTTCTCACCTTGCTTGGTGCGGACCATAATAGATCATTTGCCCACAACTGGTAGGGTTCCATTGTTACCCATTTTAATTTCAGATTTGAAACTCTTGTCAATGAATGAAAACAAGGTTTCATTACCACTCATGTGGTTGCTACATCCACTGTCGAGGTACCAAACCTCAGGGCTTCCTTCTTCACCAACATTACGCATGATAAAGGTAGTGGCATTGTTTCCACTTCCCATGTTCACATCAGCCACATTTGCTTGTCCTAACTAATCATTTTGCTTCTTCCAACTTTCACTTGCATAATGCCCATATTTATGACAGTAGTAGCATTCTACATTGCTCTTATTTGAGTTGTAGTTTTTCTTACCTTCTCTTGAAGTATTTTGTGAGCTACTTGCTCCATCTGCTCTTCCTAAGCTTTTTGCTGCAACATTTCTTTGTCCTCCATTACCTCGGCCTCTGCCTCTGGAGTTTCTGCCTGAGCCATTTCTTCCTCTCCCCCTTCCTCATGGATTTGACTAAGTCTTGAATGCTTGCTCTTGGGAAGAAGAAGATGCAGATCTGTTAATTCTATGCTCATGAGTTTGAAGAGTACCCATCAACTCATCCATTGTCAAAATAGTGAGGTCTTTTACCTCTTCTATGGTCATGACCAAATTGTCATATTTATGAGGTAAACTCCTCAATATCTTTTCCACTATCCTCTGCTCTTGATAGTCTTCTCCATTTGACTTCAGTTGGTTAATTACATTTGAGGTCCTTGAACTGAAATCTACAATTGATTCATTTTCCTTCATCTGAAAGTTCTCAAACTCCCTCCTTATATTCTGTAGCTTTACTGTATGGACTTAATCGGTCCCCTTGAAGTTAATCTCAAGGATATCCCATGCTTCTTTTGCATAATTTGTTGTTGCAATCTTCAAAAATAATGTCTCTCTCATTGTTGCTTCAATAAGACTTAATGCTTTAGCATCCTTCCTCCTTGACTCTTTCAAATGAGTCTTTTGATTATTGGTAAGAGTAGCATACTGAACTGGGTCTGTCACATCATTGAATTAACTACAAACTCCCATAAATCATTTGCAACCATAATGGTTTTCATCTTCTTTCACCATGTATCATAATTTTGTCCATTGAAGGGTGGTGGCTGTTGCCATATCTTTCCTGCATCTCTTACCATATCAAATATCCCAAGAAAAAATTGCCCTAACTCACTTTAGATGTGGGGCCTCAAAGCTTTGATACCATGTAAATAAATTAAAAAAACAAAATTAAATTCGAGTGCCAGTTTTTCTCAGCACCTTAATAAACCGAGTGGTAGGAGTGTACTGAGTGAGCTCGGTAGATGAAAAAACAACTTGGCAACAATGGATGCCAATTGAGCTCGGTAGATGAAGAACAACTCGGCAATAATGGATGCCGAGTGAGCTCGGTAGTGTGGATGCCGAGTGAACTCGGTAGCCACTGGAGGGTGGAGCTCGGTAGAAGAAGGTACTGAGTGAACTCGGTAGCCATTGCAGAAAATGACTTCTACCAAAGACAATACTGAGTGACAGAACTATTACGTGAACATTTCCACCATTAAAACCAGAGAACCAAAGTTTGAAACTTCCAAACAAACTTCTCAAATGCAATGAATAGAAGAAGAACAATGGATTCTAGTATGCCTCCTTGCTTTCTATTCAACTTTGATTAAATCATTACAAAATCTGGGAGCATTCGGCTTCAACCAGAAAACCCTAAAATAACCCTAAAACTTTAAACAACTTCAAACTTCAAAACTTTAAACTTGCAGCTCTAATGGCTGCATACAATAGTGCTTGGAGCAATCATTGCTTCAACAGGACGAACTCGACAAACAATAAACTTACAGAATGATCAGAGAAGAAATATGTGCATCTGCAAGCACGAAATGAACTTCCTTCTATCTTCTGCACAACTGAATTTGTTGATTGCTTACTTTCTTCTTCTTCCTTCTCTGCAACTTCTGATCTCTTCAACTTCTACTCTCTCTAGTCTCAAATGAATGTAAGACATTCCTTTTGTCTTCCACCACAAAAAATTTCTGCCTCTTTTCCAAATTTGAAAACTCACCTACCGCATTCATGTTTATGACTGTTGTGCAGGTCATCAGGGATGGTCGATGGGCGTTTGGCTCCAGGGGCAAACGACCTTTTGCATTTAATATTCCAACATATGACACAAGGTAGAGTGCTTGGAATTAACCCCTTTTCTCTAATCTCCCGTAGCATTCAAAAAGTCATGTCTAGTTTGTTTTCCTATCAAAAAACAATCAATCAATATAGTATAAGTTAGAACAGTTGGAGCAATACCAACCACTTTCATGTTTGGAACATATGTCAAGGCCCTACCTATTTCACCGATTTTGCAATGGGCATTGATCAGACAATTATAATTGACTACATTAGGAGTCAAGCCTTCAATTAGCGGCTTTTTTGTGAATCAATGAGCTCTAGATTTGTATTCTGTGTTGCATCATCCAGTTTAAAATTTCATATTCCATCTCCTTTAACATCTTTCCAACCATTTCCATGTTTCCTATTCTTCAATGTGTTTTACATCTCCTTTAACATCAGGAAGATGTTCCATGTTTTCTATCCGAGAGAGAAGTGTGAATGCTTACTTTTCCTTATTTCTCTGACATAAACCACCAATTAGAATGTTGTAGGTAACAACATCGGGGAAGCAACCTTTCCTTAGCATATTTTAAAACAACTTTTGAGGCTTTTCCACCTAATGCAATTCTCATAGGCTGCATATCAAACAAATACAAATAATTAGGTTTGGATGGATACCCTTTCTAGACATGTCAGAAAGACAATCCCAATCCCAAGCCTCTTCTGTTCTTGCAAAGCCCACTAATAACAGCATTAAATGCCACTTCATTAAAATGACCAAACTCAATCATTTATACCAACAAATTGTAGGCTTTGTCTATTTTTCAGCCTTGCAAAAGCCTTCTATCAGGCTAGTAGTAATCTTAGAGCTTCATCAACTCATTCTTCATTCCAGCTACTACTAACCTTAGAGCTTCGTCTTTCCTGCCCACCTTGCAGAGACCATTAATTAAGGTACTGCAGGCAATAATATCAGGGGAATTGCAACTAGTGGGATTTCACCCGACTACATAATCCAAGGTTTATCAAACTACCACAAGATCTATTTCAGTGGCCAGAAATCACGCATTAGTAGGCTTTGACTTGACTATAGGAGCTCTCTAATAATCATTCAACACTCAAAACTTTTAATGGAATGGGATTTCATAGTTTTTCTGTACATCGGCTGGAATTCGATAATCATTTTAAAATCATAAGAAAACTTTTATAAAATGGGGTTTTGTTCTTTATTCCTAAATCAGCTGGCACACAGCTCGGTATTAGAGTAAATGTCTTTTGGTGGATCACTTTGAGTTAAGGAAGTAAATTTACATCAAATGATCTATGTGCAACCCTTAAGGAAGAATCGGGAAAAAAGGAATGAAGAATGGAACGGCATTTACTCAAATTCAGAATGGAACGACATTTATTAAAAGTCTTACGTTCGTAATTCACTTGTCAATCTAAAGAAGAAGAATCTGACGCACACAAAATATTGATCCGAAGGCTGCTTAACATTTGCTAGGTGAGAATTCTTTTGAGAGAAAAGTACAGCCACATTTAGGATGTTCACTTTTTAATAACTTGAACATCTCTGATTTGTTATGTGAATTCCAGATACTGTGAAAATAGAATCTTCATAATTTATCAAATTATGATCCGCTAGAGAGTACACTACTAGAATTACTAAACTGAAGTGGGTTTCTCTTCATATCTTTCTTCACAAGCAAAGAGAATTGCTTAATATGAATGGACACACTTGACTGCTACAAATAGAATTTGAACTGTCATGATCCACTATCTAATATTTAAAAATGAACATTTGATATGCTAATCTTGAAAAATATCCAGCCTTGCACAGACCATCAATGACTGTGTTGTATGTCACTTCGTCAGGTTTCAAATCCCTCGCTTCCATTTCCTCTAACATCTTTCCCACCATGTTCATGTCTCCCAATCTATGAAATGCATGTATTAGTGTACTATATGTAATTACATTAGGGAAATGTCCCTTATTTTGCATCTCAGAAAGAAGGGTAAATACTTCATTTTCCCTGTTATTCTGACATAAACCAGCAATTAGAGTGTTGTAGGTAACAACATCTGGGGAATAGCCTTTGCTAAGCATCTCTTTGAACAACTTCTGAGCCTTTTCCATCTCATGTAGTTTGCATAGGCTGCGTATCAAAGAGCTACAAGTAATTACATCTGGTTGTAAACCCTTTTTACCCATGTCATATAAACAATCCCAAGCCTTGTGCATCATGCCATCTTTGCATAGTCCATCAATAACAGTACTAAATGTCACTGCGTCAGGTGAAGAACCAAAATCTGCCATTTTTTTAAACAGATTATATGCTTTGCCTGTTTTTCCAGCTTTACAAAAGCCATTTATCAGGCTAGTATAAGTGTAGATGTTAAGAAAATGGCCTTCTTCTATCACTTTAGCGAATAATTCTAGAGATTCATCTACTCTGTCTACTTTGCAGAGGCCATCAATCAGAGTAGTATATGTAACAATATCTGGAGAGCAGTAACTGTGTTTCGTTTTAGCTACTAACCTTAGAGCTTCATCTTCCCTTCCCACATTGTAAAAACTATTTATTAGGGTAGTGCATGAAATAACATCAGGAGAGATGCCAAATTGTATCATCTCAGAAAATAAAACAAGAGCTTCATTAACTCTACCTCTTTTGCAGATCCCATCAATCAGAGTATTATATGTAAGGCTGAGTTTAATTCCTCCCAGGCCTTGTTTGTGTTTCCAGATCTGCAGAGGGCAGTAATGTGCTGATTGAAGTGCACAAAATTGAAGGGCAGTAATGGAGGTGGTTTGAGTGTGTATCGAGATGAGGCGGATTTGGTGTATTGTAATGAAGAATTAAATTTGGGCGTACCGTGAGGAGGGGGTTTACCCTGTTTACGTGTATACAGAAGTGAAGAATGAGAATGAAGGGAAAATACCTGATGAAAGAGGAAGCACGGGCGTATCCATTTGAAGTTGAAGCTACGCATCATCTCCATATCTTCACAGGGTTAACAGAGCAGAAGAAAATCCTGAATTATCGTCTCCTGTTTAAACATATTCTAAATGTGCAGATTAGCTGTGTAAGTTTGTTTTAATTCAAAAAAATCCGTCGTCCTTTAAATCTTATAAGGAAAGTTTACCTTCTTTCTGAAATTAATGGGTTAAAGGAAATAATATATGTTATACCAGTAAATAATCTAGCACTTGTATTTAAGTAGATGGTGCGTGCAGAATACTTGTGCATTCGTGTTAGTGCTAATATTACATTAAACTTGATTCATCTAATTAAAGAATTTAAAAGTTTCTATAAAACTTACAATGTGTATATCTATTTTTCATTTTTTTCTATTTTATAAATGATATTTTGTGCTCATTCTATTGGTCCATACTATTTTTGGTAGGTAGAAAAATTAATTTTTCCTAACAAAAATTCACATATTTTTTCCAACAACAATGACGTCATGCATTAATTAGAATTTGCAAAAAGTAATTATTTTATCTTCCACCTCACTAGCTAGCATGTTGAACAACAATAATAACTAAATCATTTTTCTTCCCAAAGATTGTAAATATGTCAATTTATTATTTTTAACATCTTGTGAGTTTAAGTTTATTTAAAATCTTACTTTAAAACTAATTATCATATCATTTTAAAATACATTTATTTAATTTTTTTTCACAATAATTTAAAATTATTTTATTCTAATTTTAAAATTAATTTTTTATTCTAAATTATAATTAAATTAATAAATAACAAAATTATATTTTTAAGAATATAATTATTTGATAAATTTTTACTAAAAATATTTATAAATTTTGTTACAAAAAAATTTAAATTTAGTTTTCAATGTTTTATATTTTATAATATAAATATATTTATTAGTTTTAAATTGTCTCTTACTTTTGTCAATCGTAAAATGCTAACTTTTTTCCAATATTGTTTTAATTCTTTTTTGCATTTTAAAATTTCTAAAACTAATATTGTTCTTCAAACTTACTAACTCTTTTGTTGGTTTGGATCAAATAGTCAACAATTTATTTTTTAAATTTATTATTTGAATTTATATTGCAAAAGGTGGAAACAGATACTTCATTGATTTAACTCAATTTTATAATTGTTATTTAAATATTTCTTAAAATAACATAATCCTTAATCTTTTTTTTTAAAATTCTCTTTCAACTATCTCTATTTAGATTGTCTCGTCAATACTTTTGGATATCTTCCTCTTTGGTCTCTAGTTTGTAATTTTTTACATTCTAGTCAAGCCAGCTAAACCTTCATATGAAAGTAATATTTTATTCGGCTAAACATATAAGATACATTTTATACATAAGAATTTGGCATTAAAAATCACCTTTATTTATATAAAAGTCACACCTTTACATTGTCAATATTTTTGTAAAATAAATTAACTTAACAACAATGTCCTCAGTTTCAAAGAATCAACCTTTTTCACCTGAGAAACTCTTTCACCATTTGCATGCTCTATCAAACAAGAGAGAAGATTAAAAAATAACCGATAATAAGTTTTAAAAGAGAAGAAAACAACCTACCACTGTATTTTATTAAAATTTGACAAAGTAACATCATTTAAGAGCTTGTATGTGATAGATCAAAGGAGATATATTCATACCAATATGAATTAATGTATGAAACTAGCTCACCAAGAATGGCCTACTTAGTAGTAGACATAAAAACAAAAAAATCAATGTTTGAATGATTGGTAAGAATCCTCAAATTAGTTGTGAAAATACTAGTATCTAAGATAACTGGAAACATTTTTGTCAATGAAAACTGCTAATGAGTAAAAGACAAATGTCCCAAAATTTTGAATGAATGTAGATGTTATAGATAAATAAACAAGATGTGCATGATAATTCATGATCACGATTGATATCTACTAAAATAATAAAAATTGAAATACTTGGTCCTAACATTGAAATACTTTTGGATCTTCCTCTTCGATCTCTAGTTTGTATTTTTTTACATTCTAGTCAAACTAGTTAATCCTTCATATAGAAGTAATATTTTATTAGGCTAAACATATATGACACCTTTTATCCATAGGAAGTTGGCATTAAAAATCACCTTTATATATATATATATATATATATATATATATATATATATATAAAAGTCACACCTTTACATTGCCAATATATTTGTAAAATAAATTAACAACAATGTCCTCAGATTCAAAGAATCAACTTTTTTTACCTGAGAAACTCTTTCACCATGTGCATGCTCTATCAAACAAGAGAGAAGATTAAAAAATTATTGATAATTAGTTTTAAAAGAGAAGAAAACAAACTACCACTGTGTTTTCTTAAATTTTGACAAAGTAACATCAATTAAGAACTTGTATTTGTGATAGATCAGAGGAGATCTATTCATGTTAATATGAATTATTGTGTGAAACAAGCTCACCAAGACTAACCTACTTAGTATTAGACATGTAAACTAAAAAATCAATGATTGAATGATTGATAAGAATCCTCAACTCAGTTGTGAAAATATAATTGAAAGTAGATTGATACAAGTATGAGAATGTGTTTCAATAATTGTTTTGTCACTAATGTCAAACCTACAACTTGCTGGTAGGACAATTGCCTAGTTGATTTTAGTACTACCATTGTTTTGATTAATAAAAAGGTTTTGATCAAATGAAGTAACAAAAGCACCTAGAGGAAAGGTTGAGTTATGGTATTAAAAAGGAGTACAAAGATTAGTTAAGATAGTGATGTTATAGTGTATTGATTATCTATTTAAGGCTGCAAAGGTTGGATACACTGACTAAGTCTAGAAGAACAAGTAAGAAGAATTGAGTCTACCAAGCTTGATGGAGTGGACAGTAGGTGCCGAGCAAAGTTAGTCCAAGCTAAGAAGAAAATTAGTCGAAGTCAAGTAAAGTGAAAGTTCAATGTATGCCAAGTGATACAATGTAAGTCAAGTAAAGTTTAGTTGATGTCGAGCACTAGTAAACTTTAGTGTTTGCCGAGGGATCTAGTTGAAGACGAGTGGACGAATAGTTTGGAATCTGAGTGACAACATATTGATGTCGAATGCCAATATTCATGTTAAATTGTAGATTTGATGTCGAATGCCAATATTCATGTTAAATTGTAGATTTGACTAATCTGAGTTGACTATTTTGTTTTCTTGAATTTTGTGAAGCTTGTGGAAGATAACTATGACGAGTTGGTGGCACAGAATTCATGGTAAACCATTTTGAGGAAAATTCAAAGAGGATTGAAGAAGCAACTTCTAAAAGGGACTCAAATGAAAAGATGGATAGATTCATTGAATCCTACCTAACCCTAAACTGGACGATAGAGGATGAATAGAAAAAGATCTTAATTTTCTATTTATAGAGATGACTAGTCAGAAGCAAGGTTGGTCAATGTTCAAGAACCTAAGTTAGACAAGAGGTCTAAAGTATTGCTTCATTCAGTGACCGAATAGAAGAGATTGTTATTGGCAAGCAAAGCAAGTAAGCTTAAGAGTATGAATACTTGAAGGCTGAACAAACTATCAGAGCTGAAGTGTGTGAAAGACAAGGAGAACGGAGGACTAAAAAAGAGATCTATAATTTGCAAGTGAGTTGTAATTTGTTATCAGATCAAACCTTACTATTACTTTCTAATCATTGTACTAGACTAGGGTAAATCCTTTGGATTAAGCTTGACCTAACAGTCATTTGTAAATCCTTTAACTGGGTGACATTCCAAGTGAATAATCTAAAGCCCTCTAACAAGGTTCACTCCTAATAGGGTGATTAAAATCCTCTAACCAGGTCACATTTAATAATGTGTATTGTAACCTTAAATAGGGTTGGTCTTTCACAAGGCATCATTCAGAAGAGTGAGAATGAGTAGCATGTTACTAGTGGTTTTTCCCAAATTGGATTTTCATCTAAAATCCTAGAGTCAAATGTGTTATTGAATCTGTTATGTTTCATGTTTACAATTTTGCAAAGTTGTTTTAACCTAGAACAATAATATACAAGCTCAAGTGATTGTATGATCTAATGGATGCATGCATTCATATGTTTTATGAATATGGGTTTGGTAAGTTGTGAAAAGTTTTATTTGTACATCTAGACCTTGGATAACTAATTCACCCCCCTCTCAGTTATTCTAAATATTTTCAACAATTGGTATTAGAGTCATCTACTTAAGAGGACTAGTTTGAAGGTACTAGAAGCAAAAGATCAAGATGTCAAAAAGAGAGGTACCTAAGCTTAACAAGGACAACTTCCTACATGACAAAGTTTGATGAAGGTACACCTAGGAGGTCTTGGAGACCATGCAAAATCTACCATCGCTACTGAGGATGTTGACCCTACTAGAGCCCTAACTATTGAAGATTTGAAAAAGAAGAAAGAACATAATCAGAAAATCCTGGTGATAGCCTCTACCCTAAGCTATGCTGAGTTCGATGACATCAAGGGTTGTGATAGTGCAAAAAAAATGTGGGATGCTCTTCACACCATCTATGGAGGAGATGCAAATGTTTTGAGAGCCAAATCTGAAAGTCTTAGAGGTAAGTATGATGATATGAGGATGCAAGAAGGTGAGAATGCTGCTCAATATTGCTCTAGAATAAAAGATGTCGTTAATGCTATAAGAGGATCTACTAGTAAGATAGATGATGATATTGTATTAAGAAAAGTTTTGAGAACATTATTGCCCATCTATGCTATTAGAGTTTCTGCAATACAAGAATTGAGATGTATACTAGGTTCTAATTTGACTCTTGAAGGTCTGTTAGGTAGGCTCACTACTTTTGAGCTATCTAATTTTGGCAACTTCAAATTTGAGAATGTTGAATCTAATTTCAAAGGTAAGCTATCATTGAAGGAACATAATGAGAAGAAGAAGAAAAAGGCAAAATATATTTCCAGTGATAGTGATACAGCTGAGGAGGATGTAGAACAGCTTGAAGCACTACTAGCAAGGATATTTCATAGAGGTAAAATGTATATGCAGGATGATGGTTAACCAAACTATGTCCTTAAGTGGTAATAAAAAATCAGCAAATTAGGGTTATGTCAACTTGACATACAATTTTAAACTTGTTATGAACTTTCAATCAAAAAATTGTAAGAAAATAATTTATAAGAAATTAAATTTAGTTTATAAACTACTAGGCCTTCTCTGAAGAAAGAAAAAATTGATTGGTCAAAATTTTGAATTTTAATACAATAGTACAAAAATTTCATGACAAAAGTAAGAATGCGTGTATGTCCAACCACCTTAATCATAATCAAATGATAATATTTTTAAAAAATATTGTAGATATAAGAAGTAGGCTCATGTCCAGATGTGACACATATTTTTGGATTTTTTAATTTGAGATAAATAATTAATTATGAATTGTATACTATAGTATTTTCAAAATTAAAAAACTCTTATGTCTGACCACCTTAACAAATTAAAAACTTTACAAAATTTAAATTTTCTTTTATTTTCCTTATACTAGAAGAGGTATATAATGTGAGGCATCTTTTGGATTTCAAAAATGTTATACCATTTGAAAGTTATACTATTTTTTCAATCAGTGTGTGAATCATCACTTTGTGTATAATTCCATTAGAAAATGAATAATAATTACTTACTGGACTCATAATTTGATAGACATTGCATTTATGGAAAGAAAAGAACATTCTTAAGGAACCGTTTTCGTTTCATCAAATTTGGGTGAAAAATGTAATCAGACACATGTTTGAAGTAAAAAATACATAAGAACAAGCCAAAAACATGTTTTTGTGACATTTTTTAAGTTGACCATGTAGGCTTGGTATCCAAAGCAATACTAGGCCTTATAAAGGTACTAACATTTTGGTTTGGTATCACGATGGGTGGGAGAAAAGTCACAATAGATTTTGAAATGCTTTGAGGCATTTCAGAACTACATATTTTTTAGATCACCACTTTTTGGCACACCATGATCTTGCACATACCCTAAAGGCAAATTCAAAGGTAAGTTACCTATCATGTGTTTTAATTGCAATGAGTTTGGTCAAATTGTTGCTAGATGTCTATACAATAAGAATAATAGAGGTGGAGATAAATATAAAAGTAGAATAGATGAAGACAATAAAGATTACAAAGACAAAGGCAAGAAATCTTACTACATTGAAAAAGAGAAAAAAAAAAGATGGATCTGATGATCATGATGATGAAGTGGTGTATGTTGCAATGAAGGATGAATCTGATGAGGATAAGGCAACTGCACTAGTGTCTTGTGTGAACAAGATTGGCAAATGTATCATTGATAGTGGGTGTTCACATCACATGACTAGAGATAAAAGTAAGTTCATTACCTTGAATCATTATGATGGAAATAGTGTAAGGTTTGGTAATGATGCACCATGTCCAATAAAGCAAAAAGGATATCAAACTCACAGAAAGATTTTATGTCACAATGCTTATTATGTTGAAGGACTTAAACTATAATTTATTGAGTGTGTCACAATTGAATAGTTCAAGTTGCAAGGTTGAGTTTGAGAACAAGATAAGATATATAATACTGATGGAAAACTAATTGGAAAAGGTGATCAAGCTACAAGTAATCTATTCTACCTTGATATGGATAATGCTACTTGTCTAGTTGTAGAATTCGATGGTGTGTGGTTATAGCACAAGAGGTTATGGCATGTTAATTTTGATAACTTGGTTAGTATTAGTAACATAAGAAGAGTTAAAGGTTTTCCTAAGTTGAAGAAACCTGACAATATAATTTGCAAATGATGTCAATTAGGCAAAATGACAAAGTCTAGTTTTAAGATTAAGACTCACACCTCTAAAGGAATTTTGGAGATTGTTCATATAGACTTGTTTGAACCAATTGATGTGCAAAGCTAAAAATGTGATAAGTAAATTATGGTATTTGTTGATGATTATTCTAGAATGGTGATAGTTATGTTTCTGAAATAAAAATATGATACTTTCCAAGTGTTTAAGTAGTACTTAACAAGAGTTGAGAAGGAAATAGGTAAAAGCTTGAAATGTTTGAGATTTGATAAAAGAGGAGAATTTATATCAAATGAGTTTGAAATGTTTTGTAATGATAGAGGAATCAAAAGACAAACATATGAACCTAGGACCCCTCCACAAAATAGAATTGCTGAAAGGAGGAAAAGATCTATAATGGACTATGTTAGGACACTCATGATGGAGAAGAGTGTTACTTTTAAATACTAGAGAAAGGCTATAAGTACAATTGTCTATACCTTGAACTGTGTGCAAGTCAAGAAAGGTACTCATTCAACACATTTTGAGCTATGATATGGATACTCATCCAATGTAAAATATTTAAAGTATTTGGAAGCAAATGTTATATTCTCAAATATTTTAAGAATGGAAAATTACATGAAAAAAGTTAAGAATGTATATTCCTTGGCTATTTCACAAGAAATAAAGCTTATAAGTGTTTAAATACTAACACTGACAAAGTTGTGAAAAGTGCAAATGTGAAATTTGATGAATATACAGAAGTACATGAGGTTGAACCTATGAAGAAACCAGAGGAATATAAATCTTTTGTATACTTTTATGAAGGTATGCCTACTGATGAAGATGTTGTAAGTTACAAATCAACAACAAGTTTCTGTGACTACTGAGTCACATACAATGAATGATGAGTTGCATTTAGGACCCGAGCTACAGTCAGGTATTGAGTTGCAGCATGAAGTAGAGTCACATTTTAATTATAAGATTAGTGTACATAAAAGAGATGTTGAATTACATAAAAGAAAAGTGCATAGTGATTCATAAGTTGATAGACCTAATGAGGAAAATAGAGCAGAATCAAGATTGTCAAAGTATGTCAAAAGACATCACCCTATTGCATAAATTATTGGAGATAAAGATGCAAGACCAATGACAAGAAATAAGATGAGAAGTGATACATGTTTTCTTAGCATGCATGAACCTAAAACAATGAAATATGCCTTAGAAGATGTGAACTGGAGTAAATCCATGAAAGAAGAGATTGAATAGATTGAGAAGAACAAAACATGGACCCTAGTTCCTAGACCATAAGATAAAAATGTGATTAGCAAGAAGTGGGTGTACATAAATAAATTAGATGAAAATGGTGAAGTCACAAGGAATAAGGAAAGATTAGTTTTCAAGGGGTATGGACAATCTAAGAAGGGATAGACTATGGAGAAACATTCACCCCTATTGCAAGATTAGAAGGAGTAAGAACTTTGCTTACTTACTTTGCATACAAAAGTTTCAAAGTTTATCAAATGGATGTTAAATCTACATTTCTAAATGACATATTGGAAGAAAAGGTCTATATAGAACAAGTAGAAGGATTTCTTGATGCTAACAAAAAAACATGATATGTAGACTATGCAAAGATTTATATGGTTTGAAGCAAGCACCAAGAACATGGTATGAAAGGCTTCACACCTATCTTTTGAAGATTGGATTTGAAAGGATTGATGATAACAATAATATGTACTTGAAGATTGAAAAAAGCAAAAGATTTTTTACTATCTGAAATTTTTGTTGATGATATGATATTTGGAGGTCAAGATACTTTATGTAAAACATTTGCAAATGAAATGAAGAAAAAATTTGAGATGTCTATGTTTGGGGAGAATGTAATGAACCCAATTTGGAGGTCCATCGTTTATTTCTGACTTAATCTCTTATTTGTATCCTTTGCATTATATTTTCTTCGATATATAGAATTGAACGCATCTATATTTGTATGTACCCCAACTATGTTTGACAGTGTGCTGTGTATTAATGTTGGTCATTTGGCGCATAAGGCAACACAGGTACTTGACTGCACTTTGGCGTAGGACTGTCTGTGATAGGGTGCAAAGTTGCCAGTACGTTGGCACAGAGATTATCAGTTTGTTCATGCAGAGTTTGTAGGTATTGGTACATGGATCTTCATGCGGAGTTATATAAAATTTATTGCACTTTCCTTATTCACTTTCCTTTCTTCCTACGCATGGACAGCAGTGAAGTGTATTAAGCAAAATTGATGAATTAACATTCCAAGAGGTATTTGTTGCTATCCATAAGTACTTATCTGAAATTGTATTTGATGATTTGGTAAAACTCATCGACTGTGGTTAAATAGGGGGGACTTTGAATTGGAAGCATGTCGATTTGGTGATGTGCCTCCTGATAAGAATGTGACCATTGATGATAGTGAGATTTAACATTTAACCCATGTTACTTAATAAGACCAAAATAGCTATGAAAGTTAGTACGTTTGGACAACGTGGTTATATTAATCTCCACTATGCCACCTTTGATCAACACATCATGACAGATGTAAGAAAACTCGATCACATATGTGAAGATTAAAGGAAATTATATTAAGCTTAAGTAGTCGATATGTCTTGTAGCTTTAATGCCCGCGTCATTGTTATCAACTAAGCATATGTCACCTCTAATCAACATGCTTGATGCACTTGATGAATATATATTTAAAACTTTGATTTATAATTTGATTATCATGCGATTATATATATATTATCATATTTTAATATCAACTATTTTTTAATATTTAATATTTAATATCTAATTATGTTAAATTTATATCTTTATAAAGTGTTGCAAATATATCATGGTTTATAATAGATTATAATATATTTGACTTAAATAATATTACTATTCTTAATTATTATTATTATATAATATGTTATTCAAATATCCTTAAATTTGGGGTCATGACAGAGAACAAGTTTTTTATGGGTTTGTAAATACATCAAATGAAATATGATATATACATCACTCATTCTAAGTATGTAAAGGAGATATTAAAAACTTTTAGATTGGAAGATTCCAAGTCAGTAACCACACCTATTGTGACAAGACACAAGTTGTCCAAGAATGGTGATCCAACTGAGGTGAATCAAACATTGTACATGTTTATGATTGGCAAATTGCAAAATGTAGTGGATAACAAACTTGATATTGCATCACCTATTGGAATAGTTGCAAGATTCTATGCTAATCCTAGGGAAAATCATTTGATGGTTATTAAGATAATGATGAGATATTTGAAAGGAATAAAAGACTATGGTCTATACTACAAGAAAAATGAGAAATTTGAGTTGAGAGCTTACACTGATGTTGATTGGGTTGGAAATATTGATGACAGAATGAACACCATTGGAGGAGAATGTTTCTTAGGAAAAAGGCTGGTTACATGGAATAGCAAGAAAAAAATTTGCATATCTCAATCTACTATTGAAGTTGAATATGCTGCTGCTGTAGTAAATTGTACAAACATTCTGTGGATCAAATAGTTACTCAAAGGTATGAAGGAGGAAATCACTAAACTTGTGATACTTTATTGTGATAATACAAGTGTTATAAATATATCAAAGAACCTTGTGATGTATACAAAGACTAAGCACATTGCAATCAAGTATCATTATTTAAGAGAGTTAGTTCAAGACAAAGAGCTGAAGATGGAACATGTGAATACAAAGGAGAAAATAGCTGATATCTTCATAAAAGCATTATCTAAGGATGCTCATGAGTATCCAAGAGGTAAAATAGGAGTGATACCCCTATCCAAGGCTATTTAAGAAGCATGAGAAGTGTCCCACATCAACTGAGATGATTGACATATGTTACACATTGATGCAATGAATCTTACTTCAGGAGCTACCTAAAGTAATCAAAGAACTATAGCTACAAATTAGTCACAAGTTGGATGATAGAGGAAGAAACTAAAAATGTTCATATCTACACATTGAGATGACAAGTCTTTGGCATTCTTGTCAAACATGCAGAAATAGTGGGAGATAGTAGTGTACCAATCAAAGGAAGAACCATGGAATATCTACCTAGAGGGAGATAGAGTACCTGATGCTTACTATAGAGGGATAAATTATTAAAAGTTATACATCTACCTAATTAGAGGGAGATAGTGCTGAGGGAGATATAAGAATAGAATAGACAAAGATAGTTACTTGAATATTAAAAAGAGGAAGTGATCAAGAGGGATTCATACAAATTGATCAGAATAGGATTTTGTAGCATATAAAGAAGATGAAAGTTGCTGATAGAGGGAGAGATTTCAATACAAGAAATTATTTTCTTTTTGGTATTGATTGTTGGTACTAGTTTTTCATCAATGCCAAAGAGGGAGATTGTTGAAAATAGATTGATACAAGTATGAGAATGTGTTTTAATCATTTTTTTTGTCATAGATGTAAAACCTACTACTTGCTAGTAAGATAACTACCTAGTTGATTTGAGTACTATCATTTGTTTTCTTGATGACAATGTTTTGATCAAATGAGATAACAAAAGAACCTAAAGGAAAGGTTAAGTTATGGTATGAAAAAGGCACACAAAAATTAGTTAAGATAGTGATGCTATAGTGTATTGATAATATACTTAAGGATGCAAAGGTTTTTATACACTGACTAAGTCCAGAAGAACAAGTAAGAAGAATTGATTTTGCCAAGCTTGACTGAGTGGACAATAGGTGTTGAGAAAAGTTAGTGCAAGTAGAGCAAAAAATTAGTTGGAGTCAAGTAAAGTAAAAGTTCAATGTATGTCAAGTGATACAATGTAAGCCAAGTGAAGTTTAGTTGATGTTGAACACCAGTAAACTTTAGTGTTTAATGAGTGATCTAGTTAAAGATGAGTGGAAGAACAATTTGGAAGCTGAGTCACAACATATTGATGTCGAGTGCCAGTATGTTGGAACAATTGATTAATTGTGTATTATCTTCACTAGTTAGTGTATGCTGAACTCACTTGAGCATTGGAGATAGATTTTTGTGTCTCTCAAGCATTCCAAAGTTTTCCTAGTTTAGAAGACAACATCTACTAAGTTCACTTGGGCGTTAAAAAAAGTTTGTGGAAGTTGAGTGTTAACTGAGCTCACTCAGTTAATAAAAGAAATGTTGGATAGAACCAATGTTAACCGATCTCACTTAGTTATCAAAGGAACTTTGCAAATATGTAGTGTTGACCGAGTTCACTTGGTTAACATAGGAAAACCATATTCGTGTTAGTGTCTATCGAACATGGCTTACTAACAAATGATTTTCTTGTTTTGGCATCTTTAGTTCAATTGATTTATCTGTTGGTTCTAGCTAGTTGAGGAGATGAATAGTAATTATTTTATGTTATATTATAGCTAACTTGATAATATGAAAGATATAAATATAAGGTCAAGTTGAGATTTAGAAAGAGAATGTATGGAAGAAAATTGAAGATTTAATGATGCTAAGAGGAAGTGAATCAGAAGGATAAGCAAAATATCCTTGTGGAGTTCAAAAGATACTTTGATCAAGAAGGATCAAGTACACAAGCCAAAATTGAGATCTGTGATTAGCAATTCAGTTACATCTGGAATTAGGTCATCTCATTGTTACTCTCTAACCATTGTAGAAGTGATCTAAATCTCTTAACAGAGTTGGCTTAATAGCTAGTTGTAAATCCTCTAACAAGGTGACATTTATATTGAATTGCCCAAAGACCTCTAACAAGGCCACTCCTAATAGGGTAATTAAATCCTCTAACAAGGTGACACCTAATAGTGTGTTTTGTAACCTTTAACAGGGTTGGCTCCTAAAGGGCTTACTTTAGAAGAGTGAAAATTAGTAACTAGTTGCAATTGGTGGTTTTTCGCAAATTAGATTTCCACATTAAATCTTAGTGTCAAATGTGTTCATGCTATTTCTCTTATATGTTTACACTCAAGCTAATATAATAATAAACATAGATAATATCTTAAGATTTGGATGTTAAGTATTTGCCAAGCATTTTTAGTGTTTACCGAGTTACAACATTTTTTTGTGTGTTTGTTGAGCATCAATAGAGTTAAGTTTTCAAAGGTTATTTTTTACTGACATCTAAGGGATTTTGAATTTATTTTTATGGTAATTGTTTCACCCCTCCCCTCTTATTTACTCCTCTTATATTTCCAACAATTGGTATCAGAGCTATTGTTGCTTGCAGAGAAGGTTTCAAGGACCTAAGCTAAAGATTAGAATGTCTTACAAAAGAAAGATTACCAAGTTAAATCAAAACAATTTTGCAACATGACAAGGACTTATGAGGTTACATCTAGAAATTATTAGTGATTCAAGATGTAAATATCTTGATATAGAATACAAGACTCCTATTGGAACATTATCAGTTGAAGATATTACTGCAATGAAAAATTATAACATCATAATGATTGACATTGCATCTACTCTTAATTATGTTGAATTTAATGAAATCAAAGATTGTACTACAACTTATGATATGTGGATTAAATTGAAAGAAACCTATGGAGGAGATGATAATATAAGAATAGCCAAAGTAGAAAGTCTCAGAGGATAGTTTGATCAAATGAAGATGAGAGAAGATGAAAACATTGTAAAATATGTGGAAAGAATCAAAGAAAGTGTAAGTGAAATCAAAGTATCTAGAGGAGACATTGAGGAAAAAATAGTTGTGAGCAAGGTACTCAGAACCCATCTTCCTATCTATGGAATTAGAGTGTTTGATATTCTAGAGATGAGATTTGATCCAAATAACAATATAACTTTGTGTTGGAATATTCAAATGGGAAGAATGCTTCTGAGAGGGGGGGTGAATTAGAAGTATTGCACTTTAACCATTAAAACTTTTAACTAAAAGTAAATTGCATGCATGTAAACATATCAAACAACCATAAAAAAAAAACATGCATCACCACATAACACTTGAGATTTTGGTGACCTAGAAACCCTCCGAGAATAAGAAAGTAAAACTGGGGTGGGGATGATATCCACAAAATTACTGCAGCAATAATATTTAACCACTTCTGATGGTCTGCCCTATTAAAGGCCTACCTTTAAAGGCTTTACACTATGTCAATAGTGACTTGGTTAAAGGATTTACAAACACTTTACATGAAGTGTTACCCTGTTAAAGGATTTAATCACCTCTTCAAAAGATCTACAACCTAGCTGTTAAGCTAACCTATCAACATAGGATTTCCTTTCTAATACAATTGCTAGAAAGTATTAGGTATAATAAACTTGATAGCTTACAATCCTTGATTGCTAAATTCAGGCACTTGATTTGCTTTCTCTAATCTTGATTCTCTAAAATCTGATAACTGTTTGTATTCCTTGCTTTGTTCTAATCAACTAAATATCTAATTGTTGGTCTTTTTCTCTAAATCCTTTTTACTCTCCACTATAGTTTTTCCATTCACTCCTTCATCCATCTCAAATACAATGAGATTTTGTCTTCCTTACAAAGACATTCAAAGACTTAGGGTTAGATGTGGATCTAAAATCCATATTGAATCTCTATTTCCCGCTCATTTCTTGCACTTTTGTTATTGGTTGCATGCCTTCTCCATTTTTCTTATTGGCTGCATGTAGATTGCATCAAAAATACAAAAGATTTGATCTTATCACTTAGATCCTTCAAGATTCATCATATGTCGGCCATAAAAATGGTTTACATATGAGTTTGTGCCTTTTCAAACTCATATACACATTTTGTGTTACTTGGGCACTTACTGATTCCTGATGCTTGACACATATAAGAAATTGGCTTACTCAGCTACTATAGTGATTCTATCTTGCTCGACATCATCTATGACTCGGCACCTAAATATTACTTGGCACTTGTATCATGCTTGACACTTATAGTTACTCGGCACTTGATCTTCACTTGGCACTTAAAGATTGCTCGGCACCTGAAGATCATTCGGCACCTATTGGAATTTTGACTCGGCATACATAGTGTACTCGGCTTCAATATAGAAAGTGGTTAAGTGTGTTGGCACTCAAATGTCAAAACCATTTTGAGACTAACATTTTAGATGCTCTAGTTGGAAGATTGATAGCTTTTGAGTTGAATAACTATGATAACTATGTTCCTTGTTCCAATTATGTTGAATCTACATTTGAAGGCAAACTCTCACTCAAGAAAAAGAGTAAGAAATCAAAGGCCAATCAATTAGGAAGTGAAGATGAAGAAGGAAGTTTTGATAGTGATCTTGAAGTTGTTGAAGCCCTACTTGCAAGGAAATATTCCAAAGGCAAAGGGAAGTATGAAGGTAAGATTCCTTTAATATGCTTTTCTTGTAAAGAAGTTGGTCACATTGTTGCAAGGTGCCCAAATAGAGAAAACAAGGATAAAAAGAAAAATAATAAGTATAAAGGCAAGAAGGAATTCAAAACCTACAAGGACTACAAGGACAAAGGTAAGAAATATTTTTTTATGGATAAAGATTTTGATAACAGTGAAGATGAAATGGTATATATTGTTGGAAATGATTAATCTAATGATTAAGGAGATAAGATGGCACTTATCTCTCATGTTAGCAAAAATGATATATGGATTATTGACAATGGTTACTCACATCATATGACTAGAGGCAAAACAAAGTTTTAGTATATGAAATATTATGATGCCGGTAGTGTGAGATTTGGAAACAATGAACCTTGTAGCATAAAAGGAAAAGGATGTATCTCTTTGACCAATGAACTTATATGTGATAATGCTTATTAGGTTGAAGGACTAAAGCATAATCTACTAAGTGTGGCATAATTGAATAATATTGGATTCAAGGTAGACTTTATGAATAGGAAGGCCAAACTACTAGATGGAAAATGAAATTTGGTTGGATTTGGCAAACAAATAAATGGTAACCTATTCTATCTAGATCTCAGTGAAAGTTCATGTTTTATTGCTCAAGTAGAAAGCTAGTTATGGCACAAAATATTATGTCATGTAAAATTTGATAATTTGATTAAAATAAACATAAATAGAAGAGTAAGATGTATTCCTAGCTTGAGGAAACCTGATATGGGTCTATGCAAAAATTGTCAAATTGGTAAGATGTGAAAGACTAGTTTCAAAAGCAAGAACTATCACTCTAAAGAAATCTTAGAACCTGTGCATACAAACTTATGTAGACCTATTGGAATAGAGATTTACAATGGAGATAAGTTTTACATTCTTTTTGTTGATGATTATTCTAGAATGATGATTGTAATGTATGTAAAGGAAAAATCAAAATATTTTTAAAAACTCAAGTGGTGTCTGGCAAGAGTAGTAAAAGAACCTTGAAAGAGGTTGAAATGTTTTAGATCAGACATAGGTGGTGAACTCATTTCTAATGAATTTAATGAATTATGCATTGAAAAAGGAATTAAAAGACAAGTATCAATACCTAGTACACCTCAGTATAATTGTATAGCTAAGAGAAGGAACATATCCATTATGGATTGTGCAAGAATATTGATGATAGAAAAGAATGTTGCAATCAAATAGTAGAAGGAAACAATCAGCACTGTAGGACATACTTTGAATAGAGTACAACTGAAGAAAGATTCAAACCAAAATCCTTATGAACTATGGTATGACTACAAACCTAATATAAGTTACTTGAAAGTATTTGGCAGTAAATGTTATATCTTGTAAGAATCTAGGAAGGTAAATTTGATGTCAAAAGTGATGAAGGCATATTCCTAGGATACTCCTATAGAAGTAAAGCTTACAAATGTTTGAATTTTTCTACTCATAAAATCATAAAAGTGCACATGTGAGAATTGATGAGTTTGTAGAAAATAGTACAAAAGATTTGTTTACTATGATTTTGATATCTTGCCAAATCTATCTTGTAGACAAGATGCTTCACCTCTCAAGTCCCCAAAATCTCCAATAGCTACCAAGTTGTAGACAGTGCAACCCAAGTCAAAGTTTGAAGGATTTAAGTCAATATTAGAAGCTACCAAGCTACTATTAGAGAAAACTGAGTCTAATGGACTTGAGTTACAGACGGTGGGACCTGAGCTTAATACTGAAGTTTATGATGAAATTAGTAAAACAAACTCAAAATCTAAAGAACCTATGCTAGCAAGATATGTCAAAAGGCATCATGCACCTAACCAGATCATTGGATGCAAATCAGATGGAATAATGAAAAGAAGAAAATTGAAAGGTACATGTTTATTTGATAAATTTAAACCTATAAATGTTAAAGATGCTTTAGATAATGAAAGTTGGATTGAAGCAATGAATGAAGAAATAGAATAGTTAGAGAAGAACAAAACCTAGACTCTTGTTCCTAGACCTAATGATAAAAATGTAATTGGCACAAAGTGGGCATTCAGAAATAAGCTATATAAAGATGGAATAGTTTCTAAAAAAAAAGCAAGGTTAGTATGTAAAGGCTATTCTCAAGAAGAAGGTATTGATTATGGTGAAGAAGTCTACATTGAACAACCTCAAGGTTTTGTAGATCCTAGTGAAAGAGATATGGTCTGCAAATTACATAAGTCTTTATATGGTCTCAAGAAAGCTTCCAAAGCTTGGTATGAAAGACTTCATAACTACTTGTTATAGATTGGTTTTCAAAGAACAAATGATAAAAATAGTCTATATATCAAAGAAGTACTAGATAAGAAGATTATGTTGGCAGAAATATTTGTTGATGACACTTTATTCACAAGAAATGATTACTTGTGCAAAGCATTTTTAGAAAAAATTAGTAAAGAATTTGAAATGTCTATGTTTGGAGAGATAAAATTCTTTGTTGGATTGCAAATCCAATAGAAGAAAGATGATATCTACATTATTCAATCTACATATATCAAGAAAATACTAAAAAAAATTGGAATAGAAAATTCAAGACTAGTTGGAACCCCTATGTCTTATGGACATAAGCTTTCCAAAAATGATGATTCCAATGAGGTAGATTTGTACGGAAAATTGTAGTATGTAGTGCATACAAGGCCTAATATTGCATTAGCTATCAGTATGGTGGCAAGATTCTTAGCAAATCTCAAAGAAAATCACATGATGGCAATCAAAAGAATCATGAGATATCTAAAAGGTACTAAAGAATATGGTACATGAGATATTGTTGGCAAGTATGAAGATAGAGATCAAGGATCCAATAGTTATATACTATGATAACACCAGTGCAATCAATATATCAAAAAATCTAGTGATGCATACCAAAACAAAACACATTGCTATAAAATATCATTTCTTGAGAGAATTAGTACAAGATAAAGAGGTAAGATTAGAATATGTGAATACAAAAGAACAAATTGCAGACATATTCACCAAGCTATTACCTAAGGATTCATTTCTATATCTAAGAGATAACCTAGTGGTCATTCCCCTATTTGAAGCTCACTAAAATGAAGATTAATGATGCATCAACCAGAGAATGTTGAAGATCATTCAGTTGATGCAATATTGACACGAGCATATTGCAAATGAATCAGTACTAGAGGTACATTGACATTCACTAAATATTGTTGTTGGCATGAGATGTCAAAGAGGGAGAAGTTTTCTATCATATCTCATAGAAATTTTATAATGAACTTGGTCTGATATCAAAGATAGAGTTTTCTATTAGAAAAAGTTGTAGCAGACAATAAGTTTTCTAATAGAGGGAGAAACTAAAGGTAGAAAGAGTTCACACTGATCTAGGGAGTTCTCATGGATAAGAATTAGAAAGAAACTAAGGATGATTCCTTACTTTATTATTTCTCTAAAAAAAATCATTACATTATGACATGTTGTGTTGTCATCAATGCCAAAGAGGGAGATTATTGGAACAATTGATTAATTGTGCATTGTCTTTGATGTTACACAAAATGTCATATCTTCACTAGCCAGTGTATGTTGAGCTCACTTTGACATTGGAGATAGATTTTTGTGTCTACCAAGCATTCTAGAGTTTTCCTAGTTCAGAAGACATCTACTAAGTTCACTCGGGTGTCAAAAGAAAGTTTGTGAAAGTTGAGTGTTAACCAAGCTCACTCAGTTAATAAAGGATATGTTGGATGGAACCAATGTTAACCAAGCTCACTTGGTTACCAAAGGAGCTTTGTGAATATTCAGTGTTGACTGAGTTCACTTGGTTAACACATGAAAATCATTTTTTGTTAGTGTTTATCAAGCAGGGTTGGCTAACACAAAAACTTTTTGTTCTGGCATCTTAAGTTCAATTGATTTGTCTTTTGGTTATAACTGACTAAGAAAATGAATATTAATTATTCTAAGTTATATTCTAGTCAAATTGATAATATGAAAGATATAAATATAAGGTCAAGTTGAGATTTAGAAAGAGAATGCATGGAAGACAATTAAAAATTTAATTCAATGCTAAGAGAAAGAAAACCATAAGGATAAGAAAAATATCCTTGTGGAGCTGAAGAGATACATTCAATCAAGAAGGATCAAGTATACAAGCGAGAATTAAGATTTGTAATCAACAATTTAGTTGCATCTAGAATCAAATCATCTCATTTTTACTCTCTAACCATTGTAGTAGTGATCTAAATCTCTTAATAGAGTTGGCTTAACAACTATTTGTAAATCCTCTAACAAGGTGACATTTCTATTGAATTTTCCAAAGACCTCTAACAAGGCCACTCCTAATAGAGTGATTAAATCCTTTAATAGAGTCACACCTAAAAGTGTGTTTTGTAACCTTTAATAGGGTTGACTCCTAATAGGGCTCACTTTAGAAGAGCAAAAATTAGTAACTAGCTGCAATTGGTGATTTTTTCCTAATTGGGTTTTCACGTTAAATCTTGGTGTCAAATGTGTTGATGCTATTTCTCTTATACATTTTCACTCAAGTTAATATAATAGTAAACACATATAATATCTTAAGATTTGCATGTTAAGTATTTGCCAAGCATTTTTAGTATTTACTGAGTTACAACATTTTTCTGTTTATTTGTCGAGCATCAGTAGAGTTAATTTACGAAGGTTATTTTGTATTGACATCTAAGGTATATGGGATTTATTTTTGTGGTAACTAATTCACCCCTCCCCTCTTAGTTACTCCTCTTATATTTCCAAGATAATATTCATGTTAAATCATAGATTTGACAAATCTAAGCTGACTATTTTGTTTTCTTGAATTTTGTAAAGCATGTGGAAGATAACTATGATGGGTTGGTGGCACAAAATTTATGGTAAACCATTTTGAGGTGAATTCAAAGAGGATTGAAGAAGAAGCTTCTAGAAGGGACTCAAATTGAAAGATGGGTAGATTCATTGAATCTTACCTAATCCTACCTAACCCTAAAATGGATAATAGAGGATGAATGACAAAAGATCTTAATTTTTAATTTATAGAGATGACTGGTCATCAACAAGGTTGTTCAATGTTCGAGAAACTATTTTAGACAAGAGGTATAAAGTATTGCCTCATTTAGTGACCAAACATAAGAGACTATTATTGGTAAGCAAAGCAAGAAGGCTTAAGAGTATGGATGCTTGAAGGGTGAAAATGCTATCAGAGTTGAAGTGTGTGAAAGATAAGAAGAATGGAGGACTGAAAAAGAGATCTATAATCTGCAAGTGAGTTGCAATTTGTTATCAGATCAAGCCTTATTGTTACTTTCTAGTCATTGTACTAGTTTAGGGTAAGTACTTTGGATTAAGGTTTACCTAACAATCATTTGTAAATCCTTTAATTGGGTGACAGTTTAAGTGAATGATCTAAAGTCCTCTAACAAGGCTTACTCCTAACAAGATGATTGAAATCCTCTAACTGAGTCACATTTAACAATGTGTATTATAACATTTAATAGGGTTGGCCTTTCATAGGACATCAATTCAAAAGAGTGAGAATGAGTAGCATGTTACTAGCAATTTTTCCCAAATTAGGTTTCCACATAAAATTCTATTGTCAAATGTGTTATTGAATCTATTATGTTTTATGTTTACATTTCTGCAAAGGTGTTTTGACCTAGAACAATAATCTGAAATTTCAAGTGATTTTTTAGGAGTTAACCTTGAATTGAAATAATTGAATTGTATAAATGTAAAGAAAATGCATAAATTTGCCTTGTAATAGTAGGGTTTCTTGAACTGAATGTAGTGTGCTCACTTCATCGAATGATTTGGATCAAGAAGATGAAGATGAATGGATGTAAAAGATGCAACAAAAGATCTTGAAGAAGATATTGTTAGATAAAATCCTTCAATGGCATGCTGCTTGAATCCTTGATCCTTAGTGGAGGAATTTCTTGAATGATGCTTGAAGACTTGAATGCTTGAGTGGTTGGAGGCTTGAGCATGAGTGATGATGTTGTGAATGCTTGATATTATATTGTTGGAATTAACAAGTGGGAAGATTTACTTCTGAGAGGTGAGGGGGTGAATCAAAAGTAACTAACTTTAACCATTTAAAATCTTTAACTGATATAATTCACATGCATCTAAATCATCTAATAAACATGAAATAAAAGACATGTATGAAAACTGATAACACAAGATTTGGTAACCCAGAAACCCTCCAAAATGAGAAGGTAAGACTAGGGTGGGGATGACACCCACAAAATGTCACTACAGTAATGTGTAACTGTTCAAGGTTACAATGTTTGACCACTTTCAATGGTCTGCCCTATTAAAGACTTGTCCTATTAAAGACTTTACACCCTATTAAAAGTGACCTGGTTAAAGGATTTCACTACACTGCTAAAAGTAGGTCTGGTTAAAGGACTTTAGTACATTCACTTGGAATTCTACCCTATTAAAGGATTTACAAATGGATTCTAGGCCAACCTAAGTCCATAGAATTTCCATATCTAATACAATTTCTAGAAAGTATTAGAAGATTTTGACCTTATAACTTGCAATCCTCTATTGTTGATTCAAGATCCTTGTTCTACTCTGTCTACTCTGATCTTTGATATGTCACTCTTCAAAGTTTTGATACTCTGTTCTTGATCAAATGGATTGTGAAATGCTAATCTATTCTCCACTAAGTCTTTATGCTCTTTTGCACTTCACTATAATTCACCCATACATTTCTCACCCACACACATCCTTTTTTTAAATTTTTTTATAATGGGGCTTCATCCTCCTTTTAAAGATTTTGAAGAATTAGGGTTAGGTATGAATCTATGATCAATATTAAATCTTCATTTCTCACTCATTACTTGCATTATTCGTATTGGTTGCATGCCTTCTCCATTTTTCTTATTGGTTGCATGTTGATTGTATAGGTAATGCAAAAGATTTGATCTTATCTTCAAGATCCTTCAAGATTCATCCTATGTCAGCTGCAAAAATGGTTTACATCTGAGTTTGTGAAGATACAAAATCATATATTGGTTTTGTGTCACTCAACAGTTACTACTTGCTGATGCTTGACACATATAGGAAAATTGGCTCACTTTGCTCCTATAGTAATTCTGTTTCACTTGGTATCTATAGTGACTCGGCACCTATACTTTGCTTGGCACTTGAACTTCAATTGGTACCTAAAGATTACTTGGCACCTATTGAATTCTCTAGCTCGACATACACTATAGCTTAGCTTTTGTATTATACTTGACATCATCTTGAGAATTTGGTTAAGTGTGTTGACACTCAATTGTTAAAACCAATCTGAGACTAACAATCTCCCCCTTTGACATGAGTGGCAAAAAAAAACTAAATATTATGCATCTTATCTCTATGAGTATACTACACATTCTATTCAACATATATACAAGACTTCAAAAACTTGTTCGAAATTCTATATACTTTAAAAAATTTGTAGCGCCCCTTGAGCTAATGTGCCATTTCCATTATTGTAACCAAAATTCTTATATTGAATGTGTCTCATGCTAATGTATCTGATACTCTTTGCCTTGTCTACCTTTGTTTCTATATCTGTGTACCCTATTTCTACTTCCTGTACTTCCTTTCACATCTTCTTACAGTTTTGCATTTTTTTTGCTCTTATTACTTCCTCAAAATTTGAATATCTTCCCTTTTGGATATTCTTATTCACATCTCCCCCAAAATATTATACCTCCCAATTCTTATTTGATGTAATAATGAATTATGCCATTTCTATTTTGCCATTTCTATTTGCACATTATATCTCCCCTTTTTTGACACTTATGTCAAAGGGTCCTAAGAATGAATAGAATACTTCACCAAATTTTTTTAATTTACCTCCATAATCATCTTGAGAGAAGCATCCCAATTGTCTAAAGCAATTTCCAAGGACCTATGCTGGATGGCTATCTCTGTTGCAAGATGAAAAAGACCTTCCAAAGTAGAAAGATTAGGATCTTTCTTTAGAACATTCTTTGCATAGGCTTGTTCCTTATGGAGTACTTCCAGATGTGGGGTAATGGAAGATTGAATTTGCATCAATTTGGCCTTGATATTGGCCTCTTCTACTGTTAATCCAGCTAATTCTTTCTCTGTGTGAAGTGTAGCTGCAAAATGCTTCTCACTCTAAGCTGTATCTTTGGGTAGCTGAGTGCTAGAAATCTTGAGATTTTGTTCCAAGCTCATTATCCTTTGTCTAGTTTCTTGTGTGAAATATGATAAATCACACAACTTTTTGTACAATGAGAATACATTCTCAGCTACTTTCTTCACTTTTTCAATCTTCTTAGCCAATTCAACTTGGGAAAGTGCTATTTCACTTCATATTTTCTCATTCATTTTCATTTGAAACTTCTTTTTTGACTATTCTAATAATTTTACATTAGTGTCAAGGTCTTCATTCTATACCTGGTCCACTATATTGGGCAATTTCTCCATGATTGGTTGGGCTTCATCAGGTATTTATAGGTTGAAAGCATCAAGAAATATATCTTTAATTTCCACAAGTGCTTGCTTCTGCCTATACTCATTTCTGGGTATCTCTTGTCTTTTTCTTCTCTCTAGTGCCTCTTGCACTTCATTTATTTGTGTTAAATTCATAGTCCTTGAGTGTTAACTGGGTATGACTATTTCTTCATCAAGTGCAGGGTCTCCATAGTGAAGTACCCTTGAAACCTTGGTAGAGCTTGAGCCTGGTGCTGAAATTTGCAATGGTACTGCATCAGTGCTCAGCTTCTTGGTAGGAGTCCCTAAGGTAGGCAAGTTCACCAATGTTTGTATTGCCTCCTTCTCCTTAGGGGTTTTCTCTTCTTCTTTCTCCTCTTATTTATCCTCTTCTTTATTGCCTTGATCAACAATGATGATTTGAGGAGGTGCACCTTGAGTGTGTATTGTAGGAACATTCTATCCTATTTGTTCCCTTGCTGGCTCCTTGGCAGTTGTTTTGACTATAACTATATCATCAACCTTAGCAATCTTATCTTCTTCTTCTTTCTCTTTAGGTTGATCTGCTATAGTTGGGGAAGTTTTTGTAGATGACTCTTGTGTTCTCTCTTTCTCCCTTGTGATCTCTACTATAGCCTTATGCAAATCATCAACACTCACCAAAATTCGATTTGTACATAGTTGTGATTGTAGTGTAGTTTGGTGAAGGATCTTTTTGAGATCCTCTATAGTTAAAGGATTGATGTTCTAAGTTGAAGTGTTAGGAACATCCTTTATAATTACTATATCTATAGGTACTGTATGTGGCGGACTTGGTGGTGGCAATTGGGTGTCTTAGACACTCTATTTTTGTTGCTGTTCTTCAATGGTTGCCTCTTCACCATGTGTCTTCTCCACTGTTTCTTCTTTTGTCTCTTTTTCCTCTTCCTCATCTTTTTCTTTTTCTTCTTCTTCTTCATCATTTCTACCTTCAAATGGGTCTTCTTGCCCTTCTTTGACTGTTGTCAGTCCATATATTAGTTTCGATATTTGTGTGGACTTTTACACAACATCTTCAATTTGATTTTGCAAAATATTGAAGGCTCTGTATTTGGGTGCAAATTTGCTCTCATGTTTCTTGCTAACCTTTTTTATTTGACCTTTTGTAAGGTCTAGCATTACATGTGCCAATTTTGACTCCCTTATTTCTTTCTCCATTTTGAGATAGTAATGCCATTTATTCTCAGCCAATGAGCTTAGCTCCTTATGCATTGAGTTGTCTAGTTTAAGTGGAGTGGTCTTGAACTTAGCCATCATAGTGTAGATGGACTCTTCCACTATGTTCTGTTGTTCCTTTGACAACTTATTGAATTCAATGGTCTTTAGACTAGTTAAATCAACATTATCTCTAATATTATTACAAATGCTTTCCAATTTAGATTGGGTAGAGTGTAATGCCCTACCAAGGAATCCAAAGAATTAATCTAAAATATCACTAAGTTTGCCAAACAAATTTTTTTTTTTAAACATGAAAGATAAACCATTCACAACTTATACATAGCAACAGAAGCAATAGCAACAATTCAATAAAAGTAAACATAACTTACATATTAGGTTTCATTCTTCATGGATCCCTTAACATTGAATTACATCTAAATTAACTATTCATCTAAGATCACATCTTTATGAAATAACAAGGATACATCCAACGTTCTTAAACAATACATAAGTGTCCTTTTAGTAGTTACATTTTAGATTGCTCAATCATCCACTGTAAATAAAGTACATCATCATACCAACTCCAATCCATGATGCAATTAAAGTAAATGAAACCACATATCATCCATGATACATCATCATAGAAGATATATAAACATCCATCATAAAATATTATCATATATCACAAACATAAATAATTAAGTGCATGGTTCCTCCCAATCGTAAATAGCATCATTAGACCATCATGGATTCTAGCCATCCCTCCGTGCGTAACATCCCAAAGCACCGAAGATATCATTGGCTATTAACATAGTAGGAATGTCACTCCTAAATCATACTACATCATATGCAGAAAGTAATCTAACATGCAAAGTAAAGCATAAGATAACATCATCTAACATATGAAAATCATCAATATAAGAAACATACTAGTAAATACATCCATTATAAGGTATATCATCAATCATAATGATCCAAGAACATAATGAAGATAAATACCAACCAAGAATACTCCAGCCACAGTGTCTCAGACGGATCTCAAATGATAAGAGTGGAAAAACACTACCACCTGACCACGTGGATTCTAAATGGTCCACTCCCACCATGCTGAGGAGATAATCTCAAGTCCCAAACAGGCTATTAAAATCACATAGTGTAAAATCACAATAACTCTCTAAGTCCAAGAATCCTAAAAGTATTCTAACTCAAGGGTTTCATCACACAAAACCGACATCTAATTCCCAAAGGCACACAATGACATGTAGGAAACCTACTCTGCAAGCGGGAAGTGTCATCATATATATCATGTACAAGTTACCCTTGCAGTTAGCTAAACTCCATGGGTCCATACTGATCCTCATGCATCCACTAGTATCCTCTCATATAGACGAGGCATACTATGGAATGCAAGGTCACAACCATGCGTTCTCTCTACTCCCATCCTAGTCTGTACAAGCACTCGAGGCATGGGCGAGAACCAAAACAATTATTTTTTTAGGTTCATTTAATCCCTATTTTAGTGTGTAAATGTTATCACTTATTAACCAAACTTACAATGAGTTACTCTAGCAGCCACTTAGGGCCCCGACCCCCATTGCAAGCCACTTCTCGAAACTACAAGTAGATAACCTACCCTAAGCTCATGGAATCATAAAATCACCACAGTCCTGTACAAGTGACTGTAAAAATACAAAAAGGTAATCCATAAAAAGAATCATCAAATATCCATGATAAAAGCATCAAATATCCACAATAGGAATCATCAAATCTCCATGAGCATTTGATAAGCATCCATAGAAAATCATGACCACAACAGTTCTCTATTGGCAAGTGAAGGCATCACTGATAATCATAAGTATCCATTGGTTCTCAATAACCAAAATATATCTCAAAATAAATCACCATATCCATTGGTTCTCAACAAGCAACCAAGAATATCTCAAAATCATACTGATGAAGACTCCAAAATGGTTGAGTCAAACATGTCACAACATGACATCATCAAGAAATAAATCAACATTTCAGTCCCATCATGGCAACTAGAATATAATCCAAGGATAACTAATCAATGACCCAAAAATGATTAGCTCAAGTTTCTCATACACATACATCTCAACTTCACACATGAAGACTGATGAACAATAATAGTCAGTAAATACAAACATTTCATAAAGCATACGATCACATTACCATGGTTGGGTTTAGAAAGATCGAGACCAATAAAACTCAACATGCCATTACATCTCATAACCCCCGAGCCTCTGGTAACAACCTAGGACTGGTCAACACTAGTCAACCCAAAAATCCAAAACAAGAAGCATAAATAATACACAATGCAGACACATGTTTTGGTTTACTATAATCTCATAGTTGAATTAAGTGTAGGGGTTTCCAATTTTTTGTTTGCAAGTATACTTCAAGTCTCTTAAGTTTCATCATTTGACCTACAAGTCAACCCATTTGTTCCCCGATAGCATTATTCTTTCATTATTTAAAAATAATATTCTAAGAATAACTCAAGGATAAATATTTTACTCATTAAGCTGATCATCATTGACCTTTAATTAAATTGTTCTCTTTATTTAACTATGATCCATATTCTAATCGATTAACTCTTCTTTAATGTTACTTCAAATTTTAACATAAATCAAGGATCATTAATCATTATATTATAAAAGAGCCAATTACTAGTCTTCGAATAAGAAGATTATAACTTTATTAAAATGATCAATTAAATGAATCAATTCTCATAGGTACACAACCCATGTCCTTTAAACAATCTAATAGTTCTCAACTAAATATTACTAAATCTTGAGCCTTTTTAATTTAATCATTACAACTAATAACCATTAAAATATCTAAAGTTATTATTCAAGTCATTAGAATAAGACTTATCAATTTCAATGTAAATACTTCACAACTTCGCTAAAGGAATCAATATTAGTATATCAATTAAAACTTAATTACATATTTTAATTATTAATTAAATCTAATTAACTCTAATTAATTAATTTAATTAATAATTACATATCCATGGCAACATTCCAACTAATATCAGTTGACTAATAACTAACTATAATTTGCGCGTTAAAAGTCAACCATAATTCAATACACAAATAGTCATATTCATAGATCAATAATAATAACTTGTTATTATTTAATAACAAGCTATATTGGAAATCTTAATAATAATTATGTAATGACCACATTCGTCATTCTTATATGAATACTAATGTTTCCTTAACAAAGCCATATTACCGATAATCATTTCAATTAAGACTTTGTCGCACAACTTCACTATTAATAATATAGTTATATATCAACTCAATGAATATCAATTGATTAAATAACAATTATACTTCAAATCCAAAAATTATATCTTTTACAAAATTTTAATCATAAAATAATCTCCACTAGATTAACTCCAATCGAATTTATTGGTAACTATTTAAACCATTATTTATTAATAGTTTGTTAGACCCACCAAACATTAATAAATAATAAACTCATCAAAACTATAATTAATCGATCTAGAGAACTTTACATAGACTTCATTGGTTAACTCTAATCACCATTAAGGTATATCAATAATTTAGTTAATAATATATAACGTATTAATCGTAACAATAATTCAAATCATAGCTATGATATAACAAGGTCAAAATGTAACAATGACCCATTGTCCAATATCATTAAAATCTCTTAATTTAAAATCATCCTCATTAAACAACTAGTATTAACGTAATATAAAATTACCACCCCTATATATTAAATAATATTTAATATACATTAAATAATTAATATTAAAAAGTCATCCATTCTCTAATGAATTCATTATCTCTTTCCATCAGTTCTATCTACAATTGTTCCCATTAAAATCTCCATTAATTCATTTAGAACATTCTTATTAGTCTTTAGACTAATCAAATAATTATTAAATTCTAACTATATTAATATCTCTCATTTAAAAATAATTATTGATAATTTATTATTAATACTTTTTAAAATCATTTATCAAACATATAATAGTTATTAAATATTAATAACATATATATATATAGCTATTAACATTAAATAATGATAAATAACATCATATAAAAATTGAATTATAATAATCGATTTACATAATCGATTTACAAAAGCAAATAAAGCTTAATGCCGAACCCTGCACGTATTATCTATATTTTGGTGTGGGTATCAGTGCGGTCACAAGTACTCTAACCCCTTTGCGACTGTCGATGTCCCTCTTAATTAAAGGTCACGCCGTGTTTGAGGTGCTGTATAGACTATCATACTCATGCGGCAGTTCTGTCCACGTACAATACCACAAGCTGCGGCCAGTATAAAGGAAGGTGCGGATGGGGTGAATCTCCTCTCGCAAATGCACATTTTATATATATATATTTTAAAACAACGACCCCATCACAGGTACCCTACACAAAACAGAGGGTACGGGGGTGGGGTACAACCCACCTTCCAATGCGTGTATAACTTTATATAAGCGTTTTTAATAACACTTCACAAAAGCGATTCACATTCCTTTCAATAAATTTAAGCGATGTTTTCACAATATATATATATGTGTGTGTGTGTGTGTGTGTGTGTGTATAAATATATGTATATGTATATATATTTGTGTATATATATTGTATATATATATATATACACAAATATATATACATATACATATATTTACATACATACATACATACATACATACATACATACATACATACATACATACATACATACATACATACATATATATATATATATATATATATCTGCAAAATTTATATGCAAAAGAAACATTTACAATGATGTTTGCGAGCATAAACATATCTTTTAAACAAATTAGGACTTTTCAATTCTATGAGTTAAGAATTCTTCCTATTGTAGACACCTAAAAACCTTTAGAAAATAAAGTATTTTTATTTTCTGAAAAGGTTCTGATGACATCATCATTAATTAATTAATTAATTAATTTTTATGCCATTAAATCTTTTTATCTTAATTAAAAATATTTAATTAAGGAATCCCTCCCAAAAATGTTTAAATCTTATTTAAACATTATTTCCTTATTTATTAATTATTTAATTAATAAATTGACCAAAAAACCCAAAATAAATAAAAAATTTATTTTTTGCCCAAAACTTGGCCAATTTCCTTAAGACCACTAACCTCTTCCAAAATCTTCTAATCCTTCTTTAATTTTAATTAAAGGCTAATCCCATCATTTCCTACCCCTAATCCCAACTCAAAATGTTTAATTAAGATTAAATATTAATCCTCATATTTATTAAAAAAGTTTTAATAAATATCTCTTCAACCCAAACCCTTGAAATAAATAAAACTTTATTTATTTTCTAAAAATCTAATTTATCCTCATCCTAAGAAGTTCTAGACTCTTCTAGAAAGTCTTCATCCTCATCCTAGGAAATTCTAGACTCTTCTAGAAAGTCTTCATCCTCATCCAAAGCCTAGACTCTTCTAGAAGATGTCTTTAACCCTAATCCTAATCCCCTCCTAACCTTGTCACATTCCTTAAACATGGGTTAAAACTTACTAACCCAAGCCAAAGTTAACAAATATCTCCTCCTTCACCCACCCTCATTAAATGCCATCCACTTGCCTATCCCTAAGCTAATCCTAAACCATCCTAATCCATCCTCTAATCATTTGCACAAGCCTAAGCAAGCTTAAAACCCTCCTAATCAAGTCTAAGTCGAAATTGCTCTCATCACCCTCAAAATATCTCAACCATAAAACTTTATGAAGCCTACTAGGCCATAAATGACTCTTCCAAGCCCTTTTATTGCTCTTACAAGTCATTATGAGGGTCTTTATAAAGATTTTATCCCTTGAGCCTCCTTTGTTGACTCATCCTTTCCCTTTCCTCCATCCTCTCACCATGTGACATGTGTCACTCCTTGATTGGCTGTAAGGAAGCACAATCCATGTGCTCTCCTCTCATGCAATCTGAGCCCTCTATGATCTTTTTCCCATCCTTGCATCTTAGCCCTCAATCCCTCAAGCCTCTTGCCTATAAATTGGATCCTTCCCCTTTGCAAAAGAACACAATCCATGAAGTAAAGTCATAATGCCATTTTGAGAAGCCATTTTACATCAAAACCATACACTCACACCCAAATTCCAACTCCATTTGAAGCCCTTTTTAAAGCATAAAGCTTGAGCATACATCCTATCTATTTAGACAAAGCTACTCAACAAGAGAGCTTCTCATTGAGAGAGCCCATTAATGGCTCATATTCTCAATTGAGAGTTCATCTTAGTCTATCTTGAAGTTTATGAATTTTGTTTAGTTTGTAGAAGCTTTATTTAAATTTGGTTTCTATTAGCATACTAACATTGCTCATATACATTTTGGCACGCCCGGTGGGACCCCGCATGGGTCATCTTCATTAGCTTTTTTAGTCAAGTTTTGTATGTTATTTGCTGATTTTGGCTAATTTTGCTTGTTTTTGTGATTGGTAGGATTGTATAAATTGGTTTTGTAGGTCCACATGAGCATGAAGAAGACAAAGGAACTCATAGTCTATCTCATAGTATTTGCAGATTTTTCAAGCTTATAAGTGGACAAAGCACTTGGAATTCTTCTTCCTCTTCTTGTCTATATTCTTCTTATTCCATCTACTTCTTCTTCTTCTTCTTGTGGGAGATCTTGGCCATTTTTTTTTTAAGGAAGCAAAATCATACACACTTCTTTTTAGTGCTTAAAATGAACCCCCAAATCATACTTAAATCCATTTAAAAACTCAAAATTTGCAAAAAAGAAAAAATCTTTAAACAAGTGAAACTAAACCAATCTAATCATTTGCATCCTTGCAACATCAAGGTTTTAGATGCATTCATGCAAAATTAGGAACACTTTATTTTTGGGAATTTAAAAAGAACTTCAAGTTTCCATTTCAAAAGGTTCAAAATCAACACTAAGTGCACACTAAAATCTAAATCAAACTCAAAGCATCAATCAAGGATAAAATGAACCTCATTTGCAAATATTTTAAAGTTCTTTTAAAAATCTCATGAAAACTAAGAGTCCTAAATGGTTGCCAAAAATTGTCCTAAAAGCTTTGTTATTTGTTCCAAACAAATGTCTTGTTGCAAAATCTTGAATGTTTCTTAGGTTTTTCATGCATCAAAACAATCTAGGAATACCATTTTTGGGCTTAAAATATGCTAACTAGAACACAAAATCTTGAATGAAAACCAAAGTCCAAAGAGTCATTTTCACTTTTGAGTCCAAAACAATCTTGAATGATCTAAGGTTAAAACAAAGCACTTCAAAGGAAAAAACTTGAATGTTTAATCACTTGTCTTTGAATGCATGTTGCTAAACACACTCTTGAATGCCATGGATTAAAATCAAATTTTCCTTGAATGCATGATTAAAACAACAAATCCAATCTTGAATGCCAAGGATCAATTAACCATTACAATATCAAACACTCCATTTGGAGCTTCTAAAAATTGAACAAAACAAATCTCTTTTCCACATGCAATCTAGGTAAAGTTTGATTTTTGGACATTTAAGAAACTTTGTTAAGTTAAAATACAAATTTGCAAAAATCAATTTGAGTAGTTCCTTGGACTCACCTCTTTTCTAATCACCCATCAAATATTAACCATTGGTTGCAATCTCAGCGCCATTTATGGGGATGGGTCTACTTGAAAAAGGTGTTAAATGTTCCACAATCTAACTCACTTACGTGGTCTTTGAACGTTTTCTTTAACTTTATCAAAATTCTTAAATGATCAAAACTCTAGATTAAATCAATCACACTTCAAGTTTGGGCACTAAAATTGAACAACAACTGACGTGGAGAGCCTCTGGGCGCGCGCTTGAAATCGAATCTCACACACTTTTGTTTTGGGCTTAAAACAAACTCACACTCAATCTTGAATGCCTTAAATAAAATTAATCGATACTTGACGTGGAGGGCCTCTAGGCGCGCGAGTTTGCTTTTGTTGACCCTAACTCTTCTTATTGTTTGCATTCTTCGATCGATTTACTTTTGTTGGTACTTCAAGTTGGAATTGAACATTGTTTTTTAAACATGAGTGCTTGCAAAGTCTAGATTAGCACACATAAGAGTCAGTTGGTAAAAGAACAAGCATGTTTTTTAGCCCAAGGTCATCCAAGTCTTCTCTCCCCTTGTCATCTTTCGAGGCCATCTTGGGTGCATAAGATTAGGATCCAAAACCTTGTTTCTTTTTAGGAGGCCTGCTTGGGAATTTCATCACCCCTTGGACGACCTCAACTCCAGCGTTCTGGCAGAGTATAAGAATCGGGAGGTGAATCGAAAGACACCTCTCTTGGGATCAAGATTTTTTCACTCAGGCTAAGCCTCAAGGAACTTTATACCCTTGAGAAGTGAAAGAGGAGAAGTGGGTTACCGCTCCTCTCAGCTGTGTGACATCTTTTTGGTCTCATCTACAGATTTGGGCCTCACGTACCTTGGGTATATCGAGGACTCCTTAGCTAAACCAACTGTCAGCTTGTAGACAACCATCTAGGATGTTAATGTGTTTGAGGTGACTGATCAAAACATTTGTAGAACATACACACTCCTTGGCGCAAGTATCACTTTCTGAGAATCCAAAACTTCTATCTGGTAATACAACAGCAATATACAACAGGGATGCCACCCATGGGGCCAAGTAATCAACCTTTCATTACCCCCAGCTTGTTCACTGCAACCCAAAGCACAATCCCATCATTTTCATTAGGTCTTGGGAGCTCAATACCATTAGCCACAAATCTACAAGCTACTACCCTCACTCCACAAAGCTATCAAATCCCACAAGCTACTACCAATTTTCTACCAAGCTCCCAAGTGACCCCAGCCCCTGCCACCACTCTACCAAGCTTCCAAATCCAACCACAAAGCTATCAAACCCCATCAGTTCCATTCCCAAGCTTTCAATTCCCACCACCTCCACCACCAACTAATCCATTACCTCCTATTACCAACTACTTTTCAATGCCACTTCTAGGAGGTAATCCACCAATCCAGCCAACCACCAATTATTTGCAGGTACCATCCCAAATGGGGGCACAACCCACATACCTTGGTCAAACCCCACAAGCCCCCCGATCCTTTCCCCAAGCTTCACAACCATCTTATACCTTACCTCCACAAAGCCATTCATTTATCCCACAGCTAGCTTATGTTCCTCAATCCCAACCTCAAATCCCATATCAACAGCAAGCCTCGAAGCACATGCAGCAATATGCGCCACCTCCTCCTCAACAACCCGTCATCCACCATGTAGCTGCCCAAACAATGTGCAATCCCTATTAGCAAATCCCTCACAGCCATCCATATTCAGTGGCCCCATCTAGCACATACCTACCTCAAGGCATTCCTACATTGGGGGCACCCCAGCCATCACCTATCAATCCAGAATGGGAGCAAATGAAGATAGCTCTGAAAGCCATTCAAGAAGGGAATGATCTGAAGACATTCAAGTTTGAGAATGTGTGTCCTTACCCATTTGACAGAGCCATTACCATGACACCATTTCCCAAACACTTTGAGGTACCCAAATTTGACAAATTCAGAAGAAAAGGAGACCCTGTCACACATATCAAAGAATTTTACATGCACTGCCAGGACGTAGCATACAATGATGTCTTCCTCTTGCGCCTTTTTTCCAAAAGCTTGGCTGGACCAGGTCTTGAATGGTTCTATAGAATCCCCTATGGCACAATTAAAAACTTTGCTGAATTATCTGAGGCATTCGTAGCCGAATATGCCCATCTTGTTGAAACAGAGCTATCAATAGTTGACCTTGTCCACACTAAGCAAAAAGGTGGAGAAAGCCTTGTTGAATACCTACAAAGATGGCAAACCCTTACCTTTCGCATATCCTACACCTTGCCAGAGCACCATGTTGTGAAAATGTTTATTGATAATGCCCATCCTAGCTTGGCTCACCACATGACCATGAATTGTTTGCAGACCTACAAAGATATCAAAGAGAAAGGAATGATCCTTTAGCAAGGACTCATTAAAGATGGTGTGGTCAAGATTTACAAGGAAGCCAACCAAAATCAATCACATTCCAATGACAAGTCTAGGTATTGGAACAAAAACAAGAACGTTGCAACAGATGGCGTCACTGACACTAGACATGTGAATATTGTTGGTCCTTCTCAAAACCTGTCCAACCCACCATATCAACCAAACAATCAACAAGCTATCAATTACCAACAACATAATCACCAAAGCTATCAAAACCACAATCCAAGTCCCAACTTTCAAGGGTCTAGCAATCAAGCTAATGCCATCAATGTAGCTGTAGGACAAAAGCCTAGATTCCAACCTACACCTAGAAACTATACACCCCTTGGTGAGCCATTGGATGTCATTTTTGAGAAATTAGTCAAGGAAAACCTCATCAAATTTCCTCCTACCCAAAAAATTGACCCAAGCCAATCCAAAGCTGCATGGTACAAAGATAATGAGTACTACAAATTTCATAGGGTAAAAGGTCACACTACCCTCAGATGCATGAAACTGAAAGACTATGTGCAGGACCTCATTGATCGGAAGGAAATCACTGTTGGTGCCCAAACCTCTCTCAATGCAGGCTTACAGATCTATCAAAATGCTTTTCCTCCACACCACAACCAAAATCTTGGAAAAGCACCTATCCAAACCAACAACAACAACACCAACAACCGTCAGCCAAACCAACAACATGGGAAGAACAATGACCACACTTCATCCTATATAGACTATGGTAGCCTTATAGGTTGTATATCTGAGAAAGAGCCTTCTGTCAATGTTATCAATATCCAAGGACCAAACAATGAGTGTGCAGTCACCACTCGAAGAGCGCAATTTAACATCGCAGGCCCACCCATTCCACCAGCACCATCAGCTCCATCAAAAAGCTAGTACAATATCTTGGAACACCTTGGGAACATGCCAGCCCAAATCTCAATTTTAGACCTTCTTCACACTAGTCCTGTGTACAAGAACATCCTTGACAGTGCTCTCATAGAATCCTGTGTCCCTTCAGATATCAATGCTACTGATTTTTGTAATCTTGTTGGACACCTATCCTCCTCATGTGCCCTATCTTTCAAGCCCACCAACATACCCGTGGTCGAGCCAGATCACACCCTTCTGCTTCGCATAGCCATCATGGTATGCAATTTCGCCGTGAAAAGAGTAATGATAGATAATGGATCAGCCTTGAATATTTGCACCCTAAAATTCATAAAACAAGCTGGGTATACTAAGTTAGATATCATCAGTGAGGTTATCACCATCAAAGCTTATGACAACTTGGAAAGAACCACAGAAGGAACTATTTTGCTGCCAATCAAGGTTGGGCCAGTCATCCAAGAAACACTTTGCCATTTCATTGATCTAAACCTACCATTCAACATCCTCCTCGGTCACCCATGGATTCATGCCATGAAAGCTGTTCCATCCACTTACCATCAGTGCGTCAAATTTTTGCATCAAGGTACTGAGGTAACCATCCATGCCGATCCAGAACCCTTTTCTTACTGCAATGCAATTGAAGCTTCATATACAAACCATTGCCCTGGAATTGATATCGGCACATCCATCGCCAGCTCATCCCACACTTGTAATGACCTAGAAACCATCCTCGCCTCTACCCTATCTACTGTGAAGATCAATAACAAGGGCTATGGAGAGTATAGTCTGTCGGATGCATTTGTTGTCGGGGCACTCCCACTTGATCCACATGCCCATGGATGGCCGACATATAACAAAGCTAAGGAGATTCCACCTCCTCAATACAAACAGTTTGGCCCAACAACCTTTGTATCCTCAAAAATCCCTCTTCATGGGGAGCTCACTCCAGATATCAACAAATGGTTACATAAGGATCCACCTCAAAGAAATCAAGCATGCCTTGATAAATTCAGCCAAAAGTATCCCCAAGAACATAAGCTCATCACTAACAAATGGAACTATCAAGGTGGTGGTCTAGGACTAGAAGAAAGAGGCATGCAGTGCCCCATCGACGCATACAAGTGGGAATCAAAGTTAGGTCCTAGCTTTGGCATACCCACAACTAAGGGCACCAATACGAACGGTCACGCTTTTTTGAACATTCACCGCAACTTTGTCAAAATTGAAGACATTCCTGAGGAAGTTGAAAAGAGAGCCTACGACGATATCCTAGACCAAATCTCCCTTGGAGACTCTGTTCTCCAAGAACTATCCATCCACCTCATTGATCTACCACTCGCCCATCCACAACTCATAGATTGGGACCAACCAAGTGTCATACACATTGATGAGTTCACATCAGAGGAAGCGCTTCTGAGATTCATGGGAGCTAAAACACCTCACAAGAAAACAAAGCCAGATTTTGCCTATATCTACAAGCTAGATCCCAAGGGGTATTTTGGAGAAAATCCCCAACTTAGTTTCGATACACCCAAAACTGGAACTCAGGTGAATCTGAGACTAGCTAAGGCAATGAAGAGAACCCCTCAGCAAGAAAATCCAAAGCCACAAGAAGAACATGAGGATTTAGCATTTCCTCCTCAAGATAATCGACCAGAGGTGTCTTCTATTCTAATTGAGGATACTTGAGAAGTCAACATTGGTTCTTCAGAGATCCCCATACTTGTTCACATTGCTGCATCCCTATCACAAGACCAAGCTGATCTCCTCTTTGAAGTCTTAAGAGAAAACATTGGTCGATTTGCATGGTCATATCAGGACATGCCAGGGCTTGATCCAAAGCTTGTAGTTCATCATCTTGTAGTCGATCCAAAGATCAAGCCCGTCAAAAAAAAGCTTAGAAAAATGCACCCCAAGGTGGCATTATTGGTCAAAGCTGAATTAGAAAGAATGTTAGCTGCTAAGGTTATCTGACCTATCGACTATTCAGAGTGGATCTCCAACATGTTCCCCATCACTAAGCCTTCTAGTGACATAAGAATCTGCACTGATTTCAGAGATCTTAACAAAGCTTGTCCAAAAGATGATTTTCCCTTGCCCAACATAGATATGATTGTAGATCTTATAGCTGGACATGAAATTTTGTCCCTCATGGATGGATTTTCTAGGTATAATCAAATCAAGATTGCAGAAGAGGATCAACATAAGACAACATTCACTACCCCTTGGGGAACCTTTTGCTACAACATGATGCCTTTTGGCCTAAAGAATGCTGGGGCTACCTATCAAAGAGCTATGAAATCCATCTTTCATGATCTCATCCATAGCATTTTGGAGGATTATGTGGATGATATCTTGGTAAAGTCTCATACCTTCATGGATCATCTTGCTGACCTGGAGAAAGTCTTTGATAGGTTAGCCAAATATCATCTCATGCTGAATTCCAAGAAATGTGTCTTTGGGGTCACATTTGGCAAGCTTCTAGGCTTTATAGTTTCTAAACAAGGTATAGAGATAGACCCCAAGAAGGTCAAGGCTATCTTAGACATGCCTCCTCCCCAGACACTGCGATAGCTTTGTTCTCTTTAGGGAAAGCTTCAATCTGTTCGGCACTTCATCTCCCAGCTTGCAGATAAGTGTACACCATTTTCACATTTACTGAAGAAGGATGAGAACTTCAAGTGGGATCCTTTATGTCAGTGCAGCTTCGACCATCTCAAGCAGTATCTCATCAATCCTCCTATCTTGGTTCCACCAGTTCCTGGTCGTCCCCTAATTTTGTACATATCATCAACACCTACTGCTCTAGGGGCACTTCTAGCACAACTTGATGACTACAGCAGAGAAAGAGCCATCTACTACATCAGTAGAACCCTAGTTGGTTATGAACTCAATTACACTCCTATGGAAAAAGCTTATTTGGCAGTTGTTTTCTCAACTCAAAAGCTTCACCATTACATGCTAAGTCATACCATCCAACTAGTCTCCAAGATTGACCCTCTCAAGTATATGCTCTCCAGAATAGCACTTACAGGCCGTTTGGCCAAATGGGTTATGCTCCTTAGCAAATTTGACATCTAGTATGTGGATAGAAAGGCAATCAAAGGGCAAGCTATAGTAGATCACCTAGCTGATGCACCTCTAATAGATGCTTATCCATTGATCACAGAATTTCCAGATGAGCATATCTGTCTAATTGAAGAACAACCCCCATGGAAACTTTATTTTGATTGCTCATACACATCTCATGGATCAGGGGCAGGAATATTGTTGGTCACACCTCAAGGAGATTACATTCCAAAAGCCTTCAAGCTACAATTCCCTAGCACCAACAATATAGCTGAATATGAGGCCCTCATAGCAGGATTAAAGATAGCTGCAGAATGGAACATTGCTGAGCTACAAATATTTGGTGATTCTCAGCTCATCATCAAGCAAGCCCTAAATGAATATCAAACCAAAGATGAAAAGCTATTACCCTACAAAGAGCTATTTGATCAGCTAACCCAGCATTTTACAAGGCTTCAATTTACACAAGTGCCTCGAATACAGAACAAAGCAGCAGATGCTATGGCTACTATAGGCTCGCTCTTGGAAATTCCCCAAGCAGCTACACAGTATGAGTTTTTAGTGGAGCAGCTCCTCACACCCGCCTATGCGAATGAGGATTCAAACCGTGTTTATATCTTGGTTGGTCCCCAATCCCCTTGGTACCATGAGATTCACGCTTACCTTAACGATGGTATCATATCCCCTCACCTCACATGTACCCAACGCCAGAACCTCATCTGAAAATCATCCCGCTATGTTATCATAGCCAATACCCTATATCGTTGAGGTTATCACGATACTCTCTCTCGATGTTTAGACCAAAATGAGGCCGCGATGGTGTTAAAGGAAGTACACTCTGGACTTTGCGGTGCCCACACGAGTGGTATTGTCCTAGCGTGACACATCCTTAAAGAAGGCTACTATTGGCCTACCATTGAAGAAGATTCCTGTGACTTTGTCAGAAAGTGTCTCCCATGTCAGCAGCATGCAAATCTTGTGCACGCTCCAGCACAGGATCTACAACCTATTGCACCACCTTGGCTTTTCGCTTGTTGGGGCCTTGATCTAGTTGGAACTATCACACCCCTCTCATCTGATGGACATAAATGGATAATAACAGCTACAGACTATTTCACTAAATGGGTGGAAGCAGTCCCCCTAGTCTCAGCTACAGGAGTTGAGGTCTCCAAGTTCATCTTTTACCACATTGTTTGCCGCTTCGACATCCCATCCACCATCTTCACCGACCACGGAGGTAACTTTGAAAATCTCAACATGGAAGAATTATGCACTTCCCTCTACATCCATCACCACTTTTCTAGCCCATATTTCCCACAAGGTAACGGCCAGGCAGAGGCAACTAACAAAACCCTCCTCAAAATTCTAAAGAAAGTTGTTAATGATTCTGGCCGTGATTGGCACCTACAAATAAATCCAGCCCTATGGGCCTATCAAACTTCCTTTCGTACATCCACAGGCACAACTCCATACTCCCTAGTCTATGGTGCCGAAGCGATACTACCTATAGAGGTTGAACTTCCCTCCTTGCGCATATCTTTGCAAGGACAAATATTAGATGAAGAATACAGAGTAGCTCGGCTCACCCAGCTAGATCTCTTAGACGAGAAGCGACAACAAGCCTACGATCATCTCATAGTCTATCAAACTCGTCTCAAAAGGAATTTCAACAAGAAGGTGCTTCCACGACACTTTCAGCCAGGTGACATGGTCCTTAAAGAAAACATGAAAGTCCAAGCAGATTGAGAAAAGAAAGGCAAGTTTGAACCTACATGGCTTGGTCCTTATGTTGTCACTGCTTCCTTTGGCTCCGGAGCTTATCAACTATCTACACCGGAAGGAGAACTCTTGAATGATCCTACTAACATCATTCATCTCAAGAAGTTCTATGCTTGAAGATCCTTGGTATACCTAGCTTTTGAAAAATACAAAAAAAAAATAGTAAAGAGAAATAAGTGTCCAATGGTGAAAACTTGGCAATTCAAGCGCCTTGGATAGGTACCTTGGTGAAAACTTGGCAAATCAGGCACCTTGTGTGCTTGTAAATACTTTCTGTACAACTTGTAAAATCTTGTACCAAAGCTTGTATTATACCTTGTAAATCTTGTACCATACCTTGTATATCCAAATCTTTTCCAAAGTTTGTACCATATTCCAGCCTGTAAATAATCTTGTATCCTAGCTTGTATACTATCACATGCACACACAAAACCCCATTTTCACTTAAGCTTTTTGCAAACCATCTACCTATCCACCTATCACCTATTATAGACATCCCATCCTTCACAAACATTTCCATCTCACAAAAACCAAAACATGAACAAACTTGTACATTTGTAACATATCTTGGTCCATCAGCTTGTACATCCTCTTTAGCTTAGTACCATTTTATCTATCCAGCATTCATGTCAGTTCGTCCTTGATCAGCATCTTGCACCCATCACACATCTTGGTTAGCTATTCCAATGCATCTTTTAGCTAGATTTCCTGTCACCAAAGTGTTATCTTTCTTAGTTCAGCTTGCCAGACGCATCACTCATCCAAATCCACCAGCTTCGGTGCTCTCCGATAGGTCCTTGCAAGATATAGCTTTCCTCATGTGTGATCTTGGTCCGTTAGTACCTTGTCCTACCCATCTCGTTGGCAAACAACTCTCTTTTGGATTTTCACTTTCTTTTGATTTGGGATCTTCCCTTTTGGGTCTTGAAGTATCTTTTCCAAGAAATCTCCTTGTTCCCTCCTCAAGGTTGCCACGATCTTCCATATCATGGTATGCTGCGAATGGGGCAATTAGAGCGTAAGGTCTTGATTAGGTCTTTCATTTGTTTTTCTTTTCTGCTTGTGGGTTCTCCAATGTCATTTCCACACTGCTTCCTCTAGGATTCATGTGTGATGCTGGGGCAATCCTTGCGTGTTTGTTTTGAGTTAGTTTGTCAGTCCTTTGGACGATTGGTGAAAAGGCCTTGATGTTCTTGGTAACCTTGGAAATTAACCAATAGTCCTATAGCAAATCTAGTGCTCAACTACATGGTGGTACTTCTCTTTGAAGTATCCCCCTGCTCAAAAAGCTTCAATGGTTTTCCTTCATCTCCATTATCCCCCATCCATATCCAACATCCGTCTCTCCTACCCCAGCTTATGCATCAATATCTCTTTGAATCACTCATCACTCTTAGCTTTAGGGATTGACAATCCTAGTCTTAGGGATCCACCAATCCAAATCAATCAACCAAGCCTCATCTTTCGAGATCCACAATCCTAGTCCTAGGGATCTCTGAAACCCATCTTCCACCAATCTAACTCTTTGAAATCCTATTGGATCAACTTTATAATCCCCTCATCCAACTCCCTATCCTGGATTCCTTTTTATAGCGCTCTGCTCCTTCATCCTCCACCTTCCCTAAAGTCTTAAGCTTGCTTCCTCTTCTGCATCTGATTCTCCTTTAACATCATATAAAAATTGAATTATAATAATCGATTTACATAATCAATTTACAAATGCAAATAAAGCTTAATGCCGAACCCTGCACGTATTATCTATATTTTGGTGTGGGTATTAGTGCGGTCATAGGTACTCTAACCCCTCTGCGACTGTCGATGTCCCTCTTAATTAAAGGTCGCATCGTGTTTGAGGTGCTGTGCAGGACTGTCATACTCATGTGGCAGTTCTGTCTGCGTACAGTACCACAAGCTGCGGTCAGTATAAAGGAAGCTACGGATGGGGTGAATCTCCTCCTGCAAATGCACATTTTATATATATATATATTTTAAAACGACGACCCCATCGCAGGTACCCTACACAAAACAGAGGGTACGGGGGTGGGGTACAGCCCACCGTCCAATGCATGTATAACTTTATATAAGCATTTTTAATAACACTTCACAAAAGCGATTCACATTCCTTTCAATAAATTTAAGCGGTGTTTTCACAATATACATATATATATATATATATATATTTATATATATATATATATATATATATATATGTATATGTGTATATAAATATATGTATATGTATATATATTTGTGTATATATTTTATATATATACGATATATATACACAAATATATATACATATACATATATTTATATACATACATACATACATACATACATACATGCATACATACATACATTCATACATACATACATACATACATACATACATACATACATACATACATACATACATACATACATACATACATACATACATACATACATATATATATATATATATCTGGAAAATTTATATGCAAAAGAAACATTTACAATGATGTTTGCGAGCATAAACATATCTTTTAAACAAATTAGGACTTTTCAATTCTATGAGTTAAGAATTCTTCCTATTGTAGACACCTAAAAACCTTTAGAAAATAAAGTATTTTTATTTTCTAAAAAAGTCCTGATGACATCATCATTTATTAACTAATTAATTAATTAATTAATTTTTATGCCATTAAATCCTTTTATCTTAATTAAAAATATTTAATTAAGGAATCCCTCCCAAAAATGTTTAAATCTTATTTAAACATTATTTCCTTATTTATTAATTATTTAATTAATAAATTGACCAAAAAACCCAAAATAAATAAAAAATTTATTTTTTGCCCAAAACTTGGCCAATTTCCTTAAGACCACTAACCTCTTCCAAAATCTTCTAATCCTTCTTTAATTTTAATTAAAGGCTAATCCCATCATTTCCTACCCCTAATCCCAACTCAAAATGTTTAATTAAGATTAAATATTAATCCTCATGTTTATTTAAAAAGTTTTAATAAATATCTCTTCAACCCAAACCCTTGAAATAAATAAAACTTTATTTATTTCCTAAAAATCTAATTTATCCTCATCCTAAGAAGTTCTAGACTCTTCTAGAAAGTCTTCATCCTCATCCTAGAAAATTCTAGACTCTTCTAGAAGATGTCTTTAACCCTAATCCTAATCCCCTCCTAACCTTGTCATATTCCCTAAACATGGGTTAAAACTTACTAACCCAAGCCAAAGTTAACAAATATCTCCTCCTTCACCCACCCTCATTAAATGCCATCCACTTGCCTATCCCTAAGCTAATCCTAAACCATCCTAATCCATCCTCTAATCATTTGCACAAGCCTAAGCAAGCTTAAAACCCTCCTAATCAAGTCCAAGTCAAAATTGCTCTCATCACCCTCAAAATATCTCAACCATAAAACTTTATGAAGGCCACTAGGCCATAAATGACTCTTCCAAGCCCTTTTATTGCTCTTACAAGTCATTATGAGGGTCTTTATGAAAATTTTATCCCTTGAGCCTCCTTTGTTGATTCATCCTTCCCCTTTCCTCCATCCTCTCACCATGTGACATGTGTCACTCCTTGATTGGCTGTAAGGAAGCACAATCCATGTGCTCTCCTCTCATGCAATCTAAGCCCTCTATGAGCTTTTTCCCATCCTTGCATCTTAGCCCTCAATCCCTCAAGCCTCTTGCCTATAAATTGGATCCTTCCCCTTTGCAAAAGAACACAATCCATGAAGTAAAGTCATAATGCCATTTTACATCAAAACCATACACTCACACCCAAATTCCAACTCCATTTGAAGCACTTTTTGAAGCATAAAGCTTGAGCATACATCCTATCTATTTAGACAAAGCTACTCAACAAGAGAGCTTCTCATTGAGAGAGCCCATTAATGGCTCATATTCTCAATTGAGAGTTCATCTTAGTCTATCTTGAAGTTTATGAATTTTGTTTAGTTTGTAGAAGCTTTATTTAAATTTGGTTTCTATTAGCATACTAACATTGCTCATATACACCTATAATGGCTGATCTTTAGATTTATCTATTAAACTCTCTAATAGGTTTGCCTATAAACTTTTAATCTAGAATTTCCATTTCAACCTTCTTTCCATTTTCAAATTCAAATCCTTGTCAATTCTAAATTCACAATTTTAATTCGAACCTGAACCCGATTTAGAACTAATTTCTTCTTAAATTGAAGCTAGGATTTTCTATCATTTTCTTCTAAATTCTAATAACATACATATCTAGATTCCAATTTTCAAATTGTAGATTCAATCACAGAGAGTATTCAAACTCATATAATAGACACGATGAAGAAATGAAGAGAAAGAGTGTAAAAGGAATATGCGAATATCATGAATGCACCTGGAAACTGATGCTAATTTGCCATCCCTCAGAAGTCTGTAGAAAATCCCTTCCTTCTCCAATCATTCGCAATTCCTCCAAGATCCAAGCCAACCAAAATTCCCATGTGACTAGAAGTGCTTATAGAAGCATATGAGCATGTAGAAACATATGAGCATGTAGAGGCATATGAGCTTCTCAAATACATGTAAGCTTTTGAAGGTTGTCAAAACACACTAGGAGCGCCTCTATTTAAAGGCCTCTAAGATGCATCTAGAATGTCTCTAGAAACAACTAGAAGATAAGCATGACAACTAAGCATGAGTCTTCTCCAACCTTCTAGATGAGTCATAAGGTTGTAAACACCATGTGCTCAAATAAAATGCTAACTCCTAAGTGTAGACAACTAGTGCATACTTAGAGTGCAAACTCCTGTGTTGTCTACATGACAACTCTCGAGAATTTGCAAACTCCTATGTGAGTAAATATTAAAATAATGCACAATCATTAATATAATATTTACTTTACTCTTTTCAATTTAATTTATTTATTATTAAATCTTATGCACTAATTTTAATAATTCCACTTATTCTTATCTTAATATATTTATATTTTAATCATGTGCACACATCATGCAACCTTTAATCTTTTAATAATTTTAATAAATTTTTCACTTTTAAATTTCATTTTCAAAACTTAATTGCTAAAATATTGATTAGCTTTAATAATAATATTATTTAGTCATTTATTTAAAAATGAACTCCAAATATATTATTATTAAAATAAATATTGTCACATTCCAAATTTAAACTTATAACTTTTATCTTCAAATTTAATTATTTAAGTTAATTAATTTCTTAATTAATTAAATAAAATAAATATTAAAATATCATATTAATTTTCCATTAAATTAAACCATTAATTAAATTTTTTTAATTAGGCTTAATTAATAGAAAATACATTAAGGACTCATAAAATAAAATACGAAAACCCATCATAGCCAAAATACATACAAAATCAAACCAAGGGTTAATATCATGAATTACGTTATCCAACGTATTTGGAAAGTACTCAACACAGATACTTGTCCTAATTTCCAATCAGGACAAATGGCTTCAAGGGTTGGGATTTGGACTTGAGAATTTATCTCCCCTCTCTTATCATTGAGATGATGTGATAGGGTATGCTTATCCTGGCAATTCAGGGAAGTCGATACTTGGTACCTACAACCTGCATAAAAACCATGCATGTACAAGCACAATATATACTAAACTAAACAGGCAATGGCAGGAAGTGGTGCATCGTGTAGATCCCGACTAGTAGGTGACTATGAATCCCTTCCTTAACCACATCAGACATGCCAAACATAAGAGCAAACACACACACCATACACATGCAAGTATGGGGTAAGTATCAATAAGAAAAGACATGTGATAATAAACTATCTAATTAATCATCACCAATAACTACAAATACTAAAATAATCATCATGCATGCATGAAATGTAGAGTCTAAGTAATCTCATCACATATCAATTGAAACCACAACACAATATCTGATAGTCTCAAAACAATGCTACTATCCATGAACATGAAACTAGCCCTAAAAGAGCTCAACAATGACAACAAAAATGCAACCTAGGGGCAGGCACTACATAGAGTGTCTTAACAATCTAAATTGATCTTCATCAGACTGTGTTCTTTCTTCGTTTGATTTAGGAGGTGCAACATACTTTCTTCTTTTCTTCTACTCTGTAGATCCTCCTTGTTCTATAGCCTTCTGCTTCTCTTGTTCTTTTGCTACCTGAGTTGTAGCCCTGGTATCTACCCTTATAGTTGGCTTGGTTGGGCTTGGCTTTGTAGCTTTCTTCTTTGCCTTTGGCTGTGCAACTAGTTGTTTCTTTGCCTTTCTTTTCTTTGACTTAGTCTTGGGTGCTTCCTACTTGGCACCTTCATCATCTACATCCTCCCCCATACCTTGGGTTAAGGTAAGTGGTCCTTGACCTTGCTCTTCTTCATCACTCTCAGCATCTTCACCTTCTTCTTCTACTTCTTTTGTAGCTCCTTCCCCAAATTTAACTTTTAGCTTCTTAACGAGCTTATCCTTCTTTTTTAGAGTGGAGGTAGTTTTCAAGTCCATATCCACTTTTGATCTCACCACATCGTACGTTCCAAAATGTGTTGCATCCTTGTCTATTTCCTTTTCCAATAATGTAGTTATTTCCGGTGATGCTTCATCTATGTTAATTTCATACCCAAGAGGTCTTAACCATCTCACTCTTGGTATGACAACTTGAATGTATGTGTAGTCAATATCTACAAGGAAACATACATCATTTACATGTTTCTTCACTAATGACACTGACATCCTTAGCCTTTGTTTCATTGTCTTCTTAAAGTCCTCAAAATAGCTAGTCATCAAGGTTTCAAAATTAGCTCCCGTTTGCTCTATGTATTAATTGACTTGAGCTATTATTGAACTATTTGTTTTCCCTGCTACTTTACCAAATGAAGGAAACTCATTTTGACCATAAAATAATATACATATAAAAAAAAAACCAAATTTACATTAGACTCCCTTGGTTCTCCTGATTGCTGCTAGATTCTCATTTATCTATTGCAGTTGTAGTTCTGTAAGATCATAGGTATGACCCTTCTCCACCAATTTGTATCCTACATCCACAGTAATGTAGGGCACATTGTTGAGTTTGCTGGATTGGTAGAATTTATGTGCAATGACTTTCATAACAAAATCAACTAGATGGTCTTGGATGACATTAATTGTCATCCCTCTCTTATTCTACTTTGCACTAGTATTCTTCTCAATTGCCTCCTTGGAATCACTTTCGAGTGTCTTCAGTCAATCTAGGGTTAGATACCCTATCACTCTATGAATAATTCTTTTCATAATTTTTATAGGACCATCCTCCAACCATAACTTCCATCATGTATTCGGCTCAACACTAATATGATCCATTCATTTTTGAACACTATAGGGAATTCTAGGGCACACGTTAAACCTTGTTTTTAACAATTTTGTATACCTCTTTCAATACTCCATTTTCACACAATTTGTCATATGCCTCCCTAATTTCCATCTCACCTATAGCTCCAATCTTGCAATTGTAGCATCTTCTTACATCTTGAACCATTACAACCTTAGGGGGTATGATGGATAGGGCTCTAGTTGGGTCATTCTTATATGCTACCTCTAGGATTGGGAAAAAATCTGGTTGTTTGACCTCATTGGACACTAGTTGGACTTTAAAGGGTTCCTTCTCCTAAGTTTTCCTAGAGCTTGAAGCCATTCTTGCAATCTAGGGTTTGTGCAAAAAGAATGTATTAAACTACATAACTCGACATAGATGTAAATAGCTTGAAATCAATGAGATCATGCTAGGATGCTATTGAATTCTACTTAATTGTTGGAATCTCTATTTTGAACTCACTCTGCACTCTTCCTTGTCTTTGCTCTTCATTCACAATGAAGAAAAATGATTGAAAATATGATAATATACCCTATTTTCATTATATTTAATGCTTAGTGTAGTTCCAACTGTCCACTCGGCTTATAAAGGATTCTACATTACTTGGCTTCCATTAGAGTTTTCTTTACTTGGCTACAACTAATTTTTTTGACTCCTACAGTCTTGACGATCAAATCAACATGTTCTAGATTTTTACTCGACATCTAAGGAAAACTCAAAAATACTTGTAAATTCTTGAAAATTTCAACTTTGCATCTGTAATCATGTTGATCTCTTCTTTTTAGTACTTGCTTTCTTAGGAACTGATATATGATAAAACTTTGTAAATCAGTCCCTCATGCCTTCTTTTTGCTTAGTTTGATGAAGTGTGATCACTTTACTTGTTAGGTGAAGTGATCCCTTCATTTGATGTGCTACACCCATCTTTCTTCTTCCATGTCTTATTCATTTCTCCTTTGATGTGTTCAACATCCATCTTTTCTTTACCTTTGTCATTCTTTGAGTTGGGTGCCTTTGACTTTGTTGGGCAATTTGTGCTAATATGAACAGTCTTTAAGTAACTAAAACATGTGGTTTGACTCAACCATCTGCTATAGTTTCCTCTTAAATGTATCCTTATGCAATTTTCAGGAATGTGCCCATATTCCTGACAATAATGATAGCTATATATGGTGTTGTAGTCCTAGTTGTAGTGATGTCCATGGTTTTTTCCTCTTGTTGGTTGATTTGGTGTCCACATAGGCTTTGAACTGCACTCAAAAGCTCTATGTCCATACTTCTTGCAATTGTAGTAGTGACCTTCAAATCTTGGTGTTCTAATAGTTATGGTTCTACAGTCATCTGCTTGATGTCCTTTCTTTTTGCACTTATGACAATGACTTGCATTCTTAGGTTGGGAATTTTTGCTTCTACATACATTAGATGTATGTCCCTTTTTACCACAAAAATGACAAGTAGGTTTAGTGTTCTTACCTTTTCTACTCCTTTCTTTTGCAGACTTGGAAGACTCTCCTTGTTCAGTGCTGGTGTATCCTAGTCCTGAAGTATCATTGCTAGCCTTTGGTGATTTCAATAGCTACTCAAAGTACTTGATGGACTCATTAGATTTGTTGAAGCTCTTTGCAATCTTCTTATCTCTTTTTAGGTCATTTTGTAGTTGCTCATTCTACATCTTCAATGTAGAGATCTCAATATCCTTGATATTCAGTTCATGATGTGCATTCATCATCTAGCTTAGGGTGTCTAGCTACATGTTTGAAATTCTTGCAAACTCAATTGATTTTTTTTCCATTTTATTGGCAAGATTTCTCTTATCTTCTTCTAGCATAGCCTTGTCTTCAATGGCTCTTTTCTTCTATTCAGTCACTTTACAAAGCATCATGGCTTGTGATTCTTGTTCAAGCTTGAGTGTTTCAATTTCTTCTACTTAAGTTATATTCTTCTCCATTAGGTTTGCTATTGCTACATCAAACTCTTTGGAATCTCCATTTGAAAATAGATTTGAGGTGTTAATCTCCTTGTGCTGTGTGTCATTCTCAACTATGGCAATGTCTATCCTTTTCTTTAAGGATTTTCTCAGTTCCTCTCTAGCTTCTTCCAAAGCATGTAAAGAAAGTTTTATATCAATTGGATAATTCTCTATCATCTTCCCAAGTTTGTAGACTTCCATCTCTAGATATTTTCTCCAAGCTGTAAGGCTCCTCCTTGTGAGAACTGGGCTCTAATACCAATTGTTGGAATTAACAAGTGAGAAGATTTACTTCTGAGAGTGAGGGCGGGGGGGGGGGGGTGAACCATAAGTAACTAACTTTAACCATTTAAAATCTTTAGCTAATATAATTCACATGCATCTAAATCATCTAATAAACATGAAAGTAAAAGACATGCATGAAAATTGATAACACAAGATTTGGTAACCTAGAAACCCTCCAAAATGAGAAGGTAAAATTGGGGTGGGGATGATACCCACAAAATATCACTGCAACAATGTGTAACTGTTCAAGGTTACAATGTTTGACCACTTCTAACAGTCTACCCTGTTAAAGGTTTGTCTTGTTAAAGAATTTACACCCCATTAAAAGTGACTTGGTTAAAGGATTCCACTACCCTACTAAAAGTGGGCCTACTTAAAGGACTTTAGTACATTCACTTGGAATGCCACCTTGGTAAAAGATTTAAAAATGGTTGCTAGGCCAAACTAAGTCCATAGAATTTCCATATCTAATACAATTGCTAGAAAGCATTAGAAGAGTTTGATCTGTTAACTTGTAATCCTCTATTGATGATTCTAAATCCTTGTTCTACTTTATCTGCTCTAGTCCTTGCTTGATCTGATATGTCACTCATTAAAGTTCTAACACTCTATTCTTGATCAACTAGATTGTACAATGCTACTATGTTCTCCACTAAGTCTTTTTTCCCTTCACTATAATTCACCCATACATTTCTCACTCACACGCATCCTTTTTTTTTAATATAATGGGGCTTCATCCTCCTTTTAAAGATTTTGAAGACTTAGGGTTAGGTATGAATCTATGATCAATATTATATCTTCATTTCTCGCTCATTACTTGCACTATTCCTATTGGTTGCATGCCTTCTCCATTTTTCTTATTGGTTGTATACTGATTGCATATGTAATGTAAAAGATTCAATCTTATCTTCAAAATCCTTCAAGATTCATCCTATGTCAGCTCTAAAAATGGTTTAAATATGAGTTTTTGAAGATACAAACTCATATGTTGATTCTGTGTCAGTCGACACTTACTACTTGTTGATGCTCAACACATATAGGAAAACTGGCTTACTCGGCTCCTATAGCAATTTTGTTTCACTTGACATCTATAGTGACTTAGCACCTATAATTTTCTCGGCACTTGAACTTCACTTGGTACCTAAATATTACTTGACACCTATTGAATTCTCCAGCTTGACATACAATATACTTAGTTTCTGTATTATACTTGGCATCATCTTAAGAATTTGGTCAAGTGTGTTGACACTCAATTATCAAAACCAATCTGAGACTAACATATATGATTTGAAAATGAAATGAGAACACTTCCTTTTATAGAGATGTCAAAGTGGCCAATGCCTCGAACTTTAAAGTGTGGTGAGACCCATCTTAACATTGAAGAATAAATGAGATTTGTTATGGGAGTAAATTAAGGATATTAATTTGAATTACTAAAGGTCTACCCCAATTTATAAAATAAGAGGAGGCACATAATATTAATTTATATTGGAGATAAAAAATTATCTAAGATAGGACCAAATTTAAATATTAATTTAAATTAATTAATAAACATTGACACAATATTTAAGAGAAATAAAGGTCTAACCCAATTATTTTAATTCTAAATTAATAAAAGTCCATTGAGATGAAATGAATTATTTAAGTGGAGAAAAAATAGAAGATAAATATAAATAAATAATAGAATGGCATTGAATGTTTGATAAACCTTCCTTAAATTGGAGTCCTTCCAATTTAAGAAAATACAAATGGAGGCTTTGGTCCATCAAGTCATGAATGTAATGCATTTTTTTTTGAGATAATGATCAAAGTTTTTGTTTTTTTAGAACCAAATGTTGCTAATACAATGCAAATGAACCTTTGAAGCCTATATTCAAGTCTAACCCACTAAGAATTATAATTTAGTTGTGTTAATATTATAAGATCAACTAAAGGTGTTACTAGTATGATAGCTAAGATTACAGATGGTTCTCAAATTTGGTTTGCTAAGTGATTGATCATAACTCCCTTGACATATAACATAAATAAAAAAGGAAAGATGCTTGGAAATGCATTGGTTGTTTGAAATAGATGATAGAGAAATATGTAATAGAGACTACAAAGGATGATCTTGTAGAGCTATGAAAATTAGCAGGCAAAGAACATTAATAGAGATTGTAACATTCACAAACAAAAACAAAGCTCACATATAGTTCACACAAAAGAAGGTACAAAAGAGAGTGAAAAATGAAGGAAAAGCACCCAAAAAGCCTTCTTGATTGTGTAGATGTGTCCAATGATGGAGATGTATGCTCAAACATGCTTCAATCCTTCAATGGATGGGAGCCTTCAAAGGGTAAAACATGGTGTATAGGGTGAGTGTAGATTCTTGCATGGTAAGGGCATGATTGGGTGATTTGTTCTCTAAAGGGGCATTATGAGTTTGCATAAGAGTTGATTGATAAATTGTGAAGGTAAAGGAATTATTTTATAGTCCAAGAATGTGAGGATGGAGGGCTAGGTGCAAGGATTTAGGAAGGACGAGGGAGGGCTAGGATGCAAGGAAAGGGGAACACATGGCTAAGAGAGGAGCAATAGGGACACATCCTCTCACTATGGGAGAATGCAACAAAGGACTTATTAAAGACTCAAGGTGGGGAGGGGGGGATTGGAAACTATGAGGGGGGACAACTAAATCACTTGGAAAAGATACTTTAAGAACCAAAATTGAAATCTCAAAAAAAAAAAAAATCGAAAGAAATTGTATCAAAAGGAATTTTTTTCCAAAGAGATCTGTTAGATAGGATATAGACAAACCAAGGATAGACATTAGGAAGGATGCATCCTGCAAGGACCTATTGATAGTATCTGGTACTATGATGATATGATATGGGAAATAAGAACCTCTAGCATAACACTTTGATACAAGGGTGTTGAAAATTTATTCATCGCTCCCCTCAAGATTTGTGTCAAGGGCTTAACCGCCTCATGTGTACTATAACTTGAGTGGTTGTATTGAGAATTTATAGATTGGTGTTTTGGTGCAACATAAACCTCACTCTAATGAGTGGTATCAGAGCTTGGTCACATGTTTGAATCCTCAGACCCTCGAGTAATATTGGGGGGAGATTGTTGGAAATTTATTCTATGCTCCCTTTGGGGTTCATGGAAAGGGCTTAGCTACCTCATGTATACTATAGCTTGAGTAGTTGTATTGATTGCATTGAAAAATCAATATTTTGGTGCAATGACAACCTCACTCTAACAAAGGGATCTCATATAAGGATGCATTGAAGATTCAAACCAAGAGAATTGTAAGTTATGACCATACATGAACTGAAATGAAAATTGAGATAAATACAATGGGACTAAGATAAGGATGGACTCTAGAATAGACAAAAAATTGATCAAGATATTCATAAGGAGCACTATAAAAAAGCACAATATGATAGGATAGAAGAATTAATCAGATATAGTACAATGTAAAAAAATACCAAGAGATAATGTGAAAAGCTTAAGATGTGAAGATAGAAAATGAAAAGCTTGGGATGAGATAATAGAAGTCAAAAATCTTGGGATGAGGAGATAGTGGAAAATTCTTAGGATGATAAGATAGTGGATGAGAAGCTTAGGATGAGAAGATAGTAAATGAAAAGCTTGGGATGAGGAGATAGTGAATGAAAATCTTGGGATGAGGAGATAGTGTAAGAACATGGATTGATGGTGGATAGGGTGATGTGGATAAGGGAATGATATACCTTAAGACAAGGATCAGTAAGGATGCATCCCAATGATGATGATTGGATTGGTAACCAAGGCTACAACAAGGTTGGTAGAAGATTTAAGAATGTGATTAGATGAGTTGAAATATGTGCAATGGGATAGTGCAATTGATAGTAGACTTCTAGGAGCATTAGGATATGGATGGATGACATTGGGGTACATGGGGATATCTTAGGGCTAGAAACTAATGACAAGGGATGTACTAGGTGATGGAAAGATGGAGAGATGACGAGAAGTGCAAGGATATATGAAAAGGGTATGGTTGATAGAAGGTTTGGGTAGAGGAATGTGAAAATATAGTGATAGGGAAAGGAATGGATTTAGGAATGACTAGATAGAAATGGAACTAGAATGGGGAGATAGAAAGATGGACATGATATGGTCTCCTAAGACTATAGTGCCCTTAGTTATCCTATGTTATTCAAGAGGAGGTTTTATGAGAGGTGTGATAAGATCAAAGGTTGGATGATAAAAGGATGACAAGGTAGATGAAAGCTAGGATGGAAAGGTGAATGAGGTAGAGGGTAACTATGATGGGTGGATAAGGCTGATGGAAGGATTATGTGGAAAAAAGAATCGGTGGATACAAGTTGGTGATGGGGAAATGATTGTCAAAGAGGTGACCAAAAGAATGAATCTAGTAGTGGCCTTTATTTTATCAAGATTCAAAGGAGTACGACAAGTGAAATGGATGAGATGTGGTTGGTATGGTCAGATAATATGGATATGGTGGGAGTTGGAACTTGCCCTCGAGTGTGTAGAGAATTTGTATGGAGGGATTACACATGATGCTTTTTGGCCAATTTTTCATCGTGGTACTTGTCCAAGGTGCTTGAATTGCCATGTTTTCACTAGTGGACTCTTATTTTTCTTTACTTTCCCTTTCTTATAAGATTTTTTTATTTTTTTATTTTTTTGCTAGATTTTTACTCATAGATGCTGGTAGGCTGGGTGGATTTAGGAAGCATGAAATATATTGGATTTAAATGAGAATAATGGTAGGTGAGAGTTGGTAGATAATGAATGTGAAGACATAAGACTTGTGGGTAAATGGGTGAGGAATTTGGAAAGATAATCATTGGTTCACACCTCGAAAGGTGATGAAGTAGTGGGAAAGATGATGTTGAATGAGGTTTAGGATAAAATGGAGTAGGAGAAATATAAGGACCAAAAGTAAAGTTGGAAGATGGACGATTGAAAATGTAGGATAAGAAGCATTAGGACTAAAAGTGAATTGGGGGTATGAAGGATGTACATATGAATATTTGGATAAGCATGAACGGATGAGGCTTTTTGAGTAGCAAAAATTGATGCCAATTGATATTTTTATTTAAGACACATTTCTTTTATTAGCATCTTGGGTATCCACATGAATTTTTGATTTTTTTAGCCTAGGCATTTGTTGCCTTTTGACTTGTTATTTCTTTTGGATCAAGTATTTCTCTTTTGGAACATGTAGTTTAGACAAGACATGTTGATACTTGGATTTTTATAGACTTTTGGATTTATGCTTTTTAATTTTGGCATCCAATTTGCTTTGATTAGCCATGGTATGGGAACAAGATCATGGAGGATATGGCAGGATTATAGTTGGAATGATAGAGGTTGAAGGTTGGAAGGAATTCAAGGATGAGTGTCTTTGATGATGTAGCTTGTGGATTTGAGGGGACCAGGGGATTGATTGGAATGCAAAATATGGATGCATATAATTTCCCAAAATTGATGGAGGGAATGAAGGATAAGGACCTGGAATAGATGGAATCAAGGAAGGTGTAGGTCCTAAAATAGATGGAGGATATAAATGATTCATATTAGGTAGATAAGGACCCAAAATGGATGGGAAGGGTTGATGATTTAGCTAAGGGATATAGCGACCTAAAATGGAGATGGAAATAAGTAGTAGGATAAGGGCCCAAAATAAATGTGGAATAAAATTGATTGGACTTTGGGTTGAAGATGGAAGGACTTTAGACCATGAAGGGATAGAAGAGATACCAACATATAGAGATACATTTCTATTTCTTTTTTCAATATGATGCTCATTATTTGGAACACAAATGTGAATCCATTAGTAGGTGAATAATTCAAAGTTGCAGATATGAAAGTTAGTTCTTCTTTTGTAGACCTAATACTATGGATTATAGGAGATGTATAATCATGAAGTAGAGGAGATGGAAGGATAGGATCTGATTTGGATGGAGGTAGAATAATAGCTCTTCATATGGAGTAGGTATTATGACAAGATTGGGATATGGAGGGGATGGTGACTGCTCTTTGGATGGAGTGAATGGTAAAAGTGGATCACGTAGGAGAATACATGGGATGGTGGGATCTTGTGATGTAGTAGGTATAGTGGTAGGATCATGATTTAGGCTAGTAGATATTTCAACATGCTTTTGGGAAAGATCTTGAAAATATTGGATTGAACTGGGTGATGTGATAGGAAATGTATGGATGGTTTCTTTGAGTTAAGTAGATGGATGGGTAAAAGATTCTTCAATGGGGATGAGTTAATTTTGGGGGGGGGGGGGGGGGAGAATTTTTAGGTTTATTACACAAAGTTTGGGTAATGCTAGGAGGAGGGATATGGATGGGATTTGGAGGGATTTAATGGATGGGAGGTAGGAGATGGAAGGGGATCGATAAGTGGGGTGGATGAAATAGGGATGATAGCAATGGAGTGATGGAAGAGGAATGATAGGTGTGGGAGATGGATTTTCTTTTAGTTTCCTTGTAAAAATCCTTGGAGATGTGTTTGCTAGAGGTTGAGATGAGGGATTTTTAGAAGTAGATGGTGTAAAGCTATCTATGAGTGTGGTAGAAGTTTGTAGGCTTGGCTAATTGAACAATGCTTTAGAAATATGTGTATGAGATGGCATGACTAGATAGTTCACATATGAAGGTGGGAAGGTGACTTGTGAAATATTTTGACTTACTGATGGAGGAACGATGGATTGGGGTATGGAATATGAATTGGAATGAGGGATGTAGGAGGATTGGGAAGGGAGTTTTTGGTAACATAGGATGAAATGGAATATGGTGGATTAAGACAAGGAAGACAAGATATCTAGGATAGAGTGGATGGAATTGGATTGGGAAAAGTAAGGGGATTAAGGTGATGCATTGTATAACTAGGATTGGTTGGAGGATTTGGAAAATTGTTTGGAAGATATTGAGATGTTGGGTTTGGCCTAGGGATGTAGCTAGTGGCATGTAATGACCCCAACAGGTTATAACTTCTTCAAACACCAAAAATCTTTATACTTTAGTTGTTTGACATTTTGTCAAACACTTTGCAAGCAATCTCTGATACCACTGTAATAACCCTCCTCAAATCTACTCTCAAAGATGCTGATTGAAGGCTCAAAGAATTTTGTCAAACAATTCACATGCAAGAGACATATGACCGATATAGTATTTCAGCTTGCTTTAAATAACTTTTTCCAATTTGCATTAATGAGAATCTAGTGATAGAAGATTACAATGAACTACACAATGACCTAACATGAGTGTGCTCCTAATTTTGACAATATTCAGTGTATATATTATGATCTAAGCATGAGAAAAGAACACCTATAGCCAACTGGTATTTTTGCAAACAGTTGGTATGTAAACTATCTAGCTGATAAATAATGAGATTGAATTGCTTAAATGACACCAGCAACTATTATCTTTCTGATTGCAATCAAATTTCTAATACAATGATCATGAAATATGGCCAAGACTTTGGCATTTACATGGATTACCAAAATGACAATGTTGGTATAATGCACACTTACAGCTGAAACTTATAATACCCTAAAAAAAATAATACTAACAAGGGAACATGGTTGTAGATGGCTGTAATAATTTTACTTCAATGCTGCCCCTTCTGCTTTACTTTTTTGAACTGCTTTTTCAGCTTGCTTTTTCGGTTTCGCTTTTTCCGCTTGCTTTTTCGATTTTGCTTTTTTCGCTTGCTTTTTTAGTTCCACTTTTTCCACTTGCTTTTTTGATTTTGCTTTTTTCGCCTGCTTTTTTGGTTCCACTTTTTCGGACTGCTTTTTCATTTCTGCTTTTTCGGATTGCTACCCAGTTGAATCTCAAGATCATATCTTTCAATGGCGTCAAGATTTTCAGCTTGAAGGGATTTCGTCCTTCAAAATATTGAGACATAACCTCTAGAAAATTCTCCAATTTCCTTGATATTTCCAACCATGCTTAAAAGAAGCTCTTCCATTTCTTTTATAGTGTTCTCACAAGAGCTCCATCCTTCATTTTCTCAATGTGGGATAAAACATAACTCCCTTTATGTAACTTATGTCTCCAATGTGTTATAAAATAAAAGGGACTCTTTTAATTTTAATATTTTCCACAAACTATAGTCTATGCATTAATAAATTTAAATATTTAAATTTAACTTTATAAAATAGCTTTATCAATGCAAAACAAACCTTATCAATGATAAACAAGTCTTCTTGCCGATTTTAAACAATTACCATCGACATACCGCTGCCACTGGATGTCCACCCATGCCTAAGATGACTTACTATAAATAGTAAGTATGCCCAAAGTTGCCTCAAAACCCCTCAGAAAGATCGATAACTGAAACTATCTAGGCCAAAAATCTTTGAGCCCCTTTAATGTCCTGGTTAGCCTATGGGACCGTGGGGAAATAGGCTAACGAAAAAATCATGCTATAAATGCTAAAAAGGGGACATTACAGTCTGCCCTTCCCAAAATTGCTTGTCCCCAAGTAATGGCCGAACAACAACACAATCAATCCACCTAGATCCCAAATGTAGTCATGAACTATATTGCTGTCAGTCAACACAGGCTCCTGCAACAACCTGTGAAAATTAACCAAGAGGAATCCATAAATGAATCGTGAATCACAATGCAACTGAACTCCAAATCCACTACTACCACAGTCAAGAACCCACGAGGCACAAACTCTCAAAATATTAGACCCCAAGTAGCGTAGATCACCCAAACTGTCAACATAATAAACACCATCCACACAACCCACCGTGTTATGTGGAATGCACACTCCAACTCTACTACAATAGTGACCACTCCCACATGAAACTGCACCAAATACAGAGAATCCACACACTGTACATCTGCTGCAGTTAACACAACTCTGCAGATTACCGACCACTGTCTCATAACCATAACACCCATACACTGCTGATGGTGAATAGTCATTACACGGTAGATAGCAAAAATGAGAGCCCAGTCCAAACCTATCTGCCATCAACTCCTCAACACATGGATCAAAAGCAAATCGATGAACATATCCTTTAGTATAATGCCAGTAAAATGAACTAATCTTAGTCAAAGACTCATCCTGCAGACGTGATATGACCAACTATGACTGATCATTAGCTAAGTCAGAGGATGATATAGCCAAGAGTGCAGAATCAACAACAACATCACTAGTCTCTGTGCCCTCCAAGTCAAACATATCACAATGCTCAGCTGCAAGGCCCAACTTAGTTGAACCTGCCTCCAATGGAAATGGACCAAATATACCAATAGTAGTGGTGTGGATAGATATATCCTCATCTCCACTACCTCTATAAACCTCAACCATGGACATCCATGGATCACCAGACACCACGGTCTGTGATTATACAGAATCTGGTAAAGACTGAAGTCGCTCTAACTCCATGGTCACCTTAGCCAAATGAAACTATGACTCCTCAAAAGCCAACTATGTACTCTCAATAATCTCAAAAGTCACCTCAAGCTGTTGAGTAAGCTCACTCACCTCATCTTCCTTGGACAATAATGCATCATATGCTGTACTCCCCCACTCCATAAGATAATCTCTGTCAGCTACCAACTACATATAATTTTGTCTCAGAATTTGGATAGCCTCCCATAAAGAGTGGATCTTTGTCAAGGAAAGATAATTGCCTCCCTGCTCATCACTAGTAGGAGAACCCCATCCATAAATTGCTAACAACTGACGAGCAACATCGAAATTCTCGCAAGCGATAGAAATGTCTCGCTCGCCAACTCTCAGCTAACTAGACACATGATTGTGCTGACTGGTCGGACTCCTATACTCTATCCCTAGTACACTGTCCAAAGGAGTAACCTCAAAATAGCTATCATCTATAATACTCAGATCCTGGGACTCTTTTATAAACTTTTTCATATCTGAGAGATCATCAACCCATTCCAACAAGAATGGTCGACTGGATATATGAACAATGCCCAACATAGGTGTGTAAAAACTAATTCCAGCATCAAACAAGTTGCTAGCATGGATGAGAACTAGGCCTTGCAAACTACTAATCAAGTCCATGATGATGCAATAGATACTACTACCAAGGAATGATAGATATCTTTGGTCAAAACGATCCCAAGTACTAATATAAGGATCCCAACATCTAATCCATGAAGGGAAACCAGCTAGAAATTCAAGTAAACTTCTCACCTGAGTAATGTGAACAATACCAACTAATTTCATACACCTGTCTACAATCTTTGAATCCGAAGTGTGAATGCTAGACATACTCATATCATCATCATGTGACCTAACTGTAAAATAAAATTGAGTCCCTACTATACACGCTAACTTTTGAACTGAACTCACCTCAAGATAAAGCTCATCCACGTGTCTCTCAAAATCCTGGAGAGCCAACTGAGTACACACCAAGGAATTTTGAGTATCCTCTAGCTCATGAAAAATTCGGTCAACCTCCTTCTCCTCCTTCTTCACTGCATCTTCCTTGATCTATTGTAAGTCATCGCAAGAAGAACTTGTTGTGACTCCTTTCTGTCTCTCTTGCAGTTGAATCATCCAAATGTGTTTCTCAATCAATCCATGTATCCTGTCATGATGAGATAAAGCTGTGAAAATATCCTTTTCCCTTGTCTTCAGCTAGCTTGCCAAACCAAGTGAAGAGCTACTAGCCTTTATCTCATGTGAAGAAGCATCCAACTATGCTTGATACTCATTTTCTGCAAAGTCCTGAATGCTCACTTTCTGATCAACTGTACTATCCTCAAACATGACAGTATCCTCAACTGCTGTAACTTCATCCAGCCTAACTATACTGGAATCACTATCTGTGTCAATCATGTAATTCACTATGCCTATGATATCACCTTCTGATGCAACTGGCTCAACCTGCACAAGGGGACTCTTTTAATTTAAATATTTCCCACAAACTATAGTCTATGCATTAATAAAGTTAAATATTTAAATTTAACTTTATAAAATAGATTTATCAATGCAAAAAAAATCTTATCAATGATAAACAAGTCTTCTTGCCAATTTTAAACAATTACGATTGGCATACCGCTGCCACTAGATGTCCACCCATGCCCAAGACGACTTACTATAAATAGTAAGTATGCCCAAAGTTGCTTCAAAACCGCTCAAAAAGACCGACAACTAAAACTATCTAGGCCAAATGGCCTCTAAGCCCCTTTAATGTCCTGGTTAGCCTACGAGACCGTGGGGAAATAGGCTAATGACAACATCATGCTATAAATGCTAAAAAGGGGACATTACATGGCAATTCTCTGGAAGGGTCATGATTGGGATATTATGTTGTAAGAAGATGGAGATGTGACTAATGTATGAGGGGAATATGTGGATGTGAAAAGGAAGGAGGTTTAGATGAGTGCAATAATGGATTTTCCTTGTCAAATGTATCATAAGAAGCACTAGTGGTTATGCATGCAGGCATGATGGAGTAGTTTGGAGGAATATTTTGTTGAATCTAAGACTAGGTTTTGACTATTTCATGTCAACACACTTAAGATGTCTACTAAGTTCATGCTGAGCTAGTAACACATACCGAGTAAAATATGTATAGATGTCAAGTAAATAGTTGATGTTTAGCTACAATGTATGCCGAGCCATATAGAACTTTAGGTGCCTAGTGAACTTCAGGTGTCGAGTAAATTTCAAGTGTTGAGCATAGTATAAGTGCCAAGTCACTATAGAAGTCAAGTGAAAATGAATTGCTATAGGAGCTGAGTGAGCCAATTTTTCTATATGAGTTCAACATCAAAGACTAGTATGTGCTAAGTAACAAAAAAATCAACATAGGAGTTTGTGCCTTTACAAACTTAGATGTTAACTTTTTTTGGAGCCAACATAGAAGAATCTCGAAGGATATTAAAGATAAGAATGAATCTTTTGCATTACCTATGCAATCAGCATGTGACCAATAAGAAAAATGGAGAAGGCATGCAACCAATAAAAAAAGGTGCATGAATTAAGTGGGAAATAAAGAATGAATATGGATCATAGATCCATACCAAACCCTAAGTCTTAAAAATCTTTAAAAAGAGGACAAAAACCCATTGTATGAGAGAGGATGAATGAAGTTTATGGGTGAACTATAACAAAATTTAGAAGGGTTAGATACTTAGTGAACAATAGAGTAGCATTGTAGAAATCTAGTTGATGAAGAACAAAGTATTAGAACTTTGAAGAGTGACATATCATATAAAGCAAGGATCGGGTCAGTCAAAGTAGAACAAGGATCTAGAATCAACAATTGGAGATTGCAAGTAATCAGGTAAAAAACTTTCTAATACTTTCTAGCAATTGTATTAGTTGATAAAAATCCTATGATGATAGGTTAGTCTAGCAGCCATACTAGTTTAGCAGCCATTTTGTAGATCCTTAATAGTATTGCAAATCGTTTAACAAGGTAGCATTCAAGTGGATGTTTGTAAATCCTTTAATCAGGGCTCTTTTAACAAGGTGTAAAGTCTTTAATAGGATAGGCCTTTCATAGGGTAGACCATTGGAAGTGGTCAAACATTGTAACCTTGAATAGTTACACATTGCTATAGTGATATTTTGTGGGCGTCATCCTCACCCTAGTTTTACCTTCTCATTTTGGAGGGCTTCTAGGTTACCAAATTTGTGTGTTGTCTATTTTCATGCATATCTTTACTTTCATGTTCATTAGATAGACTGGATGCATGTGAATGTTTTCAGTTAAAAGAATTGAAAAGGGTTAAAGTTAGTTACTTCTGATTCATCCCCCCTCTTAGAAGTAAATCTTCCTACTTGTTAATTCCAACAATTTGTATCATAGCTATGTTCTCACAAGAAGGAGCCTTACATCTTGTAGAAAAGATCTAGAAATGGAAGTCTACAAACTTGGAAAGATCATAGAGAATCAGAGAATTGACATACAACTTACTTTACATGCCTTGGAAGAAGCTAGAGAAGAACTGAGAAAATCCTTAAAAAGAAGAAAAGAGATTGCCATAGCTGAGAATGACACACAGTACAAGGAGATTGACACCACAAATCTATTTTCAAATGGGGATTCCAAAGATTTTGATGCAGCAATAACATACCTGATGGAGAAGAATAGAGCTAAAGTAGAAGAAATCAGACTACTCAGGCTTGAACAAGAGTCACAAGCCATGATGATTTGTGAGGTAACTATACAAAAGAAAAGAGCCATTGAAGACAAGGCTATGCTAGAAGATGACAAGAGAAATCTTACCAATAGAATGGAGGAAAAGACAATTGAGTTTGAAAGAATTTCAAACATGCAACTGGACACCTTAAGTCAGATGATGAATGCACATCATGAACTGAATATGAAGGACATTGAGATCTCTACATTGAAGATGCAAAAGGAAAAATTGCAAAATGACCTAAAAAGAGAGGAGATTGCAAAAAGCTTCAACAAACCCAATGAGGCCATCAAATACTTTGAGTAGCTACTGAAATCACCAAAGGCTAGTAATGATACTTCAAAACTTGGTTACACTAGCACTGAACAAGGAGAGTCATCCAAGACTATGAAGGAAAGGAGTAACAAAGGTAAGAACACTAAACTTACTTGTCATTTATGTGGTAAAAAGGGACATACTTCTAATGTATGCAAGAGCAAGAATGCCCATTAGCATGATAAGCATAAGAATACAAGCTATTGTCACAAGTGCAAGAAGCAAGGACATCAAGCACATGAATGCAGGACTAGGACTATTAGAACACCAAAATTTGAAGGTCACTACTACAATTGCAAAAAGTATGGACATAGACATTTTGAGTGTAGATCAAAGCTTATGTAGACACCTAATCAACCTACAAAGGGAAATAACTATGGACTCACTACAATTGGGATTATAACACCAGGTATAGCTATCATTACTATGAAGAATATGGACAAATTCTTAAAAATTGCATAAGGACACATTTCAGACAGAATTATAGCAGGTGGTTGAGTCAAACCACATGTTTTAGTTGCTTGAAGACTAGTCATATCAGCAGGAATTGCCCAACAAGATCAAAGGCACCCAACTCAAAGAATGAAAAAGGTAAAGAGAAGGTAGATGTTGAACACATTAGAGGAGAAATGAACAAAACATGGAAGAAGAAAGATGAGTTCAACACATCAAATGAAGGGATCACTTCACCTAATAGGTCAAGTGATCACACTTCATCAAACTAATCATATAGAAGGCATGAGGGACTAATTTAATAAGCTTTATCATACATTAGTTCCTAATTAAGAAAGCACTTAAAAATAATAGATTAGCATGAGAAAAGATGCATAGGCCAAAATTTAAGATTTCATAAGTGTTGCCTTTAGATACCGAATGATCAGTAGGAGCTAAGTTGATAGGGGGAGCCGAGAAAAAAAGAAAATATAGTTGAAGCCAAGCAAGTAACACTCTAGTGGAAGCCAAGTAGTGGAAAGGCAATGGAAGTCAAGGAATGTAGGATTCTTTAGTAGCCGAGTGGATAGTTGTGAACGTACTGGGCATTAAATGTGATGAAAATAGGGTATAATATCATATTTTCATTCATTTTTCTTCATAAAAAATGCAGAGCAAAGACAAGAAAGTGTGCAGAGTGAATCCAAAGCAAATAGACTAGTGGATTCAAAGATTTAAACAACATTTCAAGCATAATTCCATCAATTATAAGGTATTTATAACTGTGTTAAGCTACGCAATTTCGTGTTTTCATTGTGATAAAACCCTAGTTTGTGAAAGATGGCATCTAGCTCAAGAAAAACTCAGGAGAAGGATACATTTGAAGTCTAATTAGTGTCTAAAGAGGTTAGGAAACCTAATTTTCTTCAAATCATAGAGGTTTCATACGAGAACGATTTGATTGGTGCCCTTTCCATCATATCGCCAAATGTTGTAATGGTTCAAGACATAAGGAAATGTTATAACTGCAAGATAGGAGCCATAGGTGATATGGAAATGAGGGAGGTGTATGAGAAATTTTGTGATAATGGAGTATTGAATGATGAATACAAAATTGTTGAAAGTAAGGGTTTAACGCGAGCCCTAGATTTCCCTAGAGTATTTAAGACTAAATGGATTAGACTTGTGTTGAGCCAAGTGCATGACAACAATTTGTGGTTGGAGGATGGTCCTATCAAAATCACTAAGAGGATAGTGCATAGAGTGATAGGGTACCCAACCCTAGATCAGCCAAAGACCCTTAGAAGTGACTCTAAGGAGGCAATTGAGAAGAACATAGCTGCAAAATGAAATAAAAGAGGGATGACAATTGATACCATCCAAGACCCCCTAGTTGACTTTGTAGTAAGGATCATTGCACACAAATTTTATTAGTCCAACGGACTCAACAATGTGCCATGTATTGTAGTGGATGTTAGATACAAACTGGTAAAGAAGGATCATACATATGATCTTGTAGAGCTGCAACTACAATAGATCAATGAAAATCTAGTAGCCATCAGAAGAACAAAGGGAGCACAATGTAAATTTGGTGTAGTTTTGATATGCATTTTCTTTTATGTTCAAAATGAATTCCCTTCTTTTGGTAAAGAAGCATGGAAGAATCATAGGTCTATCATAGCTCAGGTTAATGAATATATTGAGTAGATGGGAGGCAATTTTGAAGCATTCATGACTAGTTATTTTGAAGATTTTAAGAAATTAATGAAGCAAAGGCTCAAAATTCTAGTTTCTTTGGTAGAGAAACATGTAAATAAAGTTTGTTTCCTTGTAGATATTGATTATACATACATACAGGTGGCCATACCAAGAGTGAGATGGTTGAGACCTCATGGATATAAGATTAATATAGATGAAGCATCAATTGCAATAACTAGTTTATTAGCAGAAGAAATAGATAAGGATGCACCACATTTTGGAACCTATGACATGATGAGATCCAAAGTAGATATGGAGATGAAAACTGCCTCCACCTTGAAGAAGAAAGATAAGGTTGTTAAGAAGCTTACAACCAAATTTGGAGAAGGCACTACAAAAGAAGCTAAAGATGAAGGTGAGGATGCCGAGGGAGATGAAGAAGACCAAGATCAAGGACCACTTGCCCTAACCCAAGGCATGGGAGAAGATGTAGATGAAGAGGAAGGTGAAGAGCAAGAAGTTCCAAAGGCCAAGCCACAGAAAAGGAAAGAACAAAAGCAACTAGGTGCCCTACCCAAAGTGAAAAAGAAGAAACCTGCAAAGCCAAGCCCAGCCAAGCCAACTATAGGGGTTGACACTAGGGCTACTACACAAAGGAAAAAGGAGCAAGTAAAATTAAAGGAAATAGAACAAGTAGTACTTGGCAAGTAGAAAAAGAGGAGGAAGTATGTTGCACCTCCAGAATTAGATGAGGAGAGAACAAAGTCTAATGAAGAACAATTTAGATTGGTAAGACATTCCACTAGATCTAAATTAGATAATATTTGCAATAATATAAGAGATAATGTAGATTTGTCTGGTCTAAAGATCATAGAATTCAATAAGTTGTTAAAGGAACAATAAAGATAGTGGAAGAGTCCATCTACACTATGATGGCTAAGTTCAAGACTACCCCACTTGAACTAGACACTTCAATGCCCAAGGAGCTAAGTTCATTGGTTGAAAATAAGTGATATTACTATCTTAAAATGGAGAAAGAAATAAGAGAGTCTACATTGGCTCATGTAATGCCAAACCTCACCAAGGGTCAAATAGCAAAGGCTAATAAGAAGCATGGGAGTAAATTTGAACCCAAATACAAAGCCTTTAAAATTTTGCAAAATCAAATTGAAGATGTTGTTCAAAAATCCACACAAATGTGGAACAACTGTGAAAGAAGGATAGGAAGACCCATTTGAGGGTAGAAATGAGGAAGAAGAAGAAGAGAAGGAGAAATAGGAAGAAAGAGAACAAGAAAAGGATGAAGGAGAGAAAGAAACATAAAAAGAGACAGTGGAGACACATGGTGAAGAGGAGCAACAAACTAAATAGAGTGTCTAAGACACCCAACAGTCACTTTCGAGCCCTCTATATGTCATCTCAAAAAATGTAGACATAGTAACTATATAGGATGTTCCTGACACTTTAGCTCAAAACATCAATACTTTGACTGTAGAAGATCTTAAGAAGATCCTTCACTGATCAACACTACAAGCACAACTTTGCACAAACCCAGTATTGGTGAGTGTTGATGAACTGTAGAAAGTTTTAGTACAAATAACAAGGGAGAAGGAAACCACACAAGAAAAATTCACACAACTTCCCATAGCTACAACAGAACAACCTAAAAAGCAAGAAGAATAGGACAAAATTGCTAAGGTTGATTCTACAACAAAGGTGACAACTACTGTCGAGGAGCAACCAAAGGAACAAACAAGACAAGATGTTCCTGTAGCACAAACCCAAGGTGCACCTCCTAAAATTGTCATAATTGATCAAGGTAGTAGAGGAGAGGAGAAAGAAGTAGAGAAAACTCCTAAGGAGCAAGAGGCAATACAAACATTGGTAAACTTGCCTAGCTCAAGGACTCCTTAGAAGAAGTCGAGCACTAATGTAGTCCCATTGCAGATATTAGAACCATGCTCAAGCACTACCAAGGTTGCAAGGGTACTTCACTATGGAGACCCTGCACTTGATGAAGAAATAGTCATACCAAGCTATGAGTCAAGAACCATGAACTTGTAGGAGATAAATGAAGTGCAGGAGGAACTAGAAAGAAGAAAGAGGCAAGAGGCAAGAGATACTTAGAAGTGAGTATAAGTAGAAGTAAGCACTAGTGGAGATCAAGGAGATATTTCTTGATGCATTTAGCTTGCAAGTACCTGATGAAACTTAGCCCATAATGGAGCAACTATCCAATATTGTGGACTAGGTACAAAATGAGGACCTAGAAACCAATGTCAAACTATTGGAATGGTCAGAGAAGAAATTTTAGATTAAAGTAAATGAGAAGATATCAAGCGAAATAACACTGTCATAGGTTGCATTGGTGAAAAAGATTGAAAAAGTGAAAAAGGTACTTGAGAATGTGTTCTCGTTGTACAAAAAGTTGTGTGATAAATCATACTTTACACAGGAGACAAGCCAAAGAATAATGAGCTTGGAGAGAAATCTAAAGATTTCTAGCACTCAACTCCCAAAAGATCTAGCTCATAGACACAGAAAGAATTAGCTATGTTGACACCTGAAGAGACCAATATTAAGGCTAAATTGATGTAGATATAGTCTTCCATAACCCCACACCTAGAAGTACTCCATAAAGAACAAGCCTATGTAGAAAATATTCTCAAGAAAGATCCAAATCTTTCTACTTTGGAAGGACTTATTCATCTTGCAACAGAGACATCAATCCAACATAAGTCATTGGAGATAGTTTTGAATAATTGGTATGCATCTCTCGAAATGATTATGAGGCTCAATAAAACATTATTTTCAAAATATGGTCTTAACCTTTAGAACCCTTTGACATAAGTGTCAAAAAGGGGGAGATATAGTTAAGAGGGAGATATAATGTTTTGGGGGAGTTGTAACTAAGAATGAAAGATACAGTACAAGAAGCATAAATAGGGTACTCAACATGAGACACATAAAACACAAATTTTTTGTTATAGGAATAGAAATGGCACATCACCTCAAGGGGAGTTACAAAGCTTTTGAGGTATACATACATATATATATATATATATATATATATATATATATATATATATATATATATATATATATATATATATATATATATATATATATATATATATATATATATATATATATATAGTTTTTATAGAAGTTTTGAAGTTTTGTATATATGCTGAACTATATGCATATTTTACTTGAGGAGATTAGATTTTGATATATTGCTAAGTGTTTTTGACACTCATGTCAAAAGGGGGAGATTGTTGAATCTAAGACTAGGTTTTGACTATTTTGTGTCAACACATTTAAGATGTCTACTAATTTCATGCCGAGCTAGTAACACATGCCGAGTAAATATGTATAGATGCCGAGTAAACAGTTGATGTTAAGCTACAATGTATGTGAGCTAGATAGAACTTCAGGTGCTAAGTGAACTTTAGGTGCCGAATAAAGTTCAAGTGCTGAGCATAGTATAGGCGTTGAGTCACTATAGAAGTCTAGTGAAATAAAATTTCTATAGGAGCTGAGTGAGCCAATTTTTTTATATGAGCTGAGCACCAAAAACTAGTATGTGTCAAGTAACACAAAAATCAACATGAGTTTGTGCCTTTACAAACTCAAATGTAAACCATTTTTGGAGCTGACATAGAAGAATCTTGAAAGATATTAAAGATAAGAACAAATATTTGGCATTACCTATGCACTTAGCATGCAACCAATAAGAAAAATGGAGAACACATGCAACCAATAAAGAAAAGGTGCATGAATTAAGCGATAAATGAAGAATGAATATGGATTGTAGATACATACCTAACCCTAAGTCTTCAAAATATTTAAAAGGAGGAAAAAAACCCATTTTATGAGAGAGGATGAATGAAGTGTATGGGTGAACTATAACAAAATTCAGAAGGGTTAGAGACTTAGTGAAGAATAGAGCAGCATTGCAAAAATCTAGTTGATGAATAATAAAGTGTCAAAACTTTGAAGAGTGACATATTAGATCAAGAAAGGATCAGGTCAGTCAGAGTAGAACAAGGATTTGGAATCAACAATTGGAGATTGCAAGTAATCAGGTCAAAAACTTTCTAATACTTTCTAGCAATTGTATTAGTTGATGAAAATCCTGTGATGATAGGTTGGTCTAACAACAATACTAGTTTAGTAGCCATTTTGTAGATCCTTAATAGGATTGTAAATCCTTTAATAGGGTAGCATTCAAGTGAATGTTTGTAAATCCTTTAATCAGGTCACTTTTAATAAGGTGTAAAGTCTTTAACAGGATAGGACTTTCACAAGGTAGACCATTGGAAGTGGTCAAACATTGTAACCTTGAACAGTTACACATTGCTACACTGATATTTTTTGGGTGTCATCCCCAACCTAGTTTTACCTTCTCATGTTGGAGGGTTTCTAGGTTACCAAATTTGTGTGTTGTCTATTTTCATGCATATCTTTACTTTCATGTTTATTAGATAGATTGGATGCATGTCAAAGGTTTTAGTTAAAAGAACTAAAAAGGGTTAAAGTTAGTTACTTTTGATTCACCCCCCCCAGAAGCACATATTCCTACTTGTTAATTCCAACATGTTTGTATTTTGGAGGATGTTCAGAGGAAGATCTCTAAGGCTTTCAATATAACCATCATGGTTAACAAGACCTTCATCATCATTGGAATAGGATGGAGTGAGAGAATAGCTGGGATGACCAAACTCATCATAAAAGGATTCTAAAATCATGTTTTGATGATGAATTGGATAGAGATGAAGGATGAATATGTGATGCAGGAGCATCTAGAGGTAAAAGGGAAATCTTGTGTCATCCAAAAAAATGTACGTAGACTTAGTTTTTGTTTCATGTGTTTTCATTTCTGGATACCCATTTGGGTCAAATAAAGGTTCCAACTCTCACAGTTCCACTATTAGTGTTCTGGGTTAGAGTTTTTAATCACCTTGGGATACATGTAAATGTCAAAAAAATAGGAGTATGTAATTGAGCCATAATTTTGGTGAACTAGAAGGTGTAAATTGGTTGAATGATTTTCATTGTAATTTAGAGCATTCCAGAAAAACAATCAAGTCAAAAGGCCCCGCAGTTTGAAAGTTATCATAGTTTTTCAATTTTTGGAGACATCCTAAGAATGCTTCAAAGTTAGGTTAGGGGCATTAAATGACCTTGAATAGGGCCAAAAAATGGGGGATGAGTGAACTAGTCCATAGGGCTATAAATCACTTTGAGAGCTTTTCAAAAATGTAAACGGTTCGTCAATCAGAGCTACAGTTCAAAAGTTATGTCTCCCAAAAGTTCAATTACCATTTCTAGATTCTTCTAATTTTGTGCCGACTTCTAATGCGACTTCTAGAAACTTTTATTTGGTCGGTGGATGCCAACTAGCACTTTCTAGAATGTATTCCTAATCCTTAACCCTTCAGGGTCTATTTAAGAACATTTTTGGCATTGTAAAAGGCAGTTCGGAGTGGAGTTTGAGAGAAGGTATTGGGAGAAGAATTTATCTCTAGATTTATGCTATTGTAAGTCCATAGGGAATGTTTTGGAGTCTGTTTCTTTGCACTAAGTGTACTAACATATTTTTACAGTTAATAAAATTTTCCCTTTCCTGTTGTGTCCATTCTGTGCTTGGGTTGTGTCCCCATCAAGTGGTATCAGAGTTGGTTTTCCTGAGTGTGTAGACAGAGCACCGACTGTGAGGCAGTTTGCACCAGGACTGTGTGGTTGTGGGTTTGAGTTAAAAAGATGCCTCTGTGAAGAGAGCGTGGTGAAAGGGCTAGAGCTATTAATCCTAAGGAGGTTAGAGCCCTCCAAAGGCAGGTCCAAGCATTGCAAGAGGAGCTCTGTAGGGGAACAAATGTTGCTACAGGTGATGAAAGTGAGGATGGAATAAAGAAGAAGAAATTGGACTAGAAAGGGAATTTGATGGGAAAGTTCTGAATCAGGTAGAGGAAAGGCTTTTTAGGGCCATTACTAATTTTGGGAAAAGACCTACAATTGATGTAGGTGTATTTTTAGGAAATCTGAAACCAGATGAGTTGATCGACTGGATCAATGAACTGGAAAAGTACTTTGAGTATGAGGATATCAGGGATCCAGATAGGGTTAAGTTTGCAAAGGCCAAACTAAAAGGCCATGCCAAAATCTAGTGGCAAGAGGTTCAATTGGAAAGAAATAGAAGAGGAAAGGAGAAGATCACAAGGTGGGATTGCATGGTGGACAAACTAAAGAAGCAATTCATTCCTGTTGACTACGAGCTTGATTTGTTTAAGAAGATGCACGGGTTAAAGCAAGCAGGAAAATCAGTCTAGGAATATACAGAGGATTTTTATTGACTTCTAATAAGAGCAGGGCATGCAAAAGAAAATTAGGAGAAGGTTGCTCATTATATAAGTGGGTTGCAACCTCGCATCCAGGAGGAATTAAGTCTAGTAAGAATGACCAGTGTTGAAGAGGCATACCAGTTTTCCCTACGAGTTGAAGAGAAGCTAAATAAAAGGTTTGAAGGGAGACAAAGAGGGTGTGGTCAAGGAGGACGGGGTAGTGGTAGGTCATCTGGAGGCCGAAATGAAACCCAAAAGAAAAATGAAGATGTGGGTACTAGCAGGAACCAGAGGAACGAGGGTTTCAACCGCTGCTGTGATCAAGAATTTGGAAATCAGAGAGGAAGAGGTAGAGGACATGGATAAGGAAGAGGAGGCTTCCATGGTACCTATTTCCATTGCAATGAAGAAGGTCATCGTACCTTTGAATGCCCTCAAAGACAAGGAAGGATAGATAGGAGAGATGAGGGTCAAGCTAGGGTTGCTCATGTGGATGCGGATGCACAATCATCACATTCAGAGGATGTAGAAAGAGGAGAAAATTTAGTAAATGAAAGGGTCCTACTAAGTGGCAAGATTGAACTAGGACAAAGGAGGAGTTTATTTCATACTAGGTGCAAATGTGAGGATAAATGTTGTGATGTGATCATTGATGGTGGTAGCACTGATAACTTGGTATTAGAGGAGATGGTCTCTAAGATGAAGCTCAAGAGGGAGAAACACCCCCAGCCCTATTGGATTGCTTTGGTGAAAGATGATCATAAGGTCCTGGTAAGTGAACAATGTTTAGTGAAATTCAAAATTGGGAGTTACCATGATGAAGTTCTCTGTGATGTTATTCCAATGGATGTTTGCTATCTATTATTGGGTAGACCATGGAAATTTGATAGGCATGCAGTACATGATGGTCATGCAAACACATACTCTCTAACAAAGGATGGAGTTCACCACAAACTGAAGCCCATGAAAAAGGAAGGTGAAAAGGTATGTAGAAGTGCTAGGATTTGTCTTGTTGATGGAAGGAAGTTTTTAGATGGAATGAAACATCAACATATGTGTTATGCTTTGATTCCTAGGAAAGATAAAGAAGGTAGTAGTGAAATACCACTTGAAGTTTCAAATTTACTAGGTGAGTTTGGAGATATCATCTCTGATAATGTTCCAAAAGGATTGCCACTGGTAAGGCAAATTAGTCATCAGATAGATTTAATCCTGGGAGCTAGTTTACCTAACAAGGCTTCTCACAGGATGACTCCTACTGAAACTGAGGAGCTAAATAGATAGGTTCAGGAGCTATTGAGGAAAGGTTTGATTCGGGAGACTCTGAGTCCATGTGCAGTACCTACAGTACTGACACCAAACAAGGATGGAAAGTGGAGGATGTGTACAAACTCTCGAGCTATAAATAGGATAACCATCAAGTATCAGTTTCCTTTCCCAAGAATGGATGATCTTATGGACTGCTTGAGTGGAGCTCAGTACTTCACAAAGATAGATCTCAAGAGTGGCTATCATTAGATATAGATACAAGAAGGAGATGAGTGGAAAATAGCCTTCAAGTCCAAGGAGGGTCTTTATGAGTGGTTAGTCATGCCCTTTGGATTGATGAACGCCCCAAGCACCTTCGTGCGATTTATGAATGAGGTTTTTAAGAAGTTTTTGGGAAAATTTGTTATTGTGTATTTGGATGATATTTTAATTTTCAGCAAGACTTTGGAAGAACATTTATTGCATATTCATAGTGTCCTTGAAAGGTTAAGGGAAGAGAAACTATTAATTAATCTAAAGAAGTGTATCTTTGCACAAAGGGAGTTGGTCTACTTGGGATTTGTTATATCACCCGAAGGTCTCAAAATGGATCCAAAGAAGGTAAAAGGCATCTTGGAATGGCCTACTCCAAGGGAGATGAGTGGAAAATAGCCTTCAAGGCCAAGGAGGGTCTTTATGAGTGGTTAGTCATGCCCTTTGGATTGATGAACGCCCCAAGCACCTTCATGTGGTTTATGAATGAGGTTTTTAAGAAGTTTTTGGAAAAATTTGTTATTGTCTATTTGGATGATATTTTAATTTTCAGCAAGGCTTTGGAAGAAAATTTATTGCATATTCATAGTTTCCTTGAAAGGTTAAGGGAAGAGAAACTATTAATTAATCTAAAGAAGTGTATCTTTGCACAAAGGGAGTTAGTCTACTTGGGGTTTGTTATATCACCTGAAGGTCTCAAAATGGATCCAAAGAAGGTAAAAGCCATCTTGGAATGGCCTACTCCAAGGTCTACTACTGAGGTGAGATCATTTCATGGTTTGGTTAGTTTTTATAGGAAGTTCATTAAGAATTTTAGTGGCATATGTGCACCCCTAACTGACATAATAAGAGGGGATAGAAAAGAGTTCAAATGGACTGTGGCAGCTGCGAGAAGTTTTGAATTGCTGAAGAAGAAGGTGACAAAACAACCTATGTGTGCACTTCCAGATTTTAGAAAGGTATTCCAGGTGGATTGTGATACTAGTGGCAGCACTATTGGGGTTGTATTAAGCCAAGAAGGTAAGACTATTGCATATTTTAGTGAAAAATTGAATGATGCAAAAAAGAAGTATTCTATTTATGATCAAGAGTTATATGCAATAGTTCAAGCCTTAAAGAAATGGAGGCATTATTTATTGCCAAAGGAATTTGTTTTATATACTGTTCACCAGGCATTATAGTACCTAAATAGCCAAGGTAAATTGAATCAGAGGCATATGAAGTGGGTAGAGTTTTTGTAGAGCTATACATTTGTGTTGAAGCATAGAAGTGGAGAATCTAATAGGGTTGCAGATGCACTAAGTAGGAGACAGTTGTTGCTTATAGTAATGTAGGTTGAAGTAGTTGGGTTTGATGAACTCAAGAATCTATACCCTGAGGATCCTGATTTTGCTAAAGCGTGGAAAGCTTGTAAAGATCCTGTTGCTGTAGAAAAAAATAAGTGGTTGGACTATCTGATTCAGGATGGTATGTTATTCAAGGGTAGCCAATTATGCATTCCAAGGAGTTCCATGAGGAAAAATCTGATTAAGGAGAAACATAGTGGAGGCATGGTAGGACATTTTGGTCGAGATAAGACCATTTCCATTCTCAAAGAACATTATTTTTGGCCTCAAATGTCATAGGATGTGAATAAGTTTGTACAGAGTTGTCAGATTTATCAAGTTGCCAAGGGATTTAGTCACAATACTAGACTTTATCAGCCATTGCCTGTTCCATCAAAGCCATAGGAGGACATAAGTATGTATTTTGTTCTTGGATTGCTGAAGACACAAATGGGTAATGATGCAGTATTTGTGGTGGTTGATAGGTTCTCCAAAATGGCACATTTCATTCCATGCCATAAAACTCATGATGTTGTCCATATTGCAGACTTGTTTTTCAGAGAGGTGGTGAGACTACATGGTCTCCCAAGGAGTATAATTTCTGACAGAGATACTAAATTTGTGGGGTATTTCTAGAGAATATTGTGGAAGAAGTTGAGAATAGACTTGAAATTTAGTTCCAGACATCACCTGTAGACTGATGGCCAAACAGAAGTGGTAAATAGAAATCTGGGCAATTTTCTGAGATGTTTAGTTGGGGATAAGCCCAAGGGATGGGATTCGATTCTACCACAAGCATAATTTTCTTACAATAACTCTATAAATAGGAGTACTAGAAAATCACCATTCCAAATTGTATATCAAAGTAACCCAAGGATTGCACCAGAATTGAGGAAGATAGAGCAAGGGGAGAGGAGATGAATCAAGAGTATAAAGCTAGGGCTGATCAAAGGAGAAGACATAAGGAGTTCCAAGTAGGGGATCTAGTCATGGTACACTTAAGAAAAGAAAGATTTCCAGCCGGTACTTACAACAAGCTGAAAATGAAGGAATTTGGCCCTTCCAAAATTCTGAAGAAACATGACTCAGGAAATGCATATGAGGTAGATTTGCCAGATGGTATTCACATTTCTCCTATCTTCAACATTGCAGACTTAACAAAGTATCATGATGATGGTGCAGATGAGGAGATGATGTTAGAGCCATGTCCAATTCCTGTTTCTAAGAAGGAGGAGATAGAAGACATTCTAGATCATCGTGTGGGTAGGAGTACCAAAAATAGGCAGTATGAAGAGTATCTGGTCAAGTGGAAAGGACGGCTGATAGAGGAATCAACTTGGACATCAGCAACTGAGGTTTCCCATTTGGGATTTCCTCTACCATTCATAAAGTGACAAGGTCACTTTTCAATCTACCCTGGGTGTCTGATGTAGGAGCATCCAGAGGTATAAGGGCAATCCTGTGTCATCCAAAAAAATGTACTTAGACTTAGTTTTTGTTTCATGTGTTTTCATTTCTAGTTACCCATTTGGGTCAAATAAAGGTTCCAACTCTCACAGTTCCACTATTAGTGTTTTGGGTTAGAGTTTTTAATCACCTAGGGATATGTGTAAATGTCAAAAAAATAGGAATATATAATTGAGCCATCATTTTGGTGAACTAGAAGGTTTAAATTTGTTGAATGATTTTCATTGTAATTTAGAGCATTCCAAAAAAAGAATCAGGTCAAAAGGCCCCACGGTTTGAAAGTTATCACAGTTTTTTGACTTTTGGAGACATCCTAAGAATGCTTCAAAGTCAGGTTAGGGGCATTAAATGACATCAAATAGGGCCAAAAAATGGGGGATGAGTAAAGCTGGTCCATAGGGCTATAGAGCACTTTGAGAGCTTTCTGGAAATGTAAACAGTTTGTCAATCAGAGCTATGGTTCAAAAATTATGCCTCCCGAAAGTTTGGTTACCGTTTCTGGGTTCTTCTAATTTTGTGCCGACTTCTAATGCGACTTCTAGAGCCTTCTATTTGGTCAGTGGATGCCAACTAGCACTTTCTAGAATGTATTCCTAATCCTTAACCCTCCAGGGTCTATTTAAGAACATTTCTGGCATTGTAAAAGGCAGTTCAGAGTGGAGTTTGAGAGAAGGTACTGGGAGAAGAATTTATCTCCAGATTTATGCTATTGTAAGCCCATAGGGCATGTTTTGGAGTCTGTTTCTCTACACTAAGTGTACTAGCATATTTTCATAGTTAATAAAATTTTCCCTTTCTTGTTGTGTCCATTTTGTGCTTGTGTTGTGTCCCCATCAATATGAATTAACAATAAAGCTTAGATTAGGAAAAAAAATAGGCTTAGAATGGGATTTAGATGAAGCTCATAATAGGAGGAAGGATTGAATCCAAGGAAGATGGAAATGGGTTGCGAAATGATGAAGAAAAACTAGCTAGTTAGGATATGGAGAGAAAATGAGGACTTGATGGAAGAATTTAGAAAAGATAATACTAGTGGAAAACAACATAGGATAACAAAATGGGTGTGGTTATGATGATAGTATTTTTGAAGCTTGGATGAATTTTTGATGAGGTAGTGAATATGCTAAGTATGCCCTATTTTGAATTTGAGACAATACTTTTGGAGCAAGTGAAAAAGCAATCCCTCAAAGGACAAAGCAACTTTGAGGGAGATAAATAATGGGTCTCTTTTTGGAGGAAAAAAAAACATTTCATAACCAACTTTGACAAATGTGTATGTTCAAAAAATATTTTGACGAAGTCATTTCACAAATGTAGCCAATTCAAGAACATATCCCTAAGGTCAAATTGGACTTGATGTAAGGCTAAAAGGGTAGCTGCTAATTTGGTTTGTAATAAGATTCATGGAGTTATATCAAATGGTTGTTACGCATGCAATTCACTTAAGAATCTATTCTGAACATTCTGAAATTGTGGGAAAGATTTCCCACCTTAGGATACCATAAGAAATGCATCAGTCAAACTTGTCCTAGATTGAGAAAAAATATTACCTTTCTTGTCATTTATACACTGACCACAAGGGTTTATTGGTTTTATTTTATATCCAAGGGGGAGACACTTCCCAAAGGATGATGAACTCACTAGAAGCACTCCTAGGTCATTTAGAATGATCTAGCTAACAAATTTTGGTACATGTATCACATAATTTAATGGTTCTTCTTTTCAAGAAAATAAAAGATAGCTCAAAGATATGTTAGAGAATACATCTTAAGAAAACACGACACTTAATTCATTCTAACTTTGAAGCTTTTAGGTTTTTTTCCTATCTATGAATTGAAGACACTTGTGATTAACATAAAATGTTCTTTCCAACTTGATAGTGATGGTCAAAAAAATAACTTGAGTCAACAAAAGAAATTGTGCATGAAAGTTTTGAAAAGGATAGGAATAAGAGCATTTTACTTTAAGAGAATTCAAGATTTTGTGATTTTTTTAAAGCCCTAAATTGAAGTGTTTGGAATATTTGTTTTAAACCCAAAAATAAAATGTTTGGTTTATTTCTCCCTTTAAGCATTCAAGAATTGTTTGATTTCTACGCATTCATTGCAACAAAGTGTTTGTTGATTTCTTTAAAGCATTCAAGAAGGAATTTTGGTTGAGTTTTAGCATTTTACATTCAAGATTTGAATGATAATTTTGCTAGGCCCAAATTGAAGTGTGATTTTATCAAACTGATGATTTAAACATGCAAGTGAATTCTTTTGACACAACCTTAAAAAACTCAACCAAAAACTGCAAGTATAATGTTAGTAAAATATCAATTTCTTAAGTTGCTCCACCTACCCAAAGATGAAATGCACAGTTAGATCTATAGGATTTTATAGTTCTATAAATGTGCTATAGAAAACATCATATGCACTACATAATTTAAGATATGCACTAAAAAAATAGACAAATGCATTATAGAATCTATTAAATGTCTTGCATGATCTATCAAATGTGCTAGAAGGCTATGTAATGTACTACATAAAATAACTGATGCATTAAGATACAAGTCAAATGTGCTAAAACAATAGCTAGATGCATTAAAAAAAATGACAAATGCATTAATACAATAATTAGGTCCTCTATTGCAGGAAAAAGATGAAATTTTGCAAACCCTTTAGATGTGCTATAGAATCTATCAAATGCATTATTAAAATTGTCAAAATGTGCTATTTAAGATTTTAAATGCATTATTTTATCTTGTAAATGCACTATTCTAATAAGAAAATGTGTTATTTAAACCAATAGATGCGCTATGTAAGTGTTCACAAGGCAATATAGAATAGTGTAAATGTACTAAAAAAGTAACATATGCATTACAAGAAGTAGTATATACCCTAAAATGGTAAAAAAAGACATTTTATTAGGCTATTTGAAGATTTTTTGATCAATTTTAAAATTTTTTTAGTGTGGGCATCTATCTTCTAAGCACATTTCCAATCTTGCACAAATAATAGAAATACTCACAAAACACTAAAAACCATCAAACATTAGATTGTTAGCTTCAAAAGCTAAAAAAAAAAAAATGAAATAGATGAATGGATGACCAATTTGTGGGTCCCACTAAGCATACAAAAATGTAGAGCTATATAAATCAGCACATGCAAAGAACATTAACAAAGATTGTAACATTCACAAACCCAAAAAAGCTCACATATAGTTTAGACAAAGAAGGGGCAAAAGAGAGTGCAAACTAAAGAGTACCCAAAAAGCCTTAATGATTGTGTAGATTTATCCAATAATGGAGATGTATGCTCAAGCATGCTTCAAGCCTTCAAAGGGTAAAACATGGTGTATAGGGTAAGTGTGGATTCCTACATGGTAAGGGCATGATTGGAGGATTTTTTCTCCAAAGTGGGATTATGAGTTTGCATGAGAGTTGATTAATAAATTGTGAAGGGAGGGGGTTTCATTTATAGGCCAAGGATGTGAGGATGGATGGCTAGGATGCATGGATGGAGGAAGGATAAGGGAGGGATAGGATGCAAGGAAAGAAGAGCACATAGATAGAATTAATTATATGAGAGGATGGTCAAAGTAGAGTGTTAAAGGGATTTATGTGGGAGGAGTGTGGAAGAGGAATGTAAGAGGCCTTAAAGAGCCTTTAAGTGATTTGGATATGAATGCAAGAGGGATGGGACACAATTTTGACTTTTCTTTGTCTTAGGACTTGGTTAAAATTACTCACATGTTTAAGGAAGTGATTAGGCATAGCTTAGGGGGGAATTAGGATTTATTGGTTAATAGTTTGTCTTCCTTGTCCTTTTGGTTTATACCTTGACTCTTAACTTGCCCAATGGCCTATGGAGGAAAAAGATGCTAACAATAGAATATATCAATGTAGTAATCTATCAAGGACCCCTAAATTGAAAGGTACAACTCCCTTTTGAACACAAGATATGCAATGAATTTTTCTTTTCAGGTTTTGGGGGTATGTTCTTAACCAAAGAGCAAAAGAGGCAAAAACCAAGTTTCTGAACACTTTAAACAACCTAGGGAAATGAAAGGTGGACTTACTCACAATTTGTGATATATTTTGACCTATAATGTAATAAATGGAAAAGTGAATAACCATCTATGATAGTAGGAAGAAAGGAAGAGATGGTGAAATAAATAGTTCCTGGACTACACAATTAGCTGATGTTTTGACAATATTTGAATTGTCTATCTTTCAACTTCTCCACACACTAGTTTCTGACTTCCTCATGGAACTAACTACACTAAACACACAAATACGACATACAATAGAGAGAATAAAAGACATGCTTATGCTGGGGAAAGACATACAATTTATTGAACGAAGGAAATAAAACCAAGTTCATTCACATTCATTCAATTCTCAACATTAAAAAATTCATTCCATAGGCTATGCTGAAAATAAATGAACTATTGGTCTCAGATTGATTTTAAAAATTGAGTGTCAGCACACTTAACCAATTCTTAAGTTGATTCTGAGTATAATATAGATGTCGAGCTATAGTATGTGCCAAGTCAGAAATTCAATAGGTGTCGAGTGAACTTCAGGTGTTGAGAAAGTATTAGGTGCTGAGTGATAAGTGATGCTGAGTCACTATAGGTGCCAATCAAAGTATAGATGTTAAGAAAAATAGAATTACTATAGGAGAAAAGTGAGATAGAATTCCTATATGTGCCAAGCATCAGTAACTAGTAAGTGCTGAGTAACATAGAATCAACATATGAGTTTGTGCCTTCACAAACTCAAATGTAAACCATTTTTGAAGCCAAATTAGGATGAATCTCAAAGGATCTTGAAGATAAGATCAAATCTTTTGTATTACCTATGTAATCAGCATGTAGCCAATCAAGAAAATGGAGAAATCATGCAACCAATAGGAAAAGTGAAAGAATTGAGCAAGAAATGAAGAATGAATATTGATCATAGATTCATACCTAACCCTAAGTCTTTGAAGCATTTAAAAAGAGGATGAAACCCTATTGCATGTGCACATATGTGAGAAGTATATGGGTGAATTATAGAAGAGATAAGAAGGGTGTTTAAAGACTTAGAAGGAAGATTAGCATTGCAAAATTTAGTTGATCAGAATAGAGCAATCAAAATTACAATGAGAGACATATCAGATCAAGAAGGATCAGAGCAGACATAGTAGAACAAGGATTTGGAATTAACAATTGAAGATTGCAAGTCATCAGGTTAAGACTTTCTAATACTCTCTAGCCATTGTATTAGGAATAGAAATCCTATGATGATAGGTTGGTTTAACAACCATATTGTAAGCCTTTAAACAAGGTGCTAAATCCTATAACAAGGTAACATTCCAAGTGAGTGTTTGTAAATCCTTTAACTAGGTCACTTTTCACAGGGTGTAAAGTCTTTAACATGATAGATCTTTCATAGGGTAGACCATTGGAAGTGGTAAAACTTTTTAACCTTGAACAATTACATATTACTGCAGCGATACTTTGTGGGTGTCATCCCCACCCCAGTTTTACCTTCTCATTTTGGAGGGTTTCTAGTTTACCAAATTCTTGTGTTATCTATTTTCATGCATGTCTTTACTTTCATGTTTATTAGATGAATTAGATGCATGTGAATGGTTTCAGCTAAAAGGTTTTGAAAAGGTTAAAGTTAGTTACTTTTGATTCACCCCACTCTCAGAAGTAAATCTTCCCACTTGTAAATTCCAAGAATTGGTATCAAAGCTCAGTTCTCACAAGGAGGAGCCTTACAACTTGGAGAAAAGATCTGGAAATGGAATTCTACAAACTTGGGGAGATCATAGAGAATTAGGCAATAGATATACAACTTTCTCTACACACTTTAGAAGAAGCAAGAGAAGAACTAAGAAAAATTTTAAAGAGAAGAAGAGAGATTGCCATAGCTGAGAATGATACATAATACAAGGAGATTGACACCTCAAAATTGTTTGCAAATGGAGATTCCAAAGAGTTTGATGTAGCAAAAGTAGACCTAATGGAGAAGAATAGAGCTCAAGTAGAAGAAATGAGAACACTCAAGCTTGAACAAGAATCACAACCCATGATGCTTTATGAAGTGACTAAACAGAAGAAAAAAGCCATTGAAGATAAGACTATGCTAGAAGATGATAAGAGAAATCTGGCTAATAGACTGGAAGAAAAGTCAATTAAGCTTGCAAGAATTTCAAACATACACCTAGACACCATAAGCCAAATGATGAATGCACATCATGAACTAAATGTCAAGGACATTGAGATCTCTATAGTGAAGATGCAAAATGAACAACTACATAATGACTTGAAAAGAGAGAAGGAATTGTAGAGAGCTTCAACAAACCAAATGAGGCCATTAAGTACTTTGAGCAGCTACTAAAATCACCAAGGGTTAGCAATGATACTTTAGGACTAGGATACACTAGCACTAAACAAGGAGAGTCATCCAAGACATCAAAAGAAAGGAATAAAAAAGGTAAGAACACTAAACCTACTTGTCATTACTATGGTAAAAGAGGACATACCTCTAATATATGTAGGAGAAAAAATGCCCATTAGTATGAAAAACCTAAGAATGTGAGTCATTGTCATAAGTACAACAAGCAAGGACAACGAGCACATGACTACAAGACTAGGACTATCAGAACACCGAGGTTTGAAGGTCATTGCTACAATTCTAAGAAGTATGGACATAGAGCTTTTGAGTGTAGATCAAAGCCTATGTGGACACCTAATCAGCTAACAAAGAGAAATAACCATGGACATCATTACAATTGGGACTACAACACTAGGTATAGTTGCCATTACTATCAGGAATATGGATACATTCCTAAAAAATGCATAAGAAAACATTTCAAAGGAGACTATAGTAGATGGTGAAGTCAAACCACATGTTTTAGTTGTTTGAAGACTGGTCATATCAGCAAGAACTTCCCAACAAGGTCAAAGGAACCCAACTCAGAGATCAACAAAGGAAAAGAGAAGATGGAGATTGAACACATCAGAGGAGAAATGAATAAGACATGGAAGAAGAAAGATGAAAGTAGCACATAAAATGAAGGGATCATTTCACCTAAGAGGTCAAGTGGTCACACTCCATCAAACTAAGCATAATAAGGCATGAGGGACTAATTTACAAAAGATTTATCATACATCAGTTCCTAAACAAGCAAGTACTGAAAAGGAAAGACCAACATGAATAAAGATGCAAAAGTTAAAGATTTCATATGTATAGCTGAGCTACCCTTAGATGCTAAGTAAAATTTCTAGTACATGTTGAGTTAAATGCCAAAAGACAATAAAATTTGAATGATTAGCTACTGCTAAGTTGGTAATGAAAGCTGAGTGAAGAAGAAAATTTAGTTGAAGCCAAGTGAGGGATACTCCTATGGATGCTGAGTTGTGGAAAGACAATGGAAGTTGAGTAATGCAAAAATGCTTAAGAAGCTGAGTGGATAGCTGTAAATGCACTAAGCATTAAATGCTATGAAAATAGGGTATATTATCATATTTTGAATCATTTTTCTTTATCATGAATAAAGAGCAAAGACAACGAAGAGTGCAGAACAACTTCAAAATAGAGAATCTAGTGTTTGAGCAAATTTCAGTAATGATTCAACACAGTTTCATCAAATTCAAGGTATTTACATTTGTGCCAAGCTACGCAGTTTTAAATTTCTTCATGTTAAAAACCTAACTAGCACAAATGGCCTCCAATTCTAGGAAACCACAAGAGAAAGAACTATTTGAGGTCCAACTTGTGCCAAACAAAGTGAAACAACCAGATTTTTGGCCAATCCCAGAGGTGGCATACAAAAATGACCTAGTTGGAGCCCTATCCATTATAACCCCTAAGGTAATTATGGTTTAGGATGTTAGAAGATGTTACAATTACAAAATTGGAGCCATAGCAGATATGGAGATGAGGGAGGCATATGAGAGATTGTGTGAAAATAGAGTATTAAAAGAGAAATATCAAATTGTTGAGAAGAAGGGTTTGATGTGTGCCCTAGAATTCCCCACAGTTTTCAAAACTAAATGGATTAGAATTACTTTTAGTAGAATTCATGATGGAATTTTATGGTTGGAGGATGGTCCAGTAAAAATTAACAAAAAGGATTGTACATAGAGTGATAGGGTATCCAAGCCTAGATCGGCCAAAGACCCTTAGAAGTGATTCTAAGGAAGCAATTGAAAAGAACACTAGTTTCGAGTGGAATAAGAGAGAAATGACAATAGACACTATCCAAGAACCTCTTGTTGACTTTTCTATTAGAGTTATTGCATACAAATTCTATCAATCTAGTAGACTTAACAGTGTGCCATGCATTGCAGTAGATGTGGGTTACAAACTAGTGAAGAAGGATCATACTTATGATCTTGCATAACTGTAATTGTAACAAATTATTGAGAATTTAGCAGCAATAAGGAGAACCAAGGGAGCCCAATGAAAGTTTGGTGCAATTTTTATTTACATATTCTTCTATGTATACACTGAGTTTCCATCTTTTGGTAAAATTGTCTGGAAAGCAAATAGGTCAATAGTAGCTCAAGTAAATGAATATATAGAACAAATGGGAGCTAATTTTGAGACCCTAATGACTAGCTATTTTGAAGATTTCAAGAACTCTATGAAGTAGAGGCTAAGGATTCTAGTTTAATTGGTAGAAAAGTATGTAAATGGTGTATGCTTTCTTGTAGATATTGACTACACCTATATTCAAGCTGCTACACCAAGAGTTAGATGGTTGAGACCTCTTGGCTATGAAATAAATATAGATGAGGCATTTGCAACTATAATTGCACTATTAGTAGAGGAAGTGGACAAAAATGCACCACATTTTGGGACTTTTTATGTGGTGCAATCAAAAGTTGACATGGAGTTGAAAATTGCCTCCATACTGAAGAAGAAGGATAAACTTGTAAAGAAACTCAAAGCCAAATTTGGTGAAGGCATAGCAAAAGAAGAAGAAGATGAAGATGATGAAGAAGAAGAATGACATGAGACACTTGCACTAACCTAAGGTATGGGTGAGGATGCAAAAGAAGAAGAAGATGCTAGGTAGGAAGCACCAAAGCTAGAGCCTAAGAAGAGAAAGACACAAAAATAGCTTGCTGCATAACCCAAGAGGAAGAAGAAAATAACAAAGCCAAGCCAACTACGAGGGAAAACACCAAGGCAACATCACAAGTGGCAAACGAATAGGGGAAGAAGAAATCCACAAAGAAAGGAGGACCTATAGAAAAAAAAGAAAAGAAGAAAATATGTTGCACCCCCAAAGTCAAATGAAGAAAAGACAATATCTGACAATGATCAATTCAGATTGGTAAGACATTCTACCAAATCTAATTTGGAAAATGTTTGTAATAATATTAGAGATAATGTAGATTTAATTTTTTTAAAGACCATTTATTTTAATAAGTTTTCAAGAGAAGAACAAAACATAGTGGAAGATTCTATCTATAGTATGATGGCCAAGTTCAAGACTACCCCACTTGAACTAGACAATTCTATGCCTAAGGAGCTAAGCTCCATTGTAGAGAATAAATGGCATTGCTGTCTTAATATGGAGAAGGAAATAAGGGAGTCAACATTGGCTTGTGTGATGCCTAACTTAACTAAAGATCAAATAAGCAAGGCTAGTAAGAAACATGGGAGAAAATTTGCACCCAAATACAGAGCCTTTAGTATTTTACAGAATAAAGTAGAGGATGTTGTAAAGAAATCCACACAAATGTGGAAATTGATTTATGGGTTGAAAATAATAAAAGAAGGGTAGGAAGATCCTTTTGAGGGAAGAAATGAAGAAGAAGAAGAGGAAAATAAAAAAGAGGAGGAAGGAGAGAAAGAGAAAGAAGAGGTAATAGTGGAAAGGACACAAAAAGGTGAAGAGGCAACAACTAAGGAAAAACAGTTGGAGCAAAGTGTCCAAGACACCCAATTGCCACCACCAAGTCCTCCACATGCACCAATACCTATAGAAACTATAATTGTCAAGGATGTTCCTGACACCTTAGGTTAGAACATCAATCCACTAACTACAGAGGATCTCAAAAAGATCCTTCACCAAACAACATTGCAATCACAATTGTGCACAAATCCTATTTTGGTGAGTGTAGAAGAGTTGCAAAAAGCTATAGAAGAAATTACTAAGGAGAAGGTGAACACACAAGAACCTCCTTCACAACCTCCCATATCTACATATGATAAACCAAAAGAGCAAGGATCACAAGACACAACTGCTAAGGTTGATCCCACAACAATAACAACAATAATTGTCAAGGAGCTAGCAAAGGCGAAAATAGGACAAGATGTTCCTATAGCACAAAGCCAAGGTACACCACCTCAAATCATTGTCACTAATCAAGGTAGTAGAGAAGAAGATAAGGAAGAGGAGAAAACCCCCAAAGAAAGAGAACAAGAGGTAATACAAACTTTGGTAAATTTGCCTACCTCAGGGACTCCTACCAAATAGCCAAGCACTGATGTAGTACCCCTGCAAATCTCAGCACTAGGCTTGAGCTCCACCAAGGTAGCAAGGGTACTTCACTATGGAGACCCTACACTTGATAAGGAAATAGTCATACCCAGTTATGACTACAACACAATGAACCTAGCATAGATAAATGAAGTGTAAGAGGCACTTGAGAGGAAGAAGAACTAGGAGATACTAAAAAATGAGTATAGATAAAATCAAACATTGGTAGAAATCAAAGACATTCCTTGATGCATTTAGCTTGCCAATACCTAATTAAACAAAGCCCATTATGGAGCAACTATCCAATGTAATGGACCAGGTACAAAGTGAAGACCTTGATACCAATGTTAAATTATTGGAATGGTCTAAAAAGAAGTTTCGAATGAAGGGAAATGAAAAGATATCTAGTGAGATAGCACTATCACAAGTTGAATTAGCTAAAAGGGTTGAGAAAGTTAAAACAATACTTGAGAACATATTCTCATTGTGCTCCAAACTATGTGATTCATCATATTTCACACAAGAAACCAACCAAAGAATACTGAGCTTGGAAAGGAATCTTAAAATGTCTACCACATAGCTACATAAAGATCCAACTCAAAGTGAGAAGCATTTTTCCACAACGCTTTACACTCAAAAGGAGTTAGCTATATTGATAGTAGAAGAGGCCAATGTCAAGGCCAAATTAATACAAATTCAATTTGCTATTACCCCACATCTGGAAGTACTACATAAAGAAGTGGCCTATGCAATTTTTCTTTTAAAGACCCTAATCTTTCTACCTTAGAAGGCCTTGTACATCTTGCAGCAGAGATAGCCATCCAGCTCAAAGCACTAGAAATTGTCTTAGACAATTGGGATGCTTCTCTGAAGATGATAATGGAGGCAAATAAAATATTTTTGGCTAAATATTCCATTCATTCTTAGGACCCTTTGACATAAGTGTCATGAAGGAGGAGATAATCTCATCATTTTGAGGAAGTAATAAGTTATATAAACATTATGCATATAATAAGAATGAGGGAGATACTACATTTTGATGGAGGTAATAAAGAATATCCAAAGGGGGAGATATTCATGTAAGGAGGAGATAATCTCATCATTTTGAGGAAGTAATAAGGAGATACAACCAAAAGGATGCAAAAACTGTAAGAAGATGTAAAAAAAAGGGGGAGTACAAATAGACAAGAAACAGGGTACACAAAAAGAGAGGCAAAAGAATGATAAGGTAGATAATGGAACTAGCATGAGAAAAATTCAGCTTAAGGGATTTTTGGTTATAGAAATGGCACATCATCTCAAAGGGAGTTACAAGATTTGAAGGTATATAGTCATCTACAAAGTTTTTGAAGTTTTGTACATATGCCAAATAGGATACTTATTATACCCATAAAGATTAGATTCATAAAGCTTAGTTAAGTGTTTTTGCCACTCATGTCAAAGGGGGAGATTGTTGGACTTATATTGGTTTTGACAATTGAGTGTCAACACACTTAACCAATTCTTAAGTTGATGCTGAGTATAATACAGATGCCAAGCTATAGTATGTGTTGAGCTAGAAATTCAATAGGTGTCGAGTGAACTTAAGGTACCGAGCAAGTATCAGGTCCTGAGTGACAAGTGATGCCAAGTCACTATAGGTGTGAAGAAAAGTATAGATTCCAAGAAAAACATAATTACTATAGGAGATGAGTGAGATAGAATTCCTATATGTGTCGAACATCAGCAACTAGTAAGGCCGAGTAACCCAAAATTAGCATATGAGTTTTTGCCTTCACAAACTCAGATGTAAACAATTTTTGAAGCCAACTTAGGATGAATCTTGAAGGATCTTGAAGATAAGATCGAATCTTTTGCATCACCTATGTAATCAGCATGCATCCAATCAGAAAAATGGAAAAAGCATGCAACAAATAGGAAAAGTGAAAGAATTGAGTGAGAAATGAAGAATGAATATTGATCATAGATTCATACCTAACCCTAAGTGTTTGAAGCCTTTAAAAGGAGGACACAACCCCATTGTGTGTGCGCATATGTGAGAAGTATATGGGTGAATTATAGCAGAGTTAAGAAGGGTGTTTAAAGACTTAGAAGAAAGAGCAACATTATAGAATTTAGTTGATCAGAATAGAGCAATCAGAATTTCAAGGAGAGACATATTAGATTAGGAGGGATTAGAATAGATAGAGTAGAACAACGATCTAGAATCAGTAATTAAAGATTGCAAGTCATTAGGTCAAGACTTTCTAATACTCTCTAGCCATTGTATTAGGAATAGAAATCCTATGATGATAGATTGGTTTAACAACCATATTGTAAGCCTTTAAACAAGGTGCTAAATCCCTTAACAGGGTAACATTCCAAGTGAGTTTGTAAATCCATTCCAAGTGAATTTGTAAATCCTTTAACCAAGCCACTTTTAACAAGGCGTAAAGTCTTTAACAAGATAGTCCTTTCACAAGGTAGACCATTGGAAGTGGTCAAACTTTGTAACCTTGAATAGTTACATATTGCTGCAGTGATACTTTGTGGGTGTCATCCCCACCCCAGTTTTACCTTCTCATTTTGGAGGGTTTCTGTGTTACCAAATTATTGTGTTATCTATTTTCATGCATGTCTTTACTTTTATGTTTATTGGATGAATTAGATGCATGTGAATGGTTTCAATTAAAAGGTTTTGAAAAGGTTAAAGTTAGTTACTTCTAATTCACCCCCCTCTCAAAAGTAAATCTTCCCACTTATAAATTCCAACATGAACAACAAAAAATGAAATGGACTTAGAGGCACACACAATAGTACCAGCTATAGGGGTTTTCTGAAAGTAAAATTTACCAATCCTATTAGCATCTTAAAAGGTTACATTTATATGCCTTCTCAAAATGGTCATTTATATTGGATGATTGCTTTGTGGAGCATCTCTAAATAGAATCAACCAAAAATAGGACAAGCTTCAATCACTATCTATTATAGACACTAAAAGAATGCTGTGAATGGCTACAAAAAGAAAGAGAAGGGGAAGAATGACAAATTTCTAGAAAAGCATCATAAAATCATGTCTTCTTAGGACTAACTGATTTAGCTCTATAATCTTTCATGGCTTTGATTACTTTCTCTAGCTCTTCAACATTTGGAATGATGATATTGTTAGCTCAGACCATCTAGTAGTCATGTATTCTCATTAGCTCATCAATTCTGGCAAACCTTGATTGGAATTTATCCATTTCTCTCCTTATGATTGCATTTGCTGCTTAGAGTTCTTAGATCTTGGACACTTGGAAGTTGAGTGGGTCAAAAACTTCATCAATGAATGCCAAGGACTTTGATTTTATTCTCTTAATATCCATGAGATTTCCTTTAGTGGACACAAAGGACTCTGTGTGCAAGATTTTCAAATATTAAAACAAATTTTCAATGACCTTTTGCACTAGGTCATGCACATCCTTGAGCTCATTTGTAGATCTCATGGATCTTTCTATAACAAAATCCAAGGATTACTTCCAGTGAAACATTGACTCATTTCCCATCTTAAGGATCCCATGAGCAATGGCCATATTTGTCTTCATGTCTTATACTTCTTGTAGAAGGGTCAATTGCTTTGTTAGCTTGTCAGCTGTTGGTCTGACTTTTTCTGCAGTAAAATTTTTTTCAGTTAAACCATAGAAAAGTCAGAAGTTCTATGTCTAAGTGAAGTATAAGGTTTTGGATAAACCATCTATAAGAAATATTCGCCATATAAGCCCTATTTTCATCCCTTTTCATAAATGGTCGGGCGCGAAGTTTTCAAATTTTCAAAAGAAGCGAATATGCTTTCGTATTCCTTTTCTTTTCTCCTGGGTTACCTTTCTTCCTATTTGTCCCAACCGTCAGATCCGATTAGATCTACCGCTGGCGTTACCTCGCTATTGAAAGTTGCATGCTCATTAAGTATAGCGAGATAGCGAGTGTTGAGTTTTTAAGCGGTGGGACCATGAAGTGAACGTGCGGCGATCGGAGATTTGCTTATTAATTGCTTTATTGTGCAGGTACACTTTGCAATTTGTCATAAAAAGGGGAAGAAGGACCCACTAGAATATCTGACATCAGAGCCAGAATGTTGATTTTTCCAGAAGTTCCGCTACCTCGCTATCGGAAAATTCAGGCACTTCACCATTAGCGAAGTAGCGAGGCCACGTGAAAATCTAAAAATGATGACATTGCATCTTGCTTGTATCATAATTACACCAGGTGGCATGACCAGTCATAAATACCGTTGTCAGAATCAGTTTTAATTAACAGAAGTTATTACTGGGTACCCCCTTGCTTTTTCCGGCACGGAATCCTTTTAAGTGCCGAAGCTTGCTACCTCGCTATCGGAAAATTGAGGTGCTTCACCGTTAGCGAGTTAGCGAGGTCCCATAAAATGGTAAAAGATCAGCAAGAAATATGATGACGTGTAATGACAGATGACCGTGATAAATTTTGACATGTGCCAGCTATGCAGAGATCCGATTCTCATTAATACCTACCTGACTAAATGTACAAGAAATCTAGAACGTCAGCTTGAAGTGAATCAACGGAGCTCGCTACCTCACTATGAAGAGTTGCAAGGATGATAATTACAGCGACATAGCGAGATGGGCCCACCGCCTTCTTTCTTAAGAAGTCCTGTAGTGTATCTTTCGATCATTTCTTGATCCGATCAACGGTTGTCGCCGCCTCGTTATGGCAAGGTGCTTGTTCTTTATGCATAACGAAGTGGCGACATGATGACATGTGTTCTCCGATGTCAGTGGGTCTAAAGGTAAGCACCATCAAAAGAAAGAATTATGTACGTGGCAAGCTCTCATTGGGTAAAATAACTGACATGGCAAGTGTAACTCCTAGTTGTTCTCTTTGTACCGCATGATCGTAGGATCTTTGAAGATCAACGGCGCAGTTTTAAATTAAAAATGTAGTGCCACTCTCTGTATTAATTAGACAAGAAAGCTTCGTCCGTGAGAAAAAACAGAGTATAATACAGAGAGATTGCATCAGTTTCATTTCATGCGAGAAAAGATTTGAAGCCATTCTTGTGCAGAAGTTATTGCTGAAAGAAAAGCGTGCCAAGGTTGATAGAAAATTGTCAAGTTATCTGTTCGCTGAAATTTTGCAGGAATACAGAGGAGAATTGAGACAGAATTCAAGTAAGTAAAACTGCCATCATCTTTGTGAGCTTTCAAGTTTTAAAAAGGATAGCCCAAGATGCCTCCTAAGAAGGGATTTACAGGAGCAATAAACTACCTGGATAGAAATGTGCATGATGATTTGCTTGAGTTACTTCCTGAGTCCACTGCAGAAACGGTGCAAGTCAAGAGGTTAACCTCACTCAATCCTCGGCTTAGGGTAGCTGATGGATTGTATGATAAGGGTAATTGGGTCCGGGATGCTCAAACTGCTCAAACTGGTTTGAGTTTATTCAAGAAATGGTTTGCAGAGAGAAAGTTATATGCCCCTCATGCCAACATCTGGAATTTTGATCTTGGGAAGCTTGTTGTCCCCAGCGTGTTTATGGATTTTGACCTGCTTGAAGCCATAGCAAAAAACTATGACCAAGCCACTAAGGTAGTGAGGAGAGTAGATGGTGAGGCTTTAGTTACCATCAGTCCCGAGGAGATTAGGAAGGTTTTCAGTCTGGGACCCCTCACCATGTATCATGTGCCCATTAATTTGATAGATTTAGAAAAGGAATATATATCCAAGAGGGATGTAGTTAGATAGGGTGCATTGAAAGCCCACATAGGCCGAATTGGAGGCCTCCCAACCATAACATCATCTTCTAAAGAGCCCTTCAAGAAATCATGTTTTAATGCCAGGGCAGTGGAGATATATAGGACCCTGTGCAGAGTCTTCGGAGAGGGCGAAGAAGATTTTATTCCGGTGAGCTTCATGTATATGATCACCCAAATCTCTTCTTTTGGTGTGGAAATAATTTTTGATTTTGCATCTTACTTGGCAAATGAGATCCATCATGGATTGGTGGGGATTGCACAGGGCAAGGTGAAAAAGGTTTGGGGTCAGTATTCCTTACTGATGCATATGTTTCTTTTTAAAGGGGCCACTTATTTTGGTAAAGAAATGGTTTTGAATAGAGAACAAGAAGGGGAAGCACTACCAGTCCAATTATGGAGTGCAGACATGACCTGGGAAGCAGAAAATGCTAGCTTCGTTAGATTTGATAGGCATTTTGCCTCCAAACTAAGGTGCCTCTTATTGAGTGACAATCCCAGAATCCCTAAGGCATTAATGCACCTTATCAGGCCTATGGACAAAACCCACAATCTAAAAGTTTCACATAATTGGGGAGATATTATCCCATATTCAGTCTCAACGGTCATCAGGGTCTATGGTTTCAAAGGAACACCCCATGTGTTACCCTATCAGGTACCCTTGAAGGTAGGGATAGCTGAATTTTTGTGGCAGTTGGGAGGAGTGGAGGAGGCCTTTTTGCACAAAAGGGGGACAGGATCAATTTTTCCTACTTGTACTATAGCCCACCAGTTTGTGATAACTAAAGAAGGGTGGGTCTTCCTCCATAAATTTTTGGATCAATATAAAATGGAAGTGTCTCATTCTCGTTTTTGTGATGCAGAAGGTTTCTTTAACTCTGCCCTTAGATTGAGAATCAAGCTGCGTCCAGTCCAGCATGAATTCTATTTTCCAGAAGATATAATAAGAAATGAATACTCTCTCCATGAGCAAGAAATAAAGAAAGAAAAATGGAGAGTCTATTCAAAATTTTTGGAATTCATTAATTGTTTTGATAAAAATTTCAGTCCTCTTAGTAATGCTGCGAACAATGCAGATAAAATACATAAGCTCATGAGTAATTTCTCTGAGATAATGGAGGTAATGAATGAGAAGAAACAGCATTTTATTAATTCTTTTCCAGATAAAGCCAGAGAAATTATGAGAAAATTGGGTTTCACTCCCAACATTGGAATAGGTCCACTGGTGGTACGGAAGAAAACAGGATATACTATTGTCCGACAGCAGTGGACTAGATTCTCTTGCACAGAAGTGGAGACAGAGGAATAATGATGTTACAATTATTTGTATATCTACAGTTCAAATGCCTTACCATCAGGTTGAGAGGATTTTTGATTTATTGAATCAATTAGATAATTTTGAAAATAAAAGAGATTCTTTACAGAGGAAATTGACACTCTGTTTTTCAAGATATCTTGCTAAGAAATTCACCCTATTTCCTTGTGCCTTAGAATTTGTTGATACAGTAAAGGAAAATGACAAATGGAAAAAGGAAATGGATGAATTATTTGATAACAGAATAACAAAAATCATCAGTGAGACTGGCTATTGGTTTTGGGCAAAGACAAATGAAGAGCTGGTAAAAATACAATTGTATTATGCTGATATAAGAAAAGAATTCGATGATTTAGAAGAAAATGCCAATTCTTTAATAAGGATACAAAGAGAAACCCTAAATTTTGATTGGCCAGATGATGATACTTTCAACAGATGGAAAGATCAGTTTAGTGAACAGATGTCAGGAGAAGATGACGAGGAAGATGTAAGAGTAATAGTTACTCTTGTAGTCAGCAATGATGACATAGAAAATCCCCAGGTTAAAGTGATTTTGCATGTAACAGAAGATGATACATCACTTGCAGACCTTATGGGTATGTACTCTGAAGATGAAGAATGATTGCGAGAGCAGATCATAATAACCAAGAAGCATAACAAAAAGGGACCCGCCAAGAAATGCTGTTGTAATCAACCTTTCTGTTATTCTTGTTTTTTGTTTTTCAAAAGAAGGACACCTGTCACCTTCTGTAGCCTGAAGCTTGTTGCATCTCATATTATTTAAGTGAGATCCCAAGGCTAAAGATGGGTCCGAATTTGGTTTTCACTAAGTGTTGTGCTTAGTTCTTTTTTGGTCCAAACATTTTGGGAAAGAAATTTATAGTATACTTTTTCTGTCAAATTTTCTGAGATATGGATGAATCTAGAAAGAACTGTGCTTCTTCTCTGAAGGTTTTTCTGGGTCCTTTGTAAAGGATATACCATTTTCAAAGGAAATGAATACAAATTATGAACTGTCCCCATATCTGTTCTTCTCTGAATTTTGTCTCCTTTTTAATACTGAGCTACCTTGATGTTGTGTGAGTAAAAGCTTATGCAATTGATTGCAATTTAGTAAGACTGTACATCCATTTGTTATTGCTGTTAATTCAATGGATTAAGTAAAGGCTTTGATGAATGTGATGAGGTTGCTTGGGTGTTAATAAGGATTTTTGAATGATAAATTCTGGTAAGAATTGCTGATGAAAATTCGTTGCAAGGCAACAAATTAGATCTAAGAATTTACTTGACTCTGAATTCCCAATGGATTAGGCACTGATCGAAAGTATTTCAGCCAAAAGAGAAGTATATTATAACTAGCTTTTTTCAAAATACATCATAAAATCAATTTTCATTTGTCTTTCCTGTAAGATTTTCAAAGTTGGCCAACACTTGCCTGCCTGGATTGTTTTAACTTCATTGAGCCATTGTTGTTGGAAACATCTGCAGAGCTATAGAAGATTTCTTGGCCATATCTGTTCAAGGGATGTGTTTATCAGTTATTTACCTATATGTTTGAGGATTTAGAGATGAGAATCAAAATGAAACTAAGGATAATTCTCATACAATTATTCCATCTTTGAACCATCCCCGGGTGCACCCGCCCTGGTTTTACAGAGCCAAAAGAGTAGAAAACCGTCTAAGGTTTTGTTGAAGTTGGGCCCTAATACTTTGCATATGCAAGTGATAATGAGAATTGGCTATTCTTTAGGTTGTGTATGTACTGATATCTAGGTACTAGGCCTTTTGTCGCCTAGTAGTTTTAGTACTGTTAACATCAAAATAAAACACCAACAAAATGGCGACTCTGCTGGGGACTCTCTAACACATCTGAAAAAAGTACTGCAGTTGTCTTTAGTCTTACTAAGTAAGTTTGCGTCGTGTGATCTTTATTTTGCCCGTAGCTATAGGGGAATCTTTAGTGTCAAAACTTGAGAATCTAAAGAAGATATAAACCCAAATACCATTGCTACACACTGACGCATCCAGCTTATCCGAGTGTCTTATCTAACAAGCAAGAGTTGCAGTCTTACAACATCAGTGATTGATCTCTTTGTGCCATTTTTCTATTTCCACTTGTGTATTGTTTTCTTTCTGTCAGTAAGAAGTGTTATTATATTTTCCTGAAAAAGGGTGGCGACTCAGTCAAGGTTTTGAAGCTAGTGCTTATTGTAACAAAAGGAGAATATGGCTGACAAGAGAAAAAACACAAGGGCTTACATGAGAGCCAATCCCGATGTATCAATGTATACTGATTTACCCCAAGGTGGTAGGAAGAACCAAAATAAGAAAAGAATAGATCCAAATCCTACTTGGAAGCCTAGAGGTAATGCCTTTGTAAATTCCCATTATCAACCGATAATAGCAAGAGAATCATCTTCGCTTAGTTCTGAATCCGAAAATACAAGACTTTTAGGAGGTATTTTCAGTACCCCATTACCAAATCAGAGAGTTTTTCAAGATAAAGACGTATCTACTATGGGAATTGCTTCACCCAGACCAGGGCCTGTAGCAGGTATAAATTGTAGGCTAGGATTCAGGAGTTCATCTGATACCCTTTTTAATCCCAGAGTAGCCCCATATATGGAACCAAACCTTATAGATCTAGATGATCCTGCTGATTCTGAGGCAACCTCTGCTGATTCTAAAGAAGTTCAATCTGAAATAGGATTTTTGAAGAAATGGATTGCTGAGGAAGAAGCTAAGCGCATCCATCTTGAAAAGGAAAGGGAGCGAGCCACTTTGGATGCAATAATAGAAAGAGATAATTTGCTAAGAAGGATGGCTTCTTTGAAAGAGAAAAATAAAAAATTAGAAGAGAATACCCCCACCCTTCATCAGGACGTCTTTGGAAATATTGATAATCTAAGAGCTAAAGTTCAACAATAGGAAAAACTCCTAAATCAAAGACAAGAACCAATTATTGCTCAAGTTCAAGCTTATAAACCCATTCAAGTTAATCCAATAGAGCCCACTGGAACAGTTCCAGATAAAGGGAAAGGCAAGGCTATAGGAATCCAAATAAATGAGCCTCAAGCCATACCGAGCAAGCCTATACAACCCTCCATATCAAAATTAGATCTAGAACTAGAGAAGGCTCGAAAGGAGAGGGAAGACCTTGCAAAAGAACTTGAGAAGGTTGAAAATGAAGCTCAGGCCGCAGAAACCAGAAGGAAAATCCAATTCATAAAGTCTAATTCTGCATTGAATTCATGGCCTAGTTTGTCTATCCCACCTACAAATCCTGCACCAGTTAATGCTCCCATAATCTCAACTCAGAAAGCACCCCAATCTGCTCCTACCTCATCTTCCAATATTGGCACTCAAGTCCCATTCGTCCCACCACAGCTATCCCAAGCTGCTCTCCTAACTCAAGGTAATGCAGCTAGTACCTCTAACGCTCCTGGTTTCCAGAAGAAACCTATATACCTCGAAAAATATAGACAAATATCATTTGCCAGTATTCCTGGTGCCCCCCATCCCATATCTTTTGATTTAAGAGATAAAGTGGTTAAGTTTTCTGGAAATAATGCTGTTACTGGTGAAGAACATTTGAGAATTTTCATTGACATGCTCAATGATTATGAAGTTGAACATGAGGACATGGTGATGAAATTATTTGTGCATTCACTCATAGAGGATGCAAGGGATTGGTTCAGGAGGTTGCCTGATGATAGTATTACTTCATGGAGTGATTTGGAGAAATTGTTCAAAGAACAATATGGGGACAATACTAATGCAGGATTCATGTTGAATGAGTTCAACAATATCAAGAAGAATCCAAATGAATCCAAATTTGATTTCAATGTGAGATTTCAGAAAGGGATGTACAAACTATTTCAGTTTATGCGGTTAAATGAAGACGTTTGTCTTACAACCTATTTTAATGCCTTTGATAGCAAAATGGCCTACCAACTGAGAGATAAAGATCCTAAAACTCTGAGAGATGCCTATAGAGTTGCAGTGAATATAGAAAATAATAGAAAGGCCTCTGGCAAATTAGGGAGGAGGGATGATCCTAAGCTTTTCAACCCTAAGAATAATAATAAAAGGGAAGGTGACAAAACTCCCATAGGAAAAAGGCCTGAAGAACCTACCATAGGCCATGTTTTAGAAATGCTTAAGAAAATGAATCCCACTAATTTCAATAAGACAAATGTTACTGAGAGAACCCCTATGAATAACAGCAATTTCAATAGACAGCCTAGGATGCAGAATTACCCTTACACCACCCAATGGAAAGATGGTAAACCAGTTCCTAACCAGATCCAAAATATGAAAGATAAGGGTACCCCAGACCCCCTGCAAAGGAACACTGTAAATATGAATGATGATGTACCTTGGTGCATTATATGCCAATCACCTCATTCTGCTGATTATTGTGCTGTTGCCCAATCATTTGCCCAAGCTCAAGGAGTGCAAGCAGAAGAAGAAACAGAAGAAAAAAACCATGATGATATAAGCTACAATATGGCGAACACATCTGATGATTTGATAGATTCTGATTCAGAAGAACATGAGAATGATGTTACCAGCCAGAGAATTGCTTACCAGTTACATCATCAGCAAATATTTTCAGATGATGAAAAGAATGATACAGATAAGGTATGCAATACATTTTCTGAAGTAGGTTTCACAAACTTAAGAATCCCCTCCAAGTAGGAAATTGATAGAATTACAGCCGAAATGATTTCACAAGTCCACAGTAATTACAATTTGAGAAATAGAGCAATAAATAATGAGGCAGGAAGGCCATCTAGTATGTTCATCAAAGACACCACTCATAAGACAGATGATCAACACAAGAAAGTCAGTATAGATGTGTCTAAGATCAAGGAGAACAAGGGTCAGAAATGGGAACCAAAAAAGAAGGTTCAATTTCAGAAAGGTGAAGCAACAAAGACCGTAGAGCAACCAGAGAAATCAGAACCGGATGTTGTCAAGCTAAAAGTGGTGCCCATTACTCAAAAGACTCCGATCCCAGGTACTATTGTAAAACCTACTGTGGTTGAACCTGTTGATATGATTGCCATGTTATCTCAAATTACTGTGAAAGTACCCTTGTCTGAGCTTTTTAGAATTGAAGAGCATAAAAATAAAGCTTTGTCATGGTTGGGTGGGATAGCAAACAACAATAGTATTGATAATCAAGCTGTAGCCCAACAGACCCCATTAATAATAGAGGACAATGGTATTATATCCCAGATTTCTCAGATGTTCTTAGATGATTCATCAGTTGCGTTCATACAAGATATTGATCCTTTTTTCCTTAGTTTAATCATAAAAGGGAAAACCTTGAAAAATTGTATGATAGATTCTGGAGCTTCCAACACTATAATGCCTTTTAAAGTAATGGAAGCCCTAGGATTGAAGGTGGATACTAAGCAAGGTAGATGCCGAGGGATGGATGCTAGAGAGGTTCCAGTAATAGGTACTATAAATGCCTTACCATTCAAACTGGCTGCATTTCCTGAGGTGGAATTAACCATGTCTGTCCTTGTAGTGGATATACCCCCACATTACGGGATGCTACTTTCCAGAAAATGGAGTGCCGCCATGGGGGGGAGCCTACAATGTGACCTTACTTATGCCACTTTCCATATAAGGGACAAAGCTGTCAGGGTAAATAGGGAACCAAGGGTTAACCACATCTTAGGTGAAGAAATTGACAAAGATACCACCTATTTCCTAGACACTAGGATTAATGCTTTCAGGGCTGAATTAATTATTCAGGAAGTGGAAAACTTACCTGATATCATTGAAAATGAGGTTGAATGTTGCATGAATTCACCAAAACTATGGACAATGTTCTTTGATGGGGCTAGTTCTAAAGAGGGTGCAGGGGCAGGTGTAGTCTTTGTGTCCCCTGAAAATAACACCTTCACGTATTCATTCACCTTGAAGTTTGCTTGCACAAATAACCTTGCTGAATATGAAGCATTGCTGCTAGGTCTCAAAGTGGCCACACATCACAAAATTAAGAAATTGTGTGTCATAGGGGATTCTGAATTGATCATCTCTCAGATTAAAGGAACATACTCCTCAAAAAATAGGAGATTAAAACAATATAGAAACGTGGTCTGGGATCAAATAGAATTCTTTGATGCATTTGAGATCTCATGGAGAGATAGAACCCAGAATAAAATGGCTAATCTTCTGGCTAATGTAGCTATCAAACCAAAAGAAATATCATTTGCAGGAATCTCCCAGATTGAGATTCAAAACCGACCTTCTATACCTGACAACATTGACAATTGGCAGGTGTTTGAAGATGACAAAGATATCACAAATTTTTTGCTAAATGAAGACAAATACCATGGGCAGGAGATGGACTGCAATGGATTGATTGAAACCATAAATGGGAAGGAAACCATTTTTGGTCAAGAAATCATGCAATTAAAAACAAATAAGATGCCAAAGGGGTTGGTAGTCTTGGAGAACATTTTTGATAACCAAGACAGAGTAAGATCTGAAATAAAGGACCCCAAACCGCAGGAGCTAGAAGAAATGAATTTGGGAACGGATGAATTTCCTAAAAAGGTTTACATCGGCCAAGATCTGCCAGTTCAAATCAGAAAAGCATTGATTGACCTACTTAGAAAGTACAGGCATGTTTTTGCTTGGTCATATGATGACCTTAAAGCTTATAGGGAGGACCTTTTCCAGCATGTCATACCGTTGAAAGAAAATGTAAAACCTTTTAGGCAAAAGCAGAGGCCAATCAATCTTACCCTTGCCCCAAAAATGCAGGAAGAATTGACAAAACTGAGAGATGGTGGAATAATCAAACCAATTAGGCATTCCACTTGGGTTTCAAACCTTGTTCCTGTAAGAAAAAAGAATGGAGATATTAGGCTTTGTGTGGATTTTAGAAATCTAAACATTGCATCTCTAAAAGATAATTATGGCTTACCTAATATGGAAGCCATGTTGCAACAAGTGACCGGCTCTGAATTGATGTCAATGATGGATGGCTTTTCTGGATATAATCAAGCTCTGGTAAAAGAAAGTGAACAGTTCAAAATAGCCTTCACAACCCCTTGGGGAACGTATGTGTATGTGAGGATGCCTTTTGGCTTGATTAATGCAGGAGCTACTTTCCAAAGAGCCATGGATGTAGCATTTCATGAATATATTGACAAATTTATGGTTGTGTACCAGGATGATCTTACAGCGTATTCTAACAAGGCTGAAGATCACTGCAAACATTTGGAATTTTTTTTTGTAAAAGCCCTGGAATATGGGGTATCCCTAAACCCAAAGAAATGCTCGTTTGGGGTCACAGAAGGAAAGTTATTAGGACACATAGTGTCCAAGGATGGGGTAAAAATAGACCCAGAAAGGGTAATAGCTATTGATAAAGTCCCTAAACCTAAAAACGTGAAAGGTATACAGTCCTTTTTTGGCCAGGTTAATTTTCTGAGGAGGTTTGTTACCAACTTCGCTGAAATCAGTAGACCCATTTCGAAAATGCTCAAGAAAGGAGCTGTTATAGATTGGAATGGTGAACCTTCACAGGCATTCCAGGATATAAAAACTGCGATAAAAAATGCTCCAGTGTTGAGGACCCCAGATTATACAAAACCCATGCATATTTTTTCTTTTGAATCATTCCATACTGTGGCTGCAGTTTTATTACAAAAAAACCAAGAAGGGTATGAACAGCCTATTGCCTTTTTTAGCAAATCCCTGCAGCATGCTGAACTGAAGTATGAAATAAATGAAAAACAAGCATATGCTTTGGTAAAGGCTGTAAAAGCATTCAGAAGTTATTTGGTAGGTGCTACTATTATTGCCTTTGTACCTAGTGCTGCAGTTAAAGATATTTTCTCTCAGCAGGAAGTGTCAGGAAGGAGATGCAGATGGATCAATAGAATCCAAGAATTTAACATTGATATGCAGATAACTAAGTTAGTCAGAGGTCAAGGTTTGGCCAAACTTATGGCCGAAACTAACCTGGAAGCTAATCAGATAAACCTAGTAAATGATGATTTCAGAACTGATTTATGCGACATGGACCAGTGTGACTGGTACATTAATGTTATACATTATTTGCAACACATGGAAGCTCCTCCCCATCTGCCTGATAATGAAAAAAGGAATATTAAATTGCAAGCCATCAGGTATGTAATTGTTCAAAATAACTTATGGTGGAGAAACTTTGAAGGAGTTCTGTTGAAATGTGTTGACAGAGAAAGGGCAAAAGAGATTTTGAAAGAAATGCATGCTGGAGTATGTGGAGGACATTACATGGCCAAAACTACTGCACATAAGATAATGAGAGCTGGTTTCTGGTGGCCCACTTTGTTCAAAGATACTCAAATTATGGTTAAAAAATGTGATCCTTGTCAGAGATTTGCTGGGAAGCTGAAATTCTCAGGAAATACTCCACTAAAGCCAGTTGAAACTAAAGCACCTTTTCAACAATGGGGTCTGGACTTCATAGGCAAAATTTTTCTCAAGTCTAGTACTGGCTATTCTTGGATTCTGGTTGCTACTGACTACTTTACAAAATGGGTAGAGGCTATCCCCACCAGAAATGCAACGAGTAAAGTAGTAAATAATTTCTTATTGAATAATATCATTTCCAGATTTGGATGTCCACAGAAAGTTGTCACAGATAATGCTATGTGTTTTAGGTCTGAGGAATTCATCAAGTTTTGTGATAAATATGGAATGACAAGAACAACGTTTGCCCCATATCATCCACAAGGGAATGGACAAGCTGAGTCCACAAATAAAAGCCTGTTGAAAATCATTAAGAGAACCTTGGACAATAATAAAAGGGCATGGGATTCCAAGTTACAGTTGGCAATATGGGCTGACAGAGTAACTGTAAAGAAGGCAATTGGGGTGGCTCCATTTGATTTAGTGTATGGAATTCAAGCTAGAATGCCCCAGAACAATTTGATGGGATTATACAATTACATCCAGTCATATGATGAAGATACTACTGATGAAATGAAAGAAAGAATGAATGAATTGGTAGGATTGACCGAAGCCAGAAGAGAAGCATCTCTGAGAAATCAAAAATTGCAGTTACAAGTTAAAACACTCTATGATAAAAGAACTGTAAACAAGAAATTTGAAAATGGAGACCTAGTCTTAATGTGGAACGCCAGAATTGAAGATAAAGGAAAACATGGTAAATTTGATCCTATTTGGTTAGGCCCATATCTCATTGAGAATGCTTGGGGTGAGGATTCCTACATAATCAAAGATGTATTTGATAATATTCTTGAATTTCCAGTTCATGGACAGTTCTTGAAGAGGTATTTTTCTTGAAAAAATACTTAGTTTCTTCCATGAACATTAGTTTTAGGTTTTCCTAGCGTCCTGTTTTCTGTAAATCCTTGTACAGTCTGAGTTTTTGTTTTTGTGTGTTGCTCTGTGCTCTCTGAAGAAGTTGTCACTTCCTGAATGTGTGGTCTGCTCTCCCATAGATTCTGAATCCTTGCATAGACTCAAGTAGTCTATCATCCCCAGACAGAGCCACTGTTGGTCTGACTTTTTCTGCAGTAAAAAATTTTTCAATTAAACCATAGAAAAGTCAAAAGTTCTATGTCTAAGTGAAGTATAAGGTTTTGGATAAACCATCTATAAGAAATATTCGCCATATAAGCCCTATTTTCATCCCTTTTCATAAATGGTCGGGCGCAAAGTTTTCAAATTTTCAAAAGAAGCGAATATGCTTTCGTATTCCTTTTCTTTTCTCCTGGGTTACCTTTCTTCCTATTTGTCCCAACCGTCAGATCCGATTAGATCTACCACTGACGTTACATCGCTATTGAAAGTTGCATGCTCATTAAGTATAGCGAGATAGCGAGTGTTGAGTTTTTAAGCGGTGGGACCATGAAGTGAAGGTGCGACGATCGGAGATTTGCTTATTAATTGCTTTATTGTGTAGGTACACTTTGCAATTCGCCATAAAAAGGGGAAGAAGGACCCACTAGAATATCTGACATCAGAGCCAGAATGTTGATTTTTCCGAAAGTTCTGCTACCTCGCTATCGGAAAATTCAGGCACTTCACCGTTAGCGAAGTAGCGAGGCCACGTGAAAATCTAAAAATGATGACATTGCATCTTGCTTGTATCATAATTACACCAGGTGGCATGACCAGTCATAAATACCGTTGTCAGAATCAATTTTAATTAACAGAAGTAATTACTGGGTACCCCCTTGCTTTTTTCGGCACGGAATCCTTTTAAGTGCCGAAGCTCGCTACCTCGCTATCAAAAAATTGAGGTGCTTCACCGTTAGCGAGTTAGCGAGGTCCCGTAAAATGGTAAAAGATCGACAAGATCTATGATGACGTGTAATGACAGATGACCATGATAAATTTTGACATGTGCCAGCTATGCAGAGATCCGATTCTCATTAATACCTACCTGACTAAATGTACAAGAAATCTAGAACGTTAGCTTGAAGTGAATCAACGGAGCTCGCTACCTTGCTATGAAGAGTTGCAAGGACGATAATTACAGCGACATAGCGAGATGGGCCCACCGCCTTCTTTCTTAAGAAGTCCTGTAGCGTATCTTTCGATCATTTCTTGATCCGATCAACGGTTGTCGCGCCTCGTTATGGCAAGGTGCTTGTTCTTTATGCATAATGAAGTAGCGACATGCTGACACGTGTTCTCCGACGTCAGTGGGTCTAAAGGTAAGCGCCATCAAAAGAAAGAATTATGTACGTGGCAAGCTCTCATTGGGTAAAATAACTGACATGGCAAGTGTAACTCCTAGTTGTTCTCTTTGTACCGCATGATCGTAGGATCTTTGAAGATCAATGGCGCAGTTTTAAATTAAAAATGTAGTGCCACTCTCTGTATTAATTAGACAAGAAAGCTTCGTCCGTGAGAAAAAACAGAGTATAATACAGAGAGATTGCATCAGTTTCATTTCACGCGAGAAAAGATTTGAAGCCATTCTTGTGCAGAAGTTATTGCTGAAAGAAAAGCGTGCCAAGGTTGATAGAAAATTGTCAAGTTATCTGTTCACTGAAATTTTGCAGGAATACAGAGGAGAATTGAGACAGAATTCAAGTAAGTAAAACTGCCATCATCTTTGTGAGCTTTTAAGTTTTAAAAAGGATAGCCCAAGATGCCTCCTAAGAAGGGATTTACAGGAGCAGTAAACTACCTGGATAGAAATGTGCATGATGATTTGCTTGAGTTACTTCCTGAGTCCACTGTAGAAACGGTGCAAGTCAAGAGGTTAACCTCACTCAATCCTCGGCTTAGGGTAGCTAATGGATTGTATGATAAGGGTAATTGGGTTTGGGATGCTCAAACTGCTCAAACTGGTTTGAGTTTATTCAAGAAATGGTTTGCAGAGAGAAAGTTATATGCCCCTCATGCCAACATCTGGAATTTTGATCTTGGGAAGCTTGTTGTCCCCAGCATGTTTATGGATTTTGACCTGCTTGAAGCCATAGCAAAAAACTATGACCAAGCCACTAAGGTAGAGAGGAGAGTAGGAAGGTTTTCAGTCCCGAGGAGATTAGGAAGGTTTTTAGTCTGGGACCCCTCACCATGTATCATGTGCCCATTAATCTGATAGATTTAGAAAAGGAATATATATCCAAGAGGGATGTAGTTAGACAGGGTGCATTGAAAGCCCACATAGGCCGAATTGGAGGCCTCCCAACCATAACATCATCTTCTAAAGAGCCCTTCAAGAAATCATGTTTTAATGCCAGGGCAGTGGAGATATATAGGACCCTGTACAGAGTCTTCGGAGAGGGCGAAGAAGATTTTATTCCGGTGAGCTTCATGTATATGTTCACCCAAATCTCTTCTTTTGGTGTGGAAATAATTTTTGATTTTGCATCTTACTTGGCAAATGAGATCCATCATGGATTGGTGGGGATTGCACAGGGCAAGGTGGAAAAGGTTTGGGGTCAGTATTCCTTACTGATGCATATGTTTCTTTTTAAAGGGGCCACTTATTTTGGTAAAGAAATGGTTTTGAATAGAGAACAAGAAGGGGAAGCACTACCAGTCCAATTATGGAGTGCAGACATGACCTGGGAAGCAGAAAATGCTAGCTTCGTTAGATTTGATAGGCGTTTTGAATCCAAACTAAGGTGCCTCTTATTGAGTGACAATCCCAGAATCCCTAAGGCATTAATGCACCTTATCAGGCCTATGGACAAAACCCACAATCTAAAAGTTTCACATAATTGGGGAGATATTATCCCATATTCAGTCTCAACGGTCATCAGGGTCTATGGTTTCAAAGGAACACCCCATGTGTTACCCTATCAGGTACCCTTGAAGGTAGGGATAGCTGAATTTTTGTGGCAGTTGGGAGGAGTGGAGGAGGCCTTTTTGCACAAAAGGGGGACAGGATCAATTTTTCCTACTTGTACTATAGCCCACCAGTTTGTGATAACTAAAGAAGGGTGGGTCTTCCTCCATAAATTTTTGGATCAATATAAAATGGCAGTGTCTCATTCTCGTTTTTGTGATGCAGAAGGTTTCTTTAACTCTGCCCTTAGATTGAGAATCAAGCTGCGTCCAGTCCAGCATGAATTCTATTTTCCAGAAGATATAATAAGAAATGAATACTCTCTCCATAAGCAAGAAATAAAGAAAGAAAAATGGAGAGTCTATTCAAAAGTTTTGGAATTCATTAATTGTTTTGATAAAAATTTCAGTCCTCTTAGTAATGCTGCGAACAATGCAGATAAAATACATAAGCTCATGAGTAATTTCTCTGAGATAATGGAGGTAATGAATGAGAAGAAACAACATTTTATTAATTCTTTTCCAGATAAAGCCAGAGAAATTATGAGAAAATTGGGTTTCACTCCCAACATTGGAATAGGTCCACTGGTGGTACGGAAGAAAACAGGATATACTATTGTCCGACAACAGGTGCCCGTTGTGCATAAAGAAAAACAGATTGTTGGATCTTCCAGCACTGTCCTAGAAGAAAGACCCCCTGAACCTTCCCCCAAAAGAAGAAGAATAATGAGGGAGGAAGAATCCCCTGATGAAAGTGGCTCACCTTCTCAAACCCCAATAAGAGTTGAGGAAGAACAACTCACCAATGAGCAATTCGAACAAATGGGGTCACAAGGAGAAATTTTTGTTACACAAGCAGAGATTGATGAAGGGAACCCTCAGGAACCCCCTGTACCAAGTTTTGAATTAACTACAGCAGATTTCAGAGGAAGGGAATTGGACCCTGTTTTGGAACAAGCCAGTCAGCATTTTTTGTTTGATAACAATTTTGTAAGATCTAGGGCTTTCCATCAGTTTGCGCGGAGAGTAAACATGCACATTTTTGAGCAAAGGTGCAATAATATGAGAGCAGAACATCTAGAAATGGATGAGACCTCCATTCAAAATCTAATAAAGGAACAAATGGTTCAAGAGTTCCAAAATATAATCCCTGATGAGGGAAGACAGATGGTAAAAAATGCTAATGTTTTATTATTGCCCAATTGGGACATTGCTGACGCATTAGTTTTTAATTCTGTTTCAAATAATTTAGGGCTCCAGGATCCAAATAAAGAGGAATTCTTGGGTACAGCATTCAACAATGATCAAGCTGCCCTTGTTATGTGGTCCCTGAGAAGAGGATCCAGAGTTACTTCATCACAGCCTGATGATTCAGGATTGACAGGGAGTATCATTGTAAGAAGAGTTGCTGACACTTCAAATGTACAGGCAGCCCACATGAATGTGAATTATTCTAAATTTGCCCTGGCTACTGCGGAAAGAGAAGAGAGGGAAATGATGGATATGCATAATAAATATGAAGTAGTGGTAGAAGCCTATAATCAAGAGGTAAAAAGGAGAATTGAGTTAGAAAATAGGGTATCTCAATTAGAAAAGGTACTTGGAAAGAGAAAAATAGGAGAATCCAGTACATTAAGAATTGCATATCCCCAACAGTCATCTGTGGGATTAAACCCTATTATTGAGATACCTGACACCCCTGAAAGACCCCAATTCTATACTGCAGAGGAATTTGAAGCGGAAAAAACCAAATTACATGAGTGGCAGATAGAATTTAGAAATCAGCAGGAAGAGAAATGGAGACAGGGTGTGACATACTTGAGGGATAAAATACAATGGTCAAATTTTTATGACCAGTGACAAGGATTGTAACCCTCATAGATGAGTTAAATAAAGAAAAGAATGGACTAGATTCTCTTGCACAGAAGTGGAGACAGAGGAATAATGATGTTACAATTATTTGTATATCTACAGTTCAAATGCCTTACCATCAGGTTGAGAGGATTTTTGATTTATTGAATCAATTAGATAATTTTGAAAATAAAAGAGATTCTTTACAGAGGAAATTGACACTCTGTTTTTCAAGATATCTTGCTAAGAAATTCACCCTATTTCCTTGTGCCTTAGAATCTATTGATACAGTAAAGGAAAAGGACAAATGGAAAAAGGAAATGGATGAATTATTTGATAACAGAATAACAAACATCATCAGTGAGACTGGCTATTGGTTTTGGGCAAAGACAAATGAAGAGCTGGTAAAAATACAATTGTATTATGCTGATATAAGAAAAGAATTCGATGATTTAGAAGAAAATGCCAATTCTTTAATAAAGATACAAAGAGAAACCCTAAATTTTGATTGGCCAGATGATGATACTTTCAACAGATGGAAAGATCAGTTTAGTGAACAGATGTCAGGAGAAGATGACGAGGAAGATGTAAGAGTAATAGTTACTCTTGTAGTCAGCAATGATGACATAGAAAATCCCCAGGTTAAAGTGATTTTGCATGTAACAGAAGATGATACATCACTTGCAGACCTTATGGGTATGTACTCTGAAGATGAAGAATGATTGCGAGAGAAGATCATAACAACCAAGAAGCATAACAGAAAGGGACCCGCCAAGAAATGCTGTTGTAATCAACCTTTCTGTTATTCTTGTTTTTTGTTTTTCAAAAGAAGGACACCTGTCACCTTCTGTAGCCTGAAGCTTGTTGCATCTCATATTATTTAAGTGAGATCCCAAGGCTAAAGATGGGTCCGAATTTGGTTTTCACTAAGTGTTGTGCTTAGTTCTTTTTTGGTCCAAACATTTTGGGAAAGAAATTTATAGTATACTTTTTCTGTCAAATTTTCTGAGATATGGATGAATCTAGAAAGAACTGTGCTTCTTCTCTGAAGGTTTTTCTGGGTCCTTTGTAAAGGATATACCATTTTCAAAGGAAATGAATACAAATTATGAACTGTCCCCATATCTGTTCTTCTCTGAATTTTGTCTCCTTTTTAATACTGAGCTACCTTGATGTTGTGTGAGTAAAAGCTTATGCAATTGATTGCAATTTAGTAAGACTGTACATCCATTTGTTATTGCTGTTAATTCAATGGATTAAGTAAAGGCTTTGATGAATGTGATGAGGTTGCTTGGGTGTTAATAAGGATTTTTGAACGATAAATTCTGGTAAGAATTGCTGATGAAAATTCGTTGCAAGGCAACAAATTAGATCTAAGAATTTACTTGACTCTGAATTCCCAATGGATTAGGCACTGATCGAAAGTATTTCAGCCAAAAGAGAAGTATATTATAACTAGCTTTTTTCAAAATACATCATAAAATCAATTTTCATTTGTCTTTCCTGTAAGATTTTCAAAGTTGGCCAGCACTTGCCTGCCTGGATTGTTTTAACTTCATTGAGCCATTGTTGTTGGAAACATCTGCAGAGCTATAGAAGATTTCTTGGCCATATCTGTTCAAGGGATGTGTTTATCAGTTATTTACCTATATGTTTGAGGATTTAGAGATGAGAATCAAAATGAAACTAAGGATAATTCTCATACAATTATTCCATCTTTGAACCATCCCCGGGTGCACCCGCCCTGGTTTTACAGAGCCAAAAGAGTAGAAAACAGTCTAAGGTTTTGTTGAAGTTGGGCCCTAATACTTTGCATATGCAAGTGATAATGAGAATTGGCTATTCTTTAGGTTGTGTATGTACTGATATCTAGGTACTAGGCCTTTTGTCGCCTAGTAGTTTTAGTACTGTTAACATCAAAATAAAACACCAACATCAGCTTCCTTCTATATGGTTGTATGATGATCTAAAGTTGCTTCCTTGAGCTTGTGAGCATCCAACACTAGGCTTCCTAGGTTTTCAACTAGTGGGAAACTTTGAGCCTTGATCTGATCTATGCATGCATGTCTAACCTACTCAAATTATGATTCTTGTTGTAGCTTTAGGAGTAAATTATTGTTCTCTTTTACATTCAAGTCAAATTGACTCAAAGAAGTACTCTCGAGTGCAAACCTTATGTATTAAACCAATTATTTATTTAAGGCTTTCAATACTTCCTTCTCTATTCTAAGCTCTTCCATCTTATCCTCAATTCACTCATTGGTAGACTTCCACATGTTCACTATGGAGTCATGAACTAGGATGCAAAGATCTACCATTCTGATCTAGAAGTCATTTTTTGAAAGCTCATAAAATCTGCCTTCTTTTTGTTACCCAACAATCTCAACTAGCATATGTCCAATTGTTGAATTCGTAGCTAGTGTAGCAATTTTCTTCTACTTCTTCATCTTCTTGGATGGCTAAGAGGAAGTGACTTGTGTGGTCAAGTCCTTTAATAGGGCTACTTCCTCATATCTTGTCTTCTTCCTATCAATGGTCTCTTTGAGTCATGAATCTTTAGAGAGCACATTGATAGTGGAATACAATACAGTAGGGTTGAATAGCTTCATCAAGATTAATGGAGTTGGCTTTCTCTAAGAAACAATAGGGAAGTCAATGACCTTAGTTACTAAAAGGGCTAAGGTATCCCCTTACTAAGATGCATCTTGTTCTTGGCCATCCTTGGGGTTAGTGTCACCATCCAAATTGATGACTTGGATAGGGGAAGATGGCTTGGCCACCAATTTTTCTTGTTCTTTCCCCTTGTCCTTGTTATCCCACTTCCCAACCTTACTGATGTTTGGAGAAGGGCCAACTTTGAAGGTAGGGGTGAGTAGCACATGTTTTTTGGAGGTTGGTCTCCACCTTGCCCGATGGGCTATAATGGCCCTGTAGATGTCAATGTAGTAGCTATAGTAGTTTTTTTTGTTGTTGATTGGGTGGATCCAGCTGATACTCCACCAGTAGAGCCAGTGGTTCTAGTCCTCTTCTTCCTCACTTAGGTCCACTCTACCCATTTTTCTATTATCTTGATTATCCCTTGCATAAAAATCTCCATAGTATCAATGCCTAGATCTATAGGTGGGGTAGAAAAAATTGGGGTGTCTTTGATCTTCTTGTAAGATGTGGGGTGCATGTAGGCTCCATCATCTATAAGGTTAGAAACATCAACATAAGTGTTATAAAATTTAATCTCGTTATTTGTTAGCCATGACCAAAATCTCTCCTGAGTCTAGTATTCATTAAGACACCCAGACTAAAGTCTTCAATATCTGCAATATGCTTATAGGCATATCCCAATTTCAAATGATCCCTTATAAAGTTATCTAGATCATATTGAGGCTTTAGTAACTCATAGTCTAACAACTTAATTTTTCTCTCAAAACTCTTTACCAAATTCTGAGCATCTAATCTAAAGGCACATGAATATAGGCCAACCACTATAGGGAAGGGAATCTTGACTATGTTCTTCATATTAGAACACTGGATGTTCACTTCAAGGATCTGTTGATCTAGTTTGAATAGAACCACCTTGTCTTTCAGATATCTTGGCAACCTCTTAGGAAATTTGTCATAAGCTTCTATTTTCAAATAGAAGAAACATAAAAACTAGATGAATGAGAATTTGAGTTGGCTTATGGCCAAAATCACCTCTGGCATAGCCTCATTGTGAAGGCATAATTGATAACCATGTACTCCTCATAGCTTCTTTGTAGCTATAGATGTGTGTAAAATTTATCTTTGTAATTCTTGGCATAGCCTCATTGTGAAGGCATAATTGATAACTATGTACTCCTCATAGCTTCTTCGTAGCTATAGATGTGTGTAAAATTTATATACTTTGGTGTGCTCATCATAATTTAGGATCCTAGGGAGGTCGGGCCATAAGTGGTGAGTTTCCAATGCATAGATCAAATATAAGGACATGTAAAATTTCTTGAATCTTTTGACCGAATTCAACCATGAGGCAAGCTCATCATAGATGATCTATGACCAATCAATCTGTATATCTTCAAAACATATAGTTTGTACTAGGAAGAAATGGTTCTCGATGAACTCAAAAATCTCCTCATTTCCTTTGAGTCTAAGGAGGAGCACGAGGACATCCGTAATCTCTCTTTTCAAATTGGTTTTGAATAGGATCTTTGGCATTTTTCTCATCTTTGAGTAGGCAATCTAGAATCATGTCCTCTATGTGTCTTCCCATATAAGGGTCTTTTTCTCGTTAAACATGGATGCAAAAGATCCAAAATAAAAATCATAATAATGCTCCTTCATGGGAATGCCAAATGTGGACTACATTAGTGCCATGTTGATTGAGATGGGAATAGAATAATCGAGAAACACAATCTTCTTTGTTTCTAGGTTGTATCTCTCTATGCATCCCTTTAATAACTTAGGTGCATGAATTGCGATTGGAAAAGTCACTGCTTCAACTAGTCCACTCTCTTTAAGTTTTTGAGTAATTAGGTGAATGGGTTGAGAATTAAGTCATCTATAAAGATCAATCAAATCGTAGAATTTGAAAGATGTGGCTATAAGCTCTTTTAACTCACTCTCTAGGCCAATTAATTTATCATAACCAGCAGCTCTAATTTCCATTCTCTATGATTGCACATGATGCAATTTTCAATAAATAGTAATTTAAATATACTTGAAGAAACTAATTGAATGCAATTATGATGAAATAGGTATAGGAATTAGAATGCTAACACCACATGAATGAAATAAAGTTTGACCAATGATTATAATGACATGATTTGCATTTAATTCTATGAGTAACAACTCTTTAAACTTTCTACTCATTTTCATGTAAAATATTAAATTACCAAAAGATATATTACTTTACTTAAAGTAAAGTGATATGACTAAGAATCACTTAACAACACAAATGCTTTATCTTTTTAGGAAGTGTCTTACTTTTCTTTAGAATCTGGAATGCTGATATACTTGATAATGTTAAAATATGTGGGAGAGAGAGAAAATTAGCTTTTTCACAAACCCATTTTCCTTCTATCTATGATCACAAAAATGAGGATTAATCCTTTTTCTAGCTTGTACACTTCATTCTTTCACTTTCTACCAAAATCTTTTAACATTGCATCTCCTTTATATCAAGGTCGCATCTCTATCACTAAATTTTCAAAAAGTATCATTTAAGCATCTCCAAGGAATATTTGCACTTTAGAGTATCCTGAATTTCTATTTTCAAGGCCCTTAGAGAAGTGGTCTTTTTTATAACCTTAGGATGGAAAACCCCTTTCTCAACAACATTTCCCGGACTGAAGCAGAGCTAGCAACACTTCATTCTTTTGCTTCAATCTGATAGACTTGAAGCTAGATGTCAAGCATGCCTCACTAATTATGAGTCCATAAATGGTTCATTCAAAAATTTTCTCATGCTATTTGATCATTGGGATTGAGATTTGGCTTAAGTTTATACAACATTAAAAGTAGAACAAAACAACTTTGCTTCTATGAGTACGCAATAGAAAACCCATATGTAGCACTTGATCTTGTCTCCACAAATTTGAATGAGATTCATTTGGGCTTTGACCCATAGCTTAGTAGGCCTTTCGAACATGACATAATCATATTGTTAGCTTGTTAAACTATCATGGCTTTATCTTTCATATTCACACTCAATGTAGTTCACTCAAGGTGAAAATTAGCTCAAAAGCTCAGAATTTGTGGGACATGGAATGTTAAGGAAAGATAGAAGATTATTAAATGTGAATAACTTACTTCTCATTTGGAGGATGTTAGAAAACACCCCAACCATGCCTAGATCACCTAGACTCCATGTACACCAAAAAAATAGGAAACCCACTTAGATGGTGGGTAAAGATAATGCAAAGGGGAACTAAAAAATAAAGAAAGTAGAGTACTTTGGGAAAGATGAGAAGTAAGTGACCTAAAGGACACTTAGAAATCACACTTGGAAACACACTCACTTTCATACCAATGACTTCAAGCTTTAAATTGGTAAGACTAAAATTTCGCAACAACTAGCTCTGACTAGGGTCATAGGCATTATAAATGTTTAAGAAGGGACTTAGAATCTTTGGTTTTGCATAACTAGAATGACAAAATATAGCGGGAAACTAAACTAAGCATGCAATAGAAAGGAAAACTAACCTAGCAAAGAAGGAAATCAAAGCAAGGAAAGATGCAAATAAAACCTACCTAGACTAGCAATAACTATAGAGGTTACCTACTTTTCAATTATGAATTTGATACAACTTTAGATCTTGGCCATTCTAAGAAAATGGTAGAATCTCTCGAGAAGGATATGCCATAATAAAAGAATTGTTTTTGTTTGCTTGTATAATCTTGAAAGGACCCTTCCAAAGGGAGTTGAACTTGTGATGCATACCTTTGGGTTTGTGCCTCCTATCCCACAATAGGACCAAATTGCCTTCCATGAACTTTCTTGGTCTGGACTTTTTTTTGAGGAATGTCTTTACACATTTCTAATTTTTTGTAATATGATCAACCATCCTTTCATGTTCTTCATCCAACTTAGTTAGGTACATAATGCACTTCTCCAATCTATCTTGGAATACTGGATCCTGATCACTTGCTATAGTTTACAAATGGATAGCTCTAATGGGAGAGGAAGGCTAGCTTCAACTCTATATACTATCTTGAATGTGGATATCTTAATTTCCTTCTTAGGTGTTACTTTATCTTCCCAATGTGCATTGTGCAGTCTCTTGTGCTAGTTCTCACGATTCTAAAAAACCAACTTCTTCATGATATTGATCAAGTTTTTATTGCTTAATTCTACTTGACCATTTCATTGAAGGAAATAGTTAGATGAATGACTGAGATGTATGTTATTTTCATAGCAAAATTTTGTAATCTCTAGAGAAGAAAAGTAAGAGGCATTGGCCATGAAAAGCTTCATTGACACCCCAAACCTTATCAAAATTTTCTCCTTGATGAACTCACAGATTACCTTAGAAGTAGTCTTCTTAGCTAGCTTGCCCTCCACCCATTTGGTGAAGTAGGCCATAGCAGTGATGACATACAAATGACTAGCAAAAGAGGGCAGATTGATTGGTCCAATGAAATCAATTCCCCACTATTGAAAGGAGCCTTCAATTACAACTAGCTTTGGAGGTAGAGAAGTTAATTAAGGCTTGCTAGATAACATCCTACATTTGTCTCACTTAGCCACCCACTTATAAGTGTCCTTCAACATGCTAGGCCAGTAATAACATTGCCTCAAAATATTGTATGATGTAGTTGTTGATGATAAATGACCAACACATGCCTCATTGTGGGTAACTATGAAGCAACCTTTCTTATTGAGGTTTATCTACACATCTTAGATAGGTTCCATCTATTTCTCTCTTGTATAGTTGGTCATCATATATGACATTATTAGTTGACTTGATTTTGAGGTCTCTTTTCTACTTGTATGTTAGTCAATTAGGGTGATCCCCATAAGTTAGGAAATAAGAAATGTTTGAAAACCAAGGATCTTGAAGACTGACCATTAGTACCCTTGAAGATTCATCTTATTGACTCAAGTTCTAATTTTTCTTCAATTATCCTATACAAGCCATTCCCTCGTACCAATTTTTTCTCTTTAGGTTGATTCCATACTCTTGATTTTTTTTTGCAATTATCCCACACAAGCCATTCCCTCATACCAATTTTTTGGCTTTAGGTCGATTCCATACTCTTGAAATTTTTCTATCCACACACCTCTAGTGTTGCAACCTATCTCTTGTTTGGTCAATATTCTTTTGACAACTAAATTAGGTACAAATACAATAGAATGAGAGTGTAAGATATAGAATCTAAAAATTTTGAGTGCTCTTGCCAATGCATAGGCATTGTTTTCCATTTGAGAGTATCTCAACTCATACTCCTTAAGGGGAGTACTCATGAAAGAAATTGGCACTCAGATACCTTCCTTGTTCTCTTGAATGAGTATTGTAGATAGCATATGGGCTAAGGCATAACAACATAGTGTGAACTCCTTGGTGTAATTTGAATGGACTAGAATGCATGCTTTGGCTATGAAATCTTTAATTTGATCAAAATTCTTTCTTTCAGAATTGTTCCATTTGAAACTTTGACTTCCTTTCCTCATGTCTATTATGCATTTGGTGGTTTCAAAAATATTAACCTATCCAACGAATGATTTGACTCCAGATTTGCTTCCCAACAAATTCAGCTATTGGATGTCTCTAACACATTCTAGGTCAATCCTAATGCCTTCCTAGGAGACTATGTGACCCATAAGTTTTCCTTATGTAACAGAAAAGATTGATTTCTTGGAATTTAGTGAAATCCCATGTTCCCTGCATCTTTTTAACATTTTCTCCAAGTCCCTTAGATGATTTTATCTTTTCTTAGAGAATACTTTTAGATCATCCAAGTAGCTAATGATGATCTTATCCTTTTAGATCAGTGAATGAGGAATTCATAGACATTTGAAAGGTGGTGCCAACATTAATTAGCCCAAAGGGCATTCTATTATATGTTGTATCATCTTAAAATGGAAGCACTTTCATGTTAAGAGTGTTTAGCCCTTCAAGTAAGTGGTTTGGGTTCATGTCAAGCACCTTGAATGGGTCTTTGACTTGGATCTAGTTTTTTCCCCTGTTCTATCCTCTTTTCCACTTTCTTTCTGCACTTTTGTAGCATTCTAGATTGAAATCCTAAGATTCTTGACTTTTGGGTCAAGGACAACCTTGGAGTCAAGGACAAAATTTTAGGTCAAGGTAGACCTCAACCCTAACCTAGGTTGTGGTCGACCTCGACCAAGGCCCCAGGTCTAAATTTCAAGGTCTGATGACTTCTTGATGTCAGGTTTTAGAAAGAATTGTTTTCCACTTCTATGTCGGCTATTTTGGTCTCTGAAATGGTAAACTCTTAAATTGCATTTAATCTAGGTCCATTTCTAGGGGTTAAGGTTGATTGGAATTTAATGCTCCTATGCTGGCCTTCTCTAGAAGTTTATGTCCTAGATCTCTATATAGGAAAGCCTTCTTCCCTCATTTTGGCATCCACCTATTATGAAGTTTATGCTCATAAGTTCTATGAAGTGAAAATATGCTATCCATCAAGCATTCAAAAATTCAAGCATTCAAGAGTTCAAGCATTTAATTCATCAAGGAGATCCATTAGTAGTCATTGAAGGATTCAATCTGTAATGTCCTCCCTTTAGCAGTTGTCTAGTTGTGTGACCATTAGCCTTTTATTTTATTTTATTTTATATTATTTATCCCACATTGGTTGTGTAAAGTGGTTGACCCTATGAAGTAGGAATAAAAGGAGAGCTTTTGGCTATTTTTAGGTAAGGTGGAATATGAGAAGAATACGGATGTGTGAGTTACAGATCCATTCTTGGAATTACAAGACATATATCCTCTCTTGTGACATTCTAGACATCATTCCCTTGGGGTTTGGCCTTTGAAATTCATTGCTATCAACTTCATTAAATTGTAGCTTGGGCGTGTTTCCAACTACATGCAGACTGGGTGTAATTAGCGAGTTGAAGAGTTTGTTATGTATTTGAATTTATGATGCTGGAGCAATTAGTGAGTTTGCTATGTATTTAATTTTATTTGTTTGAAATCTAATATTATTTTAGTAGTAGTTTAATCTTTAGTTTGCATAAATTCCTTCTTGTTCATGTTATCTGGTTTCAAAATCTATGCAAAAATGTTAAAATCTTTATCAGTAGTTGGTTCAATTCTTGGGCATTTCTAGGGTGTCTATTATAGTTGTAGCAAAGCTATAAGTCCTACCATCTTGTGGAGTTCTTATAGGGAATTTGGGATAGCCAAATAGAGGGAAAAGTGTTTGACAAAATGTTAAAACACTAGAAGTAGAAATTAAAAGGGCTAAGCATTTATGTTTGAGTATGCATCAAGGGCTTTATAATTTCCACAATACAAGAGCAAGAAAAAGTAGGAGTTTAGACTTGTAGAGTGAACATGCTAGTTCATCCATGTAGAGGGACATATAATCCAATCATACAGAATAGAGGAGATATTCTTTGAAAAAGACAATAGTATGGTGATCGAGATGACAGGAATATAGGATTAGGTGGAGGTAGGAATACTGATCCAAATTAGGAGGATTTAATGTTTAGATGGTTATTGGGTACATTAGAGGAGGGGCAATGTATGAAATAGGAGTAGAATAGGTGAATGAATATGATGTTGCAGCTTATGGCTAGACAAATGGGCATCAATATTAATCTAAACGATGCCAACAATGAAAACAATAACAATGGGGGAAAAAAATAATAATTGGGGCAATGATAATGGAGGCTAAGGCAAAAAAAATAGTCCTAAGAATAACATTAATGGTAATAATGGACATGGAACAATGGGAAAGAGGCTAATAAGTTTAGAAATGTTGCACACCTAGCTCAAACAGTAAGCTTGAGACCTCTTCTACCCACCTTCCCACCTAGAGATCCAGTTCAACCAATTAGTGAACTATAGATTATTGAGTTACAAGATCAGTTCAAGAGGGACTGGGAGGCTAGTGGACTAGAGTTTTAGCTAGATATTTCCCTCATAGATTATATGGACTTGAGGATGAGACACATGCCCAAATTAGGATGGAGAAATCAAAAATTTGAGTTGAGAAAGAAAGTTGGGAAATTTTCTTTGCCTTATTATGATGCTTTAGGGAAGATGACCACACAAGCTTGGGTGCAGAGGGTAGATACATAATTGTAGTTGAATCCTATGCCTAAGGAGGAGGATATAAAGTATGCAACTATTCATTTGGATGGATTGGTGCATGAGTGGTGGCACCATGGCATGGTAACCTTGGGGCATAGTTAGATCACATCTTATGAGGAGTTCATTGAGAAGCTCATAGAGAGATTTGATACCAGGGATCTTGAGTTATAGTTTAAGGAGTTGGTACAACTCAAGTTGTGGGGATCAGTTGAGATGTATATTAGTGAATTTCAAAGCTTAGCTATGTTGGTCATAGATATTTTAGAGAGGAGGCTAGTAGTGTTGTTTATGGATGGACTCTCAAATCCCTTACGGGGTTGGGTTAAGGGGCATGACCTAGCTACATTATAGGAGACCATTAAGAAGGCTTGTGACTTAGCACCTTCTTCTTTTAGGAGCATATTTTAGCACAAGGATTCATATATGAATAAGGACAAAAAATCTTGTTACAAGGATGCTCAACCAAAAAGGGATAAGTTGGATAATGACACCCTAAATGAGTTGAGAAAGAAGAAGCTACGTTTTCATCATAGAGAGCCTTGGGACTTATCTAATAAGTGTCTTCTCAAGGCTAAGGAAAATCAAATGGAGTATTTATCAATAGAGGAGTCACAGTCAGAGAGGGAACACTAGCACTCTAATTCGGATGAGGATAGCACTACAAAGGAGAGCAACATTCCTAAGGATGAGAATTCATTGGCTTGATTAATAGGGGCTCAGAAGGTAACCACATTTAAGGTTAGGGGTACTATCCAGGGGTAGAATGTGATCTCACTCATTGACACTAGGGCTACACATAATTTCATAGATGCACAATTGGTAGCCAAGAGAGGTTTATAGACCAAGGAGCATGCTGGGTTTAGAGTCATGGTAGCTAATGGTGACAAATTATTATGCACTTAGAATATATCTAATCTTTACATTAGGTTTGGAGATGGCTATCAGTTGGAGGATGAGTTCTATGTAGTAGACATGGGAGACTATGATGTCATCCTCAACATGACATGGATGGCCTCACTAGTCTAGTTCACACTCAACCTAGCAAAATTTGGGATGTGGTTTCAACATGAGGAAAGAACTGTCATACTTAGAGGACTTTCAGATGAGAGTTATAAAGTAGTCTCCTTGAAGAGAATGCAAAGAATTTTTTGGCATAATGACATAAAGTGGGGAGTAGAATGTTTCACTATGCCAACTTCATGGGAACCATCGGTGAAGAGTCATCCATCAGATATCCAGGAGATACTTGATAGGCACACTAAGGTATTTGGCAAGATTCTACATAGGGTTCCTCCACAGGGGGATAGAGCATGTTATTGAGCTCAAGGAGGGAGCCAAACGAGTTATGATTACTCTATATTTTCATCCTAAGAAACATAAGGATGAGATAGAGAAGGAGATTAAGGAGTTGTTGGAGATGGGGCTTACTAGGCCTAGTAAGAGCCCCTTTTCTTCAGCAGTAGTGTTGGTAAAGAAGAAGGATGAGGCAATACACATGTACATCGATTACAATGCATTAAATAAGAAGACCATTAAGAATAGATATCCCATCCCATAGATAGATTAGCTAATTGATGAGTTGTATGGTGCATTCTTTTTAACAAAGATTGATTTATGGTTAGGGTATCATCAGATCGAGATGAGGGAGGAAGACATTGAGAAGACAACTTTTTGATATCACTATGGCCACTTCAACTGTTTGGTTATGTCATTTGGGCTAACCAATTCCCTTGCTACATTCTAGAGTTACATGAATTAGGTATTCAGGGGGCACCTTGGGAGATTTGTCCTAATTTTCTTTGATGAAATTTTAATCTTCAGTGAGACTTGGGAGGAGTATTTACAACATCTTGAGATGGTGTTGTCCATTTTGGAGAAAGAGTCACTATATGCCAAGGAATCTAAGTGTGAGTTTGGATTGACTTATCTACTATACCTTGGGAATGTCATCAATGCAAATGGATTTTGGGTAGATCTTGAAAAGATTAGAACCATTGTTGATTGGCCTACTCCTATGAACCTTACACAACTTAAGGGGTTCTTTGGTCTCTGCAAATTTGATAGGATATTTGTTAAGGGATTTTCATTAATCACTCCACCCTTGACAGACCTTACTAGGAAAGGGGCCTTTGCATGGACAGGGGAAGCTTAGAGAAGCTTCAATCATTTCAAGAAGGTGATGTCATCATGTCCAGTACTAGCTCTACTAGACTTCACAAAGTCATTTGAGCTTCATTGTGATGCATTAGGAGATGGGATTAGGACATTCTTGATGTAGGAGAAGCATCCCATTATTTTTGAGAGTAGGAAGCTTTGTGGAGTGGAGAGGAGCTATTCCATCTATGATCAAGAGATGTTGGCTATTATGCATGTGTTGGCCAAGTTTTGGCCCTAAGATTTGAATGATAGACAACAAAAGTGTATTACAAAGTTGTACGCCTATGAATTTGACATTGAGTTTTTTAAAGGTAAGAAGAATGTGGTGGTAGATGCTTCATCTAGGAGACCTCATATTTATGCTCTAGTTGAGATTATAGGAGATTGGAGAAATAAGATTTTTGCAAAGTATGCGAGGGACACTTGGGCTTTTGGAGTGATTGCAGGCAATCATACAGGGTGATCGTTACATGGTGATGGACAGATTGATCAAGTTCCAAGGTAGGATATATTTGATTCCTTCATCATAGTTTAGGGAGACAATATTGAAGGCATTTCACAATGCACCTACAACTAGACATCTAGGGGCCTTTAAGATCTACAAGTAGATCTATGAGTGGTTCACATGGAATGGGCTCTAGGATAATGTTTAGAAGCATGTCAGGCAGTGTGCAATTTGTCATTAGAATAAGGGAGAGCACACATATCCTATAGGGTTGTTACAAACTTTACCCATTTCAAATAGGAAATGGGAAAGTATTTCTGTGGACTTCATCATTGGGTTACAACAAGTACTAGGGAGAGATTGCATCTATGTGATAGTTGACTGGCTAACGAAGTTTTCTCACTTCTTTGCTATTCCATCCACTTACACAATAACAAAGGTGGCCGATCTTTTCTTTAGAGAGATATTTAGGTTACATGGGCTACGTAGTTTCATTGTTAGTGATCAGGATAGTAAATTTATGAGAATTTTTGGCAAGAATTGTTTAGATTGTGTGGCACAGATCTTACACTTAGCACTAGTTATCATCTATAAGCAGATGGGCAGACAAAGATTGTAAATAAATGAGTGGAAGGATATCTAAGGAACTATGTGACTACACAACAAAGAGCTTGGGTCTCAAATGGATACATATGGGAGAATACCATTATAACACCACTTATCATATGTCTATCAAGATGACTCCATTCATGGCACTATATGGTTATGAAGCACCTATCTTCATGGATATGGTCTTGGGGGATAGTAGAATGCCCAAAGTCAAAGACTTCTTGTAGGATAGTTAGGATATTTTGAGGATGCTTAGGGAGAATATTCAAGTCCAAAATTAGAAGAAATTATATGCTAAACAACACCAAATAGAGCATATCTTTGAGGTTGGGCATATGGTTTACTTGAGGCTACAACCATATAGATAGTCATCACTCAAGAAGAGTGGAGTAGAGAAGTTGAAAACTAGGTCAATGGTCCCTATAGAGTGATTCGTAGGGTGGGTGAGGTTGCCTATGAAATTGAGCTTCTAGAGGGCAGTTAAGTGCATAATGTGTTTCATGTGCCAAGGCTTAAGAAAGCCATTGGTCAAAGATTTGTGCCTTCTATAGATTTTCCACCATTAGATGAGGAGGGGAAGCTTGTATTGATTCTTGAGGTTATTCTGGATACCAAGGAAAGAACTCTATGGAATAGGGTGACTAAAGACTATTTAGTTAGATGTAGAGGCTTGCTAGAGGAAGATGCTACTTGCAAAAGTGATCAGGTATTATATCAAACATGACTGCGATTACATGAGGAAAAGAAATTTCAAGGAGGGCGGATTGTAATGTCCCCACTTTAGCAGTTGTCTAGTTGTGTGATCATTAGCCTTTTATTTTATTTTATTTATCCCAAATTGGTTGTGTAAAGTGGTCAACCCTATGAAGTAGGAATAAAAGGAGATCTTGTGGCTATTTTTAGGCAAGATGGAATATGAGAAGAACATGGATGTGTGAGTTACAGATCTATTCTTGGCATTAGAGGATGTCTATCCTCTCTTGCGACATTCTAGACATCATTTCCTTGGGGTTTGGCCTTTGGAATTCATTGCTATCAACTTCATTAATAGGTAGCTTGGACACATTTCTAGTTATAGGTAGATTGGGTGTAATTAGTGAGTTGAAGAGTTTTTTATGTATTTGATTTTATGATGCTAGAGTAATTAGTGAGTTTGGTATGTATTTAATTTTATTAGTTTGAAAACTAATATTATTTCAGCAGTAGTTCAATCTTCATTTTGAATAAATTCCTTCTTGTTTATTTTATGTGGTTTCAAAATCTATGCAAAAACATTAAAATCTTTATCAGCAGTTGGTTTAGTTCTTAGGCATTCCCAGGGTGTCCATTACACAATCTCTATGGATCCCTCTTGTTGAAGATTCATCCATTTCTATTCAAGCCTCTTCCTAATCCATGATCCATTCAAGATTGGTGTTGAAGATCTAATGCAATTGATTTGAGACATCCTACATCCTACTTTACATTCATTTGGAGCATCCATAATTGTAGATTCAAGGATTCGAATCCTTCACAAGGATTTCAACATAAGCAAGATGAATAGTTCCATTTACCTTGTTTATTTCAATTTTAATTTCAAAGTTAATTCCAAAATGGGGTTTGACTAAGGCAAACCTCCCATCCAAAAAGAACCATTGTTCTTTTAGGTACAAGTGTGGAACAGTGAATATGAGTGCAAATTTGGATACCCTTTTCATCAAACTTGTGAGATCTACGAACAAAAAATTTGTTGGAGCAGTTCAGATCAAGGTCAAATTTTTGGGGCACAATTGTGCCCTAGGGTATGATTATGCCCTGCTAACTTGGTCAAGGTTGACCTACCCTCAGAAAAGAAAAATATTTCTAGGTTTCTAAGATCTCATAGTTTTGGTATAGGGATGTGAAAATCGATAATTTTTGAGGAAATTAATAGTTTTTGAGATTGTTTGATAGGGTTTTTAGCCAATTCTTTCTCAGAGGTAGGTATCTTTTTATTTCTTCATTTCAATATTAATCTCCTATATTTACACCTTGTATCATAATAATCTATATGTATGTGTAAAATGTAGGTTTAGGGTCTCTTTCATATGCATTATTCTAAACCCTATTCATCAACCATATTTTAACCTATACATTTTGGTGAACTTGACATGCTTACTGTAATCACCTAAAAATGGTCATCTAGACTATTAGCCCCCTTTTCAACATTTTGGCTAAATTAATTTAATCACTTACCTAAGCCAAATTGCTAATAATCAATTTATTTGATTATAACCTATAGTTTGACTATGCTATCCTAAGTTCATTATTTGATTAAAAGAACATGTCCCCTTTTAATTAAATAAAAGACCCCATTCTTCTAACCCACTTAAAGTGCACACATAAAGTCTTTTTTCTATTTTGCAATTAAAAGAAAAGGCTTTGTGACTTTTGTTTTATATGACAAGTCAACTTATATTCTATTGGTTGATTTGTGTGTGCACATGGATCACTCCTCTTTTCAAATTCCACCGTTGATCATCCACCATCTTCATCTTGATCTCTACCGTCCATACATCTTTAAAAGGGAGAGAGCTTTCCCCCTCAATCAATCCATCTTTTGAACATTGTTATGCTGCAGGTTTTCTGACAGGTTTTCTTTGGAGCTTTGTGGAGAACTTCTCTTCCTTGTCTACATTCTCTCATCCATGGCATTTTAGCTTAGATTCATGTTGCATGTTAGTTTAGCTTCTATTTTGCAATAATCTCTCACATAGCTTAATATTTGGATTGTAACACTCTCATTCATATTCTAGCATAGCTGCATTTGACATTCTCATTCTAGCTTAATCTTCATTTGCATTGCATCCTTGAGGAACTCCTTGGGACATTTGCATTCTTGCATCTTTTCTTTGGAACCTCCCATTGCATGGTTTACTAGCAAGAAGAGTATCTCTAAGGCTCATCTGAGAGCCCTTTTCTCTAGTACACTCGAAAGTGTCCCACTCTAAACCCTTCTATCCAAACGATTCCATGAGTTTGGAATGTTTAGATGCCGGCTTAGAGCTCCCTATCCATGGAGTGCAAGAGAGTATATTTCAAAAATAAGAAAGCTCTCAGATGAGCCTTAGAGATACTCTTCTTGCTAGTAAACCATGCAATGGGAGGTTCCAAAGACAAGATGCAAGAATGCAAATGTCCCAAGGAGTTCCTCAAGGATGCAATGCAAATGAAGATTAAGCTAGAATAAGAATGTCAAATGCAGCTATGCTAAAACATGTATGAGAGTGTTACAATACCATTATTAAGCTATGTGAGATTAAGCTACATGTAAAAATGAAAGCTAAGCTAAGATGCTATGGTATGAGAGAATGTAGACAAGAAATAGAAGTTCTCCACAAAGCTCCAAAGAAACCTGTTAGAAAACTTGCAGCATAACAATATTCAAAATGAGGATGGATTGAGGGGGAAAGCTCTCTCCCTTTTAAAGATGTATGGACGGTGGAGATCAAGATGAAGATGGTGGATGATCAACGGTGGAATTCAAAAATAGGAGTGATCCATGTGCACACACAAATCAACCAATAGAATATAAGTTGACTTGTCATATAAGACAAAAGTCACAAAGCCTTTTCTTTTAATTGCAAAATAGAAAAAAGACTTTATGTGTGCACTTTAAGTGGGTTAGAAGAATGGGGTCTTTTATTTAATTAAAAGGGGACATGTTCTTTTAATCAAATAATGAACTTAGGATAGCATAGTCAAACTATAGGTTATAATCAAATAAATTGATTATTAGCAATTTGGCTTAGGTAAGTGATTAAATTAATTAGCCAAAATGCTGAGAAGGGGGCTAATAGTCTAGATGACCATTTTTAGGTGATTACATTTGCCCCTCTTTGACTAATGCGTGATCGATCTGGGAACACATTATGTCAAAGAAAATAGAAAGCCAAGTAGGTAGTGATAGATATAGATATATGATTTCAAAAAATGAAATGCAGAAATAGATAGCAAGTCCTGAATGCACAGCCTGATAGCAGTAGTACTGAACACTAGGAAGAGATGATGTCAGAATTCAAGAAGAATACTAACACTTAGAAAAGCGGATAGAGTGAGAGCAAGTGAGAAGATCAAACAAATGCTCCTAAGTAGTGATAGAGTATTTATGCCCCCTCGGGATCGAAATTGAAATGAGGTAAGGGGATGCAAAAACTGGCTAGAAATGAGAAAATTAGAATATAGCAATGTCCAAGATGACAGATAGATGATTAGAACCCAAGAATGACTATAAGAAACTGATAAAATGCCCCAGTTTGACTAGAGTTGACCTTGAAGGATATAGCATAAAATTAGGTCAAATCTAGTAGAAAGATGATTTAGATGTGAAACAGTGAATTTAAGTAGATATGAAGTATGAAAATGATGAAGACATGAAGAAATGAAGATGCCCCAGTGATGATTCAGAGATTAGACCTCAAAATGTCAGCTAACTACTCAGAAGAAAGTAGAATTTTAAAAGACAATTTTGACCATCGAGATGAACTCGAATTTGGATTTCGATCCCGAAAATAAATCTAGGACGTCAAAAGTATTTAAGAGGTCAAAACTTTAGATAATGCGATGACAAGATAGAAAAGAGATGAAGCGAAAGATTAAGAAGGTGAAAAGACATGAACAAGAAGAAAGTAAAGAAATATATGAAAGGAGTTAGCTGATATGTCCACAAAAAGATGAAGAAAGAGAGCTCTCCCCATATGCAAGAATGCAAGACTAAGCTAGAAAATGAACCTAAAATGCAAGCTAATATGCAAAGTGGTTTACCAGCAAGAAGCGCATAACATTTAGACTCTTAATTTCATCATTGAGCATTTATTAGGGACATCATGAGATCATACAACCATCACTAGTATAACTATGAGGATATGAATATGATCGATATTAGATAGGTATGTGGAAATCCAATCTAAGCATCAGAGACATGTAAGTCAAGATAACTACACGATTAGATTCCCTAAGTTTAATTTAGCAAGATTACACCTGTATCAAGGCATAAGCGCCAGGATAAACCCTGAGTGCGATCTTGCAAAATAGTCAAGGATGATACATTTGTAAGTCAAAGTGTTGAATAGGACAAGCATGAATGCTTACAACACTATAGACAAACAAAAGTATACCCACAAGCAGAAATCAAGAAAATATGTCCCATGCCCCCAGTCTTCTAGTCAATGACATCCTTGAAAGACTATTAGGGAGGGAATACATGGCAGAGAAATCATCATAGACAGCACACAAAGTAGATAAATGTCAGCATAGCTCAGTCGTTTAAGTGTTAAAGTGTGTGTGTGTAAGTCACTTGGCCATTTCTTCCAGACTTGATTCTGATAGTTAGATATCGCGACATCGGAGACCGTAGGTAAACTATCTGTAAAGTGTTAAAAAACACTTGATGTCAAAGTGGGGGAAGTGTTGAGAAACACTATTTTGTGAGTTGTCAAAGAAACCCTAATGCACAAGAATACCTCAATAGGCTAAGTAGTTGTGCCCCCAAGATGAGGACAAGAAACAATTCCAAGCTAGGAAATGTGTAGCGAAGTGGATGATTGAGTTTGATAGACATAGGTGCAAGGGTTTCAAGTAGCGCCTGTTTCCAAGTTTTCACCACTTGATAGATTTTTTTTTTTTTTTTTTTTTGGTGATACATCAAAGTGAGGTTTCCACTAAGATGATCATTTTTTCAAGACATTTTCTAGTTTTTTAGGATTTTTTCAGCATCATATATGATTTTTTTGGAATTTTTAGAAGGTTTTAGAGATCACTAGTTCTCAACCAAGATCACATCATTTTCTCCCAATGTCTAGCAAGGTATAGGACACGATGGAGAAACAAGCCAGTGGATAAGAAAAGATGGATGAAAAAAAAGTATGAAGCAAGTGAAAGTGATCCTTAAGGACTGACTCCTCAAGAGTACCCAAGCTAGGGAAAGAGGTGAATTAGTCATATGAAGAATATTTTGGATAAGCAATGGAAGAAATGAGCAAGATAGCATGTAGGATAAGCGGTGAAGCCAACAACTGAGATAGCATGAAGTGTGTAGTCCAAAAGAGTAGCCATGTCAAGAGACCTATAAGAACCATGTTTCATTTATTATGATCAAGACCAAGGGGTCAACTAGATAGTATAGCAATGGGATAGAGCAATAAGAATAAAGCTCAAGATAGAGGCTATGAGTGAATGGGAGAGCATAAATAGAGAATCTCATGGATAAGATAGCCAATAAGCAAAGATAGGTCAACATTGTCAAGATCAAAGAGAGAAGAGGGGATAGATGGATGATGGAAGAATTACGCATGATGCCTGTTTGCCAGGTTTTCATCATGGTACTTATCCAAGGTGCCACAAGAAGTAGTTTTTACCATAGGATAAATTTATTTCTCTTTACTTTTGCTACCAAGGTGCCACAAGATGTGGTTTTCACCAAGGCACATTTTCATTTTTTTCATTTTTTCATTTTTATTTTTTTTGAATTTTTAGAAAGAGCTCAAGCTTTTTGAATGTAGATAGTGCTCCTATAGAAAAGATAAGTCATGATAATCCAAGACCATAGAAAGGTATGCTCAAAGATGTTGATAGGGTGATGAAAGAGAAATGGTAGTAGGAAGAGTATATGGAGGATAATAGTTCATGTATAGAAAGTAAGTGTAAGCTTTAGAGGATTTCATGTGGGTAGCTAAAATATTGGACAAGATCAACATTGACACACACCTTGAAGGGTATTGGAATGATGGAGGAATCATGGATGAAATAGCTTGAGATTTAGATGTATGAGGTGGTAGAAAAGATTTGGAAAAAAGTGGAGTGGAAGGCTTTGGAATATTTTTAGAAAGATTTTTGGAAGAAGATAGAATGGAAGCCTTTGGAATCTTGAATGTCAACTTTGAAGTATTTTCAATATTCAAGTCTTTTAAAAGAGACTTGGGAATCCACATAGCTTTAGATTTTCCTTGTTCTTTGGGTGCTTGAGAGTGCATTTCTTCAATGATGGATTTAGGAACCCACATTTGCTTTGATTTAGCTCTCTTAATAGTGGACCTTTGTAGTCTCTTTTGTGCATTTTCCTTCTTAGCATTCATATGTCGATTAGATGGGACATAGTGATCTTTCTTTTTCAATGGATTCTTATGTTTATTCTCACTTCCAAAGGAATTGGGATTTGTGGATGAATAAGGATGATATGACTGGTTTAGATGTATAGATGGGTGAAAAGTCATCAAGGATGAGTGTCTTTGTTGATCTTTAGGTATGATGGGAGAGCTAGGGAATGAGGTAGGAGTGAATGTAGGAGATGGAGGAACATAAGGCCCCAAAATGGATGGAAGGTTTGAATGCTTTAGCTTAGATGGATAAGGACCAAGGATAGATTTAGAAGATGCAAAAGGATAGTGGGAAGGGATATCAACATCTTTAGAATGAGCAACATGGTCAAAGCCATCAATAGACTCATGGGTAGCTTTGATAGGAACAACATTTTTAATAGGAGCACTTGAAGCTTGAGCACAATTTTGAAGTGGATATGGAGAAGTAGAACATGAGGGGATTCTTTGATCTTGACAAGTAGCTTTGGATAGCATAGGAAGAGAACTTTTCTCATAATTTTCAGTAAGCTCAAGGGAGATAGTGGAAGTGATATCTTCATCATACTTAGGAGGTGGACAAGATATAGGATATGGAATGGAAAAATCTTGAAAGAGATGAACGGGTGCTTGATCTTGATCTTTCTTGAAATTTATAGCTTTTTCTTTTTGAGAGTCCTCTTGACATGGAGCCACTTCTAAGGACAAGGGAGAATGAAGAGTGAATAGAGTAGTGCTTGGATTAGGTATAGTAGTGCATGAATGTTGAGGATGTTTAGGATTAGTAGCATGGAAAAGGTTTGCAGCCAAGTGAAGGTTAGCTTGAGTTTCTTTTAGAGGTAGCCCTTGAGGATACATGTAGTCAATGTGGAAAGCATTAGGTTCTTTATTTGATAGAGGCATGTTGGAAAGCTTTGAAGTGTTGGGAGATGCACGAGTGTTGGAAGAAGTGGAAGATGTAATGGAGCCACTACTAGACATAGGTTCATCAACATTATCTTGCTCAAGAGAAGTATCCTCAACACATGAGTCATTAGAGGTATCAATAATTCCATTATCAATAAGATCTTGGATTTTATGTTTTAGCTCAATGCAATCTGAAGTACTATGCTCATTATGTTGATGATAAGCACAATAGATATCCAAGAATGGGTTTCCATATGAGCTAGACTTAGGTAACATGATGATCTTATTGCCAAGAAGTTTTTGCAAAGTGTCATCATAAGAATCTTCCAAGGGAGCAAAAGTTCTATTAGAAGTATGTCTAGGATCTTCTTGTTGTTTCTCAAGTGAATAGAATGTATCCATGTATTCATCATTATCTTGGTCAAAGATAGGTCCATCATGAAATTTTAGCATAGGCTCAAAGGAGGTATCACTTGCTTGTTCTCTAAAGAGATCTTTACATCTAGAAGATGAAGACATTTGATGTCTTGAAGTAGAGCATGTAGACCTAGAAGAAGAGGATGATCTCAAAGAATGTGACTCACATGCATGTAAAGACCTTAAGGAAGATTCATTTAATGATGCAATCTTCTCCTCTAATCTTTTCTCAAGTTTAGACTTCATTTCCATCATGCGCTTAGAGAGACGAAGGTAAGAAAGATCATTTGTCTCTTCTAGTTCTTTGTATTGCACATATAGATATTGAAACTCTTTAGTGACATGGACGATATCATGATCATCTAGATTTTGTTGAAGTTTGGTAGCACAAGGTTTAGATCCCATAGTTTTAGATGCAAATCCAAGCATAAAAGAGCCTAGAGGATAACTTGATGTTGAAACTATAGGAGGTAGAGTGTTCACTTGCCAAGATAGTAGAGAGAGATTAAAGTGACTTGTCAAACAATATGTCCAAGAAACTTACGACATGAATGACTCAAGTCAATAGCTAGGCAAGATGCCCAAATAGCTAAATAGATAGAGCAAGCAGGGTGACAAGTGAACAACTCTCCAACCCAAGAGTGTAGTCAAGAAATCAAGGCAACCATTGCAGAAAAAAAAATAACTAGCAAGTATGCATATACCATGAAGACAAAAAGACCAAGAGCACTAAGACCAAAGAGCCATTTTAAGCATGTTCAAGAACTAGAGACATAGCAAATCAAAGTCAAATGATGAGACTTCCCTTAGCAAGCAACACAAGAAAAATGTTTGCATTTGATGTTTTGACTTGGTTGACAAAGTTTGACAATAGTTGATAGCATAGCAAGTTTGATGTTCAAAAGAAATTTCTTTCCAAGCAAGATAGTGACACATGGAGTATTCTTCAAACAATCAGGCAAGGGACAAAGCAACCTTGCATGATACAAGCATTTGTGACGTCTCAAAAGAATTCCCTAGAATTATCGTCATGTGTATGTTCAAAAGATTTTCACAGGTATAACACATTCAAGAACACATCAAGCAATAACTACCTAGAAGTCATGGTTCATTACTCAACAACTTGGCCCACGCTTGATGCTCCTTTGCCTCACACCAAGTGGTTGCCCACAAGAGATATTGGCTTTGTCATGGAAATGCCATAAGCATAACCAAGGGAACACATATGGTGAGTGTAAATCTTGGGGTGATCCGGGTAGTCCACTAGGATCAATCCTTGCACCAAGAAGTTGAGCGGCTAAAAAGGGTAGTTACTAACTTGGGGTTTTTAGATAGGGCTTCCGTTCATAGTGTTCCTCTTGCTCCCAATTACGGGACACCTCACCTTCCGATGAGTAACCGATCTCACGATCACAAGAGTACCTTAAGCATTCTTGCCTAGTGATCTCCCTATGGTCGAAATCCCATAAGCAATCACACTAGGCGAAGATAAACACTACGTCTATCAAGGTTTTGTGTCCTTGATAGCCTTGAGTTTATAGTGGGTTGGAAGAGCCAGGTAATCGGCTTGTTCCCACTTGGGTCGTTCCTCTCAGGTTGTCCGAGAGCAGGCCCTCTAAAGGATTCTAACTACACAAAGAGTGGATCAAATTTTGAAAGTCAAGATTTCTGATTCACCACAAGGGTGAAGAGCATACTCTCCTATTCCAATCATTTTCTCCCAAACATGCCAAGAAGATTCAGTTACCCCTTGCTTTTGAAACCAAATGGCAAGTCAAGATTTCTGATTCACCACAAGGGTGAAGAGCATACTCTCCTATTACCAAAAGACTCCAATCAAAAGTTTTATGTGCCTATGAAAAATGAACAATTATTCAATGCCACACATGAAAACAAAAAAGCAAGAAATTTTGAGTTTTTATGCTTTGGGCAGCCCTGCAAACAATTGTTAGTAGCCCTTGTGCATTTGAAGCTTTGACATGCGTTCTTTTTATGCAATATTTCAAATTTTTTTTTTCACAAGGATGGCAACCTGCAATCACAACTTGTTAGCACCGCAAGTTAGTGTGAAATAACATAAAATGCTGCAATAAAAAGTGGTTAGTTCCCTCAAATATCCAAGTTATCTTCCAACCAAGTACATGCAAAGAAAGTGCAAGTTAATCACAAATGCTTTCATTTTTACTCTTTGATTTTGACCTAGTCAACAAGATCGGACATTTTTGCTATCATTTCGTATCCAAAAATGAAAATAAAAAAAAGAGACCCCTATTAAAAATTAGAGAGCTTTCTAAAAATGCAAGAAATTTTAAAAAATCTCTTCATTTGCTCCCTAGAGATTGATTTTGTCAAAACAGGCCAAATTTATCAAATCGAGTTTTTGATCCTTAATACGATCTCAAAATTCAAAACACAAAGAAAGAACCCCCATTAGAATTGAAAAAAATTTCTGAAAATGTAAGTTTTTTTAAAAAAATCGCTGATTTGCGATCAAAAATGGATTTTTATGAAAAATAAAGAAAATATCATAACTTCCGAAAATCATGTCAAAATGCTCTAAAAATTGGACTGAGACATTTTGAGCATATAACCAACCTGCAAACAAAATTTCAGAACCAAATTCTAAGCGGTTTAAAAGATATGATCAAATCTTTAAACCAACTAAGTTTTTGGCCTTCAAACCAATTTACTTATGGCTTGGCCTTAAAACCAAAGTGAAAATTCTACAAAAGCATTTGATTAGACCCAATATGCTGCTGTAAAAAACCAAAGATAAGAAATGAAAGCAAATGGAGCTAAAAATTTGATTCAGGCCCCACGGTGGGCGCCAAAAATGTACACTCGAAAGTGTCCCACTCTAAACCCTTCTATCCAAACGATTCCATGAGTTTGGAATGTTTAGATGCCGGCTTAGAGCTCCCTATCCATGGAGTGCAAGAGAGTATATTTCAAAAATAAGAAAGCTCTCAGATGAGCCTTAGAGATACTCTTCTTGCTAGTAAACCATGCAATGGGAGGTTCCAAAGACAAGATGCAAGAATGCAAATGTCCCAAGGAGTTCCTCAAGGATGCAATGCAAATGAAGATTAAGCTAGAATAAGAATGTCAAATGCAGCTATGATAAAACATGTATGAGAGTGTTACAATACCATTATTAAGCTATGTGAGATTAAGCTACATGTAAAAATGAAAGCTAAGCTAAGATGCTATGGTATGAGAGAATGTAGACAAGAAATAGAAGTTCTCCACAAAGCTCCAAAGAAACCTGTTAGAAAACTTGCAGCATAACAATATTCAAAATGAGGATGGATTGAGGGGGAAAGCTCTCTCCCTTTTAAAGATGTATGGATGGTGGAGATCAAGATGAAGATGGTGGATGATCAACGGTGGAATTCAAAAATAGGAGTGATCCATGTGCACACACAAATCAACCAATAGAATATAAGTTGACTTGTCATATAAGACAAAAGTCACAAAGCCTTTTCTTTTAATTGCAAAATAGAAAAAAGACTTTATGTGTGCACTTTAAGTGGGTTAGAAGAATGGGGTCTTTTATTTAATTAAAAGGGGACATGTTCTTTTAATCAAATAATGAACTTAGGATAGCATAGTCAAACTATAGGTTATAATCAAATAAATTGATTATTAGCAATTTGGCTTAGGTAAGTGATTAAATTAATTTAGCCAAAATGCTGAGAAGGGGGCTAATAGTCTAGATGACCATTTTTAGGTGATTACGAATCTGATTGACAAAATTGAAACGAACTCCAAGCCAAAAAATTGATCCTGGCCACGTATCAGTGTGTGAAGAATTCATCCTAAGTTGAAAAGATGGGTTTAGTCCGTCGAATGTAAGTCTTGAAACGTCTTGATAAATCACTTGTCAAAATTCAGCTATTATTTTTCTAGCTATCCACTATTGAGCTTCTCGCTCGTCCGCTCGGCTCGAGTCACCCGTGCAGTAAGATCTTGAGCACTGTTTGACAAGCCATCTAATCACATTTTGACAAGTGACTAGTCCTGATCGTAAAAGCTTCAAATTTGGCTCGCTCTTCTTGTCCTACTAAACAAAGACAACTCTTTACATGCCGGTCACAACTAGATATCAAGGTGGTAACGGTAGCCACACGCCTTTCATTTTCAAACAATTGGAAACACCACCCAAACGTCCTCGCAAACAACCTTGTGATAAGAACCTCAAATTTGATCAAACACAAACAGCTAACGTTCGACACAACCCACTTTATAGTTTTGAAAATCCCTTTGGCACACCCTTTGAGACACCCGAGGGTACGAGTGGTATAGTCACAATGGTGCATCCTGATGAAATTAAACGTCGCTTAGAAGAACAAGCACGTGAAACCCAAAAGACTTTGGAGGCTATATACGCTACGGAGAGAGAAAATCAACAAGCTGAAACTGACAATCAAGCACGCTACGAAGGATATAAAGGAACTTGTCCTCGAAATCCCTTTGAAAATAATGATGGTAATCACACACCTCCAAGGACTCCTACAGTTGCCACTGGTGCATGTCCTTCACCTAAACCATCTCATCATGATAGTGATGAAGAAGTAACTAGCGAAGATGTGATCAAATTTCAACAAGATGGCTTCGCCCAAAAACTAATGCTCAGAGCTTTAGAGGAAAATGGAGACCAATACTTCCGATACATGGCAGCTAGGGGATGGAAACTCCCTAAAGGTTTTAATGTTGAACATATTATCCCAAAACGAGAGCCCACTGAGGCTGAAATCTTAAGGGAAGAAATACAAGAACTAAGAAAACAATTTACACAACTGCAAACTTCAAAAGAGCCACCTAAGACATCATTTGTTGAATCAATTTGCGCTCTTCCATTTGATAGGGGTCTATACATGCTACCATTTCCTAAGGATATAGAGGTTCCTAAGTATGACAAATACGATGGAAATGGTGACCCTCACGACCATGTGAGACATTTCTATGCTATTAGCATGGACTTTATGCATGAAGACACCTTTCTTATGCGTTTGTTCCCTAGAAGTCTAAGAGGACAAGCTATGGAGTGGTTCACAAAATTGAGTCCTCCTCTTAAAACATTTGACGAACTTGCACAACGTTTCATCCAGCAATATTCGTACAACATTCAACATCCTGTGACAGTGCTAGACTTATGCAACATCAAACAAAGACCAGGAGAGTCTTTTGCAATATACCTTCAACGATGGAGATCTTTATACTCTCGGTATCCTCGGCAAGTGCCCGAGGCTGAAAAAATTGACATCTTTGTCAACACGCTTGTACCCGAATTATACTTTGATCTAAGAAAACAATTATTCACATCCTTCAACGCCATGGTAGAGAGTGCATATCGCATTGAGGATGTTGCTATCAAAAAAGGTGATATTACCATAAACAAGGATAGAATTAACAATGGGAATAATAAAGACAAAGGCAAACCTTGGAACAAAAACAAGTATGTTGTCAATGATGGAGTAGTGGACACTCCTAAGACTAAGGAGCCTGCGTTTAACCTTTCCAATGCCATCTATGCAGCAAAGCAACAAGAAGGTTCAAAACCACAACCCTTTGACAAAGGCTCTAAATTTGTGAAGAAGCAACGTGTTTACACACCTATGGTCGAACCTTATGAAGTGGTTTTAAAAACCTTAATTGCAAACAAATTGGTTACCTTACCAGACAACTCACATCCTTACGATCCACCTGTTAGACCCCCATGGTGGAGAGAAGATCATACTTGTAGCTATCACCAAAGTAAAGGACATAACACAGAGAATTGCTTCAAACTCAAAGATGTAATTCAAGACCTTATCGAAGCTGGAAAAGTTGTTACAGATGGCCTTGTTAAGAATACTGATCATAAGGCTTTCCAAAAACCATTACCTGAATACGAAAAGGGTGAGACCTCAAGGGTAGCTTCCAAAAAGAATCATGACGCCAAAATTAGTTATGCTTACACTAACACTGATAATGTTATAAGCATGCTTGAGCCTATTGAATACATATGTATGGCAAGCTCCAACAATGACAACTGGCCAAATTATGACGCTAAAGATGAATGACCAAGAGTGGTCTTAAGGACACGATCCACTCCTCAAGATCATACTGATACTAGACCCAAGGTGGTACTCCAAGTGGCTAAGTCTTCATCTTCTTAGGGTGAACCACTTAACGTTGTCACTAGGGGGCAATCTAAGGTTGTCCTAAAAGTTGCTAATGATCCTAAAAAAGCTTCATCATCTAAGAAACCAATTACTTCCAAGATCTCCAACTATGATCTTGTTAGCCAACTGCAATGCACACAAGCACAAATCTCCATTTTTGAGTTACTAGAGTTATCTCCTTTGCACAGGGATATCCTTGAGAAAGCTTTACGTTCTGCCAATGTTCCCACAGATATTGATGCGGAACAATTCCAAGCTATGGTGAACCACATCTCCTCGCCCCACTATCTCACCTTTTCTGAAGAAGATGACCGAGCTCTTAGTCATCCCCATAACCTTGCTCTTCATGTCGAAGTTCAAATCTTTCGTACCCGTGTTCGTCGAGTCTTGATAGACAATGGTGCAGGGTTAAATATCATTTCGTTCAATGTAATCCAACAATTGGGCATGTCTGAATTTGCCATCGATCCTAAGCGCAAGATCACTATAAAGGCCTATGATGAGGTTGAAAGGCCTTCTAAAGGTCTAATTGTACTTCCAATCAGAGTTGGTCCAGTTGAGAAGAATGTCATTTTCCAAGTCTTAGACATACCACTTGCATACAACTTGTTGTTGGGACGACCATGGATTCATGATATGCAAGCAGTACCCTCTACATACCATCAGTGCATTAAGTTCCCTTTTAATGGTACTGAAGTGGTTGTCCCCGACGACAACTCCATGTCTATCAACACATTATCTACTGCCAAAACGCTAGTCCCGCACAATCGCTCTTCTCATGAGCTAGCACCATCTTTCACAGAATGTGAACAAAAACTGAAAATGATGAGCCTTGGTATGGGCGAGTACACTTTGGACTCTATTGCTGCCTTACCAATTTCCCCTCGGTCTTATGGGAAACCAACTATTGCAAAGAAGTCTTCTGCTTCTGCTATGACACTTTTTGGCACTTTTGTGCAATCTTCCATACCACTGGAAGCAGAGAAGGAAGAACAAGCCATTAGGGACTGGATCTACAGAGAAGAGGAAGACGAGGAGGTTACAATGACTACCCCTATTTCTCCCAAAAAATATGGAAAAGGCTATAAATGTTGAGGATCTATTCGTACTCCTACAGGGGCTACACCCTTTTCTCTAGTCTATGGCTCTGAGGCTGTTCTCCCATTAGAAGTCGAAATACCTTCTTTGCGCATCTCCTTACATGGGTTAATAACCGATGAAGACCATAGAGCTATGAGAGTACAGGAATTAGAGACTCTGGATGAACGGCGCAAGGCTGCTTTTGATCACATGAGAGCTTATCAGAAGCGCATGTCTACACAATATAACAAAAAGGTTCACCCCCGTGAGTTCCAAGTTGGTGAACTCGTGCTTAGAGAGAATCCCAAAAATCAGCAAAATCGAGAACAGAAAGGGAAATTTGAACCTAACTGGTTAGGTCCTTACATTATCACAACATCATTTGGGTCTGGTGCTTACCAGTTGTCTACTTCAGAGGGTGAAGAACTTGCAGAACCTATCAACATCCTACACTTGAAGAAGTTCTATACTTAGAGGCTTGCTGCTCAGCTATCTTGTATACATCTATGAGTCTGAAAAAAATCTAAAAAATCAAAAAATGTCCTGAAAAAATGATCATCTTAGTGAAAACCTCACTTTGATGTATCACCCAAAAAAAAAAAAAAAAAAAAAAACTATCAAAGTGGTGAAAACCTGGAAACAGGCACTACTTGAAACCCTTGCACCTATGTCTATCAATCTCAATCATCCACTTTGCTACACATTTCCTGGCTTGGAATTGTTTCTTGTCCTCATCTTGGGGGCATAGCTACTTAGCCTATTGAGGTATTATTGTGCATTAGGGTTTCTTGGACAACTCACAAAATAGTGTTTCTCAACACTACCCATACCCACTTTGACATCAAGTGTTTTTCAACACTTTTCAGATAGTTTACCTACAGTCTCCGATGTCACAATATTTCTCACTATCAGAATCAAGTCTTGAAGAAATGGCCAAGTGACTTACACACACACACTTTAACACTTAAACGACTGAGCTATGCTGACATTTATCTACTTTGTGTGCTGTCTATGATGATTTCTTTGCCATGTATTCCCTCCCTAATAGTCTTTCAAGGATGTCATTGACTAGAAGACTGGGGGCATGGGACATATTTTCTTGATTTCTGCTTGTGGGTATACTTTTGTTTGTCTATAGTGTTGTAAGCATTCATGCTTGTCCTATTCAACACTTTGACTTATAAATGTATCATCCTTGATTGTTTTGCAAGACCGCACTCAGGGTTTATCCTGGCGCTTATGCCTTGATACAGGTGTAATCTTGCTAAATTAAACTTAGGGAATCTAATCGTGTAGTTATCTTGACTTACATGTCTCTGATGCTTAGATTGGATTTCCACATACCTATCTAATATCGATCATATTCATATCCTCATAGTTATACTAGTGATGGTTGTATGATCTCATGATGTCCCTAATAAATGCTCAATGATGAAATTAAGAGTCTAAATGTTATGCGCTTCTTGCTGGTAAACCACTTTGCATATTAGCTTGCATTTTAGGTTCATTTTCTAGCTTAGTCTTGCATTCTTGCATATGGGGAGAGCTCTCTCTTCATCTTTTCACAGACATATCAGCTAACTCCTTTCATATATTTCTTTACTTTCTTCTTGTTCATGTCTTTTCACCTTCTTAATCTTTTGCTTCATCTCTTTTCTATCTTATCATCACATTATATAAAGTTTAGACCTATTAAATAATTTCAATGTCCTAGATTCATTTTCGGGATCGAAATCCAAATTTGAGTTAATCTTGATGGTCAAAATTGTCTTTTAAAATTCTACTTTCTTCTGAGCAGTTAGTTGACCTTTTGAGGCCTAATCTCTGACTCATCACTGGGGCATCTTCATTTCTTCATGTCTTCATCATTTCCATACTTCATATCTACTTCAATTCACTGTTTCATGTCTAAAATCACCTTTCTGCTCATTTTGACCTAATTTTTATGATATATCCTTCAAGGTCAACTCTAGTCAAACTGGGGCATTTTATCAATTTTTTTATATAGTCATTCTTGGGTTCTAATCATCTATCTGTCATCTTGGACATTGCTATATTCTAATTTTCTCATTTCTAGCCAATTTTTGCATCCCCTTACCTCATTTCAATTTCGATCCCGAGGGGGCAAAAATACTCTATCACTGCTTAGGAGCATTTGTTTGATCTTCTCACTTGCTCTCACTCTATCTGCTTTTCTAAGTGTTAGTATTCTTCTTGAATTCTAACATCATCTCTTCCTAGTGTTCAGTACTACTGCTATCAGGCTGTGCATTTAGGACTTGCTATCTATTTCTGCATTTCACTCTTCGGAATTAGACATCTATATCTATCATCGCCTACTTGGCTTCGATTTTCTTTGACATAATGTGTTCCCAGATCGATCACACATTAGTCAAAGAGGGGCAAATGTAATCACCTAAAAATGGTCATCTAGACTATTAGCCCCCTTTTCAACATTTTGGCTAAATTAATTTAATCACTTACCTAAGCCAAATTGCTAATAATCAATTTATTTTATTATAACCTATAGTTTGACTATGCTATCCTAAGTTCATTATTTGATTAAAAGAACATGTCCCCTTTTAATTAAATAAAAGACCCCATTCTTCTAACCCACTTAAAGTGCACACATAAAGTCTTTTTTCTATTTTGCAATTAAAAGAAAAGGCTTTGTGACTTTTGTTTTATATGACAAGTCAACTTATATTCTATTGGTTGATTTGTGTGTGCACTTGGATCACTCCTCTTTTCAAATTCCACCGTTGATCATCCACCATCTTCATCTTGATCTCTACCGTCCATACATCTTTAAAAGGGAGAGAGCTTTCCCCCTCAATCAATCCATCTTTTGAACATTGTTATGCTGCAGGTTTTCTGACAGGTTTTCTTTGGAGCTTTGTGGAGAACTTCTCTTCCTTGTCTACATTCTCTCATCCATGGCATTTTAGCTTAGATTCATGTTGCATGTTAGTTTAGCTTCTATTTTGCAATAATCTCTCACATAGCTTAATATTTGGATTGTAACACTCTCATTCATATTCTAGCATAGCTGCATTTGACATTCTCATTCTAGCTTAATCTTCATTTGCATTGCATCCTTGAGGAACTCCTTGGGACATTTGCATTCTTGCATCTTGTCTTTGGAACCTCCCATTGCATGGTTTACTAGCAAGAAGAGTATCTCTAAGGCTCATCTGAGAGCCTTTTTATTCTTGAAATATACTCTCTTGCACTCCATGGATAGGGAGCTCTAAGCCGGCATCCAAACATTCCAACTCATGGAATCGTTTGGATAGAAGGGTTTAGAGTGGGACACTTTCGAGTGTACACTTACGCCCTCTCTTTTGTGGAATTAGATGCCCTATTGTGATTTTTGGTGTTAGATTTCCCTTCATATTATCTTGTTGGTGTTAGATTTGTCTTTCATGTTAAATCTTGCATGTTAGATAGATTTCTTGCATTTATATTTCAAAAATACCAAAAAATTACAAATTTCTTTAAAAAAATACAAAAATATTATGCCCTTACTGTGTTTTTGGTGCTTGATTTCCTTATAAATTTCTTTTGAATGAATTTGGACATATTTAGATCTATTCTTTACTTTTTATCATGTGGCATAAGTTATTTTCAAGTGTTTTCCAATGTCTTATTGATAGGGATGATAATCCTCCTATTTGGGATGAACCTTTGGATTTGGATGTTGATTATTCTCTTCCTCATCAAACCATTGTGACTAAATCTACTTTTTGGGATGAAACCTTGGATTGTGTATTTTTTCCATCTTAAGGAGAGGGGCATATATACAACCTCCTTTGTTCTATATTATGCATTTTTGTTCTAACCTTTTGTTTTGTAGCATGCTAAATCTTTAGAGGTAATACACGTAAGTTGCTAAATCATAAAGAGACACACATTTTCAATTTTCAATATGCTAAATATTTTGAAGGTAACACACATAAGTTGTTAAATCCTAAAGAGACACACATTTTAAATTTCAAATATGCTAAATCCTCATAAGCTAATACACAGAAGTTGCTAAATCCTGAAGAGATACATATTTTTCAAATGTATTCTATGGTGATATGAGAATATGGATCCATGGGTACTTTATAAAATTCATCAAATGATGCACTACATACATGAAAAAAGCTGCCAAAAGGCACATAACTTTAGGAGGTGACTATCAAGTTCTTTCTTAGTGGGGCATCCTATCATTTTTGTTGTTCACAGTGAGATACACACATCTTATTGGACAAGCTAGCCACACCTTTTTTTTTTTTTTTTTTTCCTTCTAGAGATGTCTCTCTTATTGTGATCTTAGAGTTGAAAAACACTTGAGTCTCTAGGGGCTTGAGGATCTCTTTGTCCCTTTCATTTTATTAAGATTATCTTTTCATTATCATCTACTTTACCAAGAATTTGCATCAAGTCCATACTCTTGCTAAATTGGGGGCTAAATGTATTGTCTTAAAATAGAAGCACTTTCATGTTAAGAGTGTTTAACCTTCCAAGTAAGTGGTTTGGGGTCATTTCAAGAACCTTGAATGGGTCTTTGACTTGGATATGGTTTTTTCCCCTATTCTTCCCTCTTTTCCACTTTCTTTTTGCACTTTTCTGGCATTCTGGATTGAAATCTTGAGATTCCTAACTTTTGGGTCAAGGACGACCTTAGGGTCAAGGTTGACCTAGGTCCAAATTTCAAGGTTCCATGATTTTTGAATGTCAATTTTTAGAAAGAATTATTTTTCTACCACTGCAACATTTGGGGTCAAATTATGACGACAATTTGCAAGGATGGTGGAATTTGTGGTTATTTTCATTTTTTTTGAAAATTGTCCCCAACAATGTCGTAATACCAATGTTGGCATCATAATTGCAATGGTCTCATGAGCATAAAACTAAAAAAAGAAACATGAAAATAATTTTCCTTGTGATCGGTGCATTTGGTTGTTGTATCCTCGTGATATTTTCATTTCATTGTTGTGCCCTTGCTCTGTGATTTCATTTTTGTGTTGTTCCCTTTCTTTGCAATTTCATTGTCATGTTGTGCCCTTGCTCTGCGATTTCATTGCAAAGTCGCGCCCTTGTGATATATGTGCCCTTTCTCTATGATTTTCTTCTAAGGTTAGAAGAGGTATGTATGTAAATGTTCTTTTTCTTTTCCTTCTAAACCTGTATGTATTTATATTTCCTTCTAAACATGTATCTATTTATATATTCAACAATTTTTTTAAAGGTACTTATTACATATTATCTACACAATATAAAACATGATCTAGCTACATACATATTCCAAAATGAAAATAATAAAATAATAAAACTCACTCAACCCGTGCTAAGTGACTTATCTCAAGATCTTACATGAAAATAATGTAGACTAGGAAAACATGGGTAGAGTTCGCAAGAAATCTTACAAAAATATATCATAGTAGATATCTTTATATATTTAGAGAGAACTTTTCTAAGGTGTTTATTACATACTATCTACATAATAGAAAAAATATCCAGCTGCATAAATATTCCAAAATCCATATAATAAAATAATAAAACTCACTCAACTCATGCTAAGTGACTTACCTCAAGATCCTACACAAAAATAATGTAGACCATGAAAAATGAGCATAGTTCACAAGAAAATTTACAAAAACATATCATAGCAAACATGTTTATATATTCAGAGTGAACTTTTTAAGGTTCTTATTACATATTATCTACAAATAGAAAAAATGACCCAGTTGCATACATATTCCAAAATTTAAAGAATAAAACAATAAAACTCATTGAACCCATGCTAAGTGACTTACCTCAAGATCCTACACAAAAATAATGCAGACCACAAAAAATGGGAAGAGTTCGCAAGAAATTTTACAAAACTTATCATAGTAGATTTCTTTATATATTTAGAGATAACATTTTAAGGTGCTTATTACATATTATCTACACAATAGAACAGATGACCCAGTTGCATACATATTCCAAAATTGATGCAGGAGCATCTTGCATCACACAAAGGGGGTGTGACAAAATTTTTAAATTAAAAAAAAAAGAAATTTGAGGAGAGAGAAAGTGATGAAAATTTGAGGAAAAACAATAAAGAAAAAGAGGAATTTCTATTTTTAAGGTGCATAGGTGGTGTAAATGGAAAAATAAGAATAATGGTTGTCATTTTATTTATTAAGGTGTGTAGGTGGCATCTTAGAAGTTTGTGGAAAGTTCCTTAAGTCATGCATTTAATATTTGTTTTTGATCGACAAAAGAAATGTAATTTTTCTAATTGGACCACATGGTGGTTCTTAGTTGTATTTGGGTGGGAATTTAATATTTGTTTTAAGGTAGTTGTATTTACCTTTTATCCCACATTGGTTTTGTTTGTAATACCTTGGATGGTAAGTGCCTATTTAAGCAAGGCTTATTATCATTTGTAATTAATCTCTTCAAGTAGAAGCTCTCATGGTGTAATCTCTTGTAAGAAAGCTTGGAGGTGAAAGTTCTCTTGGTGAAGCTCTAGGTGGTAGTTCACAGCTTATTCTTCCTGAAGGCACCCATGACAGTTAACTTATTATACTTGTGAATTTCGTAATTTCACATTTGCGATGCAAATAAGAAATCCATATTTTGTTCTTGCATTTTTTGTTGTTTTTGTGTTTCTATTAGGTGTTTATGGTATTAAGGGGAGCACCCTTCATCAAGTGATGTTAGATCTAGAGTTCTTGAGTGTGTGGATAGATTGTTGACTGTGAGGCAATTCACACTAGGACCTTGGTTTGGATTGAGTGTGTAGATAGATCTCTAATTATGAGGCAGTTTGCACTAGGGTTTCAATGGAAGTACAAAAGTTCCTTCATGAAGAGAGCATGGTAGAAGAGCTATAGGTGTTACACTTGAGGTTTTCCCAACCTTCCAAAGATAAATAAAAGCATTGGAAGAACAAATGCACAGAGGAATAAATCTTCCCATAACAGATGAAAGTGAGGATGAGGATGAAGTAGAAGAAAGCTCTGAAGCAAACAAAGTTCTAAACCCAGAGGAAAAGAGGTTTTTTAGGGCCATCTCCAAGATTGGAAAAAGACCTAAGTTTGAAGTTCCTAGATTTTTGGGAAATCTTAATCTAGAGGAGCTAATCAATTGGATCAATGAACTGGAGGAATACTTTGAGTATGAAGATATTGAGGATCCTGATAGGGTCAAGTTTGCAAAGGAAGAACTGAAGGGACATGTGAAGATCTGGTGGTAGGAGGTTTAGTTGGAGACAAATAGAAAGGGAAAGGAAAAAATCACTAGATGGGAACAGATTATAGGTAAACTAAAGTGACAATTCATTTCCATGGATTATGAGCTTGATCTGTTGAAGAAAATGAAAGGGTTGAAACATGTGGGAAAATCTATTCAAGAGTATATTGAAGAGTTCTACTGAGCTCTCATTAGGACTGACCATGCAGAAGCTAATAAGGAGAAAGTGGCCCATTAGCTTTATGGGTTAAGGCCAAGAATTTAGGATGATCTGAGTTTGGTTTGAATGAACAGTATTGAGGAGGCATACCTTTTTTCCGTAAGAGTTGAATAAAAACCAAAAAAGAAGAAGCTTGACAACAAGAATAGTGGCAAAGGTCATGGTGGAGGATCTAGCAAATGATCTTATGGAGCCTATAATGATGATCAAAAGAACAAGGATGAGTTTGGGAGTGGCAATTAGAACCAGAGGGGAAACAATTCCAATCAGTTTCATGATCAGAACAATAGAGATTGGAGAGGAAGAGGTAGAGGACAAGGATCTGGAAGAGGAGGCTTTTGTGGGAAATGTTTTCACTATAGAGAAGAAGGCCATAGAGTATTTTAATGTACCCAACACCAAGGAAGGATAGATCAAAGAACCAAAGGCTAGGCCAGAGTTGCACATGTTGACGAAGATGCTAAAAGAGGAGAAGTCCTAGTTAATAGAAGAGCCCTGCTGAGTGGTGAGAATGAACCTAATCAAAGAAGGAGCTTGTTTCAGACAAGGTGAAAATGTGAAGATAAGTGTTGTGATGTGATCATTGATGGTGGAAGTACTAAAAATTTGGTGTTAGAAATGATGGTCATCAACTTGAAGCTAAAGAGATAGAAAAACCAATATCCATACCGTATTGTTTGGGTGCAAGATGATCACAAGGTCATGGTCAATGAGCCATGCTCAATGAAGTTCAAGATTGGAAGCTACCAAGATGAGGTACTGTATGATAGCATACCTATGGACATATGTCATATGTTGCTAGGTAGGTCATGGGAGTTGGATAGGCATGCTATACATGATGGGTGAGCACCTACACTCTGACCAAGGATAGAGTGAAACATGAGTTGAAACCATTGAAGAAGAAAGAAGGAAATATATCAATAGTGGATACTTGTTCCAACAATGTGTTGGAAGAAGAGAAAAAAATTGACAGTGGCTACTTCATTTTGTGAATCCATATTAATAAATTTTTTCCTACCATGGGTGTCTGATGTAGGAGCATCTTGCATCACAAAAAGGGGGTGTGATGAATTTTTTTTAATTAACAAAAAAAATTGTGGAGGAGAGAGAAAGTGACAAAAAATTAGAGGAAAAATAATAAAGAAAAAGAAATAGAAAAAAGAGAAAAAAAATAGTTACTATTTTCAAGGTACATAGGTGGCATAAATAGAAAAATAAGAAAAGAGGTTGTTATTTCATTTATCGAGGCATCTCAGAAGTTTGTAGAAAGTTCCTTAAATCATGTATTTAATATTTATTGTGATTTACAAAAGAAATGTAATTTTTTAATTGGACCACATAGTGGTGCTTAGTTGTATTTGGGTGGGAATTTAATATTTATTTTAAGATAGTTGTATTTACCTTTTATCCCAAATTGTTTATGTTTGTAATACCTTGGATGGTAAGTGCCTATTTAAGAAAGGCTTATGATCATTTGTAATCAATCTCTTCAAGTATAATCTCTCATGGTGTAATCTCTTGTAAGAAGGCTTGGAGGTGAAAGTTCTCTTGATAAAGCTCTAGGTGGTAGTTCGTAGCTTAGTCTTGCAGATTACTAAAATGAAGGTCTTGCAAATTACTAAAATGAAGGCACCCATGTGGGTTAGCATATTGACCTTGTGAATTTTGTAATTCCACATTTGCGGTGCAAATAAGAAGTCCATATTTTATTCCCACATTTGCTATTGTTTCTTTGTTTCTATTATGTGTTTATGGTATTAAGGGGAGCACCCTTCATTAAAAATTCAAAAAAAAAAAAACAAACTCACTAAACCCATGCTAAGTGACTTACCTCAAGATCCTACACAAAAATAATGCAGACTACAAAAAATGGGTAGGGTTCACAAGAAATTTTACAAAAATGTATCATAGAAGATATCTTTATATATTCAGAGAGAACTTTTTTAAGGTGCTTAGTACATATTATCTACACAATAGAAAAAACGATCCAGGTGCATACATATTCCAAAATCCAAATAATAAAACAATAAAACTCACTAAACCCATGTTAAGTGACTTGCCTCAAGATCCTATGCAAAAATAATGCAAACCACATAAAATGGGCAGAAGTTGCAAGTAATTCTACAAAAACATATCATAGCAGATATTACAAAATACATAGAATACATAGAATGATATTTTTACTATACAAACTCTTCTTATTTTGTTGAATAGAAAAATAAATAGAGTTGAAAGCATGACCTATGCAATATTAGTTCAATTTTATTAACCCTAACCTCTTTTCTTAACTTAACCAAATGCTAGGTGATCTTCTACTTCTATGTTATACTCCATTTTTTGTTTTCTTAAGCCTTTGATTTCCTTAGTCATTTTGGGGTATGGATGAGTTTTTACTCTCTAGCTTATTGACATTGATCAAGAAACATGTTCACTCCAATATTTTCCTTTGTGATAAAAAAAAAACTCCACCATTAATAAAAAGAATTACAATGATCTCAATGCTGAATGTAATTGATTTTTGAAAGACATGTGGGAATTAAGCATTTTTTAATTATTTAATCGAAAGAGAAATATAATGTACCTAGCTAACATATAGGATAAGATAATGCTTAGAGTGCTCATGGGTTGAGCACCATAACCCAAATTCTTATACGATTATCTAAAACAAAGAGATCTAATGGTATCAACTTTTGAATTGGGTGTGCATGAATATCCACTAGATCTATGAACAAAAATTCTAGGAGTTGTTTGTGCTTGTCCTGATACTACTTGGATAGAAAACATGGTATGCCCAATTCAAGGGGATTACTTCCCAAATTAAAAAAGAAAAGAAAAAGGTCCTGAATAAAAAAAAGTTTGTATAGCAAAAATAAGGTTATTGATTTTGGTGTTGACTAACAAAATACACAGAATGATATTACATTGTAAATAGGGTTGTATTTGATATTATGTTTAATTCATAATTATAGTTAGATACTCTATAACTCCCTACTTGAATTTTGTTCCCACTATTTTTTGCTAAAATTTTATGTACCAAGATCTTACTTTGTGCATGCTTTGATTGTTATAAGTATATGATGATTAACTAATTTAGTATTTCATTAAATAGCATTAGAAATGCAAATTATTTATTTAATTGAACTCCTTTTTGAGTTATTTATTCATATGTTTATAACCAATTTCCTTAGTGTTATCCTAAGATGATATGAGATTTTCTATACATCATAAATTAAACATAGTTTTTGAAGGTGATAAAATTGCATATGTAGATGCATCACTTACATGCCAGGCATGAAATGCATTCCCCAACTTATAACGAATGGTTGGATATAAAGGCTCCATATGCCACCCTTACAATGTAAGCCAAGGATATAACCATGTATGTATTGGTATGGTCTCCCTGTGAGGATCCCAAGTATCTATTATTTTTGTTAATTTGGGCATCACTATATGATCCAAATTGTTATGAAGTACTAAATCTGGTAGTAACTTCTCCCATCTCTCCAGAAACTACAACATAAGTTTAGGGTCCCTTGGCTCCCAAGAATTTGTAGTAGCTATTCTCTATTGGAATCTGATTGAAAAGATCATTGATGAATTAGAGAGATTGTTGAAGAAGTATCTTTCAATCATTGTTTTGTCATTGATGCCAAACCTACTATTTGCTAGTAAGACAATTTTTTATAAGGTCCAAGTACTATCACTTAGTTGATTAATGAGGAGGATTTAATCAATAAGATGTAACAAAAACACCTAGAGGAAAGCTTGAGTTATGATTTTGTAATGTAGTGCAAGGATCAGTTAAGACAATGGTGAAATAATGTATTGATAATATACTTGAAGATACAAAGGTTGGCTGCACTTAGAAACTCTAGAAGAACTTGCAAAACTTAGACTATTTGCAAAGCCTAAACAAAGTCTATAGTGGGTGCCGAGCAAAGTTAGTTCATGCTGAGCAGATTATCAGTTAGTGCCGAGTAAATGCAAAATCTAGTCTGTGCCGAGTAACATAGTTAGTGCCAAGAAAAATGTAATAGGTGTCCAGTAAAACAGTATGTGTCGAGCATCAGAAAGTCAATAGTGTCGAGTTGCTGCATTATTTGAAAAGTCAAAGATTCGCCAGATCTGAGCTAGTAAGTTTGTTACCTTGAATTCTATGAACTAGATGGAAGATAAAGATGATGAGCTGGTGGTACAGAATTTGAGGCTAACCATTTTTAGGCAAATATAAGTGGATTCTACATGAAGTTTCCAAAAGAAAACAAGATAAGGGATAGATACATTGTATCTTACCTAATCCACCTAAACCCTAATTTGGATGATGGAAATTAGAGCGGGAAAAGTATTGTGAATTCCAACTTCAAGAAGGTATGGTCATAAGTTGAAGTAAGGTGGTCAAGTAGGTTGGGGAGTGGTGCCAAAGAGAAGGCATTGAGAAGGCCAGAGAAGACCTAGGAGAATAGACTATAGATGCTCTGCTTTGTAAAAGGACCACTAGAGTGAGTGCATTTGTAGTGCTTGCCCCTAGTTTTCATTTTTGCTATTATTGCCAAACTCTTTTAGGCCAGTTTTATGCTTAGTAATTAGTAGCATTATTTTGAGATTATCAAACATTATTTCAGATTTAGATGATATATGATGAGATTACTTGGTGCTCTATACTTCATGTATGCATGATGATTATTACAATGTTTTCAGTTATTGATGATGATTAATTATTATCATATATGTTTTCTTATGGATACTTACCCCATACTGCATATGTATGGTGTGAGTGTATGTTTTCTTTATGTATGGTGCTTCTAATGTGGTTAAGGAAGAGACTCGTAGTCACCTGCTAGTCGAGATCTACAAGACGCACCACTTCATGCCATTGCCTGTTTAGTTTAGAATATTGTGTTTATACATGCGTGGATTTTATGTAGGTTGTAGGTATTGAGTATCAACTTCCTTGAATTGCCAGGATGGGCGTACCCTATCACATTATCTCAATGGTAAGAGAGGGGAGATAAATTCTTCAGTCCAAATCCTAAACCTTTAAACCATTTGTCTTTGAAAATTAGGACAAGTATTTGAGTTGACTACCTTCCAAATACGTTGAATGATGTTAATTCTTGATTTTGTATGTGTTTTTCTATGATGGGTTTTCGTATTTTATTTTATAAGTCTTTGTTGAATTTTCTATTAATTAAGTCTAATTAAAATATTTAATTAATGGGAAATTATTATGATATTTTAATATTTAATTATATTTAATTAATTAGAAAATTAATTAAATAAAAAGAATTAAATTTGAAGATACAAGTTATAAAAATAAATTTAGAATGTGATAATATTTATTTAATTTGATACTAATATATTTAGAGTTCATTTTTAAATAAATGCTAAATAATATTATTGTTTAAGTTAATAAATATTTTATCAATTAAATGTTAAAAGTAAATTAAGAAATGGAAAAATAAATTAATTTATCAAAAGTTTTATGATTGCATGATGCATGCATGATATTAAATTTAATAAATTAATTAAAAGAGAAGTCAAGTGAAAATTAAATATGTTATTTAATAATTCAATAAATGTGTATAGAAAAAGATAAAGAAAAGTTAATAAAGAGTTGAAGTTTGGTGAGCAGGGAGTTCTCTTAGGTGAACGCATAACTAGTGCCCTGATTTTAGGAGAGAACTCCATATCACAATTTGGGGGTTCATTTTCGAAGGATTGCAAATTTTGGAGGAGGAAAGAATTTTGGAAGGGAGAAGGTTCTGAGAGGAGGGATTTCTCTACCATCTTCTTGGGTGTAGTGATTAGCATCAAAGTCCAAGTAGACGCTTGTGATTTTTGCATAATTTATTACGCTCTTTCTTTCCTGTCTCCTTCGTGACTGTAGTTTTTAAATTTGAATTTCTCTGTGATGAACTCTTGAATATTTCAATATTGAATATTACTGAATGCATACCAGTATCTTTTGTATATTATTAGGATTGAAAGAAAAAAATAAATCAATTTGAAACCCCGTTCCGTAGGTAAAAGAAATTGGTATTTAATCTAGGAGGGTTTGAAATAAACATAATTTTTAGTTGGAAAATTCAAATGGTTTGCCATAAGTTTTCTATCAGAATTGTGATAAGAAATTCTTTATATATATATATATGTATGTATGTATGTATGTATGTGTGAAAATTAGTATGGTTGGCTATATTTTCTCTATTAGAATACAGATAGGAAATTTGTTAAATAAATAAATAAATATATATTATAATAATAATGTTTGAATTTAATTTTATTAAATTTTAATAAATTTAAATTAAAAATATATATATTAAAAAAGATAATGTTTGAATTTAATTTTATTGAATTTTAATAAATTTAAATTAAAAATATATATATATATATATAGGGGGGGTAGGGACACCACCCCCCCACCTCCCAACACCCCTGGCCAGCACTGGCAACAGTCATACCTGCTATCATAGGTACTATGGCAGTTGTTGCAGGCTTGCAACAACAGGGAGGGCCGCATGGCTCCCTTGAAAGTCATGTGGGCTTTAAACACAATGCCATATTTTATTAAAGTTTTAAAAAAAAAGGTATGTTATGTTTAATTTGGTTTATATAAAATTTATTTATTAATATATTTATTAATTAATATTAATTTTATTAAAGGTTAATTAATATATTAATAAGTTTTTAATTATAAAATGTTAATAAATTATTATTAGTTATTCTTTTATTAATAAACTAATAATTGTTTAATGATAATTTAATATAAATTATTATTATTAATAATTAAGAGATCTAATAATATTTAATTATTATCGTTAATTAAGTTATTATTAAAGTAATTTAGAATCATAAATTGTGAATTGATATGAATGTTTTATATATTAACTAATTTAATTAAATATAATATAATTAGAATTAATTAATAATGGAAGTTGTTCAATCAAGTTTTAGTTTTGCTTAATTATTGTAATACTAATTTTAATAAAATCATGAATTATTTAAAAATCAACAAGTATTATTTAATATTTTAAATAAATAAATTACTCTTGAATTTTTTTTGAAAATTGACTTAAAATCAATATAGGGGTAATTGCGTAATTTTTTAAAATGAAAGAATAGGTTAATGGTAGGGGTAAACAATGAATCGTATCTACTTGAAACATACATTAAATTGGAAACTGAAACCTTACATTTAACTCAACTCATGTTTTCAAATCAAACCAACTATGAGACTATCCCATTTTCTATGTGTTGTCTATGTTTTGGGGTTTCGGGGTTTGACTTAGAGTGTTGACCAGTTCTAGGCAGAGGCTTGGGAGTCCTGTAAATGTGGCATCATGCTAACTCGATCTTGATTATTTTTACTCAACCATGGTAATGTGTTGGTATGCTCTATGATATGTTTGTATTTATTATTGGTCATTGCTTTCTAGTTTTCTTGTGTGAAGCTAAGGTGTATGTATATGAGATACTTGAGTTAACTATTTTGAGTCTTCGATCAATTATTTTTGGGATGCTTTCTAGTTACTCGTAGAGAACTAATATGTTATTATGATTATCTTTTTTGATGATTTCTAGTCACTTGTATAGGACTGAGGTGATTTTTATATGATTATTGATTTGTCCTTTCATGAGCTTAGGATAGGTAATCTACATGTAATGTTGGGAAGTGGCTTGCAATGGAGGCAAGGGCCCTAAGTGGTTCCTAGGGTAAACCATTGTAAGTTGTTTAATAAGTGAAAACACTACACTAAATGAGAGTAAAAATAAACCTAATAAGAGTCTTTGTGTTGGAATTCACAAGTGGGAAGATTTACTTCTAATGGGGGGAGGGGGGAATAAAAAATACCAAACTTTAAGCTATAAAACTTTTAACTGAAATCAATACATGCATGTAACACATCTAATTAACATGAAAGTAAAGACATGCATGAAAGTAGACAACACAATATTTGATCACCTAGAAACTCTCCAAAATGAGAAGGTAAAACTGGGGTGGGGATGACACCCACAACTTATCACTGCAACAATATGTAACTTGTCAAGGTTACAAAGTTTTGACCATCATCAATGGTCTGCCCTATGAGAGGCCTACTTTGTTAAAGGCTCCAACACCCTATTAATGGTGTACCTATCTAAAGGATTTACAAACATTAACTTGGAATGTCACCTTGTTAAAGGATTTACAATATGGATGTTAAACCAACCTATCTTCATAGGATTTTCATTCTCCTAATAAAATGGCTAGAAAGTATAGTAGAATCTGATGACTTGATTACTTACAACTTTCAATTGCTGATTTTAGATCGATGTTCAGTACATTCTAATGTGATTCTCTTTGATCTAATATAATTTTGTATGAAGCGATGATGCTCTGTTATGATGTTAACTGATATGACAATTCCTCTGCTTTTCTAAGTCACATGTATTCTTCACCCTTCTACTCTTCACTCAATTCAATGTATCATTCCTCTATTCTGTCATCTATATTATGAGGCTTCATCCTTCTTAAAAATTTTTAATGACTTAGGGTTAGGTATGAATCTATGACTGAGATTCATCCATTTTTCCTCTTTAACTTTACAATTTTTTTGATTGGTTGCATGTAGAGTATATAGGAACTCTAATAGATTTGATCTTATCCCTAAGATTCAAAATCTATATATTAGCTATTATGCAACATGATCTGCATCTGAGTTTGTGAAGGCATAAACTCATATGTTGATACTGTGTCACCTGGCACTTGTTGATTGCTGATGCTCGACACTTGTTAATTACTGATCCTCAACACATGTTGATTACTGATGCTCGACACATATAGAAATCCTATCTTGCTTGACACCTATTATCACTTGGCATCTATACTAGCTTGGCATCTTTTGTCAGTTGACAGTTGAAACTTACTTAGTACTATCTATTTTCTTGGCATTTGAATGACTTGACACTTGTTGAATTTTTGGCTTGGCACATACTGTAACTCGACATCTATATTATACTTAGCATTAACTTAGAAAATTTATTAAGTGTGTTGACCCTCAATTGTTAAAACCAATCTGAGATCAACAATCTCCCCTTTTGACATGAGTGCCAAAATGACTTAACTAAACATTATGAATTTTATCTCTATGAGTGTAATATACATCTTGTCAAACATATGTACAAAACTTCAAAAATGTTCAAAATTTTGTGAGGATACCTCAAAATTTGTAACTCCCCTAGAGTTTAGTGCCTTTTCTGTATCCAAAAGTTCTCACGTTGGATTTGTCTCATGTTGATTCTGATATGTCTTGCCTTGTCATTCTTTCTCTATCTGCCTTGTTCTGACTCCCCCTTTCACATATCTTCCCTTGTAGTTATTGTTTCTTTTGGCTTTTCTATATCTCCCCCTCAAAATTTATCTCCCACAAAATTTTATCTCCCCCTTTTTTGATACTTATGTCAAAGGGATGTATACATTGAATAAATATTTAGCCAAGAAGGATTTATTTACCTCCATTAATATCTTGAGAGCAACATCCCAATTTTCTTGTGCAATTTCTATTGATTTGAGCTCGATGGCTATCTCTATTGCAAGGTGAACTAGGCCTTCCAATGTAGAAAGATTGGGGTCTTTCTTTAAAACATTTTTAGCATAGGCCAGTTCTTTCTATAAAATTTCCATATGAGAAGTGATAATAGATTGAATTTTTATTAACTTGGCCTTTATAGTTGCCTCATCTACTGTTAGCATATCTAGTTCCTTCTGAGTGTGAAGAGTAGTTTGAAAATGCTTCACTCTGAGCTGGATCTTTGGGAAGCTACATGCTTGATATCTTTAGATTCCTCTCCAAGCTCATTATTCGTTGGCTAGTTTCTTGTGTGAAAATTGATGGATCACACAATTTTGAGTACAAGGAGAATATATTCTCAAGTAATACCTTTACTTTTCAATCTTCTTGGCCAACTCCACTTGTGATAGTGCTATTTCACTTGATATTCCTTCATTAACCTTTGTTTGAAACCTCTTTTCAGACAATTCTAACAGTTTTGCATTAGTATCAAGGTCTTCATTTTGTAACTAGTCCACTATACTAGATAGTTGCTCGATGATTGGCTTCATTTCATCAAGTACCTAAAAGCTAAATGCATCTTGAAAGATGTCTTTTATTTCAATTAAAGCTTTCCTTTGTTTATACTCATTTATGAGTGTTTCCCATTTCTTTTTCTTTTCTAGTTCCTCTTGCACTTCATTTATCTGTTCAATATTCATGGTTGCATAGTCATATTTAGGAATGACTATTTCTTCATCTAGAGTAGGGTTTCCATAGTGAAGTACCCTTGCAACCTTTTTAGAGCTCAAGCCTAGTGCTGAAATTTGAAGTGGTATTGCTTTAGTACTTGGTTTTTGAGTTACTCCAGTTGGAGTCCCTATTGTAGGAAAATTTATTAATGTTTGTATTGCTTCTTGCTCCTTCTCCTTTGGGGTCTCCTCCTCTATTCTACCTTGATCAATTATTGTTATTTTTGGGGTTGCACCTTGTTCTTGTGCTGTAGAGGTAGAAGTATCCATCTATCCTATTTGATCCTTTACTTGCTTCTCATAAGTTGTAGTTACTATTACTATGGTGTCAACCTTAACTGATGTATCTTGTGCAACTTTCTCTTTGGGATGTTCACTTGTAGCTATTGGGATATGAGAAGGTGGTTCTTCTAAATTCACCTTATCCCTTGTGATTTTAGATATATTCTATTGTAGTTCTTCCACACTCACCAAGACTAGATTTGTACACAGTTGTGCTTGAAGGGTAGTTTGGTGAAGAATCCTTTTAAGATCCTCTATAGTTAGTGGATTTATGTTCTGACCAAAAGTGTTAGGAACATCTTGCATAGTTATTATATCTACAGGTGTGGGAGTTACATGTGGAGGACTTGGTGGTGGTAATTGTGTGTCTTGCACACTCTATTCTATTTGTTGTTGTTCAAAAGTTTCCATATCATCCCTTTGTGTCTCCTTCTCCACTGTGTCATCTACCTTATCTTTTTTCTCTTTCTCCTTCCTTGTCACTTTCATCCTCTTCTCCATTATTTCTCCCTTTAAAGGGATCTGCCTCTCCTTCTTTCACAATTGTGAGGCCATAGATTAACTTCTACATTAGAGTAGATTTCTTCACAGTATCTTCAATCTTATTTTGTAGAATATTGAATGCTCTATACTTGGGTGCAAATTTTCTCCCATATTTCTTATTTGCTTTGCTAATTTTCCCTTTAGTAAGTTCAGGCATTACTCAGCCCAATGTTCAGTCTCTTATTTCTTTTACCATATTTAGGTAATAATGCCATTTATTTTCTACAATATAATATAACTCCTTAGGCATTGAATTGTTAAGTTCAAGTGGAGTGTTCTTGAACTTTGCCATCATGATGTAGATTGACTCTTCAACCATTTTCTATTCCTCTCTATTCAAATTATTACAATCAATTTTTTTAAGCCTAATAAGTCTGCATTATCTCTAATGTTATCACATATGTTTTCTAAATCAGACTTAGTGAGTGACCTACCACTCTTAATTGGCTGTTGTCATCAAATTTTGTTCTTTCTTCATCTAAGTCAAGGGGTGCAACATATTTTCTTCTCAGTTTCTTCTTGGCTGGTTCTACCTACTCATTAGCCTTCTTCTTTTCTTGCTCCTTATCCTTCTATGAAATAGCTCTTATGCTTTCCCTTGTGATAGGCTTTGCTAGGCTAGGCTTGGCTATCTTCTTGCCTTTGGGCTGAGCTGTAGGCTATTTTTGATCTTTTCTCTTCTTAGGCTCTAGCTTAGGTGCTTCTTTGTTTTTCTCTTCCTCCTCATCACCTTCTTGCTCTTTTACATCTTCTCCCATGCCTTGGGTCAATGCAAGTGGCTCCCGGCCCTATTCCTCTTCTTCTTCTTCTCCATCATCTTCTTCCTCTACTTCTTCTGCCCCTTCTCCAAATCTAGCCTTAAGATTTTTTACTAGTCTTTCCTTTTTCTTTAGGGTTGAAGAAGTCTTCAATTCCATTTCCACTTTAGATTTCACAACATCAAAAGTGCCAAAGGGTTTTACACTTTTGTCAATGTCTTCTGCAAGCAATGTTGTAATTGCTGTAGATGCCTCATTAATGTTGATTTCGTATCCAAGTGGCCTCAGCCATCGTACCCTTGGCATTGCTGCTTGGATGTATGTGAAATCAATGTCCACCAAGAAAAAAATGTCATTAATATGCTACTAAACAAGAGAGACTGGTATTCTGAGTCTCTGTTTCATTGACTTCTTGAAGTCTTCAAAGTAGCTGGTCATTATGGTTTCAAAATTTTCCCATGTTTTCTCTATATATTCATTGACCGATACTGCTACTAACCTTCTTGTCTTCTAACTGACCTTTCCAAAAGAGGGGAACTCAATCTAAACATAGAAGAATAAACAAATCAAAACTAATCCAAATTTACATTGTGCACTCTTGTATCTCTTTATTGCTCCCAAGTTCTCCATGATTTTTTACAATTGCAATTCTTCCAAATCATATGTATGATCCTTCTTGACAATTTTGTATCCAATTTCAACTACAATACAAGGTACATTGTTAAGTCAGCTTGACCGATAGAATTTGTGAGATATGACCCTAACAGAAAATTCTACAAGTGGATCCTTGATTGTGTCTATTGTCATCCCTCTTTTGTTCCACTTTGCCCCAGTGTTCTTCTCTATAGCTTCTTTAGAATCACTTCTTAGGGTCTTTAGCCATTCTAGAGTTGGATACCTAGTTACTCTATGAATGATTCTTTTTAACATTTTGATGGGTCCATCTTCCAACCACAAGCATCCATCATGTATTCTGCTAAGCACAATTCTTATCCATTCTATTTTGAAAATAGTGGGGAAATCTAGGGCATGGGTTAAGCCCTTCCTCTCAACAATTTGAAATTCTTCTTTCAATACCCCATTCTCACAAAGTTTATCATAGGCTGCCTAAATCTCCATGTCATCAAAAGCACCTATCTTAGAGTTATAACATCTTCTAACATCTATCACCATCACAACCTTAGGTGGAGTAATAGACAAAGCTTTGACAAGGTCATTTTTGTAAGCAACTTCAGGGATTGGTTTAAAATCACATTGCTTAACTTCATTACTAACCAATTGGACCTCAAACAACTCCTTGTTTGGGGTTTCCTAGAGCTAGATGCTATTTTTGAAAACTAGGGTTTCAAAATGTAAAAATGGCATAACAACATAGCTTAGCATTAGTTTAAATACCTTGAATCAATGAAATGATGCTGAAACTCGGCTGGAATCTTTACAAAAGCTTCAATCTCTACTTGGAAATCAATTTTGTACTCTTCCTTCTCTTGCTCTATGTTTGTGATGATGAAAAATGATTGAGAAATCAACCTTACACCCTTCATTTCATAGCATTTAATGCTGAGTGCATATACAATTGTCCACTTGGCTCCTTATGCAATTTTGTTTTACTTAGCTTCCATTGATTTTCTAACACTCGGTATCCACTACTAACTCGCCTCCACTGACTTTGGCAGATAACTCGACATGTACTAGGATTTTACTTAGCATCTAAAGGAAACTTTCCTTACTTGGCAACAATGTGAGAATTTTGAAGATTTAATCTTACATCTTTATTCATGCTGACCTATCCTTTATAGTGCTCATTTATTTTGGGAACTGATGTATGATAAATTATTTCAATATTAGTTCCACATGCCTTCTTTTGCTTAGTTGGATGAAGTTTGACCACTTGACCTTTTAGGTGAAGTAATCCCTCTTTTGGATGTGCTACCTCTATCTCTTCTTTTCCATGTCCTATTCATCTCTCCTCTGATGTATTCAACATCAAATTTTCCTTTCCCTTTGTTGAACTCATAGTCTGGTGCCTTTGACCTAGTTGGGCAATACTTGCTGATGTGTCCTATCTTTAGACAACTAAAGAAAGTAGTTTAACTCAAACACCTATTGTAGTTACCACTAAAGATTGTTCTTATGTAGTTCTTAGGAATGTGTCCATATTCTTAACAATAGTGAAAACTCTGCCTAGTGTTTTAGTCCCAATTGTAGTAATGTCCACAAATAGCTGTCTTTACTAGTTGATTTTGTGTCTACATAGGCTTGGATCTACATTCAAAGGCTCTATGTCCATACTTCCTTCAATTATAGCAGTGTCCTTCAAATCTTGGTGTCCTAATGGTTCTAGTCTTGCAGTCATGTGCCTAATGACCTTTCTTTTTGTACTTGTGATAGTGACCAATGTTTTTAGGTTTGTCATGTTGATTGGCATTCTAGCTCCTATACACATTAGAGGTATGTCCCTTTTTACCAAAAAAATGACAAGTGGGTTTTGTATTCTTACCTTTGTCACTTTTTTCTTTTTGCAGTCTTAGATGACTCTCCTTCTTCAGTGCTAGTGTATCCTAGTCCTGAAGTGTCATTGCTGGATCTTGGTGATTTTATTAGTTGTTGAAAGTACTTGATAGCTTCATTAGGTTTGTTGAAGCTTTCTTAAATTTCTTTCTCTCTTCTCAAGTCATTTTTTAGTTTTTCATTTTGCATCTTCAATGTGGAGATCTCAATGTCCTTAACATTCAGCTCATGATGGGCATTCATCATTTGGCATAGGGTGTCTAGCTACATGTTGGAAACTCTTGCAAGCTTAATTGACTTTTCCTCTAGTTTTTTGGCAAGGTTTCTCTTGTCATATTCTATCATAGATTTATCTTCAATAGCTCTCTTCCTCTATTCAGTCACTTCACAAGGCATCATGACTTGTGATTCTTGCTCAATTTTGAGAGATCTGATCTCTTCAGCTTGAGCTCTATTCTTCTCCATTAGGTCTATAATTGCTACATCAAACTCCTTAGAATCTCCATTGGCAAACACTTTTGAGGTGTCAATCTCCTTGTACTACATATCATTCTCAGCTATGGTGATGTCCCTTCTTCTCTTTAGGGATTTCCTCAATTCTTCCCTAGTTTCTTCCAAAGAATGTAGAATGAGATGTATTTCAATCTCCTAATTCTCTATAATCTTCCCAAGCTTGTAGAGTTCCATTTTTGGATCTTTTCTTCAAGCTATAAGGCTTCTCCTTTTAAGAACCATGCATTGATACCAATTGTTGGAATTCACAAGTGGGAAGATTTACTTTTGAGAGGGGGTGAATTAGAAGTACCAAAATTTAAGCTATAAAACTTTTAACTAAATTCAATAAATGCATATAACACATCTAATTAACATGAAAGTAAAGATATGCATGAAAGTAGACAATACAATATTTGGTCACCCAAAAACACTCCAAAATGAGAAGGTAAAACTGGGGTGGGGATGACACCCACAACTTATCACTGTAGCAATAGGTAACTTGTCAAGGTTACAAAGTTTTGACCATCATCAATGGTCTGCCTTGTGAGAGGCCTACCCTATTAAAGTCTCCAATATATTGTTAATGGTCTACCTATCTAAAGGATTTAAAAACATTCACTTGGAATGTCACCCTGTTAAAGGATTTACAATATGACCGTTAAACCAACCTATCTTCATAGAATTTTCATTCTCCTAATAGAATGGCTAGAAAGTATAGGAGAATGTGTTGAGCTGATTACTTACAACCTTCAATTACTAATTTTAGATGGATGTTCAGTGCATTTTGATTTGATCCTCTTTGATTTGATATAATTCTTTACAAAGTGCTGATGCTCTATTATGATGTTAATTGATATGACAATTCCTGTACTTTTCTAAGTCACCTATACTCTTCACCCTTGTGCTCTTTTCTAAATTCATTGTATCATTCCTCTATTCTATCATCTATATTAGAGGCTTCATCCTTCATAAAAAGGTTCCATGACTTAGGGTTAGGTATGAATCTACAACTGAGATTCATCTATTTTGCCTCTTTAGCTTTACAATTTTTTTGATTGGTTGCATGTAGAGTACATAGGAACTCTACTAGATTCAATCTTATCTCTAAGATTTGAAATCTGTATATTAGCTATCATGCAACATGGTTTGTGTCTAAGTTTGTAAAGGCACAAACTCATATGTTGATACTGTGTCACTCAACACGTGTTGATTGCTGATGCTTGGCACTTGTTAATTACTGATGCTCAACACATGTTGATTATTAATGCTTGGCACATATAGAAATCCTAACTTGCTTAGCACCTATTTTCAGTTGGCATCTATACTGGCTTAGCATCTGTTGTCACTTAGCAGTTGAAACTTGCTTGGCATTTTCTATCTGCTTGACATCTAAATGACTTGACACTTGTTGAATTTCTAGCTTGGCACATACTGTAACTTAGCATCTATATTATATTTAGCATTAACTTAGAAAATTTCTTAAGTGTGTTGAGACTCAATTTTCAAAACCAATCTAAGATCAACACTTTGTATGTTCTCACCCATGCCTTAAGTGCTAGTACAAACTAGGATGGGAGTAGAGAGAATGCTTGGTTGTGACCTTTTTATCCATAGTATGCCTTGTTAGTATGAGAGGATACTAGTGGCTACATAGGGATCACTAGGGGGCCGAGGTCCTGAGAAACTACTAGGGTAACTCTAGCGTGATTCATGTGATGACACTTACCTGCTTACATAGTAGGTTTCCTACATGTCTTGTGTGCCTCTGGGTATAGATGCTTATTTATCTTAGGACCCTTGAGTTAGAATACTTTTAGGATTCCCTAGACTTGGAGAGTACTTTCAATATTTGGTTTGATATCCTATTTGGGACTTGAGAGTATCTCATTAGCACGGTGGGAGTGGGCCATTTAGGTTTTACGCAGTCAGGTGGTAGTGCTTTTTACTCTTACCATTGAGATCTGTCTGTTGCTACCATAGTTGGAGTTCCTTGTCTGCATTTATTTTCATGCCAACTCTATGTATTAGGATATTTTAGAAAGGTTAATCTTCCCTTAGATGTATTTATTTGGGATATTCCAAGGATCCCTAAATGTAGTTTTTCCTATTGTACACATGTGGAGGACATGCCATTATTTTTCCTTTATTCACATGTGAGGACAACTCATTTTTTATAATTCCTTTATTAAGAAATTTAGTTTATCCTCCTTAAGAGGATTGTGACACTTTGCACACACCTATTATGAATGTGGCATTCATAGAAATGGGAGTTACACATGCGAACACATGCAACTCCTTTCCCATCTCTTTAAAAGAGATGCTCCTCCTTCTTTCTTCTTTACACATCAACTTGATGTTATTGTATTGAGCTATTTTGCTCCAACATTCTCTCTCTCTCTCTCTCTTCTCTAGGCATTTTCCTTCATTCATAATGCTCACAAGGGGTTTTCTTTGCTTTCCCCTTATAAATCCTTGTCTCCATTGTTGAACCATCTTGGTGTATGCTCTTGGATTTTTCTTATCTCATGGTAACATTGTTTCACACTTAACTTCTTGGATTGTTTCTTGTTCCTTGCTCTATCTTGTCATTTCTTACATGGTATCAGAGCTTGGTTACTAATCCTCCTTTTAAGTTTTGTGTTGAAGGTTGCCATTCATTGGAGCACACCTTATTTGGAGACATTTTTTTGAGAGAAGAAGTTTGTGTTGTGGCTGTTTGCTCATTCTAACATCTCTTGTGTGCAGGTTTCATTGTATCATTTCTTTATCATTGTTTACTAACCCTCTTTGGAAGGCTTTCCGCCAAAGGGTTTTTCATTCATAAAATTCATTTTTTTTTGCTCTTGTTTTGGAAGGCGTGCCACCAAAACAAGAAGCATTTATTAGATAGCACTTATTTAGTTTAAATTGTGCAATTTTTAATTATAAATATTTTATATATTTATTCTTCTCATCATTTAATTAAACAAATTTCCTTCAATTATATTAAGGAAATAATAATCCTAAGTGTGATTTAAAAAAAAACCTTAGGACACTCAATAGATTAAGTTTAAAAAAAAAAAATTTCCTTCTCACATTTAAAAAAAAAAAAATCTAATACATTTTTTTGTATTTTAAATATATTTTAATCTATATCTTAAATTATCTATTTGGCAAATTTAAATTTTTAAAAAAATCTATGAGTTTTTAATTAGTGTCTTGAACTTTCCATTTTTTTTCTTACCTTTTGAGTTCTTAAAGATCGCTTAGATCTTTTCTTGTTATTTTTTAGAAATCTTCCTTATTTTTCTTTCCTGTCGTACATTAGTCGTGCTTCTACGTAGTTTGTTTTAGAAACCTTGATTTGTGGCAAGATCAAGGGGTTTATTTTTATTATGTTCAATCTGCAATGTATTTTGTAATCTATAGCTTTATTTATTTGTCTTCTCCTTGCTTCAACGCAGCTCTTCAATCGTCTTTGTTTTTCTTTCTTCTTCCTCCCTGTGTTAGGATTGGGTTTCTTTCATCTACCTCCTTGCTATTTTCCTTTGAGGTCCTCCTTGGTCAGATCTGCATCTGATCACTCATAATCCACAAAGAATACATATCCAAATATTTAAATCACGCCCCATCCCCACCATTGGCAATCCTCAACAAATTCTCCTTCCTCGGCCGACTCTGAAATTGTGCTTCTGTGCAAAGATTGAAATCTATTCAAGTAAAGTTGTGAAGCCTACTTAGAAGGTTGTGAGGCCTTGCAGCTACCAAATGCTCTGCCAAACCTGCTCCAACCAAGACACTTGCTGCGAAAGTAACATTTTCTCTCATACGTTTTCCTTGCATGAAGTAACGTGTTTACATTTTCACTCATACATTTTCATTTTGACTCATACGTTTTAATCGTACCAGCATTTGATTGGATTATTTATTTATTTTCCTTAAGCTAAGTTTATCTAATTATTTATTAGGTTTTGTTTGAATTTTTTTAAATCTTTTGGTTTTATTATTAAGTTTTATTAATTAATCATTCATATATATTATTTTTTTGAAAGTTTGGTTTCATTTTATAAACTCTCATTATAATTTCAGGCTTTTATTATAAGCTTTTATCAAGGTTAATATTTTGGTCATAATAGAGAGTTATAATATTAATTTATAACTTCAAAATTTGATCGCGTATAAGTTTGTTTTCATCATTTTTCATCCAGGAATCCTAAATATAAAGAGTTGGATTCATTTGTCTATCATCCATTTTAGGCTATAATCATTTAATTATTCTAAAATGTCTCTGAATTATTCTTTTTGTTTCAGACTAATCATTTTTCTAACGTTTCTCTGTAGGGCTGTACTATTATTTTTCTTCAGAATCTTAATCATAGTTTTTTCTGCAAGTTTTTAATTCCAATTTGTTTTTCAATCATATTTCTATTAGGGGGGACTTTTTTTTCCATAAAAATGTCAACCTTAATTCTAGAAATAAAACTTAATCATACTAATTATCATTCTTGGAAAACTCACATTACATTCATTTTTCGTTTTAAACACCTCTTCGAGATAGCCACTGATCCTTCTCTGGAACCAGGTTCAACGGCTACTCAAGATGAAAAAGATACTTGGACACTTAAAAATGAAGAATCTTTAGGATTAATTGGTATTTCCATTATTCTAGATTTATATGTGTTAATTGCTCACTATTCTAAAGCTTATGATGCTTGGTCAATTTTGCTAACCAAGTATGACAGTGGAGATGAATACCGCAAAATACAGTTGCAGGATCAACTTGAAGATCTCAGATATACAAATTTTAAGACTATGGATGAATTTCTATTAAAATTTGATTCTATTAAAAGCCAAATTATTGCTTTAGGTGTTCAGTTAGATGACATTCGTTTAATTCATCTTATTCTTAAAAAGTGTCTTCCTAGACAGTTTCAACAGTTTATAACTAATGTTCATGCATAGCTTGCTATTCCTACTTTAACTACTCAGTTAACTTACATTATTTTTCAAACTTTATTAAGACAAGAAGAAGCTAAGTTAATTCAGTTTGGTACCCTTAAATCAACTAAACATGCATTTATATCTCGAAATTCAAATAATAATAATTTTCGTTCAAATAATAATAATAATAACAACAACAAACACTATAATAATAATTCTAATAATTTCAACAATAAATCTCATGCGAAATATAACAATAATAACAATCACCATGACAATCATCATAATAACAATTGTAATAATAATAATCAAAGGAATCATTCCAATTCCAAACCTCATTGTTCTTATTGTGGCAAAGATGGTCATGTTGTTAATAACTATTTTAAAAAGAAAAATGATAAAAAAACCTATGAACAACAGTAACCATAATCAAAAATCAAATCATAAAAAAGGTAACTCTACTGGTTCTAATTCTCGTCATGCTTTTACTTGTAGCTTTAATGTTTGTAGACCTTTAGAGTGGATTGTTGACAGTGGTGCATCACAACATGTAACTTCTCATAAAGAAATTTTTGATTCTCTACAACCTGATATTGCTAACATTCCTGTTTAGTTAGCTAATAATCAGACTTGTAAATTTGAAGGTTTAGGTGATGTAACTATTTCTAATGGTAAATTGCATGATGTATTGTATGTACCTGATCTGAAAACTAATTTACTTTTTGTTTCACAGTTATGTCAGGACTATAAAGTTGAATTCTATAAAGATACATGTAATGTTATAGATCCTCAAACTAAACAAGTGACTGCTCATGCTAAAATGGATAATAACAACTTATATAAATTCTATGAATTTTCTATTTCACGATATTCTTTACATACTTCCATTGATTTCAATATATGGCATGAAAGACTTGGCCATTTAAATTCAGATTATATTACTTTAATGCAGAAAATCAATATGGTTGATGGCTTGCCTCACATTATTCCTTCTAAGATTGCTTGTACTAGTTGTATGAGTGGTAAGATGCATAGGGAGCCCTTTCCAAGTAGAAAATCATGGCGGGCAACTCATAAGTTGCACCTTGTCCATAGTGACCTTTTGGGCCCCATGGAGAATAACTCCATCCAAGGTTCTCGATATGCACTTATCTTTGTTGATGATTTTTCTAGACGAACTTGGATCTATTTTTTGCATAGCAAGGATCAAGTTCTTGATATATTCATTGAATTTCAATTATATGTTGAAAGGCAATCTGGTTTTAAACTTAAAATTCTCAGAACTGATAATGGAAAGGAATATGTGAATAATGCTTTTCATTCTTATTTGAAATCATGTGGAATTAAACACGAGCTTACTATTCCTTATACACCACAGAAAAATGGTGTGGTGGAAAGAAAGCATCAGACCATTGTTGAAATGGCTAGATGCATGCTGCATGCTAAGAATCTGCATTATAAATTTTGGGCTGAAGCCATGTTTTGTGCAACTTATATTCTTAATAGGACTCCTACCAAAGCTCTCAAGGATATTACTCCAGAAGAGGCTTGGTTTGGTAGGAAACCTGATTTACATCATTTGTGGATTTTTGGATCTATTGTTTATGTTCATACTCCTAAATAGAAAAGGCATAAATTAGATGCTAAGTCTTCTCTTTATATGTTTGTTGGTTATGATGAAAACACTAAGGGTTATCATGTTTATGATTCCACTACTAACAAAGTTCAAGTTGCTAGAGATATTTGCATTACAGAAAATGGTGTCCATGACTGTTCTACTACACATGATGCAGAATTTAGTGGCACTAAAATTGTGCTGGTGGAGGACCAACCTCCTTCTCTTAACCCTACTCCTCCTCTTAACCCTACAACTCAAGCACCACCTATTATTTTTGCTTCTACTACTAATGATATTCAAGTAGGTACTCATGATGCTTTTATTGATAATGATTCTTCTTCTAGTGATGATTCCATTACAACTAAGCATAAACCTAAATGGGCTCAAAACTTAATCAATGAAAGTGATGACTACATTTCTAGATTTGGTGGAATTAAACATAGAAGGATTAATTATTGTAATTATGCTTTGATGACTACTATTATGAATTCTAATGATCCTAAGTCTTTTGATCAAGCTAACTCTCAACCTCATTGGCAAAAGGCCATGCAAGAGGAATATGACTCTTTAATTGCTAATCAAACTTAGGACTTAGTCAATTTACCTCATGGAAAGAATATAGTTTCATGTAAATGGTTATACAAAACAAAATTGAATGCTAATAATGAAATTAGTAAATTTAAGGCTAGATTAGTTGCTAGAGGTTTTTCAAAAATAGAAGGATTAGATTATAATGAAACTTTTGCTCCTGTTGCTAAAATGCCTACTATTAAATTATTTCTTGCATTAGCATCTAAAATGAATTGGCCTATTCATCAAATGGATGTTAAAAGTGCCTTCTTGAATGGTGATTTACATGAAGAAATCTATATGGCTCAACCTCCTGGATTTGTTAAGAAAGGTAGTGAAAATTTGGTTTGCAAATTAAAAAAATCCATTTATGGTCTTAAACAATCACCTAGAGAATGGTATTCTAAAATTAATTCTTTCTTTATTTCTCAAGGCTTTTCTAGAAGTAAGAATGATCCTAATTTGTATATTAAACATACTAAAGATGATATTATCATTGTTATTGTTTATGTAGATGATCTAATTCTCACTTCTACTTCAGATGCTTTAATTTTTGATATTAAGTTTCAACTTAAACAGAAATTTCAGATGATTGATTTAGGTATTTTACATTACTTCTTAGGTATGCAAATTTTCCAAACTCCTAAGGGTATCTTTCTTTCTCAAAGCAAGTATGCTCATGATCTTTTAGAAAAATTTAAGATGAATGATTCTAACCATGTTTCAATTCCATGTGAATTAGGAACTAAATTAATGACTAATATGAATACTCCTTTTGTTGATGAAACTTTGTATAGGCAGTTGGTAGGAAGTTTAAATTATTTAACTCTTACTAGACCTAATATTGCTTATAGTGTTGGTTTAGTTTTTCGATTTATGTCTAAACCTCAACAAACTCATTTTAAAGTTGCTAAACGAATCTTAAGGTACATTAAAGGAACTATTAATATGGAATTATTCTATGATGCCAATTTTGAATTTATTTTACATGGCTATATTGATTCCAATCTAGGTGGAGATCCCAATGATGAGAAATCCACTTGTGGCTATTGTTTCTTTGTTGGTTCAGGTGCAATTTCTTGGAAAAGTAAAAAAGAACACTCTATTTCCCTTTGCTCAACTGAAGCTGAATACAAAGGTTGTACCAATGCAGCTAAGGAAGCTTTATGGATTAGAATACTTCTTGATGATTTGGGTCTACCTCAACAAGCACCTACCCCTCTACATTGTGACAATCAAAGTGCTATTGCCTTAGCAAAGAATCCAGTTTTTCATGCAAGGACCAAACATATTTCACTTCAACATCACTTCATTCGAGAACAAGTTGAAGACAAGCAAATTACTCTTCTTTATTGTAAAGGTGAACATCAAGTGGCTGATATTTTAACAAAACCACTTTCTGAAGAGAGATTACAATTTCATTGTAAAAATTTGGGTTTACAACCCATTGATGTAAACTCCCCAAGTAAAGATTAAGGGGGGGTGTTAGAAAGGTTAATCTTCCCTTGGATGTATTTATTTGGTATATTCCAAGGATCCCTAAATGTAGTTTTTCCTATTGTACACATGTGGAGGACATATCATTATTTGTCCTTTATTCCACATGTGAGGACAACACATTTTTTTATAATTCCTTTATTAAGGAATTTAGTTTATCCTCCTTAAGAGGATTGTGACACTTTGCACACACCTATTATGAATGTGGCATTCATAGAAATGGGAGTTACACATGCAAACACATGCAACTCCTTTCTCATCTCTTTAAAAGAGATGCTCCTCCTTCTTTCTTCTTTACACATCAATTTGATGTTATTGTATTGAGCTATTTTGCTCCAACATTCTCTCTTTCTCTTCTCTAGGCATTTGCCTTCATTCATAATACTCACAAGGGGTTTTCTTTGCTTTCCCCTTATAAATCCTTGTCTCCATTGTTGAACCATCTTGGTGTATGCTCTTGGATTTTTCTTATCTCATGGTAACATTTTTTCACACTTAACTTCTTGGATTGTTTCTCATTCCTTGCTCTATCTTGTCGTTTCTTACAGGATAGATGGTTGTATCTTTATGATGGATATTTATATCTTTATGATGAATGGTTTCATTTATTGTATTGTACTTTGTATCATGGATCTGAAAGGGATGATGTAATATATTTTAATAATTGTATATTCTTTTAGCCTTTCATACCTTTTGACATGTACAGTGGATGATTGAGCATTCTGAATTTTATTGCCAAGTTTCATTTGGAACAAATGTATAGTATTTAAATTGACTTTGGACTTTTAATTATTCTTTCATGTGGATGTTTTAGTTATTAGAATTAGTATTAATTAAAATTTAAATGTGACTCAACATCTTGGGATCCTTAAGGAATGTAATATGTTATGTATGCTTATAGATGATTGCATGTTTTTTCTTTCACTACTTTATGTTTAATGTGTATGTTAATCTTTCTTATTTTAAAAAAAATGTTTAGTAAACTTAGTAAAACTTTAGGTTAATTATTTTGGATCCATTAGTAGGGCATTACAACATTAGTACAACAAGAAAGAAGCTTAAGGAGATAGAAGTTGTAATAGAGACAACTTCTATTAGAAGGTACTAATGCAGTGAAGTTGTCTCTATTGCATGGAATAGTAGGGCATTACAACATTAGTACTTCAATTATAGTGGAACATGTTGATCTATCTTGTGTCCCTACTACTGAAGATATGAAAAAGAAGAAGGAGCACAATTAGGAAATGTTGGAGATTACCTCAGCTCTCAATTATGCTGAATTTAATGACATCAAGGGATGTGACACTACATTCAAAATACGGGATGCCTTATCAACTATTTATGGAGGAGATAAAAATATCCAAAGAGTAAAATTAGAAAGCCTCAAAGGAAAGTTTGATGACATGAGAATGGAGAAAGTTGAGAACATTTCTCAATATGCCTCTAGAATAAAAGAATTTGTAAGTGCAATAAGAAGTTCTGTTGGTCATTTAGATGATGAAACTGTTCTTAGCAAAGTTTTAAGAACCTTGCTACCTATCTATGCTATTAGAGTCTCATCTATCCAAGAATTGAGGTGCATACCAGGAAACAAACTAACTCTTGAAGGTCTAGTGGGAAGACTCACTGGATTTGAGTTATCCAACTTTGACAACTACAAGCCAAAGAGTCTTGAAACTATTTTCAAGGCTAAGTTGTTGTTCAAAGATTCTGATGAAAATAAGCAAAGGAAGAAGATAAGGATAAAGCATGTGTCTAGTGACAGTGACACTGAAGAGGAAGATGCTAAAAAATTGGAAGCATTGCTAGCAAGGAGATTTCACAAAGGAAAAGGCAAATTTAAAGGTAAATTGCCAATTATTTGTTTCAATTGCAATGAAGAAGGACACATTTCTGCTAGGTGTCCAGTGAAGAGAAACTCGAAAGGAAATGACAAATACAAAGGAGGAATAAGTGAAGATATCAAAAAATACAAAGAGAAAGACAAAAAGTGTTACATTGCAAAAGAAGATGATTTAGATGAAAATGATGATGAGGTAGTCTATGTTGCTATGAAGGATGATTCAGATGAAGATGAGGTAACTGTTAGATTAGGTGAAAAACTAATCTCCCAAGAACACATGCATGCATAACCCTGTCATATGGAAAAAGCAAAGAACAGAAGCAAGAAAAAATCAAGGAGGCCAAAAGGCCAGAGACATCTTATGAACATGCAAAGAGAAATCTCTATTATGATCCAATAAGTTAATGAAAAAAATACAAAGAGGTGAATCCTTATAAAAGGAATCATAAAACCCTAAAAAGGAAACCCTAAAGAAAGAAAAAACTAGGTTTGCGCATTATAATTAATATAAAATATTAATTATATGCACCGAAAAGCAAGCTTAAGAACTAGAGTAATAAACCACTTAATTAACTAAATCAAGATGATCTAATTAATAAGTGAAACAAAATAATTACTCTAACACCCCCCCTTAAGCGAAGCTTAGGAGGAAGCTAACCTAGAAAAGCTATGAAAGCAAGAAAATGGGTCTTGACAACAAGGCCTAACTAGGTACCTAATACAAGGAAATCTTTATAAACTGGAGATAAGGAGAAAACTAAGTGGGAAGAACTCTACCCCAAAAAGAGATGAACTAGATGAAGGAAACAAAGCCTCCAATCTAGGGAATGTCCCAAAGAAAGGAACAAGAAAGAGCATGAAAGAGAAATGAAGCATCTTTGAAGCATGAAGCTGCAAACATTGTCAGAAGAAACTATTGAAACCCTCACTAAAATAGTGGATGACTAGGTAGAGAAGAAAAAGTGTGAAGAGCTGATCAATCGAAGAAGTGACCTCCAAAAGTAGGAATGAATGAGTGTCTATATAGTACATGAACCATCTCACCGAAATGCATAGGTGCCTAGCCATTGCATCTACCTAGTACATAGGAACAAAAATTGAATACGTAGATCACTCAACCAAACCAAGGAAGCAATAGAGCCAATAGGTGAACCCCCCCCCCCCCCCCCCATACTGCTGAACAGGGAGAGGGGTGATAGGAATACTAAAATGCAATGCCAGAAACATCTGCAAGAAGAAGAATAAGGAGCACCAATAGTGCAATAGAAGTACAAGCATAGGATAAAGGGCGGTGTCACCAACACACAACATGGGTTAATGTTGTGGAAGAAACATTCACTTGACAAAGGTGGATGAGCACAAAATGGCAAAACATCATGACCCCCCATGGCACTTTATAACTGAGTGCGAGTACAAACAAACACAAGGTGTACAAGATCCTAGATATGCTAAAGTAGGCACTTTATCTCAGTGCATTTATAGAAAAAAGAATGCAATAGAAGAGAAGCATACAATGCTCAGAAGTCAGAAAGAAGAGTGAGCCAAAAGAATAGAAGAAGAGATCCCAGGACCTATAGAATCCAAGTAATTTGCAAGAGTGTGAAAGTGAAAAAATTGAAGGAGAAAGAACTTGGAGTAGAATCTAGATAGAAGACCTCTGCAACTGAATAATTCATAGAACTAGCTTTCCAACAATATCTGGTGAGCCCAAAAAAGAGTCTGGATGCTCAAGATACGCCTCCCGGAGTGAAAAATAGAAAATCTAGGTTTGACTACCAAAACAGGAAAACAAACTACATCAAATCCAAAAAAAAACTATACCAACATCTCCGTCTCAGAATCAACTTTTTGGCACATTTTTTGGATCGAAAAAATACGTCCGTATGCTCAAGTTACGGAAAAAAAACTGATAAGGCCTCTGAAAATGCATGAAAAATTATTATTTTTAATTAAAAAGATAATAATAAAAATAAAAAACAAAAAATCCTCTCCACCACCTGCGGAGTGGCAGTTGGGCAGTGGGAGGGTGGTGGGCCGTCATGGGGCGGAGCTGTTGCGGGCTGTTGGCAGACCGCCACAGTAATCGCTAGCGGTGACCACTAGCAGCTCCTTTGCGGTTAATTAATTGTCACGGCTAAAAACTACTGCAGTTTTTTTTTTTTTACAATTTTTTGATTATTTTTGCCTTGTACTACGTGCAGAGGTGTATGAAATTTTTTTTCCCTCCCGAACCAATGTTGTCCAAATTGGACAAATTTTATATGGATTCTAGGATTTTTGGGCGCTCTGAGTGCAACGGTGATGTCTGTTTGAGCCCAAAGTGACTAGAAACAAAGGTCCCCCCTAAATCCACATAAAAAGCTTCTGAAACCCTTGAAAAATGCCTACTTTTAAAACATTTCAACAAAACATGAACAATGAGCAGCAAGATGGCTCTGATACCATGTTAGATTAGGTGAAAAACTAATCTCCCAAGAACACTTGTATGCATAACCCTGTCACATGGAAAAAGCAAAGAACAAAAGCAAAAAAAAATCATGGAGGCCAAAATGCTGGAGACATCTTGTGAACATGCTAAGATAAATCTCTATTATGATCCAATAAGTGAATGAAAAAAATACAAAGAGGTAAATCCTTATAAAAGGAATCACGAAACCCTAAAAATAAAACCCTAAAGAAAGAAAAAACTAGGTTTGCATATTATAATTAATATAAAATATCAATTATATGCACCTAAAAGCAAGCTTAAGAACTAGAGTAATAAATCATTAATTAACTAAATCAAAATGATCTAATTAATAAGTGAAACAAAATAATTTCTCTAATAGCAACAAAAATGGTAACCTATGTAAACAAGAATGACAAATGGATCATTGATAGTGGTTGCTCACACCACATAATAGGAGATAAAGGTAAGTTCACTGCATTAACTCATCATGATGGAAATAGTGTTAGATTTGGTAATGATGCTCCATGTTTAATAAAAGGAAAAGGTTCCATTAAGCTTACAAAAAAGATCTCATGTGATAATGCATATTGTGTTGAAGGATTGAATTAAAATTTGCTGAGTGTGTCACAACTAAGCAATATAGGTTGCTAAGTTGAATTTGGAAATAAAACTACCAAGATCTTTGACACTAATGGAAATTTGATAGGAAAAGGAGACCAAAATAGGAGCAATCTATTTTACCTAGATATTGATGATGCCACTTGTCTTATTGTTAAAATTGATGATGTGTGGCTATGGCATAAAAGGCTATGTCATGCTAACTTTGATAACTTGATTAGCATCAACAATATGAAGAAAGTAAGAGGTTTACCTAAACTGAAAAACCCTAACAATATAATGTGAAAATAATGTTGGTTAGTTAAGATTACTAAGTCAAGTTTCAAAAGAAAAACTTTTACTTCAAAAGATATTTTAGAGATTATTCATATTGACTTATGTGGTCCTATAGAAGTATAAAGTTACAAAGAATATAGATACATGATGTTGTTTGTAGATGATTACTCTAGGATGATGACTGCCATGTTCTTAAAGAAATTTTTTGACTCCTTTCAAATATTTAAGTGGTATTTGGTGAGTGTTAGAAAAGAATAGGAAAGAATTTGAAATTCTTGAGATCATACAAAGGAGGAGAGTTCACATCAAAAGAGTTTGATATGTTTTGTAATGACAAAGGAATCAAGAGACAGACATCAACACAAAGAACCCCTCCATAGAATGGGATTATTGAAAGGAGAAAAAGATCAATGATGGACTATGGAAGAATATTAATGATGGAGAAAAATATTTCTCTAAATTATTGGAGAGAAGTAGTAAGCATAGCTTTCTACACCCTAAACCAAGTACAGATCAAAAAGGGTACAAATACAACACCTTTTGAATTATGGTATGGTCACTCACCCAATGTGAAACATTTTAAAGTGTTTGGTAGAAAATTCTATATTCTTAAAGATTCTAGAAATGACAAGTTTGATGCAAAGAGTGATGAAGGTATATTCCTTAGATACTCCACTAAAAGTAAAGCATATAAGTGTTTAAATACTAACAATAACAAAATTGTGGAGAGTGTAAATGTAAATTTTGATGAATACATAGAAGCTCATGATGATGAACCCATCAAAAGACTAGAAAAATATAGATCTTTTGTATACTTTTATGAAGGAATGTTTGCTGAAGAAGAATCTGCCAATCAAGTGGAGATCTAACAAAAAGTTTTAGTATCTACTGAGTCACAACTAGTGAATGTTGAGTTGCATTCAAATGTCAAGTTGTAGAATGAAGAAAATGTACATTCTAATTCTGAAGTTACTACACATGGAAGAGATGTTGAGTTACCTAAAAGAGATGTGCACAGTGACTTTGAAGTTAAAAGACCAAACATGGAAACAAGGATAGAACCTTGGCTATCCAAGTATGTGAGAAGACATCACCCTACTAAAAAAATCATTGGTAACAAGGAAGCTAGAATAATGACAAGGAACAAACTAAGAAATGAATCATGTCTGCTAAGCAAGATAGAACCCAAAATAGTGAGAGATGCACTAGAAGATGATGGTTGGTGCGAAGCTATGAAAGAAGAAATTTAATAGATAGAGAAGAAAAAAAATTGGAGTTTAGTTCCGAGACCAGTTGATAAGATTGTGATTTGTACCAAGTGGATGTTTAAGAACAAGCTAGATGAGAATGGGGAAATCACAAGAAACAAAGCTAGACTAGTTTGTAAAGGTTATGCTCAAGAATCAGTTATCAAAGAATGATGAGTTAGATGAAGTGAATCAAACATTTTATAGATCAATGATTGGAAAGCTACAATATTTTGTGCACAATAGACCTGACATTGCATTGTTTGTTAGAATAGTTGCAAGGTTTTCTGCAAACCCAAGAGTAAATTATCTTATGGAAGTAAAAAGAATAATGAGGTACTTAAAGGGAATAGAGGACTTTGGCTTATACTATAAGAAGACTAAAAATTTTGATTTAAGAGCTTACATTGATGCAAATTGGGAAGGTAATATAGATGGTAGAAAAAGCACTAGTGGAGGAGCACTCTTTTTAGGTAGAAGACTAGTTACTTGGACTAGTTAAAAACAAACTTGTACCTCACAATCCACTGCTGATGCTAAATATGTTGCTGCTACCATAAACTGTACAAACATTGTTTGGATCAAGCATCTACTCAAAGGTATGAAGGAGGAGATAATTGAACCTGTGATACTTTATTTTGACAATACCAGTGCCATCAACATATCAAAGAATCCTATGATGCATGCCAAAACAAAGCACATTGCAATTAAGTATCATTATGTAAGAGAATTAGTGGAAGACAAAGAGGTGAATTTAGAGGAGAAAATTGCCAAGATCTTCACAAAGCCATTACCTAAGGATGAAAATGAATATCTTAGAGGTAAGCTAGGGGTAATACCCCTATCAAAGGTTGTTAGAGTAACAACAGAACTGTCCTGCATCAAATAGGCTAATTGCTGAATGACATAAATTGATGCAGAGGATCTTACTTTAGGTTTTTCCTAAAGTACTTAAAGTGATAAATTCCAAAATAGTCACAAGCATGGTAAAAGAGGGGAAACTAGAGCTTTAAATTCTAAAATGTTATGTCTTTGGCATTGTTGTCAAAGAGGGAGAAATAGAAAAAAATTGATCAAAACTGATAAGGAATTGATGAGGGAGAAATTGATCAAATCTGATGAAGCAAAAGAAGAGAGGGAGAAATAGCAAGATGATCAAGGAAGAAATAAAAAGAGGGAGTAACAGTAGAAAAGATAGAGAGGAAGAAATAATAGCTAAAGAGGGAGAGGCAAAGAAATCAATCACGATGGTAGATCTAAGAGGGAGTAGATCAAAGGAGATAGAGTATCAAAAAAGGAGTCTTAAGAAAGTTGAAAGCTAATGAAAAAGAGAACTTTGTCAATAAAGTTCTTTTTGGCATTGTCTTACTATTTTAACCTAGATAGTTTTCATTTAGGTAACTTGGTTGATCAGTTTGTTTTGCCATCAATGCCAAAGAGGGAGATTGTTGGAATCTGATTGAAAAGATCATCGATGAATTAGAGAGTTGTTAAAGAAGTATGTTTCAATCATTATTTTGTCATAGATGTCAAACTTTCTATTTGTTGGTAAGAAATTTTCTTATAAGATCCAAGTACTATCACTTAGTTGATTGATGAAAAGAATTTAATCAATAAGATGTAACAATAGCACCTAGAGGAAATGTTGAGTGATAATTTTTTAATGAAGTGCAATGATCAGTTAAGAAAATGGTGAAATAATGTATTGATAATATACTTGAAGATACAAAGGTTGGCTGCACTTAGAAACTCTAGAAGAACTTTCAAAGCTTAGACTATTTGCAAACGTTGAAAAAAGTCTACAGTGGATGCTAAGCAAAGTTAGTTCATCCCGAGTAGATTATCAGTTAGTGCTGAGTAAATGTAAAATCTAGTGTGTGCCAAGTATTGTAGTTAGTGCCGAACAAAATTTAATAGGTGCCAAGCATCAATAAATTATAGTTGATGTCAAGTGAAAATGTAATAGGTGTTGAGTAACACAGTATGTACTGAGCATCAGAAAGTCAATAGTGCTGAGCTGCTACATTATTTGAAAAGTCAAAGATTCGCTAGATCTAAGATGGTAAGTTTGTTACCTTGAATTATGTGAACTAGATGGAAGATAAAGATAATGAGTTGATGGTACAGAATTTGAGGCTAACCATTTTTAGACGAATACAAGTGGATTCTACATGAAGTTTCTAGAAGAAAACAAGACAAAGGACAGATACATTGTATCTTACCTAATCCATCTAAACCCTAATTTGGATGATGGAAACTAGAGTGGGAAAAGTATTGTGAATTCCTACTTAAGGAATGTATGGTCATAAGGCAAAGTAAGGTGTCCAAGTAGATTGGAGAGTGGTGCCAAAGAGAAGGCATTGAGAAGGTCAAAGAAGACCTAAGAGAATAGAGTACAGATGCTTTGCTTTGTAAAATGACCACTAGAGTGGTTGCATTGGTGCAAAAAGCAAGAAGCTTAAGGAGACAGAAGCTTGAAGAGTGTTTAAGTGATCAGAATTGCAAAAGACTAAATGCTAAGTAGATATGTGAACCAAATTATGATTTGATATTAGCAAGATTAAGTTGCAAGTCTTATTAGGTCAAAAGCCCTTATTAATACTATCTAGCAATCGTAGCAGTTAGGGAAAAATCCTTTGGACTAAAGTTGGTTTAAGAACCATCTGAAAATCCTTGCATTCCGAGTGAAGGTCCTAAAGTCCTTTAACTAGGCTCACTTCTAATAGGGTGATTGAAATCCCTTAATTGGGTCACATTTAATAGTGTGTGTTGTAACCTTTAATAGGGTTGGCCTTTTATAGGACATCACTTTAGAAGAGTGAGAAACAAGGTAGCATGTTATTGGTGGTTTTTCTCAAATTGGGCTTCCACGTAAATCACTATGTTATGTGTTGATCTTTCATGTTTTATTGTTGCATGTTGATTTACAATTTTAGAATGATAAGCTTGGATGCATGAATGTTTAATGGGCTCACTAGGACAAGTGAAAAGTTTTATTGGACCTTGATTAACTGATTCACCCCCCCCAGTTACTCTAAAGAATTCTAACATTCTCACTGTTGGAAGAATTACTTTAGTGAAGAGTTGAGGGAAAGGAGTTGAAGAAGAAAATTTTACTTCTATGTAAATGCCATAATCATAAGGCTCATTCCCTTGTAGAAGCCTCTACCACAATGACATTACCTCTAAACCATGCAAAGGATGTTGAAGTGGTTGCCAAAATTGAAACACTTTTATAAGTAATGGAAAAGAAAATGTAGATGCAATACATGACAAATTCTAAGGTGATCATGAAAAATCCTAATATCTTAAATACAATAAATTGGAAGGTAAGAATCTTGTGAGCAATGTGTTTTATTTAAAGATCTAATGCACAAAAACTTTGAGAGGAGAGAGTAGATAAAGAATGTACACAAAAACCAATTTTTTTTTTCAAATGAACAAATCTAAGAAACCAACATTTAAGATATTAGGATATGCTAGTTTAATAAAATATGAACTAGTGAGGAATCATGTGAACAACTCCCTAAATGTTCAACAAAACAAGAGGAACGAAGAGGTAGGGGATAGAGGACAAGGGGAATAGGCGTTTGATCCTCAATTACTTTCATTTCAACATTCAAGTTTTCAAGATTGGTCAACACGCTCACTTGCAGACCTCTCATGTCAACAACTTTCTATACTATTTCAACACCATGTTCTTGCTTTTGAGCTAACAGTTCTTCAGGTGCATTTTCTTATAAAACATTAATTTTGTAAAACTTTTTGTATTGTTTCAACAACAAATATTTCTTTCAAAACCTTATTTGCAAATATAAACATTAAGTACAAGGTAAAAGCACACACTTATGTCACCCTGTTGTAAAGAAAAAGGTTAACAAAAGTATAACTATTCACCTTAAATGACATAAAAATTCATATTATTAGTTTTAATTTGAAAATGAAGTAAACTAATGAAAATTTTAGAAATGGATGAAGTTTAGGTTTATAATTTTTAGTATTTATTTGGAATAAGAATTGATATAAATTTTCCTAATTTTTATAGATAATTTTTTAGCTATTGAAAAATACTAAAAATTAAGGGTCTAGTTCCCACCACAAAACTATATCAAAATAAATTTATTTCCTTTTGATCTCAAACTATGTTATAGATAACATATACAACTAGAACAATAAAAAATAAAAACTAACTTTAGACAGATATTTTATCTTTTATAATGATTCAAATTTCAACTCACCTGAAATTGATAGTTTTCATCTCCCACCACATTTTTCAAAAATATCTATTCTAACCTAGAGAAAAATTATACATTCTATAAGAGGACTCTCTCCTCTAGAATGTTATATAACATTTTATATATATACATGATTTACTATTTCTTTTTCTTTGTCAAAATCGACATCTATTTGAGTGTTAAAATATGTGCTTGTAGAATTTTTTAATTACAATATACTATATCTAATTAAAACACTATAAACTCTATATGAGAATATTATTGAATTTGAGCTCTATAAATAATGTTTATATGCTATTAAAAAAATATCATAGAAAGTAGTAAGAGTTATTGAAATGCCACTTATATGAAATAATTATATTTCTTTAGTAATTGGATACAAACTAGTATAAAACATGCATTTAATAGACATTTCCAATTCAAAAAGTGTGAGACCATATATAACTTGTCTCAAATGAATTTATCTAGATTATATGTTTGAAAAAAATTATTTTTTAGATAGAAATACTCAAATTCAGTCATTGTGATATCATCTTGAAAGGTGACACAACTTTGTACTTTTACCCTACAAGATGTCTGATATTTTTGCAAATTTACACATTAATTACACCAAATGTTTCTTTTAAAGCCATATGTGCAGATATAAACATTAAGTACAACAAAAAAAATAAGGGTACACAAATAAGTTATTCCTATGAAGAAGGATCATGTCAGATAATACAAGGGAGTTTGATCAAAATAGGGAGACAATCGCTAGATTTTTTTCTAACTTCCAATGACCAGATGATGACAAATGTTATTTTCCTTGCAAGTATTGTAACAACTTAAAGACAAAAAGAATCAAAATCAAAACAACTAAGATACATTATTAGGGGAATGGTCACATTAAAGGGGGGTTTGATTATCATCAATTGGTAAGTTGTTTGTTATATTGTTTTCACAATTAATATACTTATGAACCACAAAAGAAAGGTTTGATTATCATCATTTTATATATGTTGATCTCCCCAGGGTAGTACATGATGTGGATCAATACATCTCGCAGGAACACAAAGGTGTGAATATGGAGGAACATGGAGGTGTGAATATAGAGGAACATGGAGTTATAAGTATTGAAGGAGAAGATCATGATCCCATGAAAGATGATGATCATGCACCAAAAAACACATTTGATATGAATGCATTGATCCATGACACATTTGGTACTGGTGTTGTTACTACTACTACTACTAATGATGACGATGATGATGAGGAGGAGGATGACATTGAAGATGTCCATGATATACATCTACTTGGGAAGATAAATATGATTGTTTACGAAGGATCGCAATCAACTCTTATCTCTGCTATATTATTGTTAGTGAATTTGAAGGTTATGAATAGTTTATCCAACATAACAATGTCACATATTCTAAGGTTTGTGATATACATCATTATAGTCTATAAAAGGTGAAATATGTACCATTCAAATTGTTTATAGTAAGGACTAATATTTTTTGTTCTAGATTGATATGTGAGTATTTGTTACCACCATCAAATGTTCTCCCTCACTTGTACTATGAATTATCCATTTTCTACTCCTATATTCAAGATCATATCATCCCTAAAACCTTACCCATAACAAAAAATGCCAACTTAACCAAAATGCTTCCCATTACACCCTCATCTTTGGTGAATTGTATAGAAAGAGTCTAGACAGAATGCTCCTTAGGTGTTTAGAGATAGATGAATCTAAAAGAGTGCTAGCTAAAATCCATGATGACATTTGTGGCTCTCACTTTAATAGCCTTACACTTGCTCATAAATTTCTTAGGGCTAGTTACTAGTAGCCTACCATGCAAATAGGTGTTGTACACTATGCCAAGTCCTATAAGAAATGTCATTTGCATAGTAACATAATTCATGCTCCTAGTCATGAACTAATTCTATCTATCACACATTGGCCTTTTCAAAAATGGCCCTTTGACTTGGTTGGCAAGATACATCCTAGTTCATCAAGTAGACACAAGTTTATCATCACAACTACTGAGCCTTTCACTAAGTGGGTTAAGGCTATTCTAGACTCTATTGCTACAAGAAAGCATGTTGTTCCACTCTCTTGTTTATCCCAAATAGCATCATCTATCTTTACGACATTCCCTCCTCTATAGTCACTGATAATGGGGGACAATTCAAAAATAAGGACCTTAAGTAACTTTGTAAGAAGTTAAAAATCAAACAATATTATTGGTCCTCAATCTACTATCCCAAAGGGAATGGAAAAGCTAAAGCTTCAAACATGACATTGCTAAAGATTTTGCATAGAACTGTGCATAAGTTTGGAAGAGATTGACACTTACTAATCAATATTTTATTATGGGCTTACAAGACTAACATCTACACATCCACTAGGGCTACGACCTTTGCACTAGTATATATGGTTTCAAATCTATCCTCCCACTTGAGGTTGAGATTCCATCTTTGTGTGTCTCTTTCAAAGGATTGATCATTGATGAATACTATAGGGCTATGCATATACATGAGCTTGAACTGTTGGATGAACATCAAAAAGTTTCTTTTGACCACATGAAATCTTACCAGAAGAGAATGTCTACAAGATACAATAATAAGGTTCACCCAAGAGAATTTTAGGTTGGTGGTCTTGTTCTTCAAGAGAACTCAAAAAATTAAGAAAAATGAGAGCAAAAGAGAAATTTTGACCCTGATTGGGTAGGTACTTACATTTTTATGGCTTCTTTTGGATCTGACACCTATTAGCTCTCTACACCTAAGGGAGAAAAGGTCCCCAAGCCTATCAAAATTCTTCATTTGAAATTTTTTTATGCCTAAGGCTCTTGTTCTTTTGCTATTTGTACAAATTGTATGATCCTAAAAAAAACCCAAAAAATCATATATGAAGTTGATAAAATCCTTAAAAGCACAACATGTCATGAAAAAATTATTATGTTAGTGAAAACTAAGAAATATGCACTTTGATTTATCACCAAAAAATGAAATATCTCAAAAATACAAATTTTTAATATAAAATTCCTTAAAAAGCCAAGTGGCAAAAACCTAGAAACAAGTGCCACTTGAGACCCTTGCACCTATGAATATATTTATCTCATATACACTCACTTGTTCCACATCTTTCTTTCTCCCACCTAGCTTGGAACTCATTCTTGTGTCTAGGTCTAGGGGGCATAACTTGTTCACATGCTTGCTAGGGTCTCTTTTGTCACATTGGTGTTTCTTTAGCATCCTGCTAAAATAGTGTTTCTCAACACTTTTCAAATACTATAGTCTAAGATGTTCTAATACTTCCTATTAGCATACATGAGTTATAAAGATACAACCATGTGTTTTTAGTTGGCTTATAATTTGAGAAAATTTTAAGAATCTTTTCAAAGAAAAGAAATACCTAGGAGTTAGATAGAAACCATAATGGGTATTCTAAGGAACAAATTAAAAAGACCAAATGACATGACTCAATGATGTCTTCTACACTTTGAACTCTACAAAATTCAGGTGGGTTTTCCTAGGAAATCACTCCTTATCTCTGTTAAATTTTAGATCTTAATATAATTCCCTTATAGCAGATAAATTGAACTTACTTCTTTGAATTCTAGGACTGTAACAGAGATGATAAATGGCTAATTTGTCAAACCTGAAAACTCCATGAATCAAGTATAGGCTCACTTTTCAAATCTTCATCAATAAAACTTAAAAGGTTGATTTATAAAATATTTATACCATATAGGCATTCCAATCTAGATCAATTTTAATGGATAACCAGTGCCTTATCTATTGGGATATTATCTTACAAGAATTTTACATTTAATTATCAAATGTATCTTAATACTTTGTAAGAATAATATCAATAATCATTTCTAGATCTCATTCTTATCAAAGTCTTCAATGAAAACCAAGGAATTATTCCAATTTACATCAAACATTTACATAAACCATTTAGATCATAAAAAAAATGTAAACTAAAATATAATTCAAAATGAATTATAACTAAAATTTAATATAATTTTCTATTAAATCTTAGAGAATTAAATGGTAACGAAAGAAGAGACATGATCTAAAATGTATAGCCAACTTTCTACATCTTTGTATTACTTTCTTTCAAAAATATACAATTCAATGCCAACTTCTATAAGAGAAAACTCAATTAGACCAACAACTGCTAACTTCATCCATTCTATCTTTTGGAAAAAACCATACATAGTAAATATGGACCAACTAAAAAATGAATGTAACTTAGTTCAACAAATTGATTCTCAAACCCTCACTCTACATCTTCAAAATCCTTTTATAGAATAAGGATTGCAACAAGCTTTAGAAGGGAGGACACATGTTCAAAAACTATATGTAACAATACTTTTCTATATAAGACAAAATATTTACATAAGATAAAATTGGAAATAGCCAAAAATGAACATATTTCATTCAAGATGTTTTGGATCAAATTTGTTTCTTTTAATAAGAACATACCCATAGCAGGTGAAACACAAAGATAAGGTATCTTGTTAAGATAGTTGCCCTTCCTCTTCATGTTATTTTGACTTTTTTCTAGCTCATTCAGTCACTATCTCTAGATGGAATTACCTTAATATCTATTATAACCTCCCAAAAGGTAATATCTAACTCTTCATCTAGCTAGGTGGCTTCTCTAAATGTATTCAACTCATTCATGGACTTATTCTCTTAAGTTATCATTATCATCAGTAATCTTTTAAATGAAGCCAGGTGTCCCATTTGTAATGGTCTTCCTTATTATTTATCAATTGCATCTTTTGAGAAAATAAATCACTCAACTTCTTGACCTTGTTTATCATCTTCCTTGCAGAAATGATAATCTCCTTAGGCAATTCTTCTTTCTATGTCAGAATTGGGAGCAACTTGTGAAAAATGGGTTGCATGGGCCTTACTTGTTAAATAATGGAGAAAGAATAGATAATATCTCTAAACACTGATATTCCACTCCCTATAAGGAAATCTAACTACTATGAAGATTTTATGAAGTTTTTCTAAGGACATTTGTTATGTGTAACATCATACTCTCCATTGTCCTTACTTCTACTTCTTTGCTTGCCCCTAATTCCTCCACCTCCATTTGTTGATCTAGACCCACATTTGATGCATCGACATCTGTTTGGGTCTCTTGATCCTTTACCTTAGTGTCTAGTCTTGTTACATTTTTCAAAGTTTTTACTTTAGTTCCCAAAGCAGCCACCTTTTGTTCAAGTACATATGTTTTCTTCATTTCTTCCTCATACTTCTTTCTTGTTTCAATGTAGATGCTATAAGTTTGAAATAGTTGTTCTTCTAGCATATCCATCTTGCTCTTCCTCATGAATGACACTATGTTCATCATGTTGTGTATTTGGTTACTTGATATTGTAGTGACATTCCATAATATCACATTTCCATGGGGGAAGTCTCAGACTTCCATGAGCATTGGCTTATCAGACTCAAATCCATACTCCAAATTGTCATTGTCTTTGTATCAATATTGAAACTAGTCCCCTATAATTCTCCAACAATATTTGTCTCCTCAGATGAGTCAACTTTACTTTTTCTTCTAATATGATCTAGCATAAAATATGAACTTATTTCTCATCTAGTGAAGATAACTATAACACTTCTTTACCCACCCTTAAGCTTCATCCATAGTGAGGTTTTCATTATTTGGCTCATACTCTTGTAATGTCTACACCAGCGTTGCAACCTTTTCCTCTGAATCTCTTGGTTGCAATTATAGAGACAATTCATTTTGCTTAATATTAAAAAGAAAATATTTGAACTTGTCAAAACTAATGAAGTTATCATCCTTAATAAATTCTTGAACTTGTATGATTCTATCATCTATCATAGTAGCCTTAGGCTCAACTTTATTAGGTATTCTTTCATTGTTATTGGTTTGTTTTATCATAAAGTTGTGCTTGAAGTCATCAATTTTTTTTCCCCATCTAGGCATAATATGTAGGACCTTACCCCTAGCTTTTTCTTGTATTTCAATTGATTTATGTCTCCTGCCACCTTGAGCCCAAGAAGAACTTTTTGGTTGCTCTTCTTATTCATCAATTTCAATTATAATATTCTTTTGGGGGACATCAAATCCTATTCCATTTCTAATCTTTGGGGGAACTTGTGACATTATCTCTTCATAATTATTGAGGAACATACTAAATCTCTCTAAATATTTCTCCTAGTGATAGAAACCTTTGAAAGAAGGATTTAATTTTTTCATTTCTTTTTTTTCATTATCTCCTTCCATTTCAGGGTCCTATCACCGCACAGCTTAGTCTCAAGGAAATCTTAGACATATTCTTCCCAATAAAGCTTGCTACTAGGTAAATTATACTTATTTATCTCAAGGCATGTCTAAGAAGATCATTAGGATCATAGGTCCTAGCAAGAGTAGAAGGCGATATAAATTCTCTCATGAACTCATCCAAATCCCCTATAGCATTTTTCCCATAACAAAATCTCCTACTTTGATATTTTTACATACAAAAGATCCTCTTTTGATTGTGGGCCCCAAATACTCCTAGTTCATCATAATCAATTTCCAAAAGAATTCAATTATTCCCATTCTTTTTGGAATGTGTTTTGGCAAAAGATGAGGTGGCTAAGGGCACCCATAAACCCTTATTATAGAACAGTTCTAAAAAAGGAAAACACTCCCCCAATCATGTCCTAATTTTTTATCATCATCATAGCATATATAAGGTCTAATTAACATTCTAACACCCTTAGGGATCCTTTCAGTTATATTTGCTAACATTTTGGAAATTGGATGCACAAAATCATTGTAGAAAGCTAAAGAATTTCCACAGGGATAGAATCATTGTCATACCTAGTCCATTGTTGTATTGGTAGAGAGATTTTTAGGGAAAGAGGAGCTAGAGTAAGATTTCCTCTAGTGTAGGGTGTTAGAAAGAACTCTAGAAAGGTCAAGTTAAGAACCTTGTGGGAGTCATCAAGAGAGTAGGGATCAAATAGAAAGATCTCCCTATCAAATTGGTATCAAAATATAAAAGATTTGTGCTAGGTATATGTTAGAGTTTGGTAGTGAATTAGTGGGTGAGACAAACTTGGTAAATAATAAATAATTATCCAAGGAAACAATAGAACAAAAGCAGGAGAATAGGCTCCTCAAGGAATCCATAGAGGCTATGAAAAATAAACTACATGAAGTGGCAAAGAAAATTGATAAAGTTAGAGAGAAGTTAATGGATAATTAAGATCTAGGAAACATAATGGATGAAGAGGATGAGATTCCTAAACCTAATGCACCTTTGCATGAGTAATCATACCTTAAGGTCATCAAAGAAATGGATGTCAAAGATCTTAAAGGGATACCCTTGTTTAGCGAGATGGATCCTAAGCTAGAAATGAAATGATAGAAGGTATAGAAAATTACTTTGAGTTTGAAGGGATTATTGAGGCCTAGAAGGTGAAGATAGCCATGTCTAGATTGTGGGGACAAACCTAGACTTGGTGGAAGTTTCTTCAAGAAGAAAGAGAAAATGAGGTAAAGAAACCAATAGCTAACTGGAAGGCTATGATGGTTAAGATAAAGGATAACTATTTACCATAGGATTATGAAATCCAACTACATAAAAAGAGACAACATCTCAAAGAAAGAAAATATGGATGTTGTTTCTTATACAAAGGAGTTCCAAAAACTATGTCTTAGGTCAAAAGTTCAAGAAGAGAAGAGCATCAAGGTGGTCAGATATTTGACTAGACTCAGATAGAGTATACAAGAGGAAACCAATCTCTTAACCCCTACTACTATCCAAAAGTGCTATCAATTAGCACTTAAGATGGAATAGAAGAGAAACAAGAAAAATATGCTAGTTCAAGGGGTAGAGGAAGAGGAAAATACTCTAGAGGGACTCATAGAGGTGGATTTGGTGGTAGAAGAAATGAAAACAAGAACCAAGGTGAATCTAAGATGTCTGAATAGAACAATGATACAAGTAATAGAGGCACTTATAATAGAGGTAGAGGCTTGAACAATGGTTGAAGAAGTATATTTGGAGGATTTGGTAGAGGTTCTCTCTCTGCAAATATGAAGTTTTATAATTATGATCAACTAGGCCACCTTTCATATAGGTGCCCTTATATGGCATCATCTTCACAAGGGAAAATGCTCACAAAGAGGTTAGTAGTACAAGAACTCCTAAAATAAATCTTGATTTAGAAAGTGGTGAAAACCTAATGTTTAGGAGAGTGTTGATTAGAGGACTTAGCAAAGAGGAGACCAAACAAAGAAGGGAATTTTTTAGAGTGAAGTGTAATATTCTTGGCAAGGTGGGTAGCATCATCATAGGCTTAGGCTCAAAAGATAACATCATATCAGAGAAGGCAATTCAAAAGTTGAAAGCTCACCAAGATACCCCATACCCTTCTATATAAGATCACTTGGTTGAAAAAAAGGTAGAATGTCCTAGTAAATGAGCATTTGTGGGTTCATATTTTATAGGAGAATACCAAGAAAATATCATATGTAATGTTTTTCTTATGGATTATTGTCATCTATTATTAGGTAGACTATGGAAATATGAGAGATGTAGTCTATCATGGGAAGAAGAATATGTACACCTTTGGGAAGAGTGAGGTCTCTTATTAAATATAGTCACTTGGTGAAGAATGAGTAGATATCTTAGTAGACTCAATGTACTCCTAATGAGCGGTAAAGAGTTATTGCATGATCTCAAATATAGAGAAGGAGTTGGGGTTAAAATTTTAGTAAATCCCAAAGAAGAGGACAAAACAAAGCAAAAATTTTTTGTTGAGGTAAAGCACCTATTGGATCAGTTTAGTTACATCATCAAGTATGGGACACCAAAAACCTTATCTACTCTATCCATTAGATAGAGTTCATACCAAGGGCATCTTTACCTCAAAAAGTTGTATAAAAAATGACACCAAGAAAAAACAAAGAAATAGAAAGACAAATTCAAGAGTGTCTTGACCAAGGGTTAATTAGGAAGAGTATAGGCCTATGTGTTGTTCTAGTTGTCTTGACACCCAAGAAGGGAGGTAAGTGGATATTATGTACTAGTTCTAAGGAAATCAATAGGATTACTATAAGATATAGGTTTCCTATTCCTAGAACAGAAGAATTGATGGATTTTTTAGGAGGATCTAAATACTTCACTAAAATTGACCTTAAAAGTGGATATCATCAAATTGGGATAAAATAAGGGGATGAGTAGAAAACAACTTTCAAGATTACATAGGGTCTTTATGAGTGGTTAGTTATGCCATTCAGTCTCACAAATGCACCTAACATATTTATGAGGTTGATGAATAAGGGTGATGAAGGATTATATAGGAAGGTTTGTGGTAGTTCACCTTGCTAATATCCTCATTTTTAGCAAAACAAAAGAACATATAAAGCACCTAGAGATTATGTTAAGGAGATTACATGAAGAGAAGCTGGCCATTAACCTAGAGAAGGTTGATTTCTTGAAATAAGAGCTTGTGTAATTAGGCTTTTTAGTCTCTCAAGGTGACTTGAAAATGGATCCAAGTAAGGTAGAATCCATCCTTAATTGGCCCCCTTCATAAGTAGGGACTAATGTGAGGATTTTACATGGATTGGCTCAATTTTATAGAAATTTTATTAGAGGATTCAGTGAGATATGTTCACATGTACTAGAGACTATCAAAGGTGGAATCATGACCAAGATTAAGTGGAAAAAGTAGGCTAATGAAGGATTTGAGTAGTTAAAGAAAGAAGCCACTACACAACCTATTTTAGTGATGCAAATCTTTAAAAATTTATTGATCATGAAATGTAATGCAAGTAATGTAAGTGTGGGAGAAGTCCTACGAAAAGAGGGGAGGCATGCAACATTTTTCAAGAAGAAGTTGAATGAGGAAAAGTCAAAGTACCCATCTTATGATCTATGACTTTATGGTTCAACTCAAACTCATAGAAAGTCGAGACACTACCTTTTTCCCAAGGAATTTTTAGTCTACATTGATAATCAAGCTCTAAGCTTCATAAACACACAAGAGAAGTTGAGTCATAGACATATCAAATGGATGGAGTTCCTTCAAGAATATGCATTCACTATAAAACATAAGGGTCAAAATAACAAGGTGAAAGATGCACCTAGTAGAATGTTGCTCATTGTTCAAGAAATTCAGCTCCAAAGCATTGGTATTGAAAGATTTAAAGACCTACATGAGGGAGATGAAGACTTCTCAGAAGGCTACAGGCAAATGCTGATCTCAATAATCATTTTCATGGTTAGTTTGTTGACTACACTTTTCATAATGGATTGTTATTTAAAGGAACCAAGTTATGTGTACCTAAGGGGTCTATGAGGAAAAACATCATCCAAGAGAAGCATAATGGGAGTATTAGTGGCCATTTTGGCTTTAAAAAGGCATTAGACCTAGTTTAAAGGTTCTATTACTAGCCAAAAATATAGAGAGATGTAAAGAGGTATTTTGAGCAGTGTATAGTTTGTAAAAATAAAAAGGAACATCTTCCAATGTATGATTTTACCAACTTTACCTAATCCTTATAGACCATGGAGTGTCTTAGTATGGACTTCATAGTGGCTTACCAAGAACTAATACTATTTTTGATAGTGTCTTTGTAGTAGTTGATAAATTTACAAAAATGAGTCATTTTATACCTTGTAAAACAACCCATGATGCTATCTATATTGCTCACGTCTCCTTCAAGGAGATAGTAAGGATTCATGTCTTTCCAATCAGTATAGTCCCAAATCATTTTTGGAAAAAATTTTGGAGAAGACTAAGTACAAATTTGGCATTTGGTTCATAATACCATCCTAAAATTGATGGTCAAACAAAAGTGATGAATAGAGTGCTTGTAAATCTTAAAGGTGCTTAACTAAAGAGTGTGACCAAATGTGGGATCAAGTGATTCCTCAAGCTAGGTTTTCCTATAATGATTGTGTAAACATATCTACTCAAAAAAGTCCACTTGAGCTAGTCTATGGCATCCATTTAAGGGGAATATCTAAATTCATAGAGTTAAGGAGACATGATAAAATATGTGGAGATGTTGAAGACTTTTCTTAGTATAAGAAATAAATTCATGAATAAGCGAGAAGAAATTTGGCAAAGGGAAACCAAAAACTTAGTTTGAGGTAGAATATTGGGTGATGTTACATCTCAACAAAGCCAAGATTCAAAAAGGCATCCCCAATAAGTTACAAATGAGGAGAGTAGGAACATGAAAAGTCCTAGCCAAATATGGGGAAATGCTTATAATATAGACCTTCCCTAGTAACTATCTATCTCCTCCATATTTAGTGTGTGAGATCTAGTCAAATAAAAAGGTCTTGATGTAGTAGAGAAAGAATATCGTACAAAGATTGATCGTGCTATAAAGGAGCTCAAAATACCTACAACAAGTTGAAAAGATCCTACATTCAAGGGTTAAGAAGAAGACAATACATATTGTCTACATGGAGCATATTATTAAATAGAGATGCCAACCTAAATTAGAGGCTATTTGATAGTAGAGAGTAAATTCAATAGACTTGGCATCAATATGGAACTCCTACCTCTAGAGGCAACTTAATCTCTTTGGTGCAAGGGGAGAATGGTGTAGGAGCACCTAGGGTTTAAGGCTAAACCCTAAGATATTTTGTTTTTTGATGACCTTAGCAAAGTTACTAGTGAATAGCGACTAGAAATGAGCTCCTAGAGTGTGTTGAAGTGTTTGTGAAGTCAATTTTAATGTTTATATCAAAAGTTCTCAAGTTACATAAAAAGTTGTCAACTAGGAGTCAAATTGGGTCTGTTGAAATTACAGGTGGAAAGATTTACTTCTAAGGGGGTGGGGGGGGGGGGGGGGGGGGTGAATCATAAGTAACTAACTTTAAACTTTTAAAATTTTAGTTGAGACCATTCACATGCATCTAACATATCTAATTAACATAAAAGTAAAGACATGCATGAAAATAGATAACACAAGATTTTGGTCACCTAGAAACCTTCCAAAATGAGAAGATAAAACTAGGGTGGGGATGACACCCAAAAATTATCACTATAGAAATATGTAATTGATTAAGGTTACAAAGTTTGACCACTTCCAATGGTCTACCCCATGAAAGGCCTACCATATTAAAGGCTTTACACTTTGTTAAAAGTGACTTGTCTAAAGGATTTATAAACACTCACTTAGAATGTTACCCTGTTAAAGGATTTACAACCTTGTTAAGTATCTACAATATGGCTACTAAACCAAACTATCATCATAGGATTTTCATTCATAATACAATGGTTAGAGAGTATTAGAATGTATTGACTTGATGACTTACAATCTTTAATTGTTGATTCCAAATCCTTGTTCTACTCAATCTGATCTGATCCTTCTTGATCTGATAACTTGTTATTCATATTGTTGATACTTTATTCTAAAAAACTTAATTCTATAGTGTTTCTCTTCCTCTAAGTCTTTACTCCCCTCTAAATTTTTCTAGCATTCTCCCATATATCTCTCTTCGATACATGAATTATTGGGTATCAACCTCCTTATAAAGGCTTCAAAGACTTAGGGTTAGGTATGAATCTACGATTAATATTCATCCATCTTTTTCACTCAAATATTTACACTTTTCCTATTGGTTGCATGTTTTATCCATTTTCTAATTGGTTTGATGTTGATTACATAGGGAATGTAAAAGATTCAATCTTATCTTTTAGATCCTTTGAGATTCATCTTAAGTCAGCTCAAAAATGGTTTACATCTGGGTTTGTGAAAGCACAAAATCATATGTTGATTCTGTGTTACTTGGCACTTCCTGATTGCTAATGCTTAGCACATATAGGAATTCTGTCTCACTTGGCTCCTATAGTAACTCTATCTTGCTTGACATCTATACTTTCCTTGGCACCTATAGTGACTTGACAGCTATAGTGACTACACACTTGAAACTTGCTCGGCACCTAAAGTTCACTCAACACCTATTAAATCTCTAGCTCAACACATACTATAGCTCAGAATCCATATCATACTCAACATCAACTTAGAAATTGGTTAAGTGTGTTGACACTCAATTGTCAAAACCATTCTGAGACCAACAGGGTCAAAGGGAAAAATAGACCTAAAGTGTTTGAAATGATGTAGAAGTGTTTTAGATAGCCTTCTCTATAATAATAAAGCCAAATTACACTCATTTGGATGAAATATGAGGTGTAGTGAGATCAAATGTCAAAATTGCAAAAATTGTCAATGCCAAGATTGTAACATTGCAATGTCATCATGACAACAACTAACAAGATTGAGAAATGAAGGTGAGAAGTGGTTATGGGTTATTTTGGACAACTTAATAATGAGATATGAAGCTTATTAAGACCATATAAGATCTAATATCAAGGTTGACAACTTATACATATCATTTTGCATAATCAAGCAACAATTTTTCTGTATTAATCTATTACAATCACTTTACAACTTGAGCATCCACATAATAATGGATTAAATTGAAATATTTCTTTCCATGGTTGGATAGGGAATTTTGTATACTCTCTTGGTGTGTATTTTTAGGACTAGAGTAGGTGCTTTAATTTTTCTTTAATTAAATTCCCCTTTGTATGATGGGTTCATTGGTCTATATAGAGTAGGCATTCTTAAAGTGACTCTAGCATAATATTTCACAATATGAAATACATGACCATTTGGAATATGATAGGGTAATCTATACATTGTGTAAATATGGAATTTGAATTCAAGATTTGCAAGTTTTCTATTTTTTCCATCAAGCCCAAGGTGAGTTTGTTGTACCTAGTGAAGAGGTTTGATAACAATAGTAAGAAGGATTGAACATTTAATAGATTGATAGGATCAATCCAATTTCATGGAAGTGTAAAGGAATGTGTATAGAACTTGGCTGCAAGAGGATAAGGTGTGTAGTGAGTCCATTTAGTGGGTATTTTGGACCCTTGAGTTGAATACAACACAAACAAGTTTGAAACATTTAAATTTAGGCCTATTTCGAGAAAGGAGTTGTATAGATAGTTTGAAACCCTAGAATCTTAAAAACATTTGAGTAATCTAAAAAGGGTATATAGAGTGCTGATTTTTTCATAGAATTTTTTGGAAAGTTTCATAGATATTGCTCAAAAACTCAATCAAGAGGCATAATTAGACCTACAAGGCTACTAGCCCTAATTCCAAGGGTTTCAAGAGATCAATAATAAAACCATGAAAGGTAGGAACAAATTGACATCTAGCCTAGTTTAATGTGTAGTTTGGAAGTCTTCCTAGCCAAATTTGTGAGAAGCACAACCATGGTGTGTTGAGTGTGGGACTTAGTGAGTTGTGTCATAAGGAGGAGAGTGAATAGGTTGGAGCATCTACTTGGTGGATATATCTTTAGGGAACAAGGAGTTGAAGTAAGAGTTCCTCTAGTGTAGGGTGTTAGAAAGAACCTTAGAAAGGTCAAGATATAGACCTTGTGGGAGTCCTCAAGAGAGTAGGGCTCAAGTGGAAAGATCTACCTATTAATAATAAAGTAGAAATATATATAAGTTACTATCACATTCTTAATCATGGTAATAAGAAAAAGTTATTCATAACTAATGACTGTTAAAGAGACATGCATCTCAATTTCATATACATATGCATTTTGAAGGTAACTTGAAACACACAAAAGAAATCTACAAGTACTAATACACTTTAAAACAATGACAAATCTTTTAAAACTTAACAAAGTTACACAATTAAGTTTGGGTTTATATAGTTTATCTATAATAAGGACTGTGATTTAAGTAAGTTTACAATTTATTTTTGATGCATTGCTTCTTCCTTGAAGATTGACAATAGATAGTGCAAAATAAGGAAAGTAATAAAACATATGCTAATTGGTTGAGAAATACTAATTAGCATGGTGGGTTCCTCAAGTAGTGCATACAGACCATCTTTCCATGTGGTTGCATGAAACATATTACACATATTCCTTCTAGATAAGATTGTATATGAGCAATGTTAGTATGCTAATAGAAACCAAATTTAAATAAAGCTTCTACAAACTAAACAAAATTCATAAACTTCAAGATAGACTAAGATGAACTCTCAATTGAGAATATGAGTCATTAATGGACTCTCTCAATAAGAAGCTCTCTTGTTGAGTAGCTTTATCTAAATGGATAGGATGTATGCTCAATATGCTTCCAAAAGCTTCAATGGATGATTGTGGATTTTTAGTGTGGATAGATGGCTTTAGTATGGATTTGGCTCTCAAAATAGCATTATAACTTTACTTCATGGATTGTGTTATTTTGTAAAGGGGAATGATCCAATTTATCGGCAAGAGGCTTGAGGGATTGAGGGCTAAGATGCAAGGATGGGAAAAATCTCATGGAGGGCTTAGATTGCATGAGAGGAGAGCACATGGATTGTGCTTTCTTACAACCAATCAAAGAGTGACACATGTCACATGGTGAGAGGATGGAGGAAAGGGGAAGGATGAGTCAACAAAGGAGGCTCAAGGGATAAAATCTTCATAAAGACCCTTCATAAGTGCTTTGTAAGAACATTTATGACTTTGTGGGCTTTATAAAGTTTTTTGGTTGAAGATATTTGTGGGAGATACCATGAAATTCGAATTTGAGGGTTTAGGGGGGTTTTAAGCTTGCTTAGGGTTGTAAAAATGATTAGAGGAAGGGTTAGAGATGGCTTAGGACTAGGCAAGTGGATGGCAAGTGGATTGCAATTAATGAGGGTGGGTGAAGGAGGAGATATTTGTTAACTTTGGCTTGAGTTAGCAAGTCTTAACCCATGTTTAGGGAATGTGACAAGGTTAGGAGGGAATTAGGATTAGGGTTAAAGACATCTTCTAGAAGAGTCTAGGCTTTGGATGAGGATGAAGACTTTCTAGAAGAGTCTAGAACTTCCTAGGATAAGATTTTATGAAATAAATAAAGTTTTATTTATTTCAAGGGTTTGGGTTGAGGAGAGATTTATTAAAATATTTTTAATAAACATGAGGATTAATATTTAATCTTGATTAAATATTTTGAGTTGGGATTAGGGGTAGGAAATGATGGGATTAGCCTTTAATCAATATTAAAGAAGGATTAGAAGATTTTGGAAGAGGTCAGTGGTCTTAAGGAAATTGGCCAACTTTTGGGAAAAAAAAAAATTAATTATTTTGCGTTTTTTGGTCAATTTATTAATTAAATAATTAATAAATAAGGAAATAATGTTTAAATAAGATTTAAACATTTTTGGAAGGGATTCCTTAATTAAATATTTTTAATTAAGATAAAGGGATTTAATGGCATAAAAATAAATAAATAAATTAAATAATTAATTAATTAATAAATGATGATGTCATCAGGAATTTTTCAGAAAATAAAAATACTTTATTTTCTAAAGGTTTTTAGGTGTCTACAAAGATCACTAGATTTTTAAAATCATCTAGGTTATCTAGATCTTTCTTTAGTTGGTTTAACAATTTCCTCCTCATAAAACCCATCGTGCAAGCCTAGTGAAGAGAGTAATGTGATAATACTAATATTTAGACTAAGAATGTGCTACTTTTTCTCAATCCAACATTATAGATTTTAGGTTTCCAATCTAATATTTCTAGGAATTAAGTATATATCCTTTAAAAAATCACAAAAAAATCTCAAAATATGAATCCATAAACCACATTCAAAGCTAAATGCAAGAAACTGTTATAATTTCTAGGTGACAAATCTCCATTGGCCGAGTCTAAGTTCACTTGCCATGGCTCTACAATAATTAATCTCAAACATATTTTCCTACATAAATATAATTTAAGTGATAATGTATTAGAGAGATGCAATCTTTGAAAACTAAATGAACTACATAAATCTTGCACCAAGCTAGTCACTATTAAAATGAGATTCCAAACTGTGTGAAGAAAGAGAAAAATGAAAAAAAAAACAAAACATTGTATCTGTTTGTATATTGATGTTTCTTATCATATTTCAGAAAGAAGAAAGTGAAAAATTAGATTATAGAATTATTAGTCATACCCTTGTTTCATGTTAAGGTTGTCTGCAATATCTAATTTTTATTAATATATCATTAAGTATTTATCTTAGATGTCCATATCAAAAGATACATAATTAATGATTCTGATCGTTCAAATAATATGTGAACTTATACCAAGTTGGTCACTACTATAAATTAGAGTCCAAAATGTGCGCATAAAACTAAAAAGATTACTCTTAAAGAAAATAATCAAAATGGGAAAGCACTAAAAATAATGAATGCTTCTCTTGTTGTACTATATTCTATAAACATGTCATCATGTCTAATTCATAAAACACTATGCTTGTGCAGAATTATATTCACTAGGCATTTAAGATCCATCTCTCCCCCACCAAAATGATCCATTCTATAATAATTGAAGAATAGAAAAACACCTATGTGCAAAAATTTATCTAATTCATTTAACATTTGACTTGGACCAAAAATATACTCCCAAGATAGTTTAACTACATCTTCCCCCTAAATGATCCATTCCTAACCTATTCATGGCTAGAAAAACATCCAAATTCAAAACTCTTTAGAATCCCCAACAATTTGATGCACAACCCATTTTAAAACCCAACTCTAACCCATCATTAAAACGATTATCAATGTATCAATAAACCTAAATATACATTCTTAAAGCTATAAAAGAATGCTCCGCCATTTTCACCTAGACCAAAATCCATCACTTCATAGCCTAAAAATTGAAACCCAGTCCAAATCTTTAACATCATTTCTTCACCAAATCTACTCCTAGACTATAAATTAGTACATACAAATGGAAATATGACATGAAAGTTTTGGATAAAAAATTCCCATCTAGCACAACCACATTCACATATGATGCTCAAGTTTTGGTACCTTTATGCAACTATAGAGGATTGTGGCACAAGAAAATTAAAGTGAGTTTAGACACCAATCATCTAATATGGAAATCCTCACACCAAACCTTAAAATTCTTCAAAAATGAGATGAAGAGGTAATGGAAAAATAATAAATTTATGAAAAAAAAGAATTTCGTTTAATATCCTAAGAAAATATTCCCTACAAAACATTACAACACTCATATGTGGTTAGTTTCAATGTCAATTTGCACAATAATATATAACATCAAATATATTTCTCTTTATCTTATTTAGTCAAGGTTGGAGCCATGATCTAATGGATCCAAAATACAAGGTAGCCACATACCTAGGAAACTATTCAAAAAAGAAAATATTTTTCTAACAAAATATTTCAAAATAAATTGCCAATCATACAACATGCATAAGCCATAATTGAGTAAGCAATGAATACCATTTATCTCAACCACTCATCTTAAGAGATAATGGTTGAGGGATAGAAGATGTAGTAGGCATATGTTGGTGAACTTATTGTCCTTACTTATTAAAATTTAATAACATAATCTATGCCCAAGATAGGAAATCAATAGTACTCACAACAGTTGGGTAAATGTTATGTTAACTATTTCCCTCTAAAATTTAATAGGTATTGCTCCCTTTTCAATAGATTGTCAATGAATTTAGATTAACCAAACAATAAACATAAATGCACACATTTTCCTAAAAGTGCTTAAGGATTTCTCATGTACTCTTAGGTACAAAGGTAAAGTTCATAGATTTCAGAAATCAAAGATGATTGAAAAGCACACAGTCTTCCCAAAACATAACAAAAATTATGAAATAATTTGGATTCTTCAACTACATTTAGCTTAATTAAACTAAGAAAGGATCAAGTGTATCAATTTTAAAACAACAATATATATTATCCACAATCAACACAACAATTCTCAAAGTAACTTTAAGTGATTAAGTTCAAAATCCAAGTTTGAACCATGACAAATATTGATAGATATATTAGTGCAAACTTATTAAGCACAAAGTCTTGAAAGAAATAATAGTCACATATACCACCACTTTCTATCTATTACTATTTCAAAAAAAATATTCTTAAAAAGATACTATTTCTATGAATGTTTTTCTATCTAACCAAAATCTAACCCTTTCCTAGACTAATGCCCCAACATTTATAGTTTTTAAAAAAACCAAAAGGCATCCATCAAAACCCAAATTTTCAGTTAGAAATAGTTATAGATGTAAACAATTTAAAATAGTATTTCAAAAATAACAAGCTAAGAGATAACTATCTGTAACTAAACTTCTCTGCTAGGTTTCTCCTCATCCACCACAATTTGTTTGACCAATTTCCAGCTCCTAAAGTTTCTTGTAAACTCCTAGATTGCATGAGAATGAGGATTCTTCAAACTGAGTAGCTTTGATCTACATGCATCCTTCTTCCTCTTGAGTTCTTTGATCCTTCAGCTCTACCTAAGAATGAGTTCTTTGTTTAGGTACAACATCAATTTAATGTTAGCCATCATGGCAAAATCTCAAGGAGAGGGGTTTTTTTTGTCTTTGATCCTAAACATAGTGTCATTAAAGCTTTTAGTTAGGGTATCTGAATCTATGCTCCCATCATCAAATTTTGAGATGCCAATGGGGTTTATTATTTGCATATCCTTCAATATTTCCTTGTGCATCTTAGTGACTTCATTTTCTACCACTTTCATTTACTCTATGGAAGTCTTGTAGATGGAATCCTTCTAATTTATATTACTCTTCAAGATGAAGATCATGTAGGGGTCCATAGCTTTCATAAGGTTTTCTCTTAGGAACTTTAATATGTCATATTTCTCCACTTCATGCACTTGGAACACAATTTCTTGGCACCAAATATGGTCTACCTCCCACACTATAATGAGAGTCTAAAATAATCCTAACATCACTTCTCCCTTCGTGTATGTAGTGGTGAAATCAAGAATAAATTTTCTTCCTTCTTTTACAATGGATCCCACCCATTCATTCATTGCTTTCGTAAGCAACCTTCCCCTCTACATTTTCCTAACCAGTTGTTGGTTATCTGAAGAACTTGGGTTGAGAGATTGTAGGGCTTGTATCAGTGAGAAGGCACCAACATTCATTAAATTATATATATATTCAGCCATGGTGATTATCAACTTCTTTAGCTCTCTTTTCTCTTTACCATCCTTTTTAGATTGAGTTAACATATGATTCATGGAAAACTTGAAAAAGTGATTACTAGTGTCTCTAATAATGAACCCCACGTCTACAATAGTAAATTTTAAATCATTGGTTTCAACCTCCCCTAAACCTTGTTCTTGCATGTAAGTGGCTACTTCAGTTGTAACTTTCCCTCTTATAGGATCATTGGTAAGTCATGCATCATTTTTCATCTTCTTTCTCTTTGGGATGCAAGCATCATACTTGGTGATTATGTCCTTGTTAGGCATAGACACAAGCTGAAGGTTGTGCTTCTCTTTCACTAAATTGGACAACTAGGGTAGGATGCTATTAGTAGCCACTACTCCTTGACTGGTTTTAGGAGGGGTCTAGAAACTAGATTGAATCACACTTGAAGCTACTACTAGCTCCAAATCAACCTCTTGATTATCTAATAGAATAAGTTCTTCCTCTCTTTTTTTTCCTTGATCCATGACAATAACCTTTTGAACAGTTTCTTAAGTGGGTGTTGTAGACTTGTTCTTAGACCTAGTTCTAGGAGCCATAAGATGACTTGGCAATGTTGCCCCCTTCTTCTTTTTAACTATTGAAATGCCACGTGGAACATGGGATGAAAGTGGAATGTCAAAGGTTAGAGGTTTAAAGAAAGAAACTACCTTGGTAGGTTTCATAATTTGTTTCTCATTAATTGATCTCATACTTTTCCTCCTCAACTAATTACTTGTACAGGCCAAAATGGATCTAGTCTTGAGATTATATCATCTTCCTCATCCCTGCTCCAATCTACTTAAGGTTGAATTTTCTTGTTTTCTTCCTCCCAAACTGGTTCAACAATTTTTGAACCATCTTTAGCCATTCCATTCAACCTAAAATTTAAAATTTCAATGAGGTAGTTTGGGAGAGCATTAACCTCAAGTGATATCTCTTAGCCACTTCATGTTTATCACCACAATTTTCCCACAAATCCTCCAGGTGAGAAGTTGACTAAGGTTGATCTTTTATTCTGAGCACCAATGTCACAAATTCCTTATTATCAAAATCCTTTCTTGCTTGATAGAAACTGAGGTTAAAGTTTAGCAGGTCACTTCCAATTATGGAGGCATTAATCATGATATTACAAGCTAGAGGGCCAAGTTTGATGAGGAAAATAGACTCCCATCATTCCTTAGGAAGGTTATTCTTAATTATAGAAAAAAAATACCTGCATATCTCTACAACGATGGAGCAATCTAGGGCATATCAAGGAAACTTAATGGGTTCCTCTTTAAATCCCCCCACTCTCAAGTAAGTGAACCTTGGAAATTGAATGTAGAAGCTCCCATAGGTTTGGATTAGTCTTTGAGCTTCTGGGGATATCCTTGGCATTGGGATTTTCCCGAGACTTAGGTTTGCATTCCCTATTAAAAAATCATGCACTTTTTTGAACTCCTTCAATACTCTATCTTTCTATAACAAAGGACAATATTGATAAATAGTTATATCCTCACTCCAAGATTCATGAGGGATGGAGGTAATATCATTGGCACATGAAATGTAGTAAGTAAAGTAAGAAGACATAGAAAACTCTTGTCTTGAAGCATGTAAGTGCTTGAGTTGATTTCTTAATAAGTTGGCTATTAACTCTGCCCAATCTATAAATTATATCTAGTTAGCACAATATCTATGTAATGAAACATCCAGTCCTAAAAAAGTAAGACATCAACCAATCCTTTAGCTCAGTGCAATAAAACCATTAGGCCATGTATGTGAGGCTTCATATGGTCTTTGGTAACTATCTTGGGTAGTCTTAAACCTCCTTTATATTTTGTTTCCATCCACTTCCTAGCCATCAAGTTGTGGTACTTTGAATTATTTTCTTGGTATTCAACCAGGGATTGGTTGGGGCCATAAGCAACAAAGATGCATTCTAGTAATCTCAAGACAAATTAAATGGTTTCCCTAGTCATAGAAAACATTGGTTCTCCATTTCTATTTAATATGCTTTTGGTTTTTGCATCATAATGCTTCTTACAGCTGAAGTAATTTTGGGCTTAAAAGGGTAGGAGGGAAAACAATGACTTCAAGTAAACCACTCATCAAGACATCTAGACACCCTTTCACTTCCTCATCCTAGTCTAGGAAGTTCTCTTGTAACTTTTTAACCCTAAATCCCATCAAACTATTATCCAAAATTACAAGTTTTTTATATTCAAGTCTAGAAACATTTATGAAGAAATGCAAGATGGATTTCATTTTTGCAAAAAGCTAACCAATACCTCAAACTGATGTCTCAAGATCAAAATAACAACACAAAAGGAGAAATAAGAGATTTTTGACATTCTCACCTATAATCCACTGAAAGAAAACCAAAATACTTCCCCTCTCCCACTGCTACTGTGCCTTCAATTCACCTCAAAGTAGGATAAAAAAAATAAGTTTTAAACTTGACATTTAAAAGGTAGGCTAACATATTAGTGAAAGTACCACCCCATAATGAGGTATTTAGAGTGAGATTATTGTGCCCTAGTACACATGCTTTAAAAATTGATGGTACTTCTTCATTAAATTTCTACATTAAGGGAAATGTCCTTGCAATTATTATGACTCTCCTGACAATTTGATCTAGCATTTGAGTAAAAGATCTGCCTTTTTCTCACTCATGTTGCTAGCTCATTGTCCACATCATGTGATGATGATTCAAAGTGAATGTCTTAATCATTATTTATTCATCATATATGACACCTTCAGAACCACCATTTTTTCCAAAAATAAATAACACTCTTTAATGTAAATTCTTAGTAACAAAACTACTTTGAACTACTTTGAACCGAAGTACAAAGAGGTTCAAAGTGGTTCAAAAGAAAATTGCCACTACGTTAGATGGGTCTCACCTACAAGATCAAGAGTTAGTCTTAAAACTTTTGTTGAACTACTTTGAACTACTTTGAGCTAAGGTTCAAAGAGTTTCAATGAGATTTGTGAAAGGACTTCACTACAAGGCTTAACTTACGAAGGTAAGATAGAAAGACATCTAGGTAGAGGAAATACAACTAACTTACTGATGTAGATTTTCAAAGAGAAAAATGGAAATAAAAGAAAACCATGGTGACTCAAAACTAGGGCTAAAAACTAGGGCTAACAAGGGCTCTGACTAGGGACTATATACATGGAGTGCATAGAGAACTCAAAATACTAGGAAAATAAACTGACTGAAAGGGAACACAAATAGGAAACAAAGGAAAACAAAAGCAAGAAAAATTAGGAAAGCAAAAAGAATATGTAGATAGGGGAACTACAAATTTAGTGATTTCAGGTCTTTCCCATTGTCAGTAAAGGGAAAATTAGCACCATCTGGATAGCTTAGGTGAAATGTGTTTGATCCAATGACCTCTAAAATGACAAATGGTCCCTTCCACAAGGAATCAACCTTACCATACACTCATTTAAATTCTTTCCTTTTATCCCATAGCAAGATCTCATCACCTTTGATGAAGTTGTGAGCCCTATCCTTCATGTCATAAATATACTTAACCCTCATTTGTTGCTCAATGATGTGGTTTGCCAACTTATCCCTTTCTTATTCAAGCTTATTTAGGTACATCACCCTCTTTTCCAAAGAATCTTGAACAAATGGGTCCTCAATTACTGATTGCAACTTTACAATAGATAATTCCAGCACCAGGGATACTTGGGCTCCCACTCCATAAAAAAATTCATAAGGGGCCATGCCAATGGCTCTCTTTGGTGTGATTATGTTAGTCCATAACACCTCATATAACTTCTTATGCCAATTTTGAGCATTGTCATTATTTTGACCAAGTTCTTGTTGTTGGATTCCACCTACCCATTACCCTGGGGAAAATAATCTAAAGAATGAGCCAGAGATATACTATGTTCATAGAAAAACATCAAAATTTCTTTTAAAAAAAAATGGTTGCAATATCTACTACTATCTTCTAAGGAAGTCCAAATCTAACAAATATAAAGTTCATCAGGAAATCACACACCACTTAGGAATTTTCTTTCTTTTTAGGAATAGCCTCCACCCACTTGGTGAAGTAACTGATGGCTATCAGTATATAAACATGACCAATGTTGGATGAGGGATTTAATGGTCCTATGAAATTTATACTCCACTAACAAAAATTATCATCTACCACTACAATTTTTAGTGGTAATTCTATAAGTTGAGGGTGGCTTGTGAAGAGTCTACATTTCTCACAATTCTTTACATACAAGTATGCATCTTTGAGCATGACTATCCAATAAAAATAATTCTTGATAATCTCTAAGGCAGTTACCATAGAAGAGAAATTCACACCACAAAAATCTGAATGATACAACTATAATAGCTTCTCTTTTTACTCAGTATCCACACTCTTCACGAAGGTTCCATCAACAAGTATACCCTATGAAATTACATACTTGGTTGCCTTCAACCTTAGGGCATGCTTCTCTTTGTAATTCAAATTCTTTAGGCATTTGTCGTAGGTCAAATAGTATACCACATTAGAGAAAAAAGGATTAGTCAAACTAACAAGTAAGACCATGGGTTCATTAGGTATGTCTTCTCACAAAGGCTCTTTATTTTCTACTATCAATTTATACAAACCTCATCCCCTAACCAAGTTAGTGGATTTGATAGTGAGATCATATTCTTGGATTTCGGCCAACCTTACTGCTCTCTTGTTCACTCCAATCTCTTGTTGAGTCAACACACTCTTCATTGTAGTCGTGGGCACATATACAATTGAATGTGAATGCAAAATATAATACCTAAATTCTTTTAGTGCTTTTACCACAAAAAATATATGTTTCTCCACCTGGGTATAATTCAACTCATACTTTTTCAATAGTATGCTCATGAAGGTGACTGGAGCTTCTTCACCTTGGTCATCTTTCTGAGTCAAAATGGAAGATAGGGTATGTTATGAGGCATAAAAATATATGATAAAATCCTTCTTAAAGTCTATGCTAACTAACATAGGAGCATTTGAAATGGATGTCTTAATGTCCTCAAAGGCCTTTTTCTCTTCCTCTTGCCATTTGAATGGACATTTCTCACTCATCATGTTTAGCATATGTATCACCTTCTCTGACAACCTAGGAACAAAGATTCTTAGGAAATTTATTTGACCAAAGAAGGATTTCAAATCACTTCTATTGGTACAGAGGGACATCTGTTTCATTTCCTTAATCCTATTAGGAACGATTCTTATACCCTTTCTAGAAACAATGTGTCCAAGAGCTTACCTTCCTCTACAAAGAAAATTGATTTCTTAGGATTCAAAGATATATCATGCTACTTGCACCCATTTACGACCACTTCAATACTCTCAAATTTTTTTCCTCCTCTTAGAGTAGACAGTCAATTTGTCCAAATATATCACAATTATTTTATCTTGTGGATCTTTGAAAGAAGAGTTCATTTCTCTTTAACATGTTGCCCCTAAGTTGATCAAATCAAAATGCATTCTTTTGTAAGCATAGGTACCCCAAGGAGTAGTAAAAGTCATTTTATGCTAGTCCTACTGAGATACACTAATTCTATTATACCTTGGGTAGCCGTCAAACATGGACATGACTTTAGACCCAGTAGTGAACTGTTGAACATGATCCATTATAGGAAGCACATAATTATCCTTTAGGCTAGCCTGATTTAGATTCCTAAAATCTATGCAAATCCTTATTTCAAAATTCTTCTTCCTTACAGGAACAATGTTTGCTATCCAAGTCAAATGATAAATTAGATAGATAATTCAGGCTTTCAACATCTTTTCCACTTCTTTCAAAATTGCTTTTGACACATTGGGATTACAATTTATGAGTTTTTTCCAATAAGGGGCCTCTTTAGGATTTAAAGATATATGGTGTCTGAACTCTCTGTTCCTAATTTTTTTTAAATATTTGTACCCCAAAACAAAGACATCTCTATATCTTAGCAAAAGCTTCAACAAATCCCCTTTCTCACTTTTAGAGAAGGTTTTCCCAATCAAGATCCATCTAGGATCACCTTCATCACCAATATTAATTTTATCATACTCTTTTAAACCATTATTGCAAACATCATCTTTTCTAATGGCATTTTCATCTTTCTGTCTAAAAAGATGTTTGAGAGAAACCAATCCCTGTGGGATTTTGCTTCCATTTAATTGAATTACTTCTCTAGACTCATCTAATCTTCACCCACCATCTTTCCATCTTTCTCCAACCCTTCAAAAAAATAATTAGCAAAGTTTTGAACACATCCAATAAGATATTGCAATTGTGAATCATTATCAAAGAGTTTCTAGTGATCCAAATTGTCTATTACACTAGGCCTATAAAACATTTCTATCTTATAGTCATCATTCTTAAAATTAGGATGTGGCAAAAGTAATGAGGTAGAGACAACTAAGGAATCATCTCTAGAGTTTTGGACTAAGGGATGAACTCGATGGAAAAAGTATCAAAGGAATCTAACTTATTCTAGAATAAATTCCTATAATGCTTTAGTCTATTAATTTTTATAGAGAACTGATTTCTTACCTATTTCAAGATTAGCTTAGCATCACCTTTTACTCTTAACTTCTTTATTCCTTTTGCTTTGGCCTCCTATAATCCCAATAGCAGGGCTTCATATTATTTCCTATTGTTTGTGTTTTTAAAATCAAATTTGAAAGAAAAAAGAAACAAATCTCTTGTTGGGGAAATCAAAACAACTCCAACACTTGATCCTAAATTAGAACAACTGTCATCGAACTCCATCATCCATAAGACCATTGTTTCAAGTTCATTTTCACCATCTTTAGGAAAACTATTAGGCAAAATCAAAAAATTCCTGAATTGGCATTCTTCATACAATATTTGGGCTTTGGGGTTATCTAAGGGTACAAAAGTGTATTTATTTTTTGGCTCTAGTTCCAATTTAATCTTTTTTTCACCCATAGGAATCAACACTTAAGACTAGTCCATTTTAATATTCCCTCCCATGTCTTTGCAAAATGTCATGTTTAACAATATTCCATAGCTATCAGGGATATCATTCACCAAGATTGTTTATTTTAATATCTTATATAGGTAGGCGGTGAGAATAACTTGCACATCCTTGACCTATCCCATGAGAGGTACTTGCTTCACATCCATGAAGTAGCAACACCTAGAATTTTTTGTGAGAGGAAGGCTAAGGGCTTTGGCCACTAGGGATGGCATGATATTATTAGAAGCCCCTTAATCAATAATACAACTACTAAGCTTCTATTTATTTAACAACAAGGATATGCAAAAATGATTGGGTTTCTTTGCTTCGATTTCTCTTTCCATGGCATGAGAACAAGGTGTAACATTAGTATCTTGTAGAATATCTTCTGATACAAAGGTGGTCTTCTCAAGAGTTGTCGGGCTCTCTATGGCATTTTTGATGAACTAGGCATTTGCAAGAGGTTTCCTTTTTACATATTTAACTAACTTATCTAGTTCTTTGGGGTTCATCCTTAGATACTAAGATAGAGAGATAGAAATAGAGGAATATTTCTAGAATTTGACTATATCAAAGGTAGAAGAGTTGGTTGCTAACTCTATTCTTGATAGGGCCTTCAAGTTTGCAATTATTGTTTGAATCTTCATGCATAGGCTCTTTCCCTTTCAAACTTGGAACAAGAATAATAGTTCCTATGTAAAATTTCTAATTTATTTGATTTTTAGTTAAGATGGCACATGCAAGATCCTACAATGTGAGTAAAATATCTCATCTCTCTGCATCAACCTCATATTCTAAGAAATAGGAACCAAAACCTTTAACTTTAGCTCCTTCACTTTCTACTAACTAATCTCTAGAAATGGCATCCCTTGTCACATTGATCTAGATATATTTCAACCAATCAGGACAATTTCATCCATCATGGTCCATGGTTATGTAAAATGAACACATAGTTTCCTTGGCCACTTCCTCAATTTGTACTCTTTGTTGAGAGGAAGTTAAGAAATAATTTTTTCCATGGCTTGGGTGTTCCTACCTTTGACTAACGTCTTGGTATGGTGATTGTTTAGGAGTACCAGCTCTATTCTACTTTCTTTTTTACATAGCCATATCATTCATCAATCTTTGCATAAAAGAATTAGTAGGAATGGATGTAGATACAGTCCCAAATGATTGTACATCCCTTTTTCATTTTCCTATTGTGATTAGAGCATCCTCTAGTTGAATTCATTATCTCCAATTTGTGGCTAAATTAGCTACAATTTCTTTAATAAAATTGAAATTGATATCAAGAGGAACAACATTCATAAAGAAAATCTTTTGATTTTCACCATTGGGTCTGGTAGCAACAAGAGTTCTTTGCAATAGCCTATTGAATTTGGTGAAAAATTCCCTAATAGGTTCATGAATTTCTTTCTTCAAATGACTTAATTGAAGCAATAAAGAATACTCATTTTTAGGTGCTTTGAACCTATTCTCGAAGATTATTTTCACATCATACCAGCTAGCAATGAAATGTTGGGGTAGATGGTTGAACCAATCAGTTGTTGTGTTAGTGAGATTTTGAACAAAAAGTATCACCGCTATCTTCTAAGAAGGTACACTTATGATGCCACATGTTGTATGAAAGGAACTCAGGTGATCATCTATAGATACTTTGCCATCAACACAAAACTTAGGCAAGATCTCATTCTTGCCTTTAGGAAATGCATCAGGGTTAACCCCAAGGTTCAAGGGTCAAATATGTTTTACTGAGGGTTGATTAAAAATCTCTTTGTTAAGCTCCATTAACAAAAACATCATCTCTCTTACGTGCTAGATCAAAGACAGAGAAATGCAGGATGATGAGGAAGGAAAAGATAGGGAAGATGCTAGAATGAAGGATGACTCTGCAAAGGACAACACCATTCCTTATAATGACTAGGGGGACCAAAGGGCGCAACAACTAGAAGTAGAGGAGAATCAACTAGCCTTCGAGGCTACTCAGGTTATGCAAGAGCTGGAGTGAAAGAACGAGGAATAACTCTCGCCTGTTCTTTTATTTTTCTATCTTTTGGCTTTTGTACTAGCTTTAGGCCATGGTAATAGTTGTCTTTTTTCTTGGTCTTTCTCAGAACTTTACTTTTTGGCTGGGCTTTATTCTTATTATCAACCTCTGAACTTATACTTTTTTGGCTGGGCTTTCATGCTTATTATCAGCCTTATATGTTTTAACTATTGGGTTTCAAGATCCCTGTAAAACCTGTTTATCTAATAAAAAACAACCATAGTGGGAAATCTAAAACACAATGGCTGTATATTGATATAAGAAGGGATCAAGGTTATAGGTGGAAGTAAAGATTGTACAAGACGTCAGATGGGAAAGAATTTAGGGGGAGAACTAGGCCTACTACAAGATTTGGTCCTCCTTTTCCCTAGAGTGTTAAAATGAGGAAGGAAATTTAAGTTTTTCAAAGGTTCAAAGTTCTCATCAAGAACTCCCTTATCTCTTTCTCCCCTAGTATACCTTTTATCTATTATAAATTATTTAGAATAATTGAGGGGGGAGTGCATCAATTATTCAAGGTCCAAATGTCCCAATAAAACTTTTCACTCAGCCTAGTGAACCCATTTAACTATTCATGCATCTAAGCTAAACATTCTAACTATCAAACTATTGATAAACCAACCTGCAACAATAAGACATGAAAGATCAACACACATAAAATAGTTATTTATGTGAAAACCCAATTTGGAAAAAACCACCAGTAACATGCTACCTCTTTCTCAGTCTTTTGAAGTGATGCCCTCTGAAAGGCCAACCTTGTTAAAGGTTACAACACACATTGTTAAGTGTGACCCAATTAAGGGATTTCAATCACCCTATTAGAAGTGAGCCTGGTTAATGGACTTTAGGTCATTCACTTGGAATGCCACCCTATTAAAGGATTTTCTAATTATTTTTAAGTCAACCTTAGTTGAAAGGATTTTCCCTTAACTGATACAATTGTTAAAGAGTAATCAATAAGGGCTTTTGATTTGATACAACTTACAAAATATCTTGTAGATTTTAGATCTCAATTTAGTTCATCATTCTACTTGGTTTTCAGTCTCTACAACTCTAATAGATTGTTCTCCCTTCAATATTCTATCTCCTTAAGTCTTCTTGCTTGTTATGCCAATGTAGTTACTCTTATGGTCACTTGATGAAGCAAAGTCTCTATGCTTTGTTCTCTCTTCTCAATGCCTTCTCCTTGACATCTCACACTCTCACCAACCCCCTTTTCTTCATGACCTATAACTCCTTAAGTAGGAATTTAGAATACTTTTCTCGCTCTAATTTCCCTTGTCTAAATTAGGGTTTGAATGGATTAGGCAGGATACAATGTATCTGTCCCTTATCTTGTTTCTTCTAGAAACTTCATGTAGAATCCACTTGTAATTGCCTAAAAAAGGTTAGCCTCAAATTTTGTACCACCAGTTCATCATCCTTATCTTCCATCTCATTCAAAAAATTCAAGATAACAAACTTGTCAACTCAGATTTGGTGAATCTTTGACTTTTCAAATAATGTAGCAACTGGGCACTATTGACCTTTTGATGCTTAGTACATACTATGTTGCTCGATACCTATTATATTTTCTCTTGGCATCAACTATGTTTTATTGATGCTCAACACCTATTACATTTTTCTTGGCACCATGTTACTTGACACAATAGAATTTTCTTTTACTTGTCACTAATTGATATTATGATTGGCATGAACTAACTTTTCTCGGTACCCACTATCAACTTTGGTCAAGCTTCACAGACAATCTTAGTATAACTTGTTCTTCTAGAGTTTCTAAGTGTAGCTAACCTTTGTCCCTTCAAGTATGTTATCAATACATTATTTTACCATTGTCTTAACTAATCCTTTTACTTCATTAGATAATCATAACTTAACCTTTCCCTTAGGTACTATTGCTACATCTTATTGATTAAATCCTCCTCATTAATCAACTAAGTGATAGTACTTGGATCTTATAAGCAATTGTTTCTCTAGCAAATACAAGGTCTAACATCACTAACATAACAATGATTGAAAATATTCTTCTTCAACAATCTCTCTTTCTTAACAATGATCTTTTCAATCAGATTTCAACAATCTCCCTCTTTGGCATTGGAAAACATTTTTCTTCAATAATCTCTCTTTCTTAACGATGATATTTTCAATCAAATTTCAACAATCTCCCTCTTTGGCATTGATGGCAAAACAAACTAATCAACCAAGTCACCTATAACATTATGTGTAATCAAGGCTAACTATGTTAAAATAGTAAGGAAAATGCCAAAAAGAAATCTTGTATCCAATTTTTTTTCTTCTATTAGCATCTTCCAACTTCTTATGACTCCCACTGAATTGTTCTAATATCTCCCTCTTTCAAAGTATTAGGGTAATCATCTTCTTTGTTGATACACTGTCTCCTCTTTTTTTGTTATGCTCCCTCTCTGATCTTGTCATCCTAATTGATTTCTATTTATGTTGTTTTCTCCTTCTTAGATACTATTTCTTCCTTTCTGCTATTCCTCCCTCTTTTCTTTTGATCTTGTAGATTTGATCAGTTTTTGCTATTTCTCCCTTTTTAATAGCAATGCCAAAGACATATCATTTCAGCATCTTATCATGCAGATATAGAATTTGTAGTAGCTCTAGTTTCTTCCTTTGTCACCTTGCTTGTGACTGATTTGGAGTTTCAACATTGTGATTACTTCAGGAAAAACCTAAAGTAAGAATTCTCTACATCAATTTGTAACTCTCAGCATTTAGCCTATTTTATGTAGGGTAGTTCTGCTATTTCTCAAACAACCTTAGATAGGGGTACCATCCCTAACATACCTCTTAGATATTCAAATGCATCTTTAGGTAATGGTTTTGTGAAGATGTCAGCAATTTGTTCCTTTGAATTGACATATTCCATCTTCATGTCTTTGTCTTCTAGTAGCTCTCTTAAATAATGATAGTTAATTGTAATGTGCTTTATTTTGGCATGCATCACAAGATTATTTGATATGTTGATGGCACTAGTGTTATCACAATAAAGTATCATAGGTTCAGTTATCTCCTCCTTCATACCTTTTAATAGATGCTTGATCCATACAATATTGGTATAGTTTATTGTAACAACAACATATTCAACTTCAGTTGTGGGCTATGAGGTACAACTTTGCTTTTTACTATTCCAAGTAACTAGTCTTCTACCTAAAAAGAGTGCTCCTCCACTAGTGCTTTTTCTGTCATCTATATTTCCTCCCCAATTAGCATTAGTGTAGGCTTTTAGTTCAAATTTTTCATTCCTCTTATAGTATATGCCAAAGTCATTTATTTCTTTTAAGTACATCAGTATTCTCTTTACTACCATAAGATGATTTTCTCTTGGGTTTGTAGAACATCTTGCAACTATTCCAATAGACAATGCAATATTAGGTCTATTGTGTACAACATATTGTAACTTACCAATCATTGACCTGTATAATGTCTAATTTACTTCATCTAATTTATCATTCTTTGATAACTTATGTCCTGTTGCCATAGGTGTACTCACAGGTTTTGAGTCTTCTAGTCCAAATGATTTTAGTATCTCCTTGATGTACTTTGACTAGGTAACAAATATGCCATACTTTAGTTGATAGACTTGTAGGCCAACAAAGAACTTGATTTCACCAAACATTGACATCTCAAACTCATGCTTCATCTAATTAGCAAAATCCTTACACAGAGCATATTTTCCTCCAAATATTATGTCATCAACAAATATTTTAGATAACAGTATGTCCTTACCTTTTTCTGTTTTGATGTAAAAAAATTTGTTATCATCAATTCTCTCAATTCCAATCTTCACAAGATACTTGTGAAGCCTTTCATACCATGCTCTTGGCACTTGTTTCAGCCCATAGAGTTTTTTATGTTGTTTATGTACCATATCCTTTTTGTTTTCATCCACAAATCCTTTTGGCTATTCTATGTAGAATTCTTGTTCTAATATACCATTCAAAAATGTAGACTTGACATCCACTCGATAGACTTTGTATCCTTTATAGGTAGCATATGTAAGTAATGTTGTTACTCCTTCCATCCTTGCAACAGAGGCAAAAGTTTCCCCATAATCTATTCCTTCTTCTTGAGCAGATCCTTTACATACTATTCTGGCTTTGTTTCTTGCAATCTCACCATTTTCATCTACCTTGTTCCTAAACACCCACTTGGTACCAATCACATTTTTATCAGCTTGTCTTGGAACTAAGCTCCAAGTTTTGTTCATTTCTATATTCTCAATTTCTTCCTCCATAGCTTTGCACCAATCATCATCTTCTAGTGCATCTCTCACTATTTTGGGTTCTATTTGGCTTAGCAAGCATGATTCATTCCTTAGTCTATTCCTTGTCATTGGTCTGGCATCCTTATTTCAAATGATTTGTTCTAAAAGGTGATGTCTTCTAACATACTTGGATAGTCTTGGTTCTATTCTTGTTTCCATGTTTGGTCTTTTGGCTTCAAAATCACTATGCACATCTCTTTTAGGTAACTCAACATCTCTTCCATGTGTACTAATTTCAAAATCAGAATGTGCATTTTTTTCATTCTGTAACTCAACATTCACTGGCTATGACTCGATAGTTACTGAAATTTTTTGTTGGATCTCCATTTGATTAGCAACATTTTCCTTAGTAGGCATTCCTTCATAGAAATATGCAAATGATTTGTATTGTTCTGGTCCTTTGATAGGTTCATCACCATGAACTTCTGTGTATTCATCAAAATTTATATTTTCACTTTCCACAATTTTGTTAGTGTTAGTATTTAAACATTTATATGCTTTAATTCTTGTGGAGTAGCCAAGGAATATATCTTCATCACTTTTTGCATCAAATTTACCATTTCTAGTCTCCTTGAGAATATAGCATTTGCTACCAAATACTCTGAAATGTTTGACATTGGGTGTTGCATTTGTACTTTTTTTGATTTGTACTTGGTTCAAGGTGTAGACAGTTGTACTTACAACTTCTCTCTAGTACTTTATAGCAACATTCTTCTCCATCATGAGTGTTTTGGCACAATCCATCACTAATCTATTTCTTCTTTTAGAAATCCTATTCTATGGAGGGGTTCTTGGTGCAAATTTTTGTCTCTTGATTCCTTTGTTATTACAGAACATCTAAAATTCTTTTGATGTGAACTCTCTTCCTCTGTCTGATCTCAAGCATTTCATATTCTTTCCTCTTTTTTTTTCAACTCTTGCCAAATACCACTTAAACATTTGAAAGGAATCATATTTTGCTTTAAAAATATGACAGTCATCATCCTAGAATAATCATCTACAAACATCATTGTATATATATCTCCTTTGTAACTTTGTACTTCTATAGGTCCACACAAGTTAGTATGAACAATCTCTAACACTTCTTTAGAAGTATAGGTTTTGCTTTTGAAACTTGACTTGGTCATCTTGCCTAGCTGACATTGTTTGCACATTACATTGTCAAGCTTTTTCAGTTTAGGCAAACCTCTCACTTTCTTCATATTGTTGATGTTAATCAGGTTGTCAAAGTTGACATGACATAGCCTTTTATGCCATAGCCACACATCATCAAATTTAACAATAAGACAAGTGGCATCCTCAATATCTAGATAAAATAGATTACTCCTAGTTTGGTCTCCTTTTACTATTAGGTTTCCATTAGTGTCATAGATTTTGGCAGTTTTGTTTCCAAACTCTATTTTACAACCTACATTGCTTAACTGTGACACACTCAACAAGTTATAATTCAATCCTTCAACATAGTATGCATTATCACATGAAATATTTTATATAAGCTTCATGGAACCTTTTCCTTTTATTAGACATGGGGCATCATTTCCAAATCTAACACTATTTCCATCATATTGAGTTAAGGTGACAAACTTACTTTTGTCTCCTTTCATGTAATGTGAGCATCAATTTTCAATGATCCATTCGTCATTTTTGTTCACACAGGTTACCAGTGTTGTTGCCTCATCTTCATCTGACTCATCTTTCATTGCAACATAGACTACCTCATCATCGTTTTCATTTGAATCATATTCTTTTGCATTGTAATAGTTTTTGCCTTTGTCTTTTACTCTTTGTTTTCTTCATTTCTTCTACCTTTGTATTTGTCATTTCCTTTGTAATTTCTCTTTTTTGGACACCTAGCATCAATATGTCCAACTTCATCGCAATTAAAACAAATGATAGGCATCTTAACTTTAAATTTACCCTTTCGTTTGTGAAATCTTCTTGCCAGTAGTGCTTCTAGTTGATTGACATCTTGTTCATCAGTGTCACTGTCACTAGACACATGTTTTATCCTCCTCTTCTTCCTTTTCATCTTCTCATCAGAATCTTTGAGCAACAACCTAGCCTTGAAAGAAAATTCAAGACTTTTTGGCTTGTAGTTACCAAAATTGGATAGCTTAGATGCAATGAGTCTCCTAACTAGTCCTTCAAGAGTTAGATTGTTCCCTGGAATGCATCTCAATTCTTGTATAGTAGATACTCTAATGACATAGATAGGTAATAATTTTTTTAAGAATTTTCTTAGAATAGTGTCATCTTCAATATGACTAGTTGTACCTTTTATAGTATTCACTACTTCTTTTATTCTAGCAACATACTAAGCAATGTTCTCACCTTCCTCCATTTTCATGTCGTCAAAATTTCCTCTGAGGCTCTTTGAATTGGCTCTTTGTACATTCTTATCTCCTCCATAGATGGTTTGCAAGATTTCCCACATCTTGTAAGCAATTTTGCATCCCTTGTTGTCATCAAATTCAACATAGCTGAGAGCAGAGGCAATCTCCAACATTTCCTGATTGTGTTCCTTCTTTTTCTTCATATTATCAATAGTAGGCACACCAACTAGATCAACATGTTCTACTATAATTGAAGTTTGTACATGGTCACCTATTCCTCCAAGATGCAATCTAATAAAACTTTTCCATGCAAGGGAGTTGTCTCTATTGAGCTTAGGCACTTCTGTCTTAGACATCTTGATCTTTATGCTTCTAGTACCTTCTAACCAGTTCAATTAGCAAATGGCTCTGATACTAATTGTTAGAAATTCTTTAGAATAATTGAGAATAAACATTCTAACTAGCAAGCTACTGATAAATCAACATACAACAATAAGACATTAAAGATCAACACACATAACACAATGATTTACATGGAAACAAATTTGGAAAAAACTACTAGTAACATGCTACCTCTTTCTCAGTCTTCTAAAGTGACGCCCTATGAAAGGCCAAGACTATTAAAGGTTACAACACACACTGTTAAGTGTGACCCGGTTAAGGGATTTCAATCACCTTGTTAGAAGTGAGCCTCGTTAAAGGAATTTAGGTCATTCACTTGGAATGCCACCCTCTTAAAGGATTTTCTAATGACTATTAAGTCAATCTTAGTCCAAAGCATTTTTCCCTAACAAATACAATTGTTAGAGAGTAATCAATAAGGGCTTTTGATTTGATACAACTTACAACATATCTTGTAGATTTTAGATCTCAATTTAGTTCATCATTTTTCTTTGCTTTTAGTCTCTATAGCTCTGATAGCTTGTTCTTCCTTCAAGCTTCTATCTCCTTAAGTCTTCTTTCTTGTTGTGCCAATGTAGTTACTCTTTTGGTCACTAACACTTGACCAAGTAGAGTCTCTGTTCTCTGTTCTCTCTTCTCAATGCCTTCTCCTTGATACTACACACTCTTGCCAACCCCCTTTGCTTCATGACCTATAACTCTTTAAGTAGGAATTTAGAATACTTGTCTCACTCTAATTTTGCTCATCTAAAATAGGGTTTGAATGGATTAGGTAGGATACAATGTATTTGTACCTTATATTGTTTCTTCTAGAAACTTCATGTAGAATCCACTTGTAATTGCCTAAAAATGGTTAACCTCAAATTCTATACCACCAGTTCATCATCCTTATCTTCCACCTAGTTCACAAAATTCAAGATAATAAACTTGAGAGCTCAAATTCAGAAAATCTTTGACTTTTCAAATAATGGAGCAACTCAACACTATTAACCTTTTGATGCTCAATACATACTATGTTGCTCGACACCTATTACATTTTCTCTCAGCATCAACTATGTTTTATTGATGCTCGACACCTATTGCATTTTCCATAGCACCAACTATGTCACATAGGACACACTATAATTTTCCTTTACTCGACACTAACTAATATTCTACTCGGCATGAACTAACTTTTCTTAGCACCCACTATCAACTTTGGTCAAGCTTTATAGATAGTCTTAGTATAAATTGTTCTTCTATAGTTTCTAAGTGTAGCCAACCTTTGTGTCTTCAAGTATGTTATCAATACATTATTTTACCATTGTCTTAAGTAATCCTTGTACTTCATTACATAATCATAACTCAACCTTTCCCTTAGGTGCTATTATTACATCTTATTGATTAAATCCTCCTCCTTAATCAACCAAGTGATAGAACTTGGATCTTATAAGTAATTGTCTCTCCAACAAATAGCAGGTTTGACATTAGTGATAAAACAATGATTGAAAACATTCTTCTTCAATAATCTCTATTTCTTAAAAATGATCGTTTAAATTAGATTTTAAAAATCTCCTTCTTTGGCATTAGAAAACATTCTTCTTCAACATTCTCTCTTTCTTAACAATGATATTTTCAATCAAATTTCAACATTATTAGCCATACTTGTTTTTATTTTATTAACTCAAGGTCTTGCAAGGGCTTGAGTAAGTTTATCTAGCACTGCTACCTCTTAGACCACATCTACACCTCTTAGAATCTCAACTTGTTCCTCTTCCCTTTTTAGAACATTAAGGACCCACTGGAACTATTGATTTTTTGATGCAATCTCTAGGCAACTGAAGTTAAGTCTAAAATTATGTCTTCTTGGGTATCTTCAAATAATAAATCAAGTTGTAAAACAAGAAAAAAATCGTCATGTATTAGAACCATTGTATTTCATTACCACCTCAAAGGGATTATTCCTCTTTTTCTACGGACTCCCCAGTAGAGTCACCAAAAATCTGTTAGTGAACAGATTGTCTTTCCTTACAAAATATAATAATATAATCTATGCCCAAGATAGGAAATCAATAATGCTCACAACAATTGGGTAAATGTTATGTTAACCATTTCCCTCTGAATTTTTATAGGTAAAACTCCCCTTTTAATTGATTTTCAATGAATTTAGATTAACCAAACAATAAACATAAATGCACACTTTTTCTTGAAAGTTCTTAATGGTCTCTCATGTACTCTTAGGTACAAAGGTAAATTTCATAGATTTCAATAATCTTTGATTTCTGAAATTTGTGAACTTTACATCCTTACCCAAGAGTACGTGATAGTAGAGATCCTTAAACACTTTCAGGCATATTGGTAAAAAGATTGTCCTTTTTAAATTAACTCTTTGAATACCTAATATCTATGAACAATGACTAATTACAACATTTGGGGAACTGCACTAAGAAATTGATTTCCCTCTAAATTTATAGGTACAACTCACTTGATTTTGTGATTTACAATGAATTTGTTTGCTCCTAATTCTAAAATGGGGTATGTTCTTGACCAGAGAAAAGGAGAGGAAAACCAAGTTAGGCCTAGACAGGAACTAACTCAGGCTAGAGTTTGGGTCATAAAACTAACTCTAAAATGCAAGGAAACAAAATAAGAAACTATACTAAAAAGAATCTCTTTTAACCTCTAACACTACTATGATCATTTTCTCTTTGTTGTATTAAATAGGGGAACAAAGCTCTGTTTGTTCAGTAATTCCATTCACCTCAAAGAGATACTTCTAACTAAGACAAGTAATGGAATAGTGAATGATTGATACAAAACACATTCAATTTGTCTCTACAATATGAAGTATTTCACACCAAAAATTAGCCAACCATTCATTAATTTTTCAATCGGGTACATATCGAATTGTAAGATGAACTATTACATAAAGTAGTTGAATCAGTTCATCTTCTCAAAAATGGCAAATAGCAAGAAGCTAATTACTAGTTATAATCTAGATTAGAATACAAAAAGAGCGAGACAAATATCATTTTTCTTTCTTCCCCTTCTTTGATTTTTCCTTATAGGCTTTGGTAGTGATAATGATTGGAATGAGATCCTAATGTCTATGGATGTGGAGATTGGTGTATGTGAGGAGCCACTTGGAGTATTCTCTAGCCAAGTGCTTGATTGTACTCAACTGCTCTTGCATTTTATTTGTTGCAATGTGTATGCATCAATTAGGTCATTGGTTGTCTGACCCTATGTCCTGATGGGTAGTAGATTTCTTTGTTAATTTTATCCAAGTAGCTAGAGAAATTCTTTTACATGATAGTGACTCCTACTACTCCTTTCCCTTGTCCACTTGTTTGGAAGTCAATGTGTAGTACTTTTAGCAACTCATAATTGTTATCCTATTCCTCTTATCTTTTCTTTTTATTTTCTATAATTCTTTCTTTACTACTGAGATCATTTAAGCTTTGAATTGCAAGCTATGTTGCCATTCAAACAAAGTCTCATCTCCTTTCTATAGAACCTTTTCCTCTACTACTTCTTTGTCCTTCATTTGTATGACCATATGCAAGAGGGAGATGAAATCTTCACTCTTTTCCTTTTTTAGTGATAGAGTAGCTCGGTTAGCTAGGATGTTATCTTTTCTATCTCAAGCCTCAACACTACATTGCCGAATTGTTCTATAACCATTTAAGTCCTTTAGACTTGAGTTTTTCACTCCACTTCCTACTAATTTTTCTAAAATGTTTTTCCTCTGGTAGCTAAAAGACGATTGCCTAAATATTTATAGTTGTAGGATCACTAGTAGGTGGTACTCCCAAAATACTTGCTAATGGGGAAACTAATTTCCTAATGAAGTAGTTGAACTCATGGATCTCTACCTTCATCTTGAATTTGGAAAGCTTGAAGCCCTCAAGTTCTTCATCTATTACTTCATTAGTTGCTTTCCAAAAGCCCACTTTGGTGTAATTCTTGACCTCTCCTAGATCTAGAGATTGCAATGTGAAGTCAGTTGTAGTTAGGTATTCAATCTTACCATCTTTTGTGGGCCTGGAATTCTACATAGTCAAGTGCCCCATGTCTAGATCTTGATCGAGGATAGACAAAGTCTTCTTCTTCTTCACTTTTCTCAATGTTGATCCAAAGTGGATGGATAGAGATAAAATCTCTTTGTTTGGAGCCCCATCTTCTATCGACTTCCTCTTCCTTTCTAAAGTATTCTCGAGCCATGACTCAGTGCCAATTACCTTTGACATAACCCCTAGTATATCCGCACTGAACATTTTTCTCTTAATAGGAGTCAAGGCCTTTGATGATGAGGAGAAAATATTTCCTAGAGTAGGGGAAATGAATTTTGGAGTTTCAAACACCTTTTTTTCTTCAGATATTTTCTATACTGCTTTGTCTGACTCTATGGATTCACTTTCACTACTTCCACCATCTCCAAGATCAACCAATTGTATTTGATGGCTACTTGGTAGGATTAGAGTTGCACTTATAGATGGTATTAGACTATTGGGGGATGACATAGCCACTTGATTACAATGACTTTTCGTTCTTCCACTTTCTTCTTCTCAGCTTCTACCTCTATCTTGATCACTAGTACTGAACCATCCTAACAAGTTTTATCTAATGGGATGTTCCCTCCACGAGCTAGTTGAGTAGGTCCTTAAGTGAGAGGTAGAATTATTCCTAAAGTGTCACTATGGGAAGATGAAGTAGCTACTACATTTGGGGAGGGCTAAGTGGATGCACCTTTTCTTCTACTTCATTATGTCATGGTCCACTCGACCCACTTCCTAGTCATCTTGTAAATTATTTCCATCATCATGTCCAAGTCTTCTATGACATATTCAAATGGTTAATTGCTTATAGGAGTATTCCTTAACTTGGTTAAATAAGTAGTGCTATATATATTTTTTGACCATCATCTTCAACTCCATCCACATCTATATTTACCTTATGTAACTTAACTTGATCTACTATCAATCTTGTGAAAGCACGATTATGGATTTCAAATTCATCTTTGCAATTGGCCCAGTAGTCTTCAATGGTGTTGACATGCTTTATGGCACTCCTAATCTATAGGACATCCTTAACATATCAATTGGGTTCTAACATAGGTCTCAAGACCTCATACATATCTAGCTTGTACTTTTTCTCAAAAACCTTCATCATATTCTTCACATTAGACTAGGTGTCATAATTGAATGCTCCAAAATTCATAGGGAACTCATATCCTTTCTTCTTCAGACTTCCACTCAAGATGTTCACCTACAAATCTTTTTGAATGATCTCTACCAAGACTATCAGATCATTCAGATATCTTAGCATCTTTAGAGGAAATCCATCGAAAGGTACAAGATGCAATTAAGAAAAAGATGAGAAGTGAATAAAGTAATAGCTAAATTGGCTGATGGCATCCATGGCTTTAGGGGAGAATCTCATTTTTGGACACCCTTGTAGCTCCCTACAAATTCTCATAGTAAACATATTATTCACTTTTACATAATCTGCATAACTATTATGTAGTTGGAGACATGGATAAAATTCATAAGACTTGACATCATCAAGGAAGTCATCTAGGCATGGAAGACTAGGCCATAATTACAAATATGTTAGCATATAAATCAAGAATGAAGACATATAAAATGAATTGTTAAACTTGGTCACTTAGAGAGGATTGGATAGAATCTTGCTTACCTCTTATGCCCAATCAATATACAGTGTATTTGAGCATATAATTTGAACCAAAAAGAAGTATTGTTCAACAAAATTTAGGGCTTCCACTTCACCTCTCAATCTACGTAGGAGAACTAAAATGTCAATTATCTCTAGTTTGAGGTTGGTTCCTAACAAAGTCTTGGGGACTTTTCTTTTATCACTGTATGGCTTCTAGAACCATGTTCACATGATCTTCTTCCTCAAATCATCTTCTTCACCAAGAATTTTGAGCTAGCCCCAACAAAAATTAGGTCAAAAAAACTCTCCCATTTTGGCATATGAAGGAAATTCACCACCATTTTTCTATCGATTGAAATCAATATAGTATAATCAGGTGGAACTATCTACTTGGTTTCTAGCTTGCAATGGTGAATACATTCATAAATGAATTTTGGGGCTTGAACTGCAACTGGAAAACTAGTGTTTTCAACCAAACCACATCCTTGAAGCTTCTCAGTGATAGGATGAATGTGTTTAGATTCTAGCCTCCTTTGGAAGTTTTCCATATCATACAAATAGAGGGATGTGTCTATGAAATTCTATAATTGAGACTTGATCCCAGTCAAACCATCAAAACCCACAAACTTAGTGGCTATAGCTTATGGATGAGATTTTGAATTGAAAAATGAATAAGAAAATGAACACTACAATCAATGGCTTTAGAAAGCTACACATATTAATAAAATGAGAAATCAAGGGAACAAGGTAACTCATTCAACTACTTGTGAGTTTTTATACAAGGACCTTGGTTCATCTATTATACTTCAAAATTTGTGCCACATGAGTGAAATTTAAGGAAATGCCCATTAAAGAGTAAATGCAAAGGCTCAATACAAATTTAAAAGTTTTTTCACTATTCTATTGGATATAACAGTAGCTTTCCATTAATAGATTATTTACTTTTTTGTTTTCCTTTTAGTTTTAGAAAGTTTCCCCTGGGGTACTCTGTTGATGAAAATATACCAAGTGAGATCCAAACCATATCTTCCTTCCATAATGGTTTGTTTCATTCCAATATTATCCTTAATTATACTAGATCTAGTATAGAGGCCAAATTTTACTTGTTTGACCTGATTCTTCTGCATAGTCATAAAGTTTCTTGCATGGGTTGGAAACCTACTAAAGAGGAGGAAATTTCTATTTTTCTGCCTATGCTTTGTTTTTGGTTGAATCTTTGACAACTACATTTCTAATTGTTAAAGATGTTTAGTTAAGGTGCATGGATCCACTTGGATGTCACTTAACATCTTTCATTTCACTTTTATCTATTTTGTGAAAAATTATCTTCATGGGTTGAAAACCCACCAAAGAGAAGACGAAATGAGGTTTTTTTTACCAAGGATTAGTATTTGGGCAATAAAAAATCCAAATTATGTTGAGGAGTTTGATCCCAAGTTCAAACATCAATTTTCCTTTATATCTGCACCCTTTGAATCTTTTTAAACTAGATACATCTCCAAGTGATCCCTCATGGAAAATCACCTTCATGGGTTGGAAACCTTCCTTGGGGAAGGAAACATGGGATTTTTTGCCAATTCCTATTTTATCAACCATTGATATGCTATGAGCTAGTGTTGTGAAGACATGCAAATTTTAGGGAACTTTCAAATGCATGGGAAAAAAATAGTGAGCATGCTTTATTTGCAATGAGTGAAAACTAATCTCTATTGGACTGGGTATTAAACTTACCTGACAAATTACAAGATAAAAAAAAAACCCACCTGGCTATTTAAAAAGAGAAGGTGTATTGGGAAAATCTGATAAAAAACACCTACCCTTTTGAAACTTAGACCTAGACTCAAACATTTTAGGAACAAGATTGACTTCATCTAAAAATAGAAAACTCACTTTTGCCAATATATTAGAAAACAAAAGTGTGGCAACAAGGAAAAAGTGTGCATTTATGTTTATTATTTGGTTAATCTAAATTCATTGACAGTCAATTGAAAAGGGAGTTGTACCTATAAAAATTTAGAGGGAAATGGTTAACATAACATTTACCCAATTGTTGTGAGCATTATTGATTTCCTATCTTGGGCATGGATTATATTATTAAATTTTGTAAGGAAAGACAATCTATTCACCAACAACATATAAAGTCCATAAAACTATAATTTAACATTTTAAAAAATTCTCTCAACAAGTTGACCTACCATTATTACATATTGACCCTTATCTAGTTTTTATTTATTTTTTATTTTGGGAGGTCTAGCATCAAATGCATTTCAAAATATAGGATCCTATATTAAAACCCAAGTACTTTTAATGCCATGTGTTTCTACCTTTACCTGAGGCATGGGTTGTGATCCATCCATGATAGAATATATCATCTTAGTTTTTTAAATTAATAATTTTGAAGGCATAGATTATCCTTTATCAACTATTGTTTATGTAGAATGTAAATTCTTGATAGGTTAGTTTATTCTTCACCTGAAGGGGCTACTTTGCTCGCCTAAATTATGTGCATTATGCTAGTTCACATTACACCTTATTGAGTGAGGTGACTTCACTTTTGTAAATTTTCTAAAAATGGAACTTGATAGTATATTGAATGGAGATTCAAGCTCAACCTATTGAAATTTACAAGTGAGAAGATTTACTTCTTAGGGGGGGTGGTGAATCAGAAGTAACAAACTTTAACCTCTAAAACTTTTAACTAAGATCAATCACATGCATCTAACATATCTACTAAACATGAAAGTAAAGACATGCATGAAAATAGACAAAATAAGATTTTGGTCACCTAGAAACCCTCCAAAATGAGAAGGTAAAATTGGGGTGGGGATGACACCCACAACTTATCACTGTAGCAATATGTAACTCGTTAAGGTTAGAAAGTTTGACCACCATCAATGGTTTTCTCTATGAAAGGCCTACCCTGTTAAAGGCTTTACACCCTATTAAAAGTAACCTTTCTAAAGGATTTACAAACATTCACTTGGAATGTCACCTTGTTAAAGGTTCTACAAAATAGCTATTAAGACAACCTATCTTCATAGGATTTTCATTCTCCTAATACAACGGTTAGAAGGTATAGAAAAATGTTTTGACCTAATGACTTACAATCTTCAATTGCTAATTCTAGATCCTTGTTCTACTCAATCTATTCTGATCCTTCCTAATTTGATATATCTCTATTCGAAGTATTGATACTTTGTTTTGATCAACTTGATTCTGCAATGTTGTTCTTCCTCTAAGTCTGCACACCCCTTTCACTTCCTTCAAAAATTTACTTAAATTCACTCATGCATTCTCTTATGACTCTCTTCCTCTATTGAATTATGGGGTTTTGACCTCCTTATAAAGGCTTCAAGACTTAGGGTTAGGTATGAATCTATGATCAAGATTCATCCATCTTTCTGGTTCAAATCTTTACTCTTTTCTAATTGGTTGCATGCTCTCTCCATTTTTCTAATTGGTTGCATGCTGATTACATAGGGAATGTAATAGATTTGATCTTATCTTTTAGATCTTTCAAGATTCATCTTGAGTCAGCTCAAAAATAGTTTACATATGAGTTTGTGAAGGCACAAACTCATATGTTGATTCTGTGTTACTCGGCACTTACTGATTGCTAGTGCTTGGCACATATAGGAATTTTGTCTTGATCAGATCCTATAGTAACGCTATCTCACTTGGCACCTATACTTTGATTGGCACATATACTTGGTTGGCATTTATACTAGCTCAACATCAATTTTCACTTGGCACTTGAAACTTTGTCAGCACTTGAATAACTCAACATCTATTGAATTTTTGGCTCGGCACATACTATAGCTTGGCATCTATATTATGGTTGGCATCAACTTAGAAATTTCTTGAGTGTGTTGACATTCAAGTGTCAAAACCAATTTGAGACCAAAAATCTCCCCCTTTGACATGAGTGTCAAAAAACACTTAACTAAGCATTATAAACTGATCTCTAATGAGTATAATATACAACTTGTCTGACATATGTACAAAACTTTAAAAACTTGTTCAAAATTTTGTAGAAGACTATATACCTCAAAAACTTGTAACTCCCCCTAAGTTGATGTACCATTTCTATATCCAAAACTCCTTATGTTGGATTTTTCTCATGCTAATTATTCTGATACTCTTTACCTTTGCCTTGTCATTTCTTCCCCTATCTGCTCTATTTCTACTCTATTATTACTCCCCCTTTCATACATCTTTCCTTATAGTTTTTGTATCCTTTTGGCTTTATCTCCTTATCTCTCTTCGAAACTCAAAATTTTATTATCTTCCCCCTTTGGGTATCTCCCCCTTTGGGTCTCATTTATTAATTCCATAATGTATTATCTCCCCCAATTTATTATATCTCCCCCTTTTTTGACACTTATGTCAAAAGGTTCTATGAATGAATTAAATACTTAGCCAAAAAAGATTTATTTACCTCCATAATGATTTTTAGAAAAGCATATCAATTGTCTAATGTAATTTCCAGTGCTTTAAGCTATATGGTTGTCTCTACTGCAAGGTGTACCAAGCCTTCCAATGTAGAAAGATTGGGATCTTTCTTCAAGAATTTCTTTGCATACGCCATTTCTTTGTGCAAAAATTCCATATGAGGGGTTATGGTAGACTAGAATTGTATTAATTTGGCCTTGGTGTTAGCCTCATCTACTGTGAGTACAACTAATTCCTTTTGAGCGTGAAGTGTTGTAGCAAAATGCTTCTCACTTTGAGTTGGATCCTTGGGTAGTTGCATACTAGATACTTTGAGGCTTCTCTCCAAGCTCAATATCCTCTGGCTGGTCTCTTGTGTGAAGTATGAGGAATCACACAATTTGGAGTACAATGAGAATATATTCTCAAGTACTACTTTGACCTTCTCTACCTTCTTTGCCAGCTCCACTTGTGATAGTGCTATCTCACCAAATATTTTCTCATTTACATTCATCTAGAATATCTTTTCAAACCATTCAAGCAATTTGGCATTGGTATCTAGGTCTTCATTTTATACCTAGTCCACTATGTTGGATATTGGCTCCATTGTGGGCTGTGTCTCATCAAGTACTTGCAACCTAAAAGCATCTAGAAAGATGTCTTTGATTTCTATCAATGCTTGCCTTTGCCTATACTCAATCTTGAGTATCTCTTGTTTCTTCTTCTTCTCCAGTGCCTCTTGCACTTCATTGATCTATTCTATGTTCATTGTTTTATAGTCATAGCTTATAATGACTATCTCCTCATCAAGTGCAGGGTTTCCATAGTGAAGTACCCTTGCTATCTTGCAATGGTACTGCATCAGTTCTTGGCTGCTATGTTGTTCCAGTGGGAGTTTCTATAGTAGGAAAATTAACCAATATTTGTATTACCTCTTGGTCTTTCTCCTTGTTCTCTTCAACTCTATCTTGATCAATGATTGTAATCTGAGGAGGTGCACCTTCACTTTGTGTTGTAGGAACAGAGGTATCCTTCTATCCTGTTTGCTCCTTTGCTTGTTCCTTGGCAGTTGAAGTCATTGTGATTGTGGAATCAACCTTACCAGATACATCTTGTGCTACTTGCTCTTGTGGTTGTCCACTTGTAGTTGTTGGAGTTTGTGAAGGTGGTTCTTATGGATTCACCTTCTCTTTTCTTATCTTAGCTATAGCCTTTTGTAGTTCTTCCACACTCACCAAGACTAGATTGGTACACAATTGTGCTTGCAAAGTACTCTGGTGAAGAATATTTCTAAGATCCTCTATAGTCAATGGGTTACTATTCTAACTAGAGGTGTTAGGAACATTCTTCACAATTATTGTCTCTATAGGTGTGGGTGTTTCATGTGGAGGACTAGGTGGTGATAGTTGTGTGTCTTGCACACTCTATTCCTATTGCTACTCCTCAATTGTTGCTGTATCACCCTTTTGTGTATTTTTTACAATGTAACTTCTTCCTTTTCTTTCTCTCCTTCTTCTTCCTTGTCATTTTCTTCTTCATTATCTTCATCATTCCTTCCCTCAAATGGATCTTCTTTTCCTTAGTTGTTTGGACTTCTTTACAAATTCTTCTATTTTATTTTGCAAAATGTTGAATGCTCTGCATTTGGGTGCAAATTTTCTCCCATGCTTCTTACTTGCCTTACTAATTTAGCCTTTGGTAAGTTTAGGCATCACACAAGCCAATGTTTACTCTTTTATTTCTTTCTCCATATTTAGGAAATAATGCCATTTATTTTCTACAACTGAATATAGTTCCTTAGGCATAGTATTATCTAGTTCAAGTGGAGTATTCTTGAACTTGGCCATCATAGTGTACAATGATTCTTCCACTATGTTTTGTTCCTCTCTTGTCAACTTATTCAAATTAATGCCTTTAAGTCCTAACAAGTTTGAATTATCTCTAATGTTGTCACAAATGTTCTCTAAATTAGATTTAGTGGTGTGACTTACCATTCTGAACTGGCTAGTGTCCTCTAATTCAATTCTCTCCTTATCTGATTCTAGAGGTGCCAAATATTTTCTTCTCTTTTTCTCTATTGGTCCTCCCTGTTATGTAGCTTTCTTCTTTTCTTTTTCTTTAGCTACCTTTGTTGTAGCTCTTGTATCTTCCCTAGTGGTAGGTTTGTTTGGGCTTGGCTTAGCCTTCTTTTTGCCTTTAGGCTATGTAGCAGGCTATTTCTATTCTTTCCTCTTCTTAGGCTCTACTTTAGGTGCTTCCTCTTCTTGCTCGGCACCTTCTTGTTCTTCAACATCCTCACCCATGACTTGAGTTAATGCTAGTGGTCCTTGACTCTATTCCTCATCATCATCATCATCATCTTCTTCTTCTTCTTCTTCTACCTCTGTTGAGCCTTCACCAAATTTTTCCTTAAGCTTGTTCACTAATTTATCCTTTTTCTTAAGTGTAGAAGCAATCTTTAACTCCATATCTACTTTGGATCTCACTACATCATATGTGCCAAAATGTGGGGCACTCTTATCTACTTCCTCAACTAACAATGTTGTAATTGTTGTAGATGCTTCATCAATATTTATTTCATACCCAAGTGGTCTAAGCCATCTCACCCTTGGTATGGCTGCTTGGATGTAGGTATACTCAATATCAACAAGAAAGCAAATATCATTTACATGCTACTCCACAAGTGAGACTAGAATCCTAAGTCTTTTTTTCATTGATTTCTTAAAATCTTCAAAATAGCTATTCATGAGTATCTCAAAAATTTTCCCCATTTGTTCAATATATTCATTCACCTGGGCTACAATGGACTTGTTTGTCTTCTAGCTGACTTTTTCGAAAGAACAAAATTCATTCTATACATAGAAGAATATACATATCAAAATTGCTTTGAATTTGCATTGGGCTCCCTTTGTTCTCCTTATAGCTCCAAAATTCTCATTGATCTATTGTAGTTGTAGTTCTACTAGATCATAGGTATGATCCTTTTTAACAAGTTTGTAACCAAAATCCACTATAATATAGGGCACTCTATTGAGTTTGCTAGATTGGTAGAATTTATGGGAAATGACTTTGACAAAAAAATCAACAAGAGGGTCCTTAATAGTATCAATGGTCATGCTTCTCTTGTTCCACTTGGCTCCAATATTCTTCTCAATGGCTTCTTTGGAGTCACTTCTTAGGGTTTTAGGCCGATCTAGGGTTGGATACCCTATTACCCTATGAATAATCCTTTTTGATATTTTAACTGGGCCATCTTCTAACCACAAGCTACCATCATGTATCCTACTCAACATAATTCTGATCCATTTGGTCTTAAAAATAGTAGGGAACTCTAGGGCATGGGTTAAGCCCTACTTCTCAACGATTTGAAATTATTCTTTCAAGATTCCATTCTGACACAATATATCATATGCCTCCCTAATTTCCATGTCTCCAATAGCACCTATTTTGCAATTATAGCATCTCCTAACATCTTGGACCATTACTACCATAGGAGGAATTACAAACAATGCTTCGATAAGGTCATTCTTATAGGTAACTTCAGGGATAGGTTGAAACTTGGGTTGCTTAACTTCTTATGACACTAATTCAACTTCAAACAACTCTTTTTCTTGAGGTTTTCTAGAGTTGGAAGCCATTTGTGCAAACTGGGGTTTCAATCACGAAGAGATTTTGAAACTATGTAGCTCAGCACAACTATAAATAGCTTGAATTGTCAAAAATGTGCTGAATCTTTATTGAAATATGCTCAAATGCTTGAAATTCTACTTGGAAATTATTCTACACTCTTCTTCATCTTTTCTCTTTTTCTTGTGATGGTGAAAAATGATTCAAAATGCAATCATATACCGTTGTTTCATAGCATTTAAGGCTTAGTGTCTTTACAACTATCCACTCGACTCCTTAAGCATTTCTTCTTTACTCGGCTTGCATTGGTTTTCAAACACTCAACATATATTGGAGTTTCCCTTACTCAGCTTCACCTAAAATTTCCCTTCGCTCAGCATCTACTACTAACTCAGTTACAACTAACCACTCGACTTCTATTGATTTTGGTAGACAACTCGGCATCTGAAGGAAACTATTCTCACTTGGCAACACTTTGTGAAAACTTGAAGTTTTAAATTTGTATCTCTATTCATGTTGATCTCTCCTTTTTAATACTTATTTTTCTTGGAACTGATGTATGATAAAGTTTTGTATATCAGTTTGACATACCTTCTTTTGTTTAGTTGGATGAAGTGTGACCACTTGACCTTTTGGGTGAAGTGATCTCTCCATTGGATGTACTGCCTCCATCTTTCTTCTTCCAATTTTTATTCATCTCTCCTCTAATGTGTTCAACATCTACCTTCTCTTTTCCTTTGTTGAACTCTGAGTTGGGTGCCTTTGACCTTATTGGGCAATTCTTGCTGATGTTTCTAGTCTTCAAACAACTAAAGCATGTAGTTTGGCTCAACTATCTACTGTAGTTTCCACTAAAATGTGTTCTTGTGCAATTTTGTGGGATGTGTCCATATTCATGATAGTAGTGACAACTTTTCCTATTGTTGTAGTCCCAATTGTAGTAATGTCCATAGTTATTTCCCCTTACTAGTTGATTAGGTGTCCACATAGGCTTTGATCTACACTCAAAAGCTCTATATCCATACTTCTTGCAATTGTAGCAGTGACCTTCAAATCTTGGTGTTATAATGGTTCTAGTCCTACAGTCATGTGCATAATGTCCTTGCTTGTTGCACTTGTGACAATGACCCATGTTTTTAGGTTTGTTATGTTGATGGGTGTTCTTGCTCCTGCACACATTAGAGGTATGTCCCTTTTTACCACAAAATGACAAGTAGGTTTAGTATTCTTACCTTTGTCACTTCTTTCTTCTGTAGTCTTAGATAAATCTCCTTTTTTAGTGTTGGTGTATCCTAGTCCTGAAGTGTCATTACTAGATCTTGGTGACTTTAGTAGCTATTCAAAATACTTGATAGCCTCATTAGGTTTATTGAAGCTCTTTGCAATTTCCTTCTCTCTTCTGAAGTCATTTTGTAGTTGTTCATTTTGCATCTTCAGTGTGGAGATCTCAATGTCCTTAACATTTAGCTCATGATGTGCATTCATCATCTAGCTTAGGGTCTCCAGCTATATGTTTGAAATTCTTGCAAGCTCAATTGACTTTTCTTCCAATCTGTTAGCAAGATCTCTATTGTCTTCTTCTATCATAGCCTTTTCTTCAATGGCTCTTTTCTTCTATTCAGTTACTTCACAAAGCATCATGGCTTGTGATTCTTGTTCAATCTTGAAAGTTCTAATCTCTTCTGATTGAGCACTATTCTACTCCATCAGGTCTACTATTGCTGCATCAGACTCCTTGGAATCTCCATTTGTAAACACTTTTGAGGTGTCAATCTCCTTGTACTATGTATCATTCTCAGTAATGCCAATATCTCTTCTTCTCTTTAGGGATTTCCTCAGTTCTTCCTTGGCTTCTTCTAGAGGATATAGAATGAGATGTATCTCAATCTCCTAGTTTTCTATGATCTTCCCAAGTTTGTAGACTTCCATTTCTAGATCTTTTCTTCAAGCTGTAAGGCTTCTTCTTAGAAAAACCACACTCTGATACCAATTGTTGGAATTTACAACTGGGAATACTTACTTCTGGGGGGGTAAATCAAAAGTAATAGACTTTAACCTCTAAAAATTTTAACTGAGATCAATCACATGCATCTAACATATCTAATAAACATGAAAGTAAAGACATGCATGAAAATAGATAACACAAGATTTTGGCCACCCAAAAACCCTCAAAAATGAGAAGGTAAAACTGGGGTGGGGATGACACCCACAACTTATCACTGTAGCAATATGTAACTAGTTAAGGTTATAAAGTTTGACCACCATCAATGGTCTGCCCTGTGAAAGACCTATCCTGTTAAAGGCTTTACACCCTATTAAAAGTGGCCTGTCTAAAGAATTTACAAACATTCACTTGGAATGTCACCCTATTAAAGGATTTAGCACCTTGTTAAAGGTTCTACAAAATAGTTGTTAAGCCAACCTATCTTCATAGGATTTTCATTCTCCTAATATAATGGTTAGAAAGTATAGTAGAATTTCTTGACCTAATGACTTACAATATTCAATTGCTGATTCTACATCCATGTTCTACTCAATATGTTCTGATCCTTCTTGATCTTATATATCTCTGTTCAAAGTGTTGATGCTCTATTCTGATCAACATGATTTTGGAATGTTGTTCTTCCTCTAAGTCCTCACACCCCTATCACTTCCTTCAAAACTTCTATTGCATTCACTCGTGCATTCTCTTATGACTCTCTTCCTCTACTAAATTATGGGGTTTCAACCTCCTTATAAAGGCTCCAAGACTTAGGGTTAGGTATGAATCTACAATCAAGATTCATCCATCTTTCTTGCTCAAATCTTTCCTCTTTTCTAATTGGTTCCATGCTGATTACATAGGGAATGTAATAGATTCGATCTATATCCTTCAAGATTAATCTTGAGTCGGCTCAAAAATAGTTCACATCTGAGTTTGTGAAGGCACAAACTCATATGCTAATTCTATGTTACTTGACACTTATGGATTTCTAGTGCTCACCACATATAGGAATTCTATCTTTCTTGGCTCCTATAGTAACTCTATCTCACTTGACACCTATACTTTGCTCGACACATATACTTTCTTGACATCTATACTAGCTCAACATCAATTGTCACCCAACACTTGAAATTTGCTTAGCACTTGAATAACTTGGCACTTGTTGAATTTTTGGCTCAGCACATACTATAGCTCACAATCTATATTATACTCAGCATCAACTTAGAAATTTCTTAAGTGTGTTGACACTCAATTGTCAAAACCAATCTAAGACCAACACAACTAGTGCAAAATGACTCTCTACCTCATAAAAAGAGGACTCCTATAGGAACCATTTTTTCTCTAAAAAATTTTCAAAATTAAAATTGGAGGATAAACAAATAAACAATTAGAAGAAGGTGTCAAAATGAACTTTACCAAATTCAAGAAAGTGATCAACAAAGAATGATGAAATACTTTAATATTTACTTAGAGCAAATCTAACAAACAAGAAAACTGTATACATACAGGATTTGTACCTTCAAACCCACAATTTTCTCAATCTCTTTTTGAATTTGAATTTTTTAATCCTCACCTATTTGAGTTTCAATTCTAAGAAATTTATTTCCTAGGGTTTGGAGCTCAAAACCCTTGTTTCTAATAATTTTATCATATTTTTCTTGTATTTTCCACACATATCTTCTATGTATTCATTCCTCCTCTACTTATTCATCCTCCAAAAGTATTTCAACTTCTCTTCTCTAAAAGAAACAATAATTGAAATCAATTTTATGAGCATGAAAGTTTAAAATGAGAGATATAAAAGATGACAACTCAAGCTCCACCAGTTCTCTCATTGATTCTTTGTTTTCCTCTACTCAATTTATAGTTCACTTTGGAGGAGATTTATGCCACTTGTCAACTTTTCCATGAGAAAGTTTATGAACTAGATTGATTTTGGGCTATATTTTACTAGAAATTATAAACATTTTTAGGTTTAAATATTCTAAAGATTGAAAGACATATTAGAAAAAAAAAAAAATGTTAGTAATTTGAACAAATCAATGATTTTCTCATAACCAAGAAAGAAATGTATTTAAATTTTGGAGATTACAGATCTATATCCCTTTGTAAACAACTTTTAAAATTGTATCCAAAGATTTATCCAATATATTAATTAAATTATGGATGGGTTAATATGAGAAAAACACAAAGGTTTTACTATTATGTTACTTTTTACCTAATCAACAACCAAACAAGTGCATGACCCTTATACAACTACAATCTAGAGATTATCAAGAAACCAACAACACAATACAATAAAAAAAGTGTTAGGGTTATAAGTCAAGGCCATAATAGACATACAATCAGCACAAATACTTTCCTTTACTAAAAAAAGGTTGGTTAGATAACAAGGTCCACAATTGTCCACTTACACTTTATATGCCAAAAAAAGGTCATTTATAACATATAGAAAACAACCCATAAAGTAGGGCATGTAAAGAAATGGATTTTGAAAGACTCCAGGTATATAAGTCTTTGATTCCAAAGTCATCTCCTAGAAAAATATAGTATCACCCAAACTAAAAATATGCCCCCTCTACTTCAATAAAAGTAACTTATGATCCAACACAACCACCCCAAGCAAAAGATACATATGATATCTTAGTGAATAGGAATCCAAATGATGCCTAATTATATGAGAATGGTGCAAATTAGGTCCTTAATAAGCTAACATAGTACATAAGGTAAAATGTCTATATCCTACAACTAATGGATGTTCATGGGTCCACAAATGACTACATAAATCAATTACAAAAACTTGGATGCCCTCCAAGCATCACCATCTAAAAATAGATTTTGATTTTGCTTCCCATCCTGATAAGCTCTACATAGTCCATGATTTTGCATTTGAATTTCATGCAATCCAATAACCAGACTATCTTGAGCAAGCTAAGAGGGATGGTGAATATTTAGATTTCCATATCATTGATGCTAAAATTTGTTGATGGGAGCTTTTCACTGTAATCACTTCCTCTTGAGTATCATCTACAACAATGAATATATAAAGAGCATGATCGTAAAAACCTACTATGCATGTAGTGTCAGACTCCATGTCAACAATGTTGCACTTGGGTGAAATGAAGATGACATTCACTTATGGAGGATGATGCATAATCTAACTAACTAACATTAGATTGAGCTCCATGCATGGGACTCATTATACATTCAGAAAGATCAAATTCCTCCCACAAAGTAAAATTGAAATGTTTCCTTTTCTAAAAAGTATATACTCCTCACCTCCTTCAAAGCTCATTGAATATGTGAAAGGTTTTATCTTTATGAACCAATCCTGATGATGCATTAAATGTTGAAAGGCATTAAATTCAATGTACTTCACATATAATGTATCATGAACTAATGGGATGTGGTCATGAATACACAAGAGGCAAACAAATTTCAATCAAAATGCGTACTATCTTGGGCATTGCATTAAGACCCTCCTCCTTATGAAGATTGTGTGGTTGACAAAAATTTCTTGCAAAAAAATTCTTCATATGACTAAACTTGTGATAATAAGTACTAAACACTCTTTTTCTTTGAAGATGATTAAAGTTTACCTGGATGTTTCTACTACCCAAAGGGCCAAGGTATACCTTTGTTCAAGATGTCTAAGGATTTGGCTATAAAGGCCACCTATTGTACAATGGATGAATGAAAAGCTATTGCTTCTCTACCATGATGAAGAAGCTTGTTGAAGAGATTGAGAAACCTAAGATCAATACTAGTAGAATTATTATTGAGTTTCTTAATGAAATGCTTGTTAGGTCATAGAAAACTTCTTAGCGTGATCACTACCATATCTTCTTCCTCTATCTTGTAATCAATAGCCTTGAGCTAGTTAGAAATTCCCTCAATCCTTGTCAGATGTGCCTAGAGAGACATCTTCTCATCCATCACAATTAAAAATAGTGCATTCTTTAAAAAAAAAAACTTGTCTTTTATTGAACATATCATAAGAAATATTTAGTTGTTTTGCTAGAAGATACTTCAGGGAACTAATCATTTGTAACAATTTTTTTTATGAGCATTATGGCTTATTAATTATGATCATAAAATTTTTCTTGATCCAACAAAGTTTGACTATGACATGTTTCTTTACTTAGAACAGTTGTATCAAGACATTAATATTCAAACATTGTCATCATGTGTTGCAACTACAACTAATAAATTGTTGATTCCTTTCCAACATAACATTGGTAAAAGATGTCCTCACAAAATTTGAGGTTGTCTATCAACATTGTGAAGGCACAAAAATCAAGATGTGGCTAACATGATAAAAGGTTGAAATCTTTTTCTTTAAAGAAGGGTAAATCTAAAAAATAATTGTTTGCAAAATTGGTTTTTGGAAAGCATCCTAGAAAACACTAAATGAGCTTATAGATTTACAAAATTTGTTTCTAAAAATAGTAGAAAATCCTAAGTGCTAAAACTCATATTAGGGTTTTCAAAATGATATTTTTGCAAAAAAAGGTACTAATTGGTGCCCATAATCTCCATAAAAACCCTAGTATCACATTTTAGAAAATCCTAAAGCATAGTTTTAAAAACTCTTGAAAATTGCAATCTATAAAAATTGAGCAATACAAAAATACTAAAAAATTGGAATGAAAACTACCTTTGAGCCATAAAAAATTTGTCGCATGTGATCTTTTTGTTTATAAAAATGAAACCTTCAAAAAATCAAGTTGTGTGCACATAATCATGGCAAAAGAGGATGTTTTATTTTTTTAATAGATGCAAAAAAATCATGGAAGTAAAAATCATGGCTAAGGAAGAAACAAGATTGTGAAAAAATCTTGTTAGTTGTTGGATGCAAGTGGGTGTGAAAAATATCATAGGTTGGAAAATTCGTTGTAAATTTTGATTTTTTCCAAAAACAAGTAGGCACTTTTTTTACGAGTAGAGGCACCTATGACTTAAGTCACAAATTCATAGTTAACCCTAAGTGGTTCTGAATAGGTTGCAAAGGATTTTTTCACCCAAATATATCTTAGAAATCAAATTGCTTTGACAAGGGATGTCCCTTGGTCATCTCCAAAAAAGCTTCAAGTCCTTGAAACATTTTTGAAACAAGTTGTAGCAAGAGGAAACATCATACAAAGATTTAGCGATCCTTAATATGTTGAAGATATTTGAGACTCCCTCAAATGTTGTAGGAATGATAAAACATTCCCTAATGGAAGACAAATTTTTAGAATCTTTACCAAAAAAACTTATAACATTAAAAAATTACAACTATAAATATCATAACTACTACTTTGTTCAATGCATTGTAGTATATAGAATAGACCAACTAATTTATGCATCTAGAAAAGAATATTGAATAAAAACATTATATCAACAATAATAAATGTATTATGATAACACTAGAACAATACTAAAAAAATTAATCAAGAAATAGTCTAACATTAACAAACATACCATAATTTATATTCATAATTAATGATATAATTTATATAATAAGTAATACTAACATTAACATGTTGGTGTTTCGAAACACTACAGGTTTCAAATTACCCCGATGAGAACAAGACACATCTAGGAGTAGCTAACTCCCATCCTTAACGTATCCTTTTAGACACTAGGCCAACTATAAGGCTAGACCCTTCTTCTACTTTAGGCTCTACAAAACCTAGGTGGGTGGACCTCAGATTCAATCTATATGGTACCAGTGCTAAACATATTCTTGAATCTATAACTAGCAGATGCAACCCCTATTTCTCCAAATGACTCATGCAATAACATAGATCCATAGTAGCTAAATGCAAATCTATGAAATTCACAAGTTGAGTGAGGGCATCCTTTTTCAGCTCTTCAACATGAAAGGGAAAGATGTTTGATTAATGATGTTGATAATCAACACAACCCCAAATATGTAGTAGTATGAAAAGTGATCTTGTAACTGATCAGTGCCTTATCTATTGGGCAATTTCATGAATTCAATACATACATCTATGATATCCAGGACATATTTCATACATCCAGACATCAAATCTATCTTATCACCTTGTGAATCAGATATCGGTGTTCATAAAGACCTCATTCTTATGAAATATCCTTCTCAAAATAATTAGCAATCCTATCAAACACATCAAGCATTTACTTGGCCCTTTGTTCCAACAACAAGACATATTCTAACATACAACCTAAAGGGATGCAAATGAGTCTCAGTTCTTTGTTCTTGGACCACATAAGACTGCAAATTACTGAGATAGGAGACGAGAATCAGAATGAAACTAAATAAATTTTTTTTCATTTTATTCATTTCTTTGAAACAATACATTCAAATGCATGAAATCAAAACATGAAAACACCTAATAGATATGAACTTTCTATATTATCTTCACTACTGCTATCATACAAGAGAAAATATACTGAAGAATACTGGTGGAATCATAGTTATGGATCCAACAAAGTGGTCTCATACTAAAAATTACCAACCCCAACAATGGATGAGAAAGAAGAAGATATAGACAAGGAGTGAATTCTCAGATCAGATCTGAAGAAGACATGTGTCCACTTGAAATTGCATCCCTTGCAGTTGCAAAATCTATTTCCTCTTTCTACCCATTTGATCTAATTTAGTTCTCATCAATATTTTGTAAATAACTTGAAATATCTCCTATTCAATGATGAAAACCATTTTGTTTGCCAAAGATCTAAAAGCCTCATGAAATGTTGGTAAAAGTATGAGTCTAATCTGATTGAAGGTAACCAAATTCGACCCTAACTGTATTTTAACCAGGTTTTACCAAGCTTGTAACTGCATTTTTAATTTTTGCCCATTTCATTGAGAAAGCTCAAATTTTACATTTTTGCCTATAACTTGAACTAGTGAATTCTTGTACAAAAACAAACTCCATAATTAGAAAGTTTGTCTTCTCCCAGTTTTGATGATATATAATATGCCTATATTAGCCTATCAGAAATGTCTAGAATGTCATTTTAAAAAATTAGCTCCTCTAATATGGCTCTGGTCTACAACTTTTAAAGTTTTCAAAAATTTAAAATATCCCAAAGTTCATACTTTAGTATAAACCATTTTTCAATTTAAAACATGCACATGACCTTCATTTTTTGAAAAAATAATAAAAAATTGATATTTTTAAAAAAATTCATTTTTCCTTCACCCTTGCAATTCAGGTCAACTTGCTTTGACCGAGCTACTACATGGCAGCATTTAATTGACTCATTTATTTGACCCCTCCAACTAGGCATCACATGGCATCATTTCATTCATCCTCTATTTTGCCATGTCATCAGGCCATGTCATGATGCCACATCATCAGTCGCTATGTCACTATTCTAATCAGCATTCTACCATATCATTAGTGACATAGCGACCTTGTACCACGTATCATTCTCTGAAAACCATTCAACCATTGAGCCATCCATTAAAACTTGTTTTCACATCTTAACTACAAACTGTCAACTTCATGCTAGGAGGTCTTTTAAATGGTTTTAAAAACTGATCCAAACACCTGACTGGGCTCTAAAATTGAATACACTGATTCTTTTGTTTTGCATACTTTCACCCCATCAAATCTCATCTCATGACGAATTCTCAGTCAAAAGATATTGACTATCAAAGCTGCCCTTTCAAAATTGCCTACAAGAAAACATGTTAGAAAACCATAAAATGTGTTCGAATTTGGCTCTAAAAATAAGGCAAACTGATACTTAGGATCACAAAAATTGGGGCGTTAGTTCACTATCATGAGGAGAGTATAAATATGTGATTTAGGCTCATGAAGAATAACTGGGCACAAATGGTGAGTGGTCAAAGTAGGCTACTCAAAATTGTATCTTGGAAACAATGGCAAAAAAACATTTTATGCAAATGGAATGGACCTGGGAAAGTGTGCAAACAGATTTGTCAAGTTTTGAAAATTGGCACACTTGAAGTATTTTTAGAGTACAAGATAATGGTACAATCCATTTGATCTCATCTATCATATATTTCAAGATATGACATCACGAATAGGGGTATTGACCAATCTGTCTTTCTTGACACCAGTAAAAAGTTAGAAATTGCATTTGGGATCGCATTTGAAAACTGATCAAATGGATTTTTCATAAGCTCAAAATTGAAACATAACAAGTCTTTGACCTCTAAAATGCAATGCAAAAGTAATTATCTCAATTTTCTCAACAAGGTCAAAATTATAACAAGTCAAATGGGGCTTTCCAGAATTCAGAACAAATTGCATAAGCATGACATCAATAAATGACCAACTTTAGGGAATTCAAAACCTAGTCAAACAAACTCCAAATGACTCAAAATATGAAACATAGGCTCTCTAGTATGGACATTAAACACTCCCAAAGCAGAAAGTCATAAAATATTACTAGGTGTGAGATATTCAATTGCAAACACAACCTCCTGTCGCTATCTGACCCAAACAAAAATGTAGATTTGAAAATTGCTCAAAATGGGACTTCACAAAATGGCTTAGAATGGAAATTTATCATCATGAAGCACATAGATGTATTGAATACAAGGTGTTAGAAACATTAAACACCTCATGGGCCTCAAATGGACCGTCAGGTACACATGCATCAAAAAGTGCTCAAGGGCTTAATTTTTTCAATGGTACTCAAAAGCAGGGCTTCAATTTTGATTCCCAACACAAAAAATTCTAATTTTTATTTCATTCTTCAAAATTTAGCTGCTCAAACTTCAATTTTTTGGTATGATCTTAGAATCAGTTAGCTTTTTTATTTGGTATTGAGTGAGAACTACAGAAAAAGTATTTTTCCTGAAAATGTGGCTAGTGTATTGATTTTCCTAAAAATAGTATCTTCATAATTTATCAAAATATGATCCTTGTGATATTGCTATCAGGATATAACTGTGTGATTTTGAGTCAAATTCATTGACCCATGTTTCATGAGTAGTGATTCAACATGAATCCATCTCTCATGAGAATAAATGGAACACTTAGCACTCATTGGATCTAGGTGATGTTCACAGGGGCTAAGCACTAGGACTTCCTAGGAGGTCACCCATCCTAGTACTACTCTAGCCTGAGTGTGCTTAACTATAGATTTTCCTCCATGGTTAAAACCAAAGCTTACAACCCCATATGATAATCTTGAGGACAAGTTTGTCTATGATGGTAAAATTGAGAACCCCTCTATTGTTAAGAATCTAGTCTCTCAATTTGAATCCAAAAAATTTAAAGATAGGAAAATTTTGACTAAGTATTGGTGTAATGGCCTAAATTTTCACCCCAGTGCTACCCCTACCTCAACCTAAGACTCAATTTTAATTTTATTGTCTTGCATTCACTTGTATTCACCATATTATTACCCACTTTAAAATCTTTCCCACATGGCTTGACAACACAAGATGCATGTGTGTCATAAAGATGTCTATGCGAAGCACTAGCATCTGCAAATTCACAAACATATAGGTTGTCATCGAGGCATTACAAACTACCAACCTACATTCATAACACTTGAATATTGTGCCTATTTGTATAGGATTCAACTTGCATACAATAAAATTCTCTTTTTTTTGCATTCATTTAGTCTTCTTCATTGCTCTTCTAGGTTAATGTTCAATCTTCTTCCAACTTCTTGCCTGCTTCTTGGACATTCTACACACATTTATTTGTTGGTATTAAGTTCACACCATCTCTTAGATGATTGTACCATCTTAAATTGGAAGCACTTCAATTAATGATGGTTTAGCTCCTCTTTAGCTAATTTGCATTATACACTTATGCTTAAAACATATTCACTTTCTCCCTTTTTCTCTCTCCAGGGTAATGTTGGGGTAGGACCTAACACATCCCCCTTAATTTTCATTATTCCTCTTATTCCTAAAATGAGTTTAGAGACCAATCATCTAATATGGAACTCCTCACACCAAACCTAAAAATTCTTCAACAATAAAAAGAAGAGGTAATGGAAAAATAATAATTTTAAGAAATAGAACACTTAATCTAATATTCAAAACAAATATCCTCTACAAAACATTACAACACTCATATGTGGTTAATTTCAATGTCAATTTGTGAAGTAATATAACATCAAATATATTGCTCTCTACCTTATTTAGTGGAGGTCGAAGCCATGATCTAATGGATCCATAATGTGAGATAGCCACATACCTAGTAAACTATAAAAAGTAGAAAATATTTTTTTAATAAAATACTTCAAAATAAATTATCAATCATAGAACATGCATAAACCAGAATAGAGTAAGCAAGAAATGCCATTTATCTCTACCAATCATTTTAAGAGATAAAGGTTGAGGGATAGCTGATGTAGTAGGCTTATAAAGTCCATAAAACTACAATTGAACATCATTTAAAATTCTCTCAACAAGTTGAAGTAACATTATAACATATTGACCCTTATCTAGCTTTTAATTTTTTATATTTTGGGAGGTCTAGCATCAATTTTCATTGAAAATATAGGATAATAGATTAAAACCTAAGTACTTTTAATGTTGTTTGTTCCTATCTTTCCTTGAGGCATGGATTTTGATCCATCCATGACAAAATATATTGACTTAGTTTGTCAAATTAACAATTTAGAAGGCATAGATTATCCTCCATCAACTATTATTTACGTAGAATGGAAATTCTTAATAGTTTAGTTTATTATTCCTTTGAATGGGCTACTTTTCTCACCTAAATTATCTTCATTACACCAATTCACATAACATCTTATTGAGTGAGGTAACTTCAATTTGGTAAATTTTCTGAAAATGAAACTTGGCAGTATGTTGGATGGAGATTAAAGCTCAACCAATGCAAAATGACTCTCCGCCTTTTAAAAGAGGACTCAAATGGAAACCATTTTTTTCTCTAAAAAAGTTTAGAAATTAAATTTGAGGATAAACAAATAAACAATTGGTACAAGGTGTCAAAATTAACTTTACTAGATTCAAGCAAGTGACCAACAAAGAATGATGAAATACTTTAACATTTACATAGAACAAATCTAATAAACAAGAAAATTGTATACATATAGGATTTTTGCATTCATATCCTCAATTTTCTCAATCTCTTCTTGAATTTGAATTTTTTAATTCTCGCCTATTTGAGTTTCAATTCTAAGAACTTTATTTCCTAGGGTTTGGAGCTCAAAACCCTTGTTTCTAATAATTTTGTCATATTTTTCTTGTATTTTCCACACATATCTTCTATGTACTCATTCTTCTACATATTCATCCTCCACTAATATTTCAGCCTCTCTTCTCTAAAATAAACTACAATTGAAATCAATTTTATTAGCATGAAAGCTAAAAATGAGAGAAATAAAAGAGGACAATGCAAGCTCCACCAATTCCCTCATTGATTATTTGTTTTCCTCTACTCAATTAATGAAAATTTGAGGCTTGAATTGAGTCAAATTCTAGTCGAAAATTAAGAAAAAAATACATATTGGCTAAAGCCAAAAACACCACCTCCTTTGTAGTTAGTTAAGGACACAAAGCATATGAATAGAAGTTACAATTAGATCTTTCAAAACTATCCTACACACAAGAAAGTGCAAATATGAATTGTTAACAAACATAATGAACACGACATAGGAACTGGGAAAATTAATTATGTCAAGTTCATTTTTTTAAATAGAAAAGTTTTTATCATCAATATCAAGTCTTTTTTCTGATCTAGGATAGGTTTTCAACATTTGACAATTTTTTGTACATTGTGTTCCACAATAATAATAAATTATTTGTGTAATTACTAATAGGAAATGAAGTGTCAATGCAAGAAACTCAAAAATAAAATAAAAATCCTAAAAGTTCTCTCAATTGTGACTAATCTAGTAACATAAAAGCAATTTTGCTAACAAGTGATTGGCGAAACAAACAAGAAAGGGAAACCCTTGAGAAAGTTAACATGATATGGTTAATAGACACATTTAAATATGAAGAAATATAAGCATGGTGTCCAATCTCTAAGACTAAAATATGAACCATTATTTGATTTTATACATTATCCTACAAAAATAATTAAAGTGGTCAATTTTTCTTTTGGTGTAAAACAATGTTAAGTGACTCCTGATATCTCAATGAATCCTTGGGCTTCAAAAAACACAAGAGCCTATCAAGCGAAGATGTGATCATATCTTCTAAATTTGAAAAAGATTTTATATAATGGAATGTGTTATTCACATTAGAAGCTAAAACAAATGAAAGGTTTGGATTCAATAATACAATTAGAGCATATTGTTGTGATAAATTATTATTTTTATCTAGAATTAAAAAATTATTGTTGATAATCATGCACCTTCATTTTCACTAATTGTTGCATCAATGTTTGAAAGGCTTGATGGTATGTATAAATTAGTGAAGAGAATTCTAGATCTCATTTTAGTTGGAGGGTTGGAATTCTAGCAACAAGTCTATTAAAAAGGCCAAGGTTGTTATTGCACCAAACTATCAACCTGTCAATGTTTGATACAACCAATAGTCTTATAGAACCACAGGAGGCGGCTAAGCCATGATGTGAACCCTGTAAGAGACATTGGCCCACTTCCAAAAATCCCCTTCCCATAGTCACTTTTCATGGCTTGCAAAGTTTAAACCTATGACCAAGCTCTGATACCAATTGTTAGAAAGGCCAAGGTTGTAATTGCACCAAAAGATCGACCTATCAATGCTTGATACAACCAATAGTCATATGGAACCATAGGAGGCGATTAAGCCATGTTGCGAACCCTGTGAGGGATGTTGGACCACGGCCAAAAAAGTTTACTTGTAAGAAACAAATTTGGAATTATAACTTACCAGACTGATTCAAATATGTACAAATAGGATTGAAAAATTAGATTATATGAAGGATAAGCATGAGTTCAACATGAATTTATGTTGTTTATCACAAAGTCAAAAACCAAAGTTAGTTTTTGGTTAATTAATGGAATGGGTCTTATCAATCATGTGAATTTTTTTTACTAAGTTATCAATAGTATTAAAAAAATAAACAATCATAATAGAAATCAATCAAATAATTCAAAATCAAGAGACCAAAGATGTCCTTTAGATTTTAATAAAGGAGCATCCCAAGTTGAAAAGGAATCTAGCATTAACCAAAATAAAATATTTTTTCTTTCAAGATGACTTAATTATAATCTTAACATTTTGCATCACAATTTTATGCATAATTTTCTTTTAGGTTGAGGTAGAAAAATTGAAACTTGTATTCAAAATATATCAATAACTCTAAATCTAAGTCATCATCTATGGGTTTGTGGGAAGATGAAATTCATGAATTAAGACTTGCAATTCATAATTCTTAATGTATAAGGACCTACAAGGACATATATGGATCTGGCTTCCATGAAGGGTGGTGGGAAGGATATGTGGAAAGTTGGAATATGGAAAAGAAACAATTTTCTACTCAATGGTAAAGACACAAACATGTTGATTATGAGTGGCCTCAACATTATATTGGAACTTAAAGATAAAAGTGGTTAATTTAGATAATTTATAACCAATGCCAAGATTGTGGATTGCATCCCAAAAAATGGAGTCTATACTTGGATCCATTGCTCACAAACACATCTAAGTAGTTGAATGATTTCTTATAGGATTGGGTTAAATAGAATCAAAGTATTCTCATGAAATGAATTTTCTTCCAACTTTAGTCTCAAACTATTATTTGGTCATGTTGGAGTTTCAATTAAGTGACAAACGAAAGAAGGAGATACTTCAAACTAGAGATCATGTGGTGGTACGATAAAAACATGATTAAGAACTTAGAGGTGTGGTGGAAATAGAACAATATTTTCAAAGGCATGATAAGCTTTCAATTTATGAAAAGAATGTCTTTCATTAAAAGAATGAAAGATTGAATTTGATTTGTTTAAAAACATATTCAAAAGTAAAGAAGGTAGTGGGATTGGAATTGGAAATTTTAAATAAGAGAGTAATAAAATTTGGTATGTTTACAAAGGACTATATTAGAGAGAAAATTTTACAAAAGTTACCAAATTATTGGATATAGTACAAATATTTTGGTGCAATAAGGTACTATAATATATTTCTTAGTAGGTGGTTATAAAACTAATGTATGTTAGGAATAAGGTGTCTCAACCTTGGATAATTCCTATTCTTATTATTTTTTCTATAAATGTATTTATTGTAAATAGTGTAAAGTGTGAGTGTACATGTCTAGTTGACATGTTGATGTGTCACTCTACTTGTATGTTTCGGCATCTTGAATTGTGTGTAAGGAGATCATGGCTGAAATGGTTATGACAGATTCATATGACACATAAGAGCTATCTCTAGAAGATATGATGATGATTCAACACATGAAGACATGTGGTGATTGATCATTAAGTATTGTACACTCGAGTCTCCATCTAGTTCTTGGGGTTTAGGAAATTGGCCTAAAAAAATTTGGGATTCCTACTTTTCTAGAGAATGGTAAAACCCTAATAACAATTGTTCTTTGGAAGTTTCCCTAAAATGGAAAGTGTATGATATAAGCATTTTTAGGGTTGCAGATAGAAGAGAATAAAAAGTATATTGTTGGTGTGATATGTTGCTATTGGATTTGTTTTCTGTGTCCTAAAAGAACTTGCATTACAAGTGTGTTGTAACATTTGTGTTGAAAATAATACATTGTACAAGTTTTGGAGGGGTGGGGTTGTTTTACTAAAAGATTTTTCCCCACCAGCATATCTTTGTGTTTATGTATTTTCTTTCTTTGTCTATTTTTTGTATTCATGGTTGACTGCAATATAATTGTTTACATAATATCAAATATGAAATTGTAAGGATTTAATAGGAATTTTCGCAATAATTTCCTTAAGGGATTAGTGTAGGAAGTTATTTTTGTACCTGAGTTTCCTTTCAAGTGGTATCAGAGCTTGATCAACTTTTGATCCTAGTTTTTGGGTGGGGTTTTTTGAGCTAATCTCAAGTTGAATGGGAGTTTTCTGTAGAGCATTCTAGATCTTATTTGTAGATTGAGATAGCTAGTTCATCATACGGAAAAATGGATGTGGTGAAATTTAATGGCAGTAATTTCAAGTTGTGGAAACTCAAGATGGAAAACTTTCTTGAGGATTGTGATCTATGGGAGGTGGCTTAACTTAACATGAGATCCATAGTAATATCTCAAGAAAATTGGGATCTCAAGGATTGGAAAGCTAAGGGTCTCATTAGACTTTGTCTAGCTAATTCAGTTCTCCTAAATGTTCTTGATGAGAAGATTACAAATAGTTTATGGACATGGATTGGGTTTGTGTATCAAGCCAAATCTTTGGTGAACAAGTTGTTCTTGAGAAAGAAGTTGTATTCTCTAAGAATGGAGGAAGGAGGATGTGTTATAGATAATCTAAATTCTTTTAATTTATTGATTCAACAATTGACATCATCTAGGGTCAATATAGAGGAAGAGGATTGATGTATGACCCTGTTATGTTCCTTGCTAGATTCATGGGACCATCTTGTGATGGCTCTTGGAAGTACTTTAGTCACTTTCAAAATGGATGATGTGTTGTATTCACTATTACCTAAGGAGATGTGGAGAAAGTCTTTAGATTCAGCTAAGGAAGCTCTTGTCATTCGTAGTAGATCCAACAACAGAGGGAAGCAAAATGATAACAAGTCTAGAAAAGGTAGATCCAAATACTATGGAAAATTAAAGACTCCTAGAAATTCCAAGGAAAAATGTTGGAATTGTGATAAGAGTGGGCACTTCTGTAAAGACTGTAAAGAACCAAAGAAGAAGAAGAAAGCCTCAAATTTAGGTTCAAAAAAATCTCAAGAAGATGGCGATGCTTTTGTTGGAATTACAAATGGGAAATATATATTTCTCAAGGGGGGTGAATCAGAATTTCAAACTTAAGCACTTAAAGCCTTTTCAAGATTCATTAGATGCATGTAATAAATTAAAATGAAATGTAATGCAAATATATCAAAACATATAAGAACACACACACTTGACACCTAATATGAATACCCAGAAACCCTCCAAATGAGAAGGTAAAACTGGGGTGGGGATGACACCCACAATTCTTCATTACTACAACAATAAAGTGTCACCTATTAAGGTTACAAAGTATTTACTATGAAACATGATATGCCTTTTTAAAAGCTTACAAGAGACTATTAAGTCCCACCTTGTTAAAGGATTTTAACACCCTATTAGAAGTGTGTCTGGTTAAAGGACTTTTAAAAAATTTACTTGGAATGTCACCCTATTAGAGGAATTTTGCAATGACTATTAAGTTGACCTTAGTCCAAAGGATTTCACTCTATTGATACATTTGTTAAAAATTAATAGTAGAATGTTTGATCTAATAACTTACAACTTTATTTTGCTAATTTTGGATCTCAATTCTGTCCTCCATGATCCTTTCTGATCTGATATGTCAATGTTGTATCTTTGATCCTCTATTCTACAAACTAATTTTGCAATTATGTCACTCTTCTAAGTCACCTTGAATTCTTTCTAATCAATTCACACCTTTTCTTCTTTCTACTCTTTACTCACATACATTATTGAATTACGGGGCTTTGTCTTCCTTATAAAGACTTTGGCGGCTTAGGGTTAGGTATGAATCTACAACTAAGATTCATCCATTTTGCTACTTAATTCCTCCTATTTTTTGATTGGTTGAATATTGATTACATAGGGAATCTAAATAGATTCACCCTTATCTTCAAGGCTTAGAGATCTATCCATAAGTTAGCATAAAAACAATTTACATAGTTGTTTGTGCCATCACAAACAACTAGGTCCAATCTATGTTGCTCAACACTTGATAATACTGATGCTTGGCACCAACTATAGTTCTGTTTCTAGCTTGGCACCTGAACTTGCTCGGCATCAATTTTCTTCTTGCACTTGAATCACTCGGCATGGTCTATCTACTTGGCACTTGAGTGACTCGGCACTCATTGCAACTCGGCATCTATATATTTACATATTATACTCGACATACATTACTAACTTGACATGAAATTAGTAAATATCTTAAGTGTGTTGACACTTAGTTGTCAAAACTAGTCTAAGATCAATAATCTCCCCATTTGACATAAGTGTCAAAAACACTTAATTGTACATAATAAATCTAGTCTCCTTGAGTATAATACATTCATAGCTCAACATATATACAAAACTTCAAAAGATTTCAAATTTCTATAATAGACTATATACCTCAAAATTTTGTAACTCGCCCTGATTAATGTGCTTATTTTGTATTCAAATTTTCCAAAATTTGTTCTCCATTCTTGAGCATATGTGTCTCTTGCTGATGATCTCTTGTTGATACTCAATTTTCTCTATTTACTATTCCTCTATTTTCTCTTTTGTCACTTTTATGTATGCTCCCCATTTTTGTTTGCTCTCCCCCTTTGGGTTATATCCCTCCTTGCTTGTTTATCTCCTCCTTGCATATTTATCTCCCCCTTTCATATTTATCTCCCCCTTTTTGACACTTATGTCAAACGGTCTATACACTGATTCTGTATTTGTCCAAAAAAATTTTGTGGACTTCCGTAATGATCTTCAAAGTAGCATCCTAGTCGTCTAATGCAACATCTAATGATTTTATTTGGCTAGTCCATATAATGTTGAAATATGTGGATCTTTCTTCATCAGAGTCTCTACATATCCTAGTTCCTTGTGTAGTATCTCCATATGAGGGGTAAGGGAAGCTTGAGTGTTAATCAACTTTGCTCTTATATTAGCCTCTTCTGCTATTAATACAATTAGTTGACTTTGTGTTTGAAGAAATGAATGGAAATGCTTTTCACTTTGATTTGGGTTCTGAGGTAATTGCATACCTGATAATTTTAAGTTTCTCTCCAGACTCAAAATCCTATGGCTTGTAGAGTGTGGGATCACACAATTTTGTGTATAATGAGAATATGTTCTCATGTACCTTCTTCACTTTCTCAATTCTTGTAGCCAATTCAACTTGTGATAGTGTTATGTCACCAGATATTTTCTCATTTACTTTCCCTTGAAATTTTCATTTAGACCATTGGGTGAACCCACAATACTGGGTACCACTTTTGGGGGATGAAGGAAAATGCAAAATGATGAAAAATTTGCATATTGAATTTTATGTATGTTTGCCCGAATGTGCTAACTATGTTTGTGCGAACATATAATGATTTTATGTTCGCATGAACATATTGAGTTTAACTAAGGTATGTTCGTGCGAACATACCTTGGTAATATGTTCGTGCAAACATTTTTGGAATGACAATTTTGCAATTAAAATTCCACTTTTTTGTTCAAGATCTTGCTAAATTTTCCTTTTTTAATGTTCGTGTGAACACAAAATATTTTACATGTTTGCACAAACACATTAAATTAAATTTCCAACTGTCGGATTATTTTTCTTGTATGTTGTGTTCGCACGAACATATTACACATGTTTGAGTGAACATGGTGTTCATGCGAACATCTCAAATTACAAATTTTTGGTGTTGTTTTCTGGAGAAAAAATGAAATTGGCTCTTTTGACCCCTAAAATTGAGATTGAATGATCTCCTACTATAAAATAAAAAATGCCAATGTGTGCTACTTGGAGCAAGCTTTCCAACAACTATAATTGTAATACATATTATAGTCATTAAGACTTTCAAATATGAGTTTAACTCAATATAGGTTCATTACTGATTGAGCATCAACCGAATTTGACACCTCGAGAAAATTAGTAAATTCGGTCAATTTTTTTTGAAAAATATGTAGGAACTAGCTTATTGAGATACCTTTCTATTAAAAAAAAAAGGTTTCTGATAAATTGACTTCAAATTATCTGTGTCAAATGGAACGTATGTCTAAATTACAATTCATGTCACTTTAAAACTTCATAAACTATACAATATTCAACCAAAAAGAATCAAACCAAATGCATCCTTTGGATATTGATGTTATGAATCTAGCACTAAAAGAATTACTTCATTATCATTTCTAGAAAAACAGTTATGTGTGTCAAATAGACTGTCACTTTTTAAAAATATTGAATTTTATTATGTACCACTTTTCGAAGGAGATGAAAAAATTGACCTAAATAAAAAAAAATTTTAATTAAAAAATATGGTTACAAAGTAGGAACAGAGTACTCAAAATCATTAGTTTATGTCATCTCGAAATTATTTATAGTTTTTGAGATATAGTTAGTTGAACGTGATGTTTGTTGCAAAAATATTGATTTCAATGTCAAAATTGGTCAAAAAGTGGAACCCATTATTGTGGGATCACCCCATTCCATAAGTTTGAAATTATTTTCTTGGTCTTCATTATTCACCTATTCCACAATTTTTGATAATTGTTCTAATATTGGCTTTGATTCATCAGGTGTTTGCAAGCTAAAAGCATCTAAAAAGATGTCTTTAATATCTTGTAATGCTTGCCTCTATTTATACTCCTTTCTGAGTATTTCTTGATTTTTCTTCCTTTCCAAGGCTTCTTGTATTATGCCTATATGCTCTAGTTTCATGGTTGTGTAATCATATTTAGGTATCACTATTTCCTCATCTAGAATTTCATCTACATAGAGAAATACCTTAGCAACCTTTGTTGAACTAGAGCCTGGTGCTGAAATTTGCAGTGGTATTACATCAGTGCTCGGTCTCTAAAGGACTTTTGTTGGAGTGCCAGATGTTGGTAAATTTAGCAATGTTTGTATGGCTTATTGCTCCTTCTCCTTTGGTATGTCATTTCCTTTAGTTATGCCTTGGTCAATTACAACTAATTGATTTGCACTTTGCATTTGTGCATCAGGTATAGATACATCTATCTGTCTTGTTTGCTCATCTATAGTTTTCTCTTCTTGAATAGTTTGTTTTTGTTCAGTCATGTCAACTATGATAGTTGTGTCAACCTTTGTAGATGTGTCTTCTAATGTTTGCACTAAAGGTTGGACACTAGTAGCTAGAGGGATGGTAGAAGGTGGTTCTTGTTTATTCACCTTATTCCTTGTTATATTAGCTACTACTTTTTGAAGCTCTTCAACATTGACCAATAGAGGATTATCGCACAATCTAGCTTGTAGTGTGGATTGGTCAAGTATCTTCTTTAGGTCTTCTATAGTTAATGGGTTGATGTTCTAAGTTGAGCTATCAGGAACATCCCTTACTATTATAGTTTTTGTAGGCTTATTTGTGTCATGTGGAGGGTTCATGGTTGGAATTTGTGTGTCTTTCACACTTTGTTTTGCTTGTTGCTCTTCAGTTGTAACCATGTCACATGATTCCTTTTGTGTCTCCTCCACAATGGTGTCCTCCTTTTCTTTTTATTTTTCCTCTTCCTTTTCCTCATCTTATTCCTCAAATTTTCTTCCCTCAAAGGGATTCTCTTCTCCTTCTTTAAATGTTGTCAATCCATAAATGAGTTTCCACATTTGAGTGGATTTCTTCACAACATCTTCAATATTGTTCTAAAGTATACTAAATGCCCTATATTTTGGTGCAAATCTACTACCATACTTCTTACTTGCCTTGACAATTTTCCCTTTTGTCAATTTGGGCATCACTTGGGCTAGGGTTGATTCTCTCCTTTTTTCTAGCTTATTTTCTACAATTGTATATAACTCTTTTGGCATTCTATTGTCTAATTCAAGTGGAGTATTCTTGAACTTAGACATCATTGCATACACTGACTCTTCAACTTGGTTTTTTTCTTCTCTACCAAGCTTTCCAAAATCAATATTCTTTAAGCCTATCATATTTGCATTATTCCTAACATTATCAAAAATAGTGCAAGACTTACCACTCTAAACTGACTTGTATCTTTAGAATTTGTTCTTTCATCATTTATTACAGGTTGTGCAATATACTTTCTCCTTACTTTCTTCTATACTGGGCCTTTCTATTTAGTGGCCTTTTTTTCTCCTTTTCTTTCTCTTTGGGCTTTTCTATGGTAGCCCTTGTACTTTCCCTTGTTGTTGGAGTTGTTGGCTTTGTTGTGTTGGGCTTGGCAATCCTTTTTGCTTTTAGTTTGGCCATGGGTTGAGCCTTGGCCTTTCTCTTCTTAGGTGTTGGTTGTATTGGTGCTTCCTCGACTTCTTCCTCCTTGGAACCTTCTTCTTCTTGGTCCTAATGCCTTGGGTTAAAGCTAAAGGTTCTTGAGCTTTTACCTCTTCTTCCTCTTCATCCTCTTCATCATGATCTTCTTCTTCATCTCCTGCATCTTCTCCAAACTTTGCTTTCAATTTCCTCACTAATTTATCTTTCTTTTTAGTGTGGAGGTTTTCTTCAATTCCATTTCAACTTTAGACTTTATTACATGATAATTTCCAAATATCTTGGTTGTTTTGTCAATATCCTCTGCTAACACTACAATAATGGTAGCTAAGGCTTCATCAACATTTATTTCATAGCCTAGGGGTCTTAGTCACCTAACCCTGGGTACAACAACCTGTTTGTAAGCATAATAAATAGCTACAAGGAAACATATGTCATTGTAGTATTTCTCAACTAGGGAAACAAGAATCCTCAATCTTTGCTTCATAGATTTCTTGAAGTCTTCAAAATAACTTGTCATCACTGATTCAAAATTCTCTTCCATTTGCTCAATATATTCATTGATTTGGATAGTTATTGATCTATTTGTCTTCCATCCAACTTTTCCAAAAAATGGGAACTCATTTTGTACATAGAAAAGCATACATACAAGTATTGATCCAAACTTGTATTGAACACTCTTTGACTTTTTGATTGATCCAAGATTCTCCATTATTTGCTGAAGTTGAAGTTCTGCAAGATCATAAGTATGATCCTTCTTGACAACTTTGTAACCTACATCAACAGTTATGCACGGAACATTGTTTAACCTACTTGACTAATAAAATTTATGTGAAATAACTCTTATTGTAAAGTCAATAAGTGGATCTATAATGGTGTCAATAGTCATTCCATGCTTATTCCACTTTGCACCTATATTTTTCTCAATGACCTTTTTTGGGTCGCTTCTCAGTGTCTTAGGCCGATCTAGGGTTGGATAACCAGTAAACCTATGGACAATTATCTTTGAAATTTTTATAGATCCACCTTCTAACCACAAAAATCCATTGTGTATCCTAATCAAAACTATCTTGATCCACTCAGTTTTGAAAATCATAGGGAATTCTAGGGCACGAGTTAAACCCTTTCTTTCTACAATCTTGAATTCCTCTTTCAATACACCATTTTCACACAATTTATCATATGCTTATCTTATTTCCATGTCCCCAATGCCTCCTACTTTACATTTATAACCCTTTCATACATCTTGCACCATTATAACCTTGGGCATAATCATGGATAATGCGCCTAACAGGTCTTGCTTGTAGGCAATGTTTGGTATAGCCTTGAACTTGGGTTGTTTGACCTCATTGCTAACTAATTGGACTTCAAAAGTCTCTTTCTCCTTCACACTCTTTGAACTAGATGCCATTATACAAGCTAGAGTTTAGCAAATATTAAATCCCATAGCTCAACAAGTGAAGAATACCTTTAAAAATTGATGAACTAGTGCTTGATCTTCATTAGGATTCTTGCAAATGCTTCAAACTATTTTTTGAATTGCTTTGGATTCGTAATGACATTCAAACCATTGCATTTATTGCATGGTTCTTGTACAACTATAAACTTGGCTTCAGCACGATTTTTTTTTCACTCAGCATCCATTAGCTTTATCATCACTTGACAACTATAGGTATTACCCTTACTTGGCAACTACTACTGACTCGGCTCCAACTGACTTTGGCTGACAACTCAACACTGTTAGAAGTAATAGTTCACTAATATAATGGTGAGGGGGAGTGAATCAGTTATATATTAATCTTAAACAATTCTTACTTTATCAACCAAAGTAAACAACAATCATAAAGAAATGCACACACACAAATACACCAGATATGTTGACTAGGGAAACCCTCGATCAAAGGGAAAACCCTGGTGGGAATGATGCCCACAAAATAATGTACTAATCTGAATACACCTTGTTAGAGGATGGACTTGGTTAAGAGTCTATTACAACACTTAGTACAAGAGTCCCTATTAGGATACTTTGAATCCCTATTAGGAGATTCCAACCCTATAGTTGAACCCACTATCCAAATAGCTTTAGGATCATATCAATGAACCCACTATCCAATTGATCTTGATATTATTCCATTTAGAATAATAGACGTGGAACAATCTCTTATCTCTTCCTCTGTCCAGTATGTTAGACCTCTTTACCCTCAAATCATGTAATTAGATCTAGAACTCAGCAACAACAACCCTTAAGGTCAGTTACATGCATTAGTAGATTACTCTACTCTTCTACTTCACAATTCTCAAGTCTTCACTACTTCTTTTTCACAATAACGGTCTATAGAAATTGGAAGACATCTTTCCTTTATACCATACTCAATTATTAATCTCTTGAGTCGGCTCCATACACTTAACATTAATTTGAGTCAGCTCCATATTTGATTAAATGAAATACACATTTAATTAATGATGTCAGCTCACAATTGTTCCAAACTTCCACGCATGTGACTTTCGTACCTATGCACTTGCTAATATCATCAGTTGTCAGTGTACTTCCTCCAGTTAACTGTGCAACCCTTCATTCCAAACACAATGTGTTATATTGATCATACAATAGAGACTATTTTCCCAATACTCTATTTCCTTCTTGGTCTTTGTAAATCATTAATATCTTGCATACACTATCAATTCAGGTTCTGCACACTTGACCACATGTCAAATACGTGTTGGAGTATATGTTGTCAATTGTGCATGGGTAGATACGCAATGTGATGTTCTCAATACATAAATCTTAGTCTACTGCTCTATCAGTATTACTATGTTGTCATCAATGACAAACACAATCATAACACTATTATGCATTGTTCCCCCATAGCATTAGAATACATGCTAACAATCTCCCCCTTTTGCATTGATGGAAACATAGATGAAAAAAAATCTAGTTCCAAGAATACCAATGAGTTTTCTTCATCAAACCAATCTTGCTTCATGTAAATCCTTCAACACAACTCCTCCATAGTGCAAATTCTCTCTAATGTTTTCATACCACTCTCCCTTCTAACTCCATTTCTAATGTTTTTCATATCACTCTCTCTCCCCCATTGACATCAATGTCAAAGGTAGTACAAAAATTGAACATATAAAAACCTATTAGCACAATTGCAAGCCACTATATTGCTTTACAATTCTTTTATAAACACCACAAGTATCTAAAGATATTGTTGTATACCAATTACCTATTACCAAGAGTCCTTAACTGACTCTATTCATCACAGATACTCCCCCCTTGAGGAAGTATTAGTAGTTAGTCCAGTCTAACAATGGTGTTATATGCCCTAGACTGATGCACTTCTACATCTTCTTCTCTGAGCTAGGTAGGGGCATAACACCAAGCATACCTCTCAGGTACTCAAATGTGTCTTTTGGTAAAGCCTTTATGAAAATGTTTGCAATTTTTTCCTTAGAGTTGATGTACACTAATTTGATTTCTTTCTCTGCAACTTTCTATTTCAGATCATGATACTTTATTGCTATGTGCTTAGTTTTAGAATGCAAAATAGGATTCTTAGACATGTTGACTATACTTGTGTTATCACAATAAATGATAGCATGTTCTATGAATGTGATTCCAATATCCTTCATCATCTGCTTCATCCATATAACTTGATTATAGTTGTTTGCTGCTGCAACATATTCTACCTATGTAGTACTTTGTGAGGTACAATCTTACTTCTTGCTAAGCCAAGAAACTAGTCTTCCTCCAAGGAAAAATGCTCCTCTGCTAGTGCTTTTACTATCATCCCTGTCTCCTAGCCAATCAACATCTATATAGGTGCAAAGAGTAAAGTCACTATTTTTTTCATACCAAAAACCATAATCTGGTGTTCCTTTTAGATATATGAATATTCTTTTTACTGTTGCATAGTGATATTCTTTAGGATCAGCTTGAAATCTTGCCACAATTCCAACGACGTTAATTATATCTACTCTGCTATAAGTTAGATACTACACTCCACCTATCATAGATCTATACTTCTTTTGTTCAATAGTAGGCGTCTCATCTTTGCTTGATAATTTATGGCCAGTTACCATAGGAGTTCCAACAAGTTTACAATTTTCTAAACCAAATCTTTTTAGTAAATCTTTTAAATACTTGGTTTGAGAAATAAAGATACCTTTTTTCAAAACAATCTGCAATCCCAAGAAAAATTTCATTTCACCTATCATGCTCATTTCAAACTCATTCTTCATGTCTTCTGAGAATTTTTTACTGGCTTCATCATTTCCACCAAAAATGATGTCATCAACAAATATAATGATTATTAGCAAACCATCTTCTATTTTCTTCAATTACAAGTTACCATCTATTGTTCCTTTAGCAAATCCAAGCTTTGCTAAGTATTTTCCCAACCTTGCATACTAGGTTCTTGGTGCTTTTTTTAATCCATACAATGCTTTATTTAGTATGAAAACCATATCCTTTTCTTCAGTTAAAGGAAAACCCTCTGGTTGCTCAATGTAAATTCTTCTTCAAGTTCTCCATTAAAGAATGCTAACTTAACATCCATCTGATATACATTAAAATTCTTGTTTACTACATATGCTAGGAACATTCTGACCGCTTCCATTCTTTCTATAGGTGCATATGTCTCTTCATAATCAATTCCTTCTTGTTGAGAGTAACCTCTGCATACAATTCTTGCCTTGTTTCTTATTGCTTCTCCCTGTTCATTCATTTTATTTCTGAATACCCATTTAGTGCCAATCACATTTTTGTCCTTGGGTCTAGGGAATAATTCCAATGTGTTATTTTTAATTATATGTTGGAGATCTTCCTTCATTTCTTCTTTCCAATAATTATATTTGATTTCTTCATTTGCACTTCTTGATTCTACTTGAGATATCACACATAGTTCTTTATTAATTATGCTCCTTGTCATTACCCTTTTTTCCTTAGTCCCTATTATCTGATCTGTAGGATGATTTCTTATCAAATTTCTATATGGAGTAGGAGTTGCTTCTTCAATTCTTATTTTTGGTACTGCACTCTAATTTTCTCTCATATCTTCAATTTGCACATTATTCTGCAAGTCATTGTTAGTCTTGAAAAATAACTCATCACTTCTGTTGTCATTCTAGAGTAATCATCTTCGTCAGAGTTATAGTCCATTATCTTTTCCTTGGTACCAAAATTTTCATCAACTTTAACATTTGCACACTCTACTATGGTTTTTTTTCTATAGTTGAAACATCTATAAGCTTTACTTTTCAATGAATAACTAAGAAACATACCTTCATCACTCCTTGGATAAAATTTACCAATATCATCATCTCTTCTGATGTAATGTTTGCTTCCAAATATCCTAAAGTACTTGACTAATGTTGAGTGACCAAACCATAATTCCTAGGGTGTTTTTTCCATACCTTTCTTGATTTGCACTCTGCTCAGTGTGTATACTATTGTATTGACTACTTTTCTATGAAAGGTGTTTAGTACATCATTCTCAAATAACATAGCTCTTGCTTCTTTTGCAATTGATTTGTTTCTTCTTTCAGCAATCCCATTCTGCTCAGGTGTATGGGGTGAGGATAGTTGTCTCCTGATGCCATGTTCTTCACAATAGATACTGAATTCTCTAGAGGTGAATTCTCCTCCTCTTTCTAATCTTAATCTTTTGATCTTAACTCCAAATTCATTCTCAACCTTGTTCTTAAATATGTTGAATTTCTCAAATGCTTTTGATTTTTATTTAAGAAAGTTACCCACATCATTCTAGTGAAATCATCAACAAAAATCATAAAGTACCTTTCTCCATAAAATCCTCTTATTCTTGCAGGACCAGTTAGATCTGTATGTACCAATTCCATCTTTTGTGTAGTACAAAACTACTTGCTAAGAAATGAGACTCTTTTTTTCTTAGCCAAAATACATTCCTTACAAACAGCGTCAATGGGCTTAGAGATCTTGGGTAAATCTCTCACAACAAGTGTATTACTGGCCTTCATAATGTTATCAAAGTCAATGTGACAAAATCTTCTATGCCATAACCAACTGTTGTCAATCTTTACTACTAAACATGTTATTTCAGTGGAGTTTAACTAAAATACATTACCAAGTAGTTTCCCTTCCTTGTTTTTGATAATGCATGTATCGTTACCAAATTGCAATTGATAGCCTTTGTCCATAAGTTGTCCAACACTAAAAAAGTTATGCTTAAGTCCATCAACAAAATAAACATCATTTGTATATGTTTTACCATCAAGTGTTATAGATCCAATTCTTGTAATATGATAGGCTACATTGTTCCCTACTCCGAGAATTCCTCCATCATGGTTTCTAAATTTGACAAACTTTCTCATACCACCAATCATGTGATGTGAACAACCACTATAAATCCAATCTTTCTTTTCAACTTTTTAAATTAGCACACTTTCTTCTCCAATTTCTCTATCTAGATCATCATCTTTTATAGCTACAAATCCTAATTCATCTTCACTTTTGCTTTGATCAGATTCTTCTTCATTACCATATAAACAATTTCTAGGTCTTTTAGATTTGAATCTACCCTTAAACTTCCTTTCTCTTTTAGGACACTTAGATGCATAATGGCAATATTCATTACAAGTACAACATTTAAAGATATTCTTACCATCTTCTTCTCTTTCCACAAGAAGATCCACTCCTTCTTGGATCTTTTCTTCAATGGATTTGTTGCTACTAGCAATGTCTCCATGTGGTTTTGTGCTCCTTGCTAAACCATGTTTGATTTTTAGTGCACTAAATGTTGTCTCAACTTTTGCCAATTCTCCAGACTATTTTAGATCAAATTCTACAGCTTCCAATCTACCAAGCAATGTCTCTTTGGTGAAATTAGTAGTGCAAGGTATCATCAGTTGAATCATTTGTGCTACTAACTTGAAAGGTGGTGTTAGACTTTTCAAGATCTTCCATATCACTTCATCATCAAATTTCTTCCCATCATGAGATGTGATTCGTGCAACAATCTCAAATATTCTCCCAACATAGCTTCTCATAGATTCATCTTCCATCATTCTAGTATCTTGAAATGCGCAATATAAATTTTGTAATCTAACTCTTTTTGCATGTGTATCACCTTCATAATTAGCCTCTAAAGATTTTGAAATTTTATGAGATGCTTTAAGTAGTTTTACTTGACTGTACTCACTTTTAGGTAATGCTGATAGTATTGCTTCTCTTGCCCTTATATTGCACATAAAAACTTCTCTCTATTCATCAGTATAGGTTTCAAGATTGTCTTCTTTTGCAATGTTTTTGGATGTCTTGGTCACAATCCAATATCTTGGACCCATGCACAAGATATGAGTCTTCATTTTATCCTTCCAGCTATAGTAGTTTGTGTCATCAATTCTAGGAGTTTCCTTTCTGAACATATTCACTATTGATCTCCCAAAGTTGTTAAACTTTCTTTTAAGGACCTGATGCTCTAATACCAATTGTTAGAAGTAATAGTTCATCAATATAACTTAGAGGGCGGGGGGGGGGGGTTTGGTGGGGATGTGGGGGTGAATTAGTTATATATTAATCTTAAATCATTCTTACTTTATCAACCAGAGTAAACAACAATCATAAAGAAATGTGCACACACAAATACACTAGATATGAGTAACCTGGAAACCATTGATCAGAGGGAAAACCCTAGTGGGAATGATGCCCACAAAATAATGTACTAATCTGAATATACCTTGTTAGGGGATGGACCCAATTAAGAGTCTATTACAACACTTAGTACAAGAGTCCCTATTAGGGGACTTCAAATCCCTATTAGGAGATTCCAACCTTGTTAGTAGTTGTAGAAGGCAACTGAACCCATTGTCCAAATAGCTTTAGGATCAAATCAATGAACCCACTGTCCAATTGATCTCAGTACTATTCCATTCAAAATAATAGATGTAGAAAAATCTCTTATCTCTTCCTCTGTCCATTATGTTCAACCTCTTTATCCTTAGATCATGCATTCAGATCTAGAACTCAGCAACAGTAACCCTTAAGGTCAGTTACATGCATTAGCAGATTACTTTGTTCTTCTACTTCACAATTCGTAAGTCTTCTCTACTTCTTTTTCACAATAATGGTCTATATAAATTAGAAGACATCTTTCCTTTATACCATACTCAATTATTAATCTTTTGAGTCAGCTCCATATACTTAACATTAATTTGAGTTGGTTCCATACTTGATTAAATGAAATACACATTTAATTAATGTTGTTGGCTCACATTTGTTCCAAACTTCCACATGTGCAACTTCCATACCTATGCACTTGCTAACATCATCAATTGTCAGTGTACTTCCTCCAATTAATTGCACAACCCTTCATTCCAAACACAATGTGAACATATTTTGATCATACATTAGAGACTATTTTCCCAATGCTCTATTTCCCTGTAGTTCTCTATAAATCATTAATATCTTCTATACGTTGTCGATTCAAGTTCTATGCACTTGACCACATGTCAAATACATGTTGTAGTATATGTTGTTAACTACACATGGGAAAATATGCCATGTGATCTTCTCAATACATAAATCTCAGTCTAATGCTCTATTAGTCTTACTATGTTGTCATCAATGACAAACACAATCATAACATTATTCTGCACTGCTCCCCCATAGCATCAGCATTCATGCTAGTAGGCACTAATTGGTATTTTACTTGATATCTAAAGAAGACTTTTCACACTCGGAAATAATGTGAAAATTGAAGATTTGACCTTGGACTTTCCTCATTATCTTACATCTTTATTCATGCTAATTTATCCTTTTTAGTGTTATTCTTGTTTGGAACTGATGTATGGTATAATATTTTTGAATATTAGTCTCACATACCTATTTTTTCTTAGTTTGATGAGGTGTGACCACTTGACCTATTAGGTGAAGTGGTCCCTCCATTTGATCTATTGCATCCATCTCTCTTTTTCCATGTCTTGTTCATCTCTCCTCTGGTGTGTTCAATATCTACCTTGCTTTTTCTTTTGTTGAATTCACAATTAAGTGTCTTTGACCTTGTTGAACAGTGCTTGCTAATATGACCAGTCTTCAAATAGCTAAAGCATGTAGTTTGACTCAACCATCTATTGTAGTTACCATTGAAGTGTGATCTAATGCAATTCTCATGGATGTGTCCATACTCTTGACAATAATGACAACTTTTCATTGTGTTATAATCTTAGTAATTGATGGAGACACAACCCAAGCATAGAATGGACACAACAGGAAAGGGAAAACTTTATTAACTATGAAAATATGCTAGTACACTTAGTGTAGAGAAAATAGACTCCAAAACATGCTCTATGGACTTACAATAGTATAAATCTGGAGATAATTTCTTCTCAGTACCTTCTCTCAAACTCCACTCCGAACTACCTTTTACAATGCCAAAAATGTTCTTAAATAGACCCCAAAGGGTTAAGGATTAGGAATACATTCTAGAAAGTGATAGTTGGCATCCACCACCAAAATGGAAGGCTCCAGAAGTCACTTTAGAAGTTGGTAAAAAATTAGAAGAATCCAAAAATAGTAGCCGAACTTCTGGGAGGCATAACTTTTGAACCATAGCTCCGATGGATGAACCGTTTACATTTTCAGAAAGCTCTCAGAGTGCTCTATAGCCCTATGGACCAGCTTTGCTCATCCCCCATTTTTTGGTCCTACATGAGGTCATTTAATGCCTCGAACTTGAATTTGAAGCATTCTTAGGAGGTCTCCAAATTTTGAAAAACTGTGATAACTTTCAAACCGTGTAGCCTTTAGACCTGATTCTTTTTCTAAAATGTTCTAAATTACAATTTTAATCCTCCCTCCAATTTACACCTTCTAATTCACCATAATTATGGCTCAATTACATAGTCCTATTTTTTCAATATTTACACATATCCCAAGGTGCTCAAATACTCTAACCCAGAACACTAATAGTGGAACTGTGAGAGTTGGAACCTTTATTTGACCCAAATGGGTATCCAAAAATGAAAACACATGAAACAAAAACTATGTCTAGGTACATTCTTTTTGGGTGACATAGGATTACCCTTATATCTCTGGATGCTCCTGCATCAGTTATAAAAGTGTCCATGACTTCTTTCTTTTGCTAACTTGTTTGGTGACCACATGGATTTGGATCTACATTCAAAAGCTCCATATCCATACTTCTGATAGTTGTAGCAGTAACCTTCAAATCTTGGTCCATGCATGGTTTTGGTTTTGCATTCATGTGCCTGATGACCTTTGTTTTTGCACTTATTATAGTGACCCATATTCTTAGGTTGACTACTGATTTATATTCTTGCTCCCATACACATTAGCAGTATGTCCTTTCTTACCACAATAATAACAAGTGGGCTTGGAGTTCTTACCTTTATCATTTCTTTCTTTATCAGTCTTGGATGATTCTCCTTCTTTAGTACTTATATGGCCTAGTCTTGATGTATCGTTACTGGTTCTAGGAGATTTTAGTAGTTGCTCAAAGTACTTGATGGCTTCATTTGGCTTGTTGAAGCTTTCATCAATCTCTCTTTCTCTTCTTAGATCATTTTTTAGTTGTTCATTCTACAATTTTAATGCATTTATCTCAATGTCTTTGACAGTCTACTCATGGTGAGCATTCATCATCTGGCTTAGGGTATCCAATTATATGTTGGATATTCTGGCAAGTTCTGTTAACTTTTCTTCCAGTCTGTTTGCTAGGTTTCTCTTGTCTTCTATGGCTCTCGTCTTTTGTTCAATCACTTCACACAACATCATGGCTTGAGATTCTTGCTCTATCTTGATGTTTCTAATCTCCTCAACTTGTGCTCCATTCTTTTCCATCAGCTCTACAATTGTTGCATCAAACTCATTTGAGTCTCCTTTTACAAACAACTTGGTGGTGTCAATCTCTTTGTATTGTGTGTCATTTTCTACAATGGCTATCTCTTTCCTTCTTTTTAAGGAAATCCTTAACTCCTCACTAGCTTCATCCAATGAATGTAGAATGGGCTAGATTTCAATTCCTTGGTTCTCTATAATCTTTCCCAGTTTGTAGACCTCCATCTCAAGATATTTTCTCTAAGCTATAAGGCTTCTCTTGATGAGAACTTAACTCTGATACCAATTGTTGGAATTACAAATGGGAAATGTAAACTTCTGAGGGGAGGATGAATCAGAAGTTCAAACTTAAGCACTCAAAACCTTTTCACCATTCATTAGATGCATGCAATAAATTGAAATAAAATGTAAAGAAAATGCATCAAAACATATAAGCATGCACACACTTGACACCTAATATGATTACCCAAAAACCCTCCAAATTAGAAGGTAAAATTGGGGTGGGGATGACACCCACAATTCTTCACTACCATAGCAATAAAGTGTAACCTGTTAAGGTTACAAAGTGTTGACCATGAAACATGATCTGCCCTATATAGGCTTTCCTTATTAAAGGCTTACAAGAGACTATTAAGGCGCACCCTGTTAAAGGATTTTAACACCCTATTAGAAGTGTGCATGGTTAAAGGACTTTTAAATCATTTACTTGGAATGTCACCCTATTAAAGGATTTTGCAATGAATTTTGAGTCAACCTTGGTCCAAAGGATTTCACTCTGTTGATATAGTTGTTAGAAAGTAATAGTAAAATTTTTGATATGATAACTTACAACTTTGTTTTGCTGATTTCAGATCTCAAATTTTTCCTCCTTGATCCTTTCTGATCTGATATGTCAATGTTGTATCTCTGATTCTCTATTCTGCAAACTGATTCTACAATTTTGTCACTCTTCTAAGTCACCTTGAATGTTTTATGATCAATTCACCCCTTTTCTTCTTTCTACTCTTTACTTACATACATTATTGAATTAAGGGGCTTCGTCTTCCTTATAAAGACTTTGGTGGCTTAGGGTTAGGTATGAATTTAAGCTGAGATTCATCCATTTTGCCACATGATTCCTCCTATTTTCTGATTGACAGCATGTTGATTGCATAGGGAATTGAAATAGATTCATCCTTATCTTCAAGGCTTCAAGATTTATCCATAAGTTAGCATAAAAATGACTTACATAATTTTTTGTGCTTTCACAAACAACTAGGTCTAATCTATATTCTTGGGCACTTGATAGTATTGATGCTTGACAAATATAGTAGTTCTATTTCTAGCTCAACACTAAACTTGCTTGGCATCAACTGTCTTCTTGACACTTGAATCACTCAGCATGGTCTATCTACTTGACACTTGAGTGATTCGACATGTGAGTAACTCGAGACTCATTGCAACTCAACATCTATATATTTACATATTGTACTCAGCATACATTACTAGCTCAACATGAACTTAGTAAATACCTTAAGTGTGTTGACACTTAGTTGTCAAAACCAATTTGAGATCAATAACTTTCATTGCAACCTTGGCAGCACATGCATCCGATGATGTATGGTTGATAGACTCGGGTGCTTCTTTCCACATTACCTCTCATTGAAGTTGGTTCTCAAAGTATGAAGTTTTTGATGGTGGAAAGGTGTACTTGGGTGATGATTCTTACCTAAAAAAAGTTGGACAAGGATGGGTCACTATCATATTCCCTGATGGATGAGTAAAGGGGATCAACAGTGTAATGCACATCTCTAGTTTGGCATGAAACCTATTATCTATAAGTATGTTGAATGATGTAGGTGTGCAAGTTGTTTTTCCTAAAGAGGGATGCAAGATGGTGAGAAGAGCTATGATACTTGCTAAGGGTACTAGGAGAGGTACTCTATTTTAGCTTCATGCATGCATTTCTTCGTGCAATAGTTCTTTTATTTCAAAGAAGAGAGCAACTATCACTTCATCACCACCATCTGAATGAGTAGTAAAGAAGACTATGGTTATTGGTTCTAATGGTAGTGTAGCATGTGTACCTAAGGGTGCAAACACATTGGAAGGCAAGCTTCCTGTAGAAAAGACAATGTCGTGGCATATGAGATTTGGCCACATTGGTGAGAAGGGTCTCAGAACCCTAAAAAATAAGAACCTCATTAAGGGGTTAAATGATTGTAATCTCGAGTTTGAATTCTATGAACATTTTGTCTATGGTAAACAAAATCATTTTTAATTTTACTCTAGTTCTCACAAATTTGTTGATGTTTTGGATCTTAGTCATTCTAATGTATTTGGTCTTGTAAAAGTTCCTTCAATATCCAAGTCTATATTTTTTGTATCTTTCATAGATGATTACAGTAGAAGGACGTGGATTTATTTCCTGAAAAGTAAGACACAAGTCTTTAGTCGGTTCAAGGAATTTAAAGCCCTTGTAGAGAATTAGACTAGTAAGACAATTAAGTGTGTGAGAAGTGACAATGTGGCGAGTTTTGCTCAAAAAAGTTCGAATAGTTCTATAAAGAATGAATTATTAAAAGGCATAAAGAACTCCTTATACCCCACAGCAAAATGGAGTTGCAAAAAGAATGAATGGGACATTGATGGAGAAGGCTAGGAGTATGCTTAGTGGAGCTGGTCTTGAACAAAGGTTTTAGGCTGAAGCTGTGGCCATTGCTTGTTATCTAGTTAATAGATCTCCTACATCAACCCTTTTTGGTAAGACACCAATGGAGGTGTAGTATGGTAAGAAGCCTTCAATTAGACATCTTCATGTTTTTTTTTGTGAAGCTTATGCACGTGTTCCAAAGGAGAAAAGATCTAAGTTGGAAAATAAAGTTGTCAAATGTATTTTCATCAGATACAATGTTGGTGTGAAAGGATACAAGCTTTGGGACCTTGTCAATGGTAAGGTGTTGTATAGAAGAAATGTTATTTTCAGAGAGCTAACATCTTCCCCTATTGTGCTACAACCAGATGAAAAGAAGAAGAAGAAGATATTGTTCAGTTGCCTCCTACCCCTGAGAAGACTGAATAGAAAGACCATGTTGGGTCTAATGATGAGGATTGCTCTAGTAGCTCTGATAGTTCAAAAGAAGAGGAAGAACAACCTCAACCTTAGCCCTTGAGGAAATCCAACAAGAGTAAGAAAGCAGCCAAAAAGTTTGGTTATTCTATGTTAGATTCTAGTTGTGCTTTCACTTTGATTACTAACACTAATGAGCCTAGATCTGTGAAAGAGGCTTTGGATATGGAAGATGTAAGTTCTTGGATTGAGGCAATGGATGATGAGATGAATTCATTAGATAAAAACAAAACTTGGTACATTCTACCTTTTCCTAAAGGATGAAAACCTGTTGGTAGCAAATGGGTGTTCAAGAAGAAATTATGTGCAGATAGTAGTGTTGAAAGGTACAAAGCTAGATTGGATGCGAAGGGTTACACACAGGTAGAGGGAATAGATTATGATGAAATATTCTCTCCTATTGCAAATTTGACATCCATTAGATTTTTGGTATCTCTTCATCATATGATTTAGAGATAGAACAGATGGATTTGAAGAAAAAATTTCCTTCATGGTGATTTGGAGGAAGAGATTTATATGTCACATCCTAAGCACTAAATTGTTAAAGGTAAAGAATCTTTGGTTTATAGATTAAAGAAGTCTCTATATGGTTTAAAACAATCTCCTAGGATGTGGCACCTTAAGTTTGATGCCTTTGTGTTGTCAATTGGATTTGTAAAATTGAAATCAGATCATTGTGTTTATTTCAGAGTTGAAAATGATCGCCTTCTTATTTTTGCATTATATGTTGATGATATGTTTTTGTTTGGGAAGGGTAAGGGTATGATTTCTAATTTTAAATCTCAATTATTAGCACAATTTGAGATGAAAGATTTTGGGGCAGCAAGGTACATCTTGGGTATGGAAATCAATAGAGATAGGTCTAATAGAAAACTTTGGTTGAGTCAGAGTAAGTATGTGAAGTTTGTGTTGGATAGGTTCAACATGGCAGATTGTAGACCATTGTGTGTTCATATTTCTATAGGAACAAAGTTATCTGTATATGATTATCCAAAATCTCCTAGTGAGTTGGAGAACATGAGTAGAGTACCTTATGCTAATGTAGTTGGCATTCTTATGTATGATATGGTCTGTATTAGACTAGACATTGCACAAGTAGTGGGAGTTCTAAGCCAATTTATGGTTAATCCTAGATGGGTACATTGGGATGTAGTTAAGCAAGTTTTCACATATTTGAGGGGTACATAAGATTAATCCATTTGTTATCATCATAACTCTTATGGAGCTCCACATTTAGTTTGTATTTGTGGGTTTGTGGATTCAAATTGGGTAGGTAGTGATAGTAGGAGATCCATCAGTGCTTATGTGTTCACTATGTTTGGTGGTGCCATCAGTTGGATGAGTAAGCGACAACCTATGGTTTCTTTGTCCATTACAGAAGCTAAGTACATGGTTGCTACTCATGCTTGTAAGGAAGTCATTTGGCTTAGGAGATTGTGTTTTGATATTGGTGTTGATGTAGGACATATTACTATTTGGTGTGACAATTAGAGTGTTATTTGCCTTGCAAAGAGTCCAACTTTCCATGCTAGAACAAAGCACATTGATGTGCAGTTTCACTTTGTGAGAGATATGGTAGAAGATGGAAAGGTAAATTTGGAGAAGGTAGATACTATAAAGAATGTTGCAGATTCATTGACAAAACCAATGGGTACAAAGAAGTTTAGATGGTGTTTGGAGTCTATGGGTCTTTTGGCCTATAGCGGTTAGTTCCTATTATGTTTCGGTTACTCTTACAAGGTGTTTGACAAGTGGGAGAATGGTGTTCGACAAGTGGGAGAATGTTAGGAATAAGGTGTCTCAACCTTGGATAATTTTTATTCTTATTATTTGTTTTGTAAATTTATTTTTTACAAATAATGTAATTAAGTGAGTGTACATGTCTAGTTGGCATGTTGATGTGTCACTCTACTTGGGTAAAAGTACAAAGTTGTGTCACCTTTTAGGCTGACTTATCAGAACGACTGAATTTGAGTATTTCTATCTAAAAATCAATTTTGTTCAAACATATGATTTAGATAAATTTATTCTAGCTAAGTTATATATGGTCTCACACTTTTCCAATTAGAAATGTCTATTAAATACATGTTTTATACTAGTTTGTATCCAATTACTACAGAAATAAAATTATTTCAAAAAAAAGTGGCATTTCAATAAATCTTACTATTTTTTATGATATTTATTTAATAACATATAAACACCATTTTATAGAGCTCGAAATCAAGAATATTCTCATATAGAGTTTATAGTGTTATAATTAGATATAGTATATTATAATTAAAAAATTCTACAAGCATGTATTTTTACACTCGAAAAGATGTTAGTTTTGAGAAAGAAAAAATAATTAAATAATATCAAAAAAATTTAAAAACTTATGGCATTCTATAGCAGAGAGTCCTCTTCTAGAATGTGTAACTTTTCACCTTGTTAGAATAGATTTGTTTTGGAAAATGTGGTGGGAGGTGAAAACTATTGATTTTAGGTTAGTTGAAATTTGAATAATTATAAAAGAGAAAATATAGGTCTAAAGATGATTTTTATTTTTGATTGTTCTAGTTATATATCTTATCTATAACATAGTCCAAGATCAAACGGAAATAAGTTTGTTTCCATATAGTTTTGTGGTGGGAGCTAGGCCCCTAATTTTCAGTGGTTTTAAGCAGCTAAAAATTATCTTTAAAAAATAGGAAAATATATCAATTCTTATTCCAAATAATTATTAAAATTATAATCCTTAAATTCATCGATATCTACACATTTCATTAGTTTACTTCATTTTCAAATTCAAAATAATAATACCAATTTTATGCCATTAAAGGTGAATAGTTATACTTTTGTTAGCCTTTTCTTTTACAAAAGGGTGACACAAGTTTGTGCTTTTACCCACTTGTATGTGTCAGTATCTTAAATTGTGTGTAAGGAGGTCATGGCTAAAATGGTTATGATGTATTCCTATGATGCGTAAGAGCTATCTCTAGAAAATGTGATGATGGGTCAAGACATGAAGACATGTGGCAATTGATCATTGAGTATTGTACACTTGAGTCTCCATCTAGTTTGTGGGGTTTAGGACATTGGCCTGAAATTTTTTTTGGGTTCCTACTTTTCTAAAGAATGGTAAAACCCTAATAACGATTGTTCTTTGGAAGTTGACCTAAAATAGAAAGCGTGTGATATAAGCATTTTTAGGGTTGTAGATAGGAGAGAGTAAAAAGTGTATTGTTGGTATGATATGTTGCTACTGGATTTGTCTTCTGTGTCTTGAAAGAACTTACATTACAAGTGTGTTGTAACCTTTGTGTTGAAGATAATACATTGTTCAGGTTTTGGAGGGGTGGAGTTGTTTTACCGAAAGGTTTTTCCCCACCGGCATATCTTTGTGTTTATGTATTTTCTTTATATATCTATTTTCTATATTCATGGTTGACTGCAATATTATTGTTTACATATTATCAAATTTGAAATTGTAAGGATTTAATAGGAATTTGCACTGTACTTTCCTTAAGGAATTAGCGTAGGAAGTTATTTCCGCACCTGAGTTTCCTTTCAATGTATTCACACTTCCACAAAGGCATGAATAAAACATAAACATCACCATAGTGGATGAGAATATTATCAATTAAAAGACAAGAATTAAAGAAGAAGTAATCAATTTCTTTTTTCTTTTTTGGTTGTTGCTCCAATGGACAATTAAGATCCAACAATATTAGTGAACATACCTAAGTATATTTTTTAGCAAGATAAGAAATGATTAAATAGTTCACTTTGGAAGACATTTGATTTGCCACTTGTCAACTTGTCCATGAGAATGTTTCTAATCCAGATTGATTTTAGGCTATATTTTACTAGAAATGATAAACATTTTTAGGTTTAAATATTCTAAAGATTGTAGGAGATATTAGAAAAACATAAAAATATTAGTAATTTAAAATTATGGATGGGTTAATATGGGAAAAAACATAAAGGTTTTACTATTATGTGACTTTTTACCTAAGATATGATAATTTTATCTATATTAATCAACAACCAAACAAGTGCATGACCCTTATACAACTACAACCTAGAGATTATCAAGAAACCAACAACACAACACATTAAAAAACATGTTAGGGTTATAAGTCAAGGCCATAATAGACATAAAATCAACATAAATACTTTCCTTTCCTAAAAAGGGTTGCTTAGAGAAAAAGGGCCACTATTGGCCACTTACACTACCTAATCTAAAAATGGTCATTGATAACATATAGAAAATAACCCATAAAGTGGAGTATATTAACAAGTGGATTTTGAAAGACTCCCTATATAAGTCTTTGTTTCCAAAGTCATCTCCTAGCAGAATATAGTGTCACCCCAACTGGGAATATGCCTACCCTACAAAACTCCTTTACATTTCAATAAAAAGCAACCAATGATCCAACACAACCATCCCAAGCAAGAGACACATATGATATCTCAGTAAATTGGAATCCAAATGATGTGCAATTGTAGGATAATGGTCCAAATTAGGTCTTTAATAAGTTACCAGAGCCACACAAAATGAAATGTTTATATCTTGTAACTAATGGATTGTCCATGGGTCCACAAATGTCTGCATAAACCGATTACAAAAACTTGGATGCCCTCCAAGCATCACCATCTAAAAATAGAGTTTGATGTTGTTTCCCATCCTAACAAGCTCTGTATAATCCATGATTTTGCATTTGAATTTCATGCAATCCAACAACCAGACTATCTTGAGCCAACTGAGAGAGATGGTGAATATTCAAATGTCCATATTGTTGATGTTGAATTTTGTTGATGGAAGCTTTTCATTGCAATCACTTCCTCTTGAGTATCATTTGCATCAATGAATATGTAAAGAGCATGATCCTTAAGACCTACTATGCATGTAGTGTGAGACTCCATGTCAACAATGTTGCACTTGGGTGAAATGAAGATGACATTCGGTTGTGGAGAATGAAACATAATCTAACTAATTGACATTAGATTGATCTCCATACATGGGACTCATTATGCATTGAGAAAGATCAAACCCCTCCCAAAAAGTAGCATTTTAAATGTTTCCTTTTCCAAAATGTATATACTCCTTGCCTCCTTCAAAGATCATTGAATCAATGAAAGGTTTGATCTTTATGAACCATTCCTGATGATGCATGAAATGTTGAGAGGGATTAAATTCAATGTACTTTGCATATGATGTCTCATGAACTAATGGGCATGTGGCCATGAATACATTGGAGGCACACACCTTTCAATCAAAATGTGTACTTTCTTGGGCCTTCTATTAAGACCCTCATCCTTATGAAGATTGTGATTGACAAAAGTTTCTTGCAATTTATCTTCATATGACCAAACTTGTGATAATAAGTCCTAAACACTCTTCATCTTTGAAGATGACTAAAGTTTACTTGGAGCTTTCTATTGCCCAAAGCGCCAAGGTTTACCTTTGTTCTTATCTAAGGCTCTGGAAATAAAGGCCACCTATTGTACAAAGAATGAAATAAAACTATTGCTTCTCTATCTTGATGAAGAAGCTTGTTGAAGAGATTGAGAAACTTAAGATCAATACTAGTAGAATTGTTAGTAAGTGTCTTAATGAAATGCTCATCAGATCAGAGAAAACTTTTTGGTGTGATCACTACCATATCTTCTTTCTCCATCTTGTAACTAATACCCTTGAGCTAGTCATGAATGTCCTCAGTCTTTGTAAGATGTGCCTAGAGAGACATCTTCTCATCAACCATGATAGAAAATAGTGTATTCTTAAATAAATAAATAAACGTGTCTCTTATCAAATGTATCATAAGAAATATTTAGTTTTTTTGTTGGAAGATACCTAAGGGAACTAATTATTTGTAACGATTTTTTTATGATCATTATGGCTTCTCAATTATGACCATCAAATTTGTCTTGACCCAACCTAGTTTGAGTATGACATGTTTCTTTACTTAGAACAATGTTATCAAGACATTAATCTTCAAATATTGCCATCATGTGTTGTGACTACGACTAATAAATTGTTGATTCCCTTCCAACATAGCATTGGTCAAAGATGTCATCACAAAATTTGAGGTTGTCTGTCAATATTGTGAAGGTACAAAAATCAAGATGTGGCTGACATGATTTCTAAGGCTGGACTTATATAAGGTTGAGATCTTTAAAAAAAATGATGAACCTAAAAAATAATTGTTTTTTGGGAAACATCCCAAAAAATCCTAAATGAGCTTACGAATTTACAAAATTTGTTTCTAAAAATAGTAGAAAATCCTAAGGGCTAAAACTCATATTGGGGTTTTCATAATAATATTTTGCAAAATAATGTACTAATTGGTGCCCATAATCTCCATAAAAACCCTAGTATTACATTTTTTAAAAATTCTAAAGCAATGTTGAAAAATCTTGGAAAATTGTATTTTGGAAAAAATGCTAAAATTTTGGAAAGAAAACTACCTTTGAGCCACAAAAAAATTGTCACATGTGATTTTTTGTTTATAAAAATGGCACCTTCAAAAAATCAAGTTGTGTGCACCCAATCATGGAAAAAAGGACATTTTATTTTTTTAATAGATGCAAAAAAATCATGGAACTAAAAATCATGGCTAAGGAAGAAACAAGGACGTGAAAAATCTTGTTAGTTGTGGATGCAAGTGGGTGTGAAAAATATCATAGGTTGGAAAAGCTATTGTAAAACTTGGTTTTTTCCAACAAAAAAAAAAGTAAGCACATTTTTTACTAGTAGAGGTGCCCATGACTTAAGTTGCAAATTCATAGTTAACCCTAAGTGGGAACATATTGCAAGGGATTTGTTTCACCCAAAATATATCTCAAAAATCAAATGGTTCTAACAAGGGATGTCCCTTGGTCATCTTCAAAAAGCTTAAAATCCTTGAAATATTTTTGAAATAAGTTGTAGAAAGAGGAAACATCATACATAAATTTGGCCATCCTCAATATGTTGAAGACATTTGAGACTCCCTCAAATGTTGTAGGAATGGTAAAACATTCCCCAATGCAAGACAAATTTTTATAAAGTTTACCAAAAAAACTTATAACATTAAAAAATTACAACTATAAATATCATAACAACTACTTTGTTAAATGCATTGTAGTATATAGAACGGACAAACTAATTTATGAATCTAGAAAAGAATAATGAAATAAAAACATTATAGCAACAACAATAAATGTATTATGGTAATGATAGAGCAATACTAAAAAAATTAATCAAGAACTATCCTAACATTAACAAACATACCATAATTTATATTCATAAAATAATGATATAATTTATATAATAAGTAATACTAACATCAACAAATTATATTTTTTATTTCATTCTTCAAAATTTAGCTGCTCAAACTTCAATTTTTTTGGGATGATGTTAGAATCAGTTAGTTTTTTTAATATTTGGTATTGAGTGAGAACTACAAAAAAAGCAATTTTCCTGAAAATGTGGCCGGTGTATTGATCTTTGCATAAACCATCAACATCTAATTTTAATATTGTTTAGTATTGTCTTCAAGTTGTAAAAATCAATCAATTTCTTTATAAACAAAAGCATAGATCTTCTTTCAATGGTAATGTAAGTTGGCTACAAATACTTTGGAAAAAGAGGGGTTAAATTTTATTAAGATAGAAAGAAATACAAGAAGGAGAGCTCAACAAGGAGCTTGATCCTGAGCAACAAGATCATCAAATTCTTGCACCATCTCAAAGGAAAGTTGCCCCCTATCCATAATATTCCAACCCAAATCATGACTAGAAGCCCATTTGGCTAAACAATCAGGAGCTTTGTTCCATTCACGAGGAATATAAGTGAACCTAATGAACTGAAAAGAGGTAGAAAAGAGAATAATCTGATTATTAACAATGGCCAGCTACCAACTAACATCCTCAAGCTCCTCCGAGGAAAGCAAGTTCAACACCACTTGGGAAGCAGACTCACAGATAATCTTACTCCATCCCCACAAGCAACACTATTCCACAACATATAAAATAGCCTAAGCTTCCATAAGATTGTTAATGTAATCACCCTTATGAACTGAGAAAAAGAATTTAACATCACCAAAACTGCATCGAGTCACTCCCCCAATACCAGCAGGGCCTGGATTCCCTCAAGAAGAACCATCAGTGTTAATTTTCAGAACTCCATAGGGAGGAGTCGTCCAATGCCCATCTCGATTCACCTGACCTTTCCTCTGCTGCTAAGGCTACCTGGACACAGAAGGAAACCTTTGAGCTGCAATCCCATCCTGAAGATGAAAATTGAGGCAATTGCATATAGCAAGATCAACCAGATCCATACCCCCATCTAGCTCACACTTCACTTGAATAGTTTCCTGAAGAGAATGTGAGATCTTCCACCAAAGATGCAAAACACCAAGCCGAACATCTTGGAAGATTCAACAATTCCTCTCCAACCAGTTATGCCAAAGCATGACCAATGGGCCAACAATCCAAGTAGCATGGAGAGGAGAAGACTTGGAGGGAGCAGTGCCCAAGCAAGCCCAGAACTCAGGCAAAGAGGAAGCATGCCTAAAAGAGCAACCCCAAGCACTCCACCAAAGGTGCCATAGCTGAATAGAATAGGAGCAATGGAAGAACAGATGGGAGACAGACTCCTCCCCATTACCACACAAAACACAATAAGAGGGACCCTGAAATCCATGTTTACAAAGATTATCCCACGTAAGACAACGATTGTGAGCCACTAGCCACATGAAAAAATTGCACTTGGACCAAGAAACTTTATTCCAGACTTGCTTCCACCACCAAACCTCAGCATTCCCAAATAATTGTCTAGTTATCTCCTGATACCCAACAAAGACATGATATTTACCAAACAAGGTAGCTCCCCAAGCCAAAACATTTGGACCTAGCAAAGAGGAACACTCTTTAGAGCCTAGAATCTAAGAAAGCTCCTAATGATCCACGTATGTGCCTCCAAGAGGCCACTCAGAAGAATGCTTCCATCTGTAACCAACAATAGGTCCCAATTGATAAGGAGTCTTGTAATGAGCCACTTTATCCCATCCAACGGCATGAAAAAAGTCACAAAGAGTCTGAAAATGAGGGTACATGGATAATATGGATGAGAATCCATCCCAAGCATCAGACCAAAACAACGCCTCAGAACCTCATTTACATATCCAGAATAGACCCCTCTTAACTAACACCACACCTGTCTTTAGAGTATGAAAATATTTATGAGTGATAATACGAGCCCAAAGTTGATGTTGTCCAGAGCACCATTGCCAATAAAGTTTAGCAGCCAATGCTTGCTGAAGAGAGCTGATCGAAGACCAAGACAACCCTTCTTTTTAGGCCTACAAACAGTCTCCCAACTAATCAAGCATCATTTAGTACTATGCAAATTACCACTCCAAAGGAATTGCCAAGAAAGAGCATCAAACTCCTTGAGAAAGTAAACAAGAGCAGCCTGAACCATGCTTCTATAAGTAGGAAGAGCTTGGATAACAGATTGAAGAAGAGTAACCCGAGCAGTAGTAGAAAGCCATCTATGAGTCCAATGATTTACCTTATCCTGAAGCTTGGTAATCAAATTTTTCCAAAAGAGACATGGCTGCCTAGAAACAACAATAGGAATGCCAAGATAAGTCAAAGGAAGTGATCCAAGCTGAAACCGTAGGATACCAGCAATCTTGTGCTGAATAGAATCAGGAGTGTTAAAAAAGTAAATGGAAGATTTGTGCTCATTAACTTTTTGGCCTGAAGCTACCAAATAATGTCCAAAGTATGTCGAAAGGCTTCAACTTCCTTCATCCTAGCAAGACCTGCAAGAGCAAAATCATCAACAAAGTGAAGATGGAAAGAGAAGGTAAACCATTACCCCACCACCACCCCTGAATAGAATTCTAGGACACCCAATACTTAATGAATCTTCCCAAGCCCTCAGCCATGATGATGAATAGATATGGGGAGAGAGGGTCACCCTAGCGGAGGCCTCTTGAGGCACCAAGTAGCTGAGAAGGTTGACCATTAAGAAGAACAGAAAAAGAGGCAAAAGCAACACAACTCATAGTCCAACTCACCCAGTTAGAGTTAAATCCAAAAGATAGAAGAATGCTCCTTAGGAAACTCCATTTAACTCTATCATAGGCCTTAGCCATATCCAGCTTAACAAACATTGGTCTCTCCCTTGAAGTAGCCATAGAGTGAATAGCTTTAGTAGCAATAACCACCCCATCCAAAATTTGTCTTCCAACAACAAAACCACCTTGTTCTTCTGAGATAATAAGGGGAAGCCACTTTTTAATTCTCTCAACAATAAACTTAGTAATAACTTTGTAAACCACATTACATAAGGCAATTGGTCTAAAAAACTCCAATTGATTAGCACCCTCTCTCTTAGGAATAAGAGTCAAGAAAGTATAATTCAAAGCTCGAAGCATTTGCTTGCTAGAATAGTATTCTTTAACCACCTCCAAAAAATCATGATTAATGATGTCCCAAAATTCCTAAAAGAACTCAACTAGAAAGCCATCAAGACCAAGAGCCTTCCCCTTAGGCATGCCAAAGACCACCTCTTCCAACTCTTCCAAAGATATTGGATGCATGAGATAATCATTCATTTCCCAAGTGATAAGGGAAGGAATACAAGACAAAATAATATTTTCTTCATTATCAGCAGGAGGAGAGTCCTCAGAGAAGAGGGTAGAAAAGTACTGAGTAGCCTCCTAGAACAAAGCTCGCAAGGAAGTCAATTGGATACCCTGAGAATTAACCAAAGAAGAGATATTGCTATGATTCTGGCACTATTTTATGGAAAAAGGTAGTGTTCTGATCACCTTCCTGGAGCCAATCAACTCTAGCCTTTTGCTTCCAAAAAAATTCCTCTCAAAGTTCCCATTCTTCTAGCGCTCTAGAAGCAAGGGATTCAACGCTTGCAAGATCCTCCGAGAAACCTCGATCTCTAATCTCCCTTGTGATGACATCAAGATCTTCTTGAGCAAGCCTCTTCATAGAATGAAGGTTCCCAAAACATTGTCTATTCCATATCCTAAGCTGCATTTTAACATATTGAAGCCTTTTAGAAAATGAGAACATAGCAATACCATATGCAGGAGTGCCATCTTCCCACCAACATAAAACAAAATCACAAAGAGAGGAGTCACAAAGCCACATCAACTGGAACTTAAAAGGAGGACGCTTTGGAATACAAGCCCCGATAGTAGAAAATTTGATTGGCCAATGATCATAACCCCTCCAATCAAGGATTTTCGAAGAGAGAGTAAGGGTGCCACTAACCCAAAAGAAAGAAATAAGATATCTGTCCAGACGTTCTGATAGCATCAACCCCAACTCTTCGATTATTCCAAGTATAGAGACCATTAGAAAGCTTAACATCAGAGAGATGCAAAAGAGATATGTGCTACCGAAGAAAGCAAAAGAAGGCCCTAGTCTAGCCAAACCACCTTGCTTCTCCTCCAGACTTAAAACTAAATTGAAGTCCCTTGCTAACACCCAAGGATGATAAGGGTGACAATTTCTAACATATTGAATATGCCTCCAAAGTTCCTCCTTTCCCACAAGATCAACAAGTGCATACACATTAGTAACCATGATTACCTCTCCTGAGTCTAAAGTAGAGGCCACCATAGAGAGAGCTGAGCGAGAAGACAGGGATCCCAAAAGATAGCTAAACCACCAGCACTACCCATAGCCCCAACACACTGGCATTGGCCACGAGACCAAATACTAGAGGCATGTTGGACCATAGACTCCACAGAAAGCTTAGTCTCTTGGATTCAAAAAACATCAGGACAATGATCAACCACCAAATTCCGAATAGCCTTTTGTCTAGGGCTGCAAATACTTACCATAACTCCACCATAGTGTTTGTTTCATTACAATCTTTTAGATTAGTCAAATTGTGCTAAAGACGTCAAGATAGGGTATGATATTGTCAATTGTAGGAAAAGTATGATAAGCCTTGGATTGCAACAACTCATAGCTAATATATAACCAGGTGCGACCTACCAAGGCTTATAAGAGTTATGCATTGCTAGAAAAAATAAAAGATCTATAATTCACAAATTTCTATAGTGTATTTATTCAACCAAGACCAACAAGCCAGTTCAGTATCCCAGCAGTTACATCACTTCAAGTACAACCTTCTTTCTTCATTGATCTCATTTTGTTTAGCACTGAGAAAGCCCTGTCTAATCTGTTTTCATTGCAGAAAATCATTCAATATAGTGTTACAACAGTTGGGGTAATACCAAACACTTTCATGTTTCAAAAACATGTCAAGGCCTCGTGTATTGCACCAATTTTGCAATGGGCACCAATCAGACAGTTATGACTGTATTAGAAGTCAAGCCTTGTCTAGTATTTCATTCACGAGTGAATGAGCTTTAGAAAAATCTCCTGCCTTGCGCAAACCATCAATGATTGTGTTGTATGTTGTCTCATCAAGTTTACAATTCCATATTCCATCTTTAACATCTTTCCTAACATGTTCAAATTTACTATTCTACAGGATGCACAGAATAGTGTAGTATATGTAAAAAGTTAGGAAGATGTCCCATGTTTTCCATCCCAGAAAAAGGTATAAATGTTTTCTTTTCCTTATTACTCTGACATAAACCAGCAATTACAGGTAACAACCTTTCCAAAACGTTTTAGGCTTTTCCATCTAATGCAATTCTCATAGGCATGTCAGGAAGCCAATCCCAAGCCTTATTTGTTCTTGCACAGCCCATCAATAACTGCATTAAATGTAACTTCATTAAAAGTACCAAACTCAATCATTTAAAGTATATAAAAACAAATTGTAGGCTTTGTCTATTTTTCCAGCCTCACAAAAGCCATCTATCAGGCTAGTACAAGTGCAACTGATAGGGAAAAGTCTTGTACTAATCTTAGAGCTTCATCTACTCATTCTACTTTGCAAAGACAATTGAGAGAGCAGCAGTTATGTTTTATTCCAGCTACTAGCCTTAGAGCTTCATCTTCCCTGCCCACGTTGCAGAGACCATTAATTAAGGAACTGCACGTAGTAATATCAGGATAATTGCAACAAGTGGGATTTCATCAGATACACAATCCATGGTTTATTGACCTGCCACAAGCCCTATTTCACTGCCCAACAATCACATATTAGTGGGCTTTGACTTGACTATTGGAGCTCTCTAATAATCATTTCAGCACTCAAACTTTATCGAATGGGATTTGGTGGCTATTCTGTAGATCAGCTGGAATCCAACAATCATTATAGACTCATAAGAAAAAATTTATAAAATGGAGTTTTGTTGTTTATCAATAATCAGCTGGCACCCAAAACTTAGTATTACAGTAAACTTCTTTTGGCAGGTCACTTTACATCAATTGATCTATGTATAAGCCTGCTTTTTTTAGGGAGAAACAGGAAAAAAAATTATGAGTGGCTGAATCGACTAATATATTTAAGTTCTAGAAACATTGTGAATGGTTGATATTTTAAAGTTGTAGAAACATTGTGAAAGGTTTAAGGAAAAGAAATTGCAGAGCTATGGACCAACTATCTATTTCATCTTGAAATTAAGAATGAAATGACATTTACTAAAATCGGAAGCACGCAAAATATTGATCAAAAGGCTGCTCAACATTTACTAGATGAGAATTCTTTTGAGAGAAATGTGCACCAACATCTAGGATGTTTACTTTTTAATAACTTGAACATCTCTGAGTTATTATGTGAATTCCAAGCACTGGGAAAATAGTATCTTCATAATTTATCAAATTATGATCCGCTAGAGAGCAGACTACTAGAATTACTAGTACTATAGTGACTTTCTCTTTATATCTTTCATCACAAGCAAAGAGAATTGCTTAATAAGAATGGACAGAGTTGGCTGCTACGAATAAAATTTCGACTGTCCTGATCAATTATCTAATATTTTGAAAAAAAAACATTTGTTATGCTAACCTTAAAACATTTCATACTACATATAAAATAACAAACTGTTTTAAAAAATAATACTTTTCAAATTGCTTAATATTGTAATGTGCTGAGGACAAGTATTTGTCAATAATAAATTAATAATAGAAGCTAGCATCCAATTATGCTTCAATCCAGATTTTCACACCAGATTGGAGTGTATGAAGCTAAGATTATAACTAATAATATCAAAGTAACTTTCCTATTCTTACATAAAAACTGATTCTGTACATAAGTAATACTGAAATTAATGCATAAATATCAATTATAGAGCTGTAAAATATGTATCCAAGAGCTCTCCCCAAAGCATAAGAACTATGCTGGCCTTGAAATAATTTAAACATCATAATGTACAAAGTCTCTTAACGTTTCCTTTTCACCAGCTTCAATCAGCCAACCAAGTAACTAGACTGTTTCACCTTGGAGCACAACGCTCTTTCTTCATTTGATCTATAATCCAATGAGTTTATTCGAGATCATGTCTTTTGCGGAAGATTTCAAACAATATATTATATGTGACAACATCAGGCACTAAATCCTTCCTTCTCATGTCATTCAATATTGACAAAGCTATGTCAAGTTTGTTTTCCTTGCAAAAAGAAGCACTCAATATATAATAGGTTACAACATCTGGGGCAATACCTACCGCTTTCATTTCAGAAAAATATTTCAAAGCCTTATCTATTTCACCATTTTTGCAATGGGCATCAATCAGACAGTTGTAAGTGACTACATTCTGAGTCAAGCCTTCATCTAGCATCTTATTCATTAGTAAATGTGCTCCAGAAAAATACCCTGCCTTGCACATACCATCAATGACTGTGGTATATGTCACTTCATCAGGTTTCAAATCCCTTGCTGCCATCTCCTCTAACATCTTTCCTGCCATGTACATGTCGCCTAATCTACAAAAACCACATATTAGTGTATTATATGTAATTACAGTAGGGAAATGTCCCTTATTTGTCATCTCAGAAAGAAGGGTAAATGCTTCATTTTCTCTGTTATCCTTACATAAACCAGCAATCAGAGTGTTGTAGGTAACGACATCTGGGGAGTAGCCTTTGCTAAGCATCTCTTTGAACAACTTTTGAGCTTTTTCCATCTCATGTAGTTCACAGAGGCTGCGTATCAAAGAGTTATAAGTAATTACATTTGGTTGTAAACCCTTTTTGCACATGTCATGGAAACAATCCCAAGCCTCGTGCGTCATGCCATCTTTGCATAGTCCATCAATAACAGTATTAAATGTCACTGTCTTAGGCAAAGGACCAAACTCCGTCATTTTCTGAAACAGATTGTACGCTTTGCCCATTTTTCCAGCCTTGCAAAATCCATCTATCACAATGTTATACGTATAGATATCAAGGAACTGGCCTGCTTCTATCACTTTAGCAAATAATCCTAAAGCTTCATCTACCCTGTCTACTTTGCAAAGGCCATCAATCAGGGTGTTATATGTAACAATATTTGGAGAGCAGTAACTATGCTTCATTCTAGCTATTAATCTTAGAGCTTCATCTTCTCTTCCCACCTTGCAGAGACCATTTATTAGAGTACTGCACAAAATAACATCAGGAGAGATGCCAAATTGTACCATTTCAGAAAATAAAACAAGAGCCTCATCTACTCTACCTCTTTTACAGATCCCATCAATCAGGGTGCTGTACGTAACAACATTCGGAACACAAAGAGCTCGCCTCATTTCGTGGAATATCCCAAGTGCTTCCTCCATTCGATCCCCTCTACATGAACCCTTTATGAGGATGTTAAAGGTGAATACATCTGGCTGTATTTCCATCTCTTTCATTTCAGCAAGAAGGGAGTTAATTCTACGGAGATCACCAGAGTTTACAAGGCCACCTAAAAGCGCATTCAAGGATACAACGTCGAGAGGACGGCGTTGAGATAAGGCTAAGTGGAATTCCTCCCAGGCCTTGTTTGTGTTTCCAGATTTATAGAGGGCAGTAATGGACTGATTGAAGTGCACAACATTAAATTTGGGCGTGACTTGAGGAGGGGGTTTACGCTGTTTATGTGTATACTGTACTGAAGAATGAGAATTAAGGGAAAATACCTGTTGAAAGAGGAAGAGGTGGCGTATCCATTTCCCTTTGGCCATCATTTCAACGGGGCACTTTCACTTGCAACACATACAACGGGGCAAGTGTGGTAGATTATGCAATTTGTTCGCAGAATTTGTATGAAAATATTGAAGAAGTTGAAATTGGAGAGCACATTTGGGATCTCAAATCAGATCATAGACCACTGTACGTAAATTTGTATTGGGCAAAGGATAGGCGGATTGGAGCAAAAACCCAAGGCCCTCAATACCCCCTTTCTCAGGGCAAAATTTTGTTAACTTCAGAAAACAGTAACACTTTCAGAGCTACTCTTGAGGAACTTTGTATAGGACACCCTATGTATAAACATGGTGTTAACAATTATGATTTATCAAATCTAATCCATAGGCTCTTTCAAAATGCAAGAGAGCAAAAAATAGAAAATCTGAAACTAATTGTTTTCCAGCCAATGCTTGGTTTGATAAGGAATGCAAGAGGGCTAGGAGAAACCTAAGGGAGTCAAATAAAACTAACATTGACATTAAGGTCTACAAACAGTTCCTAAAGAAGAAAAAAGTTGAGTTTATGTTCACAAGGAGAGAGGAGCTAATTTTCTTGGGCAGAAATAACCCCAAACGTTTTTGGAAAGAACTTCAACCAACGAGAAAACAAACTAAAAATAATATTACGGCCACCCAATGGTTTGAATATGCTAAAAAACTTTATGAATTAGAGGGTGGAGTGGGATAGCCACCTTTGGTCAATGATGATACAAACCTTTTCACTGTGCAAGAGATAGAGGTAGGGATTAAGAAGTTAGGTGGAGGTAAAGCAAAAGACCTTGTTGCACTCCAAGCAGAATATCTAAAGTGGGGTATGAAAACTCTTGCACCACACATCACTGAAATTTTCAACAAAATTTGCCAAGAAGGGTTTCCAAAAGATTGGACAATCAGCCTTGCAATACCACTTTTTAAGAGTGGTGATGTTAACAATCCCTCCAACTACAAGACTATAATGATCAATCCCCTCTTTGCTAAACTTTTTGGCAGCATGATATAAACTAGGATCAGCAAATGGGTAGAAGAAA